>JALIRH010000027.1:8496774-9696774 GCA_023055505.1 Callipepla californica brunnescens | reverse complement strand
TATTGTGACTGTTGTTGGAGTGGGGAAAAGGAAGAAATTCTAGGAGAAAAGTGGTTGTTTCCTCAAACAGAGGTGACTTAGAGCCTTGGGGAAGTTGTAGATGTCTGTGGGGAAGTAAAAATAATACTTCAGAGTATAGCTGGAGGAATACCTCATGCTGCACGTTATCTAGGAGATAGCTGTTTCCTCTTATACGAAGACAGGTTGGTTGTGGTTGTGGTAAAGTAGCCTCAAAATAAGTGATGAGAAGTTAATTGCAGAGCCAAGTGCCTGGATTAATCCTGGTGATGGATAGCAGCACATAAATAATTATGTACTTTAGCTAGCATCCACTTACTCATGCAGCAGGAAGCAAGTGTGTTTTCTGAACCTCAGTTGTTCTGCTGTGGCTGCTCTGCAGGTGGTCTCTGGTGTGTGCTTGGCAGGGCTTCCCAGCTGCTTTTCTTTTGTAGGGTCCTATTTGGCCCTTGGTCAGTGAAATGCCAGGGGATGTGTGGTTGTTGAATTGCAGAGCATGGGAAACCTCCTCTGTGACTTCTGTACCATGTAGCAACCTGATACTAAAACATTGTCTTGTTTTCAAATCCGTTTTAGAGAAGAACACTATTGTTTTATGATTGTAGTGATTTGGAGTAAGTATTATTGTCGTGTTATGGTTAATGAATTAACTTCAGATAAAAACCTGTTTGGACTCGGAGGTAAGTACGACAGACCTAGGATAGTTACAGTCATGGTTAGATGCCCTCGGAACATAAGTTTTTGTTACCACTTCAACAAAGCCAAGTCCACATTGCATTCAAAAAGTAATATCATTATGACCGTTCACATACAACTTAACAAACCTGTCAATCAAAATTGGTAAGACCTTATCTGAAAAACTGTCATAGTTTCAGGTCTGGTTTTGAGGTTTGGCCTTGTTTATGAAAAAGCGGTATGTTCCAAAATGAAGGGTGTTGCTTTCTGTTTTTTTTGTTTGTTTGTTTTTGTTTTTTTCCTGGATGTTTGCTTCTCCGGTGCATTCATAATTTTCAGAGTTGTGGATGTTAGAGTGGTCAATGATTAGAATTATGTATTGTTACCAAAACCTTTGAAGGATGTTTAATTTACTCGAGGTTGTTCTTTCTGCAGCATGTTATAGGACAGCATATGTGTAGCCTTGATGGTGATAGCAGCATTAGCTCATTTTAGAAGCAACATCAATCCTTGGCCTCTATTTTAGAGGAAAGAACAGGGTGGTCTGAATTTAATCTGTCTGTAATCACCAGCAAAACTCATGTATCTATAGAAGCTTTATAGAAGCTCTTTTGTCTCCATTGATTTTTGAGTGAAGTCTTTGCAAGGACCGAGGGCATGGAGCCTTCAGATCTTCTTCGGAATGAAGCTCACACCCCAGACTGGGTAACTAAAGTGCTTGATTTTGCTACTGAGGAGGAAAACATGCTGTGTTGTTTCATGTGCCATTTTGTTTACAGTATGCGTGAGTAGAAGTTCCCAACTTTTTTCAACATGGCCATGTCTCTCCTGGTCTTTTTCCTTGTTAATAACTTGAGGAAAAAGCAAACCATCCTGTTTGCTTTCCAGAGGTGGGTCATGCTTCTGCGTTTATTGTATCTGTAGAAAATCCAGGCCCAGGTATTGAATGGACAGTGTTGAAACTATTAGAAACTTAATGACATAGACATACATAGATCAATGTTTAACAGTGATTTAAAAGCAAAAGTACGCTCAGTGTGAGGAAACAGTGCATAAAGTGTGCAGGCAGGTCAAGAATGGGAACAGGTCTTCAGAAGAGGATATTTTACTGATTGGAGCTTGTAGCTAATTGTGTAGCTTTCAGTGTTGGGCCACTTCAAGGACAAGTGCTCATGTCATGTAAATGTTATGGTTGGAAATGGAAAATGTTATGGCACTGTACCGTTGCCCTAGGAAGAGAAGGATAGTGTTTCAGGCATGTGAATAAAACAAAGCCAGAAGAATTATGAAAGCTATAAATCACCAAACTCAGTCTGAGAGCAGAATTACCCCAAAGCAGATCAGCTGTCAGCACCAGCAGTGGCATTTCTCTGCATTCTGATGTGCAGGTTTACTTTTGGGATGAGCAAAACCATTCATCAATCACCCCTGTTCACAATTTTTAAAAGCAAGTATCGTTTTGTTTGTTTCCATGCAATTCTGCAGCCTGGACCACGCTGCAGTCTCATCCGGGTAACATGACCAAGAAAGATACCTTAGGAGCACTGATCTCTGCCGTGCTGCTGTCCTCACCATGGCCCATTGTGCCTCATGCTGAGTCCTCACTAACACTCTTTTCTCCTATCAGTAGTAATGAAAGATCCTATATCACCAGCTGGGGGCCTTGTGGAAATCTGTAGGTCACTTAAGAATGATGTGTTGTTTTTTTTTTTTTTTATTTTATCTCTTGCATGGTGTTTATGTGTAACAAATCAGGTGATGCTTCGTGTAGGCAGATATTTTCAAACAGCTTACTGTATTGCAGAAGGATTGAAGCTAAAGGTGTGCATCTGTGGTTGAAGGATGAAAGATCTTGTAGAGGAAATAGGAAAACAGCCTGAAGTGAAGTTGCCAAATGAGGAAGGTTGGAGGGGCACTGTGGAGCTCCATATGCTGTGGGCCTGCCTGGGATGGTGGGTAGTATCTCATGGCTTTGAATTCTAACTAGTTTTTTCTCTTCCCATTGTCCTGGAGTTACTAAAAACGCATGTCCATTTGTGCAAGGTAGAGGAACAGTGCAGAGTGGGATGGTGCTTTTGCTCAGGCCCTGTGGTCCACAGTGTTCTCTGCTTTTCCCAACAGACCCAAGGTATATTTAAGAATATGATCCCCACCTCAGTGCACAGGCAGAATGGAATTTGGATATCGGGTTCATTGCTGAAGGCTGGTGCCTTGCAGGGTGGATGGTTGCAGTGTCCAGCCTGCAGATAGTGCTGAGTTTGGGGCATCTGCCCAGGAAGCGAGTATCTCTGTGAGGTTTGGGCTCAGAGTGCTGGGAGGCTGCAGTCCCAGGAGGCTCCAGTTGCACTCTGTTGGTAGTTCTTGCTGCTTGTGCTGGTCCTCCAGTTGCCACAGAAAGTCCTTGGGATGCCTCTGCTTGGTGACTGACTTGGAATGGGACACGGGAAGACAGAGGTGAGAATTGGTTTGCTTTCTTGATTCCTGTGTCTCTTAACACAAGTTACTATTTGCTTATGTAATTGTGAAATGTGTTTTCCTTTTCTTAGAATATGTTGTATTTTTTCTGTTTATTTCTAGATGGTCTTACAAAATGCTGTTTTGTTTCTGACAAAAATGTTATGTTCATTATCTTTCAGGTAAACGCAAAGCGCTGAAGTTAAATTTTGCAAATCCACCTTTCAAGTCTACGGCCAGATTTACTCTAAACACTTCTGGAGTTCCTTTCCAAAATCCACACATGTGAGTATAAAGCCAAAGACACAACTAGTGAAATATTTTTGAAATGATTTAGTCAATAAGCAGTTTTATTTTAAAGGCAGACTGAATACTTAAGGTTTTTTTCTGGGTTGTTCAAATCTGTCCATTTTGATTCACTGTAGAAGAGTTGGTGTTTTTTTTTTTTTTTTTGTTGTTTTTTCAGGGGGAGGAATTTTTTTTCAGAATTGAAAAGGGTTAAATTTTGGATCTTCCTCTTACACTGGAGCTACTGCCATCCAGAGATTATTAACTTCAGATAAATTGTTTTGATAATGTTAAGACCTATTCACTGTCATTTTCCTGTCTCTTTATTCACTGCTTACTATTTTTCATTAGAGATGTTCTTGTTTCTGTGTTACTTATGAAATATATTACTGTGCTAGATTCTTTAGCACTAAAATGAATAAAGGTTTGAGGAATGTTATTCTACCAACAGAGATTCAAGGGAGTTACACGATTAGCCCTCACAGAACTTTCTAGATCTCTAGCTTCAGCATATTCCTGTCTAAAGTTTGAATGCAAGTGTGGCACAGAGCTGTTCCTGACACTAGCATAAATAATAGTAATACCTTGTATAGAAAGTGTTAGCTTTATATCCTCTGATCCACCAATCTAGATTGATGGGTGACACACCCACAGCCTGTTTGTGTCAGAATACAGATAGCTTGCGGAGATGTCCAGAGTTTTTGCTCTTCAAGTTTTCTACCAGGTCTCAAGAGTTCTGTCAGTGGCAAGTCTCAGAAACTGCACCTGAAGCTTCCCCCTCTGCCTGGACTTTTCAGAGTGTCTGTGGTTACAGTGTGCTGCTGCTTTGCTGTGCATGTTGCTACCTCTTTCCTTCAGCTTGGGCCTTCTGCTTTCCCAGAATATATCCTCTGTGGTGCGTTTCTGTTAGCTTCTTTTATGCTGGAGATCTTCAAGCAAGTTTTACCTGAGTTAGAAACATGTGTCTGATGATTTATCAATGGTATTTTCAAATACCTGAAATTTTTATGGAGTATTTTAGAAGATTCCTGTTACCATTCCAATTGACATTTCCAGCAAGTCCTCTCTCTTTATTTTCTTCTCTGAAATGGAGAATTCTTTCTGGTTGGAAAGCTAGCGTTTACACATTCACTTTTTATGTGTCTCCCTCAATATCATCAAACCATTGTAGCAGTTTTTTGTAGAACCCCACCTTCTTTCCTCTCTCAAGGCTCCGCATACACATTGAATGAGGGGCTTGGTCTCAGCTAGTGAATTTCTCAAATCAGCCATCTGTAGGGTTTTCCTGTGTTTATCTCCATGGATCTGTCTTGGATTCGCTTGAAGTCGCTGGCTCCTGTTCATCATGGACGAGCATTTGTTGTTGAATGATGACATTTTTGGTATTGTATTTGTGCAAGTGACTGTCAGTGTTGTCCATTAAGACATTACTGCTCTGTCTCCATGGGAGCTGCAGTCAGTGGTAGGGGTTGGATCCTGAGCAGTGTAACTGCTTTAGAGCACTTAGAAATGTTTTGAGTTTGATATAATAGCTATTAAAGTGCCAAAAATAATGGTGATGCACCTGCATTAAAATTTTCTTGGGGTGCTACAAGCTGTAGTAGTGGTTTCTGTTTGAAGGAGATGAATGCTGTTGGATTACTTTGTGTTGAAGGTGAATAAGCTTGGACAGAGCTAGTTTATCCTCACATCTTTTATGTTGTCTGTAGCAGATGCTGTTCTCATAGACAACGTTCAGATCTTATGGCTACACGCTTCTTCCAGTGGTGTAAATGTTTATCTCACAGTTGGTGCATCTCAGTGGTGTTTCTGTCTTCTTTCCTGCTTCCCCAGAGAGACTTTGTTGTTGTTGTTGTTGTTTTGTTTTGTTTTTTTTTCTCCTGTGTTGCCTGGAAAAGTTCAGACTTTAGTTTTGAAGTGGACATTCCAGCTCTTTGGGCGCAGCTACGTTCTCCCTTCAATATGTTATGGAACTGAATGGACACAGGTTCACTGGTGCCAAGTCTGACTTCCTGAGATGAGTGCTGGCTCAATGATGCTGTGGGTTTCCCTGTGTAGATTTTGTTATTCCAGATGGGTGGATCTGAAAATACAGCGAAGTCGATTTCTTGCATGAAATCTGAGTTTCTGTGGCTTGGATCCATCGATCTGGAGGCTGTCTGGTGGCTCTTCTCTCCAAGAGGGCAGAGGTTCCTGCCAGGAAATGGCTCTGTGTTTCCATTGATTTTTCTGAGCTCTCTCTCAGTGAACAGTGATCTGCAAGAGGGTGTGATCAGCTCAGACTTGCAGGTGCCATAAGATGGAGATTACCATTAGCTGTGTTTTACTTGATTAATAGCTTTTGGTCAGGGAGCTGTCAGGCTGGATTGAAGGTTATTCAGGTAAGAGTGTGGTTTCTTGCTATGTGAACAGAAAGAAAAGTAACCTTGTGGGCTCCTTCAAACTCCTGTGGTGTGTTAGGAGGGAGACTTCATGTAAACTGCATCTCTCAAGCAAAGAAATGACTGATGAAGAGGGAAGACATCGTGCCAGATTATGAATTACAGCCTGGGTGCTTATTGGTGCTGAGGTTTTGTACCTTGGGTGGATGTGTATGGCCATTGCATACCTCATAAAGGTGCTACTTTGGACTTCTCTGCAGGACTTCCTCCTTGGTTTGAGGAGACTCAGGAACGTAAGAAACTATATTTTTCATTGGAGGAAATAATTCTGGAATTATGCTAAACCAAAGGTAGAACTTAGCTTTTTGTGAGCAGGGGAGATGCTGGCTTGAGGCGAGCTGAAATCCAGTGCTTGTTTGGATTCCCACAGGAAGATTTCCTTGGTGAGTGATGTGTGCTATCAGACTCAATTCCCTGCTGCTAGTGACCTGGTGTTACTGACATCTTATCTGGAGGAACAGTTTTAAAGACTATGAAATTCCAATTGCAAGATGGGATGTTATTAAGCTGTGACCAGTGCTTTCCAGTTGCTTTACATGCTGGGACACAGAGCATCCACTGTAACACAGTGAGGGCCCCCTGTCCCTCTTCTAGGAGAACGTTCCCAGTGCTTCTTTGTTCCCATAAGTAGAGCTTTTTGCTAATGCGCAGTTTGTGCTCTGGAATGCTGCTTCCAGGGAAAGTGATCCTAGGTGATGTAATCCCTAATGAGTAGAGAAACTTGGGATGGGTTCCTAAATCTTTGTCCAGCCCATACTGTGTCTTTTCTTTCACACCTGCTGGCGTTTTGGGACTGTGTCTTACAGTTTGGTTCTCAGGTTGGGGCTGCACCCTCCAGGAGGTGTGGTAAGGCAGAGTGCTGCCATGGGCTGGCATGGAGCAGGGGCAGGGCTTGGAGCAGCACTAAGGTGTTGTAGTAGGTGTGTCTGGGGTACTTCCTATGTAACATGATAGGACCTCCTCTGCTCTGATAAGTGCTATGTAAATCCGCTGGGCAGGCTTGTGGGTGTAGATGAAGCACGTAATATATATAAGCAAGTTGCATCAGCTAATAAATGCCATCAAGGAAAGCCCAGTCACACAGGGCAAGTGGGAAGGGAGGAGTGGGAGCAGGAGTGACCTAGGAGAGGTCAGCACCTTTGAGCTTTGCAGTGTCGTATCTGCAATGGCCTTGGAGCCAGGAGATGCTGAGCACTAGTAGCTGTACCTTTCCTGGTCTGTGGCAGGCACCCAGGGACAACTCCTGTCTTTCCCCTTCCCATTACCTCCTACCAGCTGTCCCAGAGTGTCAGGTCACCTTTGTGATGGGTTTGGGCAGGGATAAAGATCAGAGAGACCTTTCTAGTTGCTGCAGTTGAGGGGTATGTTTCCGTGAAATCTCCCTTCTTGGTGACACTGACTTGCCTTACTGCAGCGGAGTGGCACTGTGGATGGCTCTCCTGCGGAGATTGCTGAGCTCCAGGATGAAGCATTCATAGCAAGACCAAGGCAGAGGGTTTGGATGGAAGATGAACTGATGGTCTGAGGGTGCATGTGACTAACGGAGTGTGAAGCTGTAGAGAATGTGCATCCTGTGTAGTCTAGCTGTGGCTGTTAACACTGAGTCTACATTGTAAGTACAGAGAGCCTGTTCTTGTCAGGATGTTCTGCCCAGCCTGTCTGCAGGGTATCTGGCACCATTGTATGCATAATATTGTGTATGACCTATACAGAGCAAAGGAGGAGTTGAGCTCAAATTATGTAGATTAATTTGAAAAATAAAGCCTTTTAGAATTACTGATGTAAAAATAAAAGCTGTGTTTTGAACATTATGTGAAGCACAGCAATGTCTGTTCAATATGATTCTTCGCTTAAACCATCTTTGGAAGGTAAAATTCATACTTGAAGGGATGTTAGGCCTTTACTTACTGAGCTGAGGCCCCAAGGCAGGGAAGTGTATGGAGTCTGAAAAGCATCCCTCTTCTTACCTCCTCTGTTCCGTGTCAAAGTAGGTTTTAGGTCACAAGCAGAACGATCTGAAATAGTTGTCAAGGTGTAAGTTCTACAGAGCTACCTGTGACTGGTGTCTCTTGCTGAAGGGAGACACAAGTCACGCTGGAGCGTGCTCCCAGGGCTGTGCACTGGAGGTCTGCTGGCACTGCCTGCCCTTGCTGGTGTCTGCTGAACTCAGTTGTTCACCTGGCTGTTGGCGATTTATCAGCTTTCTGGAAAGCATTGCACACATTTGATAACGCTTGATCTGGATTTCAGACTGCAGGTTTTAGATCCACCTGCTAGCACATGAGTGTACATGGAGAATTTCGTTTGGCATCTGATTTGCAGCATGTTGCTCGCTGAGCATCCTGACTGCTATCTGGGAAGTTCGCTGAGTTTTTGAGGTCATTTCTTTAGAATTTCAACACAGAGCATTGCAGTCTTGTCTGGAAAGGTGTCAAGATGGAACACTCTTTTCTTAATGCTTACAAAACTTCTGAACTGTTGATGTGTTGGACTCCATGACCCTACTGTGGCATGTGGGCATCTTCGTGGATGCATCATGGCTTAAACTTCCATAAGTGCCTTGTGGACCTTCTTCCCCTTGCAGTCTGGAGAGTCGTACATGCTTTCCAGAGAGGTGCCCCAGGAGTGTGTTGGCAGACATTTAGTTTAGAACTTTGAAGCTGGGTACTTCAAAAGCAAATTGAGTTCCAGTCGCATTTCAAACTCTGCTACTTCCTTTACTTCTGTGTAGTTTAGGGACTGTTTTTTATTCCTGGAAAGGATTTTTCTGGCTGTCCTGAAGTCTGTCTCAAGTGTCAGTCCTTCTCTTTCAGTCTTCTCTTACATTTTTCTAAACCTTTCTGACATGTGTTTCAGGCACTGTAGGTGGACAGTCTGCACCTGGCTGAGTTCCTTAGGAGAGCTCTGAGAGGTTTCTATTACTTGTCCAGAAAATATAAAAAAAAAAAGTGGAATATCCTCTGTTGGCATGTTCCCTATTACTTGTTTGAAATTTCTTGCAAATAGTTTTGTCTGTTCCCCGTTTATCTCACAGTTACTTCCATCTTTATTGCTGTGTTCTGATTTCTTTCTGCTGCATGATACCTTCTCATTGCAGGGTGGGATAACTGGAAGCCTCAGACATAGGTTTCATTGTAAAAGATACAAACTAAGGAAAAAAAAAAGTATACATTATATATATAATGTATTTTTTCCCTTCAATGGCTGTTTTGCAATGCTTCCTGGAAGTTGCACTATCTGGATGTATTGAGTAGGAAACTTGCATGTATTTTCAAGTAAGCACAAGTAGGATGGAGACCTCCCTGTAATTCCTGTAATTTCAGCAGTAGAGCAATTACATACTTATATATATACACATATATAAAGTATATGTATTTTCCCCTAGGAGATGGTTTTTTTTGTTTTGTTTTTTTTCTTTTTGACAAATTGATTGGCTTTCCTATGTTTAACACTCCTACTTCCTCCTGAAGTCTATGGATTTGTTTAGCCAGTGATATCTCTGGCCTTGGTGACAAAGTGGTGATAAGGTTTGTAAAGCATCTGTATTCAGCATCACAAACTCTAGGTGGTTTAGCTCTTCAGAGAAGGCACAACCAAAGTTAGTGTGAAGTTCTGTCTGAATGTACACATGACCTTAAGAACTCTTTTTTTTTTTTTTTTTTTTTCTCACCATCTAAGTTTTTATATTACTCTGATGTGCTAATTCTGCTCTGCAAGGGAGATTGTGAATGTCTGCTGTTTCTTAGAATAAATTTCACTATCAATTTCCATATCTTGTAGGCACTAGTGTCCTGGTAGGATTATTTTCTTGTTTCCGCAGAGCTTTGGTGTCTCAGGCCTCACTCTGCATCTGAAATTGGGCCTTGTACCTCTCTCAACATTCCTGTTGATTTTCAAAGATGCTTCCTGACATGCTGTTGTGACGTGGGCTGCTTAGAACTTACGGAAACTAATCACTGGCATTTAGGTACCTAAATCAAATACAGCCTTATTGGCTCCTGTTACCATAGCTTCTGAGAGCTTTGCATGCGTTCGTCAGTTTGGCTTTGCAAACCTAAATGGTTGCACAAAGTTCTGTTTTGCAGATTGGAAGCTGGAGCATAACGTGATTTGGGAGAGGTAAAGGCTGCATCAGAAGTGTAGGACAAAGTAGTGAATTCAGCATGTATTTCCTGATACCATATTGTGATTCAGGGTGTAACATCTTATTGCCAGTCTTGCTGCTGGTGTAATTAGAAGCTGTGGTCCTGGCTCCTGTGTGCATGTGGCAGTAGCCAGAACTGCCTGTTCAGGAGCAGGATTTTGACCTTATAGCTTTGGTGCTCTCTTCGTGCTGTGTGGAGTAAAAGTGGTGCTTTCTGGTGTTAATGTGGTGATCCACCTCTTCTGTGGTACGGAGGAGTGATGTGAGAGATCAGGAGTCTGTGAGAGTGACAGTGGTGACAGTACTTACTTTGCAGGGTCCCCAGAGTTGGCAGGTGCTGCCAAGAGGTGTCCAGCACTCTGGATGATGGGTATAGACGAGCTGGTGGCTGGCAGCACAGGGGAGCAGGAGGTTGGGAAGGCTGGAGCTTCTACGCCACAGGTACCTGTGTGGGCTGCTGGTGTCGACATGGATGTGGCATTTTCTGTTCGCTTGCTGACCCTGGCAGCTGAGACACAGGTATCTGAGGCAAACTTAGGAAATCTCTGTGAATTTGCAGCATTTTCTTATTCAAAGCCTGATATCAACACAGTTGCTGTCTTCTTAAGTGTATTTTAACTCGCAGCATGGGTGAGGGATGGTGGGAGGAGGGACAGAAGGAGAGCTGCCATCACGTGCTTCCTGTGAGGGTGTTTTTACTGATACCTTCTTCAGTTTTCCTGTTCCAAGGGCAGCTGTTTGGTGTGTAAGAAGTGTCTCTGAAGACTAGTAGCTGATGTTTTTGAGGTTTTTGTTTTTTTTTTTTAATTTTTGGGGGAATTTCTTAAATTTACTGTGTGGAAGAAGTTGAATCATTTTGATTTGATAGAAGTTGGAAAGTTGTCATGTAGAGCAGTGGGGTAGTAATGCTATATATTCAAGGACTTTATATTCACCATCAAACCTGCATCAGTCTGACTGTGTATTGGCTCATGTAGAGGATGTGCAGAAGAGCACAGCTGGGTGATGGTCTCCCTTGGATCCTGTAGGTTTCTTTCCAGTGAATCCCTTCTAGTGAGATGTGCTGCCTACCCCTTGTCTAGTAAAGTAGCTCCCTGAGTGACCACGTCCTTTCCTGAGATTCTTTAGGGGTCATCATTCTGAACTCCATGTGCACTTGTGGCAAAGCAGTGTGCTCAGGACCACCCTCTAGCTCTGTACTGCTACTCTCCAGAGCCCAGAGGAGAGCCAGGCTGTGGCCACGTTTCTTGTTTAGTCAGCTTGGCTTATAAAGCCAAGGTGGATGTTCTAGTAATGAATTTGTGTGGTCTGGTGAGGAAAGTGGTTTGAGAAATATCTGTTGTCCTGACCATTGGAGGGTTAGAAATTTTCCCCATAGTGTTATGGATTTGGAAGGGCAGTACCCTTGCTATGTTTGGCAAGAGGGATGAGGCTCTTTTATTCAAAAACAATTCAAGATTTCAAAAGTACTGGGTGTTTGGTGTGGTTTAAGAATTTTGATTGTATTTACTTATTCTGATTGTATCCCAGTCATTCAAAGAATGTGCTAGGTCTGCCTGGGGCAGCAGCTGTGGCACCAGTGTTTAGTAGACCCCAGGGACTCCAGTTAAAACTCCCTTCACACATCAGGAAGAGCACATCTGGTCCTGCCTTACTGGATAGCTCGCACAAAGATGTAACAGCTGTGGTGCCTAAAGTGAAAGCAGGGCAAGTAGCTCTTCTGTGCCCTTCGTTCTATTGTGATAATAGAAATAAGTTTTTCCTTTCCTTTATTTGTAGGTGCTGCATCCCCTCGCGATGGCAGCAGTGCACATTTAAGTGCGAGCCATTTGTCAAAGCTCAGCGTATGGAGATTTTAAAAGCATTTAGCACACTTGCATATCCAAATCTTTTCTGTAGAGCTAGACAGAAAGTGGGAGCTTTTTGATTTAGAATTTCCTGAGGCACCTTTATGTTTTATGCTCCATGCCCCAAGGTGTCCCTAGGTCCTGTTGAGCTGCACCACTTCGGGTCTGAGGGGAAGTTAAGCATATGTGAATTCCCAAGTTTGTGAGGCATGCTGTGAAAATGCAGCAACAGTTTCAGTTAAAATTTAGCCAGGTATCAGGAGATACTGTTACTCTTATTTATATAACATATCAGAGGCTGTAGTATCCTCTTGATATTTATCTTCTGGAATCAGGTTTATTTGCTATGGATCAACAGGGACAAGTGTTCCATCCTGTGTGTTTTACAGATAAGTCTCCTGGAACATGGACCGAGTCCTGCGGCTTAAGAGAGCTTAGACCCCCATGTGCCCTCCTTCTTGGACAAAAACAGTTAACTATAAGCTTAGTGTGAGCAACTTGCTGGAAAATGTGATGGGGCAATCTGGGCTCATGTGCAGTTTATACTCTGATGTGGAGGAAATCATTCCAAACGAAGTATCTTAGCTCCATGTGCACAATCCGTTGAGGCTTTGACCCAAGCTCAGTTGGGAGAAAATCTCCAAAGAGCTCTACTTTGCACTGTTTCCTGTAGATTGGCTCATGCATCCCAGCCTTCAGCCTGCAGATTCCTCCAAATCCCAGCTCTGCATGTCTGCATCTTCTGCTTCAGTGCAGAAGTATGTAGGTGTCCAGCTCAGTTGTAAGTTTCTGCTTCTGAGGCACACTGCTGTGTTTTCAGTCTTGCAGTGCTGGACATCACTGCCTAGTTACCTTTCTGGAGCCAACAAACTTTATCTGTGCAGATTATTGTGTAAAATACCAGACTATTTGTATATATGCACCTATGGACCCCTCAGTCCCAGTTATTTTTTTTATTTTTTTATAAATACATAGTTCCAGTAGTTATTAACAGGTTGCAAAATAAAACATTGCCTGCGTTGATGTAAGCCTAATGCCTTTGTACAAGTGGGCTTCACTGTATCATACTGATGATGTATTTAGCCTAATTCTCTGTCACTGGACTTTGCTTAATGCAGGATGGTCAGTCACAGTCTCTTTTTGCTGTTGTGTATGGCAGTGACAAATGGCAGAAGGGATTTTATCTACAAACTGTCAGTGCTCATATTTGTGCTTTAAAGTTTGACTTGATCCCTCCATTTCCAGATGTGGACCTTGCTAAGCACATCCTTGCAAGAAACCACATGAAACAGTTGCTGTTGAAAGCTTTAGAAATAAACTCTGTTCGTTGTCATTCTGTGTACTCAGGATTATGCTGCAATTCTTCAGAGCAAAGCCAATGTACCTCATTTCTTTGGACGTCAGTCTCAACTTTCTACTAAAGTGTCTTGCATTTTTCCTGGCAATAGAGAAGTGGACTGAGTTTTTTGCTGTGTGGGTTCAAACTGAAGGAAATGGTCAACCTTTCTGTCTTACGGAAACACTAAGGAATGAAGGCAGTAGAGTCTGCAGGTTCAGAGACTGCTTCGACTTCATAATTCATCATCATCAGCTAATATTTTCATCTTTTGCATAAATGAGTGGCTTTCAGCATGTACCACAAGGGACATCCAGACGGAATGAATGGAGCACACCCAAGGAGAACAGCTACTTGTAGAACTCATGTAGAGAACTTGGCTGTCGATCAGATGGATATGATGGAGGAGGGAATTGGCCTGCAGGCCTCAACTGGTTTTGCCATTCTGTTTTTGTTTGAGGAGCTGACTTCTGAAAACAACTAACTGGGTGGATGTTCTTGCCTCTTTTTGGGACAGCTTCTCCATCTTGGGAAACATCAGAAAGCCTTTCTGCAATGGATTATGGTGGCCCTAAACTATGTTCTTTTTGAGCCTTAGTTCTCTTCTTTCTGAAACATGTTTGGAGTATGTCTGAATGGCAGTCGCCCCTTTGTGCCCAGTATAACTGAAGCCTTTGCAGACACAAGTGCACATCAACTGGGAGTGATTACCTCAAACACCTTGTGTGAAGGTGGTTGTCTTCTCTGAGGGGTTGGGATACTTCTCTAAAATCCACTTGGGCTTATTTTGTCTCTCTGATGTTCAAGGCAGTAATTTCATACTGGTGAAAGATGGGGTGATTCTGTGGGACCATTGACCAAAGTCAAGGGGAGCATCCTTACAGAACTTAGAGAAAATAGCCTCATGGCTCCTGAGACATCATGGAGAATGCCGTGTCCCACACAGCCATTTTGGAGGAGGCTAGATTTAAAATCTCATGTTAATGTTAGTCTGCGGAGCATGGGGGCTTTTGATTGACATTTGTCTTCGCTGGTATGTAGGAGTCTTATGTCTTAGCTGAGGGGCACTTAGAAAATGCAGATCACGTTTACACTATTTCATCTTGTTATGAGCTCTCTTTTGGTCACAGAACTTGTCAGATACGTCTCTCTGCGAAAGCAGTCTTTGTCTTGCAGTTAGGTAAGCCTTTGTCTTCCATCTGTCCTTGTCTGCTACAGGAGAAAAGAAAAAAGTTCTGGTAGGCACAGTTTTTCAGAGTTGCAATAAGTTTCAGGTTAAGGCATGTTTTTCCACCCAAATATTTCCATCCCAAATAGAAAATAATTCTTGAAGAAGAAATAGCAGGGCTTTTAGCTTTCCTAGACTAAGGATGGGAATTTATAATGGAAGTTTAAGTTGGAAAAATTGTTTGTTTGGATTAATTGAAACTAAAAGGTTCCGTGTGGTTGAAATAACATGGTGCTCATTATCTAGTGCTCTCGGCTGTTACCATCAAGGAGCTGGGTGGAACTGAAGTATGATTTCCTGACCATTTATAGATAGCTGCAGCAGTCTGTGCAAGAACTTGAATGCTTGTTCTTTGTATCCCCTGCAGAATGCTTATCAGGAACCTGTCTTGTGTGAGGTACTCAAATCATTCTGAGTTACCAGGCCCTTATGTCAGACAGTGAGATATCAGAAGCTGGGAAGTTTCAGAAGCTCAAAGTTCCATAACCTGATTTTTGATCTTAGACAGATCTTCTAACAAAGAGTGGTAATTAACTTTGGGTTGATCTGCACCTCTTAAAAAGAAAGGGTGTGTCTGTTGAACTTAAACAACAAACTTGTTCATTAAGAGATAAGATGAATAATGAGCCCACCTAGGAGTGACCACCAATCATAGATTGGTGGATCCAGGATGGAAGGCAGATTACTATAATTATTATCATTTAGTAAGTTCTGCTTTAGAGATGACAAGAAAAAATAGTGCAGTGATGATGCATGTGCCTTGAGGCAATAGTTAAATGATTTGTATTTTTAATCATAGTGATATTACAACTGAAAATTGACATTGCTTTAAGAAAACAGATTGTTAACATATTAAATTGTAAGCATAAAGATTGAGTTACCACATGCCTCCACTGTCTCATTGCTCCCAACAAGAGAAGGTTGTTTAGGGGAAATCTGGAAGAAAAATACACAGCTAAGTAATTTTATGTGCTAACCACTCCATAGGTAGTGTGACTAGTTGAGTATTGTTGTATGTTGTTGTGTCATGTGATAACAGCACCGTGTTTTCCTGTCATTTTCACATTTTCCTGGCGGAAGTGATACACAAGCAACACTGGGTAGTAATCACATTGTCCCGTTCAGTTTCAAAAGGAGAGAAGCGGACCTCATCCAGAAACTTTCCAGCAGGCTACAGTAAGCTTAAATATCTGTTAGCCATTGTCAAATATTTCCATACCTACAAAAATGGCATCCTTTAAAGTAATGGAAATTGTCTTAGAAGTAGTGTCATTCCATGACTGATTTTCATGTTAATGATATTGCATCTCAGTATCATTTTACAAACTATTTAAGATATTCCTTTGATTCTCACTAATGTGCTCATGTCTGTGTTTCCTGTTTTTTCACGGATAGCTGGCAGGCTCAGGAGATGTAATTTTCAGAAGAGTCAGCAGTCTCTGAAAGGTTGTTTTATTAGCTCAGGTTTTTAAGTGTTCTGAAATGCTTGAATCCAATATAGGCTTATGAGAACATGGCTGTGGAACAGTCAGCACATGTGCTGCAGTCTGATGTCCAAGTCAGAGTGGGGTTGAGATTAAAGTGCTCACTTAAATTCTCTACAGGTTTCACCATAATGAATTGAGAGGTTCCCTCTCCGAACAGGGCAAGGTAAATCAAAATCTGTTGTGACTCATTAAGCTCCCTCAGTAAACTGCTACGAAATATTAACATTTTACAAGCCTCAGCCAAACTCTCTTGAACTGTAGCAGACGTGGATGTGTGTTGGGCTGAGTCTCGAGCTTTATTTGTATCTTTTGCCTTAAAGTTTTGGAGGAGCAGAGAAGGACAGAGCAACACTAAGTGCAAATTTTTCTGCTCCATGAAAGTGAGCGTGTGTGCTTTCAGCTTTGAACTGGCTAGGTCAGAGAAGCAAAATTACATTATTTCCCTCCTGTGATACATTATCTCTTCACATCTAAAAATCTGTTATTAAATATAAGCGATGAACTAAGCTTCAGGACAGTATACGTGGGTCAGATCAGAACCAGCTTGGTTCTGCCCCTCTGGAAAGGACCTTCTTTGCCTATGAGCTTGCTTCTTGCAAAGATAGATCTCGACTCTCACAAGAAGAGATTAGGGAGAGTACCAGTGTTTTCAGCCTTCCTGGAAAAAAAAAAAAAAAAAAAAAAAGAGACATTTAATTAAGACATTTTCTCCAGTGAAATTTAAAATAGGGTTGTTGTTTTATTAACTGTAGTCTGCAGAGTATGAAAGCAGCTGTATGAATAGCAACAGACACTTAGACAGAAGGTACACAAGCTCTCTAGGCTATTTGAAAGATTTAGCAGAGATGTGTTATCTGAAGTCATAGGCCTTATTTTTACTGTGAACAGTGCATAGCGCATTAAAACTCTGCACTCTGCTTGGAAGCTTTTAGCTCATTGACCTTGGTGGCTACAAAAGAATCGTTAAGGTTGTACAAGACCTCTAAGGTCATCTGTTCCAGCTGTCCACCTGCCGACACTATTGCCCACTGAACTACATCTCTAAGTAGTACATCTACCCTTTCCTTAAGCACCTCCAGTGGCAGTGGCACCACGTCTTTCCTGGGCAGCCTGTTCTAATGTAGTAATGCTTTTCTTGAGAAGAAAGTCTTCCTAATATCCAACATGAAATACGACTACGTATATTTATATATATATTTGAATAAGTACGTTTTAATAAGGTACTTCTTCAGGCAGACTTCTGAACTACAGGTGATCTGACTGGATTTCTGATTTGGCAGATCTAGTTTGTTCATGTCACCCGTCAACTTTTTGGCTTGTTTCCTCTGAATCCCACAGAACTCTTAGGAAGGTAAAACAAAGAGCTAGTAGAGGAGATAGTTACCTGTATCATCCTTCTGGCCTTGCATCCAATTTTGACTAAAAATCATACATCAACCAACCTTTCTCCGCTTCTCCCCACAATCCTTCTTTTTTGTGCCAAAGAAACGCTTGTTCTAAAAAAAAATCTTGCATCCCTGCTGTGATGTACTAATAGCAGGGCTTGGGGAACTAACAGCCTGTCTGAGAGAGCCTGAACACCTCCGTGCTTCTGCTGGGACTCTCACAGGGCCCTACCTTTCCTGCGTGTGCCCGTCCCGTGGCGTGCAGAACCGTGTCCCCAGTGTGTGATGCTGTCCTTGGCCCAGCTGTGGTGCCTGGCGCCAGCAGTCTGCGTGCCTGCTGCCAAGCTGGGCCCACAAACCTATTTATTTCTGACAAAGGGCAACTGTTGGAGGAGTTGTTGTCTTGCTTGGTGCTCCTAATCCCTGGAATAACTGCTGTGACAAGCATAGTAACTGTCTGCAGTGAGTTGGTGCTTTTCAAGCGCAGGAATCACAACCTCGTGAGCCTGGGATTGCTTTATTTCTTGCTTTTCAAACTTTCAGAGGTCAGGCAAAGTTAGAAGCTCAAGCTGTGAGAAAGCCACCAGGACCTCTGGTCCCTCAGGTGCATGAGCAAATCCTACTTTTAGCTCTGTGAGGAGATTACATGAATCTGGCCATCTTCTCTAGCTTTTTTGTGTGCAGTTTGAATAATAAAAGGCAGCCCCAGGAGTCCGGTGTAGGTACCCTGATCATTTGAAGTGCATCCGTATGGTTCTGCCCACCATTCCCAGCCTTAGAAAGGTTCACATTGCAAAATCCAAAGAAATGAAGCAGTAGGAGTCCTACATCTACCCACATCTGTGCAAACTAATGAGCACAGAGCACAGTGCCTGAAGGCAGGCCTGTTGCAGAGGCAGGAATTGCCTGTTAATTTCTTCTTACCTTTGCTAGGCACTGCTCTGTCTGGTTTCTTCTCTGTTTCCAAGCTCAGGATTTAGGCAGGGCTTTTCTCTTATAACTTTTGGAGCATGTCAGCCCTCTGGATTTGCTTATGTGTGTATCTGCAGCATTGCAAATCCAGTAATGGATGTACTGTATTGGTGACTTCTTTATCCTTGTCGCTTCTATCACTTCTACACCAGAAAACTCCTGATTTATGTCAGTGCCTCATCCAAATTCTAGATCTGTGTTTTTGAGCTGTTTATGTGGAGATATGGAGTTGTTTTTTTTCTTTTTCTTTTTTTTTTCTTTTTTTTTTTTTTTGTAATTTATAGTGGAAGCTTTCTGTTATAAACAGCCATAATCTTTTGATGCTGAAGGTAATCACTGCATTCCAGTTATTGACTCTTAAGTCAGGCTGTGCTGCTTAAAGGAAAACAGGAAAACTGCATTGTTCACATCTGACAAATTATCTAAATAAGCAAAATCTGTATTAAAATGTCTGTCACTCTGTCAAGCTTGTCACTTAGTTATTTGATCATTTCCCTGAGTATTCCTAAGAGGGGGGGAAAAAAAAAAAGGCAAAAAGTCTGATTGCAGCACAAGGCAGATAGCCTCATAAATACATAATAGAAATTAAGCCAACCTACAACATACGAGATTTTCTGGGTGGACAGTGCCAGTATGTCTCATTTTAAACCCTGAGGTTCCCCAAAGCTGTGCTGCTTTGCTCCAGAACACAGCTGTGGAGGGCACTCAATATGAACCCGAGGGGGCTATTTCCTGGTGCACATCTTCCTCCCTGCTGCTGGGAACAGACATAACACAGCTGCAGGAACAGCGGTGTAGATCTGCTTTCACACTGCAGCTGGGGAGAGACACACTGCTCCTGTGTGACATCAAGATAAGGGGTTCAAATTTGAGTTCTCTTTTGATGTAGGGTAAGAAGAGAAAAGTTTCCTAGGCGGAAAAACACACAGATGTCAAATTGCAGACAGGCTTAACTGCTTTTCCAGAATAAACCATGTCAACATTAATTTTTTTCTTTAACTTTCTGAGAACTTTAAATAGGCAGTGTTGTTGTGAAATGAGATGGAGAGGGCTTGTTCAGTCTTGCGTTCCATCCTCCTGGAAGCCCCTCCTTTCCCATCCTCTCCCAGCAGGATTTAGCTCTGCAAGATGAGCTCCTTCTGCCCTGCAGGAATTGCTGCATCCTTCCTTCACAGTCAGAGTGATTCCTGTGCTGCTGACAACATGGAACAGTGGAGAAGTTAGGGGATAACTGATGTGGTGTGAGCCGTCTGTGGGACAGCAGGCAGGGCCAGAGGTCATGTTTCTTTCCTTTTCATTTTTTGTCTTCTATATTTTCTTCTTTTCTTTTCTTGTTTCTTTACTGCCTCACTTTCATTCCTTGCTCTTCAGTCAGTACATTTCAGGGAGAATGCCACGCAATGCAGTGTTTTATTCCAAGGAATCAAATGCAGAGCAACTCACAGAGCACAAGCTGTGTTAGGGGAGGGATACTGCCCTCTGGGCTGAGCTATGCAATGTCAGGGTGTTCTGCAGAGTTGTTTTGAAGAAGTGAAGCCAGAGGGCTCCATAGGGAACTGCAGATTGAAAATCTTAGGTTAGAGAAGGGGAATGAGCAGGCGAGACACTGTTTAGAATTGGAAAGAGGAGCTGTTTGGTACCAACGTTCATTGAACAGGTCAGGGGTTCAGGAAATGCAGCTGCTCCAAGCCCAGGAAGTGCTAAACTTGTGTTGCAGGGAAGCCCGAGTGCAGCAGATGAAGCATTTGAACCTTGGTTGCGCCAGCAAATCGACCTTTGAGCCTGACCTCGCTGCCCTCACAAAAGCTGGGTTCCAAATAAAACCCAGGGGAGGATGGGGCAGCCAGTGCTTTCTGCTGGATGCTGCTCGCAGCTGCTGATGACACATGCTCCGTGGTGTTCATCATGCCCAGAATCGGCAGTAATGCCCTTATTTCTCTGTCTGATGAACTTGATAAGCTTTATGCATTTGATCAACTACTTCATGCATGTTAGGCTGGAGCCTGGACAAGCATGTAGTTGCTTTGTCAAATGCCCAAGTGAAATGATCAGAGTCAGAGGGATGGATTTGACATGATCTCCCTTGTTTACAAGGTGGTCAGAAACACCTGCTAGCCTCAATATCTTTGTGGAGTCAATGTGCCCTGCACTGAGAGCTGTCTTGAATGCTCTTAATGCCACATTGAAGTTGGACATTCAGACTTCTAGAACACATCGTGACCAAGGTGTGTGTTTCATCTCAATTAAAAAAAAATTTTTGCATGGCATTTTAAAGTGAACAGTGTTGAAAATACTTGTGCATTACCTACCAATTCAGTAATGCATTGCTGCATTTGAATGAGTAATTGAAGGCATCTTAAAACAACTGTTGAACTCCTACATCCTGGGACAGTGTTCTGCTTGTTACCTGGACAAAGCCTGGTGACTCCGTTAGGAGCAAGCTTTGCCCAGGAGCACTAAGCTAGGTGTTTGGTAACCATGCACTTGAACAGGCACTTTTTTTCTGTATGTCACAAACAGTGTGTATTGTTTTTTACAGATAGAAATTATTGGCTCTTCATTTGTTGTTGTTGTTTTTAATAAAGTATTGCCTAAAATGTTTTAAAAATTAATTGCAGTTTTCCATTAAGAGCATCACTCTAAAATCCCCTTGTGAATGATCTTGCTCATGTTGAATAGAAATCCAATTAAAAGTCAGACTGGAGCATAATGGTGTACAGCAGCAGAAGTTTGGGGAAATGGGGCTGGGGAGTGCTCTTCAGCCCCTTGGTTCTGCATGTTACCAGATCCTGCTTTAAGCCTGAGGTATTTTGTGCAAAGCAGAAAGAACTGTGTAAGTGAGTGACTAGAATGACTCTAATATATGAGACAACAATGAATTTTATGCCACAGCTGAAGAAACTTATCATTAATTGAAGCTGTGAGCAAATGTATGTCATTTTTGAGTACCATTTTCCCTCACCCCTGCACCCCCCATCCCAACCAGAATTCCTCATAGAGTCAGATTGTTGCTGTAGACTTTGTGAACCCCTCTCTTCTAATGTTTAATCAAGTGCTGAAAAGAGAAATTTACAGACTATTTAAAATGTGGAAAAATTGCTTCCCAATATTTTTGACAGAGAGAGACTGAGAACACACAGCATTGAATCGTCAGGAAAATTGAAGATTTCCCCTGAACAGCATTGGGATTTTACAGCAGAGGACTTGAAAGACCTTGGAGAAATTGGACGAGGCGCTTATGGTTCTGTCAACAAAATGGTCCACAAACCAAGTGGGCAAATTATGGCAGTTAAAGTAGGTGATGCCCATACTTACGTTTGTACTTCAGTCCATTAGGGATGAAATGTGATGGAGAATTAATGTTCTTCCATCGAGCACCCATCTACTGCTCTTTTCTATTTATTTCCAATATAAAGGCCGCTTTTTGCTGAAAATGCATTGTATAATGGGCATATTGTCAAGTGATTTGTGACGCTCTTGTAATTGCTTGTGCCCTTTTGAAAATGCCTATCAGGAACTCACTGTTTTCAGGGGATCACGTGTTTCTGGAGACTGATAATGGGGCATGGGCCTTTCACCTCTGGGTCACTGGTTCGGATAGGGCTGAGGTTGGTTGTGCGTACAAGCTGACATCCAGCAGCTTCTTGGTGTCTTTTGTGAACTAAGGTAGTGATGTGAAATTTGCTTTTTATGTAAACATGTGCCTGTGGTGTAGCAGTTTACAACCTCCTGAAGAGGAGCTGGAATGGGGATCTCCCAAGGAGTGGTTTGCTCTTGCTGATAAATGATGGTGTGTATTTGCTTTGTGCTTACCGTGCTGGATCTGCTGTGGAGATGGAAAGTGCTGTGGATTGCAAGACTGCCCATTTTCTACTTTATGTTGCCCAAAACCTCACATTGGAAGCATAAACAATATGCAGCCTCATTTCCTAGCTGGGTTTTGTGGAGTAATCTTTGTTTCACTGTAGCTATGCTCCTCACCAGGTGTTTCTGAGGAGCTGCTTGTCCCTTGAGCTGGGCTTGGTGGACTGCCGTTCTCTCTCTTCCATGTCCCTTTACTTTGCTAGCTGCTAGGTAATGACATCAGTCTTTTAAATCTGCTGATGTTATCAACTGTAAGTGCTCCAGTGGCTCATGTGAAAGAGTAGAATAGAACTTAGAGCTTTGTAGAAGTTGGTGCCACTCTCTTTTTCAACTCTCTCTGTCTTCTTGAGCTATTCTCTGATCTGATCAGGAAATGTTTGCTTCTTCTGGCCTCATGTGGCAGGCAAGCAGGCCACAGCCCCAGCTCTAGCTGCTTTGAATACAAATCATACTTGTCTGAAATGCAACAGGCTACTGGAGTAAGCACCATCCCTTTACTTTCTTCTGCGAATGTTGACATCCTTGTAGGGGTGGGATCATTGGCCAGGCGTCGCAGCTTTTTGGATCACAGTGCAGTGATATGGATGTTTCAGTGTGTTTTTTTTAATCCCTCCAAGTCCTCAGTGGAGCTAGAGGCTGCCTGTACCTAAAGACCTGTTTCTTTTAGTTGCTTTTGCAGGAGTTGATAGGTGGAGTTTGCAGCTGATAGGTTGAAAACTGCTGATGTGGTGAGATGATGCCTGGGCACCTCGAGCCTCCCATGCACAGAGTATGTGACCTGGCAACAGGTTTTGTTACTGTAATAATGATGGCTGTGGGTCTGAAAAAAGCTCTGCCTATAGCTGGGCGGGTTTGTGACAAAGCTGTGCAGTAGGTACAGCTCTGCTGCAGTGGGTGCTTTGTTGGACTGGCTAGTGTCACCAAGAAGATGTGTCTGCTGGCACAGAAATTTTGTTGTCCCAGAATATGTTTGCAAAGGGGTTTTCTGGATGGTAGCAAAGTGTTGTCAGTGTGGAAGAGCTGCAGTGCAGGTACAGTTCTCACCTGAGAGGTAGAGGGCTTCAGTGCTGTTCTCTTGCTCACCATTGGAGATGGCATTGCGTTGCCCATTGAGCTGTCTTTGCTGAAGGAGGAGTGGTGTGCTCAACCTCAGCAGGTGCTGAGCATGATGGCTCACTATTAAGCAAATAAAATCTCATAGTTTTTTGAGATTTCACATTTTGAGATTTGAATTTTGACATGTCAGAGTTGAAGGCTGGGATGATGCCAGCTTGTTTTGAACACACTCCCTATAGGGCACAGCTGTGCCTGCTGCATCTTTCCTTGTTGGAGGGAGGAGGGAAGCTGGAAGCTCTGGGCGGCTACATCTAAAATGTTACATGTGAGGGCTGTTCTGCACTGCGAATGGGGATAAAACATGACTGAGCAAAGGAAAATGTTTAGGTGGAATAGCATGTGATACCTCCACTGCAGAAACGGCTATTCCGAGCTTGGATGGTGCAGTTTCAGGTGAGATTTCAGGACAGAGCTGATTTGAGATTACCTGCTTGTTCATTCCAAAGCACTTAGCCTTTCAGTCTCAGATTGCTGATGCTTTTGGGGCAGACTGTGTTGTGCAGTAACCTGCTCTGTTCTAGTCTGCTTTATGGGCCATCTGTGTTTGAGGCCATCCATCTCCTGCTCTCTCTGTTTCCCCCAAGCCTGTGGTTTCCTGCTGGCTTATAGAGCTGTTGCCTTCTGAAGCCCCAGCTCCTCATCTGCCTTCAGGTAAATCAGCTGCTCACTATAGTCTCTCCTTGTTATACAGGCCGGAACTTGATTTATTCCCCTTCAAATAGAAGCTCTTCCATAAGAGAAAAAGCATAGAAAATGAGTGGTTGAGAAGAAACCCTGTCAGTCTGGTTATGATCTAAGAGGACACTGAATTTCAAAACCAATGTATTTGGTGGTGCTGCTGTACCTGTCCACTACTTCCCTGAGAGCTGATTACAGCAACACCAGGGCAACAGGCAGATCCCTCAGCAGGAGGAAATAGCTTTTTTGAGGCTGCAAGACAAAAGTTGTTGGCTGTTCTGTACTGACAAGTGAAACACAGAGAGAGCTCCAGAAGCTGCTAGTTAGATGCAGAGAAAATTGCTATGTGGGCCTCATCCAGCTTCTCCTTCATCCTCCTCCATCACTCCACCCATGACAGGTTTCTGGAGCAATCAGTTATCTGCATTTACTTCTGGCAGGATCAAGTCCTGTTTGCAGTTACTGTCTCTTCATCCCCTTGCGGCTTGTCAGTTCCTTCTTGCGGACCAAATCCTGCTTGTTCCACAGGCATGCTTCAGTTACATAGCAGTGACCAGATGAAAAGTTTATCTTTTCCAGCGTGTTGGAGTTTCCAGCTCCTGCTGCACCCAGGCAGTCTGGCAGCTATGGGCACTCATCCTGCACGCCTCTCAGGCTTCAGGAAACACAGCTGCCTGTTTCCACTCCTTCCTCTGGCTTTTCCTAGCCTGTCATGATACTTTCATGGTACTTTGCAATCTTTAGTTCCTTCAGGTATGGTTTACTTTCACCTTCTGCTTTCTCTCTATGTGGTGCCCTTTGTTTTCCCTGCATCATGTGTTCTGCTATGCTCCTGAGCTCCCCAGGCAAAGCTCAAGGGCTGCCCCTCCTGTCTCCACTTCTTACCACTGCAGTCTCCTCTCCCGCAGATGCTGAAATAGTACCAAAACAACCTAAGATGTGCAGGTGAAAGCATAGTTAACCTTATTTTTCTTCTTTTATGCAGTTTGGCCTGATCAGCTGATGTTTGAATCTTGGCATATGCAAACCTGGGACCTCTAATGAGGGTGTCCTGTTGCTGCCAGGCTCTTGGGCGAGACTGAAAGCTTTCATCTTGTACTTCAGCATCAGTGGTAAATCATCATCGGCAGAATGTACTGTTTTATGTCACTGGTGTGAAACCACTTCAGCAAAGCTTCAGGCTTTTGGAGGGAGTGGCTTTGTTGATGAATTCTTGTGCCCAGTTCTGCTCCTCCCTCTCCTTCAGTTTTTGTTGTGCTGTGCCCTTAGAAATGAGTATTTAAATAACAGGAGGACTTGATGTGTCTCTGCGTGGCAGGCTGGAGCAGCAGGACATGGCTGCAGAAAGCTGGGAGCTGTGTCCTTGCCTACAGGCAGGCGGTTGCAAAATTTGCTGTGTTGCTTTCACATCCCCTGCTCTTTGTCCCATTGAAAGCCTCTTCCCAGGCACATCAGGAAGGGTGGGGGGGTTGTTAAAGAAAGAGGAATTGGTCTCAGGGGACTTACATCCAATGTTTTTTCATTTTTCTCCATGAAAATACTCTGTTTTTGCAAGATTGAAAGAATTATCTTGTTCCTTAAATCCCATTTATCTCACAGGTCTTCACAGAGGTTCAAAGTGCCCGTTTGCTCTGGGTCAGCAGGCATTATGATCTTCTCCTCACTCAAAAAATCCCTCTTCGTTTTCATGAGAATTTATTTGCATATGGGATCTCTTCCTTATGGGAAGGAAAACAGCCCATTTTTGTCCACTGCCAGCTCTGTGCAAATTCACCATTAAGGGCCAGTTTGTACATTAACTCTGTACCTCCCTGGCGGTTTCTCTTCTGGAGTCCTTCTTTTCCTTGAAGTCAGTATCTGCCCTGGCCCACATTTGCCTGCAGCACCAGTTTTCTGTGATACTACCTTGCCCAGCTTCCAAGTTTCATCCAGCGTTCTTTGGTTTTGTTTCTTGTTTCTTGTTTGCTCTTCTGTTTTTGTTCAGTCTGTGCCAGTTTGTAAGTCACTTGTGAACAATCTCCCTGCAGGAAGCCCTGGTCTCTTCTTGGGATCTACTGCACTCTGACACTCTTCATCTTGTTGCTGAGGCTTCACAACACATGCTGCCCCCAGCCCCCTTTGTACCTGCCCTCCAGTATCACCATATGTTGTTGTCATAGTTGCCCCGGGGGCTGTGTGTCTTGTTTCGTGAGTATACCACACAGCCGAAGAACCAGGTTGTCTTCGTCAGGTCAAAGTCCCATTTTATTTGGGCAAAGCGGTTTCCTTGGGAAGCTCACCAAGCAGCAGAGGGTTATTTCTGTCCTGAGGTTTCCTTTAAAGATTGGTGATCAAAAGGAGATGTTAAAATATCCTTGTTTTCCTAGATTGGTATAAAAATACATGAATGAAACATCTCCCAGTCTGAATGAATGCTAGGGGCTATTCTCACTGTTGGAGCATGATGCTCTGATTACTACTTATAGCACAGATAATACGTTGTGTGGGTTTTGTTAACCACAGTGTTAAAAAGGCCTCTTGAAGGCTACGAGGGTTTCTTGCTTGAAATGTTCCCAAGGTAAATAATCAAATATTTGACATAGCCAGTCTTTAACCTGTGAAGTGGTGCTTGTGCCAGCCTGGAGCCCATGCACAGCAGCAGTGTGAAGGCAGAGCTCAGGCACCTACACTCCCTTGCAGCTTCCTAAACCACGGCTTTCCAGCAGTAGGAAACACCTGAAAATATTGTCTCCAGTGCTAAAAGCTTCTAACAGTTTCTTCCTTTTCTAGTTCTCTTGTTTTGAACTGGCTGAAAGATGTGCTGTCAAGAACCTAGTCAAATGGTTTGTACTTCACTTGACGTTGAGGCTTCTTGTAAGGGCCACGTGGACAAGTCGTGGCTTTTCCATCAGAAATAGCTACCTCTAGGGAGTGAGCTAACTGTGGAGGGGGCTTTTGGGTCTTCAGCCCCTGAAGTTTTCCACTGCACCAGAAGGGACAATGATTTTCAGTGATATGCCAGAATTTTCTGTATCTTGCAGTATCTGTATAAGTCAACCTAACTGATTCAGTCTTTCTTTGCAATATTATGTAGTCCAGTTTCCAATTCTAGCCAACATCTTCAGATTTTGTTGGTTTCCTGTTTTCTGCATAGCCCAGAAGTAGTTTTGACCAGTTTGCAGATGGCTGCCCACTTCTTCTGCACTTATCCCAAGAAGTTCAGAAGCAATTCCAGGATCAGATGGGTAATCAGAGAAGCTGGCAGAGGCACTTTTCGGGAGTATGTAAAATCCAGTAGGATGTCAAGCCTATAAAATGTCTGTAAAAGACCTTTGTTCTTCCTGGGGGAGTCAGTAACCTGTGAAGCCGTTTCTGGTTCAGAGAACAATGCCTCTTTCACATCATTTTGCCCTGTAGTCAGTGCTTGCTCTCTTATCCATCGCTTTAAAATGGGTGTTTTAAGTCTTCCCTTAGCTTTCATGGGTTTTCACTGATGGCAGTCCCACAGTTGAAATAGGTTGTTAAGTATCAGGTGTCCTTGAGAGCAGAAGTTAAATATTTATTTATACCTCTGTAATTTACCCATCATTTCCTGGATGTCTGATAGCTCTCTAAGATGACAGAAGTGGATTAAGCACATTTCTCTGACCTTCCTTTTTCCCACACGATTCCAGAAGAGGAGCATTAGGATTCTTGTAAGCTGATGTTGTGGTGTACATTTCCATTCTTGTCATGATTAGACACTCCCTGAAGTTGACTACTTACTCTTACAATTTATTGAGAAGCATTTACTGTTTCATTCGTCTGTTGGGTAGTTGTCTGAGAGCAAGGGAAGGCTGTTCCAAGCCCTGATATTAAGATAGAGAGGAAGTAGTGAATGATTAAGAATTGTAAGACTCAGGCTCTGACCATTTCCTTCTTAGAGAAGATGGAGACAAGTTGTGATCAGTGAAAGACCTGACATGCTTTTTTCATCACTAAAAGTGTTTTGGATGGGCAGGTGGTTGCTCTTGTGCTCAGCAGCTTGTATGCAAAACTTCCTTTCAGCCCTCTGTTCCTGTCACCCTGCGGGTAGCCCAGCCCATCAGGACACTGTCAGGTGCTCCTGCTGCCTCTCTGCTCAGCTCAGTATGCAGGACAGTGGTGTTTTTCCTCTTGGCTCAAGGAGCAGGTTTTCAATTTGGTACTTATGGCTTTTTTCTTCCTCTTCTTCTTTTCCTTTTATCCCCTTCTTCCCTATTCCCTTTCCTCTTTCTCAGCTGATTGCTACCCGCTGCACCTGAATCTTTTTCTCTGCATACTGGGGCTTGGTAATGTCTCTTCTGTTCTGGGTCTGGTTTGTGGGATTTGCTGGGTTTTAGGTTTGAGTGGTCCAATCTACATAGCATAGCTTAGCATTTTGCTGCTAATGCTGTCCATATCATAACTTCCAGAGCTTGTTTCCGATGTTAGAAGACTTTATCCTCACCTGATTTTGTACTAAAAGAGCTGGAGAATGTACTTCTGAAGTGTTTGTTGCAGTTTGAGGCCGACAAGAAACTGCTAAAAATAAATTCCCTCCAAGTCTGTACTACAAAAAGCCCTTCTTCCTTATGTAGCTTGTTTGGCCATAGCAACTGCATGCAGTAAAGTAACCAGGCTGAGATATATAAGACTGAAGACAACTGAGACCTGTCCATCCCATTAAATGGTGTTATCAGAATGTTGCTTTGCCTTGTGTCTTCCTTTCCTGCCATTTTCCATGTCCTTGGGAGAGTGTGTCTGTGGAAACAGCTGCAGTGTCCTGCTGTGGAGTTGGATAGTGGGTCTTCGTTTCAGCTCATGTGCTATTTAAGTAGTGGTTGCTGTTGACTTCAATTAGCTTTTGCTTCTCCTTTCTTTTGCTGGTGAATGCCTGTTCCTTAGCTGATGAATTGAGTCTGCTGGCATGCAACAGACTCTCCAGCTAAACAAAGCTGTCTTTTCCAGCCTGGGCTGCCCCCTGCTCAGTGCTGTGCTGCATGTTGCCTCTGATTGTTTTGCCCTCATTCTGAATTTTCAGCCCTGAGTGCCCAGCAGTCTTGGACCCTGAAGCGATGTTTGTTCAGGAGTTCATGCTGGCTTCTCAAGTTGTCCTTTGGGTGCTGCATCTGCATGGGCGCTCTGCAGTATAGCTGACTGACAGTCTATCCTCTGGATCTTCTACCTGATCTTTCTTCCTGGAGAGATTTTGGTTGGAAAAAGAAGAAGGGTTTGGTGTTGTTCCAGGGTGCCATTAAAATCATCCTCCTCTATATGACATGTCTTACATGCTTTCCAGAGCTGAAGTAGTAAGAGAAGAGAAGGAAATATCACAGGTAGGATTGAGGTGCTTTCAGGTCAAGTTGTAGAATTTGAGAAGCACGCTGCAGAGAGGGCTGGATCATGTAGATGTTGGGGGCAATTCAGAGGGAAGCTACGGAGATTCTTGGATCACCATGAGAGAGGCTTTTGGGGGGCTGGGAGATGTGAGGTTGGCGTGGAAGAGAGCTATGAGTCACCGTATGGAGAAATGATCCTTTTTGTACTGCTTCTCACCTGTTCTGTGAACTTTTCAGAGGAGTGGGTAGCATCTCAGTGAGAGACTAAACTTCCTCAGAGATCCCACCAGAGTGGCTTTGCCATCCATCATCTTCTATCAAGGTCAGAACAATGTCATTATCATTTCATACTGTGCTGATGGTAACAGACATTCATTCTGCTTAGCCTTTGGGATCCCAGCAGGGGGTTGTAGAGCTTTATGTGCCATAGATGCGAGGAAAAGAAATGAGAAAACTTGTCGGACCTTCTTCAGTGATGGCACTCAACTTCTGCAAAACAGCTTTGAACCAGTGACCTAGAGGTGAAGTTCATTACTAGTCCCCTCAGTCATCTTCTTACTCTGTTTGCAACTACGAAGTATCACCTGATTGGTGACATTGCAAAGTGTGAATGTTACAGACTATGGGTGTTCTGGACAAGTCTTGCCAATTTTCCCTAGTACTCTAGAATTCATTGGGCTGGAAATGAGCACAACAATGACTGGTCTAGGCCAAACTAAAACATAAAGAATGAATGATGAAATACCAAAATATCAGGATGCACCAAAGGTAAGGAAAATCATAGTGTCATTACTGTCCTCATTTTCTGTGATTCGTCACAAAAATGTCTAAAGGTACATAATCATGCACTGCTACTTAAATAACACAATATGAATAGCCAACCTTGAATGTACCTTCACATGCTTAGCCCTATGCTTGCTAATGTGTGTGGTCTTGGCTGCCACCAGCAGTTGTTCACAGGGCACCAAGCTTTCTGCCTAGCAGTGTTGGTTGGACTTGGTTCTGCTGTCACACAAGTTTTCTCCAGAACCTTTATTATTTTTTCTTTCTTGGGTGCCAAGCAGTTTCTCTCAAGGAGTGCCCAGTTAAGTTCTGCTACTTTGGACTTCTTGACTGGTGTTTTTTTTTTTTTTTTTTTTCTTTTCTTTTGTTATTTTAATTATTTCTCAACATGACTTACTTATTCAGGGTCATAATTTTCATCACATTTTGGGGAATGCATTAATTAGTGCAAGATGCTAAATGCGTTTGTAAAAAATCACATTAAAAACTTTGGATGGTCCACTCCATCCTTCATTTAATGAGCTTCATGTTTGGACATGTGCTCTTTTATATTTTCAAACTTGCATTGATCTTTCCCTCTCAAATTGTATATTTCCTTACATGCAGTATAAAGGATTTTCAAACATGTAGTATGTCTACGTTTTGTATAGATATATTTTACTGTTACCTTGACCAAGAGTTGTTAGCTATGTGAGAAAATCTGTTGCCTACCATTAGGGTTTCCTCTATTACCTCATGGTCCGTTTTCACTGTGTCAGCCACGGTGGAGGGAACCATTTTATCTTTGCTTTTCTTAGTAATTTGAAACACATTGTTCTTAAATTTCAAATTGGTCTTTGAGCCTCATCCACTATTGCTAAGAACTCTGTATTTGTTTTGAAATAAAAGCCTGAATGTGTTCTTTCACTGTAGGTTTCAGTGAAATCTCTGCTCTTTGATTTCATTCTGCCATTTCGTCTGAAAATGTTTATGTTCATGAAAGTAAAATTTAATTGGGTATATTAGAGTCTGAATTTAATGACTTCTGGGGTTATCAGTTAGAATTCTTATTTGACAATGTAGCAGTTCTCTAGAGTGTGTTTGAGCATGCCTTGGGGATTGCCTGCTCAGCCTTGGGTTTGGGGTCCCTGGCATGTTTCTTCAGTGGTGGTTTTGAGGATATAGTAATGGCATGCAAGTGATAAAGTCTCTGCCACTCTTCCTCTTTCAGAGAATTCGGTCGACAGTGGATGAAAAAGAACAGAAGCAGCTTCTGATGGACCTTGATGTAGTAATGCGAAGCAGTGACTGCCCATATATTGTTCAGTTTTATGGTGCGCTCTTCAGAGAGGTGGGGACTTCTTAGCACAGTTTGTTTTTGTGCCTTTTCTATCTTTGCAGTTGCCAATTTGTGATAAGGAAGAGAAAATTCATTTGTTAGGACTTTTAGCTCACCACCTTAAATCAAGGTTATTTAACCAAGGTACCCAGATGTTTGAGTGCTGCTAAACACCTAGGTGCTATCCCACTTGTTATTATGTCTGTCTGTGTATTTCAGTCTCTCTTTCAGTGAGCTTGTGGTTCATGTGGCTGGGTGCAGCTCTACAGGGCACAAATGTGATCGATGTCAGCAGCTGTCAGAAAGAGCCACGCAGAGGGACATGTGCAAACTCAGTATGCCTGTAATAAAGGTGGCTGCTGGAGTGGATAGTTACCTGGTGTGTGTATGGATGTCTGTGTGCATGTATGTATGTACCAGGGCTGTGTGAGAGACCCATGATTGACATGCTTCTTCCATGAGGTGGTTTGTACCTGCAGATGTATAAGAAAGTATGAGTGACCGTGCTGAGTCAGAGCAGTGGGTGGTCCTGTCTCTGGCAATGGCCCACAGTATCTGCTTACAGAAACACGCGTGTGACTTTGACATAGCCTTCAGTCATGTGTAGATTAATGTCTTCTGAGCTCTGTCTTCTGCTGAATGATTCTTTCTGGATTTCTTGTCCATTAAAAGGTTCACTTTTTCTTCGAATACACGTACATTTTTTGCATCTGTAGTGCTCCTGGAGAGAAAGAGTCTTCCTCTGGTTGTCCATCCTTCATTTGAAGCCCTGTCACCACAATCCATTTTCAGTTTTCAGTCCACTATTCTGAGTGCTGCTCCCAGTGGTTCCCTTAGTGTCTGTATTTGATGAGGCAGTGAACAGTTGATCCTTATTCATTCTGTCCAGGCTACTGAGGATCTTTTGGAGTGTTGTCGTATTCCCTGCTCGTCATGTCTTCTTCTTCAGCCTGATAAGTGCCAGCTTGTGTCATACACAGAATCCATTCTGATCTTTGATCATCTTTCTTGCTGTCATCTGCATCTTTTCCAGTTCTGTACTATCCTTTTAGGACCATAATTGTGTGACTGCTCTTGAAAGGAGCAGTACCTGCAATAGCGTGCCTAGGCAATTTTGCTAGGACCTTTAATGCACATAAATATTGTGTGCTTCAGAGTGAGTTACCCAATGTGATGCTTCCGTGAATTATATCAAGACCAGAGTTAGAGCATCAAAAGCTGACCAGTGTTAATCCTGACCTAATTCAGTTCTTCATGGCCAGGAATACAGTGGTAATTGCTGCATTTTTGTGACTGTTCTAACATCTACTTATTATAATAATGTAAGGTATGCATTATTCTGCAAGGCAGCAGAAGTTATCGTTCTGTCCCCTTGTGCCTTGCCCAGGCACTCCTATTGCTTTTGGATGACCAGTAAAAATAGTTGGGAAGCTGGTGCTCTGCACGCAGCCTGGAAAATTTTATGTCATGCTTGCCTGTTTTCCTCTACTTGAGCCCACCTGCAGGAAGAATAGCAACAGTGAGTAGGCCTATTTTCCATCTTTGCACATTAACTGGCATTGCAGCCCATCTATAGCCTGTTAGGACTTTACTGGGGTGCTGTTAGAGGAACAAGGTGAATCTTGGAATTTGAAGCCTGCAGTTGGAACTGAATATTCAGTTCCTGCTTCTCAAGAATCTTCCTCTGTAATTTCATCAAGTCATTTCTTTGGCTTTAAATCTCAGTCTCTAAAATAAGGGTACTAATCCTTCCTTTTCTCGTGCTTCACTTTGTCTTATCTGTTGAACATTTAGGGCCAGGAGGTGTTGTCCCTGTTCATACAGCCCAGACTCCTACCAAGTGTGTAGGCTCAGCCTTGGCTGCAAGTTGGCAGGTTTGCTGAAATACAAATGATAAGGCTGTCAGCTAGTTTGAAGAAAAGTCTGTGGGCAAGACCATATCTTGCCAGATGCTGATGAGCAGCATGTTCAGATCTGTGTGAGCTTGTTGCCTCTCTGCAGCTCAAGGCACATCCCAGAACGTAAGTATACATACATCAATTAGGCAAAAACCTGCCCTGATCAGGGTCAACTGTGAGCCTGGACTCTGCAGCACCCTTTGTACTGTCAAAAAGTCCTGTCCTCTTGCAGCTAGGCATTGTTCCTTGGGTGAGGCTTCAGTAAGGTCACTCTGGGATATATTGTGTTGGCCTCTGCCCTCGTTCCCAGCACCAGTTGTGTGGGGTTCTTCCCCTCACCTTGTTTTTTTTTCCTGGCAGACTTGGGTGAGTTTTCTGTCTGGTCATATTAATTACATGTTCTAATATAAATTACAGTTTTTTTAAAGAAAGGAAAACTGTGACAGCAGAGGAGAAGAGAAGACAGATAACATATTTGAGTAAAAAAAAGATTTTCAACAGAATGTTTGAACCTCTGTTGCCCTCCAGCACTGATCCATTCCCAAAGTAATGGAATCATCCTGCTCACTGTTGCACTGTTCCCTGCATCATAGACCTCATGGGACTAAGACTCTGCAATACATGTGTCAACAGAGTCTTGTATTTCAGCATTTCAAGGTGAAAAGTATGGAAAAAGCATTCCAAAAGGCAGATCTTGGGACCTTCTGCTCTGAAGCCAGAATTCAGATTTCTCTGGGAATAGATGGAGGTACAGATGGGAAAATTTCTACCTCCTGCTCCTAAAAGTTGAAAAACTTCACTCTGAGTCTCTTTAGAGGAGAGCATTGAGAACATTGAGCAGGCAGCTCTCACAGTCAAATAATTGGCAAGAAGATTATAGCAGCTTCAGGAGGAGTAATAGGACAGCTGGGCTGTTCTGAAAGGCAGGTACCTCTCTGAAGGAGTGAGCTGTTTGTGCTGAGCTCTCTCCTGATGGTTTGGGGAGTAGGAATAGTAAGCCAAATTGGATGGAACTTGCTTTGAAGACAGACATATAACTGTAAACAGACAAGTTGCTGTGACAGCCTCTGTAAGTATAAAAAGTTTGTTTTGGAAAGGCAAAAAATATTGTAGGTGAGTATTTTTCCCTAGTCACATTCTCACTTCTTCAGCAAGCATTTTCTGATAGGGATAGGTTTAAAATGCTGCTGTGTCTCTGGCAATTTTGACAATTCATAAGCTTCTTCTTGAAAAATTGCTAAATAGCTACAGCTATACCATCAATTCAATAAAACTATGCTGGGAGCATGAATAATCTTCAAAGAAGCTTGATGTGGTAATGAGTCTTTTCTCGGAAGTGGTATTGGTTGTCTCTCGGCCATCAGCACCTTTTCCCCTATTTTTTTTGCTCCTCGTTCTTTAATCATGTGGTACGTGCTTCTGTTAGGCATGTCTACAAATACAGTATAACGTATACCAACACAAAAACCATACGTAAATTACCAGCAGTGGAACTGTGTGTGAGCTTTTAGGCATTCAGATGAAATAGAATTACCTATTTAGTGAAACGTGAATGATGAAAAAGCAACATTTCTACCTTCACATGAATAAAGGAGACTTCATCGTGCTGATAGCAAATGGCACCTGTGCTGGGGTCTCTTGCTAGAACTGTGAAGTTGTGACCTTGGTGTCACTGTGTCACATTCTGTTGAGGCAGCTGTTGACCAAACTGCCGTGTTGCTTCTGCATAGATCCCAGGTAGAAAGCTTCACCCTTTTTTCAGGAACAGGAAGTGTTCCTGATCACTGACTCCTTCGTGTGTGGTAGTTGAGATGGCTTTCATGTCCACAGCTGAACTTATTAAGAGAGAAGGTTGCTTCTAGTAAAGCCTGAGGAATGAGGTGAATCAGGACGAGTAGCACAGGAGGAGTGGTTGTGCTATTATTCCTGGCTGTAGGAGATTCAGAGCCCAATGAATTCAGATGGTTTCTCCATACTGCCCCAGCAAGACCATTGACTCCTGAGTTACAGAGCACAGAGCTTTCCACGTCAGTCCTGACAAATGTCATTTCAGAAAGTCTGGTTACCAGGGTCAGTTTGTTCCCTCTGAAAACAGTTATTTGCCAGATGGGAGATGAAGAGGAGGATGGCTAGGATTTTTGCAAAGATTTCACTTCTAGTGAGAATACGAGAGTACCAGGCTGAGCTATACATCTGCTCTGGGTGACCCTGAGAGTTGCTCCCTCAGAGCTGCTGTTCGGAGGGCTAAGATGTCTGAGAGAAAATCAGTTGTTTCTTGTCAGTATGCTGCAAACTTTGCCGCTGGCCTAGTTTGAGATTGTTCCTGTGAGGTTGGTAATGTTTGGTTAGTTTTCCCAACCATACTAACTACACGTTTAAGATCACTGTTCCTCTTACTTTTCTTATCAAGAGGAGAAGAGGAAAAAAGCCTTGTCTGACTTGGGATATCAGCAGCGACCTTTACACACTACAAAGGTAGCCAAGCCAAGTCTAAATCAACTTACTCAGTAAACAGTAATGCAAAATTCATTGCACATTGTAAAATAAGCCCAGGAAGCCAGGTAAGGCAGCCTGTAGGACCTTCAGCTGACATGGGAGAGGAGTTAGTAGTATGACTGTGACTGTGATGTTGATTTGAGTTGTGGACGTATCCTTGGTCATTTGATGCAAGGTCTTTATTCTCTTTACTGTTGATGCCTGCTCATCTTGAGCCACAAAGAGGAAAGCGGATCGGAGTATCACTTGCAGTGCCCTGGGAGTACTTTCATGTTACACATTAGTTTCTTGAAGTAGAATCATAGAATCCTTAGGGTTGAATAGAATCATAGAATCCTTAGGGTTGAAAGGGACCTCTAAAGGTCATCTAGTCCAGCTCCCACACAAAGAACAGGGACATGCACAGCTAGATCAGGGTATCCAGCCTCACCTCGAAAGTGTCCAGGGAGGGAACACCAACCACATCTCAGCAGTTGGGAAAAAGCAACTCTTGATAGTACTGTTTAAAGTCCTGATCTGTGATTTTGCCCCAATAAAACACTCTGTTAAAACCTATGGGATCTGTAGGAATTTTCAACAGTTGAAGGATCTTTGCTGACTACTCTAGAAACTCTCAACTCTTTTTTGTTGGCAACAAGTTAAAATTTGAGAAAGAATAAAAGTGATTATATTCCATGAAATTTTATACTACACAAAAGCATTCAGACAAAGATGACGGTCAGTTTAACTTTCCACTGACAGGACAGAACCACAACTGAAAAAAGAAGTAATAGAAGGATAAATATTTCCAGTATCTTGCATTCACAGTCAGAGACAGGGTTCTCCTCTGTCTCTATTAATTATATGAAATAAATGTAATATTCAGAACAGTGCTAGTCATTACAGAGACTTTCAAAAGTGTCTCCCAGTGCCAACAGAAGGCACAACATCCAGTCTGTCTCTTAAAATTGCAGTGTTTATTATTTCAACATATTCATGTGTGTTTGGTACCTAGAAGATAAGTATTTAATCTGACTGAGACTCCATTTGTGATGTAGCTGCTCTGTAGCACTTCTGTGGAGGTCCTTGACATGCTGTGCTGCCTGACTGTGGAAACTTTCAGCTGTTCTGGGATGACTTGAGATGTCTGGTCAAATGAGCAGTCTCTGGTGCTTAGGAAAAGTGCCCTGTGTGTCTTTTTAGGAAATGTGGGAGTCTCCAGTCACACTCGTTTGTATAGGTGCAGTTTGCATAAAAGTTGCACTGTTGTGGTAAAACTGCAATGCTGGTAGTGCAGGGTCACAGACTCCTTGAGGCTGGGAGGACCTCTGGAGGCCACTGTGTCCAAGCCCCCTGCTCAAGCAGGGCCCCCTGGTGTAGGTGGCCCAGGACCTTGTCCAGGCAGCTTTTGGTAATGAAGATTCCACAACCTCTCTGTGCAGTCTGTGACAGTGCTCAAGCACTTGTGCAATCAGATGTGTTTCCCGATTTGTGTTTTTAGAGAGCCTCTTGTGTTATGGTTTGTGCCCTGGGCCTTGGATCCTGACACTTGGCAAGAGCGTGTCTCTGTCCTGTCTGCACTGTTCTTTCAGGTATTTATAGACCTTGGTGAGATCCCCCAACCTTTCTCTTCTCCAGTCTGAGATGTCCCTTCATTATCTTTTTGGCCTTTGGTTGCACCCTACTGTGACTCCATGTCTCTTGTGATTGGGAGCCCAAACTGGACCCAGCACTCCAGGTGTGGCCTTGTCAGCACTGAACTGAGGGGAGGGATCACCTCAACCTCCTGGTAGTAATGTGCCTAAGGCAGCCCAGGATACCATCAGCCTTCTGTGTCTAGTTCATGTTCAGCTTGTTTACCAGAACCTCCCAGGTCCTTTTTCTGCCAAGCTGCTTTCCAGCTTAATGGCATTTCTGTGTCATATTTGGTTGTGGGCTGGCAACTAAGAACACACAATTCAGAAGTGGAAGCAGCCCAGTTGCTGATAAAGACACAGTTTTAGTGTATGTCCTGGACCACTGGTAGCAATACTTGAAAGACATTTTTGGCATGCCTACAAGAAGTGCACTATCATCTGCTAATTCAGTACTTGAAAAGGAATAAAATATATTCTTTGGAAGAATAGGTATAGCTGGAAGAGAAAAATTAAACTTCTTCCTTTTCCATTTTGTAGTCAGAAAACAACCCAACCTAGGAGCATACGCTGAAGAGAAACTTTCAATAAGATAATTTTGTTCTCACAACTCAAGATGAAGCAGAAGTTGCAGAGAATTGCACACCAGCATTTCTCTGTATTTACTAAGTAAGGGGCTGAGTAACTGAATGCAGTTGTACCTGCCAGTCTTCCTCTTTGTTCTCAGCAAGGTTTTTCAGCTCTGCCTGTAGGTAGGTTTCTTTCAAGTTCCTGTAAGAGATGAGAACCTGCAGGATTTTGACTCTTACTACTAGCCTTTAAGAAGCTGCGTAAGTGAAAAGCTCTCTCATCTTTCTTCTCTAATCTTGCTGACATGGATTCATGTTGATCAGGCAGACTTTTATATCACCAGATCAACAAATATCCACACCCAGAGTTTCTATATGGCATATAATTCAGGGGATAAAATAAACCATGTCTTTATTTCTCTTCCTTCGTGCTTTTGATCATGATCAGCTTGAACGATGTGGTGACACACAGACATGTTTGAGTGTTCAGTAAGGCACACCACAACCCTGCTGAGATACAAAGTACATTGTGAAGCTTTTTTTACAGTAACAGCTCTGATTAGGTCGCCTGTTATTACACATAAATTGGCTTTTCCTGTACAGGCAACAGCCTTGTAACGTGGGCCACTGAGGACACTCACATACTAGTGCAATTGGACATAAAGGTGAGGCTGAGGGCGGCCAGTTAAATTCTGGCATTCCCAAATGAATCCAGTTCCCTCTAGTCTTAGTACAGTCACAGAGAAATGTGACACACTACCAGTTTTTAAGGTAGGGCTGCTCAAAGCAAAAGCAATGTCTTAAAGGATCCTGCAGGCAGTAGAACACGTCCATGATTGTTTTCACCATGGATAGTTGGTAAGGGTCTGGTATGATTCCAGTTTCACATGATTCACGTGCATCACTAACACTGCATCCATGTTACCTTCTCTGAGCCTTACCTTCTTACCACGTTACCTTCTTGATGATACGAAAGTGCCATGACTGTACTTCTCATTTGTTGCCAGTGCTGAAAGAAGAACACTTCTGCATACGTAACATAAATTCATTTCTACAGTTTAAATCAGATCAAGTCCTCAGCCAAATCCATCCATAAACCAACCTTTCTCCAGCATCCCTAGCTTTCCTTTCTCCATGTCTCTCTCCACAGCTGCCTTGAAACAGCTGTGTTCTCTTCCCTTTGTGCTGCATTTGCCTCTTGGTGGTGTCCCAGCCTCTGCATTCAGCGAAGTGCCTTTTTGACCAATGCTGTTTGCTTTGTTTCAGGTGAAGTCCGTGTTCTCTGGGCTCAGGCTGGAGAACTGACCCCTTTGCTCGCCTTTTGTGTTCCCACTAAACCAAGCACAAAGTTTGGAGATGGGTCTTGGTGAATGCCATTTCTTGTCCTGTTTTTCACAGGAGTCATTCTGAGTGGATGTAAAACTCCCTTTTGACCTTAAAATCAGTGGCTCAGCATGCTTTCTTATTCATCTTAGTAGAACCTGAGACTTGCTCCTGGCTGACACAAAGAACAGAATTGTCTTGGGGTGCACCAAGTGGGAGCACAGGGCTTTGCAAGAGTCCCAGCATTTCTGTGCTCTTGTTTTTTTCCTTGTTTCATTTCCGTGTCCTTTGTGAGTGGTTGTGTTTCTGTCTGATTGAGAATAGTCTACCTTCTGTGGGATAATTACTTTAGGAAGCTTCTGCTCTGTTTGTCACTTACTGTATCACAGGAGCTGCTGCTTGGCAGTGCTTCAGACAGTGCCTTGCCACGTTGGGGCAGCCGGGCTGATCAGCTACATCTTGCAGTTACCTTTTGGCAACTAATGCTGTTTTAACAGCGACTGTGATGCAGCAAACTGTAGAGTTTGTCATTTCTGGTGAGGACAGTTTAGTTCTGGTGGTGTAGTATTCTGTGGAACAACATACTGCATGAATTGCATTGCACTCTACAAAAACAGCTCATACAAAGCCTTCTGTGGTCCTCAACCAGAGTTAAAATGTTTAAAATCTGAAATAGCTAAGATCAGTCTATGGCTGTTTATCACCATGTGTATTACAAGAGATTAAATTCTTCCGTACATAATCTTGTGGAGGTCCATTTCTTATCCCCTTCCTGAATGGGCTGACTCACAGATCTGAGGAGAGAACTTGGTAAGAAGACATGCTGCTTTCCTCTAAGCGTTTAGCTTAGTTTTTCATAGAATCATATAATTGTTTAAATTGGAAGGGACCCTTAAAGATCATCCAGTCCAAGTCTTCTGCAGTGAACAGGGACACCTAGAGCTTGGTGAGGTGCTCAGAGCCCTGTGCAGCCTGACCATGGGTGTCATCCACCACCTCTTTGGGCAGCCTGTGCCAGTGCCTCATTGCTTTTTTCTTTTAGCAGATATATGTCTTAACAGTTTTCTGTATTTAAATTAACTGTTAGATGTTAGTTAGCAAAACTCCCTGGATTTCTTTTCATTTTCTCTTGCTTAGATCATATCTCCAAATGTGATATGAAATGTTCTCTAATGTATGCAGAGTTGACATAAACTGCAGGACGCTTTTGCAGTCTCGCTGTGCACAGTTGCGTCTCACTCACTGTGCCATCAGCCTTCTTGAGAGCCGGATGGTTTTTGAGGCATCAGTTCATCCAGGCTCGAGCAGCTAATACGCAGTGTCAAGTCTGATCTTGTCAATTAGATTTCTCTGCTGGTAAATGGAGTGATGAGAAGTGGGTAATTGGGATGATTTCTCCATTGCTCTCGATGACTAGTTCAGACTTGCTACTGATCAAATGGCTGAAATTAATCAGGGTGGAATTTTTCTTTCCTATCAAATGCACATTGCTGTTTATGTGTTTGCTTGGATTTAAGGGATATCTTAATGTTCTCTGGATTTTTGTTCCTCATTCAAGCTTGACGGTAACAAAGATTCTTTTCTTTTTCCAGGGTGACTGTTGGATCTGTATGGAGCTCATGTCTACCTCGTTTGATAAGTTTTACAAATATGTATATAGTGTATTAGATGATGTTATTCCAGAAGAAATCCTAGGCAAAATCACTTTAGCTGTGAGTATTTTCTTAAGCTTTTTGTGTGTGTGTGTGTGTGTGTGTGTGTGTGTGTGTTTTTGAAGCTAGTTTGAATAATTCTGGTCTCTTGTAGGAAAAGCTGCTTGATCTGTAGTAGAACTGCTGCTGTTAATTGCGTCACAGTTTTAATAAACTCTGATCATAATCTAATTTTCTTATAACATATTACATGATGGAGAATCAGGTCCTGGGGGTCTGTAACTCTGACTCTGCCAAAACAAACCCTTGGTTGTCTAAACAGGGTAAGCATTGGCTCTGCAGAACAGACTTTTGGGTTTGGGCTGTGGTGGAAGGAGTGTTGAAAAGTATCCTGAGGTCTCTGTCCTGCTGCTGCTCATAAAACTCCGTTGGGTCCGTTGGATTTCTGCAGTATAGTCTGAGCCACTATGGTCCAGAAACCTCTGGTGCCATTGGGCAAAGGCTCCTAAAAATGCAGGTGGGTTCTTCAGCAGGTGCCAAGCCAGTTTGTTGCTTACTCAATTGAACTAGGAAATCCTGGTCCAATAAAAAAGTCATGGCCAAGCTGAGTGAATTAGTTCAGTGAGGCCTCTAAAAGACATAGGGCTGCAGGAGTCAGGTTTGGGAGTGACAGGAAAATTGTGAGTGACTTGTTGATATGAGGCACAAACTGCCTCTCTATTGGGTCTACAGTAAGTTCATGTCATGCTTTGTCAGAGTGGTTGGGAGGTGCTCAGCAAGTTGGCAACCCATGACCTCTTGAAAAGCTACAGGCAAATTCTGCTGAGGGTCAGGTCCAGGGAGAAAGCCATCATCCTCACCCTTGCAGAAGGCGTCTTTATGAGATATTGTGTTTCCCTGGACCTGCTGCCACATCTTAGAAACTAGCAGTCTGGTTTGATGGCTCACATACTCTTAGGTTATGTGATTAAAGTCAAGACTGAAAATCCAGTCTGAGACAGCTGATGGCTGTTCTGCTGCGTATGGGATGCATCATCATACCATCGACCAGCTGAATGTATTACTGGCTGAAGCAAGACTTGTGCTGCAGCACCAGATCACCCTTGATTTCGTGCTAGCACGGTCACCCTGAGCAGAAGGCCTCTGTGCTTGAGTCTGAGAGCAGATTTCGGCAGGATCCAAGAAGACCATCTACTCTCATTCTTCCATGGACCTGCCTAGAAACCAGTTGATGGTTTACTTTTCAGCAGGGTGACAAGCAGAGCCTGCACTGCCGTTTTGGGGGCAGTGGGGAAGGAAAAGCACTGCAGCTGCCCCAGTTGGGTTCAGCAGTGCTTACCAGAGCTTCTAATTACCTAAGCTCTTGGACACAGGATTATGTGAGCAGGAAGGAATGTGTGCACCAGGAATTGCAAGCAGAAAGAGCAGGCTTTTGAGTGCTAGACTTTGTCCTCACAGGCATACGACTTGAGAGGGCTTCCAGCAGAAGACAAACATCCTCTTCCCGTCATCATTAAGGCAGTCTTCTGGCTATCACTTTCACTAATCTATATGGAATTAATTAAAACTTTACATGTTTTTTGTTAGTTTGTTTTTTAATTGCCATGTGTATCAGGCTTTCTAAGTATTTCTTCCACTTGATGGTGAATGAGTAAATCATAACAGCGTCCTTTGTGGCTCCTCACAGCACTGAAATGAAGAGCTGCTGCTCAGGGAAGGGAATGGGAGCAGCAGAACATGGCATTTGTTACTTACAGAAAAGGTGCAGCCTAGGGCTGGAAATAAGTTCTTATGGAAGATAACTAATGTCAGAAATCACTTTGTGTCTTGTTTTCCTCTCTCAGAAGTGTTATCTTTCAAAGTTACTTGCCCTCTTTTACCTTCTGTTTGCAGGAAATTGTGAGAAAAACATGCTGATTATTTGCAGCATTTATGCCTTTTCATATTTAATTTTTTTCTCCCCTGTTCTTGGAACTCCAGAGGGAGTCCAAACAGGAATTTTATGGCATTTGCTTATTTTTCATCTGTTTTTTTTTTTTTTTTTCATAGACTGTGAAAGCACTAAACCACTTAAAAGAAAACTTGAAAATCATTCACAGAGGTAAGTTGATGTCTTTTCTTCTTCTTGCCTACAAAACTAATTGCAAGAAGTTGAAGCAAGCTTTGCATTAAGACACATTGTAATTAGCACAGATATTGCCACAGATGGGAGCACAGGATGCCATACGGATTCTGCACAAGTGTGACCTCAGGGTTTGGTGGCTGTTTCCTTGCCCCTCTGATCTATGTTATTCCATACTAAGCATGGGTTGGACTGTTGTTGTGGGCTTTCAGGGTCATTGGGTGGCTTCATCTCCTGTTGCTGCCAATTGGACCCTCAGTGGCCATAAGCACTCCGTGCCCAGGGGCCATGTGTGGCAGTCACTGCTGGTGTTGATTCTCTGCATCTGCTGTTTGGGAAATTGAACCCTTCAGCCCTGACTTAACAGTTTAAATTTCTTCCCCTACAGATATCAAACCTTCCAATATTCTTCTGGACAGAAATGGAAATATTAAACTCTGTGACTTCGGCATTAGTGGACAGCTTGTGGACTCTATTGCCAAAACACGAGATGCAGGGTGCCGGCCGTACATGGCGGTGAGTGGGGCTGAGTTTGGTGCTGCATGCCTGTGGGCTGTGCAGCTTCTTGATCCCTTCACCAGGCCTGGCTCAGAGTGTCTGCCCAAAGTGCCAGCTTGGTTCATGTGGGATAAGCCTTCCTGGAAGAATCTAAACTCTAGAATAAGCACTGTTTTTGGCAGGGGACGATCCACTCCCTGCCTACTGCCACCCCTCTGTTAATGCAGCCCAGGATACTGTTGGCTATCTGGGCTACAGGAGCACGCTGCTGGTTCATGTGCAACTTTTGGTCCATCAGGACTCCCAAGTCCTCTGCAGGGCTGCTCTCAGTGAGTTCTTCTCCCAGTCTGTACTCTTATCTGGAATTACCTCAACTCAAGTGCAGCACCTTGCACTTGGCCTCATTAAACCTGTTAAACTTATGTGTTCACTTTTCAAGCATGTCCAGATGCCCCTGGATATCATCCCTCCCTTCTATCATCTGCACCACTCAGCTTGGTGTCATCAGCAAACTTGCTGGGGGTACACTCAATCCCACAGTTTGTATTATTGATAAGGATGTTGAAGAGCACTGGTCACAAGACAGAACTCTGGGGGATACCACTCGTGACCAGCTTCCACCTTGACACAGAGCCATTGACAGCAACCCTCTGGCTACAGCTATCCAACCGATTTTTATCCACATAATTGTCCACTCTTCAAATCCATGTGTCTCCACTTTAGAGATAGGGATGTGATGTGAGGCCATGTCAAAGACCTTGCACAAGTCCAAGTGGACGACATCAGTTGCCTTCCCTTTGTCCACTGATGCCGTCAGTCCATCACATAAGACCACCAGATTGGTCAGACTTGATTTGCCATTGGTGAAGCCATGCTGGCTTGGATCATCTCCACATCTTGCATGTGCCTTAACATCTCTTCCAGGGGGATCTGCTCCATGGTATTTCCAGGCACAGATGTGAGGCTCAGCAGCCTGAAGTTGCCGAAGACTTCTTTTATCCCTTTCTTGTTTACAGGAGTGGTTTTTCCTTTTTTTCCATTCATTTGCTTGACAAAAATATGATAAAGAGCTGGTTGGCAACCACATCAGCCAATTCCTTCACAACCCTCGGGTGCAATGCATTGGGCCTTATAGACTTGGACTCATTCAGCCTCATGAGATGGTCTCAGACTTACTCCACTCTTACAGGGGGAGGGATTTTGTTCATCCAACTGCAACTTAGGAGTTCAGGGACAGGAGAGGCATGTGAAGCCTGGCTGGCATTGAAGACCAAGGCAAAGAACCCATTAAGTACCTGAGGCTTTTCCATGTCTGAGGAAGCCAGCACTCCCTTTCCATTTATTAGAGGGAATGGGCTCTTCTTTGCCTGTCTCTTCTGCCCAGTGTATCTAAACAATCCTTTTTTGTTGTTTTTCACACTGCAGAGAAGTCTTTGAAAATTATAGTGATTTTTGAAAACTACTTTGTTTCCAAAGTGTACCATAACTTAATTCCAGGAGATTGTAATTCTGCAGAGCAGTGGTAGCAGCTGCTTGAAAATGGTTCGCTCTGAGCCATGTCTTCTGGGATTCTGTATTGCTTGTTTGTGTACCTCGCACTCCCAGTGATAAACACTGTGGTTGTGACTTTCAGAGCTGTCTGAGAGTTCAAATAACATCAGGCTGTTTTGAAAAAGTGTTCCTGGGTCTCACCTGAGTTTGAGGAGTATCTTCTGTTTGAACTGTTTGTTGGTGTAAATGTGACTAATTCCAGTGGTAGCTTAACTCTTTATGCCTCAATATGCTGAAAAATACCGTGTCTTCTGAACTGTCTTACCTGCTGAGGTTCAAAAAGAAAAAGGGTAATCTCTCCCTTTGCAAGTATGATGTCCATCTGATCTAGCTAACTGCTCTCGCATGGCTTTTATCTGACCGTGGTGTCCCAGGAAAACCTGTTTGTCCTGATGCTGTGCAAACACAGCCTGAGTTTTTGAGCATTTGAACTTTTCTGTTCACTGTCCTTGTGAGCTGGCTGGAAACGAGGAGATCTGTTCCTGGAGGTCACTGCTGTGATACAACAGTGTGTGCAAGTTCCAGAATGACCTAACTTAGTGAAATGGGGAGCTTTGTTTGAATACCTGGGTGGTCTAGGATGAGTTATGGGCATGTCTCTATCTGAGCTCTTTTTGAGAAATGTCTGGAATTCCTTGCAGGGAAGATAACCAGTTGGAGCTACTCAGTCTGTTGTGTTGATGGGGTTTAGGACGTTGTGGGCTAAAGCAGAGGTTTCCAGGATGGGATGGAGCCAGAGAAGGGTCTGCGGTACACTGCTCCCAGGCTGCCTGCTGCCTTGTCCTACAGGCAGTAATGGCAGCATCGCTCAGTGGAGTTTGGAACACTCTTGACATTCTCCTGTCTTCTGAGGTGTGCATCAGTTCTGTACATAGGGGTCTTGCTCACCCCTTGTTCCTTACAAGTTCAGGTGACTGTAATTAAGAGAATTAATATTTCTGCTTTTGCTTAGAACTGTGAGTGGATGGTCAGCTTTGCTCAAATCGATGGTTTGATTACTACATGACATTATTGGTGTGTCTGTGAATAGCAGTGCTTCTTCGTTTCCCTTAGGACTTGGATGAGTCAACAGTACTTCTCTGTTTCCCTCCCTGTCCTGTGTTCTTCCTGCACTTCTGTCACCAGTTCCAGAGTGGGTTGGATTTTCGAGTGAGAAAAATGTTTCAGTTGTGTTTGTAAGAGCCTTGGCATGGTGTATGGTTTGTGGGATGAGCCAGCAGCTGGCAACTGGTGTGGGAGACTGCTGGCCTCTTCCCTTCTTCTCTCCAACTCAGTGATTCCTCTCCAAGTCCATGTGCATTCCCATGTACCATGAAGCCTGGGAAACAGGGAGATATCCCCAGAAAGCAAACACAACTGCCAGCTCCTTCTCTATGGCAGCAAAGGCTGATGCTGTAGTGGTGCTGAATATACCTGGAAGTGAGTCAGGCCTGTGGCGCTCCTTTGGAAAGGTAAATAATCAGCTTCAGTGTGAAACTGGTGAAGAGTGCTAACTAGGCTTCCACTCAGCCAGGGTATGTCTGATGAGGGCTGCTGGACCATGCTCTGTGATGATGAGAGCATGTTGCCTGCTTGGCCTTTCATGCTTGCAGGAATTCTTGTATCAAGAGCACTTGCCCATCAAAGGAACCTGATAACACTGTGTTCACTGGAGCCAGATCCCCAAATAGCCATTGGTAACAATAACATTGGGCATCTGCCAGTTAGACTGGGAGCAGGCTGATTGGGCAGCAAGGAGCCACATACAGCTGCTAAGCAAGTGCTTTGTGTTTGAACCAAAATTAGTAGAGCTGCTACAGAATGCAGCATATCAGCCTTGGAGCTGCCATTCTGAAAAAGTTGTTCTGCTTTTGACTTTGAATTTGCATGTGATCATTACATTGAAATAAGGAGTAAATATGCTTTGTGTTCTCTGAGGAAAAGAAAGGAAAGGCCAGAGCCCCCCTGTCATCCCAGGATAACCAGTCTCCAGGGCAGGTTTTTTGGGCAGAATGATGCTGAGCCCTCCTAAGACCCATTTTGGTGCCAGCACTGTGGATTTGCTTCAGTTAAGGTTTTGCACCGTGATCATGCTGGACTTGCAAGCCACTGTCAGCCCTGGCCTTGCCAGCTTCTGCTCTTCTGCTTCATTGTTTCCCTGAGCTTTGGAGTGTCAGTTTGAGGATCATCGGTAAGAGATCAGACCCTCCCAAAAGGAGACAGAGGTTTTATGGAGTTGGCTTGTTGGGGAGGTGCAAAGCCTGAACTGTGGTTCAAAGGATGTATGAGCAGGGCTCTGTGGAGGAGCAGAGCCTGGTTGCCCTGTTGGAGGGCAGCAGTGCCCAGGGTTCTGGCAGGTGGCCCTGCTTCCCTGGTGAGCCCTTCCTTGTCTTCTGCCACAGCTTCTGATCTGGGCTGGAGAGGTGCCATGCTGAAGGTGACAGTCTGTGGTGTTAACTTATTTTCCCCTTTTTAATGCACGAGGGATCCCAGTTTCTGCATCAGAGGGGAGTGATGAGGCCAAGCTGGAAGCAGCTAGGCTATGGATGTGAGGACTCATGCTCAGGTGTTCTGCCTTGTCCCACTCCTTTGGGGCCTCTCTTGGGACAGAGTCACAACAGTCCCTGGGTCCTCCTGCCAGGCCACCTGGAGCCACCTGCTGCAGCCAGGGACAGGCACCCTGTGCTGCTGTCCCTTGGCTGATGTGGCACTGCTGCCTCTGTTGTCACAGAGGGGCTGCATCCCCAACTCACAGCTTGGCAGAAAAGGAGGAATTCCTGAATTGGGCTGCAGGGCCATCACTGTGCAGCTCTGCGGCCTCTTTGTGGGTGTGGAAGGAGGGCTGTGGGATGGGGATGGCACAGGCAGAAGCCTGGGTTTAGCTTCACAATTCCTGACCCAGTGCCCAGGTTTTCATCAACCTTGTTTGCTCATTTGACTGAACAGGCAGCCTGCCGGTTTGACTTTGTGCAGCTGAAATCCTCTTGGATTCTCCTGATATGTGCTGCATGTTGGATTTTTTGTTTATCTTTTTTTCTTTTTTCCTTTTGGATCTGAGACTTGACACACAGCCATCATTTTATGATTGAAAGAACAGATTTGAAGGGAAGCAGTGAGATGTGCAGGGCCGTCCCTGTGCGCAGCATGGGCAGTGCCAGAGCTCTGAGCACAGCCCTCCCTGCTCGCATGCTGCTGATGTCACCCACATGCTTCAGCGGTTTCAGCTCAGAACATGCCTCTGCTTACTCATTCATAAGCTAAAGTCATCCGTGAGGTTTGCCCAGTGTGGGACTTCTCCTGTCCAAATTTAGCTCCTTACGTCACACAGAGCAGACCTGTGACACTGCAGCACTAAGCTCGTCTGTGCTGCAGAGAGGTGTGGGTACCTCTCCTCAGGGCAGGCTCTGCTGTGGAAAGAGAGGCAGCAAAGGGAAAAGGGAAGAGTTGAGTCACACAGCTCCCAGGTTCAGAGCTGTGCTTCTCCCTTTGTCCCTGAGCTGCTTGACTCCTATTGCTTGTGTGTTTAAGGCTGGGGAGGCATCCTGCTGCAGGAGGACAGTGGGGATGGCCCATTGCTGAGAGCAGCAGTGCCCTGCATGGCTCTGGGCACTGCTCAGCTGCACCAGGCAGCCCCAGTGATAGCCCTGGCATCTGGGTGCAGCTGAGTGTGGCCTGTATCTTCTCCAGCCCTTCCCTGCTGCAGCAGGGCCCCAGGCAGAAGAACAGGCACACTCAGGTGGCATCACTCCCGGCTGTTGCTGAAGCTGGGCAGGTAACATCCCTTCCAGCTGCTGTGTCTGAATACTTTAAGCAGTACCATCCCTTCAGAGACTGACTGTTTTAAGAATCACAGAATCACCAAGGTTGGAAAAGACCTCTAAAATCGTCCAGTCCAACCATCCACTTACCACCAGTATTTCCCACTAAACTATGTCTGTCAGTACAACTTGTAAACGTTTCTTGAACGTTCACCTCCAAAGATGGTGACTTTACCGCTTCCCTGGGCAACCTCATCTAGTACCTGACCACTCTTTTGGAGAAAAATTTTTCCTAATGTCCAACCTGAACCTCCCCTGGTGCAACTTGAAGCCATTCCCTCTTGTCCTATTGCTAGAAGATGCCAACTCCCCCCTCACCACAACTTCCATTCTGGGAATTTTGGAGAGTGACAAGTGAGCCTCCTCCAGACTGTCCCATCCCAATTCCCTCAGCTGCTGCCTATAAGACTTATTCTCCAGACCCCTCACAACTGTTACTCTTCTCTAGACATGCTCCATGGTCTCCATGACTTTATTGTAGTGAGAGGCCCAACAGTGAACACAGCACTTGAGGTGCAAGTGTTGATTACAGGAGGATGATCACGTCCTGCTCTGCTGGCTGCACTATTTCTGATACAAGCCAGGATGCCATTGGCCTTGGGAGCCACTTGGGCACACTGCTGGCTCATGTTCAGCCAAGCATTGACCAGCAGTTCCAGGTCCATTTCTTCCATGCAATTTTCCAGCCTCTCTGCCCCAAGTCTGCAGCGATGCCTGGGGTTGTTGTGGCCAGAGTGCAGGACCCAGCACTTGGTCTTCTTTGAACCTCATCCCATGCTTCAGCCCATCTATCCATCCTTTACAAATCCTTCTGTATAGCCTTCTTACCCTCCCACTTTTGTGTTTTGTTTGAAAGTGGCATATGGAGAGGTGAGCAAAGCTTGCACTGGAGCAGGACGGGACCTTGTGCTTAGCATTGCTTCTCAGCTGGCTCAGATCAACTGGGCGTTGACAAAGCTGGGTTGGTGGGCCAGGCTCAGATTGCCACAGCTCCTGGAGTCCCATCAGGCCTTTGTCATCTCTTTCACTTCAGACTGAGAGATGTTTTATCTTGGAGTAGTTTTCTGGGGGCATTTTTCTGAGATGGCGGTCCGTCCAGAACAGTAGCTTGACTTGTGAGCTGCACAGGCTGCTTGGTGCACTTGGTCCACATGTGGCACTGCCGCACTAGAATCCATATCAGCTCTGCTGCACTGGAATCCTCGTTGCTCTAAGCCTGGTTTGTGTAGAATTGGACAAACAAGAACCTGAAGATGGCAAAAGCTCCCAATTACCCCTCATATGTAAAGGTTCAGGGTTAGAGCTTAGGGGTGAGAGCTCTGTTCTGCAGGTAAAAATTTTTATGAGTGGTGAGGGTAGATGTTGAGCTGACAGAGCAGAGATGGAGAATCCTCCTGAATTTGATTCCAGACCAACAGGTTCTGGCTGAAAGGAAGAGACCTTCGGGAAAGAGAAACCAGATCTTAAGGCTCAGGTTGGTTGTGATTCTGGTTTGTGCTACCACATGATGACTTTTTTGATGACCATCTGTGCTTTCTTAAACTTGATTTCTGGTTCGAATGTCTGTAACTTCATCTCTAGACACCATCTCCTGATTCCTCTTTCTGCTGCATTAGAGTTCCTCAGGATCAGAAGTCTTCCCATTGCATTGCTTTCTGCTGGACTCCTTTTTTGCCTTCTGTATGTTTGAAAGCTTGTGCTCTGGTTACACATTAGTACCGTGGAAACATAACTGAGTTTCCTGCATATTCTTTAATAATTACCTCAAGGACTTCAGGAGCATCCCCACCAAAATAGCAGCCATCAGTAATGTTCTGTGATGAAATTACTTAACAGTGCTGAAACAGCACCTTCCAGCTCTCCAAAACCGCTGCCAGAGCTCAGCCCTGCTAACCCAGTGAAGTTTCTTGGAAGCCACAGATGACTGTGGCCTGCAGTTTCTGCTTTGTTTGCAGAATTAAGAAGTCCTTTCCTTGCTGCACTCTCTCTCTCCATCAGATACTTTCTGACTGATGGATTCACCTCTTAAGCAGTTCTTTGAGGAGACCGAGCAGTTTATGTCCTTGAGACAAATGGAATTGTGTTTTATGACTTCGTTGTACACCCTTCTGGTTTTCAGCATCCTTTTACAAACGTAGACTCCAAAGTTGAATCCCAGCAGCAGAGTATATAATGAGAGTATCACCCAACTACACAACTTTAGTGATGATGGGGATGTGGGATTTCACACTCCCCTGTCCTTTTCTAGGATGAGTCATCATACAGTCAGAACCCAGCTTACCAAGCAGCTCAAATCACATTTGTTCTTCAGGAACACTTATTTATCGCACTGTCAACATTTTAATACTACTCACAATTTAGCAACACAAATTTTGTATTTTCTGGCCGATATTAGCAAGACACCCTTGAAGTCCCATTATAAATGCTGTCTTTCACACTGAGTAGGTCCCCTTAAGAACATAAGAAAGTTAAACACTCAAACACTCTCAATTAAGCCATTTACTAGTGCAAATTATTGATTCTTTAGTTGAAGTCCAGGTGACGTGCTACACATTTACCATTTTTAACAAGATGATTTAGGTCACAAAGAATATACAGCGTCAAGCCCAATAGGATCTCATTGGCTTCATAAATCTTCCTGCCAGTCTTTCTGTGCCCAGTGAAAATCCCCTGGCTACCTGTCCTCTGTCTTGCATCTGCCTTCTGAGATCAAGGAGCTCTGTTAGAAAAGCCAGCGTGAGGAGATGGTGACCCCATGCAAATGGAAACCAGCATCTCCACCTGGAAAACGCTGCTGGAGAAGTTCTTAAATGAAACATTCTCTCGGAGTAAATACGTAAAGGAAATAGGAGGGGAGGAAGGCCCATTCTCCAGAAACATGATCTCTGCTGATAATCTCTGTACAGCCACAGGCTTCATGGCTGACCTGTGAGGGGGGAGGAACAGGAAATCAAAGAACAGAGGGGATTTGGAAAGGAATGTCTGAATTAAAGAGATAAAGCATGGAGGAGTATTTTGGCTGCAATCTTTCTCTACAGCAGTAAAACTCTTATTACCTCCTATATAGCGTTTTTCTTCCATAGGTGTAGAAAAAGCTTACACAGAACACAGTGCTACCACTTCTGTCCTAGAGATAAGAAATGGAGAAACAGGAAGAAGCTGCTTATCCACGACCACACAGCAACAAAGACAGAAGAACTTGTATTCTTTGCTTCCCGCTCAGCTCTTCCACCCATCACCCCATTGTGCCTTTACTCTGCTATGTCACAGTCTGAACGAGGAGCGCTGTCTCATTCTGTGGTCAGGATAGGCTACTGCATGGGATGCTGCGGGTCCTGCAGGACAGTGAGCTGCTGGCACTGCTGCCCAGGGAAGTGTGGGTGCCCTGTCCCTGGAGGCACTCAGGGCCAAGTTGGATGAGATCCTGGACAGCCTGAGCTGGTGGCTGGCAACCCTGCCCACAGCAGGGGGTTGGAACTAGGTGATCTTTAAGGTCTCCTCCAATCTGTCATTCTGTGATTCTGTGATCCCTATAATGATTGGCTTTGCGATACAGAACAAAGGGTTAATCACCTTTTTATCAGTCACCTAATACGGGGCAGGAGGGGTATAACATGAGAAAAATGTGGTCGTGTTGTCTCCCTGCTTATGAGGATGACTCACATCTGTGTTCTTAGAGCAAGGCTTGTGCAGTACTGAGGTCACCTTCTGTGAGCCCTTATGTGCCTGTGAGGTCCAGGAAGCTTATTGGGCTTCACTGCACATAAAAATTGAGATCCAAATGAAATTAGACACCTCAGCTCTTCAGCAGCCAGTAGAAGAATTTGGTGTCACCTAAGGGAGAGCCATGAGTGATCCTGCAGAGCAGCGCCAGCACTGGCAAGAGCAGCTGGGTGCTGCTTTGTGTCTGCAGCTCCATCACATACTGCTGGGCTGTGGCTTGGCACCCAGCTCTGTTCAGGAAGCAGCAGTGAGAGCCGTGAGCACAGGCACTTTGCACAGCAGGGTTTCCCCTTCTCTAGGAGGTGACAAACTGGGGTGAGAATCCACTGGGGAGGCGGGAGATGAGGCCCCTCCTAGCCATAGGGTGAGCGGCCAGCCCAGCTTGGGGAGAAGTCAGGAAAGGAGACTTCATGAACGGGAATAAAACATTTGGAGGTCTTGGTGAGCAGGTGAGACAGGTCTGAGAGCCCAACAGGTCAGTGCCCCCCTGCCCGCTCCGCTGCCTGCCTGGGCTCTCACTGAGGTTGACCATCACTCCGACTTCAGTTGTGTGAGGCTGCTGCAGGGAGAGCCCTGAAGGAGGAACAAGTTGCTTTTCACCACAGGAATATTCTTGAGAAATACAGCAACATGAAAAGGGAGTGACAGCATTTTCCTTTACTGAACAACAGAAGAATTTCCCGCACTGTTTATTTATGGCCCTAAGGATGGTTTCCATTACTGTTGCACAACCCTGTGGGCAGCATTTCAGAGCTGCTGCCCTATTACTGCTGTGGCTCTGTGTGGAGCTGTTGACACATGCTTCTCTGCAAGCTCTGAGCCCTCTCAGGGCACGGCCATGCTGATGAGAAAGCCATTGTAATGGGATTGTCACCATTGGGAAAACAGCACTTTTATCTGGAGTTCTGCCCAAATACATACATATTTGATCCATTGCTTAACAAAGCAGCAGAATAGTGTGCTAGGGAGCTCTGGGTCTTGCATGCAAGACTTGTGTGCAATTGCTGTTGGAGCTGTGGAGGTCTGTTAGCTCTGGCTGCCTGGCTTGTAGCTCACCCTGTGATCCACAGCTCTGAAAATGCAGCCATCATGACCCAGCTTACAGATGTGCAGTACTTTACCTGCTCCCATCGTCCACCAAAGGCAGTCCCTGGCCTTCATGTCAAGTGTTTCTCATCGCATGCTGCTGTGTGTGAGGGGAGGTGGGCTGCAGCAGAGGCTGGCAGCTTCAGCTCACATCTGTTTTTGTGATGGAAGGGGAGGGAGCGTTTATACCCTGTCAGTTCTGTTCTGTGTTTCGGATTGCACAGATTGCTTTCTGGTGATTCTTCATTCCTTGCAACCTTTGTATTGTCTTTTACTTTGGGGTAGCGAATAAGAATGTGTTAGATACAGTTTTGTGGCATGTAGGTAGTTTTGAATTTGCAGTACATGTAGGATAAAAATTCCCTGATTGTATAACTGGTGAAAATCCAATTCTGAGCTTCAAGAATCATGTTTTTGTAGAAACACTGCATTGTTCTTCATCAACATGAAACAGCTGAGAGCTGCAGCAATTTGTATGTGCATCTGTTCTTGTGACCCACCCCAAACTGCAAGTCTTTGCTTATTTGGCAGCCTGGAAGAGAGGTAAGGATCATCCTTCCCCATTTCTGCTCTTTTGTCAGTGCAGATGCTGTTGCTTAGGTGGACACTGAGTGGAAGGAAGCCCTGTGTCAGTCCATCCCTGTGGCTGGTGCATTCTTGCCCTGCCTCTTTGTGTAGTCAGCAGCACATCCAGGGGTTGATCTCTCGACCATTTCCTTTCCTTGCTTGCACTTGGCATTAGAAAAACATTCAACAAGAGCTGAGTTTTGTCTGCAGTTCTCATTCCAGGTCCCTGAGTGTGACACACTGACTCTCCCTTCTGTGGTGCTAATTGCTTTCATGTCATCTACATGGAAAATTCCCAGTATTTTTTGCTCTGTATTCAGAGGGGATTTATTTTGGTCTATCATGCTTTGCCTTTAACTGTGCCATGGCTGTCTAGGGCCAAGTCCCTGCTGCTCCATTCACGCTCTGCTTGGTTGTGGTAGCAGGCTGCCCGTGTGGGTACTTCAGACTTACGGAATCATAGAGCAGAATCATGGAATGGCTTGGGCTGAAAGGGACCTCAGACGTCATCTTCTTGACAGCCTGTCTTACTGCCTGCTGCTGGAACCCAGCAGGGATGGAGATAAGGAGAGCTTTGCACAGAAGGAAAGCAGTCGTACATGGAGCTGCAGTCCCAGCAGTGCTATCCCTGGCATGCCATTTGGCTGGGACTTAGTTACCCATAGTTGATGGCATCAGGCTGTTCTTGTGTGTCCGCTGCGACCAGGCATGCTGGAGAGGACTGTGTGGGAGCTGTGGGTACACAAGGCTGTGGGAGGTGTTGCAGCTACAGATGACACTGAGAATGAACAGGATAGATGCAGCATTGTCTCAGAGAGATTTATGGGAGAGTCACCAGAAACTCCTTCCATGTCAGATTCCATATCTAATACTTGCTTGCTGTTGATGCTACATTCTTCTGTCCTCTATCCTGCTGGCTTTTTCCATTTCCATTTTGGTCTGTTGATAGAAATGCACCGAGAGCACTTTGGATTGGTTGGACTGATTACTTCTGAGCAGAGTATGAGTTCCTCTTATTCTTGAGCCTGAGTGTGAGCCAGTGTTCTGTACACCCACTGACTCCTTCTTGAGATGTTTCTGGCTGAAATGTCCAATAGCTTTCTGAAAACTCCAAGAGCATCCAAATTCTGAATTCTTACTGGTTATTAATCCTTCCTCCCCTCAAATCAATGAGTAGCAGGCTCTCAGAGCACATTTTCCCTTTAGATCATCACCACTTCTACTGTTTTTGGATGTTTTTGTTGCTGTCTCAAGTTCAAAATGTTGGATAAATTGTTTTTACATTTCTGTTTTCCATCTATAAAAGGAAGGGCTTATGTTATCTATTAATTCCTTATCAGCTGATTCAGTAGTCTGTTGATACGGGGAAATGAATACAAAAAGAGTATACTTATCCAGGCAGGGTAGAATTCTGAATTGTGGGCAATCAGGAGCATGGGTTTATGTACAATGCAAATGTGATTGATTTTGACTGAGCTTCCAGGTGAGTATATGAAGAACTGATAATAGATGTAAGAGAACTTAGTTTTACCAATTTTATTATTTTATGCTCACTTCCATCAGGATTATTGAAAAATCCATTCAACAGTACTCCATCAATGGGAAAATCTAGTACATAAGGTTAAAACAAATGAAAATCTTAACTAAAGGATAAGAAAACAAGGCAGGATACAGGAAAGAATAATGGAGAACGTTGGAGAAGACCTCTAAGATCACCTAGTCCAGCTGTCCACCTACCACTAATATTGCCCACTAAACCATTTCTTACATGTTTTCTTTTTTATGATTTGATCCATCCCAGATGACCATTCCAGCATCTTGAGATCACCAGAGACTATTTGATGGCATTTTCCCTTCCCGCTGCTGCTACCTCTTAACCCACAAAGCACCATGATTTCTTTAGACAGACCGTGATTGGTCTAGTGAGCATGGTGGGGGTGGGTTGATGGTTGGACTAGATGATTTTGGGGTCTTCCCAGCCTTAACGATTCTGTGATTCTGTATCCCTAAAACACAGCATTCAGGACATTTGAACCCAGCCTATTTCAAAACAGGTATTATAACTGGGAGAGGGGATGAGAAAACGCACTGTTGGCGCAGGGGAGGTGATACACCGTTTAACAAGTCATTATGGAAACAGAGAGGTAACACACATGTAAAGTCAGTGAAGCTTCTTGAAAATTACTTCACTCCTTTCTCTTTGTGGGTATGTGTGGCTGTTTGATTGGTGACCTCATCGTGTTTTCTTGTTAGAGAAGATCCTGCTGATTGATGGAAAGGAAGAGGTTTGGAAGCAGTCACAGCTGGGGCAGCTTTGTGCAAGCAGGGGGTGGCAAAGAGAAGAGCTGTCAGTTTGACAGAGCAGTCAGAAATGCCTTGGGGTTTGGGGCTAGGGAGCTGTTGCCAGGACCTGTTGGCTTTCTCACACCTGTGGTGGTCCACTGGAAGCTTGAGGTTGCACTAAGGGATTTTGTTGATTGCATTACACTCTTCAGTATCCATCTGCTGTGAGATTTTATTGAAATGTAGCTCACAGAGCAGTCAGGCCTTTCCTAGTGTTTCATGCAGCCGATAATTTAGTATTGCATTAGAATTCAGGTCTCTCTGTCATTGTTTGTAGTCAAAATTGAATATGATCCTGCTTCTTTTGGCATTTTAATTATTACATTTGTAATATAAGAGGCATTCTCATAAAGGTGACATGCAAAGCATACAGATAGTGCTGCTCCCTGGATAAATCACTCTGGGGTACAGATCACCTGTGTCCACCTTGCTGACATTTTCTGCAGGAAGATCTTTTGGATATCAGGAGGTCTGATAACATAAAGACATCACAGAACCATAAAGTCACTATGACTGGAAAAGACCCCTAAGATCACCATGTCCGTCCACCATCCCATCACTGCAATGCCAAACGAACCACATTCCTCAGAGCCACATCCCCACAGTTCTGGAACACCTCCAGGGACAGTGACTCCACTGGGCAGCTTGTGCCAGTGCATCTCTTTCTGAGAAGAAATTTTTCTAATGCCCACATCATAACTGCCTTCAAGGGATCCAAAAAAATTTGTAAAGAGAAGCTATTCTTAAAATGCATCGCTTTTAACCTCCCGAGGTTTAGCAGGCATCAGACAGTTGGGAGGAAGAGTTGTGATAGATGCTGCTAAACTTCACTTCCCCGGGCAGGTGGTTGAGATGTTCATTCCAATCTCACAACTCCCTTGGGACAATTCTACTTTAAAAAACTGAGAAAGCAAACTTTACATTGAAGGGATCCTAAAATTGAAGAACGCTAAGCAAATTGATGGTAACAATTATTCAAGCCATTTGCAGAAAGAAAGAAAAAGGAAAAAGGATTGCACTGTGCTGAACTGCAGTTACAGATCACCATTTACACTGTACCTCCATCAAAACAGTGTTTGATTCCATAAGATGTTTCTCTACTAGGGTTGAATGTTGTCCTGGTGGGATGAACTGATTTTTTCCAAGTTTGCAGATGTGTCTCATTCTGTCCTGCATGACACAGTGTTTGCATGGTACTTCTTTCTGTTTCAGCCGGAAAGGATAGATCCCAGCGCATCCAGGCAAGGCTACGATGTCCGCTCAGATGTCTGGAGTTTGGGGATTACATTGGTAAGTGAGTAGGGCTCAGGCCCTCTGCTGCATGGTATAGTTCCCTGCTGGGTAGTTGCAGTGCACTTGGCAATGTGGCAGCACTGGTTGGTGTCAAACGTGCTTGAAGCAAAGCCCAGCTCTGCTGCAGTGAAGCATTTGTGTTTTTTGATCAAAATGGACACCTCCTGACTCAGAAGGGATATAAATCCCTTCAAGGCAGATGCCTTGCCTGAAACCCTGAGAATACATTTAGCTGCAGCTATAGTCAGAGGTAGAGATGTGAGCAGGGAAGAGGTGCTGGATTGTAAATTAATTTTATCTTCAAAGTCTGATATGAGGAGGGATGGTGAGTGTGGTGGGTTAGAAAGACCATCCAGCCTTTGTAAATAAGCCGCTCACAGCCCTGGTGTCTGGGGTACTTCAGCTGTGCCAGTTAATCCTAGATTCCAGATGCTAATTTCTCTCTGATTAACCACAACGCAGCAGAGTGCAAACACCGATCATTTGAGAAGTTCTCCCATTCTCAGGGTGGTGAAGCAGAAGAGAAATCAGAAGCAATGATTCAGTATCTTCTATCAGTGTGTTGCCCTCCCTGCAGGCATTGTTTTCTCGGGATCTCTTCTCTGTAGTGGTTATTACAATGTCTGGAAAGGGACTAGAGGATTTCATTTTCCTACTTTTGAAGTATCTGAATAAGACTATTGATTCATTGTATTGGTTTCATTATAGTCAGTAAAGGCAAGGCGGTCACCACAGGAAAGTGGCATAGCTGGGTTAAATCATAGCTGTGTGAGTTAGGACACAGGTAGCAAAACTCCTTGTCCTTCTCTCAGTTGAAATGGGTATAGGGGATGGGATGGAGTATCTCATCTTAGTTTTCCTTTGGGGCCTTCAGGCTCCTTGTAGAGATTTTGTTACCCTGAAAGAACTTGCTATTGTGTTACCTATCTCCTGCTGTTACTGCCTTCCTGCAGTATGAGCTGGCCACAGGGCGATTCCCCTACCCCAAGTGGAACAGCGTGTTTGACCAGTTGACGCAAGTAGTAAAAGGAGACCCACCACAGCTGAGTAACTCAGAGGAAAGGGAATTCTCTCCAAGTTTCATCAACTTCGTCAACTTGTGGTAAGTGTCACCTACTCGAAGCACTTGGAGTTGGATTTTTTTGTTGTTGCAAAGTATTCGTGAAGTCATGTACCACTGCTTAGTTTCATGTTCCTGCACCAGCACGTGGTTGAGGATTTTTCACATTTCTCTTCTATGGAAGGTGATGGGAGTTTTTTCAGTCTCTTGTCTGGACCCTAGGACAGACTTCCTAAAGGAAGCTACTCTTCGGGGAAAAGATAAGGAGAAAACTTCCCAGCGTCACAAGACCCATGGTGGGAGATTTGCTTGGCTTGAGCAGCCTGTTCGTTAGTTATTACACAGCCTTGGAACAGACCTGATATCGCCTTCCCTTCTTCAGGAAGAAGCCTGAGACACCTGGTGGTATTGTCTTTTGGTTGAGCCGAGGATCTTTCTGCCTTTTGCATAGCCAAGCTAGGAGCCTTCCTGTCTGGCAGGACAAGGTTCTGCTCAGCTGGCTATCAGGACCTGTAGCAGGTGGCTTGCTTGGTTGTTGATTTGATGTCTGGTATAACAAGGTGAAGACTCAAAATACTTTTATGAGCTGGAAGGGCCTGTGCGGTTTGGTCAGCCTTGGATGGGGTGTTTGCAGAGCTTGTACAAAAGTCTCCAGCAGTCCATCTGCCTGCCGCTTGTGTATGGTCCTGCTTAGGCTAAGGGCTGATTGTGAATTTTCTAACTACTTTTCCATCAAAATGTGAAAGGTCGTCAAAGTAATTTTGTGTACCTAATAAGTGCAGAGGTCAGTGTGACCTGTGTGCCCCTTCAGGGCCTTTCTGTTCTGGGTCTGCCCAGGTGACAGACATCCTAAGCCAGGAGTGTCATTCTCAAAGCTCTGTGACACAGGAAGGTTCAACAAGAGACAGTGTTTTACATTTGTGAGAGATTTTGTTTTGGTATTTTCAGTACAGTAGAGAAGTGAAAGATTCAGGTTCAAAGTGGAAAAGATTTTGGAGTTTGGGTTGCATAGTCTTTCAGAATTAGGAGCTTTCAGAATCCAGATTCCCTTTTCAAAGTGTCCGTAGTAAGACCTTATTACTGCAGAAAATAAAGCATCAAAATGGTTTTCATTTCTCAGACAACAGCTGAGTGCTTTTTGATCAGAAGGTCAGCGTTGCTTTCCCCATGCCACGTACCATACAGGCAGTAGGTTATTTCCCACACACTTCTCCGAGGAGATGCGGGATCGTAACAGAGTGATAAAAACCAAGAGCTTGTTCCCTTGCCTGTTTGTGCTGTTGGATTTAGTTCCAGATGATCCCCAGAAGAGCCTGCATGGCATCTGTGCTAAACAGCAGTGTTTGCCCAGTATGTCTCATTGGTCCATTTGTATTTTCTGCCCATTCACCCCTCCCAGGTGTCCCTTCTGCTCTGGGGCAACTGGAGAGCATAGAGCATGGGATAGTTTTCAGTCCAATTCTGTTTTTTTGTTTAATCTAATTTTGTAAATAGGCAGACTTCTGTCTGGGATATTGATGATGTCATCATAGCAACACTGTGATAAACATTTTCCTTAGTAACTTTTAGTTAAGCGCAGACTGGTGTTATTAAGCAGGCAGATAAATCTCCTGAAGACTGCAGGTGGGTGAGTGATGGTGCTCATCCCCAGGTCATTTAATTTCTATTTTTTTGTAGTGAAGAGTCAGGAAAAATGATGGAAGAGTCTTGCAGTGTTGCTGTCTGCTGTTTGTGACAGACCTGCAAGAAGACATCATTTTTGTTAATGTTAGAAAGTCAAGGGAATGTCAGGGCGCACAGATCAGCGTGGCCATGTCCCCAGTGCTGTGGGGCCTTTGGTGGCCTTTGCTGCCTCCTGCTGTCCCACCTCAGCCTGGCTGTGCGCTGTGCTGAGCTGGAGCCAGGAGCCACTGGGCTGTCCCCATGCTGGTGGCTGCATGGCAAGGCTGCAACCTTGGAAATCGTGGAATCCCTGAATGTCCCGGGTTGGAAGGACCCGTTAGGATCATTGAGTGCAGCTCGATGCAGGACCACCCAAAATTGGACCCCGTGACTGAGAGTGTTGTCCAGAAGCTTCTTGAACTCCTGGTGTCCGCTGCCCTGAGGGGGATGATGTGGTTTAGCTTGCAGCTCTCTTAGGGTGAGGTTTATTGATCATTATGGGTTCTGTGCTCTTGCTAGCACCTGCACCCTTGTGGGGAGGGAGTCTGCTTGGAAAGGGCGACTTTCACAGGAAACCATGTTCCCTGACTTCAATGGTTTGGGATGCTGTGAGTTCCCCCGCGACAGCAGTAGATTCAGTATCTTGTGCTGTAAAAATGTACATTTAATGTCTGTAACTGTTTCCTCAGCCCTGCCTTTTCCTAATTTTCTTTCTGCTTTCTTTAGCCTTACAAAGGACGAGTCCAAAAGGCCAAAGTACAAAGAGCTTCTGGTGAGTGTGAAGCATGCCTGCTGAGGCCAACTGCCACGGCTGTGCACAGCACGGAGCAGGGCTGGGTCACACGTCTGTGTCTTCTCGGGTGATGGAAGCAGAGCATTCAAGTCTGCAGCCTGAAGGAAAGCACTACCTCCCTGTCACCCTTTCAGGCTTGTGTGGCTCATATGATCAACAGGATTATTGGTGTCTGTCCATAAATACCCAGTTCTAGGAGCTAGGTGAAGGTGGACATGCTGCATTGGAGCAGGTCGTCTAACTCGATGTAGTTAACCCATGTGGTCTCTGGAGTGTGCAGGCTTGAACAAGGCACATAGGGTGTGTCCTGCAGCTTCTGCCTTGGCTTGAGATCCTGGTGTGGGCACTCAGAAGCCCTGTCAGATGACTGGCAGATGCTGTCACGTGTCAGTGCCTCCAGTGTATGAGCAAGGAGGTTAGGTGGGATTTGGGCTTGGAGAAGTCACACTTGGCAGCCGTGTATTTTCCTGGCATTCTGTGCATTGGGAAGCCACCCCTTCAGAGAATGGAGGAAACTGTATCCTGGTTGCCTGATAGCGTTGGCATTGTAGGGAGTGAGTTTGCCTGGTGTCTTGTCCTGCAAAGTCACTGTGTCATTGTTTCCCAGCTGCTGTCAGAGCCAGCCAGTACGGCCTCCCGGGCAAACGTGAGGATCAGAGTTTAGGAGTACTGGTTTGGGATCCTCATCTTCTCTTTGGCCTCCCAGGTCATGTCTCCTGTCATTTCTGTCTCCTCATTGATGAAAAGACCAATGATGAAGTCCTTAATGAAAGTACTTCAGCGTGTCCCCCATGGAGTCCCACCCCACCTCTTTACTGCACGTTTAAGATAAGGATTCCTCATATTCAAAAAGCCACGGACCAGGCCATGACCTGGAGTCCTGCACTCAACTACTGTGGTCTTGCATCAGACAAATACATATGCTGTGCTTGAATCTGAGGTATCCAGCCTGAAAGGCGAATGTAGTAACCTTCTTGTTTCTCTATCTGATTCCAGAAACATCCCTTCATTCTGATGTATGAGGAACGCACAGTGGATGTTGCATGCTATGTTTGTAAAATCCTGGATCAAATGCCAGCAACTCCCAGCTCTCCAATGTATGTCGATTGATATTGCTGCTACGTCAAACTCTAGAAAAAGGGCTGAGAGAAAACAAGCTGTAAAGAATTTTCATCACATATTGCAGTGTTTTTAATGCTCGCCCAGACACCATGTGCAATAATATTGGTGTTATTTCCATCCTGTCTGTATACTGTTGTCACATATAAAGTGCATCCCTGTAATACCTGATCACACAGTGTTAGTGTTGGTCAAAGAGAGACCTCATCTGCTCTTTTGTGGACATATTCATGAAATGTGGAAATAAGTACATTTATTTGTTGACCGTGATTGGATAGCACCTAAAATTCATTTTTAGACTCAAAACTTGGAGACTCCTCAGCAGCTACTGGAAAGATTTTTCTCTCAAATTCTTCCAATTGTTGTTTCAAGTAATAATAAAAAGCAAACAAACAAAAGTTAGGCGTTGTCTGTCTGAACATTGAGAGACTTTGCCTGGAGGGAGAAGAACTTGCTTAACCAACGAGATGCTTTGCCTTCTGGAGCTAGAAAGGCAAAGGAGAATTTTATTCTTCACAAAGTGCAATAGATTTACCGCTATGAAATTCTGTTGCTTTACAGTCGCAGCGTACTTTCTGGGGACAGTGTGCTCAGCTGAACTTCCTGTTAAAAGAGAGATCGTGTTAAATATAGTGAATATGTCTTTACCAAAAATATGTCGTGCTGAAAGAGGCTAACATTAAACTATTCAGAGATGGGACATCATGTATTCTTTCTCCTTTTACCAAGCCAGCCACTCTTCACTCTTAACTAGGCATCCTGTAAATTGTTACCTGGTAAGATAAGACCTTTGATCTGAAGAATTATTAAACTACTCGGTTGAATTTAACCCGCTTGTGACCTGATTTATAGCAGCACAGCACTCACCACCAGCTGGCTTTGCTTTGACTTCGACAAGTGCCGTTCACGGAGTCTGCGGCTGTGTTAATGAGCCAGAAATGAATGTCTGCAGTTCCTAGTCAGTGTTTCTCATGCTCTGCACTGTCCCCAGCTCTGTTGCTAGCACATTTTCCCTGCCCCGAGCCCAGCCCAGCAGCACTGCCCTTCCTAGCCCAGTGTCCCCAACACAACCAGACCTCAGCAGTTCCTTCTCAGCATTGCAGCAGGATGGTTCTGCCACGCCAAGCCTGTGCCCATTGCGCTGTTGTGAATGCAATGCTCTGCTTAGTTGGTTGGAAGCCTTGTCACCTTTTGGGTCTCTTGTTACCATGGGAAGCTCATGTTGTCGTACTTTACAAACCTTGCTGAGACCCTTACAAGGAAGCAGAGATGAGGGAATGTCAAACACCTTCTGGGTTTCCAGGTGACCCAGACAAGGTGTTGCACTGGCACTGCCCAGAGCTGTGGGTTTCCCATTGCTGGAGGTGCTGAAGCCACAGGTGTGCGCCGTGCAGCCCGAGCTGGGGGCAGCCAGCCCACGGCAGGGGTGGGAACTCAATGATCTTGAAGGTCCCCTGCAACCTAAGCCATCCTTTGATTCTGTGACGGTGTGACCTTGTGGCTTAGCTGCTGAGCATGAAGTACGTCCGTTGTTTAATTTTTTTCTAAATTTGGCATCTTTTTCAGAGACGGCTTTTTTTTTTTTTCTTTTTTTTTTTTCTTTTTTTCTGGAGATGTTTTTTCCCTCCAAAAAACTACAGTCCTCAGAGTTTCGGTAACATGCCAGGGAACAAACGGAGGCTGCGTGATTTCCATTTTGATTTGTCCAGTTTTTGGCGCTTGATAACCGTTTTGCCTGAATGAGAGCAGCCCACTCGAAGCTTTGGCAGCACCGCACCGGGGCGCAGAGCAGCAGTAGCAGGATTCCCCTGGGTGGGGCATCCCGCTGCAGTGCCCTGAGCTGCAGCAGGAGCACGGCACATCCCTGCCCCTCGCTCCTCGGGTGGGGAGGAGAGAGCCCAGGTTGTGAGCAGCCGGCAGAGGGCACGCGGCTCTGCGTCTCCCGCTGCGCCGCAGCTGAACCTGTCTGCAGCGCCCTGGGCAGCATCCCTGCAGCACTCAGCCCTGAAGGGGCTGAAAAAGCAGAACTTCCTGAAGTGTGTGCTCGTCCCCAGCAGCTGTGACTGAATCCAGAACACGGTCCATTGTGTGGCTAAAGCAGTAATGGGAGTCGGAGTCGGGGAGCGCTGCTGCCTGTACAGAGCACGTTTCTCAGAGATCGTTTTCAGCTGTTAAGGGTGCGACATTTATTACAATGTATCTTTATAAAAAAATTAAAAAAGTGTATAGTGTTCAGAAGCTGTGAAAATAGTGTAAGAACTGTACATTGTGTACTCTGCTTGTTTTTTCTTTTTTTTTTTTTTCTTGTACCATAGGAAAAAAAAAAATGTATAAAAATGATCACAAAGCCGATGTGCAGGGATGTTGCCTTATTGTCTGTAAAATGGGGCTCAGGAACATAACTGCTTCAAAGAGCTTCAGAGTATTTTATCCGGTATCCTGGTTGGACTTCCTTCTCTATTTAAGATATTGTACATGGATCAGAGTGTTTATGTAATAGTTCTATCCTTTTGCCTGCAGGTCAGTTGTAATAAAACTAGGATGCGACCGTGCCCTCGTTATTTTCATTGTGTCAGGTCAGACATAAATGGGAGATGTGCTACACGCCGGAGAAATCCCTGACCTCGTCCTTTCCTCCAGGGGGTGGTGGTGGGGCAGAGGTGGCTCAGGACACCTTGTCCCTGTGAGGAGGCTGTGTCCACAGCCTGGGGAGAGGGCACTAATGCTCACAGCCTTGCAGGCTTCCTCTTTTAATGGGAGAGAAATCACTATCTGCAATGTCCAGATTTGAGAATACCAAGTCCTGGGTGACTTCCACTGCCAAGCCTCTGGGTACTGGGGTGTCTGTTCCTGGAGGCCACAGAGGACTCAGAAACCTTCCAGTTGGGTGAGCAGAACTGGACCCCATCAGCCCCACCAGAGATGAGCACAGTGCTGGGGAGAGGGGCTGTTCACAAGTGCCTATAATGTTCAAACTGACTTGATGGGAACAAGATTTTGGTGAGAGGGAGAACAAGAACAAGAATAAGAACATGCTGGCAGGGATTGATCATTCCACATCTGAGTTCTTAGAGGCTGGTGGAGTAACCTGGTACTGGCTCTCATCCTTCACTTGGAGGTTGACAGTCTTGTCAAGAGAAGGAAAGGCAGGCAATGGATCCAGAGGACTCGAGATAGTGATACACAGTGCGAAAGGTTTGAAGTGATTGAAATCTGTCAGCTTCAATAAATTCTGTGGTTCTGACACATCAAGGTTGTTTTGTATGGTTCCTGTTCCTAGCACATTACTTGGAACATTTTTGGACCAATTGATGTGGATCACAGGCAAAAGCTAAAACCCACCAAGCACTGGGGAGCAAGGTCAAATGAGTCAGGGCCTGCTCCTCCCAGCTCCACGGATGGCAGTTCTGCTCCTTTTGCACCACCAGCTGCCTCTGTGTGCTGAGGTTTGTTCTGGAGGAAGCTGTCACAGTGGACAAGAAACCAAAAGAAACTGGAGGCAGAATGTGAGTCCACCTGTGCCATGTACTTTTCAGGATGTGGAGGATCCCGTTGGTCTCTTTCTCCTTGTGGCTCTGTGGCATGTAAGAAGGACTGTATCTGTCATCATGTCAGGTTTCCCTGTAGAATCCATGCTCAGTTGTTCTTTTTTCCTGATGACTCAATTGGACTTCTCTCAGCCTTCACTAAGGCCTGATATCATTGCATCATTGCTCACGTGGGTGGCACGGGAAAACTCTGACCCACATCCCAGATGCATCTTCTGTGTCTTGGACAGGACACATGCCCAAGCAGTGCTTCAGTTGCTGTTCCTCTGAGCCTTGAACCAGTCCAGCATTCCTGGTATAAGCAGGCTGTGATGGCTTCCTCCGACCCCGGAGTTAGGAGTCCTCCTGCAGCCAACCCAGCAAGGACCATGTCTCAGCTCTTGTTTTCCCTCTGTGTCACCGCATGCACTCTGAGGCTGCCCCAGTTCCTGTGCTCACGCCTAAGCTGAGAAGCAGCTCCACCTTCCAGGCAGGCATGGAGCTGCTGTCATGCCCGGTGGCTCAGTCTCACACCTCATGCCACTTCCTCACATCTTTATACTTAGTGCAGGGCTGAAGCGCTCCTGATACCCTCATCTGTTATTATATAACATGCAGAAAATATGTATTGTGCTCACTGACATTTATGAAGTGTCTGTGGGACTCCCAAGAATAAAGTTCTGATGAGTCCAAGCTCCTCTCTGCACAGACATATAAGCAGTACGGATGGACATGGGCACCCAACTACTTGAATCTGGAGCACTTGTGAGTTGTGTGTTATACATTTCCACTCATCTTTGGCTTCTCCAGCCTTCCTTCCTGCCTTGTCTCCTCTAACTGCCTGGTAAGAAGCCTAGGTTCCATGGACACCACTTTGGAAAAAAGCTCCATTTTCACTATGATATACACCCCAAATTTGGTCATTGCTTTGAATGCATGAAGGGCCCTGGGAAAGATGCTGCTCTGGTGAATAAGAATAGAAAGCAGCTCCTGATTTTTTCTGTAATGCTTCAGGCTGTGCAGACGCAAGCTGAAGTACCAACTCCCTTTTCTGAAGGTCACTGTGCCACTGTTGTACTGGAAGTAAAATACAGAGCTGGCTGTTGAATGGGACCGCGGTGTCTCCCAGACACTGCATCAAATTCCTCAGTTTTTTCTCTGTTTTCTGGGAGGAAAAGTTGCTGCTATGGCCATCCACAGAGGCAGTCCTTCTCTTGGCCAAATGGGAATGTACCTTATTGGAGCCAAATAATACAGCAACAGTCCAGTTTGTGTTTGGCCTGATACTGTGAGCAGAGGAGGATTTCCTGCCTGACCTCCCAAGAAAGACAGATTTCTCACCAGATTTAAGATGGATTGAAAACCTACATGCAGCAAACCAAGCAGTTCCACCATGTACTGACTACAAGTGGTTCGTCTTGAGAGCCTGTTGGGTGTTTATGAGGGCTAACAGGTATTTACAGATCTGGGTCATAAGCCATCCTGTTCATGAGCACTACCAGTCCTGCTGACCCAGGAGGCATGCTGAGAGCTAAGAGATCTGCAGAAGCATGACCCAGAGTGCTGCTCCATGCCAGCAAATGAACCTCAAGCAGTTGATGATGCTATAAGAGAAACAATACCAAAACATGGAGTAAACTGTGATGGATGCATGATGGGTTGCTGTACCTCCTGCATATGTCATACCAATCGCCTAACTCTTGCACCAGGATCCTGTGTCATTCCTCTGCCTTTCTTTCTTTCTTTCTTTCTTTCTTTCTTTCTTGCCTGCCTTCCTGCCTGCCTTCCTGCCTTCCTGCCTTCCCGCCTTCCCTCCCTTCCTTCCTCCTTCAGATTCTGGGACTCCACATCACAGTGATTTCCTGAAGACATTTGGAGTTGATCCCAGTGGAAACCATCCTGAATTGCAGCCAGTTCTTGCTTCCTGCAAGAATGCAGGCTCAGCAGTGCATTTCCAGTGAGTGGTTCTGAAACCATTTCCTTGCACTGTGCTGGCTTATCTTGGCACTAGGAAGGAGAATTGCTTGGAAGGGCTCATCCAAGGGAAAGGGAGAAGTTCGTGTTTCCCTCTATAGCACTTTCTTACTGCTGAGCAACTCTGGAGATGCTGAGCAGCCTCTGCTGAGCACCTTGCTGTTGTGCACCTGGGCTTCTTGCTGCCTGCTGGAGCTTTGCTTTTGCTCGCTCAGCTCTAACAGCAGTTATCTAAGAGGGGATGACCATGCTTTGTTTTAGCTTTCTTTGAATTGTATGTGTGATGTAACACACTGGTATGTGTATATTTTGTAATTAATAACTAGTTGTTATGAGTAGTTACTCTGTGTAGGAAGAGCCAGCCGTGCCCACGGTGAAACATGATGTAGCAGATGTCAGGTGTGGGGTGCAGTGGGGCCTGAAGTGACTGCACAGGATTGTCCCAAGAGCCCAGGGCTGCAGAAAGCTCGGCGGTGGTGGTCACTGCTCACAAAGGAATGTCACTGGGGTAGGGTAAAGCCTTACATAAAGCCTTAAACAGAGAGCATGTATGTAAAACGCAGCACGGGACATCACAGGCTCTGCTGCTTGGCTGGAGCAGGAAGAAAAATACCTGTGCTTTAAATCCCCTGGGCCATGTGGGAAAACCAGGCAGGCAAATCCAGGGGTGCCGGCTCTGGGGAGCAGTGGGCACGGAGCAGCCCCAGCACTGCCCTGCACAAGGGCGCTGCAGAGCCAGGCAGGAGTGCTGCGAGATGCAGAGCATCATGGCATGGCACAGTGCTGCAGAGCTTGGCCCAGCTCAGGCAGTTTATCACAGTGGCCCTTTTATGCTGTGGTTAAGAGATTAAAAGCCGCACGTAGGAACTCGCTGGTATGTCACCTGGATCTTCTCTTGTTTATTTTTCGGATCAGTGTCTCTGGATCATTCCACCTTGTAAACTCATCTTAGAACAGGCAGGCAGCCCCTCCTGAGAGCAGGCGGGAAGCATCGTGGGAAGCCTCTGAATCAAGGGAGAGGTGCAGTGAAACTGGACATGGCCACGGGTGGGTACAGGGAGAAGGAGCTCCCCTGGGAGCACAGGGCTCTGCCTGACACAGAGAGACCCAGGAGAGCCCCATGGGCACAAGGGAAGAGCTGCAGAAGTTACATACATGTTTTCAAGCGCAGATTTTCCTTTCTGGGCAGGTGGGTGGCAACGCTGCCCACAACAGGGAGGTGGAACTGTATGGTCTTTAAGGTCCCTTCTGACATAAGCCCTTCTTTGCTGCAGCAGTTAGTTTGTCCTGCGGGACTGGATACCCATTCCTCATCCCTCTCCTTTAAAAACAAACGTCTGTAAGGAAGGTGAGAGGGCGGGCACGGCTGATGGCTGTCCTGCCCCAGGCAGGCAGAATCGAGCAGCAGACTGCAAGCAGGCAGAGCAGCAAGGCAAAGGGGTTTTTAATAATGAAGGTGTTGCTGGTAACATACGTAAGGAAATGTGCTTGTTTACAAGTTCGAAGCTGACAGCATCCCTTTAAATAATACATTTGTCAAGAGGAGAAAGTTGCCTGGAAAGCCCTGTACAATGGCGCAGTGGAGCAGCTAACACTACTCTGATTCAAGTGCTATCAATATTCTCCACGGAACGGCTTCTAAAAGTTTATCCCTTAGAAAAAGAAATGAAAAAAAAAAAAAAACACCAACCAACGCAACCTGTGATCGTCTATCCTAGCAGTGCCCTGTGACTTTTTTGTACAATAGAAAAGTGGTGCTTTAAATAGTGACTTAAAAGCTACTGCCATGTTCTTTATACAGCATGCAACATCGCCACGAGCCGGAGATGCAGCGGGGGCTGCACATTCTCAGTGCCGCGTCGCTGATGAGCTGTCCTTCCAGTAACACAAATATTAAATACACTCAGTCTGTAAATAGTTTAACAATCTTTGTCAGCAACAATATTTACTTTGGCAAAACCAGAATTGCAAAGCGGACGTGTCAGTCAGAGTCTGTAGCAAGTTCTTTGGTGGCAGCCAAGAAGTGAAGCGAAGGCTCCTTCTCGCTGGAGCCTGAGGAAGGATATTGCACAGAGACTCACAGGAGAAATGCTGGTGACTTTAAACTGGAGGCATCACTGCAGGAGAGCATCCATCTCCGCTGGCTTCAGAAGAACGAGCTCCTCTAGGCTCAGTGATTCACAGCTGTTCTCCAGACAGCCTTGCTCTGAGCTGGGTGACGCCGGAGTAAACTCAGGAGAGAAGAGGATCGCTGCTGAGGATCAGGGAGGAAGGGAAGAAGGAAGCCTTCTGGATGGCAGAGAGCAGAGACAGCAAAAGCAGACGCTCACACAAAACCACAGCCCCATGAGTGCCTGCTCAGCCCTGCCCCACGTGCAGGACAGGGGCTGCTCCTGGCTGCCCTGCTCACAGTGGAGAGCCACCACGAATCGCGGCTCTGCAGGGACAGCCCCTCCAAAGCTGTGCTGTATACTCCATAAGACTTGCTCCTACCTTGGACCACAACACATTACACATCTCTTTATCTGTACCACACAAGCTGAGCCATGCCAGCTCCACTGGAATGCCACGTTCCTTCCAAACCTGCACCTGCAGTCTGAGCAGCTGCCTCCAGCATCCACACCTTCCGCTCCAAGATCTCGGGCTGCAGCCTGACTCATCTCAGGTGGCAGCTGGGACAGCTCTTTGGCTTTCAGCCCCCAGAACAGTATGAGAACATCCCAAGGTACCACCATGAACATGGTGGGCTCTACCTCTTGCTTGCTCATACAGTTGTGCACGGTCTGGAGCAGCACAGCTCTGGGGCTTTGGGGGCAGGAGGAAGGACTCGGGGTGAGTCTGGCTGTACAGAGAGGTGCGCTTGTTGCCCTGGCTGGGTAGAACCCTCGTGTCTCCCTACTCTCAGCCCTGGGTAAGGCTGAGGGGAACCCTGCAGGGTGGCCTACAGGGCTGCACAGGCAGGAGGGAGCGGGGCAGCAACCTCTAGGAGCTCGCCTCCTCACCACGCAGTTTTGTCGTGAGCTGCTCCAGTTCTCATGGGAGTGACTGCTAAAACTGGGGGCAGAAGATAAAAGGGACAAAAATGAAGTTATAGACAACTGTCGATCTAAAGGAGTGTTGATAAAGGCACTTGGGATCCTCTGTGAAAATGTGCCAGTGGATAAAAAACAAAGTACCAGAGCTGCTGTGCTGTCAGTTTGCAGTAACTGAAAATTCAAACAAGTTTATTCACTGGGAAAATGGCTCCAGTTTCCCCTGAACATGGCACGGTAGCCCTACGCACTCTCTAGCACAACAGAAACGCTGCTCTGGCTGCTGCAGGCTCACAGTATCCTGCCTCCACCGCCCTCCTGTTCACCACTGCTGCAGGTGGAGGTCCATGCTGGTGTTTAAATTGAGATCAGTAACATCCAGGAAATCGATGTTGAAGATGCTGGGGCCTGCGGGAGTGAGAGAGCTGAAGCCGGTGGCGGAGCTGGGGGGGGTGAGGTCCAGCCACTCCATTGTTTCCCATGGAGATTCGGTGAAACTCATTTGTAAACTGGAGCCATCAGCAGGGGAAGGGGAGAGCTGTGTTTCCATGGGCGAGAGGGGAGTCTGTAAAATCTCCTGGGAGGTGAGCAGTTCATCTGCGGCTTTGCTGGAGAACCCCTCTATCATCCCTTCGAAGTGGGACTCCTCTCCTCCCATCTTCAGCAGGGTAATTTCACCAACTCTCCCCAGTGGGCTGTGGGCATTCAGCAGGACCTCGAGGTGAGCATCACCACCTCCCGGACAGTGCTCGAATGCAAGCTGGGTGGAGGAGACCTGTTCAAATGGGGCAGATGGCTTTGGGAGTGGAGTGCTGGAGTTCCCTGTAGACACTGTTATCTGAGGTACTTTCTGGAGGCAGGACCGATCTTCCTTGGCATTGGCTGGCATTTCTGTTCAACAAACAAGAGGGAGTTGAGGTGCTCTGGCAGCCCACATCACTGTTGGCCATGAGGCACTGCTGAGGCCCCTGAGCAAAGCTCTTGGGCTGCGCATGCCTTCAGGGACCCACACCTGACTCCATCAGTTTGGCATCACCCACCCATCCTCCCTGTGGGAAACCCCTCATGTTCCCACTTCCTGATCTCAGCTCCCCTGGTTTTGGAACCTGTCTCCAGGGCACAAGAACTGGCAGCTGTCCCCGTGGGGATGGGCATGGGTTGGTCATGCATGAAAAAGGGCACAGGCAGTGATCTGCACAGGGGAGGGCACCACGGTGCTCTGCGTGGGAGATGGCACTGGCAGCACTGGGAGAGGAGGGCAGTAGAGGTTCCATGACACACTGCCATCCTTTCTGAGCAGGCTGCTTGGGATGGCCCATGCACAGACTCCTGCACTAACCTGGGGTGTGTGTGGGAACAGGCTCGGGTGGGCTTTCTCACCAGCACAGGCCCCGTGTGCTTTTAGAGGTGACCTCTGTGTGGGCTCCTGGTGTAGGGTGGCAAGTGAAAGCCATACCCAGCTCGGGCAGCTTCCAGAGGCACGCCGAGAGCTCAGGACCCTGCAGTCCTACACCTGATAAAGGGGAAGCCCTGGAGAGGTCAGAGAAGCAGTGCGTACCTCCACTCTCAATCAGCACGTCCAGGAGTTCGTCCATCTGCTGACTTCGAGTCATCTGCTGCAGCAAACGGCAAAGAGGAGAGTAGAGGGCATTAGGAGGCCACGCACCAGGTACGTTGCTCTGGACCCCACAAGAGATGCAGGGGTCTGGCAGTGGCATTCAGATCAGCACTGAGGGGTCAAGGACAAGCGCAGCAGACCCAGACAGTACTGCAATAGGGTCCCCCTGCCCCACAGCAGAGATGTGCTCAGCAGCTGCTGCAGACTGCCTCACCCCAGAGCAATGAGGGCACACGGATTTAATGGGGCTGGCACCTAGCACTTGGCACGTGCCTGCTCCCACTCCCTGCACTGGGGACAATGAAACAGCATCCTCTTCTCCCTGACTGCAGACTGGAAGGAGTGCCTGCACTTCTCGCCGCCAACATTAACCGATTTTCATCACTGTCAGTGGTATTGCTCCATATTCTTAAAAGCACCATCATGACTGGCACTGAGGCTGCTGACAGGCTCTCACAAGAAGTGACAGGTTTGCAGGTGGTGCAGAAAGACTTCTCTATGGGAGCAGTACTGCAGGATATGGCTAAGGGCAGCAGACGGTCTGGTGTGGGACTTTACTAATGGGCTACAGAGGGTAGATGAAGTTTTCTGGAGAGTGGTTCAAGGGTCCGTTTGTCACGCCTCAAAGAGGGGTGCCCCTGAGTTTTGGGGCATTTGTGTGGCATGTCAGGACCTTTCACAAGCACAGAAAACTCCATCTAGCACGGTGTCTGACTGCTTTGTGGCAATCATTTAGTAACTTCTTATGGAAAGGCTGCCCCTTATGGGAAAGGACTGGCTACTACCCAGAGACTCCATAGAGGGTTGCAGTTCCTGCAGCTACCTTAACCACAAAAGATCACTCTGCACAGCTCTGGACCTGCTGAAAGTAAAAAACATGCAGTTACCTGCTTTACTGCATCCCTAAAGGGTGGAGGCTGCTTTCCCTCTGAGAGGGCTGGACTTGATTTACAAAAACTTGTGGATGGAACAGAAAACTTTTGACCTGCCTGCATAGTCATCTTGGGGGAAATACAGGGAAATGAAATCAGTGCACAGGGAAAAGATTCTGCTCCTCAGCACACAGGACACCCTCTGTCACTCCAGTGGAAGTCAGAGCAGCACCAGCAAAACTAAGGGTGTGGTGGGTCGGATCAGCTCACAGTGCCTTGTCTCTGGGCAGAAAACAGGGTGAATTCTGAGGACACCAGTGGATTCCAGAACCATGACCATGGTTCAACAGAACTCAACTCAGCTGAAATCGTGCAGATCGAGAGAGAGAGCGGCTGCATCCAGGACAGCAATGCTCCCCAAACTGCAGGCTGCCTCCCACCTCCTTACTCTGGGGACCTTCTCTGTCACCACTGGTTTGGGCAGATCTCATAAAGCACAGGCCAGGGCAAACTGCCCAAAACTGTCATTGTCAGGTCAGCCCTCAGGCCTTCCCCATGCCCTTGCCAAACAGCTGCATACTGTTGTCAGCTTTTTGCCATGAAGAGGCCACCCCTTCCACGAGGGACCTCACCCCTCTCCTGAAGGTCTGGTGCCTGCTAGCTGCCATTCCCCCTTGCCTTTGAGCCCACAAATGCCCCTCATGAGAAGGCCCAGGACAGTGGTTTTACAACCAGGATGAGCAGGAGGGCACTGTGGGGTCACCCTCTTGTGCTCTGGCAGTGGGGAAAGAACTGGAGGAGACCCTGAGGTGCTGCTCCTCCCTGCTGATGCTCTGTGTCTGCCTGGTTGTTCAGAGCAGCCCCCTGCCTCTCTTGGAGTATCGTTCCACAGTGCTGCACCACAGTGCTCTGTCCCACTGCTTTTTGCATCTACAGCTCTGCACACTACTGCCCATCTCTCTGCAGCACTCTCTCTGCCTGTCTCACCCCTACAGCATCGCTCCTCTCTGCCCACCTCACTGACAGACCAATTGCCCTTGTCCTCTGCATCACTGTTCTCATGACAGGCTGCATCCTACTTTGCCACCCTGCAGATCTGCTGCGCTCATGTGGCATGCTGCTCCATGTGCAAGCTGTGGGGCTGTGGCTGGAGCTGTCCTCTGTGTGCACTGGGTGTTTCACAGCAGGTGTCACACGGCCTCATGGCTGTGCTGCATTGAGTGTGCATGTGTTCTGCATCTGCCCTGAATGTTTTGCAGATGTGTTGCACACCCTGAGCCACTGTGAGTATTTTACAGTCAATATGAGGGGAGTTCCTGCTCCTGGCAGGGTGCTGGGACAAAACAGGGCTGTGATCACTGGCATCTTACGCTACTTAAGTATGTTCGCAGTGTGTGCCCCTCTACAAGCTTTCACACTCATCCTGAGGGCTGAATGTGGAGTGGAGACCCTGAAGGGTCTCCTCTGCTGTGCTAGTAGCCTGAGGGGAGTGAGCCCCTGACTGTAGATCCCAGTGGTAAGCCTTGCTCTATTACCTTCCCAAGAAAAGGCTTCCCACTTGATCAGGAGAACTGCCCTCCTTCGACCCAGTGATGAAAATACACTGTTGCATTGTTAGAAGCTGGAATGGCTAGTAAGATGCTGATGCTACCCTGTGGCAGGGTTACCCCCAGGAGTGCAGGGACATCCCAGTGGCTGAGGGATCTGTGCCTGTGCTTCCCCACTGTGGATAGAGCTGTGCCAGGACACCATGGGGCAGAGGGAGCTGTGCCAGGGCTTCCCCAGGTGGCCAGAGCTGAGCCAGGGCTCCGTGGGGCTGAGGGAGCTGTGCCAGGGCTCCCCCAGAGTCATGGCAAGCTGAGCCAGGTGGGAGATGAGCTAGGGTTCCTTTAGGGCATAAGAAGCTGTGCCAAAACTTCCCCAGGGAAGAAAGCTGTGCCAGGTCCCTCACGGCAGGGAGGCTGCACCAGGACTTTTGCAGGACACAGGGAACTTTGCCAGTGCTCACTTGGGGCAGAGGGAGGTAAGCCAGGGCTCCACGGGGCAGAGGATCTGTGTTTGGCCCCCCAGCGCAGTTGGATGTGGAGGCAGAAGGGCTCTCTAGGAAATGCTCTGAAAAGGACCCCATCAGCCTCCAACCCATTCTCCACCTCAACTTTTCTCTACCCCAAACAGCCCATCGTGTTCCTGCAGCTTCCTGGACACCCGTCAAGATGCCAGCACTTCCAGCCTGACAGGAAAGAGCTCAAAGAGGGATGTGTGTGTGAACACCCACAGACACGAGTGTGCTCACCACAGAGATGACAGCTGGGGTGCTCTCCACTTACCGATGCCGTGCGAAGGCAGCTGCTGGTCTGCGGCGACGCGCTGCGGCCCTCCGCCTGTGAGCCAGGGGACACCGCAAGGAGATAGTGGCTGTTGGGGGACGGCGGCAGGCTGATGTGCTGTGGGCTCTTTGCAGCCCCGAGTGGAGAGTGCTGGGGGGAGCACTGCGGGCTCAGGAATGTTGAGGAGGTGATGGTGCTTGGCCCTGCAGGCTCCAAGCAGTGGCTATTTACAATGTGAGACAGCTGCGGCACCCCACAGTTACTTAACTTATCCGAGCTGCCAGCTTGGCCTTTCAAGGAAGTTTGTTTGGATGCAAATGGGCAGCTGGAAACTGCATTTTCTTGCTTGATGGGGACACCAAAGAAATGTTGGGAGGGCTGTTGTTTCTCCTCAAGGCCATTGCTCCTCTTTCGCTTCTGCAGCTGCATCCTTAGCTCTTCTACCTGCCTCTGCTCTTGTTGCAGCTTCCACGTCAATTCATTGATGACCTTCTGCTTCTCCACCAGCATCTTGTCTTTCTCTGTGTCAATCCCTTCCAGCTCCAGCTGGATGCTTCCTCCATTCATGCTGTTCATTAGGCTTTCTTCAGCACTACCATGAACGGGAGATGGCTGAAGACCAAACTGTGGAGAAGACATGGGCCCATCGTTGAAGGTGTCCGGCAAAGAGCCACTCACAGAGAGGTCAGAGGAAGCTGGAGAGATGGGTGGAGTGGAGCTGGTGCTGCCAAAGTGGTAGAAGCCATTTGATAACATGCTGGTGGAAGACTGTGACTGGTAACTTGACAAGGTGCTTGTTGGAGTGACTGGAAAGGTGACAGTTGTGATCTCACTGAAATTTGGCACTGCACTGCTGCTGCACTCCTGGAAGGGCCGTAGCCGTTCCATCAGTGCTGTTTTGGTACCTGATACAGGCAGGCCTCTTATTCGGAGCTGCTGTCTCAGTTCTGACACCTAGAAGAAAAGTAACAAACTATCATTCCCAATGCTCCCCCCTGAAGGTGACTGCTTTGGAAAGGTGACATTTTTAACAAGAAGTCCCACATCACAGGTTCCCTGCTCTGGCTCCCGAGGTGCTCAGTCACCATGCACAGCCCTGATCACCACACACTTTGCAGGACCCTGACCCTTCCTAAAAGGAAAGCCGCCTTCTGCTAGAAACTGGTCTCCATGAACCAGCAGAGGTCCTTGGGCCATGGAGGTAACACAGGATTTCCTTCCTAGCAGTAAGTTTCTACATGAGTGGAGGACTTTCAACACAGCCCAGGAACAAGAGATGGCATCCTTCAGCTCAGGCAATATGACCACATACACGTGAGCTAGCTGCTCCATGTTCAGACATCTGCACCAGGTTCACATATCTAAGCAACATTATCACTGTGACAGAATCACAGACACACAGAATCATAGAATAGTTTGAGTTAGAAGGATCCTGTGAATCCAACTCCTGGCTCCACACAGGACCCACCCAAAAAACAAACCCTGTGTCTCACAGTTGTCCACATGCTTCTCAAACTCTGTCAGGCTGGCTCCATGACCACTGCCTGTGGAGTCTGATCCAGTTCTTCATCACCCTCTCAGTGAAGAACTTTTTCCTATGGCCAAACTCATATTATTTCTACCTCATTTTATTTCCCCATCTAATAGTGATGGAGAAATCCATATCCCCAAGGTCTCAGCTCCTTAAAAGACTTTGTTTTCCCTATGGCTGAAGCTCCATTAAAAAAAAAATATATATATATATATATATATATGTATGTATAATTGATTTGAATGATTCTCCCTAATGCCCTTGCCTACATGAGAGATTTAGATACTACTCAGTAACACTGAGTTGAAGTCTCTGGGATATACCTTCTTGTGCAGAGAGTGAACCTTGCCTGGCTGCTGCTGGCAGAGGAGTTGCAGTGTCACGGTCTCAGCATGGGCTTTGCAATGACCACAGAGAAAGTGAGTCCCTGGGTGGATGTCAAGGCCATGCTGACCTACTTCCTGTCTGTTCTGCTGGCAGTATCCAGGATATCCACCATAATACTACAGAACCTGTGGGGTCATGAGCTGTCATAACAGCAACACAGATTGCCTTCCAGTATTGGACCTGATGTCCTGGCCTGCAGCTGCCTCAAGATGTAGGGCTTGCTAATACATGCCCTGGAGCAGTGCACATGTGATGCCCACATAGCAACAAATCCCTGTTTCTAGCTGTCACCATCCTGACCAATTCCTGCTCCACTGTGCTGTACACCTCAGTTTGCACACAGTGTGGTGGTACATGCTGATCTATAAGATAAAGTCTGTCCCAATCAGCACAGCCTTCAGCACACACATAAGAGTAGCAAAGAACATTTGGGATATAAAATTCTGCCCCTATGCTGATAAAGTGTTCACTTACTTTCAGATCATCCAGGTTAGATGGCAGAGGGCCTGGCTTGATAGATGAGACACAAGTCTGGCCTGAAAAGGTGGTTTTCACAGGTGAAAGAGGGGTGTTGCTGACAGAAGTTGATGAAGCACTAGAACTTTTGATCAATTGCTCATTTGACTGCCTGAAATAACAAAGGAGATATGGGGTAACATGGTTGCCTTTTGGGGACTCTGTGTCCCATGCTATGATGCACTACCTCCCTGCTTCCCTGGGACTCTTATCTCCTGTGTAAGATCCACCAGCTCCAAGAAAAACTGGTTTGGGCTGCAAGGAGACTGCTGGCAACCTACCAGCAAGTTACAGGTTTCCCAGCTAGTGCACAAGACAGAGGAGCTTTTTGGGAGGTTGCTGTATTGCCCTTACATGTATTTATCTCCCATACACTGGCACAAATGGAAAGGGAGGAGGAAAGTTTGAAGGGAGATAACACTGAGCCCTGCTACTGGCACACAGTCACTCACTTTAACTGGCCTTGGTGCATCCCTGGGTAGTTGAAGTGCTGCTGCTGTTGCTGCTGTTGTTGCTGTTGCTGCTGGCTGAGGATCTGGAGCTGCAGAAAGAGCTGCTGCTGCTGGAGGAGTCTTGCATATGCAGAGTCCATAGGTGGAGGGGACTTCTCTGCCTTCTGGTCTGGAGGGATGTACTGGTGATATTTCAGCTTCTTCACCTTGGGCTTGGTGTCCTTGGGCTTTTTGTGACGATTCTTGCTATCACTGGATGATTTTGACTGTTGGTCCAAGAAGAAAAGGAATTAGTTGAGAGAAGAGCTCCTGACATGCCTGTGGGAACTTATAAGCCTGGATGGAGCAAGGGCAGGTCCTGCTGGCACCCTGACTGCCCAGCTCCACGAGCAGCTAATCATGCGTGTGAGGGACTTCTCCAGGGCAGTATTTAATCCCAGCTGTGCTGAAGAACACATGGGATGGAAAAAGGCCTTCCTTGCACTGATAGTATTTCTGTGTTGCCTTATATCTCCAGCTCCAGTCCCCAGGGGATGTTTTATATTCTGGACCTGAGCAGTCACCTCTAGCAAGTACTAAAGCTCTACCTTATGTAACTACAAAATGAGATTCATCTCTCCTTGTTATTCCAGGCCTTTAAGACCAAGACCTCAAACTTCCCAGTCACATGGGGTGCAGCACATAAGCACTTCTGGCCTGGCTGCAGCCAGCTGCCCTACAGGTGTTACCTCTCCCGGGGAGTGTGGATAAGCAGATGCAGATATTACCTTTACCACAGAGGGCACTGGGAGAGGTGGGCTGTCCTGCCCCACCACTTGCTTGGGGCTGTCACACTGGCCGCTCTGGCCTGAGGCAAGCTCTGCTGTACTGCCTTCAGTGCCATGGGGGTGATCCTGGAAGAGAGAGGTGCAGTGTGAGAGAGGACGTGGGGTAGGTGTGGGTCCCTTGGACAGCCTGTCCCCACAGCCATCCTTCCCTGTTCCTGACGCTGGGTCCCTGCAGGGAGAGGGGCTGCACCCTGCTCAGCAGCACTGTGCCCTGGCTGTGATATGATGCCCTCTGCAAAGTTGAGCTCAGAGGGTCTGAACCAGGTTGCTGAGGACCCTTTGCCCAGAAGAAGGAGACAGAAACACCTTGTGCAGTTCCTGGAAAAGGGACAGCCTGCTCTGTCCGGGCTCACATCAGCATGCCTGAAGCCATATTCAGGAGAAATGTCTTTTCCTGAATTGGGAACCCACTCCTCTTCCCAAAGTCTCCCCTGGTTCCCCCTGTCCATTCCAGCCCCTCATGCCTATCCCAGCCCTCTCTCTCCAGTCCCCCAGGCTACTTCAGGTATGATGCAGTCCCTGCACTCCCATATATTTCACCTCATTGAGACTTATTCTGTCCCCCCTCCCCTAGTCCTCCCAGCCTAGAGCACATTCTTCAGCTCATCCCAGTGCCCCTTAACCGGGTATTTTCATTTCTCCCAGTCCATCCCAGTTCCCTCAAGCCCGGCCTCAGTGTTACCACCTCACTACCTTCCCAGTTGCATCCAGTGCCACAATCCATCCCTGCAGCCTACCCAGCACCCCAAGCCTCACCAGAGCAGGGAAGCATGGCTTTCCAGTGGTGCCACTCACCTGGGATGGCCCTGAGGGGGCCGAGGGCGGCAGCTCAGAGGATTTAGTGCCTGCTGATGACTCTGTGGAGCCCTGGGAGTCCTCACTCCTGGCCTGCTCTGGGGACAGGCCGTCATTGCTGCTGTCCTCCTCAAAGGCAAACGCATCGGATGGCTTGGAGAAGTTCACCTGTGTGCCTGCCAGGTGAAGAGAGGCGGCGGTCAGGGATGTGCCCAGCTGCCCTACCTGCAGCAGGAATGGCTGCCTGCCCCCACTCCTGGCTCCTGGGGGCATCCGCCAGTGGGAGGGATGGGTGAGTGAAGGCAGCACAGAGTGCTTGGATCACCCAGTAATGTCTGCACGCTGTGGTCTAGGACAAGAGGACTGCTTCTGTTTCCTACGTGTGACAAACTTTTTAACACCTGGGTACAGGCCAAGGGCATGGTGCTCGAGGTGTTCAAATGCCTCATCCTATCTCAACCTGTATACTGAGGACAAGGAAAGGAGCCCGCAGGCCATGGCCCCATGGCTGAATGAACAAAGCTGGTGGAGAACACATTTGTTAGGAGGAGCTTGGCCTGACAGAACTGGAGCCATTCTCAGAGACCACAGACACACCGGACTTCAGAGGAACAGCTTGGCTAACCTATTCTGCCATGGGAATGCAACAGGGTGAGGGGCAGTAGGGTCTATCTCCTCAATCAGACAAGCATCTTGATTACACTTATACTCTTCCCTGTCCTCAGTGGAAGAACTGAGGTTGAAATCCACCTGGAGGGTGACACAGCCTTTCCTGGCAGAAAAGTCAATGTCAGTGCACCTGGCTGCAGCTGTATAGAGGCTTCCAGGTTGGTGTCTGTCCACAAGCTTCACCTCATGAAATGCTTCAAGTTGCTCCCATTACTTCTTGCCTGCCACAAAGCCTGCCCTAGACGTTGCTTCTACCCTCTGCAAAGCTCCCAGCACACTATCTCCTAGTCAGATGAGCAAGAGCTCTTGACCCCAAGCTTTTACTGATAAATGAAGTGCTGAAAAAGAAAAGCTCTCATGTGAGGCTTGGGAGGGCCGCAGGTGGGGGTAGAGGAAGGACCAGCATGGCCATGCTCATAATATCCTCGTGCTCCCATCTGGCATTTGTCAGGCGACTTGGCACACTGATAGCGAAGTGACAAATGGGGAAATAGGAAGGGCCTGGGGACAAGCCTTCACCTGCCTGTGCTGCTGGTGTAGCAATGTGTGCCTTCTCACTGACACGCACCCTCCTGCTCTGACCCCTGCCCCTATCTGAAAGATAAAGGTTATCTCTGCTTGCCCCAGCTTGTGGTGCCAGATTGGGTGAGGGAGCAGGGAGTCCTGGCTGCCCACTCCAGGATGGCCCCTTGAGCCACCAGCAGCAGCTGGATCTCTGCGAAGGGTGTACTGTCTGCCATGGGCTTCTGTTGGGAAGGGATCCACGTATACAGAAGTTGTTGGTAACCTATGACAACATGACTCTGTGTCCTGTTCGCCCATTCCCATCCTGGGCACTGTGCATATCACCAGCACCAGCATTCTCTGGGACCCTGGTGTTGAAGTGGAGCCGCTCTGTCTACTTGGACAACCCAAGAGCATCCTTGCCATGGCAGCTCTGGGGCAGACAGGCACAGGGATATGAGATCAGTAGTGTGTTGGGAAGGGCCTCTCCTCACTGCTCTGCAGGGTCTGGTGTTCTTCCTGTGTGTCTGGAAATAGAGCCTGTCCCCTCTTCTCTACAGCTACCATCAGACACAGTACCTGAGCTTTACCTTCCCAGAGGAAATGCAAGGCAGTGCAGTCTGTTCCCTGGACTGGATGGAAGCCGCTCTCCATGTCTATGGACAGGTGTGGGCATCCTTTCCTGGGAATAATTAGTCCAAGCGAAGGGGACTTGGGGATCTGCAAGACTTCCACTAGGCTGGCATTCCATAGGCTTGTGTGGAAAAAACGTACCAAAGCACAGGGCCCAAGGGACCTTCAGGACACAGTAGCAGCCTGGAGCATGACAGGAATGTGCTGCATCCTGCCGCTTGATACTGGAGGCCTGCACAGAGCAGGGAGTGCTGCCCTTATCTGTTGCTCTCACCCAGCCCGGGGCTGGCCGTGTTGTTTCATGATCCTCTGTCTCTGCTGTAATCTCAGGCAGAATAGTGTTTGCTTGGGGCTGTTTCTAACGCACTGGGTATTGTCCTCTCAAACATATTGGACAAAGTGATGACAAGGACCTGGTAAAAAAAGGTTCTTATATCACTGCTCAGCTATGTAGGGCACTGGCGGCCTCCTGTCCCTGGGACGTTAGGGCTTTCGGTTGGGGTCTGGCACTTTCTGCTCACCCTGCCGGAGGTGATTAGAGGAACATGTCAGCTGAACTTTCTGCTGTATAAACAATTGAGATTCCAAGGTTAAAGTAAAATGATTTTAAACCCTGTCATCTTTCTGGAATTGCAAAAACAAAAGGCTTAACGTTCAGAAGAGCCAGTGCTCATCTCTGCTCCTTGTTCAACCTCCTGCCCCAACTCACAAGTACAGCAAACTGTCTCTGACTTTGAAAATCATTTGAGGACTCTTCAGCTTGAGGCTTCTACAGAAACCTGAGGGCCCTGGTGTAGCTTCAGCCCTGCTTCTGATGGCACCTGAATAGCTTCACGCCTGACCCTTACACGCTGTATGTTTCACCCAAAGTGGGATGAAACTGGCTTCCAGGACATGTCTTTCCTGAGCATGTGATTGGTAGAAGAGTATTATGAGAGAGAAATTTCAAAATTGAGCAAATCATTTAAAGCCAGACTTTTGTTTTTAACAATTCTGTCCTGTAAATCTCTGCTTACCACAAGCTGCAGACAAGGCAGATGGAGAGAAACATTCAGAATCTTCAAGCACGCTTTGCCTGGCCTCCAAGGCTCAGCTCCAGTGAATCATGCTCAAACTGCCTTGATTGTTTATAAGAGGGGGGATTTTTTAAATGTTTTTTTTATTTTTGCTCTTCTCTCCTTCGATAAGTGGCTGAGGAGATTTTGCTTGAACTCTCCCTAAAAATTCCTCTTCAGACAGAGTCCTGGAACATTTCACCTTCAAAGGCAAGAGATGTGAAATGCGGGAAACTGAATGGTTCAGGAACCAGACTGCAGAAACCACTGTGCATACCCCATGTGTGCTTTGCAGTGGGGAAATGAAGAGCAGGAACAACTGGAGGACAGGAAAGAGGTCTGTCTAAGACTGCAGTATTTCATGCTTTATCTGCTGGTTTCTGAGATGAAACCAAAGTCAAAGTACTTCATGTCTCAGTTCCCATTTTCTGCATTGCTCCTGTAGTTCAAAGACCCCTCCTGTCCCAGAGCTCTGCCATTGTCCCTGTCTTGCTCTCAGCCCAGAATAGACACTTGACATGGGATTACGCCAATGGAAATAATCCCATGAATTTAGGAATGAGAAGCAACAGAACAAGGAGTTCCTGGAGGCAGAACAGCTCTCAGTGCCCGACTTGAGGCCTGAGATCCAATTTGGACACACAGAGATGAACCCAGACATTAGAAATATGGGCTGCTGGGCTGGTTCTGAAGGACCTTGCAGGCTTTCCTGCTCCGTTCTCTGCTTTCTGATCTCCCTCTTTTGGCACTAGTGTACTCTGAGTTACCATTTTCCTTTGTTTCAGCTCATGCACCGGCTTTCCTGCAGCAGCACAGGGAAAATAACTGCAAGGGACCCTGCCTTCCCCCTCCAGCTGGGAGGTGGGTGATGGAGAAACACTAAGTTTAGGCAAAAGCCAAGCACTGGGAAATAGTAGGAGCATACTCTCCTCTGGGATGTGGTCACCTCCTTGTATTCCCTATCAGACTGGCATCCCTTTCCCTCTACTCTATTGGACCTTGCATTCTACTAACATCAGTAGAAAAACAGAGCAGCAGCCTCGTTGAACCAGGGCTGTTTCAACCCTTGGGATATAAGAGTTTGGCAGGGCACAAGCAGGAGCAGGCTGGCCTAATGTCTGCATGTGTGCATCCAAGCCCTCTCCCATGTGAGAGAGGAAGGAATGTCATTTATCCAGCAGCATCATTTATGTGCTCAAAGTCTTCGACGGGGCAGGGGGGGGAAGAAAGGATATATTCTCCCTGAGAAAACATGGCTGAAAAATGATTTGTGTTCATAGATTCATAGATTCATTAGGTTGGAAAGGACCTACAAGATCATCTAGTCCAACCATCCTCACACCACCATCCCTACCCACCAAGCTACTAAATCAAATCCCTTAGCACCTCATCTAAACGCTTCTTGAACAGTGTGTTTCCATCACAGATGCTCTAAGATGAAAACTCCCTTCTCACGGATCTGGGTAAGGCTGTGCCAAACTGGACTGTTGGCTGTGAGAATAAGGAAATTTAAACAATGTGCAGCTGCTTCTCTTAACTCCAGGCAGTCACTGCTGTATGTTCTCGTAACCTCTCCGGCCCCTGCCCCGTGCCACGCACACGACACAAAATGCATGTTCACTTCCACTACCTTTTATGGCCTCTTTCACAGCTGAGTCGACAGGAATAATATTCTTCTCCACCAGCTCCAAAGGACCCGGCCTGAGAGCGATCTTTTCATTGAGATCATCTGCCAGTCGGGCTCTTTTCAGCTTCATTTGAGTGGACTGAATGGACCCCTCTGCAGCTGAGTCTAAAACGCCAAATGGAAGGCATCAGTTCAGGACCAGGGCTGTCTGTAAGCACACTGCTTGCTGAGAACATGCTTCCCCTCAAGCACAGACACACTGGACTGCAGCCAAGACATGAGCAGAGCTCAGTGTCCAGCAGGAGCTGCTCTGAGGCTGGAGGCAAGATGGGCTTTGGGATATGGGTCCTCCCCTAAGCCAGAGGTCAAGCTTCTCTACGCCCGATTAAAAGCCTTTGTTTTCTAACCTAGGCTTACAAACCCAGCCTGCAGCTGAAGCGTCCTCCCCAAGGCCCAGGAATGATCTGCAATGGAAACTTCATTAAGCTGTGGCTGACTTGAGAGGCTAAGTGGACTCTGACTCCTGCCTGCCAGGAGCCCAGTGGCTCTCGTGGTCTAATGCAAATCTGTACTTCTGGGGAACAGCTGAATAAAAGAACCATTAACTGTGTTTGACAATTGCTGTGAATGCCTTATGCATTTACTCCAAGATAAGAAGATAAAAAACTGGAGCTTCAGGAGTGGAACGTTTAGAGGCAGTGTGAGGACACTGTTCCAGGACTCCAGGGGAAAAACAAGCCAGTGGAGAGGAGCATAATAAAGGCAGCTAGATCTGGAAAATACTGCCAGACCAAACCCAGCTGACAAGCTCCCACTTACTGAGTGGTAACAAAGGAGTGACCAGTTACTACAGCAAATGGTAATTTCCCAAACAAAGATGCTATGTCTCCTCTCTATGTATCAGCTTGGGTAGAGGGGGAGCAAGATCCTAAACTAGACTGCATCTTTACTCCTGGGGGTCTAAATTAAGAAAGGCTACATCTAAGTTGTGCTGACTTGCAAGTCTGGATGCTATTATGGAAGGGATACTGTGCTCAACAGAGCTTGATACCAGGGAAAAATGCTCTGCAGGAGGTCAGGAGAGCTAACTTAAAGTCACTTTTGGCCTCAGACTAGACTGGACACGGAACCTGCATGAGGTCCTGAGGTGAGCAATAACAGAAGGTGTATCTGGAAGACATTTAGATGGTGGCAAATGTCCCAGCTGCCCCATTTCAATCACCTCTATATCCTGTTAGGAACCAGCTGGGCATATGAGATACTCTGGGGCACACCCCCATGCCTGAGCAGAGGCCTCAGCCCAGAACTGTGTGTGGCACAGCACAGCCAAATGCTTGGTGCTCAGCTAGGCAGGCTTTGCACCAACCTTGTGTCTTACTGGGCCTGTCAATACTCAGTGACTGCAGCCACCTCCACATCTCTTCTACTGCCCCCAGCTCCAATTCCAGTCTGTAGTTGCTTCAATTTTTTAACCTAAGGGAAAGGCACTTCCACTTGTTAAATGGGCAATGATGCTGGCTCATTTTAGGGATGGAGATACAAGGGTAAAGGATGGCAGTGGCGTGAGTCTATCACAGACTCCTGGCTTAGACCTCAAGCATGCCAGAGAAAAAAAGAAATATGGACTTTATTCACAGTGAGAGCAGGGGCCAGCATTTACAGTTGCCAGAGAGTAATCTGCTTTTCCTAAGGGACTGACAGGGCTCAAGGAGGGAGACTCCACATCCTCCCTGTCTCAAAGGAGCTCTTTATCTCTGGAGATAACGGGGGACACCACAGAGATCTGCTGCCTGTGATGGGATGCAGCAGAGCACTGCCAGCTCCCTGGCTGCAATGAGACATTAGGCTGGGGAAGGGGGAGATACTGGGGTTCACAGGCTTACAGCAGAGCTCAATCTTTTAATATGGCAAACATAGAATCATAGAACAATAGGGGATAATAGGGAGATAATAATCTGAGGGCCAATGCATGGGTCATTATTTCCATCAACTTGGATTGGCATATAGTGAGACTTATGGCAAAAAAAAAAAAAACAACAAACAAACCAAAACAAACAAAAAAGTCCAGCTTTGGGAAAATATGAAAACCACCTGCTACAAGGCTTTCATCACAAGTGCCCAAGGTGTGCACTTCATGAGGATCAGACCTCAGCACTTCTAACAGAGTACTCTTTCATAGTTGTTTTCTACTCTACTGTCCATCTGATCCCTGCCAGAGAAGGGACAAACATTAGAATGGCCTTGGATCTGCTCCTGTCAGGGGAAAACTGTATGTCTTCTACCTGAAGACTGAATTGGGACTGGCTACTATACAACATATCCCCTTTGGCAGTGACTCTAATGAGCAGCTGGGGCTAAGTAACTTGTGACGAGAGTCCTGAAAGGAACCCAGGAGGGGCAGGAGGGACAAAAAGTGTGTGGGAGAATCTCAGGCAGTCTTACCTTGTAAAATGTGCATATTGACCAGGTCTGATCGCTCAGGCCTGCTTCTGATCTTGTGCTTGAGATAATCTTCAGTCTGCAGAACACAAACGCAGAGAGTATTACCTGACTAGATCAGCTATAAGGTAGAGAGAGCAGGTGTCCCTGTGCCATCCCATGTTTGTTTGTTTTTTTTTTTTTTGATTCATTTAAGTCTAGGTTGAGGGAGCTTCTGAGTGGCATTTTTTTTCACCTGGACGTTTTTCTGATTCTTGGACAGAAGCTCTTCAGGAATGCTGCTGAATGTTCACTATCCTCACTACTAGACTATCCTTGCCAATTGTCCTTGGGTTTCTGATTCCTCAAATCTTATAAGAGTTCACGGGAAGGATGAGACCTGTTTACTGGGAGGGGTAGATCTCCTGGCTCAGCATACCACATCATCTTTGGAAGCTGCACTATAGAAGTACCACAGTAGAGTATTAGCAGTGTGGGAAGCCTGGCACTCTGTGATGAGCTACAAGGCTGTGTAAGTCATGAAGATACTCAGACACTCACTCTAGGTCAGCTACAAGACTTATGCTTCCTGCAGCTATATGCTCTGCAGTTCCTCACCCCACCTACTCCATCTACTCCATCCGCAGTGTGGGTTTGGGAAAATCCACTTTGCAGATTGCTGCAGCTGAGCTTGTAATGAGCTTGTACCAACTTCCTCATGGCTTTAGGAACAGAAAGACACACAGAGTTTCAAAAACACCTTCCTCTGGGCCAAGGAAATTAATATTGGTGTCAGTTGACCTCAAGTGTACAGATGCAAGCTTACTACCTGGTGAAGAAGAGCTAAAAAATAACTTACATTATCAGCTGTTTGTTCAGTTAAGATGCTAGGAGAAATAGGATAAAAAAGGTACATCATTCAAAGAGATTAAGCTCTTCAGGATAAGTATAAAATAACACAGATAGAGAAAACTAGAAAACCCATAGCAAAAAATATGCAGGATCATGAGAAAAAGATCATTTCAGTAGCCAGGAGAAGACAATGGAAAGGGCTGTCTGTGTTCCATAAACATGAAAAATAATTGTGGATGTTGCTGAGATGGTGACAGGATTTCATACCTTTTCAAACCAACTTCTCTAAAGACATAAATGGCTATTTATCAATCACTTGCCATAGCCAAAAAGCTTCAGCAACCATAGAGTAGAAACTTGAGTTACAAGTCTGGAGAACAGGTTGAAGAATGCTCAGATAGTTAAATGTTCCCAAACAGTCTGAGATAGATACAGCTAGAGTCAGAGCAACTGTCTCTGGTTCTCCAGGAAGCTGGGCCAGGGAGACCATCTTTTATTGCTTTAAAGGAGATGGAGAGAAGAAACCTGGAAATCACAATTCCAATCAGAGCGACATTGGAACAAGGAATCAAAAAATCTATATAAATGGGTTGTGAAGATAGCAACGAGGTAAGTAACAGCCAGGATGGTTTCTTCAAGAACAAATGATACCACTGCAACTAGTTTCCTCTTATGGAGAGGTGACAGATTTCTGTTACAGGAATAAACAAAATATGTCACATAGTTCGACCCTGACCCTGTTTTGACATTATCTCACACGGTTTTCTCATATTCAGACCAGAGAAATTTGATCTGGATAAGACTAGCATAAGAAAGGAGCATAACTGTGGGTCACCAAAGGCATTAGGAAGGGTTCACAGTCTAAACGCAAGAATATATCAGATCATGCTCTGCAGCATTTTTTCCTACTTTTCAATATTTTCATTAATGCCTTGAATGACAGAAGATGAACTCCTTAACTCTGATTCATTCAAGACTAGCAGTTCCTGATTGAGTAATTGAGGAAATCATCTGAAATACATTGGATACAGTCCAAGAAGGACAATTGGAAATGCCTACAGGCAGGTCACAACTAGCCACAACTGAGGCAGCTGGTTAAGAACTGGAAGGAATGAAGATTAATCCACCAGAGATGTTTCTGCAGTGCTTTGTGGACAGTAACCTTAGATAGAAATTAGACTGGAAGGCAGCTTTCTAGGGAATACCACAAGGAACATCAAAGAGGCACAAGGAATAACAAGGCCCTGCTCTGGCCCCTGTGTCTGAGAGAAGCCACAGGAAGGGTCTGGAGGACAGCAACAGAAATCATCAGTGAGTCAGAAATGGGATCAGTGAGGAGAGGTTGAAGGGAAAGGGGACTGATCAGCTCAGAGATGAAGCTGCTGTAGGGGAACAGGGTGCAGAATACTTTTAAAAAGTGCTGCATGAAAAAAATGAATGGTTCTCGTGTTCATGCTTGTAGAAGGATAAGCAATGGGCTTAAACATCAACTGAAAAGCTTGGGCAGGGAATCAGGGAAGACTTGGTAACAGCACAGTTTAGGGTGCACTGGAGTTGGTTGCTGGGGGTGGGATGGGATAGCCGTTGGCTGCTGCACATCTGTCAGGAATGGCCTAGGTGGGGCTGTGCTGCTTTGAGGCAGAGGCACGAGTGCTGTCCCCTGCAGCCCTCCCCTGCTGCGCTCCCTGGGCTGTTGGGTGTAAGCTGAGCCAGACGGGCTCTGTCCTCCATCCCAGCAATCTACCAAAGGACATTGACTTCAAAGTCTGCTGCGCTGGCCTGAGGCCAGCCTCGTACATAGCCAGTGAAATGTTTAAACAAATAATAGACATTTTATTTACTGAAACCTTTGCAATTTCTTCCCCTTCCCCCATAATTTTTCCCTAGCTTATTTTCACCAACACAATCCCTTGCTTGGACCACCTGCAGGTCTGCACGGTTTCTTGTCAGCTTAGGGCTGGATGGTGCCTGCATTTGGGCACAGTTACATTCACCTAATGCACTTTTTGACGACGGCTGTCAGATCAGAGCCTCATTTGAGCTGTTTGAATCAACCATCACGTTGACTCCAGCATTCTCACCACGCTAGCCTATTTGACCTTTGCTGTTTATGAGCTGTATTTGTGTCACTGGGATGAAAACAGTGGAGAAAGACCTCAGATGTGTTTTTTTCTTTTTAGCACAAGTTGAAGCAGAAGAGCTTTCAAAAGACATGAAAGCCATTACTGTTATCTGCTTCCTGTTTGCAGAACATCAGTTTGGAAGAATATCAGCTAAACAACAAATGCTATTGAATAATTATCTGGAAACAGCTGCTGCTCCTTTCCTGTCAGGGCTATAAGCAGGGCATCCTTGCAAAGGAATATACTTTTGTCATAGGCTGTGTTCATTAGTGTGTTCATTAGCATGCTGTAAAAACACTTGCAGTTTGGGATAGACTAGACCATCCTTCCCTTTATCCCAGGCAACCAGCCAGTGAAAGCCTTTGAAGAGCAACACAAAGAGACACAAATGTATACGAAACTGTAAAATATATGACACTTCAGGGATACTTTGGATTGCTTGAAATTTCATAAGCATGCTAATTTTTCAGAGTCAGATTGTGTTTCTTATGCTAGCCATTTATTACTGCTGGAATCTCAGGGCAAGTGATTTGGAGTGTGTTTAAGTTCAGGAGAGTGCTTCTCCATATTTCACAGCCATTCGTTCTTGCAAAGGTCCTTTTCCATGTGACTGTAGGCACATTTTGCAGACTAACAGAAGAAGCTCTTGTGTTTAAACAAAACCTGTGTGACCGTTCCCTTTGCCATGCTGTATGTAGACATCCCTCCAGCTTGGTGCTATAGAAAGGGTTTGGAAGACTGGTGTGATTTTCCAAAATGTGATCACATCTCACAGTTTTCAGCGTGTTCTGGAAATGGCTGCTTATTTTGTCTCTGCCTTCAGCAATACTTTGGGAAGCCTGAGTGCAGATAGGTGATGGGGTGAATGGGAGCCTGAGTCACTTAGCCCCTGGGATGTTTGCAATGGACCAGCAGCGCTTCTGAGCTAAAAGCCCATCTCCTCTCTGACTGCAGGAATGAATTTCCGGGGGACTTGCTCCAGGTGACACCTGTGTTCCTCCTGCACACTTGCTAAACACTTATCCTCTCATCTGTCCTGTTTGCTGCTGGTTGTTCTCTAAGCTCTGATTTGCGTGGGAGTGGAGAGCAGTCAGCACAGCATGAAGTGGGCCATGGATATGGCCCTGAAAGGAAAACAGAGGCTTTAGGTAGTTGGAGATTTAGGTAGTTAGAGGTTTACTGGAAGGTTGAACCCTGCCTTAGCCTCTTGTAAAACCCAGGGATTGCTTCAAAACCCCCAAGCTCATGGGACAGATGTCTCCTCTGTAATTTAAAACTCCAGCCTGGAGAAGGGTGCTCCTGGACACATGAGCCCTGGCTTGGCCCCAGCATGTCTGAAGGAAGGGAGATGCCCTGACCCCCTGTCTGTGGCCACAGGGCCTTGGTGGAGGATGCCAGATGAGGGCAGGGAAGGTGGTTTCAAACTCCACAACTCATGCAAAGCGAGCCCATGAGTTCACTCATTGGGATAGCTGTAGGAATTACCTTGGCTCGCTCCAGACTTTTTCGTTGTTCATGGAATGCGGATGGGCTTTTCAGCGCTGCAACAGGAAAGAGAGAGGAGCAGTCAGCACAGGAGTGGAAGCAAGCAGCCACCAGGATATTCAGCAACAGCATTTTAATGAGTGCTATAAAAATAGCAACACAAACTAGCTGCTCTCTTTATTGCGCTAACTAAAAATAACTCAGGAAGGCTCTGGGAAATCCTGTGCTCTCCGCCAGGCCACAGCAAGAGATCGGGGGGGACAGGGAGGACAGAGAGTGCAGGAGGGACTTGGGCAGGGACATGGTGCAGGCTTTGGGATGTGCTGCTTAGGGGGTTGTGCTGGAGAGCAGGTGCTGCTCTTCATGGAGCTCTTCCTGCAGGTTATGGCATTGGGTGGCACCACAGCCCTGGCAAACTGTCCTAGGAAGAGCATCAGGCTGAGGGGACCTCACCTGCAAGTAACACATGTAGGTGACCGAGGCCAGCAGGAAAAAGGAAAAGACCTGCCTGGCCTTCTGGGGCTATGGCAACGGTACTGCAACCAGGACCCTGGAGCTGTTTTCCTTTGTCAGTCTTCCATCACTATCTACTCCTCCATCTCCTGTTGGCTCCTTCTCGTGGACGCTGTTCTGAGCCCTGCCCAGAAGCACTGGTGTGACATGGTGCTCTCCTGGGCAGCCGTCCGGCCAGGGCCAGACATATTTTAGCATCTCTATCCCAGAGAGGGTCCCAAAGAAAGACAAATGATCCCTGGGTCTTGGATCAGTGAGAGCAGTCAGTGCTGAGTCATGGAGGATGCTGCACACTGCTTAGCCTGATTCTGTAGATACTGAAATTTGCATGGTGATGGGGTTAATATTTCTCTGTCCCTGCAGAAATTCTTTTCTGTCTGTGTAAGCAAACAAAATGAACTGTTCCCATTGGGACAGGGAAGGGAAAGGTGCCCTGACCCACAAAGACAGCCTGCTACAACTCTTTGTTTGGCAACACTTAATTCCCTTTCCATCTTCTGAGTGGGATTCAATGAGGACAGAAGTTATTTTCTCTCAGGACAAGATGTCCTGCATCAGTCTAGAGGATGACGATGAAAAGAATGAGGGAAGCTGGAAGATGATTGGGGGCCTGAATTGGCTTTTGGTAGGCAACACCCCTAACCTCCAGGGAATCACAGGAAAACACAGAGGGCACATTCCTGCTTCTCGTGTTTGGAAAGCGACATACAGACAAGACAGCAATACTGTGCCATGCTCCAGTGAGCAGCCATGAGGACTGGTGACAGCTAGTTCAACCAGAAGCAAAATGAAATGGTGCATACAAGAAAACGAAGTTAGCAAGAGAAATGACTTTTACAGTCCCGCTCACTCTGAAGTCCTGACACTGAGAGCTTGCTACAGGTGCTGGCCAGACAAACACCATGTTATTCATGAGGAAAATTTTGCAGAATTTAGCCATTTACCAAGATTTTTGGAGGAATTATGTGGCTGCTGCAGCTTGTATTAGTCTGCAAAACAAATGAAGACATTGCTAGCACTGGTTATTCAGACACCTTGTCAGGCAATGACATGGCAGCTTAAAATGGCTGAGGTCTGGAGGCAACAGGGCACAGCTACTTGGTGTTGATAATCTTAAGACTATTGACTCTAAGGCTCAAGTCAGAGGATGAGGTGGTGGCTGCAAATGGCAGAAGGGTCCTTACTTCAAGCACAGCTACTTCTGCATCCCATCACACTGGGGAGAAATTTGTCTTGGGGAGTCCTTGATGCAAACTGCCACCCCTTCCCTTTGGGCAGATCTGGTTGGGGGTCAGGGCAGGCTCTGTGCAGGGCTGCAGGAAGGTTTCATCTGCACTTGTTCCTGCAGCCCTCCCTTCTGCAGGAGACCCCATGGGGATGCTTTTGAATGAAAAACCTTTTGCCTGTGCTGTTCCAATTTCACTAAGATAATAAAATGACATTAATTCAATAATACAGTGATGCATGAGCTGAGAACTTCCCACTCAATGAGCCTGAAGAACAGGGCAGGTTCTGCTCTCACCTGCACACATATATGCATCAGGAGCGTGATCTTGTCTCAGTAAATGCAGATTTTCCCTTGATTTCAGACGCTCCCTCCCCACAGTCACAGGACTGATCGGACCCAGAGGTTGTCCATGCTTACCAGTCATCACCTGTCATTATTTGTAGAGTCTTTTTCAGTAGAGCTGATTGTTTTGCCAGTCAGTTGTTCAATGTACAACCTGAAAACTTCTGACCATCACAGTCCAGTTTTGAACCTGGACCGGAAGAGCAGCACTATTGCCTTTTGCCCCTGAGCATTCTCCTTTTGGCAATTTCCTGCCTTCTCCAGTGATGGGACCATCTGAAGGTTTCACATTTCTTAGATGATCATCCAAAGGAGTCTGAATAAAGCTAAGGTATTGATGGTATTAATCTTGACCAATCAAACCAAACACAGAATGGCTTTGGTTAGGCAAGGACACCCATCTAACTGCATTTTGCTCGGGTGCCACCATTACTTCACCCCGAGCTGCTCTCTTCAGTACCAAAAACCAGTCAGCTTCCTCAGTTCCTCTGGAGTTTCACTCTTACTGTGCTTATAAACCACAGTGCTGAACAGCTTGTCTGGTTCTGCAGACGGTCATCAATAAGGGCTTCAGCAAACCCTCAAGTGCTGATCTGTTAGTCAGACCATTCATCTCTTTTTCTGGTTTCTGTATCAAATAAATCAGTAGAAAAATCGAAGTTTCTTACTCCTGTGATTGCATCAACTGAGAACGTGAACAGTGGGCTGAAAACATTTTTTATATAAAACCTGGTCTGCAACATGGAATCAAGTACATGCTCCTAGCTTGGTACCAAACCTGACGCAACATGAAGACCAGCAATGCCCCTCTGTCCTCTTTCCAGAAGAGTTATTCTCAACCACAGTGACTCACAACCGTCCATATTCATTTATTTTCCACCTGGAATGCATATGAACCAATATCCCATCCTGGGGAACCTTTATAGCCCATCTCATTTGCTGCTCTTCAGAGCCAACAGGACACAGGATGGTTAAACTAAGACTTCTTTTTCATAAGGACTGACTGCACATCCCCAGGACAGAGGGAAGCTGGCTGGTACTCCCACTTGTTAAACACCAACATCTTACACTTCCTTCCAAGGTTAAATTCAGCAGTCAGATTCTGCGTGTCTGCTTTTATAATGGTAGAAGTGCCTCTTCTTTTAGTATTTTTAGTGATTGAGCTGTGCTTATGCTTCCCAAAATGGCTTCCTTGGACAGAGATCAGACTGCAGAACGCCAGCCTAGAAGCTGGAAGGGTAAAGAAGCTGTCAGTAACTGTCACACGTGCTCAGTCCTACAGGGCAGCATCAAGTATGCAAACTGCTAGGTTGGCACTGCAGCTGCATGCGTTTGCAGTGGGGTAACCTGCACACTGTCTGAGTGCAACCACTTACGCAGAATGAAATTAGTGGTTTTGGAGACATTGGATATACTTCTGGCCACTGACTGTACTGCCAGTACTTGAAATGCCACAACATCCTGCTGAAATCTCCAACTCCTAGAGACCCACAATTAAAATGCTTGCCGGCTGGTGGCAGGCAGCGCAGAATCTGAATGCTTACAGAAATAAAGAGGAAAAATGAGAAGAGCTTTAATTTATAACTCCTAAAACCTTGACAGATGTGATTTTTATCATCTCGCTCAAGTTTTTTAATGCTCGATGCTGGCAATAGTGTAGCGAGAAGGTGTCTGTTGCCAGCTCCCTCAACATGAGCTTTTAGAAAGGCAGCTGCATGAGAATGGGGCAGCAGAGGGACGAGCAGGGTGCAGCAGGCAGTGCTAGAGCCATGCTCTTTGTGAGCTCTTGTTCTGCAGGTTAAACAAAAGCTGCATCACAGTCTTCGAGGTTAGCCAGAAGATACAGACACAACACAGTCTCCAGAAAGCTGCAGTCTTTGCAGAGACCCCCATGGGGCCCATGATGAGGTGGAAAGCTACAAGGACTGTCCTTCACATGGGCCCCATGTGAATCCATGCACATGGATTCGTGCATGAGCAGCCTGAGCTTTTCTTCAGTAGTGCCACAGGTTTCATGATGGTTTCTACCGATGCTACAGGTTTCTGCTTGTGCAGAAGTCGAACATTTTCTTTCACATACATTTTGAAATCTGGCATCCTCCTCCATCTTTTCTGTGGGTCTGACCCTGCCACAGAAGTTCCTGACTTCTGCAGGAGGATGTGAGATGCTATGCCCTTGCCTTAACAAAGTGTTTTGCTTTGCTACGGTGAACTCTGGGACAGGGTACTATGCAGCTCAGTTTTTGGATGGTGTAAGCTAAGCAGCAATCATAAATTCGGTTTGAATAGCAGCACTGTAACTGACGTAGCAAATGCTGAGCACTACCATACAGCACCAGGGGGCATAGTATTGCTACAGGGCTGGAAGCAAAGCCCAGCTCAGCAGCAATCTGCTCAGCAGGCAGCTGGTGCCACACAGCATCCCAGCAGTACCCAGGAGGAACACTGACCCTCTGATCCACGAGTGGGTGAAAAAGGCAGAAAATGGTACTCACGTGGCATGATGCCTTGGTCTGCCAGCTGCTCGCGGGTCCTTCTCTGCTGAAGCCGTAGCTGCAAAACTGTGAGAGACAGAGTGTCAGGAAGAGATGCATGATTTTTCTGAGGCACCAATGCATCCGTCAGGGACTATGTGCCCATGGTCTGCGTGTCACTGAGACCTGGTACCGATCCCTGCTGCTGCTGCGGGGCCAGACTTGGTGCAGCCAAGAAGCAATGCCAGGGAGGGGCTGAACAGTATGCACAAACTCAGCCCTCACTTTACGTATAGCTGATAGGGATAGGACTGGTTCTGGTGCAAGCGGTGCCCCTGACACTGGCCTCTGCCTGATGCCTGCAGTAGTACCTGCAACTGACCATGACTTCAGCTCAAAGAGAGTCTGAGTGTGCCAGCATGGAGGAAGACAGGGTTTGAAAATCCATCACTACGTCCTCTGCATTTTGGTGTGAGTACCTATGATTGAGTGCATGAGATTTGGCATGGAAGCCAAATCAGCTCCCATAACTAATTCAAACCTTTAAAACTTCTGCCTAATGCAGAAACTCAGAAGTTTCTTAGAAGTGGTAGATGCCATCTCTGCTGTTTGTGACCAAGGAACACCATGAGTGTAAAATGAATTTTTAATGCCTGCTAAGAGCAGAAAGAATGGAGCTGAGAGTAGGGAGAAAAGCACCTGTACTGCAGTACAGCTGCCACCCATAGGAACATGCTGGGAGCCTTAAACCAGCAGATCATGGCCTCTAGGAGGTTTTTAAGTCAGTAGATACTGCTTGTTCTTCTGCGTTATAATAAGTCACTTCTCCAGGACTCTTGGGCTGACTACCCAAGGGTAGCAAGGCTGAATCCTCACTACCAGGAGCTTTCACTCAAGTGTCACTGGCTCTACTATGCTAGGGCCCTTCTCTCACAGCCTAAGGACCAACCCTGATGCCCTTACAACTGGGAGATTCTCTCCCATCCCAGCACTGTGGGATGAGTATCTTTCCAGCTTCATCACCCTCCCAGAGGCATGACAGCAGTGTAAGACTCCACCCTGCATTAAAATATGCTTACTGGGCTGGGAGGGAGAAGAAAATATAGTGAGGAGAGATCAGTGCTATCTCTATACAAACCCACTGCTCCTAGCATCTTTTTGGACAGATGGAAATGAACCACTAAGTGGCTTAGAGGCATGATCTCAGCCGTAGAGCACTGAGAAGGCATCTCATGAAGAAGAGATTCCCTGAGGTATTGCTAAATATTTACTGCATGCAAATACTACTCAGCACAGAGCAGCCTGCTTTGTGCAAGGATACAGACCTCTTTGTGGCCCACGGCTGCAAGAGTTAAATCATTCAGTGTTTAGAGAACACCTGGAGTACTTGCAGACTACACCTTTGTTTTTGTAAATTTGTTGCCAAGGAGGCTGACACATGCAGATCTATCTCCTCTCCTACAAGGTAAAACCCCAAACTCCCCTTATTTTCCTGATGGAAACTCAGCACAGCTTGCAACAAGGGCACAGATCTTTCAGCATTCACAATATAGCTGCACGCGTGTCTCCTGCTTACTGGCATAGCACCAGTGAGAAGCCTTAGCTGCTCTGAGAGAGCTGATATTGGAAGGGGAAGAGAGGAAAGAACAGCTTTTTTGACCTCATGAGCAACCTGCAGAGCTCTGGCAACAGCTCACGCCTACAGCACAGCTTCCCTGGGATGTGGGATGAAGCTGAATAGCAACCCCTGCCAGTGGAGTCCCCAGAGCACAAGGCTCCCTGAAATGCCATTGCATGTCACTTTTTCATGTCCTCTATACAAACCATGTCTCACAATTATAGCAAGTGTTTAGTGAAAGGACTCATGAGAGATTTCCTGAGAAATACCAGCACTTTTTAGGACTCCAAAGACAGAGTCTTGCTGTGAGGGAGGAGAATAGCCTTTAATACCTGGTAAAGTCTGCACACATGCAATTCTTATGTCAGAATGAAGCTGGTGGTTAGAAGATGCTGGCAAACCCTGCTGCTGAGGAAGTCTACACCCTTCTATTGCCCCATGGTACACCCGCAGCCAGTGCTGGTTGTGCCTGGGGACACCAATTTAGATCCCTGCTATGCAGTTATCTATATTTGAATCAGTTATCAGTGATGTCTTTGCAGGAGTCAGGAACTTTATAATCAAATTAGGCAGTCCATGCTTTCAGAATGCCACTCTTTCCTCCTAAACTATGGAGGTAATTTATGGCAACCAGCTCACCTTATACTGGGTAGGATAGACCCTACTTTTTCTGTATAGGGTCTTCACAGCTGTCAGCATAGCTTTGCACTTCCCAAGGAAGAGACGTATCTCCACTGAACAGGAGAGCAAAGTGAGAATGTCCAAGAATGAAGAAGCTTTGTAGCTTACCCAGGAATGGTTCTCTGCTTTCCTAGGTCCTGGTCGAGTGTTCCAAGTATTAGAGCATCTGCTCTAACCTGAGGCAATTCATACAGAACACCTCAGCATCAAATGGGAATCAGAGAGATTTCAAGAGTTACATGCAACATCCTGCCAAGGACACAGCTGGTGCCTTGATGCTGCCAGTTTCAGCTGTGTATTTCACCTTGGTAGTGCTGACCTTACAGAGTTGCTGACCCATTCTTAAATCACAGGTGAAGGAGGAAAAGTTCATCCAACTTTGTCTATTCAGAGTAAGCTAACAGAAAATGTGAAGACAGGCATGGGCAAATGCCAACCATTTCCAGCCCAAGTTCAATGAATGAAGCATTCATTTCAGCCACTGAATGTTCAGTAGCTGAATCTGGATGTCCTCATGCAGTAGGATGCATGCCTTGACTCTTAAACATCATCTCCAAATACTGTTGCAAATCATCTGAAGAAGTAACCATAGTCATGGCCAGTGCCAGCCAGGTTAGTAACACTGAACATCTCTGCAGGAAGAGGAAAAGCAGCCACTACCTCCACCAGACTCCATTTGAAAACTGTAGCTTGCATTTTCAGTCTTGCATATTTCTCTTGCAGTTCATAATGCTTAAAAACCAGACTGCAAGAACCTCTGGAACCATCCTACAAATCTCTCCATAACTGCTTCTTCAAGAGGACTTTATATTCACTAAAGCTATGTTTGACCCCAGACACATTCCCATGCTCTTCCTTTGCTATGTGTCTGGAGGCATGAGCTCTGAGTGCAGCCTGTGACTCACTTTGAGATTGCTGTCACCTTCCAGATAAGGGAATGATTTTTTACCCTGAATATTCATATTCTTCAAGATCGCTTACTCCTATGACACCCCATGATGAGAAATCTCTTCCTACACAATGCAAGGTAAGTCAGAACTACACCAGTTCTTTTACTCACAATCTCTTTGTGTTAGAAATATCTGTCTCTTCTGTCCTAGATCAGAGTCCCACTTAGTGACACAGCTTCCAGAAGCATCCTCTGCAGAAGGCTTATGTCATTGGTGCTGAGAAGCCCTCTGGGGCTGTCATGGCTGGCTCTGCTGACCCTGCTTTGATCTCTACCTGTGACTCGCTAGCAATAGTCATCATCCTCCCTAGGAGGTGACCTCAGAGCTTTAGGAAGCAAAAAGTACAGCTTAGACCTTATGTGAACTAGAGATGCACTGGAGAAGCCATGTTCAAATCACCCTCCCCAGGAGCAGGCAGGCCTGGCTTCAGTCTACAGTGGCCACCCACCTCAGTGGTCTGAGCCTGCCCAAAGCTCAGGATCCCCTGCATGCTTTGGCATGGGATCCATCTGACTGCATAGCCGTGAAGATTAATGTATGTTAGCTCAGCAGCCGGTCAGGATGGAGTGATCCAGGGACCTCATCACCTGCATAAGAACATCCCTCTTGCCAACGCATGCAGAGCACTCTGGCAGGAGGTACACAGTGGCCTTCGCAGTGGGCTCAGAGCTCATGCAGAGGAAGACATGGATTGACAAACCACAGCCAACAGTAGGCAAGGAGTCCAGAGGTCCCTTCCCACCAAACTTCTGTGGCTGTCAGAAGTGGTTCCCTGGAAATGATGAGGCTGCACCAGGCTTGCTTGGGGCTCAGATCAGCCTCACAGCTGTCCAAGTGGGGCTGCAAGGCTGCCACTTCATCCTGATATCTGTCTGAGCTCCTGGACCCATCTCTAGCAGACTCCTCCATCTCCCCTACACATTTACAGCTGAGATCCCCATAAGCTGTCTTCATGCCTGGGCTACACCAGCTCTTTAGCATTGTTTGAGAGCTGCAATTGTTGTGCTCTCATCCTCTTTGACACAGCTCAGTGCTGCTAGCAAAGGGCTCAGCTGAGCAATTGCCTGCTGCTTCCTGCATCGCCTGGTGCTCCTGGGCCAGTTCAACCCTCTGCATGGCTGAGATGTGAACCAGAGCTTTGACCAGCAACTGAAGCTGGCAGTGATACTGATAAACGCAAGAGCAAAGACACCGTCTCCTCTGCTGACCATGGCAGCAGCTCACTGCTGCCCTCCTTGGCCCCCAAACTGGCATTTTAGGAGCATGAATGCAGCTGAGAGGGGTGCAGGAAGAGGACTGCTCTGCTGGAACACCAGAGAGGTGGCAGCAGGCTCCAAATAGGCTGATGGGGAGGAGAGATTCCTGTTTTCAACAGCAGCAGCAGCAGCTTAGCTGCATGTGAAACAGCAGCTGAGCAAACATGAAACACCAGGCCCTGCCATGCTGTCTGTAAAAGGATGAATGTGGAGTACCAGCACTCTTAGCTAGGTAACCACCCAGCCAGTCTGTCACCACCAGCAGAGTAAAGCTGTGGTCCACCAAAGCAGCTTAAGGCCCGCTGCCCTGAGTGAATGTTCTTTTTTTTTCTCTAGCACCACTTCTCCTGGCCCATGTTATGCTCTGAGACAACCTGTGTGGGATCTGCAGAGATGAAGCTTGGCAGACACAGCCCTCGTGAAGAGGCAGGGCAGCAGACATGGTCAGTCACACCCAGCCAGGGTCTGCCTTGCAGCTCTGCCTTTACATGTGATGCTCAGTATGTTGGGAGTGGATGTGTTTCCTCAAGTTTCTGTACTACCTGGGAGGCCAAATGTCACCACACTGAAATCTCAGCTGGTGAGAACAGCATCTCAGAACCAATATCCAGGCCCACAAGTGCCTTTAAAGTGTCTTAGGACCACATGTGAGTGACAAGGAGCACAGGTATCACCAGAAAGGCAGAGGTGACCACTAAAGAACAATCAGCTGTGAGGGCTGTGTTCACCACAACACGGAGCCCAACCACTGCCTGTTTCTCAGAACATGCTGTCACCAGTCTTCCTTGGAACAATCCCTTCAGCTTCCCTGTGAGCACCATGTACATTTTCCTCCTTGAGCACAGTGAGGTATGGCCCAATCTTTGCTGTAACATGCCTGACAGAGAAACAGATGTTTGATGGCTAAAACACCAAGGTACAAGATGCTGGAATGATAATGTAAAGCCCAAACTGATCTACATCAAGTCAGTGTTTCACAAAAACTTTATGAAATCAAAAAACTGTTATCAGCTACAGGTAGGCCACAGTTTGTTGGTGGGCACTGGCTGTGATTTGTATGAGTGCCTGACTGGAAAGGAGACACATATGCACATTTTATTTGAAAAATGAAAATGAAGATTCTACCACCATGTCTGGCCTACCACTCTACCAAGACTTTCTGTATTTTGCCTTTTGCAACCTGCAGATTTCAGTCCAAATCCCTTTCTCCACCATTGGCAGACAGAATAATTTAATCTCCCATCTTGACCAACTTAGCCCAAGCCTGGCGTGTAAGCTCTAATTATTTCCTCTATACAGGCAAGCAAGTCTTCTTTGAACATTCACATCCACGTGTCCTCAACCAGGCATGAATATTACCCCATGTCATGCCACATGGAGACATGTTTATAGTGTTAAACTTCCACTTTTCACTGATTATCTGGACTACCAGTGTTACACAGATGTTGGCCTTCTAAACTCTCTTTCCTTATCACTGGACAGTGAAGGTCAGAGGTAAGGTTAAGTCTGCACTTTCCAGCTTTGTTTGCTCTGTCTGATGACAACACTTCTCTGCTGCTGGAACACAACTGGTTTGTATTCAAAGCAGAAGATCACATAAATAATTGTCTCTGGGAAGAGTTAAACATGTTTCTGGAACAGCCCTTTGATGTTCTGGTTGATTTAATGCAATCCCATTGACAACTGGAGCACATTGGATAGCATGGCAGGCTTGAAGAATCATAATTCCTGAAAAATTTGTCAGAATGACCTCAGATCAGTATATTTATCTTTGGCAAAATAGGCAAAATAAACACGCACACAAATCCTCAAGGAACTGGATAGGAAGCCTGAGGGCCTGCCACATGCTGGTGTTTGGATCTGACTCCTCTGGAGCAGCTCCTTGTGCTCTGCACTGCGGGAGCTGCACCTCTCAGCATGGCACAGCTATGCTGGTCCTTCTCTGTGGGGCACTGGGAAGGGTAGGAAACACTGTGGTACTGAAGAAGGATTACAGGGTACTGTGTGGAAAAGCCACCAAATCCATCAACCCGGCCTTCCCTGGACATGCTCTTCTGCGCTGCTCTTGCAGCCAGGTGGAAGCAAGAGAACCTCAAAGCACTCTAGGAAGGATGCCCACATACCAGCGCCTTCTCGCTGACACCTCTTTGCCCAACTACCTGACTGTGTGCCACGATATTAAGGAGATTCTGGGATGAAGAAACAGCAAGTATGTCACATATTTCTACCACTCTTTAGCACACAAATAACTCTTTCTGCTGTTCACTGTATGCAAACCAAGGAGAAACAACAGAAGCATAGTTATTAAGATTTACCCCAGCCCTTACTGACATTAGCCTGGAATCCTTCAAGAGGGATTCTGACTTATCATGAGTCACAGAGCACAGCTAATCTTGCCAAGACCTGGGGAGCTAGCAGAGCCTCACACCTGCCTGCGCAAGACCACTGCCAAAGCAAGGATGCATCACAAAGCTTTGTGTCCCCCTGGCTGGTTCCTTGCTTCCTGCTGTCACTGCTGGGTATGCAGCTACTGAGGCTGCACGTGGAGGAAGGACAGCAGAGGAAAATGCCCCTTAGAGACGTTTCACATCAAAGAGATTTTACTGCTTCAACCATGTTAGGCTAGCTTCCTTTTTGCAGTTCTCCACATTACTAAAATCTGAAAACAAATAGAAGGCAGCATTACCGATCCATTGGTGCCCCCATGCACGCAGCAGAAGGGAGAGCAAAAGGGCAGCTGCGCACTGGGGATAGTGGCAAGCCTGACTCGACCGTAACAAATAGGCAGAGAAATCCTGAAAAATGGGAATCCTGTCTTTCACCAGGCAATAGTGAGGAGTGGCAGCTGTGGGAATCAGTCACGCACCAAAGAATGCCCCACAAATTGACTGCCCCAGAAATGCTGAAAGGCATGAGAATTTATGGGCGCAATGACCCACAAAGTTTACTTTTACTGAAGAATCATTTGAAAAATATGTTTAGAGATCCCACTGTTGGTTCCATAATAAAACCAGCTTACAAATAAAGCACAAATGAGCCTCAAAAACAATACTGGTTCATTTGCAAAGAATGCAGTGACATACAACGCAGCCCATCCTCCTTGCTTCAGAAAGGTGGCAGTGTTGCTTTGTAGTTGCTGGAGGAATTGTTACAGAGGGATTTTTTTTTCAAATGAACAGCAATGTACAATAATATACCAACAAAATCTAAGGAATGATTTAATCTAAAGAAATGTAGATCAGAGTGATATGGAAACCACACCAAAGCCCCGGACCCAAGTTTTGTATAATTCAGCCAAACTAGGACACTCGTGTTCGAACACACGCTCTTGGGTTTTCAACCAACTGCCAACTTTGCATTTGCTGAGAAAACAAAGTTTAAGTTGACCACCCAGCTATCTAAGAGATCCTGATAACACCACTCATGTCCACCATCAGCATCATAAATCTTCAATCTCATTATCTACAACACACAAGGAGGCAGACACACACACACGGCATGGGTGACATGCCAGACCGGCCGCGTCTTCCGACGTGACTGCCCCGTCCTGTCCTGCAGCATTGCTCACAGCACATGCTGCTGGTTTGTCCCAATGCCCCCACTGATAACTTCACAGGGAGAACTTCATCCCCGAGATCAGAGCGAGCTCCTCCAGAGCAGCTTTAGGCATCACTGTCAGTATTACAGCTCGTTATATTCATTAACAAAAATTGCAAGACACCCGTTCGGAAGCATAGCATACTTACTATAAATATAGCCAGCGAATAAAGGCATGAATATCCAGCAGAGGGTCTGATTTAGAAGGGACCGTCCCATAGTTCACCTTCACTCACCTTCACTCACGCTGAGCGTCCTCTGAGCAGCCCCTTACCGGAGCTTCCCCTGACCTACGCGACTGAGACATGTTTTACTCGCAAACACTCCGAGAGTGGCAATCAATTGTGTGGCTCTGGTTTTATTTCTCTGATGATGTCACTTTAAATACTTTTCATGTTCCATTTGTTATTTTTACTTCTAAAAATGACGCATTTCTTCAAATTCATTTTTCTCCAATTAGTCACAACTTTAATGGAACAAAGTCAGCTGCCCGCATGTCAGAGTGAGCGCCGGGCCTGTCCCCACCGCCGCTACCACAGACAGATCCCGGGAGCACCTGGGATGGACAGACAGCACCGGGTATGCTGTTTTTCACAGATGCCCTTCTGGCTTCCTGCCCAAATCCTTTAATGTAGGGTCAGGGCAGGGGACCTGGGAAGTGCAATTTTGCCAAAAATTAACCACAGACATAAATTGAAGACAATGAAAAACGAGAAGAAGAAAGGAAAAAAAAAAAAAAAAGAAGCAAAAGATGAATTTCTCCACTTGCAGAATAGCCTCTGTAAAAGCAAAGCCGTGACAGCTCTATGACCCCCTGAATATTTTGCTCGCATGCTGCTTCCAAACATTTAATGCAAAACAGTCTGTGGCTACGGCTTGCCGGAGAGAGAAGTTTTAAGAGAGATCTGGAGGTTTCCCCTACCTGATCTGAACTTGCTCCGAATCAGCAAGGAGTGCTCAGACCCCAGGAGTGTCATGGTGTCTCGGGGACCGGATCCAGACGCCCCTCACTTAAACCATTAACTTCCTCCAAAGAGAAAAGCTGGCCACGGCTCAGGATTCATCCAGCAATCCTGGACCCTCTGGGTGCTTTTACAGCTGGCTGGCAAGAAGTAGCAAGTGGCTTTGAAAGATTTGGTCCCATCCAGCACTGACCCTCCACAGAAATCAACTGCTCCCCCTGTGCTGTGTTGAACTAATTAACTTTTCGCTAGCGGGAGCCTCCTCCCGCGCAGAGTTTACTACCAGCAGCTGGGTGTCCTGGCTGATGTCATCGTCTAGCGGGGAGCAGCGACTATCAGAAAGGGTCTTAGCAAAGACAGAAGTTTGATATCTGATACTAATTACTACCGGCCGGTACACAGCCAATCAGGGCTCTCCCTGTCTTGGGGGACTTTCAGAGCTGCTTGGAAATATCAACAGAGCGAAGGCTTAACTCTTTGCAGCATGGTGCGGGACGGGCCCCGGACCTCTTTGCACTGTGTGGGCTGCGGGTTCCCTCTGAGCCCAGACGAGGGCTGCCAGCAGGGCAGGGGGCAGCTGGGCATAGCTCTGTGGGTGGCAGTGCCCTCTCCATCAGGGAGGAGGAGGAGGATGTGGCTGCCCAGAAATGGAGGTGCTGCAGTCTCTCATCCCGCTCATGCAGGTGGGCTGTACCCTGGGCTGCACAAACTCTCTGGGATCTAGGGGCTGCGTGAAGAAGCTGGAAGTGTTTCAGCTCCATTCCCCTCCTGTAGTACAGATATGGCCAGAACTGCACTGCTCGCTGCCCACCTATGTCAGCACGTAGCTGCGCCCATAGGATTGCCTTCTTGACATGTTTGCATACTTTGTGGCTCAGGCAGCACATGCTGCAGGTGCTTAGGACAAGTCCTCTTATTCTCCTACATGCGAGCACTCAGAATAATTCCAAAGAAAAGAGGCAGGGTTTGAATCACGATCCAAGTTTCCCATGCTACTGATGAGCACCATAACCCTGAGGAGGCTGATCTCAGCCACCAGCTGGACGTATCTGCAGTGCAGAAAGCTTCTCCACCTACCAAACATTCTCTCACAGAAGAAAACCTTTCAGTAGACACGCCAAGTAAAGCAGTGCAGACCTTTTGAGGCTCCTCTTCCCCAAGTCCAAGTCTGGTTCACTTCAGGTAAATGTAAGAGAAGGTGAACTGACAGCACATTTTCCCTTATAACACAAATTTTACAAGCTGAGGACATTTGACACTAACCTGGGCAGGAATCTATCCTTCTAGAGCACGAACTCCCACCTGAAAACTTCTCCAGATGTGATGGTGTTCTTTTTTCCTCCCTCCCTTTCCCTCCCTCCCTCCCATCCTCTATTTCCCTCCCTCCTTTTCTCCCTCCTTTTCTCCCTCCTTTTCTCCCTCCTTTTCTCCCTCCTTTTCTCCCTCCTTTTCTCCCTCCTTTTCTCCCTCCTTCCTTCCTTCCTTCCTTCCTTCCTTCCTTCCTTCCTTCCTTCCTTCCTTCCTTCCTTCCTTCCTTCCTTCCTTCCTTCCTTCCTTCCTTCCTTCCTTCCTTCCTTCCTTCCTTCCTTCCTTCCTTCCTTCCTTCCTTCCTTCCTTCCTTCCTTCCTTCCTTCCTTCCTTCCTTCCTTCCTTCCTTCCTTCCTTCCTTCCTTCCTTCCTTCCTTCCTTCTTCCTTCCTTCCTTCCTCCTCCTCCTTCCTTCCTTCCTTCCTTCCTTCCTTCCTTCCTTCCTTCCTTCCTTCCTTCCTTCCTTCCTTCCTTCCTTCCTTCCTTCCTTCCTTCCTTCCTTCCTTCCTTCCTTCCTTCCTTCCTTCCTTCCTTCCTTCCTTCCTTCCTTCCTTCCTTCCTTCCTTCCTTCCTTCCTTCCTTCCTTCCTTCCTTCCTTCCTTCCTTCCTTCTTCCTTCCTTCCTTCCTTTCCTTCCTTCCTTCCTTCTTCCTTCCTTCCTTCCTTCCTTCTTCCTTCCTTCCTTCCTTCCTTCCTTCCTTCCTTCCTTCCTTCCTTCCTTCCTTCCTTCCTTCCTTCCTTCCTTCCTTCCTTCCTTCCTTCTTCCTTCCTTCCTTCCTTCCTTCCTTCCTTCCTTCCTTCCTTCCTTCCTTCCTTCCTTCCTTCCTTCCTTCCTTCCTTCCTTCCTTCCTTCCTTCCTTCCTTCCTTCCTTCCTTCCTTCCTTCCTTCCTTCCTTCCTTCCTTCCTTCCTTCCTTCCTTCCTTCCTTCCTTCCTTCCTTCCTTCCTTCCTTCCTTCCTTCCTTCCTTCCTTTCTTCTCCTTCTCCTTCTCCTTCTCCTTCTCCTTCTCCTTCTCCTTCTCCTTCTCCTTCTCCTTCTCCTTCTCCTTCTCCTTCTCCTTCTCCTTCTCCTTCTCCTTCTCCTTCTCCTTCTCCTTCTCCTTCTCCTTCTCCTTCTCCTTCCTTCCATACAAATTTCAAGGCTTGAGTCAGAAAACAGAGCCCTAATGTAGTGTCCATCAATCTGGCCAGGAGGTTTATTCTTTGCTAATCTTGCCCAATGCTTAATTTGCTACATTTGAAATGTCCTGTCTAATGGAGTTTTCCTGATGAACAGTGCTTCATCCTGAAGCAAATGACACCCACTGAGCAGATTCACATCATGAGCAGCTCAAGGACAAGACAGGGCTTATCATCACCCATAGCCTCAAGCTACAATTTCCTGCAGTCTTTTACACTGCAAATTCCTGTAGGATTTATTCTCCCTGCAATTGAAAGCCCCAGTCTGGTACCTCCACACCCTCTGGGGCCTGCAGGTCCTTCACGATTTCTCCACCCTTCATTGGTTGCACTTGCCCAGTGAATAAAGATGAAATACTTCTGTTTTGTAGCATGGACTCATTAAAATAGGGTAGAGAGAGACTGTACTGTAATTTTTCAGGGCAGTCAGGAGGTGCATATGAAGTAGTGGGTAAAACAGAACCAATCTGAATGTTCAGTTTTTGACTTTCAAGAAACTTTTCACATGGTCCCATGTATGAGTATGATGAAAATTCAGAATTGTTCCAAAGCAGAGAGCAAAGTATTGTGATGGGTGAAAAGCTGGAATATTTAAGAAAAGGAAGTAGAAAAGTTGAGCAATGATCAACAGGGGAAAGGGACAAACACTACATTTATTAATTTTTAGCAGCAGGGGCAGCAAAACTTGAGGCTAGTACAGTAAACTGTTCAGCCATGTCCCAGAAGGACCAAGAGATTTGGGTGTTACCTAGCCCTACTGATGAGCACGGCCAGACAATGACAGATAGAATATAAATTCTTAGTTTTCAGATCTGAAAATGGAGGGTGAAAATCTCCAAACTCCCCAAGTACAGCAGCCTGAGAATCGTGCAAAAATCTTGAGCACTGCAAAAATCTTGAGTCACTCTGAACATGTGCAGTGGCTAAGTATATAAGGTGGTATCTATGCCATCTAGGATAAAACCTTTTACTTAGATATACAGAAACTGTTCAGCTAGATTAATTCTCACAATTACTCATCAGGAATATGAAAGCTAGCCCTGACAGCTAGTACCTGTGCTTGACTGCTGCTGCTATGGTTTTACTCCCTCTTCCATGGCATTACAAGCTCATAAAGGAATGGACAAAACTGTTTGAGCTTTCACTAGTTTGTGGGTTTTCTTTTTTTTCTTTATTATACATACATACATATATATATATATATATATATATATATATACACATATACATATATATATATGTCCGCTGCAGCCTGTTGGCCATTCATTGTCCTTTTCCTAAATTCCCAGATCCCAACATTCTTTGTGGGGGCACTCTGCTTAATGACGCTAAAAATGAAGTGGAATGAAACACGAAGAACGTAGTATCTAATCAAGTTGTTTCATCTGGTGCATATGATTTCATCTGGAAGTGTCACAATTTGGTTGAACCAGAAGTTTCTTCCAGATGACTTTGGTGCTCTCTGTACAAATGCCCAACCAGGTGGTGTTGGAGCTGAGTGGTGGAGACCTCTCTGTGCTCTCCTGAGAAGAGCATTCAAGTATAGCGCTCACTTTGACAACCATTGGTCATGGGGCCAACTTTTCTTAAGACTGAAGTGATTCCAGTCTCCCTTTCCGATCTGTAACTGCTAATGCAGGGCTCAGGTTGTGGGGATGCACAAAGAGGTTGATCCACTTCCCCGCTGTAGGAATGATTTATGTTTATTGAAGTTTAATTTCATTCGGTGTTATCTTTTGTACATTCAGCACGAAGAGAATCTTCTGCATTTCTTTAAAGGAAGATTTACTTCTGACTGCTTTAGCCATTTTGAATCATCAGCCCTCTATCAAGGTGCTTCTGCTGAGGAGGCCCCTCTAAGCACACCTTCTTTTAGCACTCCACAGACACCACACTAGTGTGAAAAAATATTTACTCCCATCTTCAACAAGTCATTCAAACCTGGAAGGGTCTTCCACTTCCTGCAAACAGATTCAGAGCTAAAGGTGTCTGAAAAGAGATCTCATTGGTTGACTCATGGCATATTTCCTCTAAAATCCCTTCTGATGCTACTTCAACAGCTCCTTAGACACACAGCTAGGAAAGTCAGTTCTCAGGATACTGATGTCCATGGAGACGTTATCTCTGCCCACTGTCCTTCCTCATTTATTTTGCTGATGCTTGCAATGGCTGTTCCTCTCTCCTTGGAATGCTTTACATAATCTACCAAGTGTTTATCCCAAATGAGGGAAGAACTCTGCCCTTACTCAGTGAGATAAACAAGACAGGTAAGTTGCACATGTGCTTAGGGAGAAGCAAGGCACTTCATGTACTCCACCAGGCATCCATCTTAACTACCTACAGTGCACAGACATCATCTGACATCCTCTGAGAATTAGCTGAAACCCAGTGTGCTCTCCTCCTAGTCTTCCCCACCATTTCTCCCCTGGGGAACAGCTCAGTAAGACCTTCCCCAGAACTCACAAGCTCTCTGGTCTCTGCCCACATTTCTTAGGAGATGATGCAACGTCAGGGAGAGGACCTGACTCCACAGCTACTCAGCTGCTGACTTCACAATCCAGAGCTGGTGCTCCCCTGTGCTGGTCATTATGGGAGAGTCAGCCTGTCTGCATGTATCACTTATTACCTCAGGAAACAGAGGTATGCTGTCCCCAATAGAGCTCAGAACGGAGGTGAGGAGGATGCACAGAAACTGAGATCAGACACAGATACTGAGCCATTTACCCAGAGGTTATCTGCCTTTGATAGCATAAGAATAGAACATATAACCTTCCACAAGTGTTCATGTGTTTTCAGAGCTCACACTGCCCAAACCTCTGTGTGTGTGAGCCCGTTTGCCACCAGGCACTGTGCTGTGCTGCACCACAAGCACTGCTCAGCTCTGAGCACAGCAGGCACTGCCAATGCTGTCACTTGTCACTGGGAGATGAAACAAGTCAGTAGGTACACAAATACTAAGCCCAGCACTGCTCCCATTCTTCTGTTTCCAGCACTTCCATAGGCACCTTTGCTGTAATGAAGTCCTATTGACTGCAGTGAGTGAAGGACTGAGCCTTAAATACCAGAATCAATTACTCAGGGTAGGGAATTCCTTTGAACTGAGAAGTCACACCCCAGAGCCACAAGGATATCAGCTCTGTGTTGCTCACCAGATACCAGAAAGCAGCCCCTTCTAATCTTCCAGCACACCCTATTGTTTATGGTACTGATTTATTTTAAAGCAGATTGTTTGTTTCTATGTAGATTTGCTTCTGTGGGAAAAAGACCAAAAGGAGATGATGTTTCTGCATGATCTCCCTGGGGACTCGGAGGATCAGTGTGTGACACAGTGTCTGTGCCATGGTCAGCATAAGCCCAGCAGGTCTGAGTGCAGCAGAGCAGCAGCCATAGCAGTGACATCCCCCAGATCCAGCCTGGGCTACGCTGCCAGGTAAGGCTGGGCTCTTTCTCCTGCCATCTCACTCTCGTGCAGGGGATCCATTCTGTCTGGTGCACTGGACAGGACACACAGCCAGCCAGCCATCCAGCCCTGTGTCTGAGAAGCAGCCTGCAGCCTGCACCACCTGCACCCTGCCATTTTGCTTAGATTACTCCAGCTACTGTGCGTTTTGATGCCTATAGTGGTGCCAGCAGCTCCTGAATTCAGTGTGCCAAATTCACCATAGTGCTTGGGGTTGGATGTAATGCTAAGTAAAAGACAGTTTGCAACTACCCATGCAGGTGATTTTTCCTCAGAGCTGGTGCCCTGCCATTCTCTCTGTGCATGCCATTCTCTCTGGTAGCATGAGAATTGTTTGTATTTTTACTTCTCTTTAATGCCCTGCAGCTCCATGGGGAGACTGAGGGGCAGGTCTTCCTGTTAAAGGGTCCCGGTGACGGAAACCCTGACCAGTGCAGACACCTGAATTTTGGGCAGATTGGAAACTCCTCCTCTGAGACTGCTCCAGCAGAGTTCCAGTTGTGCTCCTGGGCATGACCTTCTGGAACCTGCAAACAAATGACTGCCTATTGCATGCCTGAGAGTAACAGAAGGATTTCTGTGGGTCTTATATGGCAATGGAACACTCCTGTCCACGATCTGGGACAGACAGTGCTTTTCAGAGTTTGAGCTAGAAAAGTGGCTGTGTCTCTGTCACTGTGAAGCAGAGGTGGTCTCTGGGGAATAACTCAGGATCATCCTAGCTTGGTCTTAGCTGAAGGCTTGGCCCAGAGCTTGGCATTTCTTTAGCTGGGAGCTAGGAGCATGGATGGTCCCATGTAGCCCACTCCTTCCCTTCTGCCTGCTTTGAATCTGCCAGTCTGCCATTGCCAGTCATTGTGGCTGGTCTTTCACTTCCCTGTGTCCTCAGAGTCCGAGGGCAGGAATTCAGAGTGGAGATCTCATGAGCTCTTCCCAGTTCGGACAGCTTGAATTCAAACTGTGAACTATTTATCACAATGCTACAAACATCCAAGCAAGGTCTCTTAATTTATGAAGGTCCGGTAGATGTTATGCAATTGACAATACTTCTGCACTTTACTAACGCTACTATGAAGCTGTCTGATGTTTTCATCATAATATTTACTTCTCTGCAAATGCTCTAAATTCTCCAATCCCAATTCAAAACAGAAAGATCAGAGAATGAAAATAAGGACATGACATAGCTGTTTAAAGATTATGTAAAATGTTTTCTACTAGCGTAAATATTTGATTGTATAACTCTGCCTGTTGTGCTTACAGAGCAGGGTGTGCAGAGAGCGCGGGGAGTGGCTCCCCACATCCCTGCCCACACGTCTCAGGGCCATGGTGGGACAGAGGTGGTGGGGAGCGAAAGGCCCAAAGCCCAGTTTGCGTGGGGAGGTGACCAGACAGGTGGCACAGGGACAGCAACACGCTGTTTAGCACGTCTGTCGGGTTGAGCAGCGCACTGCTGGAGCTCAGGGTGCAGGCAGGTGCTTGCATGGCTGTCCTGAGCACTGGTGGCTTGCTGGCTGGGTGGAAATGGGGAGGGAGTAAAGCAATGGCAAAGGGTGTGTAGCTCTGGAGCTCTCAGCTGTCTGCTTCTTCTGACCTCCACATGGTGAGTGGCTGCAGAGTGATGCTGGGCAGCACGTGGGTGTCTGCAGGGGCTGCACAAGCCCATGGGAGGGGCTTTGTGGTCAGGCACAGCAGAAAACATCTGACTTTAGACCTAAGAAGGATGTGTCTGAGCATCTGCGTCCAGCAGAGTGAGCCTGGTGCTGTTTTCTCTGCAGTGGGACTTCGAGCAAGTCACAGTCTCTTTTTTGTTTATCCCTAAACAGTGGATAATGGAGCTAACCCCTCTGCAAAGCACTTGGAAATCTCCCACCAGAAGGGTAAGATAAGGGCTGTATTCTAAGTCCTGCAGCAGCTCTAAATCTTCAGGTTTCACTACAGAGCAGCTTACCCAGCGCTACCTCTGCTGCAGCAGCACAAGGTAGTGACAGCAACTGATCATTTCCATCCACATCCCTTCCTCCTGCCCACCAAGCTCTCCCAACAGAGCCACTCACTCTGCAATCCAGCTCTTAAGTGAGGAGTGTGGTTTGAGGCAGGGACTATGTCAGGATCTACCCAGTGGTGTAAAGCTGGGTTTGGGGTAGTGGTGAGCAGAGCTAGAGCCCCTGATATACATCGGATGGGCTGGGAGCATTATGTATTTCTGGAATGCCTTCTGGTCTTTATTAAAATGAAACCACAGCCAGCCCAAGAGAGCTCATCGCCCAGGCACGGGGCCAAGTATAAGTTACTTCTACAAATATTTATTTAACCATATCAATGACAAACTCTTTTGTATAAATGTTTTTATTTAATCATAATTTACCAATTATTTTAAATCAATTGTTTGCCTGGTTTCTAAACACTAATCAAGAGGCTTGCATTAGCATTACTCAGGCGGATTAGATGCATTATTTCTCTGAAGCTTGTGCCATTGCTTGCCTGCCTTGGCCAAGGAAGAGGGTGCAGATGGATCCCAAATTTCACTTTGATTGTCAGATTCCTGGAGGACCCTGCCGTCAGGACTGCCAGCTGTCCCCATCCAGGTGACCTCTGGGCTCAGAGGTATTCCTCAGGCACAGGGGCTCATGGGTGCTGCTCCCACCTGAGCTGTTCAGGATGGGATTCCCTTTGGCTTCCCTGGGTCATTGCTCTTGCGGAGCTGCAAGCCCTGTCACAGATGCTGCCAGCTCCCTGTTCTGCTGCTGCTCCCCCTTTATGCCTGAGCCTGGACCTGTCACAGTGTAGAAATTCATCAGTATCTCTTCAACCCAGGATCTCTGGCAGGAATTCATGTGCATGCACACAGCTGTTCAGGACAGAACAGGAGCCCATGGATACACACATTTGCCTATAGGGTCCAGCCCCACTCCCAGACCTCTGGGATCCCCCACCATCTCAGTAACGCCCTGGAAGGTCCCTGTCTTCTTTTGCCCCATCTCTCTCACATGATGCTTGAAAACAGAGAAGCTGTGACTTCTGCAGGGCCCTGCTTCCTCCAGAGCACTATGAGATGTGGCACTGGCACAGACTGTGCCCAGCAGAGGTGCTGGGAGATGGGTGCTGCTGTGCTCTGTGTGGAGCACCACATCCCTTGCAGCAGGCAGACCGGCACTGCTGAGCAACCTGCGGTGAGAGCAGAGCGCTGCGAGCTGTGAGCTGCTCCTCTTGTTTATTTACAGGATTTCAGGCTGCTACTGTATTGCACCTTGGCTTCCCGTTCTGCAGCGCCTGCTGCAAGCATTGGCTCTGCAGGGAGCTCTGTGCTCATGCAGGCAGCTGCTCAGTGTCTGCTGCTGGGACAGGGCTGGCCTCAGTGGAGCTTCCCACCTCCCCCCAGAAAAACCCTTTCCATTTTATACTCCAACTGGAAAACACCTCAGGGTCTCTTGTGACTTCCTCCTGTGATGGTGACCATAAAGCTGGAGGAGCTGGGGGCTAATCCTGTGTACAGAGCCTCATACTTCAATCAGTGAAGGCTACAAACAGTGGAGACTTAGACATTCTCCCAGCTGGGGCAGAATACAGAGCACTGAGGTGCCAGGGTCTGCAGATCACAGGGGTCTGGAGATGAGCAGTCTAAGCAACGCCTTTGTTACAGCACAGCACTAGAAGCATAAGATTTCCAGAAAATTTCTTCCAAGATAATCAAACCCAAATAAACAAGAAGTCAAACTGGCGCAGATTTGAGGTAAACCTAATACTTACCTACCGCTTTAAAGATTATGAAAATAGCAATGCTGAAGCACTTCAGTATAATGTTGGTTATTTTTTTGTCTGGATGATGAAAAATAGACTCACTGCTAGAGACAGAACATCACGGCACTTCAGAGCACTTAGCTGCATGGCCTTGCAGCCATACCTCTGCAATAAGAAGGCACTAAAATGATGGTAACAGGGAGCTTCCTACTGTTGACGCGTAAACAAAGGGGAAGTTATTTGGACAGGGCTCTGAAATACTGTGTAAACATAGACCTAATGCAATAATGCAGATGCGAAACAAACCCATGGAAATAAAATAATTATTCACATGACACTAAAAAGCATTTTCATGCCCCTTTTGAGGGAAAATGAACTAAGAGGAGGTCTTTGTCCTTGTTTTGTACACTATCCTATTTTCTACAAATCTGCTTTTAGAAATGAACATTTTCTTTTCTTCCTTGAAAGTTCTGCAGGCAGCTTTGGAGCCTACCGTCTCTGGATGAGAAGAAAGAGGCTCGGTGAGAAGTCCACACCTGACCTGTGCTGGTAGTGAGAAACCTTCTGTCTTTAGGCAGGTTTGAGGGAGCTGCCCAGGGGTTAGAAAGAGCACTGGCATCACCAGATGCAGAGGCTGATCTCCTCAGAGTATTAGGTCTTCTGTTTTGTGACATCCATACTCATCCTTCCCAATGTGACTGTCTCCAAATTAGGTGCAGAAGTTAGCTTTTTGATCTTCTGTACAGGCAGAAGACAAAAGCAGGTGGTGGCAGAGGGCCATCTGCTCTGTTTATCTAGCACCTTGAGCTCAGACTGGGAGGAACTGGCCTTTGGAGGAAACATTCTCCTTCCATCAAGCAGAGAGGAAGCCTAGATGACAGCTAAGACTAGATCCTAACTTTCAGATAACAGATGTGAGAGGAGAAGAATCCCATCAGAAGTGGCTGAGACTAATGGACAGAGAGGAAGATAGGTCACCATACAGCGTGCGGAGATAAGTGTGGAGAGAGTTGTAATGACCAAAAAGACTCCTGGTGAAATGGAGGCAGTGCTGTGCTATAGTGTAAAATGAGCAGCTCTGAAGTTGTGGAAACTGAATTCAAGCAGTACTGAGTAGTGCTGTAAGAAAACAAGTGAAATGGGGCAGGATAACCTGGTGGTATGAACCAAGGAAACAAACAGCCGGGATGAACAGTGGAGCAAGCCCCACCTGCACTCTCCTCATCTTTTCTTCAGTCCTCTTCTAAAATCCATTCCAACTGGCAATGTAGATATATTAAAAGAGCTGTGGTGCTTACAAACAAAGTGTGAAGCCTGCCAGTCTTAAGATGTGAGGTAACAGAACTAAGATGTGGAGCTACTGCCAACTTGTACTCCATTAGCTGGGATAACCTGGCATCATCTTCCTATGGCTGTGTGAGGTATTCCTGGTCTTGCTTCAGCCTGATCTTATCATTGCCAGAGGAAAGTGTTTAATATTTACTACACAGTTACAACCTAAATTGTGTGAAGTGTTGACTGCTAATGGCAGAGTCCCTCTGTGGGCTTGACACAGTCACGGAATCACAAAATCACAGAATGGTTTGGATTGGAAGGGACCTTAAAGCCCACCCAGCCCCAACCCCTCCCACCAGGTCAGGCTCTCCAGGGCCCAATCCAGTCTGGCCTAGGGCACCTCCATGGATGGGGCACCCACAGCTCCCTGGGCAATCTGTTCCAGTGAGGACAAAATTGTCAGTCTTCATATGGCAATGGGAAATCCTAAGTGGATATCAACTTGATGAAAAGATATAAACTTGCTGGAGATAAACTTGGACAGTGAAAACAGGCCAGTATGGCTTCAGCCAAACTGGTTGACTGTGTCTTGAATGTCTTTCATGTTCTAGGCACTCCTGTGGGCCAGCAAATACCATTCTGGCATGTATGCCAGAAGTCTATGGGATGGTGAGGCTCTGTTGAGTTGTGCATTGAATTTAGCCACTAGAAAATTCACCTAGTGTGTCTTGTACTAAGTGCTGCCGTTCTGCCTAATAAATCCAGATCTCCCTGGGAAAGGTCTCAGAAGGTGATGTCTTGAAGTCTTTGTGTGAGGCGAGACTATGTGTGTTGTGACTGTTCACATCCAAGGAATGAAAAGTCTTTGTGCAATGCAACCAAGTAGTGGCAGAGAGCTCCTACAGGAGTACATCACAGATTGTAAGACATTTTCTCTTGACCAAAATCACAAGAAAATAATGTGAAGGTTGACAAAGACAGTGAGATTCTTGGTAACATCACAATGTTTACATCAGTTCAGTGCTGATGGAAGCAGGATTGGATGGACCGTAGGGATAACAGTATGAAGCCATGATGAGCAAATGAAACTGCCTGACAAGGGTCTGTAGGAAAGACATGTTCATGAAAGATGAAATGCAAGATGTCTCCTTCATGAAATATCGTGTACTTATTCATATTGGTGGAAGGTGGGTGGCTGGACCAGGTGATCCTGCAGGTTTCTTCCAACAATGAAGAATCTATGATTCTAGGATTCAGGTCAGGGAGTATGATAGAAAAGCGGATATGCCATGGGATATTCATTATGACTTATTCTGTTCAAAGAGGGGCCTCACGTCATACAGCTGCAGACCTCTGATCCCTATCTGGTCATCCAGGCACATCTGGAAATGTTATATGTACCAGGGAGCAATGAAGGATTCTTGCGTTCTGTATTAATTTTAGGCTATTTATGTGAGTTTCTTTTCTTATCTTCTTTAGCTATTTATAGTTTGTATGTTTAAGACCTAGACATATCCCACTATGTTTCAATATATCTGAAATATCTCTGTTGACAAAAAGAAATATTGTCTGCCATTAACGAAAATAAGGTAATGAGTATATTGAGTTACTTATTAATATTTTAGTAATTGCTTTCAGGGCTTACATTGACACAAATATATTAAGTCTTAGTTTTTGTTTCTTTTTTAATTTAGCAAATTTAAGAAATAGTTGCTTTAGTTTGAAGGACATCCACACTTTGAAAACTAGGAATGAGACAGACAAAATAGATTTTCCTTCCAAAACACCTAATATCGTCACTAACAGTCATCACCAGGCAAATCAATGCAAATGCAAGATGCTTCAAATGCCTGCCATCACCAGTACACACACAGGTGACAGCCTCATCTGAAGAATATGGAGTGGGATGTACCCACAGCCTTTGGCTAACTTTCCTTTGTCGTTGCTGTCTAATATACAGTTTCAAAAAAGGGTTAGTCCTGAGAACTGGGTTTATTCGGAGACAGCACATTTTATATTTGCTTCTAAGAAAATACATGCCAGAAACTTTGTTCTAGGAGACAGAGCCCCAGACCCAGCCTCCTCTCTAGTGTTTTTTTAATAAAGCATCTCTGAACACATCCATTTCCTACTAGGGAAGGGGAGAGGGTGGACACCCAAAAGCCCATGCCCTGAGGAGCACAGCAGCATGGAACCAGCAGCAGGGAAAGCTCAGCCCTGCTCCCTGTGAGCATAGGCTCTGCCCCTTCAGCATGCACTGGATGTTCTGAAAGTGGAAGTTGGCAGGTGAGTTACACTTCCTTTAATCTGAGGTTTCACTTTTAATGTCCATTTGATAACTAAATGAACAACAAATGTGGTGTATTAGAGCAAGGCGGCCCAGACTGGCAGCGGGAACAGGACCGGTGAAGGAATATTTTTCTAAAGATCCCTTCTGGAATGTTATTTTGAACTCTTCAAAACAGCAAAGGTTTTTAGACATTGTATGTTTTGTTAAGTGTCCCCCGGGAAAGCTGGGTTTAAAATTAGTCAAACTCTTTCACTTTTTTAAACCCTTCCCTAAAATAGTTGATATAAAATTTGGTGGGAATTCTGCTGAGAGCTTAAATTGGCTGAAACAGACGACCTAATGGAAATGACATTTGGGGGAAAAATGTGAAAAACCTGGGTTCCTATCTGGCTTCCAATGACATAATCAGAGCAGGGCAGGACCGCCCGCTCCTCCGAGTGCCGCCCTGACCCCAGGCTCTGGTCACCAGTTTCCCTCGTATGGGAGGAGGAGGCAAACAGCTGAGAGGGAGCTGAAGGAGGGAGATGGCTGCTCTGCTGTGGCACTGCCTGTCCTCTGGTGTGCTCCTGTGGGCTGAGATTTGTCACCCTTGGTGTGAAGAATATGGCAAGGAGGCCAGCCCAAGCCTCCATCCATTGTCATGCAGCACAGGTTCAGATGGACATGGGGTTCACTTCTGAAAAAAGAGGCAGATGAGTGGTTGGGGCCTGAAAGGAAATATGGGAAGTGTTTCCTTGTCCCAGTCAGAGTGATGCTGTGTGAATGCTGTGCGGACATGTAGAGGGGTTTGCACGGGGGAACCTGGCTCGTCTTGCAGGCACTCACATCGCCTCAGGTGACAAACATCTGTGGGATCGTTCACAGTTCCGAGTGGCCTACACTGGGGTGAGACTGTCCCCCTGCCATAGGCCGAGATGAGGGGGACACCTCCTCCAACTGCTCTCCTCACTACAGGTTCAGATGTGCTGTGTTATGGGCACTGCCATGAGCAGCATCTGCTCTGTGCCATGGGCTGTGCAGGGAGGGCTGATGTGTGTCACTGTGTGCAGGCTGTCCTGTTGTGCTCTGTGGGGTGTGAGGAAGGTCTGTGCTTCCCAGCCAGCTCCTCCATGAACTATGGGTGTACAAATGTGCCCCAGAAATACGTCTGGGGCCTTCCCCGGGACGGTAGCTTATTTACTCAAGCCATTTTGTCGCTCACAGAGATAAAGCCTCCTTCCCACACCTCAGGTTCCTCTCAGCACAGCTGGAAGATAAAGGCAGAGGGAGGCTGGCTCCTACTCACTGAATCTTGGAGGGTTTCAAGGAGAGGCCTCTCTGGGAAGCCACCTCTGCTATCGCTCTGACAGGTGTCAGCAGCGCTTTTAGCATCCAGCCGCAGACAGATTAGCCAAATGTGTCTCCTGCCCGGAGTGCTTTGGCTCTTTAGGCATTGTTTTAAACACACAGAATGGGAAAGGATTTTGAGCTGAGACAGGAGGCTTTATTCAGAAATGGTATGACCTAAGGACCTCGCTATCACCAGGCCCGGCATCCACCCTAGATGGGCCCTGTGTGAGAGGGGCATTGGTGATAACAGGGAGGAGGGGCTGTTCTCCCATCACAGACCACAGACCCTGGCTTTTAACGCCTGGTGTGCAGGGAATAACAGCATCCTCAGCTTTCTGCTCTCTGATCCTTGATGTGTTCCTGAGGCAGCAGCTTGGGAAAGTGGCGGTTCCTTTGGAGAACTAAAGCACCATAGCGTGGATGCACTTGTGTTGCCAAAACAACTCCTGACCTGGGGGGTATCTACCTGCACATCTCTGGAAGCCACAGTCTCCAGAAACCGCTGCTTTCACCACACAGACACAGACATAAAAGTCGACCCTGCCCTGAAGCCTCCTGCAGGTGTGGGAGCAGCAGAGTTCGGGGCTTGTGGGCAGAAATGAAGAGAGGAGGCAATGTACTGAGAGCTGGTTCTCCAAAGGTGCAGGTGGCTGCTGTGAGGAAATGAAGGACTTCTTATGGGGAGATGGAGAAGGAGCTTCAACAAGCTAATTGCAGGTGGTGCAGGGCCACCAGTCTCTTGGGATGGTGGTGCAAGTCAAGAAGTCAAAGAAGCAAGTTTAGGAGTCAGAGCAGTGACTGGCACTGACACTCAGGGAACCTGACTTTGTCACCCACCAGCCCAGGGAAGTTCCGCTCCAGAAAGTCACTGCTTGGCCCTCTTCCCCTCCCACACAGGGTTTACTTAGGTGATAAATTCCTCTGGATAAGGGGTGTCCCTTGTCATGAGACTGTGCAGATCTCATCTAAATGCCTTGTGTTTTTGTCACTTCATTGTAGATGGCACTTTTTTTTCAGGAATTTGCACTCTGGTGCCCAGAAAGTCAGATCGCTTGAAGCACCCTGCAGCGCTCCACAGGGCTTTGTTTACTAGCCATGTCCAATCTATAGTCATGGTACACAATCAGGCACAGGAGAGACACGTATTCTGGGCAGGATGTATGTATCCATGGTATGCATCCATTGTGGGGCCCATTCTAGTAGCACTAAAAACTGACATTCCTCATGGTGCCCACTTTTTTATGCCAAGCTAAACTTTCCTGTCCTTTTCAGGGATATTTATAGATGGGAATCTTGACAAGAATGAGTTTCTGTTTTGGAAGGAATAGTTTTACTTATTACTAGCTCTGATTTGTGTGTGTATGTGCGCACAAAGGTGCAAGTAAGTGACAAAAAAGTCACTTAAAGAATGTGATAAGTGAATCCCTGGGGTACAGATCAGGAAAAGTTAGGCAGTTTTTTTTAAACTGGATGGTAAATACTTGACACAATGAAACACTCTCCCCCTGTTGTGGATGGTTCAGGGGGCCAAGGAGCAGGGGCTGCTGCTGCAGGGGAAGCTGGCAGGATCTCATCACTGTGCTGCGCTGCTGAACGCAGTGAGCAGACTCACTGGCAAAACCTTGCTTCCACTCTGCAGGCTGCTCAGACCCCACTGCAACAGTATGTGCTCCGTCTCTGCGATTCCAGTGTTTTCCAGGAAGGAATTTTTTTTCTTCTGGGGGAAAATTAGGGACTAAGAGGATTATATGAAGCTGCCCTCAACTAGACTGAGTGATGTTTTCGAGCAGCAAACACAACTGAGCTCCAATAGGAAGACAGCCTGTCTGTGGGAACAAGCCATTGCAGCTTGGAAAGAGCAGTATTTCTATGAAGACTTACAGGAGAGTCTTTACCATTACCATAGTGAGAAGAGCAAACAGTAGAGATGATGGTAAAGACTGTATGTACATACCTGTCAGCATCAAATTCTGTCAACACCAGGTAGCAAGCATGTCCCATCACTCCTCCCCTTCCCTGGCTGCCCACCTCATTCCCACCTCTGTGTCCTGCATAGCCAACACTGTTTACTTTCCTTCTTTAAGATCCAGAAGTCATCTGTGTCCTTAAACATCTCCCATTCTATGCACGCTATTGTTGGAATATTCTCTCAGCACTCTGCAGATGGAGGTTGTGCTCCAGAAGGTCTTCCCATAGTGTTGAAAAAGTAGTAGTAAATTCTGACTAGAAGTGGTGCAGAATTGTTGAAAATTGACTGAACAGTACCCAAAGCTCTGCTTCATTCTCTGCTTATTGGTGAATACAATAGTTGCCTGCAGCAACCAGAGAAAGGCACTGACACTTGTGGTTTGCTGTGGTGGACATTTGACACCACTTGTTAGCTCCAGACCAAATGACCAGGAAAAATTCTGTATCTGAAAAGAAAGGGATTTGGTTTTGTCTGCTCGTGAAAGTGTCTGCATCTTGACATGAGAGGAATTAAAGGAACTTAATCCTCTCCAGGAAAAAAAGACCAACAAAAAAGAAAAACAAGACCAATTGCTTCGATGTATTTTGACTGCAGAAAAGGAACAACAAAATAAAGAATAATACAACACAAATACTGCAGAAAAGACAGAGATGTGCAGAACATTAGTAAGAAGCCCAACAGAAGGAAAGTGGGCTTCAAGCACCCATGTGTCACCTCTTGGGTATCAAGTCCTTAGGGGACAAATGTCACTGTGAGGTGCAGATGCAGGGCTGTATGGAGCCTCTGTGTGGATGAAGGGGCAGTTCTTGACGGATCTTGCCCAGATCTGGTCACTTCTCATACCCCTCAGGAACTGAAAGGAATCTGTTCTATTCAAATGGAGAAAAACTACTTCCTGGTAGACTAGATCAAATTTTGGTGTAGTTTTACAACTTCCTGGTTAGTTGAACCAACCACCTCATGGCTGTGGTTAGCTCTGAATATTTGCAACCATTTCCATTAATTCTTCCTACTTTAACATTTGTCCCTGGCCTAACACAATTTTTTTTTTTACTTCACTGAATATCTCAAAGCTTATGGAAAGGTCTATGAGAACCGTAAGGACCATGATCCCATGGCAGATGACACTTCACAGTACTTAGTGATGCAGTAGTGATATCTCCAAGGACTTTTTCACAGTAGCCTATGTCTGAGAACAGCCAGCTCCTGACAGCAGAGATCTCTCATGCTCTGGACGACAGCTTGTCAGTGCTCCTTACAGTGTCAGATTTGGCATGGTGCTTGCCCTGCAGTCATGCACATCTCCTGCCCTGCTTCTATTGTGGAGAAGGAAACTGAGCTGCTTCCTGTAAAGGGTGGTAAGTCTGCACTGTTACTGTACTGTTTGCTTTTTTCCCAGTGAGTACCAGCAAGTATGAAAGGAGAGAAAACTGCTCTTGCAGATGGCAAATTCTTTAGAAAATATCCCCAAGAGAGGAGCAAACTAGGCTTTGACACCTACCCAAAATGGACAGCAAATGGCACTCAGCACTGCATGCCTATCTAAATGTACACACTACCCACAGCAGGTACCACTGCCCCAAGTCAAGCCTCAGTGTTCCCCCCTTCCAAGCACTTGTGGTGGTACCCAGTCAGGCTCCTGGGCTAAGGACCATCAGCTACAGGGTAGTGTTATGCAGGTGGGGCTGTGCACACATCTGTCTCATTACATACGCATCATCTCTGTTCCAAACCACAGTAGGCAAACCATTAAAAGCACAGCTCACCTACTTTCTCACTGCATTAGGAATGGGCACAACCAGGGCACACATCTAGCTGCTGCTCAGCCATTTCCCAGCATGTGGCACTAGTACTGTGCTGCCAGGTGCCTAAAGAAGAGGTGAACACTCCTAACCCTTACAGTAGAACTGAGTTTGTAGCACCTTGCATATACTGCTCTTGTCACTGCATCCAGAAAGCGACAATAAAGTGATCCACTGCACTCTGCTTGGGAGACATCTTTAAAATTGCTTTTAAAATGACACATTGTGACTGTCACTCTGAAGTGCTCAGGATCCACAGGAAAAATCCTCTCTACTATCTCCCCCACATCCCTATTCCAACGTATTTTGTGGCTTCTCTGTCTCTCCAGATGGCACAGGATCCTTACTCTGTAGGGATCTGATCATTAAGACAAGTATTCTCCCTTCCTTGCGCTGCCACTGGGCTTCCAAGGGAACGCAACAGGCTGTGCCATGTGCACACACAATAGACAGGTCATTTGCTTCTTGTTGTGGTCAGAAGTGTACAATAAATGAGGTACCAGGAGCTCTGTCAAGAGGAGGGAGGGAATAACATTCATCCTCAACTACACTGCTGTGGGGATGAAGAAAGACTTGACACGGGACAAGATAATAAGAAGAGACATCCAAGCTCAGACAAATGTTGATGCAGTTACTGGGAAGTTTCCGCTTCATTCTCCCTCTGCCCTTTATGTCCAGGAATAGGGCCGGACATGTCAGACAGCAGACACAGAAAGACACAGTTGAAGCAACTCTCAGGGGAAAACCAGCCCTGGAAGAGGAAGGCCAGGATGCCAGCTTCCCAAGCAAGCTAAGTTACAGTGGCAGCTCTGGAATATGTTTCTTACTATAACCCTAATCATGACTTTTATTTGTCTATATTTTTGTAACTATGCCTAATTTCACAAATATTTGCATTTCCCTGATTTTCTTAGAACCACGTCATGTTGTCTTCTGCTGTCTGCTCACACTGCTAGTTCAGAGAGGCTGTGCGGCAAAGGGAACCACAGAGAACCCACTCAACCCTTAGAGGACCAGTGCTAGGCAGGGGGTGGGAAGTCCCACAGGGTGGGACCACTTCCAGCTCAGCTGTATGTCACTGTCTTATCCATATAAACTGACAGCGGGAGATGCTGGGCAAGGGACAGATCCTGACTCTTTTCTTCAAATGTAGTCGAGCTCTGGGCTCTTGTCTGGGGGACCTCCAGCCTCCTCTCAGAGAGAAGCGATAGTGCATAGGGCACTCCATCATATTGGGTCAGTGAGATGACTGCAGGAAGAGGTGACCGATCACTTGCAGGAGTGACCTCAGTCTGGAACTGAACCTGTGTGCCCAGTGAACACCCAGCACTCACCTCCTGGCACTGCCCTGCTACAGCTCTTCAGTATGTGGCCAAGCCAGGATGCTCAGCCTGCTCTGCTGAGAGATCCACCTGAGAGATCAGTACAACCTGAAAGCGCTTCAGACAGCAGTCCTGAGATGGGGGCTGGGTGAGTGCCTGTTGTGGCCAACGGGAGGAAGCTGGAGTCAGTGTGGCCAGCAAAGAGAAGTAGCACTTAGGGACTAATGGCCAAACCAGCTTTCCCTAAACTAATGAGAACGAAGCTGTTGACACAGAAGCACCCAGGCTACTTGTCAGGAAACAGGCACCTGAATCCTTCCTTGCAGAAATATTATTACCATTTCCAAGGCAGCTGGGGAGGAAGCATCAAGCAGTTCATCCACTAACTCCATGCTTATCTGCTCTGCTCACACACAGCTTCTCAGAAATGATTTCTTTGGCTCAAGTCCATCTCAAGGTCAGAGTGCTTTTAAATTAGGAGACATCCCCACCAGCAACAGCTGTGTGTAGTCAGGAATTCCAACCTCACCTAGAAAGCTCCTTGTAACAGGTTTCTTGCCTTATATACATACGCTAGTGAAGCTGCTCCTGGTTTCCTGGCCTGTGAGGGCAGACCTGTTGCCATGCTCCCTGTCTCACTGCCCCTGTCTCAGTGAGGTTTCCCACTCGTTCCAAGGAACTCACACAGCTCTTCTTTGGAAACTGCAGTGCCTGAGCCCAGCTCAGTGCTTCCTCCTGGCATCAGATGGGGGACAGCTCTGCACTGTATCCACCCCAGCAGAGCTCCAAACTCCTCATCCTACACAAACATTTATCACCAGTCTGAGATTATGCAGCAGCATCTGGCTTCCAGCTTTCCCCACAGGGACTCAGGCAGTTGCAGCAGGTACCACCTCCATTTTCCAGAGGGGAGAGACAGCCTAGAACGTTTTCAAATGGGGATGTCAGGGAGTGAGGAGAGCAGGGAACATGCTTTGTGGTGCAGGTTGGTGCCCCATGGCTGCACTGTTTTTCCAAACCCTTGTTGCTCCCTCCAGGTGATAGGCAGAGTGGAAGGGTCAGGGGTACTGAGTTGCTTCTCGGCTGCAGATGATATTAGAACCAGGGTGTATGGAGGCAGTGCATCCCACTTGCCTGCTCTGCACTCCACCACAGGTGGCTTACAGGAGTGCCTCATGTGCGTGCACTGTGACGGACATTGCATACCCTGGGCATTATTCATGGCTAACAGCCAGGGATGTGACTTGCCCAGACAGAAACCACGACCATGAGTGTTCTGCTGGATCTGTGGATCTGTGGATCACCTTACAGCCTGCAGGAAAGAGGTGGAGAAGATGCCACAGGATATGTACTCTGTAATCAGTACAACTCAGAGCAAGGACCTCGAGTGGCCCTTTCTGCAAGGTGTGCAGAAGACAACGTGAAGCTCACAGACATTAAGGCCAGACTTTGATGAGCATTTTGCCCACTGTACTCTCTGAGCTATTGCTTAGTAGCCCCTGGGGCAGCCACACTGCAACAAGCAGGAGCTTTGCCAACCAATGTGCTCAGCACAGCACGACGTCCAGCTCATGGGATTTCTGGGCACACTGGGGTTCCTGGTCAGCATGTGCATAGCAGCTCCATGCTGGGGCAAGTGTTCGCATGGCAGAGGCATGCAGATTTCATCCCAAGTGAGTATTCATCTGATATTTCTTACCAGAGTGTATTTTTGGGTCTCTTCTTTAAAAGCCATCCAGTTAGGGAACAGAAACAATAGTAGATGATTTAAACTATCAGTCACACAATGTGAATGCTAACAAATAGCCAAGTCAAATGATTTTTGTTTAAACTCCTCGCTTATGAATAGGGGCATGCTGGTGGGGGCCCTGGGGAGCAGGCTGAGCTCTGGCTGTGGGGTCTCTGCTCTCCCCCTTGCCAAGTGCCTGTGTGAGGAGACTTGCTGGGTCTCACCAGGAAAGGGGGTTAAAAGCTGCTCAGTATGTGAGGAGCTGTCACTACCCTGCACTGATGTGTAACAAACACACCCTCATTTCCTTCAGTTCGCAGCTCAGTGGGCTCCTGCATCTTCTCTGCCCTGGGTGCATGGCAGGAAGGTGCTTTACACTCCCAACACAACTGAACCCTCTGAACATCCCTTTTCCCTTACCTGGAAACAGACCCAGCAGCCACTGGGGCAGCATAGCAGTGCTGGTACCCAGCCAGGCTCCTATGGGATGAGCAGCTGCAGCGGTTGTACATGGCAGACACATGCTGTCTGCCCTAAAACAGACCGGTGCAGGACTGTGGGATACAGAGATTTGGTTGGTGATAACTCCCAAGAGAACATTTGTTATTCCAAGCACAGAGAGCTACAGTGTGAGTGTTCAGCAAAATCTCTCCCTCCGCATGCTCACACTGCAGGAGTCCCTCTGTCCCACCACCCAGAAACCTCTAGCCAGGAAAAAACAGGACTTCAGCATGTCCTGGGGGACGAGAAACAGATCACTTTGGAGTGATTATAAACTTCTAGAAGGGCTGATAACCAGAGCTTTCTGCCTCAGCTGCCCTCAGCTTCTCTGTGCCCAGCTGTTTGCCCCTGTGTGTAAGGCAGATTGTCCCTGGCACTGGGCAGCTGGCCCAAACAGGCAGCCACCAAGCTGTAGCTTGATGAATCTGATCCTGCAGACCTCCAGTGACAAACTGCTGCTTCAAAGCAACGTGGTTGATCACCACTGTTTCTAGGGAAGGTGTTCCTTGTCTCTCTCTTGACCTTCAGACTGTATTTCCTCATTTCCAGATTAAAATTCAAAGTGATCTATTGATGCTCATTTGTTCTTTTGCCAGAAAAGATCTGTAGCTTAAACAGACAAGAAAAGCTCTTCCTAATCCCTGCTATCTACCCCAGATGCATGCACAGAAAGCATTGGCCACGTCTTTCCTGAAGCAGTCAACCAAAGCTGCATGCACCTCTCCAGACCTTGACCCCCATGGGCTCCATGTCTCAGCTGGGAGGATCCATCCTGGGGCACCCTGGCATTGCTTTTGTCAGGAGTATTTCAAGTAGCAAAACCTAACCCTAACCATGCCCTGCTGACAAGGAGCCACCAGGAGATGCAGTGAAGCATAGGGAGCCTTTGACTGCATGGGGCAGTGTCTGAAAGGCATTCAGAGCTGTAAAATGAAGCTAACAGGATCAAATCATGCTGTTGGGCTGTTACCTAACATTGCAGTGTACCACCAAACCCATGCTGCAGGGAGTGGAAAGACTTGTTTATGTGCTTTAGAGTCTGGTAGGGTTTAGTAAGGTTAGTTTTCATTCTCTGGAGTTGCCAACACTTCTCAAGTCTGGGAAAAGCTTCAGACACTGTTCTCTGAAAGAAGAGCAGGAAACTCACCACCTGAGGGGCTCATATTGCCCTTGGTCCATAGGTAGCCTCAGGGTTTATGAACTGCTGTTTTTATGCTGGCCCTATGAGAACTATGTCATTCAGTGCCTTCTTCAGGCAGATCCAACCTGAACCCAAGGTTTCCCTGGGGACCCTCCAGTCCCCATCCTGCTTTTCCCTTCTCCTTCCATGGCTGCTCCTGAGGTGGAGACCAAGGAACTGAGGCCCGTCCCCAGGCTAGGCTGGCACAGCCACCCACAAGCTGGTGGCACTGAGTGCCGTGAGACAAGTGACAGCTGCCCTTCCTTTCAGTTGCCTTCAGCTCACTAGTAAGGCTCTGGAGCCTTGACACAGAGTCCATCCCTGGGGCACAACTGGAGCCAGGGATGCTGATTTTGCCCAACTCCAGAGGCTGCTCCTCAGGCTGTGAGCAGCCCTGAAGCTCCTGAGCAGCCCTGCTCTGCTCCTGCATTGCATGCAGTTGCCAGACAAAGACTGGAAGAAACTAAAGGGGAATACAATCAGTGGGAACGGAGACCCACAGATGGGCCAGGTGAAGGTGTCGTGGTCTGAGGAGCTGGCTGTGTGTGGGGTTTGGTAGAGGACCTATCCCCTCCTGAGAGCACATGCCATTGTGTGTGCATGCCTGGCTCTTGCTGGGAAGGGCCCTTTTCCAGCTCGTTCAACAGCACCAGTGCCAGAACTCAGAGGGGGGCTCAGGAACCTTCCCCCTTGCTGCCTCACAACCCAGGGAAAATATTCCTGAACGCTTTGGCACAAAATCCCAGAGCTGCCTGCCGTGAGTCCTTGAGTGTAAACAGGATGGCATGGGCACATGTGGTGGGAAGAGGCAGGGGCACCACCTCTGCCTTCTCTGCTCACTTTACAAACACAGTATGAGGCACAAAGCACATAAGTAGCAGAAGTTAAAACCTTGCCTTCCCCCCTCGGGGAGCTCGGGAAGACTCAGCAGCTCGGTGTGTTGCAGGCGCGTGCAGCCAGAGCCAGATGAACAGGAAAAACTGACCCAGCATCTTCAAAGGATTAAGGCACCAGGCGTGAGCTGTGCACCATGTAAGGCTCTGGCAGGGGGAGCAGAGCTATTTAATGAATCACTGCACAGTCTGCTCTCCCGTACGCCTTTCCCTGCAGGATGAGGCAGAGCGATAAGAATTCCCTAACCTGCCTCGAACACTCAGACAGCATTTCTCCATATTCTTCTTCACGCTGCTGAGAAGCAGAGCACAGGCACCACAACTGAGAAACAACATCTGCATCTTCCTTCCTATCGATCACTCCCTGCCACTAGCAAGGAAATATGCCTCTGCTCGTCTGCTGAGCCACATCATGCATCCCCATCACAGAGCAGTGACTGCGGCTCTTTCAGCCCACACCCCTGGTTCCTGCAGGCAGGGAAGATTTAGACAGTGCTGGAAAACCCACAGCTACATGAAAAGAGTTTTTAAAAGCGATGCGGGAATTGAATACAGAAGAGATCTTGTCAACTAGCTGGTTCCATTAGCACTGTCAGGAACACTAAGAATATAGACATTACATGGTTTGAAAATGTTTCCAAGAGTTCTGTGTATTATTACGCTATCTCTGATCTAAACCCCTGTTAGAGATTTCATGCTCTTAGCCCGTGTTTGAGATTCAGCACATTAATCAGCGAGATCTTTCTGAGATGTGTCAACAAATTCAACTCGCTGTTCTGAGTTAGCTGCGCTGAGCGGAGGAGCACTGTGTTTTAGGAGCAGCCTGAACCTGCAGGGCTGAGTCACATTCAGGAAGAAGCTGTACCCAGCACCATTTCCTGGGGCAGTGGAGATCACAAGAAGTGATTGATTCCTTTCTGTCCAGCCTGGCTGTGTCCTTCTTCATATTGCTTCTGTTAAGAGGTGCAAATGGGGGCTGTAAAAAGAGCAGCTGGACGTTTCTAATGGTTATAAACAGACTGCTGGTGTGAAACCAGGAAAGAGGAATCCCAGCCTGCATGCGGAGCAGCACTGAGATTAAGTGGGGACTGTTCCTCAACCCAGTAGTACCCACTGGCACGTGTTCTCTGCTTGGAGGAGGCGGCCATTGGGCAAAGGTACAGTGGCACCTGGGAGAAGGGACAACAGAATTTTGTTCCTGCCCTGCTCCCAGTCACCAAGCAAACTGGGGTGTAGTTACAGAACCAGTGGAAAGCAAGATGCGAAAAAAAGTTGTGAAAGGTTCCTGTGTGCATAGCTTGTGCTCCCTGCAGGAGAAAGAGGTAGGCAAGTGGAGGGATTGATGATGATTTATGCTTCAGGCTCTGGAGAGAACCCCAAGGCCCGTCTGTATGAAGCCCAAAATGTTCAGGAGGAAACACTGCAGTGGTGTGTGATAGCAAGCTGCGTTGGTGTGTGGGTGCTGTGGGCTGGGGCACGTGGTGCCAACAGAGCAGAGCAGAGCAGAGCAGAGCAGTGTGCCTGCCCAGCACGTGTGTGTACAATGTCAAGAGGTGGCACCTGTGTATATGTGTAAGCACACATGAGTGCGCCGGCAGTGGTGAGTGCACATGTCTGCTTGCTCTCGTGAAAACGTGCGACAGAGTTATTGTGAATTTCCACACGTCATGCCCCTAGATTTCATTTCCTCTCAGGTGGAGCCCATGCCTGGGAGTCAGTTGGCAATGCAATGAGGCACAGAACCCCAGTGTATGTTGGAAATCTAGTCCAAAAGGCTAATTATTCTCCCTGTTGACCAACATTTCTGAGACAATAGAAAGAAGAAAATTAATCACAGAACTCTTGCTTTTAAAAGTAAATGGAATTAAGTGAAGTGTTCTTTGCCAAAATCTGATCTATTAAGAGTAAGAGTGAAAGGGAAAATAGATGGAATGTCATGGGAAAAGCTACTTCACAACATTGTGTTTCTCTAGCAAAGACAACATTGGGTACAGTCTCTGATCAAATTCACGTTGTCCCGACAAGGTAAGGTAAGTGTAAAGAGCTGGAACAAGACTGAGGAGCATTGTCACACTGGAGTTTGGAGGTGGCTCATGTGAATCTTGAGATCCTTGAACCACTTCACTGGCCAACGGCAGTAGGTAAGCATTGTGTTAGCACTTTGTTTGGCTGTCAGTTGTGCTACCACAATGCCCATAAGCTGTATTAACCATGGGATATCTGTCTTCAAGCAACCTCTGTGCTGGTAACACCAGGCCTCCCAATATATATATTCATGGTGTTTGCACAGATGAGCCTGTGCATCCTCTACACATTAACAGATTTGGATTTCTTACAAATGGTTGTAATTATAACCTTGGATAGCAACACTGATCTTAGGGTAAAGATATCCTAGCAGTGGATCCTCTGTTTTTGTTACATCATTCTTAATGCTTTTGAAGGCGTTTTTTATGTCAGCCACTTGACTGTGGCTGGCTGTGCCTGTTGATTTCGACAGTATTAAAACTCAAAGTGTAAAACAATTTCCACACCAGCATCTGGGTAAGGCTCAGTGCAGTCCCAGTGCCACTGGGCTCTGGCCAGTCCTTGTGGGCAGTCAATAGGCTGTTCACCATTTGAAAGGTGTGACTGACCAAGCTCAATGGTACAGCAGTAGCAGAGTGCCTGAAGAGAGAGTGCCATCTCCACTGAGCCCATTCCTGATGCACAGACCACCGGTATGAACACAACAGTGCTCCTGCACTGATCTCTTGTTCTGCTGGGCATTCTGAGCACCCTTGGGTGCTCATCCTGTGTTACTCTGTACCACAGCAGCTCCCATTTGAATAAATCCAGATGAATAACTTGACAGAAGACAGCTTGAACACCTTCCTGTCCTGCAACTCAGGCTGAGAAAAAGGTGTTTCCACTCATGAGATTCTGTCTGTTTGCTTCAGAGCCCTGAAGGAACCTTCACTCAGGTGCAAGGTCTGCAGGAGGAAGGGCAGCCTCTTCCAGTACAAAGCTCATGCAGAGTCATGGCTCCAGCACAACATTCTCTCTTTGGGGGTAGGACCCCATGTGTGTCAGCAGTAGTTGCAAGGGTATCCACCCAAATGTACAAGATGCTCTGCAGATGGGGACAGAGACCTTGAGGGCATCTGGAGGATCCAGAACAGGATGGAGGTCCCTGGTGTGATCTGTGCTATGGGGCTCAGCTATGATGCTACCCCTGCTAGGATGCAGAGTCATATCCTAGGAAGATAGCTGCCATCATCATGGAAGGCTGGGAGGGGCAGTGAGATCCTGTCCCCCTTTATGGATTACAGACCCTGGAAAAGAGGCCAGTGATGGCAGCTTGCACCTTCCAGGCACACAGTTGAGCAAAAACCTCTCAAAGGGTCTTATCCATCACTCACATATCCCACAGCAACTCTGGCAGAAAATCCAGCCCTGGGAACCCTGAGAGATGACCCCAGACTTTCTGTCCCATTTTGGATGGAGAATCCTATCCTGCCACAGCCTTGCTGTGATCCCTCATAACGTCCATAAGAAAAACACACTGTCCCCTCCCGCAGCACCTACCTAGCGAGGCTCTGGAGAGGAGGAGCTGTGTCTCAGCAGGATGGGATGGACTGGTGTGCAGAAGAACAGGATCCCAGCACGGATCCTGCCTGCCGGCTGCCTCAGGAACTGGCTGTGATGAGCTCAGCTCCAGGGAAAGGCACAAGGCTTTTGAAAACATGAAATGTAGCTCGAGCAGTGTCCGGACTGCTGAGCTCCACCTCGTCTGGGGAAAAGTGAGAAGAGGGGGATATCTGAAATAATGAGTTTTCTATTTATTCAAAACATAACAACAGATAAACTCCAATCATATGTTGCATTCAAATATTGGAATATTTATTCCAAATATGGTCCTGTTGCAATTGTATGATAAACATGAAAGCGAGAGTGCAGTTATTTATGTCCTGCCTTCGGCTTCTCAATAGCATGTTTAAGTTTAGGGTATTTATGCTCTTTCATCCAGCTGTCTGACTTTATCAATTTGTGTACAGCTTGGAAGAGGCAACCATGCCAGGAGCAGAGCAAGCCCCAGCAGACCTTGATACGACGGGCTTCCCTCGTGGAAAGCACATTATGTCCCTCCTGCTTCTCTCCTGGCCCCCGCAGAGCAAAGCTGGCAGCAGCCGGTGCATTACATAGTCCCCTGGCAAGGAGGGAGAGCCTTTCTCCCTGGCTGGGGCCGAAGGAGCTTCCAATATCATTTAAATGAAACAATAACTCAATGGTAGCGAGTGAGGGTTATTTGGGGTGCTCCAAGAAGGCACATACTGTGCCCAGGAGCAATGGAAAAATAGGCAAAGGGAAGTTTTGACTGAACAGTCAAAAAAAGCACTTGGCAGCACCTCCTGTACTGCGGAGCCACCTCTCGTGTGGCAGGATGGGTGCTCTCCTTAACTGCTGATTTGGAACGGGATTCACACTGACGAGTACACCATCATGTTTACCTTTGTGCCTTTGAACATAGACTGAAACATTCAAGAGTCATGAGGAAAGCATGGCTGAAGCTGTACCAGTGTAGATGTTCCCCTTGGCAGTGCTTGGGTTCCAGTGACCATCACAGAACAGGGCCAAGGAGAACACATCCATGTGATACAAGAAACTTGAGGGCACCTGGGTAAATGAAGGCCAGACAAATTGCACACACCTGAGGTGAATGCAAAGCTAAGAAGGAAATGAACCTTCTGGTCACTCCATCCTGGTTTTGAATGGGGACCTCAGAAACCATCTAGATACTGTGAGCTAACTGTGGGCTGCAAGACTATGATTCAGTGCTCTGCCACAGGCCAGGATCCTTTTGCAGATCAGAGTCTCCAAAAGGAAACCTAAGAGTATAATAGGCAGCAAATGCAGAACTTTGAAGATGTGATGTTCCTCCTGACTTGCCCAGCCATGTGAACAGTGATATGCCAGCAGCAAAATATTCCGGGGATAATCTACTTGTTCCAAGATCCACCAACAGGACTGCAGACAGGTTCCCTGCCTTTCCAGGAGGTGGGAAACAAGGACACAAGTTGTGGTAGGCAAATTCCACCCAGAATCACTTCATGCATACACCCACACACTCAGTGCTCCCAGATCTCCTGCTACCACTGTCCATCATCCCCAAAATACAGACAAACCACTACACCGCTTCTTCCAAGTGCTCAACAGCACGTGACATGCAGAAAGCTTCTTAGAAGCTCAGCCTCTTTGTATCTGTCCAGAGCAGAATGCACAGTCTGCACCTACCCCCCACACAGGCTTTGCTGGACGGAAAGAATACAAAACGTCCAAAGTAAAAGCAAACTGTTCAAGTGCCTACTTTGTTTTTGAAAAGTAGTGCTGGGTAATGACCCTGGAGCTTTTCACAGGGGATTTCTTAGCCACACAAATGCGTAACATGCTCAGAATCCACGCAGTTTGCATTTACAGCACTTCGTTTTTCCTCCATCTTTAACATGTTACTTTTAAAGCTCATAGAATACATCTTTGAGCTTAAATGATGACAGCAAAAAGTGAAGTGGGAACCCCAGCATGCCCTGACATTTCTCTGCAGCCCCTCGGGTTTTGTGTTTCTGCACGCTACCTCGTGTCAAACATCCTGTCCTCAGGCAGGACACCTTCTGCCTCTCACTTTCCCGTGCCTTTGCTGGCACCATTCCTGTCTTCAAAGCACCCTCTGAGGCAAGGAGGCCGCTCCCTGCAGGTGAGATCGTGCCAACTGCTTACAAGCCCATGGGCAGACACCGTGTTAGCCTCAGCAGCACCGTGAGTATACTCACTTTTGGTTGCTTCTGACCACAGCTTTGCACTGACCTTCTGTTTGAACTCAGCACGGGCAATTCCTTTTGAGCGTTTAACACTACTCATTACCCACTCAAAAATCTACTTGTCAGACTGACCTAAATTCAGCTGTGTTCTTTCAGTCTTCACTGAAGACTTACAATTTTCAGTACCTGCAATAGTTTCCACTTCACTGTGTGAAAACATTAGCGTCTTACTTCATATTAATCTCTGTGGTTCTCCACTGCGGATGTCCCTTTATTGCCCTCCTCTAAGCTGTTTTGCAGGCAGAATTAAGATGATGAGTGAAGAGAGAGCTTTATTACATGTTGTGAGTCTGTTTAGAGAGCTGTACAGCACAGCAGAGGCACATACTGAATCTCTGTGGGTCACACAGAGGAGGTGGGTTGTCTTCCTTCAGCCTCCAGGACAGCAAATAGAACTAGTGTAGTCTGGAACCCAGACCATCACACACAGTTTTCTAGAAACTCAGGTCTGGATGGGCAGAGTGAAAGGTGCTGTGGCTGCAGTGATTGAGATGGGCAGACCCCCCTTGTAGCGGTCTCTTGAAACACAGTTTTGCCCTCTGCACAGCTGAGTGCCTTCATGCCGTGCCCTAGGTCTCTGTGCTGGGAAGTGCTGTGCCTGCAGGCTGAAGGGCTTGCTGCATTCACCAAGCAGAACCTCAATGTCTGGCAGGAGCCAACTTCTTCCACACCCACCCACGAATGTGCCACTCTGTCACACTGAGTGCTCCTGCCCAGGCGTCTCATAAGTCACAGCAAGGCAAGGGGGCTGTGCAGGCGTCTCTGAGGCTGGGATTTAAACCAAGCATCACAAAGTCCTGCACGTCTGTTGTTACTGATGGTGGCATCTAATCTGGAAGGAGCCCAGCGTGTTTCCTGCAGCCTGGACTGCTATGGTGCCAGCTAGTGAAGACGGCTGTGTTTGTCAGCTGAGGCTGCTGAGTGCAGGATCTGCTCTTCCATCCCTTCTTCCTGCAGTTGTGCTGATTTTACCTCAGGCATCTCTTTACCTCAAGCTCCCTCAAGCCCCAAGCAGGGAAAGAGCAGTGGACAGCCCTCTTTGGCTGAGCTAAAATCGAGGCTGGAGGCAGGGAGATAAAACCAGTTCTCCCACTGTGCTGTACTCACCAGAACTAATTGAGGGGCCTATTAAGAAACAATACACAGCAATAGCCACATTACAAAGTCGCTTGTGCAGGCCAGAACCACATTTAAAAACATCTTCCAGCTCTTTTGCCACCCATTTTATTTCCAGTATAGGGAAAATGAGCAACAGGGGAAGCTGAGGACTTGCTGAGTGCCTCATATTAGTCAGTAAAATCTCTCATTAGCTGCTCTCCATCTCCGTAGGCTCAGGGCAATGCTGACACGGAGAACAAACAGAGGGAATGCTGCATGCAAGGAGGTAATCAGCTTTGTTTATCCCAGAGACCATTGCATGTTTTCCATGCTGTTGCTAGAAGACACTACTCATGTAGGACTTCACAGCCCCAGGTGAACAGAGGATCCCAAACTGTTTGAGCAACAATTACCCACAGCAGCAAAAAGCATTCCTGGTTGCCTGAAATCCCATTGCTTTCAGGGAAAACAAAACAAAACAAAACAAAAAAAACTGACTAGACTCTCAAATGACTTGGAGACAGTAATTGGCTTTGGTATGTGAGAACTGAGGATTCAAATCTGGTAAGGATGAAGCCAACAAGAAGTAATAGCTTGAAGATGAGTCTGAGGTGCAGTACCTATCCAAGTGTGGGATTATGGAGGGCAGACAGCGGATCCTGCCTCAGCAGAGCAGCCACGACAGCCACCAGGGAATTCACGAGGTCAAACAGAACAAATACATGAGAGAGATGGCCAAGGTCACGCCATGCTGCAAGAAGCAGATGTTTTGACATGAATGTATGTAGGGCGGGCTGCTGGCCCAGTGGCTGACTCTCTGCATCCTGAGGAATGGGAGTGCAGATGGAGAACCATGCACCAAAAATGTTGCCTCAGGGCTCTTGATACTGCATATGAAGACAGAGAGAGGAGTAGCAAGCTGGTTTGTGCTCAGGCAAGCTAGCAGGAGGCAGAGTGCATGCAGTCATGTAATTGGTCTGCGCAGGAGGAGCAGCAGGGTTTGGAGATAAAGAAGAGTTATGAATACAGTTAAAAATAATGAATGGGCTTCACCTAGGAAGAAGAGCAGACAGAGAATGAAATAGGAGTTTGCAATGATACGGCACCAGAAAGAGGAAACAGGGTTTTGGCATCAGCCATGAACCTGTTAGACAGCCTTTGCACCGAGGCCAGCAGGGATCCCTGCATCCCAGCAGAGCTCTCTGCTGCCTCATGCAGCCCTGGGGAATGGCACTGACCCTGGGCAGGGGAGCGGATGGGCCGTGGCAAGGCAAGGCAGGGTGACCTCCCCCTGCCAACGTCGTGTTCAGACCTGGAGGCACCATCCCCGGAGGAGTGGGGAGTGCATCACAGGGTGCCACCTCCATGGTTTCACTTCCGATGTGCTGCGGTGCCACAAAGGAGTGAGGGTGCAAAGTGGAACAAAGGCTTAGACTGTAGGGGAACCTCAGTGACATGTGCTTGGTTCGTGTGGGTGGAAAGCACTTCATCAGAAAATGCATTAAAACTTCTTAGGAGACCTTCTAGACAGAAAAGCACAGTGAAGCAATGATAGAAGAGATTGTAAGTGGCGGAAGGCAGCAAGTACTCCAGAGGAGCAGATGGCTGCAGTGGGTAAAGCTGGGAGAAACTGGGGGGAACTGAAAGAAGAAAAATACAGGCTGAGATCAAAGAAGGAAAAAATATGCAGGAGGTTAAGTGGCCAGGAGAGCAATGAAGCTGCCATTACCATTTTCCAACCGAACTAGCCACCTGAGATCATCCTTTCAGACAACAGAGTCTCTCCCTGGGCAGATGTAAAGAGCTGTCTGAGACATCTCCTCCTCCAAGAACTTCTTTTACCCCATCAGCCCCAAAAGGGGTTGGTCCAGAGAGGACAAACCAGCAGCTCATTGAAGAGGTGTGGTGAATCAGACAGAACTCCAGCAGCAGCCTGAGGGAATGGCTGCCTGCAGGCCAGGAGAGGATGTGGCTTTTCTTGTTTCATTTGCAAGTCTGAAGCAAGGAGACAAATATTTACTGGGATGTTTATTTGAGAACAAGTTGGTGGGAAGAGGAGCATGGCTGATATCAAAGGAATGCTCATTCGTGTCACAGCCTTTGAAAACAGTGTTTATGATTAATTCATCTTTCTATGACCAGCACTATCCATAGAGTGTTTGTTATTTATTTATTCATTTATTACCCTTTCTGTATCCATCAGAGTGATTTATAACATGTAGTGAACCAAAGATCATTAGTGCGTGACTGAAGAACTGGTACAGGCTTATCTGTGGGACATTGCTCGGCAAAGCACCAAATTCTCTTCTGAATTTATTTTTCCCCATCAATGCATCATCTAAGATATGGTGTTTTCTTGAGCCTGGTCATTCCGAAGATGTTATTTCCCTTTGGAAGGCCCTGGTTGTTCAAATGTTCAGCAGTTGACAGCTATCTGGAACTCACTACAAAAGGATTGAAGCCAACAACATTTCTATCTTTTCATCTTTCTAGCCTTAGCCTGACTCAGGCGCTGGCTGCTACTTGTTGCTGCTATTCGTGACATAGCTGGTGTTGCTGTGACCTTTTCTCTGTTACGGTCTTATCTGATGTTTGCAGGATTTTATATAATTGAGGGGTTTATATGTAACAGTGTTTCTGGGTTGTTTTCTCTCTGCTTCTGGAGGAATTTATCATTAGTGAAAGGTGCTGCAGAACACTGTGGCACAGAGTCCTACAGGCAGGCAGGAGGCTGGTGCTGCTGGGAGCGTGCTGCTCCAGCTTGGGCATGGAGGACAGCTGCAGGCCCTCGTGGGGTGGCCTGAGAAGCAGGAGCAGAGCGGTGGGAGCAGGCAGAACCTGAACAGGAGGAGCAGCAGGCTTGCTCTGAGTCACTCCTCTTGCTCCTGAGTTGTTCTCAGCCAGCAAAGCCCAGCAAACAAAAGGTGAGCTCAGCACAGTCTTGGGTGTTTTTTCCTCCCCTTGTGACTGCAGCAAAGTTCTACCCCATCAAGGCTGGACAGTTGCAGGCAAGGCCATCTTCTACCCTGGGAGCATGAAATTTCTTACCAGAGTGCTCATGGTAGGACATGTTGCTGTCACATTTCCTTTGCCCACTCACGTGAACAAAAAGTGTGACATGTTCTGCTGGGTCTTCATGCCCAAACTGCCCAACCTGCTGTTGATTCCATGCCAAGCTGCAGCTCTGCATGGTTTGCACAAACCAGGAGAGATCTGCTGCACAAGCTGATCATCCACACAGTTCACGGTGATGTTGGTAGGCGTGGGTGAGAACTCCCACTTCTGAGCATGTTTCTGTCTCACTGGTAGCTCAATGTCAGCTGCACACCTATGGCTCCACCACCACACAATGCTCACCTCTGGGTGATGGAGACAGCACCCACCTGCCTGCATGACACGGCTATCAGGCATTTCTCTGCACCCCTCACAACAAGGGTTGACATTGCTTTTAACTTTTAGCTTTGGAATGGCCTCAAGCTTTGGATGATTCTTGGTGTTGCTCCCTTCAGTACCTGAAGAATCAAACTTATTTCTCATACCTTTTATCTTAAAACATAGATCTCTGAAAACGCTGCCTGAAGTGCTGCCTGAATTTGTACGGTGCAGCTTCTAGAAGTGTGAGAACTAACACTTCTTTCTGCCTGGCACTGGCTGCAGCTCCACATAGTATTTGAGTTATACTGCAGAAATTTTGAAGGCTTTATCACATTTTATTTAGAAAAATTAAACCTTCTTCAGGAAGAGGGACTGTGTAGCATCCCTTTCAGAGGTTGTTTTCCCAGCACTCAGGGAATATATGTCTTGTTTTGAGTTAAGTTAAATAGACTCCATCTCCCTGGTGCAGAGCACACACTTTGCACCAAAGGAGGTCAAGAAGCATTTCCACCCTGTAGCTACAAGGCATTGCTGAAAAGCAGTGGAGTCATTGAGGAGATCACATGAATGCACAGCTTCAGTGGAGAGAATTGGGTATGGTCTGGAGGGAAGTTTCGCTGACTGTAAAGTCCTCCCTTTACAGAATGAAAAATGTTTAAAAATGGAGCATCTCTTGTATCATACCCTCTCTATACGACTGTTACAACAGCATTCCTAAAATATCATGGAGAAAAGAAGCACAGAACCAGTGGTCTAGCAGCAGGAAGGGACCTTCAGTGCCTGCCATCCAAACTCATCCCACATTGCAGCACAGCCACGTCAGGTCATGGCTCATCTTGCGGAGTCCTCAGGACTTCCAGGGATTGAGATCTCATGGCCACTCTGGGTGACGTATTCTAGAACTGTGATTTCTTCTTGTTGGAGAATTCAGTGAAGTCCTCTCTGAACTTCCTACCATGAATGGTTTTGGCACCCATTATGTTGTCTCTCACTCCTGTGAGAAGTTTGATACAGTCACCTCTGTAGCCACCCTTGAAATGGTTGCTGGCTGCAGTTAGATTCCTTGAGCTGCCTTTTTGCCAGGTGAAACAAGACCACCTTGCTCCACAAGCCATCTGCTCCAGCACTGTCTCCACTTTCTCACATACACACTGCCAGCTCATGTACCCGGCACAGAACACAGTCCTCCTGCTGTGGTCTCAGTACTAACGAGCAGAGGCAGGCAGTGTCCTCCTTTTGCCTTGTCTGTAATGAGGGTGTGCCACCGGGCACTATTCACCCTGGCATCCTCCACAAAGCCCCAGGCCCTTTCACTGGGGCTGCTCAGCACACCATTATTATCCTGGACAGGAGAAGGAGATCAAGGTAAAGGAGAACACAACAGCGAAAGACTTGTTCAGGATGGAGCTCCATTTTCATGGGCTCCTAGGTGCAGCAGGCAGCCAGCTCAGGAGTTGTCTCTGAACTATGTCTACTCTGGAAGATGGCAGAGCCTTTAACTCCAGACATGGCCATCAGAAGGGGAACATAAGGACAGCCTTTCTGCATGACCACAGCCCAGTTAGCCAAAGATCCAGTGTTTGGCAATGGTCAGTAGCAGATAGAAGGAGATGAGAGCAGGGCAAGCACATCAGGACACCTTCATGGATCATGATCCTCAACTCCTGCTATGCATCTCAGCGACTGCCATGGGAGCACTAGGTCTGTCTTGTATGGCATTGTACAGTAAGCATGTAGGAGCACACTCAGGGACAGTGTGGCACCTCACAGCCTGCCACAGACTCCCCTCTGCACAAAAGCTCAGCTATCTCAGTGCACCTTGGGGGTGGCGAGGGGTGGGGATCTCCGCTCCACCCACTCGAGTCTGCATACTGGGAGGACTGAGACTACCTAGGCAGGATGCAATCTGTGCCAGACAATGCGGGAAGCTGGTTATGGGCAGAAAGAATGGAAAATGTTCACTGCTGTTTCTGTTTAACTTTAGGACCTGATCCAGCTGAGATAATAACAGAAGAGTTCACTTTGCCATGTCAAATATACAGGTACTTTGCAGTATTAAGAGCTGATGCCCTGTTCTTATAAAACTGGCCCTTGCTGATTATGGGAAGACAAAGTTGCCCATAAACAATGTTTTATTTCTTATTTAATGCAAATTCTTGGGCAAAAGGAGTCAATCAATTTTTCATAAAGTATAAAACAGAGATAAGTGCCTGGGATCATGTGTGAGTCCCCGTCAAACAGAACCGATAAGTCTGTGATGCAGTACAGGGAGTGCTTTGCAAGTATTGTCCAAGCGACCTTTTTCATTAGTTTGTCTTAAGCAGTTAATCACTTTTTTCCAGGATACAGACTATTTTAAGCCCCATTACATCATAGATGCATTTTAAGTATTAATTTTCCTTCCATGTCATGCTAGGAGGATTTGATTGTTGTTTCCCCCATTTTGTTTTAACACAGTCCTCTCCATCTTGCTGATTTTTCCAGCAGGGTCCGAGGTAAGGAGCTTCCAGGAAAGAACTGAAAGCACTTGTTTGCAACAAGAGCTGAGGGGCAGGATGTGAAACCCTGCAAGTCTGGAAGCCCTGCCAGGCCAGAAGCAGGGATCAGACTGCTCCATGTGATGGCAAGTGAACTACAGGGCCGACGAGCAGGGGCATTTACTGCCTGTGTGTGGGGTACCATAAACGGGAGAAACGCAGGCTAGTGCTCCTCAGCAGGGCTCCAGCTTCTACAGAAAAAATACTTGAAAATGATTTAGAGGAAAAAAATGTGTTTCAAAAGTGTTGCTGGCATGTTCTTGTTTCTGCCTTGTAAATCATTTCAAGCTCCCTGTGCCACTTAAGAGAAGAGAGGTACCAGCTGCTACCTGCCAGAGGAGACCAGAGGCTTTAAACAAAGATGTTCCTGGCCCTCGGTTAGCCCTCACTATGGTGTACAAAACGTCTTGGCAACACCTCTGGCATATTCCCATTTCCCCTCTATTTGGATTCACTGATTTCACTACAACAGAGTCCCTGGTACAGCGATCAGCTTTGCATGGAGTTCACACGTTATTATTAGCCACAGCTGAAAGAACAATAATAAATCAACTTCATCCTTTCAGAGTTAAGGGTAAAACAGAGATTGAGCTATTTATAAACAAGGTTACAAAGGATAAAGCAATAACATGTTTTGTTGATATCCAGCAGTAACATGTATTGCTAAGTCCTAGAAGCCAATGCTCAGCAAACTTCACCTCTCCAAAACACGCCTATTTTTCTTTGCAGAAGGCCGTTCCCACCGGATTGTCCCTTTGCAGAGCCTCAGATGCCCTCTGCAGTGGGGATCACACAGCTCCTTCCCAGGGTATCCCCATGCTGCTGTGGCAGATGGACCCTGGAGAACAGAGCTGACACCTGGACCAGGACATTTCCACATGGGAGGAAGTTCCTGTCTCTGACTTGGGCACTTTCTGCCTCACTTCAATTGAACTTGCTACAGGAAAGGACATATTGGAAACCACATTAAATATTTCATGCAAATCAGAAAACGTGTGTGTGACAACAATCCAGCTAATCTTACTCGTAATATCTGAGCTTGCCTTGAAGAAAGTCTCTTTCCCAAACCTTCTGGAGGACTAGACCTAGTGGGGCAATTCTCTGGCATGGCCCCACCCAAAAAGGTTCATCCAGCCACGGTGATCCCAGCTCAGCAATCTAGTGCAAATCCAATGTGAGGAAGCAAGGGCCTGGGCCACGGAATACAAATCTGTGCTGTGTGCCAAGTTGGGCCCAATCTCAGGACACCTATTTGGATGCCCCTGGTTATCAGTGGAGACTCCTGTCTCTCCTCTGAGATTGCTCCTGGGAAGCTGTCATCTGGAATACCCACAAACCAAGATCTCAAGGACACAAGCAGAGCAGGGGATTTTCAAGAGTTTCAAGAAAAGGAGGAGGATCATCCCAGCTACTGACAAAGGAGTCAGTCAGTATGTGAGTGGAGGGCACCCATCTGCTAGAAGAGTTTTGATCAGTGGGACGATAAATGAGAAGGAAGAGGAGCCTGCTTGCCCCTGTGCAAGCTTGGTAAGCACCTCAGATCTAGATCTAGATGTGTTCCAGGAGGTGAGCTGTGGTGAAATGAGCTTTCCCTCAAATAAGAGAAAAATCCAACAGAGCTGAAACTTCCCATGTTCTTGTCAACCTTGGTCCTGGCTGCCACCATGCAAAGCCTGAGCTGGTCAAGCTACACTATTGCTATAACCCCTGCAATTCCAGAACAAGGAATTGAAAGAGTTCTAGATACTTCTTGAACCACAGCCTTCTGACATTATTTCGTTAGACTTCCAATATTTTTTCTTCCTTCATATTAAGAACAATTTTTCTTGATGTTCATATTATGTTCATACTATGCAAATAATTTTGCACTTGAAACCCACTTTTTCTGGTAGCCCACCTCTCTTCCCCTTGCTGTTCATTGCCATGAGGATTTTGCCAAGGAAAGCCAGGACCATTCTCTGGGCAGGAGTTTTATTCTGGGCTTCTGCTGCAATCTTAAAGGAAATATTTCCTTTTCCAGCAATGACATTCACACCCTCCTGATTTTCCTAGCTAAAGGGTTTCCAGTTCCTTGGGTTTCAGACATGAGTTTCAATCCACAATTGCAATAAGATGTGACAGATGAAGTAAGGAAAACTGCTCCCTGTGCTGGTCTCAGCTGTGTCCAGCTTTGATGTTCTGGATGCATGCAGCAATCCCAGAGCAGGAATGCTTGCAGCAGAACCTCTCCACTCGCTATTCAGCCAACTTACAGAGCGAGTGCGATTTAGGGGCACTTCAAAAACAGAAATGCTTTCTGAACATGCAGCGAGTCAGCTGACTGTTATCGCCAGCTAAAGAGCCAAACACTGTTCATAGCTACTTACGGATTGTTAGCAAGCTGAGCTTTCCTGATGGCTTCAGGAGCAGCTTGCCCAGCCAGCACCCTGCAGGACCGGACCCTTGGTGCCTCCCAGTGCACAGTCCTACCATTAAACCTATACGACACACCAGGAACATACGGACACGATCTCATACAGACTGTTGTGGCTGCTGCAAACACATGAAATGTAAATTGTGAAAGCGAAATTACGAGGAGAACTAATCTCCACATTGTATTAGACAAAATACCAGCGTGCATGCAGATAAGCACCAAGTGTGAAGTGTCCAGCGGGAGGAGGTTTCACATTCCGCCTGACTCAATGGAGCCTTAAAATAGCACTTCCCACTGCAATACTTTAAACAAAGACATCCAAGGGATTATTAATACCATGAGACTGAAAGCAGTTTTATATATTCCAGCACAGACAGGCAGAAAGAGAGTTTCACATGTTTAAGCCATGGATGGGTGCATGTCAAGGCAGGCAGGGTAGGCAGCCCTGCCCTGTTGAAACGCCTGTGCTGGGGAAGAGCTTGGCTTGCAGCTGCCTGTATGTGCCCATGGAATCTGCCAACCTTTCTGCAGGTCAAGCAGAGGAAGAACGGGATGTGATGCTGAAACAAACACGCTGCTGCTTCCAAAGCACTGGACAAACAGATTCCGCTCTCAGGGAGGGCAGGGTGTATGCTGTGGCCACACTGTACAATCCATGTGGACTCTGACAGCTGTAGCAGGAGTGACAGCTTGGTGTCCCCTTGGACCAGGTGACAGGGTTGCATGCAGCCACTGCGTGTGACTGAGATCAAGTTGTCCAGAGTGCTTGTGGAGTCTCTCTTCATGAGGATCTCCAGAAATCACCTGGACATGGGTGCCCCTTCTTGAGCATATGTTGGAGCACATGGCTGCAGAGGTCCCTGCCAACCTCAGCTAGTAGCAACTTGAGGTCAATCCTGGAGACTCTCCACAGCAGCCACCCCCAGGCTGAGCAGCATCCTCTCCTCTTGCAAGGGGTAGCAGGACTGCCTAGGCAGCTGCCCAGCCCCTGAACCTGCTGCCTGCCTCGTGCACAGCCATGCCTACTTGCTGGGGACATACGCACTATGCTCCGTCAGAGCTCAATTCTTCACAGCCATCCCCTGCTCTGGGCCCTTCTGTGAAGGGCAGGGCAAGTTTGCCCCTGTTTTTGCATGTCTCTAACTGTCTCTGACCCCACTTCCACCATTTCCTAGTTCTCTCAGCTGCCACCAACATTCAGTTTTAATTCGTAGGCATTTATCTGGAGGGGGTGCATGGGCAGTTGTGCATGCAGAACAACATCCAGTTGATTTTCTACCTGTTGAAGAATGCTGTAGAGAGCATGCAGAGCCCTTACTAAACTAAGAGGCCCAAGAAATGTCTCCGTTTTCTATATTTCTATCACTACACAGCACAGACAGCACCAAACTAGTATGCACACTTGCACCATGGCTGCGTGACCATGGACACCAGAGTCCGCCTAGCTTGCAGCAGGGCTGTCTGCTGCTGCCCAGCAGGAGACAGATGGAAACTCACTGGAAATGTCTCAGGATCACAGGGACTGTGAAAAACACACTCATCAAAAATGACCCATGCTGTGCCACAGCCTTAGCCCTGAAAGGAAGGAGAAAGGAAACCAGAGGGACTTAGTAAATATCCTGAATCAAATGGACTGCTTTATGAGGAACGGGCTTGTAAGATCAAGATGTGAACTCAAGAAGCAGAAAGGTCCGTCCCAGTCACTTGTCTTGTTCTTCCACCTCCGGTAGGTCATTCCCAGGCCCTGTGCCTGCCTCTCCCATCTGCTAGCACAGCCGCTTAGATGGAAAAACAGAGGTCAAGGAAAGGGTGCAGGTTAATAATGCTTGCCAGAAATTAAAAAAAAAATCTGTGTGTGTGTGTGTGTGTGTGTGTGTTCCAAGCTCTATATCTGTGTAAAAATATAAGCCAGATAGAGATTGTAACATGATGTCTTTCAAGCCTGAAAACTAATTCACTCCAACAGTGTTTAGCAACCTTTGCACTTACGAAACTTCGAGCAATTAAATTTTAGTAGAAAACAAAACATTTAAAAGTGAATTGAGATAATAATTAACAGACCAGAGACAGGATTTCTCATATTCCACTCCATAGCAATGAACAGCAATTGATTCATTGCCAAGAAGGTGTCCGTACACCCAAGCACAGCTCTGAACAAGCCCTTCCCACCCACCACTGAGAGCTTCTTGCAATGCAAGTGTGACGAGAGTGCACCTGACACAAACTCTGCACCCGGACAGCAGAGTGGCAGCAGCAACACAGCACAGACAAATCTGCAGCAAAACAGGAATTTGCAGGCACTGAAAGCTTTCCTACAGAATGCTTCAACTTGGAAAAGACTTCTGAAATGTGAATGGTGTCAGTGCTTCTGTGAGCTCTTCTGATGTCCCGCTGTTGCTGCAGAGGCAGCGGCAGCGAGGGCTCTCTTGTGCTCAGTGTAAGCCTGGACACCAGTGTGTGCTCAGGGACTGAAATATTTAATCCAGCTGGGTTTTAAGTACCAGCTCCTGATGGAACACATTGATGGAACACTGACACAGACAGCGACTGTTAAGGACTGTCAGATGCAGATCTGATGCAGGTATGTTGCAGTGAGTCACAGTTACACTGGTCACTGTCACAAAGATCAGCAAAGTTTCTGCACCGTGACCGATCTGCTCCTTCAGAGCAGTTGCAGCATTCAGGATGAGGAGTTTGACCCCATAGTTCTGGTTAACATCTCCAAAAATATGACCAACAAGTCTGTGTGGTTATTTTTTCACAGGAAAATTTTGTTGTCAGGTTGAACTATCTGTTATTACCTTACAAACAGTCAGGATAGACAGTGCTGTAAACAGACAAGCAGAAAGTGATTTATCATAAACGTACACTGCACCAAAACTTCCGCGCAGCTCTCCCCACCAGCTCTGCGTGCAGAGCTGCTGACAGCAGCAGTGCCTGTGCACTTCGGTCAGCACCTGCAGCACGGCTTGTGCAGCACAGGGCTGAGCTGCCCAGCACACAGGCACTGCAGGAACATCGTGTGGTGGCTGATCTTCCACGATGCACGCTTTTTCCAGCCTGCATTTCTGATAGCGACTACACTCCCGGGATGTCGTCCAAATCCAGGCAGAGCGAAATCCTAAACTGTCCATGAGACAGCATACACAGAGCAGCAGACTCACAGAAACCCCAGCGAGGTGTTTCCAAAGCAAACATCTTGTAGGCAGCGATAGGATCGGAGCTGGAGTTTTTGCTGGAGTCAACCTTTGTTGTTTTCCTTATGGCAAATGCTAATGAACTCAATGGTAAAATATGGCATTTCCCAAGCAGCGAGTCTCCCCTCGAGATGCACCATCTCCGTATGGGCCTGTCATCAGGCCTTTGCCTTTAATCACTCAACACATGTTTTCAATCCTCATGTTCATGTGGTAATAACTTTGCTCTATTAGTTTGTGTTTGTCAGACCAAAATGCCCCGCATGCTGGAGCACACTGCAGGACATTGTGCAGGCAGGTTATTCTTAGCAACAAGTGAATTTAGAAAGAAAAGGCAGGTCTGCAGCTCAGCCTTCGCTTTCACTGCCTGCACTGCTCCCACCGTACCTGGCCTTCAGCCTCTGCTCCAGCCCCTTTCCACCCCAGCAGCTATTGTCAGCCACACACTTTGCATATGTTACAACAAAACGGCAGTGAAACCTATAGCTGAGCTTTCTGAGTTCTCTGTCTCTTTACATCCATGACCATGAGATTTAATAAAATCATGCATCTTGACAAATCCAGCTGAACTGTGGGTGCAAAGAGTGGTGACAGGTCCATGAGCTGCTGCCTGCTGTTGGGCCTGCTCAGTTCTCCCCCATGAGCCATGCGCTGGCCCTAGAAGTTGCTAAAGGAGATACAGCTTCTCCAAAAAATAAAGGCAACAGGAGCCTGACACTGCATTCTCAGGAGCCAAGTGGTATGCTCTGGAATGGCAGCCCTGACGTCTATCACAGGTAGCTATAGTCTGGTTCTACCACTGCAAACCAGGGGAGTGCAGTTTGTAGCACTGCTTGTTTATTGGGTAGTAGAAAACTGAAAAGTGAAGATTACTCAAAGCACTTTCAGAAAGCAGCATCAGTGAGAGCAATATGCACACTCAATGGCTCCCTCTCCTTCAGGACGCTGCATTTCTGAGATTCAGCAGGCTCCCATTACTGCTCTGAGCTCTGCATCCTCCCTTTCGGATCCTCCGTATGACTGAACCCACTGCATCTTCTGAGCAGAAGGTGGTCCTGAGGCTGACATCCACACACAGAAAACAGTTTATCTGCCCAATAAATTACTAGGAAGACAGTTGTTTCACAATGGCTATGGTATCTAATTGCTGTGTGCTGATCACAGATATCCACCATATTTTCCAGAAGGCTATTTAGGCCTATATATGGTCAGAATATCATTGGGCTAGCATATTTGTTTTGTTTTGCTAGAATCAGATAGCTAGGGCCTGTCATTGACTCCAGAGGGGTGGAGAAACAACACTGCAGAGGGTAATATTTCTGAAATTATGGAGCCTATGAGCTTGAGTATGAGGAAGTTACGTTTCCTTATTAAATATTAAATTCTGGGTTGAAGGATGTGAGTAAGAAACAGCAGCAAAAAGGTTAGAGACCAAAAAAAACCACCAAAAAACTGAAGGGGTACTGTGCAGCTTTTAAAGAAACATTGAAAGATGAAAAAGAATTAACGAAGTTATCAATTTCAGTAATATTTCCCACAGTCTCCTTTGCCTATATCATTGTCTACAGGATCTTCTGGATCTCAGTCAAGAAAGGATGCCTTCCAGCACACAGAGTGTTAACAGACATTGGCCACGTCAGCTTAGCTGTAACCAATCCTTTCTTTCACAAGTGCTAAATGCTATTCAGCATGACATATATGATTATTCTATAAGTCACACCAAGAGCAGCTTGCAGTTCTACAGCGTCGTTGTCACTAAGGGGAGATAGAAGGATCTGAAAAGGGAAAAGCAATTGCCAAAGCGCTGTTTTCCCTTCTTCCCCTGCACACTGCAGGGGCTACAGCTGCTGCTCACACTACAGGATTGTCTCAACAAAAGGTACATTTGCAGTGACCAGTGACACCTCTTCAAGGCACCACAGGGGGATTTGGGTGCAGTCTCCCACTCACGCGCAGTAGGGGAGGGAAAAAATGACTGTGTTTGCTGTGCTGGGTTTCCCAAGGAGTGCAAGACAAGGGCTGCTGGAAGCGGCAGCTCAGTGACTAACAGGCTCAGTATCAGCAGGAGGTCCTGGATCTGCTCTGGCAACTGAAATCCACTCCCTGCACCGTTATAGCTAACGTGAGCAAGGCAGTACTGCTCCACTGGGGCTCCTGTTTGTTCCTTCTGACCTTCCAGGTGACACCTAGGAGGTTAAGAGTGGCCATGGATGTTTAACAGTACGATTAGGAAGGGACAGGTACGTAGGAGCAGCCTAAATTTCTCTTCTCTGTGCACTTACTTGGAAGATTTTGCTCAGTGCTTGGGGTACTTATCTGGGGAACATGCTATGAGTTTAAACCCCCTTCTACATTCTTGCTCTTGAGCTTTTCAGAGATGGCTGTCGGAAGGCACTACTGCAATAGCTGTGCATAGCAAGGTGGTTCATAGAATCATAAAATGGCCTGGGTTGAAAAGGACCTCAAAGATCATCTCATACCAACCCCTACTGTGGGCAGGCTCACCAGCCACTAGACCAGGCTGCCCAGAGCCACATCCAGCCTTGCCTTGAATGCCTCCAGGGATGGGGCATCCACAACATCTCTGTGCAACCTGTTCCAGTGCATCACCACCCTCTGAATGAAAACTTCCTCCTGACATCCATCCTGAATCTCCCCTGTCTCAGTTTAAAACCATTCCCCCTTGTTCTATCAAAATTGGTTGCCAGTGGTTGCCAGGTATCAAACAAAAATATTGTTAAACTGAAGGAACTGTAATTTTGATTTATTTTAAACTTCTCACTGCTGACTTGCATGAGCAGAAGTACAAATTAAAGAATGAAAGCCTATCTGTATTGTTTAAACTAATCATCTGCACTGACTCTTCATTGCTGAATGAAAACTTGAATCAGTCTGTCTTGGAAACACAATATGTGCTGTCAGAATAAATATTTCTCTTTACTAAAGGGGACTCAGAGTGCACGTATGCAAACAAATGTCTCTCTGAAGTAAATCCCTTAATCTACATATTGTCATAGCATTACATTAAACCACAGTGATGTAAATCTTTCTCTGTACTGTCTCTGACATTAAAAAATGGAATGAAGGCTTTGTTCCCTGTTTGTTAAGAATTTTCTTATAAGGACACATAATCCCACCCTATTATTTTCTGAGTCGTAATTATACATAACAGTCTTTACATAATGATGGTCAGCTTCCATGTTTGATGAAAGCTTTGAATAAGAACACGATACCTTATGGATTCCAAAACACTAATTCATACTCTACAAACCTATGTCTACCAATTGCCCATAACTGCTTTTCCGTTTGCCAGGAAAGGTCAAAAGACAGTGAAGATATTATGATACCTTTTACTATGTATTAGAAGTACCAAGAAGTTCAGTTCAGCCCATTTCCCAAGGGGATTTCTGACCCATCTTTGAGTGGTAGCTGACTATCAGAGTCCCTCACCATGGAACTGAAATCTCTAGGCCAACTGTTCTATCTTTGCTCCTCTCCCTTTTGATCTCAGATGACACAGTAATAAAAAAGATGCCTTGTCTCCTCAGGAAAAGCTGATTCACCAGATTCAAGAGCATGTGCACCACATCCCTCTGCAGAGAAATATTCCTTGGCCCAGAGAGGCTGCTTCTTCAGCTATCTCTTCTCGTGGTCCCATCCTACAAGAACATACAGACAGCGTGGAGGCTCTGTAGTAATGATATAGAAAGACATACTCTGAGGAGGTTCTTCATCTTTCTGGATTGCTTACTCAGAAATACAAGGACTAGAAAAGTCCCTTCTTTTCTGTCTGGGTTTACTGCCACATCTTTATTCACAGTGGCACCCATCAGGTGGGTTATGGCTTACACCAGCATGGTGTGTTAGCTTGGAATAAAGCCTGTCTGTTGACCCACCATAGAATCATAGAATCATAGGATCTCCAAGAACAGAAAAGACCTCTAAAATCATCCAGTTCAACCATCCACCTACCACCAATATTTCCCACTGAACCATGTCCTCCAGTACAACATCTAAGCATTTCTAGAAGGCCTCCAGGGATTATGACTCCACCACAGCCCACAGAGGCTTCACAGCAGGTGCCTAAAGTGACTTGAATTGAAACCACACCTTGGTTTCACTTCTTTGTTGCACTTTATGCAAGTGGAGATATCCATTTGTCTGTGTCAGAAGCTTGTATTGACGGGGGGAATTGTAATGACAGAAATGAGGTCAGGGACAGAGACAAAAAATGACTTTGCTATGCTGCAAGTAACTAATGGAAGATATGGGAACAGTACCCCTAACTTTGCAGCGAGGAGCCTCGAATATTGTGTTTAGGAAGAACTATGAAACTGCTTGGGGTTCATTTTTCTGGAAGCAAGGAGAAGCAGCAATGTGCCATGACATGGCCTGTTCTGCCCTCAGCCTCAGGCAGACTCCTGCAGGCAGCTGCTGTACGTTGGGCCAATACAGGCAGCATTGCCTCTGGAAAATGCAGAGAAAATCTCTGCAGATGTCTCTGTGAAGGGGTCATTTTATTTCATTCTTTTATGCTCCCCACAAAATCAAAATAACAAATTTCTTTGTAATGCAGGCCTTTGCCACACAACAGCAATTTTCCCCCAGCAATTCTTACACTTTGGGATATAAGAAAATATATATACACAGAGTTGCAGACATAATGAAATCAGAGCCTCCTCATACCGTAACGAATATTCTTCTGGCGACAGACCGGAGAAAGGAACATGAGAAGGAGATCAAAGCACCTATCAGCACTACCAGTAACCTCACGGCACTGCACTGCGCCTACAGAGGTACATACACAGAACAAAGCTCCCAGCACGAATGTTTTATCTCCAAAAGGGAGTTGGTTTCTATTCGTGTTGCTGCAAAGTGGCTTTTTCACTGGGCAGACTTACTGCCAGCAGCTCTTGCAGGTCCAGCTGCAGCTCGCAGCCCAGCAGGCCTGCTGGAGACTGTCTTCATATTGCTCGCTACTCCCATCTATAAATAACGTTTCAGATGCCCAGGGCACACAGTCACGCTGCAGGAAAGGTCAGGCACAACTGTCACTGCCCAAAGGGATCACACTCCACAACTGCCCCGCTGCTGAGGCTCATTTTTGGGCTGCAGCCAATGCTCTGGGCCTTATCAGGCCTGCATCGCACTGGGAATTTTCTGACGAAACAATTTTATTGGAAAATGCTGATTCATAGACATTAAAACGTTTCATGGAAATGCACAAGTTTTTATTAATTTACAAGGAAACCCAGACATTATTTTGATGCACTAGTGACTGGTAGGCTGCCAGGGTATCCCATGGCTCCCAGTATCTGCTTGCAGGGCAGCTGTGTCCTTCAGGCTGCTTCAAGCACAGGAGCCCAACCTCTTCAAAGGCTTCTGATTGCCTTGCTCGGGTTTGGCTCCTGACAGCCCTTAAACCTCATGGGGAGATGTGTTGTTGGGGCTCCATGTGCAAAGGTCCTGGGGCCACCGTGTGCTCAGGGGCTGTTGGCTGCCCTTACCCTTTCTCCTCAGGAAGCAGGACAAACTGTCTGGATTCTTTATATATTTTTTTCCATAATGGCAATAATCCAAGGTCCTTTGCACAGATTTATCACACTCAACAAACCACTTCTGTCATCTCAGGGCTTTTCCAGAGCAGGAGCTCTCCTGCACCCCCTCAGCCTCCCTCAGCATCCCTACCCACAACCTGCCTCCACACCTCCTGGTTTGCTTGCAGACTATGCTCATGGATTTGTGACTCTAGTAAGTCACAGACGCAACCATCAAGCCCACTGCCTTGTCTTCAGGCCAGCTGGGACTGGTCCATCTACGAACAAAGGTTATCCAGAAACACGCTGTTACCAACTTCTCAGGTTCCTTGGTGAGTCTTCTCCACATGGGTAGAAGATCCCTGTGCTGCAGAACGAAGTTTCCTCTCCCCTCCTCTCCCCTCCTCTCCCCTCCTCTCCTCTCCTCTCAACAGTGTGTGTGATGGAGCACTGGAACTAGATGCCCAGAGATGTTGTGGAGTCTCTCCTTGAGGAACTTGAAAAGCCACCTGGACATGATCCTGAGCTACATGGTCTGGGAAGCTCTGCTGGATTGTACGACTTGGCCTCCAGAGGTCCCTTCCAATCTAAACAGTGCCATGGTTCCATGATATAACCAATGTGACACTGTGCAGAAATAAAATGCCTACCTTCCCTACCCTTCCTTTCACACCTCACAAAACATGTGGGGAGAACTTTCTGTGGGAGGAGGAGTGAAGGGGAGCACAGAGAAGCTGGTGCAGATATTTCGTGAGGTGCTGCAGCTGCTCTACACTATGACTGATTGTCAGGACATCCCAGGGATGGATGTTGGTTGTAGAGAGACAGCAATCCCACAGGCTGACGGCAGGGAATGTCTGTGAACTGTGAGAAAACAAGCAGAACAGAAGTGGTATAACCAGGGCTGGCACACACTCCCAAGGGGCTGAGAGGGCACTCAGGGTCACAGCTCAGTCCTTCCTGACAGCACTTCTTGGTCCTGCACCCTCCATAGCTATAGCTGAACCACACTTGCTCCCTTTGTGTGAGAAATTGTGCCAAAGAGGAGAGTAAAAATCATTTTTACAGCCCTAATTCTTCCAATAACACTACACCAGCATCCAAGGATTAGTGCTCCTGGTCCCTTCCCCCCACTCAAGGGTGTGGGGGGAGGAGCACTACTCCGCCTCATCAAAATGCAGCTACATTTCTCTGGGTTTCACCTAATGTTGCTGCTTTCCTGTGAAGGAGAAACAGACCATATTATTCAGAAAATAAAACATGGCAGGGAAAGTCACAGCAGCCTAGATCAAGTGAAAGTTGAAATGCCTGGAGCAGGTGAAAAGTGCAGGAAAAGGCTTCTCTGACAAAAACCAAAGAGGAGTAGATCCACGAGATCGTTAAGATAAAGGCTGTTTGCCTCTCTGCCAGATCTTAGAGCTCCGCAAAGCTTCACTCATTCTGACCTCTTCTCCAATCTCTTTTTCCCTCCTCATGGCCTCCGCCACTCAGCACAGCCACATCCATGCACTGTTCTCTCCTTCAGACCATTGCACAGACATGGGAAGCTGGAAGAGTTGTAGATAACCATGCTGACCAGAGCTGAAGTGTGGGCAAAGCTGGTGGAGCTGCAGGCAGCTCACAGGTAGTGGTAGGGAAGCAAAGAAAGAGAAGGGGCTGAACAGCATCTGTGAGAAGCAGAGGCAGAGAGATTGCTGCCAAGACAACATTCCTCAATTTGTGGGACAGGAAAGCTTATTAAAGCAAAACAAAGAAAGAAAGAAATTAAGACCTGAAAACAAGATTTGTTCCGAGCAAGGTAACATTCCCATTTGTTTTGCATGTCAGACATCACACATGATGAACTGTGAAGTTCTGAAAAGGCGCAAAGAAGCAAACTTGTTGGGTTTCTTTTTCTTTCTTTCTTTCTTTTTTCTTCTTCTGAGAGAATTACAGATTAAACTGTAGATTTCTTCTGATTTTATGGAAATAAACGCAAAGTTATTAAAATGTTCTCATTCAGCTGTTGTGGGTCATGCTATATATGGTTCACAAACTGACCTGTGACCACTGCTTCCATAATGTTCTATTATTTTAACAGGGCTGGCTTGTTGATGCAATCAAAGTGGGCTTATGTCTCGTGCTGGGTGTCAGGAATTGATGCAGGTGTGAGCTCTCCAGCTGATGCTGCTTGTACTGTCTTATGGCTTTTGCCTGCTCTCAGCAAATGGATGGCTGCTGGTGGATGTGCAAGACTGGCACTGAAGGAAAGCAGATGCAATGGAAGAGCTGTGTGCTGTGTGCTCACAGCCTGAGAGGGGTCTGGGCAGGTCTGGCACTGCCTGCAGGTTGGCAACTGGGAAGGAGCAGCTCAAGCCTCTGCTTTCCTCTGCCCTTCATCTATCCCAAAGTTTGTAGCATACCCAAGGTAGGGGCTGAAAGCTGTGTGTCAGCAGCAGTGAGAAGAGAAAATTATTCTGTGAAGAAGGAGAAATCTGTCTTATGTTTTTGGGTCGGATGGAGACAAAGATGTTCCTGAGTTCTCTCATTCCTTGGGGAGTCAGCAGTATCAGCACTGCCAGTACTACCTGGTGTTCTGTGATGGGGCAGCAGGACCTGGCAGAGCTCAGAGACATGAAACTGTATCTTTCCTTCCTCTTGCTTAAGATGCTTTGATTTATATACCTATTATTAGGTCCTGGCAACTTGAACAGATTTTTAAAGACATAAGGCTTGGAGCAGAGAGATAATTCTCGTTATTGCTTTCAAAAATGGTAAACAAAATTTCTATTTTTGAAAAAGACAACTTATAGATCAGCCAGCATAACTTCCATTTCCAGAAAAGTTCTGGGACTACTAATCAAGCCAGCAAACTAATACTGAAAGAAATCAAGGAGAAGAAATAAACAACATTCAGTGAGAATAGGTCAGGTCCAGTCCTTCCGTGGCACTAGTGGAAGAAGCAGCACATGTCATCCACCTTCTTTTTAACAAGGCTGTTGATATGGATGTAACACTCTCAAAAGCGGATTGAGAAAACATGATCTGTATAAAACTGCTCAAGGCGATGCAAAGTGCTTAGAAAGGCACATGCAGAAGGATCTCACCACGTCCCTACATCCCACAAAGTGCCCTGTGTGTTATGATTTCTCCTACAAAGTGGAGTGGAAAATTATTTAATAAAAGAGCAATTCAGAGGGGAGCAGAGCAGGATTACAATTAGAAATGACTTCTAAGAGAAACTTAGGATGTGAGGATGCTTACAGAAATAAATGCAGTGAGATTAACTTAGGAATGACCTACACGACATATATGGCAAAATGCTGTGCAGCTGCTCTGCCAAAGCAGAACGGGATAGCAATGGGTCAAGTTCACTGGTGGTGCAACGCAGGTGTGAAGAGGATGAGCACTGGGCATCCACAGTGCAGGCTGTGCACCACTGAGGCCTTCTGCTCTGCTCTGCAGGGCATGCCCTCAGCTTGGGCTCCATGTCCTGCAGTATGTCACACAGAGGGAAGTGTGAGCCTGATGAAGGGAGCCCAAGGGTCTGAAGGGAAGGCAAGTCATGCAGAAAGTCAGGTCTACCAGGGAAGGCCATGAAATTGAAGGAGAAATCTGGACCGAGGGGAATCCTAGTAAGCTTTTAGTTGTAGAAAAGGCAATAGAATCACAGAATTATAGAATCCTTGGGGTTGGAAGGGACCTTTAAAAAGTCATCTAGTCCAGCTCCCCTGCAATGAGCAGGGATGTGCACAGCTTCATCAGGTGCTTAGAGCTTGATCCAGCCTGACCTTTAAAGGTTTGGGGCACCCACCACATCTCTGGGCAACCTCTTTCTTTGCTTCACTGCCCTTATTGTAAAGAAACTAATCATTTTGCTCTCTGTTTCTCTGCTGGGAAAGACCAGAGTTGGAATCTCCATCAAAGAAGCTCTCTAAGAGGAAGATGGACAGACTTCTGCCAGGAATGTCTGAAGGAAAGCTGGCCTTGGCTTTGGACAGGAGAATGTTTTCAGGTTTCTTCCAGTTGTACCTTGCATGCCCATATGGTTGAGGGGTGTAGTGCTCAGTTCTAGGCCTATGACAATGCTGCAGTGTTTTATATCATTGCCTCCCAGACAGCTTCACCAGCTGAGTGCTGTTTCTTGTCTAAGAGAACCCCTTTCACTCAGCTCATCTGCGCTCCCGCTGCACGAGCCATCCTTCATCCCACAGAGATCCTTAAAGAAAGCAGCGGTGAATCCCTGCAGACAGCCCAGAGGCCCCTTGGGGACTCGGGCGTTCCAAGAACCCTCTTCCTTGCCTCAAAGCACAGCCCATCCCGGCAGCCTTTGTAAACAACACCAAACGAGAGCTCCCTCTGTTTCTCCGGGGAGTGCAGCTCACGGCAGCGCCAAGGAATGCGGCCTGCTCCGCTTGTCATGGCAGCGCCGCCGTGATTTACGCCTGGCAGTAGGCCGCGGCGGAAGTAGCAAATCACCTCCTTCACACAGGCTCAAAAGGCAATTAGACAAATCCATGGAAGAAATACCCACTGAGGCCATTAAACACCACATCTCGCTCCTGGTTGAGAAAAGTCCTGCAGCGCTAAGCACTGGTTGAGGGAACGGTGAGAGACTGCTCTGTTTTTCTGCATTTCTCTGGCTGGAGGGAGTACCCCCTGCCCTCAGCCGGTGGGACCAGCCCACATCTATCTGAGGTGCCTGCAGACCCAGCAGGTTTGTGCTGAACATCTGAGACAGCAGACAGGTTGGGAATGCTGTCTCAGCCTGGCCACATCGCAGGCTCTGTTCAGGAGGAGCCAGGAGCTCTGACTCCTCCCTGGGTAAGATCATGGTTTCTGCTGCAAAGGATCAGGACATGACTTAGCTCTGAGCGCTGCTTTGCCAAACAGATTCTCCCCTGTGCTGAACGAACAGCAGCGTGATAAACTGGCAAAGCAGATGACATCACAAGCACAGAAGTGTTCTGTTATCTAAGCAGCGCTGGAGTTTTCAGATGCAAATAGCTTATTGAGTTGGATGAAAGTCGTGGCAATAAGGGTTCTTTTCTAACTTCACCATACAAAAATATCTCTGAATAATAGGATTGCATTTTTCTAAAAATATTCTTTATTGATTTACAGAAGTATCACTTCAAAGTACAGCGCTTTTTAATGATCTCCTTCATTAATGAAATAAGACTCAAAAGTCTCATTGTACTTGTGATTTTCACAGAGTAACTCAGTAAGCTATTTTTAATATTCTCATGGAGCGATGCCAGAAGGATAATATTATGTTCTATAGCAGAGAAATACACTTTCAGACAGATTTGATTGACACTGAAGTGTGCTCGAGTGCTCCACACAAAGTGATCAAGGAGAGAGCAGCTTTATGGCGAGTGCTGAGGAAACCCTGGCAGAAAGACGTCCCGGTTACTACCCCATCAGCTGTGCTCCCCGCAGGTACCTGGGGAGGTCAGAAGGAAGGGTTGGTTCCTCCCCCCTCTCTCAAGGCAACAGGATGAACCACTGCTGCTGTGCTTTCACACCAGGAGTGCTGGATCTCACCCAGCTAAAGGGAACTGAAGATAAACCTCTGCCCTTTTCCTGTGGCTCTCATAAAGGTTGGAATCCTGTCTGCTACTCAGTATCCAGATGGCACACACTGCACCTTTTCCAGTGCACTTCTCACCCTAGTTTCTTCTCTCTTCCATGTCTCTCCACTTTCTTTATGTATATATATATATTTTGGTACTGCAATCTTGTACCAGGAACAAGAAGCACAAAATGCTGCTGTCCTAAATGACGTTTAAATGAGCAAAGCAACACTTCCAAGCAGGCAGTGCACCTTTGGTTGGAGCAAAGCACAGGCATGATCTCAGTTTCCTTTCTGCTATGCTGTGACTGCTCCTCTTCACATGATACCTATTTCAGACGGTCCCACACTGCAAGAGGCTATTTCAGGCCTAACGAGGGGCTCTTATCAACTTTCAGGCTCATTTTCAGTGGAGCAAATCACTCTGCTGAGTGAGCAGGATCGCAGCACACGTGTCAGGGGCTGCCGGAGGCATTCAAGGCAGAAGGACATTTAAAACCACATTTCAAACTCTGGTTCAGTGCCTAACAAAGGCAGCCTCCTTCGGGGCACCTAGAGCAAAGCTGCTAATTTTTCCCATTGAGAGTCTGAGGCTGCACAGATCTCAGGGCAGCAGGTGTCCATCAGGGAGATAAGTGGGATGTTTTAGAGCTTCCAAGCGCATATTTGTATGACAGCAGCCAATGCTTGGAGAAAACACAAAATGCAGATGATGAGCTTGTGTCATCCTCCCTGAGGTTTCAACATAAGCATCAGGGGATGGGGAAATCTCACACCTTCTCAGGGCAACCATTCCCTTTAGATCCTGTTCCCTGCTGGAAAGTGCCTGTATCCTCCTCTCATTTTTGTCTATGTGCAGAGTTCACTAGGGTGCCAGAGACCCCTCTTGGCAATGCCAGCACAGATAATGCCCGACCATTATCTTTAGATGGCACACACAGAGACTCAGGGCCAACATCATGCCCATGGAAGTTCTAACTTTGAGCGATGACTGAGCTAGTATAGCAGACATGTCTGGGCCTTACATATCGAAAAGCTGAAGTGATCATCACAGTCTCATGTGCTTGTCCCTGCCTTTGCCATACCCATCACGGCATTTTGGCTTGGCTGCAGCATCTTGGGGTGATGCAGAACCATTCTGAGCTGAACTTGCCTGCGAAATCTTCTCATCAGCACTGAAGACGCTCTGAGTCCAAAAGGAGTCTCTTGGCAGTGCTATCCTCTGCTTCTAAATGGGCCTCAATTGCAAACAGCTGGTCCTAATTCTGAAACCCCAAGAACCACAGGATGAGCCTGCAGCATGCTTGAAAGCACCTTCAGGAATCTCTGGCAAGATCTCCATTGTGACAATGATGTTTATGGACTACATGTATCCATCAGGAAGAGATCTGTCATGTTTACATTAACGTTACGATTCTTCTTGTTTTGCTAACATCTCTGCTGGTAACCACGTTCCTTCTGAGCGCTGCTTCAGTGGTTTGCAAATGCATCCCTGAGCACAGAACGTGCAGTGCTTCTCCTGCTGGCTTCATGTGAGTCCTGTAACAGATTTGGACAGCAATACTGTAACAAATCCACAGCCACCTTGGTCTCCATGCCTGTCACAGTGCAGCAGACCATGGCTGCTCATAGCTGCAGGCGACAGCAGCCCTGGCAGCACAGTTCTCCTGCTGCTTGGGCACTGCTCCTCCGGTCGTGAACAGCCTCAAGCCTGTTCCAGGCTGCTCTGTTGTCCTGCAGTGCTTCTCACTCCTATTCCCCTTGCAAACACGGGCTAGTTGCCAGGTTTTATGGATGTGCTGTTCATCCAGCCTTCTGATGTCATCTCATAATTAGTAGTGCCTATATACATCCTTGCCCCTTCTTTTCCTCTTATCTTCAGGGAATCTGGAGCTATACCTTGGTGCGAGCAGCGCTGCTCAGTGTTTACTTTCACATGTCCAAACAATCTCTTGCATCTTGACCAGTTTAGCCATCCTTGGCTGAACGACACACTGCTGAGGACAATGTCTATTGTCCTGCACGCTTCTCGCTGGCCAGAGGAACACTTCACATCTGGTATGAGCGCTGTGGGACTGTGACTCTGGGAGAAGCACCCATAAAAGGAACTAATCAAAGTTTGTTACCTTGTGCCAATCAGTGTTTGGCATTCATGGGTAGCAGCAGTGTGCGCTGGACCTCTAAGAAACATCTGCAATAGCAACATCAGCTATGGAGCCTGCAGCTCCATCAGTGCCTCCTGCAGGCCCTTGTGGGCAGCAGACCATCCAGCAACAGCAGGAAGGTGAGCAGTAAGCACAGTGGTGCCAGGAGAGCTCAATAGGGCCCATGCTCTTAAAGCACATCCCACCCTGCAGCCTTGCAAGAGGCAACATTGTGGATACTGAGACAGTTGCTGCCATTTCTGCAAACAGGATGCTGTGTGCTTCACAGTTACTCAGACACAGATGGTGATTTATTTGCAGAATCTCCAGGATCTTCGTCTGATTTTGGATCCTTCTTCTGTGATGAGTGTCAAAGCATTGTAATTACTAAGCCTTAAGGGGGAACTTGCTGAGATGATTTCTTTCCTTGCTGTAAAAAAGCAACCAGCAAAATCCAGCAAAATAAAGTAGTGGCAACACAGCACAATTGATCATGAAGAAATCCGTGACACAGACAAGACCCCAGCTACCAAATGTTCCACCCTCCCAAAGGAGAACTCAGGGAGATAGGGCAGAAGGCGGCATCGAGAAGGTGGGAAAGCAGAAACTGTGGCCATATGGTAAGGAAAGCAGAGGTCTTATCCTCATCCGTAGAGAAGCCTGGTGAAGTACCCACACTGACCTCTTGTGTCCCCATATCATAGCCTCCAGCCCCTGAGCAACAGGATTTAGGAAGAAGAGGGAATAAATACAAGCCAGCGGAGATTTCCTGTACCTTCTGGGAGCTATGGTGCAGGAGAAGCAACGACTGTATAGCCCCAGGGTTGCAACAGTAGCTATGGGGAGACTGTGCTGCTGCTCAGCAGCCTCAGAACAATCAGCCTTCTCCCTGCAGTGTTCTCTACATCCAAGCCAGAAGCAGAGTCCTGATTTGGCCTTAAATGCATATATAACAAAGACACAGCTGTGAGCTTCCTCTCTTCTCATTTTAAAACACATGAGCTGGTTTGCACAGCCCTGGTATGAAGCAGCTTTTCCCATCCATGGAGCTGTTCTCCAAACACCACCCCAGCAGTATGCTGGGAAGCAGCCACAGCTCTGAACATCTGTCTAAATGGATAGTGCCAGATGTAACCAGAAGATGATGCAGCACTGGGACTGGAAATGGATTCCTGGAAGTGCCCTCCACACCCGCCCAGAACCAGCCCTGAGAAAGCCAGATCCACAACAAGTAACATGGGAACGGAGTGCGAGGGCAACCCGTCCACTCCCGTGGGAACTCGTGCTTGTCTCACCAGTAGAGCGATGGGCGCACAAGGGAGAACCAGGGCAGGTCGAGCCACTGCCAAAGGATCATCACAGGCAGGAACTAGCCCTAGAGATCTTCCTGACTAGAGACTGGCCATGGGAGCAGGCTCCGTGTCCATCCCACCACATTCTCTGGTGCTCCCCAGCTCTCCATGAGCTCCATGGCTCTGCGCAAGCACCAGTGCCACCTATGCTTCACCCTGTGCTGCTCCTAGTGCTGACAATTTCCATGGAGCTCATTAAAAAAAAAGCTTGCACTGCCCCACAGAGAATGTCATGAGAATGATGTGGTGCTGTGTGGTTTCTGCACCGTTCCTCTGTAAACTGTGCAGAGGTCAGACAGCTTGGAGCAAACTGACTGCGGGGTTCTGCACGCACACGTGCACATCCATGCTCACAAACACTTGCGCACGCAGACGCAGATAGGACTTACGTACTTACTTTCCTTGTTGCCTCTTCATTTAAAACCCCATTCAGAGTGAAAATATCTGTTTCCTCTTTGTGAATGGACAAATCTAACACAGATGGTGTACTAACTGGAAACATCTTTTGTTCCAGTATGTTCGTACGTTCATTTTCTTCAAGGACAGAAGGTGCCATTTATGATCCTCTCTTCAGCATTCCTGATCACAGAATCATAGAATCGTTTGAACTGGAAGGGACCAAATGTCAACTAGCCCAGCTCCTCTGCAGTTCTATCAGGTGCTCAGAGCCCCATCCAGTCTGACCTTGAGTGTCTCCAAGGATGAGATATTCATGATCTCTCTGGGCAACCTATCCCAGTCCTCACTACCATATTCTAAATCTCCCCTTCTTTCTGGTCTGTGAGGGCACACTGCTGGCTCATGCACAGCAGTGCACTGACCATGCACAGCTCATGCACTGATACCCCCAGCTCCTTTTTGTCAGGGCTGCACTCAAACCTTTCATCCCCCACTTTGTACTGGTAGTAGAGGTTGGCACAACCCAGGTGTATACCTTGCTGTACCTCCTGAGGTTCCCCTGGGCCCATTGCTCAGCCTGTCTGGGTCTCTCTGGATGGCATCCTATTCCTTGGGCGTGTCAGCTTCACCCCACAGCTTGGTGTCATACACATGATCTCTATGACTTGGTGATTTCCCACTAAAAACTGTGACAAGTAACCATCTCTTCCTCTATGACTTGGTGATTTCCCACTAAAAACTGTGACAAGTAACCATCTCTTCCTCTCCTTCCAGTACTACAAAAGTATTAGGTGAAAGGCTATCAGTGTCAGCAGTGATGGATCTGCTGAAACATGTTGAGGTAGAGCAAGGCTGACTTCCTCTCAATAGCAGTGAAGTCTATGGTACTTTGTGTTTCCTATGACAGACTTCTGTGACTCCTTTGGGATTTCTGCTCCAAACTGAAAACACTGGGAAATCAAATATGAAGCAAGCACCAGAAAAAGTTTCTTTGAGTTTTCTGCCTAAATTTGTCATTTACTTTTACATGAGAATGGACCATTTGGAAGGAACTCGCTCATTTGAGCTGAAAGATTACAAGTGTTGCAGCTTACACTAAGTCCCTAGGTAAGCTGGCCTAATGGACAAATCACCTTGAAGAAATATTTAAGCCTCATTTCTTAGCCAAAAGGTGTCCAACTTCTGTTCCAGCCAACAGATCCAGATAGAGATAGATACTCTCAGAGACAATTCCTGGGTGAGAATCTGAAAATGGCCAAAGTGGACTATGTCTTAACAGTGGCCAAAGGAAGAGGGTCATAATGGACAAAAAGTATCTGTAGTCAAAGAGTCAGAGATAATATCTACATTTAACTGTTTTCAGAGGATTTACTGTCCATTGCAATTCAGTACCTGCAAGACCACAAATGGACCAATTTCAAATATCTGACATAAGTGCAGTAAGTCCTCTGTAGGAGAGAAAGAGGGAAGTGCCCAATGAATCATAGAATCATAGAATCACTCAGGTTGGAAAAGACCTTAAAGATCATTGAGTCCAACCATGACCTAACCACAGTACCCTAACAACACTCTGCTAAATCATGTCCCTGAGCACTACATCCAAATCATTTTTGAACACATCCAGGGATGGTGACTCCACCACCTCCCTGGGAGCCTATTCCAGTGCCTAACAATGCTTTTTGTAAAGAAGTGTTTCCCAATATCCAGCCTAAACTTACCCTGGCACAACTTAAAGCCATTTCCCCTTGGCCTGTCACTGCCACCAGTGAGCAGAGCCCAGCTCCGCTCTCACTGTAAGCACCTTTCAGATGTTGTTAGAGAGCAATAAGGTCTCTCCTCAGCCTCCTTTACCCCAGACCAAACAGCCCCAGTTTCTTCAGTCTGTCCTCATAGGGCATATTCTCCAAGCCCTTCACAGCCTTGATGCCCTTCTTTGCACCTGCTCCAGTACTTCCATGTCCTTTCTGTACTGAGGTGCTTAAAAGTGAACACAGTACTCGAGGTGAGGCCTCACCAATGCCAAATACAGGGGCAAAATTACTTCCCTGGTCCTGCTCTCCGCACCATTCCTGATACAAGCCAGGATGCCATCGGCCTTCTTGGACACCTGGGCACACTGCTGGCTCATATTCAGCTGACTGTCCGTAAGTACACCAAGGTCCCTTTCCATCAGACAGCTTTCCAGCCACTCCTCCCCAAGGCTGTAGGGTTTCCTGGGGTTGTTGTGACCAAAATGCAGGACCCAACACTTGGCCCTATTGAAACTCATACAGTTAAACTTGGCCCATCGAGCCAACCTGTCCAGGTCCCTCTGTAGTGCCCTTTTCCCCTCAGGCAGATCAACACTCCCTCCCAGCTTGGTACCATCTACAAACTTAGTGAGGTTGCACTCAATCCCCTAATTAAAATGGTTAATAAAGATGATAAATAGAAGTGGCCGCAGTACAAAGCCCTGGGGGATCACTCATGACTGGCTGCCAGCTGGATTTAACTCCATTGACCACAACTCTTTGGGCCTGGCCATCCAGCCAGTGATTCACACAGAGGAGCACATTCCCATCTAAATCATGGGCAGCCAGGTTCTCCATGAGAATGCTGTGGGGAAAGCGTCAAAGTCTTTACTAAAGTTCAGGTAGACCACATCAACAGCCTTAAATAACTTTGTCCACTAAGTGGGTCACCTTGTCATAGAACGAAATCAGGTCTGTCAAACAAGATCTACCACTTGTAAACCCATGCTGACTGGACCTGATCCCCTGGTTGACCTTTAACTGGTCCATGATGGCTCCTGAGAATATCCATTCCATAGCCTTCCCAAGCACCGAGGGGAGGCTGATAGGTCTATCAATACCAGGATCATCTTTTGAGCCCTTTTTGAAGATGGATGTCATATTTGCCAGTCTCCAATCTGCCAGGACATCCCCGGTTAGCCTGGACTGACAAAGAATGATGGAGTGTGGCTTAGCAACCACATTTGCCAACTCCCTCAGCACTCTAGAGTGCAATCCATCCAGCCTCATGGACTTGTGAGCATCCAGCTTTCAGAACAGGTCAAAAACTATCTCATCATGGATCATACAGAATATAACCAACCAACAGATGCCTTTCCCTACTATCCCCCATTAGATTTCATACTTAGGTATGCACATGCTTGCTCATTATAACGTTGTGAATATCCTCATTGCCTCCAGAAATACTCACAGATCATGAAAGCAACACAGGAAGAACCAGAACTGTAATGAGGTGAAATAGAAGAAATGGAAGTTCAGCATGGAGACATGAGTGCTCCTGACACAGCGCAGCAGGAAAATGAAATCTTATAATCACAGCACACTGTTTTATCACAGGCATAGCTACCAGGGAGGACAACAGGCCAGCATGGATACTGAATGCTGGTCTGATTGTTGTGTGGGGAGACCCAGGGACTCAGTCACAGAATCATGAAGTCATGATTCTTGGGTTGGAAGGGACCCCAAGGGTCATCGAGTTCCAACCCCCAGACAACCCAATCCAGTCCTACTAGGTGCTGAGCAGTGGTCCTGACCAGCTGGATGCACAGGCAGATTGCAGCTTCACCCCAAGATAATGGAGGAGCTGCTGGGCCTCGGCACCACTGTGCTTTGCAGTACTGTGGCTGGAATAACCAACAAGATGAGGTCACCCATAGAAGCTCCTCCAGAGCTGGTTAGCACACATCCCTGATGAGCAGGGCAGTGGAGATGGAACAACGAGGGCCATGAGAAATGACTATACCCATTTCAGTTTGGTTTCTGAAGGAGGAAACAAAGTAGCAGCTTTGACACATAATGGGATGAAAATCCTTCTGAGAAGCACCTCGAAGGATACCTGAAAAAGAAACCCAGAAATGGGAGTAGTTTAACACAAAACCCCACTGTTAATCACACAGAGCTGAGCACAGCCTTGTTGTTGGGCACAGACTGTGTGCAGCTGGGTGCAACTCAGAGCAGTGCCAGGTCCGGATGTGGGAGAGGGAAACTGACTGAGGTCTCCCTGCCACCCTCCTAACACTGCAGGGAAGGGAGCCCTGACTGACCAGGACACCTCTGTGTCCAGTGGATTTCAAGGCTGAAAGGTGAATGTGGGACCTGACACGTGAGAAAAGAAGAGTCGAGATGATTCTCAGTCTATCAGGCACGTGGCTGCAGGATACAGAGGTGCACCTGCCTGTGAGGGGAGCACTTTGCAGGGTTGGCCATGTCTGCAAGCATCCCTGTGTATTACAAGCTGGGAGAAAACAGTTCTGCAGTGAAGCTCACTCTCCAGTGGCTGGTTCCTTTACCCTTGCTGACTGCAGCTAGCAAGGGCCAGGAGCCAAGAGCAATGCTGATCATGAGGTGTCTGGAAATGTTTGCCATGACTTTATCCTTAAAATGACCCCCTGTAGATATTTTGCTCAGCAAAAGAAGGTTCTACCTAACCCTTGGGGTGCAAACAGCAACACAGACCCCCAGGGAGGAGTGATGGGTCACTCCATGAACTCCTGTAGAAGTGACACCTAAATTCCAGATGGCCAGCAGGAAACAGAGCGGGACATCTTACATCTTACTGTGTCCACAGCAGGGTGCTCCTCTTCTGCTGCTGCTTCGATCTCTCATCCAGACTGAGAACTTGAGAGACTTTCTAAATGTGCAAGCAGGTGGGGTCCCACCTGCCTGTGTTAAAGAAGAAAAGAACAGATCCCAGAAGCAAACAGACCTCTCAGTGCTTAATAGAAGTTTGATGTGTGAGGTGCTTGTGCAAGTGAGATGTGGCTCAGAACTCTGTTATGGAAGTTTTGCTCTGTGACAAATATGCAATGAATGACTCGTCCTGAAACCATGCCAATGTGTAGGTGCTGCTATCACAACATTCGATGGCTTTAACTTACTGTGAGCGTTCTTGCGATAAATCATGGAAAACCTTGCTTGTGCTATCTTTAGTCACTGCAATGTTTCACAAGTCACTCACAGCTCTAAAAATACAGTTTATATCATTGGATTCCTGGAATTCTTTTAGTTCTTACACTCTGATTTAAGTGGCATTAAAGCTGGGCTGTGCAGTTCAAGGCTGCAGGCTGATATTTCGTTGTGGATTAGAGATCACCTGGGTTCAATACAATGTTTGCAATATTTATTTGATTTGGATCCAAAGGTAATTTGGAAAATCTTCGTGTAGGTACACCTCGTACCTGGCTATGTGGAACAAGGGCTAGATTTTGTTTGGGACTAGATAGTAATTTAATAACCTTTCCAATATAGAATTAAACTAAAACACATGCTCACCACAAGAGCTGAGAGGACTGTTTAGGGTTTTCTCCCCAAAACCTGCAGATAACTTTCCTCTTCTGGCCTATGTGATGACTTCTGGGTCAGACATCTCTCTCTTCTTTATTTTTGCTTCACTTACATGTCTTTCATAATAGCTGTTGATTCAGGAACACTAAGAGCAAAAATGTCTTGACCTCCCACTGGCCTTTCTGGATTTGATTACCAGCTCACCAATGGCTGATAGTTTGAGCAGAATTTAATGCTTTAATTTTCCTTGATAGGGACTATGGAGCACGTTACTTTTTTTCTTATCCCAACTGGCAGCTCAACAAAGCTCTGCAATAAAAAGCTCCATTTGTGTAATAAACTGTTGTACAATCTACTACTTATGAACACGGGCCCTGAAAATGTGCAACCTTTCTGCACATTACATTAAACGCAAACCAGATGGGCACTTGAAAATCCTCCTCTTTGTTGCAAGGGGCTAAGGGAGCTGGTGGTCAGAGGGTCTACTTCACTATACAAATAAACACAAGAGTTTAACTACATTATTTTCCAAAATCAGCAATGGGAAACCTATGTGGAAACATTATGAGCAGTTAGAGAACGCGCTGCTAAACTGGGGTAGGCACAAGGGGAACTCTTCTGCTCTCTTAAATGCAGCAGTCTAAATGGCAGTGGTAAGGTCCATCTCATGCAGCTTTCCAGTTAGTGGCCTCTGGCCTCATGCATACAGACCAGATAAACAACCTGCAGCTGAAGCTCTGACACTCAAAATGTGGCTACACATTGACACACCTGGAGAAACAAATGGGTAAAATTAAACTCTTCTCTGACACATCTGAGCCAGAGCTGGTCATGTGAAGCCCAGCAGTCATTGGAAAGAAGCGCCAATCTCCAGAAGGGACTGAGTCCATTCTGAGCAGGGTTTTGAAGGCAAAGAAACCTCATCAGATCAGATAGACCTCACATTTATGTAACTCTCTGCCTGAAATACATCTCACTCTCAGAGTCCTAGAGGCTGGCAACAAGGGATAGCAACACTGAACCGACGACTGCTAAATCTGGTTGTAGCAGAAGACGCCCAACACCTCACACACTGAGCATGTGTTCTGAAACAGCTTCTGAGGAGCTGTTTGACAGCAGGTAGCTCTTTCATGGCCTTTTATCCTTATTTGTGATTGCAAGTGGTACCACAAAATTCTTTCTGAAATCCACCTGGCTTGGCCGAAGTGATTCATAGGGCTCGTATTCTCACTACCTTCCCTAGGGAGGTGTGCGAAGAGTCACCTAGGAGATGGACAAGGTAAGGATAGTCTTGATGCAAGCCAGTGAAGATGAGCAGAGAAATGTGTCGTACAGGTACATCCATGGTACAGATGCCACAGGTAAGGAAGAGGTGTACAGCAAGGTGGGATGAGATGAGCTGAGCTGGGATGAGATTAGATGCAACGAGATGCCATAAGATTGGATGGAAAGCAGGATATTATCCTAAAGAAAATGACTCTGGGATCATTGATTCTTTAGAATGCTATCACTGGCCCTCGGGTCCAGATCCAAGAAGGTTTTAGGAGGACCAGGAAGTGAAAAGTAGCTTACTTAAGGCTGCTTAAAGTATTGCCAGGAACTCTTATCTCACCAGTGGGCAACTCAATTCATTGAGGCTGGGTGGAACATTTGCTGAGGGTGAAGTTGCCTTGTTGAGCTCAAAATGATCTCTCCTGACAAGGCAAAGTGCAACCGATAGTAGATCCAGCACTCAACCATGGTGCATACACAGTGGCAATGTTGGGAGGCCTAGGTAGAGCTCATCTCTAAATCCAATATTGTTACTGACTTTCAAAAGGCCCACAGCCATGTTTGCCTTAGGCTCTTCCAAAACAGCAGTTCACAGCTCTGCTCAGTTCAGGCCAGTGTGGCCCAGAACTCAGGAGGAGAAGGTGCCATTGAGCATTTAAACATCATGGCCTATGGGGCTGTGCACCATTCTGGTATGCCATGGCAGAAGAGCATCCTCAGAACGTACCTCCCCAGGGGCTGAGAAGGGACAGAGGCAGGGGAAGAGCTGGGCAGGCAGGTGTCAGGATTCCTACCCTGTGTTTGCGTACCAGTATCCTCTATCTGTTCGGAGCATACACATCCAGTCCCAGGTTTTTGTAGGTCCTGCTGGATGGGCTTTCTCCTTTCTCAAAGGTGATTTATTTTTACAAACTTAAATGAAATCTCCTTAGCCGTTTCTGAATAATACAAGAGTTAAAAAGACTATTTTCCTATTTAAAGATATTCTAGCTAGAGTGTTTTCATTAAATCAAAGTTAAGTCAAATAAAGACTGTGATTTGAAAGTTCAGACTAAGGCAGGGGCTCTGAGGAGCAGTGCCCCTGGGAGATGGGTTTCTGTCCAAGAGCACCAAACCCTGCAGATCACCAGCTGGAGGGCTCCACTGGGAAGAGCATGGGACACCCATTCTCCTCAATGGTGATGAAATGAAATGCAGTAGGACTGACAACTACAGACAGTGCTTATATCCCCTTCCTTCCCATCATCCTCAGCCACTCTCTCCTTCACTGACATAGTCTTGGATGGTGGACCCCTACTCCCTCCTGCTGCTTTCCTCTATACATCTGCGGTATGGAGAAGAGTGGCAAATACACCTGCACAGACAACCCTCATGGCACTGGGAAACAAGCAGACACTGACTTGTTCCTTTTGACCCTTCCTTCCTCAACAGGCGACAGGATAGAAAGTCCCTGCTGTGAAAGCCCAATGAAAGGCACCAAGCTGGACAAGGAAGCTCTGCTTTGAGGGTACTAATCTGCTTCAGGTCTCTATGGTGACTTACAGAACTGCTCTGTACCACTGCGGAGGGTCACCCGCAGAGCTGGGGATGCCACTCTTCCGCATTTCCCTGCTGAATGCTCATCAGCTGTCTCCACCAGCCCAGCAGGAGCTGTCCCAGAAGAGATCAAAGACAAGCCTTGGCATCACATGAGATGTGTGACTCTCGGCAGGCCCACCTGTTCCTGAGATGTTGTGAGATGAAGGGAGATGGCTGCTACTGAACAGAGTCAGCAGGAAGAGCCAAGCTTTCACATTATCTGATTGTGCTAAAGAAAGGGAAAAACAGCAAAGGGAGGAGAGCAAAGGGCTGGAGGGATGCCCAGATGATGGTGGGCTCTTCTCTCTTGGAAACTCTGCAAACAACCCATGCAGGAGTGGAGCCATGTCCTGACGGACCACCAAGCTGGTGGCCATGCAGAGCATGAGTCTCCAAGAAACAGGAATTGGAAAGCTATAGGAGAAATACGAAGTTTATGCACCACCAAGCAGTCTTAACTTTATCCTTTCACAGGTCCACATCATTGTTGCCTTTGGTATCATGTTATCTTAAGAATACTTCAATATCTAAGACTGTAGGAAAAAAGTGCACTCATTGGTGTGACTTAATCTGACTGTGGGCAGAGTCTGGGCCTGACTCTCAGCTGTGTTATTCCAGCCTGACACCAGTACATTGCCATGATGACATCATTTGGATTATTTCTGATTTATAGTGATTGAGAAAAATTGGGTCCTGTACAATAATGCAAACAATCAGAGACACAAAGCAAAAATAGTGCCTTCAAGCTGCACTTTCACATTGCATGATATTTTGAAGACTTAATATTGGAAGCCTTGGAGTGCACAAAGAGGAATTTTCTTCATTTCTTATATTATACAGTTGCCTGAAAGAAATGGCAAACAACTCCTCAGCCTGAATACCCTTTGCATAGGCTGAATTGTGTTTTGTTTTTTTCTGACTGCCTTCTTCCAACAGATCTCCACTGGATCAACATCTGTCAACATGAGTACTTTCCAGATACATGGCCAAGGAATCAGAAATGATCCTTGCAGAGGCCCAGGCCAAGTTCTGCTCTGTTATACTGATCTGAAGCAATTTTGGTAAATGCAGGATTACTTGAAGCCTCCAGCACTCTTTGAGAGCAGAACAAGCCTACCAGTTTGTTTGCAACCGAAAACCTGCTCCACTGACCAACCTTACTTCACATTCTCCAACAAATGTCATTACTATTGTCAGAACATTGGTCTCTTCCTAACACCTTGAAATGCTGCCTTTCAGCCCAAAATTATATTAAGCACTTGGAGGCAAAGAACATGACACACAGCTCACAGATGACAACAGTACTTAAGCACGACACAGAAATACTGAGAGGGGAGCCACATCCATTAATTTTAAAATACTGCCACCAGGAACAACTTCAGGAACACCACAGAAAAAATAACAAGCCACAACCCAGCACATGTAAGAGATGCTAATCAGTTCACGATCCAGTTGTGCACGTTCACTTTCTCCCTCTTGATGCCACTGAGAGCCACTCACCATTCTTTCTCTCTGCAAAGGGGGGTGGCTGGAGCTTGGTGCCATCCCTCACTTCACCAGCAGCCTTTTCTTTGGGTGACTTCTCTTCCTCATTTCCACCTGGTGCACTTTTGTGGTCCGAGCGATCCTGTTTGATCACACCATTCATCACCGTGCCTGTAGGGACCGGTCCAGATTCTGACTGCTCCACTTTGGATGCTCAAATGGAGAACCAGACACCGAAGCGACCTCTGGAAAAGAAGTAGAGCAGGTAAGAATGAAACTCCCTGTCAGCCCTCGGGAGAGTGAATGAAGACTGGCGTTTGTAAAGCAATCAGACCGCAGACACACGTTAGCAACATTTCAGAGGAAGGCTTTGTTACTGGATTTGTTATAGGATCTGTTACTGCCTGCTTGATTCTGTCCACTGTGTCTGCTGGGTCTGCATCCTTGGCTGCTCTGCTGGACAGATTGCTGACCATAAGCACCGGATATCTGCAGAAAAGCCAGGGGTGTTGTGAAAAAACACAGTCCTGGAGAATCCGCGTAAGGGAGTACTTGAACTGTTTGAAATGCAGAGCAGATCTATAAATGGAGAATAACCTTTCTTTATGTAAAGCTCTGGTTAGCAGAGCAAACTGGTGATGGAACTAGTGCACGCAGCACAGAAGAGGCTGCTAATTGCAACGCACAGACAGCAAATGAGAAATAGCAAACAGCAGCTAGCCTTCATGTCAGAAAGTGCACCAACACCCTGCAAAGTAACATATGCATGCAAAATTATTCTCTGATTAACACACACAGTGGTGTTAAAGCCTTTATGAAGAGTTTCACCAGATTAGGTAACAATTTTTGAGAGTTCTTGAAGGACAAGAAGGTTTGTTTGTTAGTTTACTATGAGTTTTATGCAGGGTTTGTCAAAATGCATCAGGAAAACTCCCAAGAAATTCCATAAATTCATTTCACACTTCCACAAAACATTTAGGGAAGGAGAGAGCTTCCCTTGGTGACACTCATACCTCACTGGAGGAAAGGGAAGGATCCAGTTCACCCCAGAAGTCTTTGTGGGATGCAGGCACATGACCCAGGAGGAGCTGCTGACACTAAGTGCAGCAGCACAAAGCTGCAAGAATCATTTCAACAAACTGTTTTATCCAAAAAAAAAAAAAAAAAAAGAAACACAAAAAACAGCCATCCAGATGCTAAGTGAAAGTGAATGCCTGTAAAAATCAGCACCAGCTCCTAATGAGTCCCATCAGGAAAGAGCTGAGGAGAGCTAAAAAAGGTCATTTGCAGAGAACAAGAATAGAAAAGTGCAAGATTGATTCAGTGATAAAATCTGATTTAATACAAAAAAACGAACCAATTTACTGTATAAGGAAGTAAGAATAATGTGTTGTATACGATACCATCTCCTCCACACTACATGTGCCAGGACTTTCTCACACCCCTCTTCCTACCCCGCACCACTCAGATTTTGCCATCTGCTTTCTCCTTCCATCTGCCTCTGTCCACCCCTGCCTGCCCTCACCACTGCCCCAGCCTTGTCCCATTGGCAGCAGGTCCATCTATGTCCAACTGTCCTGCTTTGTGCTGCATTTCATTGCCAGGTGAGATTGCCCAGAGTGGTATTGGATGCCATTCCCTTGAAGACACTCAAGGTCAAGTTGGATGGAGCTCTGAGCACCTGACAGAGCTGTGGGGGTCACTGTTCATAGCAGGGGATTTGCATGAGATGACCTTTAAGGGTCCCTTCCAACTCAAATAAGTCTACAATTCTACTATCAGGAGTTCATGCAGTGCCCACACAGTGTTCAGGGAGGAAGTCCTAGGTGTGCCTGTATCTCTTTTTTGCTTTGCAAATGGGACATAAGCTGTCCCCAAGTGCGGCTCCTGAGACTGGCTGCGTCCTTACCTGACCCTGGTGGCTGGGCTATGAAATAAAATGCAGAACCTTGCTCAGTCAGAACCCAGTCCTTATCCAGGCAAAACTCCTCACCAGTCCCTCTTTTCTTTCCACCACTTCCTTTCCCACTTGTCTTTGTAGCCCTTTCCCCACCTCCTATGCTCAGTAATTTTTTACCAAAGCCTGGCCTGCTACATATTAGACACAGCCATGCCCTGGAAACAGCCCTGCAGGCACCCAGACAGGCCAGGGCTTCGTTGCACACTGAATCTTTGAACTGACATTCTCTGTTTCCAAGTCCAAGTGCACATTGCTTAGCTCCCTTGGGCAGTTCATGGTCATCTCTCTAGTGGTGTGTCTGCTGTGCACTGCCCCTTCCCCACCACAGTGCTCAGCTGTATGCCCATCACCATCCACTGTAGGGCTGTAGACCCACTTTGGCAGCATTATCTCCAAAGCTTTATATTCAATTCATGACTAACGTGGAGTATGGAACAAGTGTTTACATTACTACTTTAAAATGTACATTTTTTAACTTTTAGAAGTTGCTGATATAATGCATCTTTCCAGTGGAATAGTGGGTGATGACAGGACAATCCAGCAAACTGCATCTGCTTACAAAAATGAGACTTTGTTCAACTGAACACTAAATCTTTGATAAATTAGTCGGGGCTTTGGTGACGTACATGTTGAACCAATATGACAGTTTTATATGGATTATTATTATTAATGTTTTTGAAAAATAGAGAGCGTGAGCCAGACATCCAGTGCTGAAGCTGCAAGACCACCAGCAGAGGCAAGAGTCTTTCAGGAAGGCTTCTTCCAGGCACTGTGTACAATCTTTTTGCACTCAGAGCATATGCAACATTTTAATTTGCAGTGATTGTACTGAAGTCCTTTCTGTCTGAGCCAGAAGGTCATGCTGCAGCCCTGGCCACGCATGCTTTCACAACACACTCAAGTACCACTGGTTCAATGGTGTTTTTTTTTTTTTTTCCTGAAGTCAAATTTGGCCTCAAAACATTCCACATTGTTCACTCACTTCAGCCTGAACTGATTGTATTTATAAAGCTTAAGCACACTTTTGAGCCTCAGAGCACATCTCCCATCAGCCACTACTGCCAACACATAAATTGCAAGGCTGTACACAGTACAGGCTGTCCCCCATCTCTTTCTGCCTATAAATATTAAATTCATAAAGCAGGACTACCATGGCAGCTCGTGGGTGCTTACTTCCACAACACTGGGGATCCTCTGGAGCTAAGGCTTGGTAAACAAGGATCTGTTCTGTTTCCCCATAGATGTACAAGTCTTATGAGGAGACACTGAGGGATCTAGGATTGTTCAGTCTGGAGAAGGCTCAGGGGAGACCTTATTGCTTTCTATGACTCCCTGAAAGGAGGTTGTGGAGAGGTGGGGATTGGTTTCTTCTCCCAGGAAACAGCGACAGGACAGGCAGCAGCAGAGGTTCAGGTTGGGTATGAGCTGGAGTGTGATCACACGGCATGTGCAGGACAACCAGGAGATCCGGCCCAGCCAGCATGAGATCTCAAAAGGCAGGTTATGTTTGACTAACCTGATCTTCTATGATTGAGCGACCCACCTGGTGGAAGAGGGAAAGCCTGTTGACTTATTCTACCCAGACTTCACAGTATCACAGAATTGCAGGGGCTGGAAGGGATCTCAAGAGATCGAGTCCAACTCCTCCAGATAAAGCAGGTACTCTACAATTGGTTGCACATTTAATGTCCAGATGGGTTTTCACTTCAGCAAAGCCTTTGACACTGTCCCCAGTAGTATTCTGCAGAAGCTGGAAGCCCGTGGCTTGCAAAGGTATACTCTTTGTTGGGTAAAGAATTGGCAGTGAAGTGACAGTGAATGCAGTTACATCCAGCTGGCGACTGGTCACAAGTGGTATTCCCAAGGGGTTGGTATTGGGGCTTGTCCTGTTCAATATCTTTACTGATGAGGGAATTGAGTTCAGCCTCAGTAAGTTTGCAGATGACACCGAATTGGAAGGAAGTGCTGATCTGTCCAAAGATAAGAAGGCCCTACAGGGTGATCTGGACAGGGTGGATAGCTGGGCTGAAGCCAATGGGACGAGCTTCAACAAGACCTAGTGTTAAGTCCTGCACTTTGGTCACAACAACCCCAAGAATCATTGCAGGTCTGGGGCAGAGTGGCTGGAAGACTGCATGGAAGAAATGGACCTGGGACTCTGTCAGCTCTTGGCTTAATATTAGCCCAGGTAGCCAAGAAGGCCAATGGAATCCTGATTTGTACCAGCAATAGGGCAGCCAGCAGAGCAGGAGGTGTTCACCCCCCTGTACTCAGCAATGGTGAGGCTGTAACTTGAGTACTGTGTTCAGGTTTGGGCCCCTCACTACAAGAAAGACATGGAGGCCATGGGGCGTGTCCAGAGAAGAGTAATAGAGCTGTGAGGGGTCTGGAGCACAAATCTTTTGGGGAACAGCTGGGGGAACTGGGATGGTTCAGTCTGGAGAAGAGGAGGCTCAGGGGAGACCTCATCGCTCTGTACACAACTCCCTGACAGGACATTGTGGCAGGATGGGGGTCGGCCTCTTCTCATGGGTAAAAGTGACGGGACAAGAGACGATTGCCTAAAGTTGCACTATGGGAAGTTCAAATTGGATATTAGGAAAAAAATTCTTGTCAGGAAGAGTGGTGAGGCATTGGAACGGGCTGCCCAGGGAGGTGGTTGAGCCACCATTTTTGGAGGTTTTCAAGAAACATGGAGATGTGGCACCAAGGGTCATGATTTGGCAGGTGTGGTGGGGATGGGCTGGTGGTCAGACTAGATGATCATAGAGGTCTAGTCCAACCAGGTCTAACCTGGATGGTTCTATGGTTCTGTGTGCACCTAGAAATAAAGGCTCAGATGGGATTCAGTCACGTCTCTTTCCTGAGGACTTTGACACTTAAATCTAGTGTCTCCTGAGAGCTACCCTTGTTGGTCTGGCCATGGAAGGAGCAGCATGAGCACATCCTGCCTGGTCAGATCTTTTCCTGGAGTAGATCAGGCAAATCTGAAATAGCCAGACAACTCATCTCTTGCACAGCTTTTTAGGAAAACCCACAGACTCCCTGTCAGATGTAATATATGCATCTCACTGCCACTTCCTAGCGCTCTTCCTGCCAAAGCTGAGGGCATGGGAACACCACTATTCAACACTAATGGAGAAGAGAGAGAAAACATACCAACCATCGCATCTTGGGTGGAGATGGATGCTGAACTGGAGCCTGAGCCCTGCATCCCTTGGACACCTGTCTACCCCTGGATCAGTGACTTGCAAGGTGGCTGTGACACCCTTGGTCACAGCCTTCCTCCCACTCTTGCAGCAGGAGATAATGCAGTAATACACCCAGACAGGGGACTCACCCCAACCTCCCCAGATGGTTCGGTGCCCACAGACATCAACAAGTGCCATTTGAATTCAGCCAGCATTAGCTGGAGGAAGAGCTCAAGCCCCCACCCACCTACACATGTAGCTCCAGGCTCTGCACACTGCTCTGAGTTTGTCAGAGTTGGAAAGGAGCTGTTTTCCCACACTGCAAAACTTTCCGTGATTTTTATAATTTTTTCCTTATCCCAAATGGGGATAAAATAAACATGAGGAAAAAAAAAGGAAAAAGAAAAAAAAAAAAAAAGGGTAGCAGGTCACTCATGAATTTTCACAGTATAATTTTAGGATATTTTAATCTGTAAAACTTTTTAACCTCTTCTTAGTAAAAATTAACGAACCGGTAAGATTAAAACTGATTTTAAGAAGTGGGGGAGAAAAAATTGAAAGAAAAAGACAAAGAAAAGGATGAGTCTCATTAGAGTAGCATCTGTCACGCTAACCATGCAGGACCCCCGGTGTGCTCCATTGCTGAGTAAAACAATTTGGGATATTTCTGACTCACTGACAGTCAGGATATAGACCCGCAAGGCACAGGCACTATGGTAGCCGGACTGGTAGAATCTGCGTAGGCATGAGACTCATGTTTAGACACCCTGGCTCCTACCTGTATCTTGCACAGGGTGAAGCACAACACCTGGAATAAACATTGCTTCTTACCACCAGGAAGGGCCCAATGAAAGGCACTGCCTGAAGGACAGATCCTCCCTTATATTGCTATGATGCAACACTGATGGCTTTGCTGGTTTGAACACTTGCTCTCTGCTGAAGATGGACCTCTATGCCTAATCTCATTCATTTTCCATATTCTCATCTTTTCCTCTGCGCCATCTTCTGCATGCACTGAGACAGGAATAAGCTGAGCTTATATTTCCTCAGATACTGGATCTATCTAAATCCTCCTCTGCTTTCTTGTTTGCTCTGTCAGCTGTTGAAGTGGAAGTAAATACATTTCTCTCTAATACATGTGCAGCGCTTCTTAGGCAATCCTGATGCGCCATAAAACTTTAAATTCCCAAAGAGAAAAACCAGGAGAAGATGTTCAAGGATGCAGTTCAGCTTTATCAAATTCTCCACGTGTTTGTTGTGGTGTGTTTGTATTCCTGGGCTTCTGCTTGCAGGAATGTTGCTGATAAAACCATCTCGCTAAGCACGGACTTTGTGTGTTCTAGATGATGTTTACAGTGCTCAGACCGTAAGAGCAGCCCTGGATTCCTGCAGGCAGAAGTCCCATTGACATTTGCGCTATTGTGTTGTGGATGCTGATCAAACCTTGTTACATACAAGTTCCATCAGGATCCTGCCTGGTCTTCCTTCCAGACACATCACATCTGGCAAGGCAGATGAGAACTCCGAGTGCTCGTCCCACACTCAGAACAACAAGAGACCTTTGGCCCTCTGCGATCAGCCTGGGGCTGCCAGGGAATTTACCAAAACTATGAGTTTGCTGTTTTCCTTGCAGATGATGTCCCCTTTGCATGATTCCCCTCACTGAACTCCCTCATGCCTGCTGAGGATGAAGAAAGCCCCATCGTGTAATGGAGCAGGATGCAGTGGCAGTGTGTGAAGCCCACGGGCTCTTTCCCACAGATCTGTGCATTCCTCCCATGCCCCGGAGCAGTGACCTGCTCACTATTCCATCCTCTGCACAAGGAGCTCTGCTCAGGAGGACTGCCCGGAAAGGCAGCCAGGAGACTTCCTCAAGCAAATGGAAAACAAGCCAAGGAAACCTGCCACCAGCCTGGAGACCCCTCCTCCGCCAACGAGCTGCTTTTTGTGCAAGTCTTGCATGGAATCAGTGCCAAGACCCTGTGAACAAAGCCGTGCAAAGGCGATGCCATAAAATCTTCACTCAAGGCAAATTCTCCTAGTGTTTGGTCACATTCTGATCCCCACGCTTAGCAAACTTTGCCAACTCTCTGCACCCCCAGGGATTTTAGGGTAGTATCTCCTTCCCAGCCTCCACATTCCCAGTGTTGATATCTACTACAAGATGCCCAAAGGCTATGGGGTCAGAGACGTCAGCTACGAGTCCTGTGATGGAAAATGGCAGCTGTCTTTGTTCAAGACATCTCCTGGCCTTCAGCCTGTGGAGGATGATGATAGATATGGGCTGTTCTCAGGAGAACATCTCAGCTCTGCCCTCAGCCCCATCCCCTCAAGCTATTTTCAAAAGGAGCCATTTCTCCTTCATTTTTCCATTCAATAGAGCTTTAAGTGGTGAAAAATGACAGAGGAAGTGCTGATTAGGAAAGAGGTCATTGATCCAGATCCTCTCAGGATCCACATCCCCATCAGCCATGTAAACAGGCTGAGAGTATCTGAGACAAAACCAGACAAAAATTAAATGCTTCTGTAATACTTGATCTTCAAGGTAGTATGAACAGTGAACAGAACCATTGGTGCTAATTCATTGAGAACTATTTCCCTGATTGTGCATACATTTTCATAGGACATTTCTGGAACCCCAAAGCCCATCCAAGGATGGAGACTCCCTAATGCTACATTGCAGTAGGACCCGCAATGACCTGTTCTCTCTATGAGGGTACACCATGTGCAGCACTGCAGGTGTTTTCATGATGTAGTAGCAAATAGAAAATGAGAAGACCCTTAATGAGCAGCGGTTTGATGTAGCATTATGTGGTGACTGTTAGAAGGAAGTGAGGCCGCCAACGATGTAACCACAGTGTGACATTCTGGCAACAGGTATCTCTCTGAATACAACCACCTGGGGGGCTCTGACTATCAGCAGGACATCCCAAGGTCCTTGAGTGTCCCCATTCACAACAGTGTGGAACAAAGATTTTCTTTGCTCTGAACAACATTAATCACAACCCTGGTCACTATGCAGCCAGCACACAAGCCCTCTGTATCATCCACTACACCAGAGCTGGCACACTGACTTCCTGATGTGGTTGGGATTGAAAACCTGAGCACTTGTCCATCACACTGCACAGGAGAGCTGGGTATTTGAAGGAATTCTGAGGAGACGTAGAGTAAAATTTCATTTCTGGATGCCAAGGACAGAGAACACACGTTCATGCTGACACAGCTGAACACGTGTCTCAGCTCCTCAGCTCCTGCTCCTGTACAGGTCCTACTGAGGTCTGGCCATGGCAATAGCATTGACCAGGCATAGATGGCAGTCCCAGGGCTGGTTCTTTGTCCAAAGCTACAACACAGCTCCATTAGCTCCTGGAAGTGCCATGTGGTGGAGTTGTGTCAGGAACTGAGCCACAGCACAAGTGATCACAGTCAGCCACAGCCTCTGCCACGACCATGGGGAGCCCTGGACAAGGCATGGGGGTCACCAGCCCTCTTTACATCTGCTGTACTTCTGTCCCTGTCTGGAGATTAGAAGTACTTTACAGAATACAGTTCACGTGCTACCTGCCAGTTCCCACCAGTTCCTAGCACTGCCGATGTATCTGGGGCTATTCTCTTGCAAAGTAATCTGCTGGAAATATTAATGTATTTCTGAACAACACATGCACATAGTTCTGCGTTAGATAAAACTCCTTCTTATGAATTTGGACCATGCTTATAGTTTTAAAAGCAATCTTGAAATAAACTTAAAAATCTTAAAATAAGCAATTACATTCCAAGTATGCTAAAAAGCAGGCATCAACCTCTAATCAATTATTGTTGCTTCTTATGTTTGTAGAAGTGCTTTTAGGCTAATCTAGTGAATTGTCCAGGTCTCACTCATGGCTCCTGTATGCTGGGGCTGGTGATGTTTGAGTCATACTGACTGCAACCAAGACATGGGGTGCAGGAACCTGCACACCTGGGGTCAGCCCCCTTCCCAACAGTCCTTACGGGCTGAAGAGACAGAGAGGATGAGGTTTTTGATAGAAGCTCTTATTTCTAAACTATTACTTGAGATGATTTTGTTTTCATGGAACCATAGAAAGGTTGGAAAGACCACTAAGATCACCTAGTTAGACCATCCACGTTGTTTTTGAATGCCTTTAGGAATGGTGACTCAACCACCTCCCTAGGTAACCTGTTCAAATGCCTGACCACTCTTTCTGAGAAGAAAAGTTTCCAAATACCAGCTTGAACCTCCCTTCACTCCACTTAAGGCCACCATCTCTTGTACTATCACCGTTATCAGGGAGCAGAAGCTGACTCCCACCCCCCCCTTGCCATAGCCTGAAGGGTGTTGTAGAGAGTTGTGGGGTCTCCCCTGAGCCTCCTCTTCTCCAGACTGTCCCATCCAAATTCCCTCAGCTGCTCTCCCTAAGACTTGTGCTCCAGACCCCTCACACTCCCTCCTGTTGCCCCTCTCTCGACACACTCCAGGACTTTCTTGTAGCAAGGGGCCCAAACCTGAACACAGCACTCAAGGTGTGGCCTCACTTCACCTCACAGGGTACTGAGTACAGGGAGAAGATCACCTCCTGCTCTGCTGGCTGCACTATTTCTTATACAAGCCAGGATGCCATTTGACTTTTCCAACCCTCTGCCCCAAGTCTGTAGCACTGCCTGGAGCTGTTGTGGCCAAAGTGCAGAACTTAACACTAGGTCAGGCCTTAACAGCAGGCTTACCCATCCTATTTTGAGTTGTGTGGGCACAAATGCTCAGAATCTAGACTATGTTTTCACATAGCAAAGCCTTGAATTCAGAAAACATTGAGAAGAATTATCCTGGACTCAGACACTTGCAATCCTCCATCAGAAAGCTAATGGTGGATCTTGTCAGGCTGCTTTGACTATGAGGGACCCTGCAGCACCAAACTGAAATATCTGCTGAGCTCAGTCACCCCAATCCAATGCAGAGCAGCTTCTATCATTTGAATGTATGTGGCTATTGTTGCATAATTTAACCGTGTCCTAATTTTGTGGCATTTGTGGTTTTTGTCTGACCTTTGTCTCCTATTCCATTGCATTTTAGAAATGTAATAAAATCTTTTGAAAAAACTGAAAATGTGGCAGAGATTTGAAATGGAAAATGAGTGCAAACTGGACCCATGCCTCTCTATTAGATGACAGAAGGAGGAGAAGAAACCTACTGTGACTATCACTATTAATAAAGTGATGAAGGCAGACATGCAACTGGAGGTAGAGGCAGCTCATGGGCCTGGAACATCCCTTGCTCCAGTGTGGGGGCCTTGCCAGCTGCAGTTGGCACAGTAGGCATTCAGTGGGTGGGAAAGGCTACAGACTGACCTAGCAGGGTTTTGGGAAAGATCCCAGCCTGTTGGCAGAGGCCTCATACCCAGGCAATATGTTCCCACTGCAGCAGGCACTGACCTGAGCCTGATCATGGAGTGTTTGTTGGGCAGGTCAGGCCCAGATGGGCCTTGTGCATTGCTTCTCTAACCCTGTGGTTGTGCGTCTGAGCAATGAACGTGTCTGATGATGGGGGTCACATCCAACTTGTGCTATTCAGCCTTTAGACCTCCACTGCACACTGCAGCCTCATTCCAGAGCCATCACATTCTCCACCGGAGTCATGAGTAGTCTCAGAAATAGAACAAAGACATCCTTTGTGCTCGTGGTTGGGATAGAATAGATCTCAGGATGTCCTGGAGGTCCACAAGACTCTGACTGCAGAGCCCAACCTGGGCAGCAGCAGGTGGCTAGTGGCTCTAGCTAGGACCATGTTGTGAGGGTTACAGAATCACAGAATTGTAGGGATTGGAAGGGACCTCCAGAGATCATAGAGTCCAACTCCCCTGCCGAAGCAGGCTCCCTACAGCAGGCTGCACAGGTAGGTTTCCAGGCAGTTCTTGAATATCTCCAGAGAAGGAGAATCCACAAGCTCCCTGGGCAGCACCTTCCAGTGCTCCATCACCCTCACTGTGAAGAATTTCCTTCGCATATTGGTGTGGAAATTCCTATGCTCATGTTTATGGCCATTTCCCCTTGTCCTTTCATCACAGATCACTGAAGAGAGGTTGATCATTTCCCTTTGACTCCCAATTTAAGGTATTTAAAACATTAATTAGAACACCTCTGAGTCTTCTCTTCTCAAGGCTGACCAGACCCACATCACCCAGCCTTTCCTCATAGGGGAGATGCTCCAGGCCCTTTACCATCTTCATGACTCTCTGCTGGACTCTTTTCAGGGGATCTCTGTCTTTTTTGTACTGGGGAACCCAGAACTGGATACAGTACTCCAGGTGAGGCCTGACAAGGACAGAGTAGAGAGGGAGGATCACCTCCCTTGACCCGCTGGCCAGGTTCCTTTTAATGCACCCCAGGATGCCATTGGCTTTCTTGTCCACCAGGGCACACTGCTGGCTCATGGCCAACCTGTTGTCCATCATGACCCCCAGCTCCTTCTCCAGAGCTCCTCTCCAGCAGGTCATGTCTCAGTGGCAGGCAGCACAGCCTTCGTACGTGTCAGCCACTCTTCCCAGCTTTGTATCATCAGTATGCTTCCGAGGGTGGACACTATCCCCGCATCAAGGTCACCAATGAAGATATTGGACAAGATCGGCCCCAGCACCAACCCCTGGGGAACACAGCCAGTCACAGGTCTCCAACTAGACTCTGCACTGCTGATCACCACCCACTGAGCTCGGCCAGTCAGCCAGTTCTCAACCCACCTCACTGTCCACTCATCTATCCTATACCTCCTCAGCTTCATTATCAGGATGTCATGGGAGACAGTATCAAAAGCCTTGTTGAAGTCAAGGTAGATTACATCTATCAGATTGGTTGAGCAGGATTTTCCCGTGGTGAATCTATGCTGACTATTTCTGATGACCTTCTCCTCTTCCAATTGCTTGGAGGTCATCTCTCCAGTGTCCTGAACTTGCCAGACACAGCTGTGCCTTTCAGAGGTCTCCAGGGCTCATTTTTTTCTAAAAAAAAAATCATTTCTACAACTTCAGATCACACACACTGTGACTGGAAGCCAAGAATAGAACATGGGTGGAGCTGACACAAATGGGAAATGGCTTCAGCACTTGTATGAAAGACTGTTTCTCTTGTTCCCTCTCACAAACTTGAAGTACCCTTCACAACCTGGGTCCCAGGAAGCTGTCAGATTGAATGTAGCCAAGTCTGCAATGATCTTCATTCTCCTCCTACACTTGCTCATTGTTGTATGGACCAAAAGGCCTAGACCGTGTCATCATAACCAGCCCAGGACTGTCAAGGACAGAGGCCCTCTCAATCCCTATTTGGACTGGTGATTTTTTGTTTTGAATGGAAACCATCTTGAAGCAAAAGATGTATCCCACAAGTTTGCAGCGTGTTGTAGAACACACAGGTGCCCATTTTGAATGAAAGAGGCTAGCATGATGAACCCAAGATTGATGTCACCCAGCAGGAGGGTCACTCATTCACTGCTCCATGGTAGCAGTGCCCATGAGAGTGAACAATTCCACGAAACCTTCATGTGCTGAAGAAAGGCCACACGTCCAAGCTCTGAAGGAGATCTAAGTAGCTACAGGACAGATCATTAGATATAGAAGGGGGACACAGGACTAGGAGATCAGCATCATTCTTTGTCTCTGATCCCCAACAATAACCTCAGTGAACAAAGAAGCTCTCGCAGAAGCCAACCATTCCTGGGCTACAACAAAAGAAATGTAGTCAGTAAGGTGAAGGTGGTGATCCTGCCCCTCTGCTCTGCTCTGTGAAACCTCACCTGGAATAGTGTGTCCAGATGTGGAATCCTCAGTACAACAGTGTCCAACTAAGGACAAAATGCTGTGTAGCTCCAAGTGTATGAACACATTACTACAAATGCACAAGCAACACACCTCACCCAGGCACACAGGAGTGCAGAGACACAAGAGAAGCAGTGCATTGGATTCAGCTCCTATCTCTATCCAAAACAGAACACTATAGGGAAAAACAAAAACAAACAAACAAACAAAACAAAACAAAACAAACAAAAAAAAAAACACACCTCCTTTCTGCATTCCAGAAGCCAGAGCTACACTAAGGGGAAAGAAAACTGGTGATTCACTCAGACAACTAACTAAAGCTCTGTAGTATGAGGATGATAAAATATAGAGCACTAGGGAGAACCAAGAATTGATAATCACCTCTTTTTAGCATTATTCTGGAGATACTAGCAAATGAAATATTCAGGATTTAATTTTTCACTCCAGGATCATTCCTGTCATATCATAAAATCCCTTCCATTAGCTTATCAAGCTCCATCTAGAAACAATGTAAGCTTCTTGCCCCTACTTTCCAGGTTGGAAGGCTGTTCAAGAATGTCATTCTTTTATTAGCTAGAAATTTTAATCTATCCAGCAGTCTAAATTTATTTTCAAAATCACTCAGACTCAAAGCACTAGGCCAGTAACCAAAAAGGGTGATGTTTAGGTAAGTACAGGTGGGGTTATTGCAAGAAACCAGTCTTGGCTTTAACTGGAGCTCCATGCCTAGTTGTTCTTATCACTCATCCCTCTCATTTCAGTGGCCATGACCCACAACTCCCTTAAACACCTGAAAAATCAGTTCTCTGGCTGTGACATACGGGACCAGAAAATACACAGTAAGACTATGCAGAACGTACAGACCTCATTCATCATGGGTAAAACTGATGCCAGGAAAAAATGATTATCTCACATCTGCACATGGATAAATACCAGTACTTCCATGCTGAATCCAGATTCCTTTTTGGATAGCCTTTCTGAAGAAACTGAGTCTAATTTGAAAAGGACACATGCAGAGCTATAAAGATAGATGCAATGAAGTTTTCCTACTGATGGTTTTGGCTCTATCCTGTCATTAGGACCTTTTGGGAAGAGGTGTCTAGAACTGAGAGAAAAAATCTTTCCAATTTCATCAAATATCCCAGAAACATCACAAACAATGGCACCCCTTGATGCAATGGTGAGGTCACATCTAGAGTACTGAGTTCTCTTCTGGTTCCCCGATACAAGGGAGGCAGACAAACTGTTAAGAGTCCAAGAGTGAGCTACTGACGATGACAAAAGGACTGAACCTCCTCTCCTGTGATGAGAAGCTAAGACAGCTGGGACGTTCCAGCCTGGCGAAGACTTGGAGCGATATTATCAGTGCCTATAAATACCTAAATGAAGATACAACAAAGATTGAGTCAGGCACAGTGTTGCCCAGGGTCAGAACAGGAGTGAATGGGCACAAACTGGAACGTAAGAAGTTCAGTCTGAACATCAGGAAATACTTGACTGTACTGGTGACAGAGCAGTAGAAAAGGTTGCCTGGAGAGGCTGTGGATTCTGCCTGCTTGGAGATCATCAAAAGCCACCTGGGCATAGTTCTGGGCAACATGTTCTATGGTTCTAGGTTGCCCTGCTTGAGTAAGTTTTGGATCAGATGACCTCCAGAAGTCCTTTACAATCTCAGCCTTTCTATGAAACATCAGACCCAGGTGAGCTTGGATTTTCAGGACATTTCTGACAAGTTTTGAGTGTGCATCTACCTGTGCATCCCAAAAGATTTTTTAAAAATCCATCTGTTACAGAATACAAGTGTACAGAAATAATATACAAAGGGTAGGTTTGTTTTAATGAAGGCAGAAAATAGGAAATCATGCTAGGGCTTGTTCTGATCAACATAGTTATACAGATAAAGCAACAGAAACAGAGAAATTTTCCTTATTATGCCCAATTACTGAAAGCACTAAAAAAGAAACCTGACACTGGAGAGCTACAGAAAGATATCCAAATACTGAGTGACTGAATGATAAAAAAGCAAATGCAAAACAAAGTCAATGGAGAAGAACAATCCAGACAGAGTGACAAAAATAATAAAAAGAGGGATAAAATAGGCTGGGTCTCTTAGCTTGGAAGGAGATGACAGAGGTGGGAGAACATAGCGGACATCCCAGTGTCAGGAGTGGCTCGAACAGCACTGATGTTTGCTCAGTGTTTCTAACGCTGCAGGAACTACAGAGAATCAATGGAATGAAGAATCAATGACATTCTTAATTATCAGTTTTAAAAAAGGCAAAAGAAAGGGAAGGATTTTCTCATACAGTTTATGGTTAAACAGGAGAACTCTTTGCTGCACAATATTGCAAATTGTTTGATGTCTTCCATCAGAAGACATCAAACGTGTGTTAGGCCTGATTTAAGGAGATTCTGAGGCACAGATGATTAGAAAACAGTTCACAGGAAGAAGGATCCCCAAGCATTCAGTAATCTCCTCTAGCTGCATGACCACCATTGGGGAGCACGCTGACCTGCCTTCTGACCACTGTAAATTCATTTTTACACTCCCAGACAATGTCTTCCACAGACAAATGCGCTGCCATGACTGCCCATCAAATCCAGTTCATGGCACAGTGGAATGTGAGCAGGAAAGAGAAACATGCGTGGATCAGGAAAGGATGTAGATGTGTGGCAAGTTCTCTGGGGGCCTGGCAGAGCAGGATGGAGATCGATGTGCCAGGCACAGCTAATGCTCCAAAGCTGTGAGGAGATCTCTGGCTCCACCACATTCCCTGGCTGCCAAACTCCCTGGCTGCCAAAATTCCTCAGAGCTACTTGCTAAATAATGGAATCTAAATTTCCGCCTTCTTGTGGCAAAGTTAAAAAAAACATTAAAATTAACCAAATTATACCCTGGTCTAAACAAAGGAGGGCTGGGGTGCCAATTTCACAATTATCCCAAATAGCTCTTAATATGACACAGACAAATACTTTCCAATTACCCAATGGAACAAGGCTGCCCTGAGGGAAATGGAGAACAATATATTACAAGGGCCAGAGACCCAGGAGATTAAGGTTTTACACTCTACTCATCCTGCTGTAATCCACAAACAGCAGGGGAGGATGCAGCAGATGATAGCCCATTCTCACCCAAGCTGTGGTCCTGCTGGTAGGATCATTTCCTCAGCAGTACATGGGCAGAGGGACACCAGGGAATGAGTCAGGAAGAAGACTTCACAACTTCTGCTGACAAAAAAGGCTAAGGGCTACCAGCTGGCTGCAAGGTGCTCTGACACAGGATGTTCTTTCATAAGGTGCTTTGCCACAAGGTGCTATGGCTCTCCAGCTCTGTCTGACACCTCTGTTCTCTGCAGCTCATGTGTGAGTGCAGTGTGCTCTCTGTCCTGTTGCACATAGAGTGTGAAGGAAGCAGTCTGGTGCTGTGAGAAATGCTGTTGGCATTCCACATACACATCATGAACATGCTTTAGGCTGCTCCTGGGTCTCCTCCCATCTTGCTGCCTACAGAAGCCACATAGTTAGAAAACATGGGTACTCTCATAGGAGGTATCTCTAGAACTGGAAGAGGAGTGATGCTCATGCCCAGACTGCTTTGTGTGCTGAGAAACATCTTTGAACAGCTTTTGGCATTGTGTGCTTGCTTGTTTTCTGGTCCTCACTAATGCAGTGAACTGTCTCTTGCAGTTTTTAAAGATGGTAGCTCACAGTCTTCCACTACCAAGTCTGGGTTAATTACAAAATCTAAAGATGTCTGCAAAAAACTATGTGTTGCTATGCTGTCCATATCTGGGCTGTACCTGCATGTGTCCCCTGAGGCCTGCTCCCTGGAAAACAGTGTGCACACTGTGGCAGCTCTGCAGAATTTCAGTTACTCAATACATATATTTCTGAAGACTCTATTCTATCATTTCTTTACCCTGGTGGTACTTTCTGTCCTTGACAGTGTCTCTGCTTTCACTGCTTTCTCTGTTACAGAAGAGGTGCCTTGATACTGAGGCTCACCTCAAAGGCAAACATGTCTGGGAATATAGGAATATTACAATCCCATACACTATATACCTTGCTGGACTGCACAGAAACCAGGAACTAGCCTTACAAACAAGTGGCTTCGGTGAAAAATAAGTGTGGTCTTCCTTTGATGGACCAGATGGTGTTCTGACTCCAGGATTGCCTTAAGCCACCATTTTTCAGCTCTTCCATGTACCCAGGAGAGCTACACACAATAGTCTTTGCATGTGCGGAGACTCTCCTGTGACACATCTCCCTCACAAATGGTGGCAGGGCCCCATGGCCAAGTGGGGCTGGCAAGCAGTGTGGCTGTGTTAAGCACAGCTGTGCCCTGGCTGAAGGCCGTGAGCCTTGGGCTTGGGGCAGGATTGCCTCTGGAGTCTGAGCAGAGGACCCAGGCCCACACGGGAGCTGGGCCAGGGACAGCCAGAAGCAGCCCACTGAGTGATGTGCCGTGAGTGCTATAGGTGCCGGAGATATGTGGAGGGTGGGCAAGGCTCACCAATTGCCCACCAAAGTTGAGTTTCCACTTGCCACACGTTTTCTCCTAGACATCTGACACCATGAATCCCTTCATGCCATTCTAAAACTGAGCTGCAGGCAGCAAGGCCAGTGGGCAGCTGAGCACTGAGAACAGAATGAGGCCCTTCCCCTTCATCCAGAAAGGCTCCAGGATCCACTTGTGGCCTCAGGTGCTGAGCTCGGTCGGCCCCAAACCGCTTTGACTTCCCAGGGAGCCGAGGTGCTAAGTGCTATAACCATTAATGCACGGGGATGATACAGAGGTTGGTTACCTTAGAAACACACCGAGGGGTAATTTTCTGATTCTTATCAGCTCCAGAACCAATGCTTTAAAATTACATACAGGCTTGTTGTTTTGGTAGAGTAACTGAAAGCAGATGCTGGAAGGAACGAGCAGCCAGCGAGCAGTGTAAGGACTCCCCATGGGTGTGTGCAGCTCAGCACAGCAAACAACTGGCCTTGCTACCTAAATGGCTCAGTCAGGGCCCTGTCCGCTCCGCTCTCTCAGTTCCTTTGTCCCCAGGGACAGTGCACGCTGTGCAGGTGCTCTGCAGGCTTTTCCTCCCCAGGCATGGCTGTTCTTGGTGCTCCTGTGAACTCCCATGCAGGATGGATGCGTGATATTACACAACCCATGCTGTCTGCCTGCTTGGGAAAGCTCTGCAATGCAGCGCTATGTACTTCTTGTGCTGCCAATTTGTGCCTGGCACAAATGCTTGGCTCTTTCCACAGCCCGTGCAGCTGCACCCTTGAGCCAGTTGAAGCCCCCTGCCCTGTGCTTGGAGAGCTGCTGGTCTAGGCACAAGGAGGCACAACCCCTTCCCAAATGGCCCTGCACTCTTGTAGTCCATACTTTCCTTCCCCAAGGACAATCCATATGTCACTACATGTCATGGTTATGATGGACTTTCCTCAGTCCTAGCCTCACCCCACCTGCCTGCAGAGGCTTTGGCTGCTCTACTGAGCCTGTGCCACGTACAAGAGCTGAGGGGTACACGGGGGCAACCAGCAGGCTGTGTGCAGGACTGAGAGCACTGTGTGCTCCTCTGCAGCATCCTAAATTCTTCTACACCAGAACCCAAGGCAGACCTTTGAAGTCCCCAATCTCTGTTCTGCCTTGTTGTGGATCTCTCTAATTTGATCACTGTTCTTAAGCAAGATATATACATCCGTGCTGACTGCAAGGATCTCAGTAGCGTGCTGCAGAGTGTAGCAGTGTGCTGGGAGAGGCTGCAGTGCTGATGCTATGTTAGGGGGGTGGAGAGCTGAGTGAAGAAAGCAAACAATAAAGAAAAAAAGGAATAAATACGTGGCTCTGGTCACTAAATCACAGCAAGCAGAAGCAGATTTCAGGGATGCTCCCTTGTAAGTGAAGCATCTGCTTCCAGTGTCAGGTCAGTCTCTACAAGGCAGAGCTACCTGTGCTGTGGCAGGAGCTCTTCTCCAACACAGGCAGCTTTTATGGCACATCAGGCTGGTTTCAGACCTGAGCTGGGAAGAGACAGTGAGGGACGAGGCTGAGCCTGCCTAGTGGAAACTCCATTGATTACTCGGTGCCGTACCTTCCCAACATCATGAACACCTCAGCCCCGGGGGAAAATCTGGGTTCTATCAGCTCTTATAAGCAAGTGTTTCAAAAGGTTTACAGAAAAGTAAAGTAAACAGAACTCTGAGTAACAAAAGAGCCCCGTTTATGCATTCTTTGATTCACTGTAAAGGATGGTGTAAACTGACTTTTTAACCAAGCATTAGGCAAGATTTGGGCCCCCGCCATTATATAATAAACAGTGACATGGCTATATTAAAATATTTACTTAATGCACTGAAGTGACTTATAGTATGAGTGGCTACTCAATAGGATGGCCTAAGTGTTAAGGCGTCAGGTGCCATCGCCTGTATAAATATTCTGTGTGCACTTGTTTATAGGAAAACCCCATCTGGATTTGGCTAAAACAGCAGACACCCTGCTGACCCCAGTTTTTGCTATTGGAAAATATAACACAAGTGTTCACTCATCTAGAATAACAGCAGCGGTTAAGTGCCATCTGACAGACAGAAGGGTATTGGCTTTTCTCAATAGACAGCAGGCTTGGTGCTGTGAAGGGCTTCATGGCAACAGCTCCCCAAGATTTACAGCATCCTATGGACCAGAAGCAGAAGGCTCTGCCTCCCCTGTCACAGTCTTTGGCAGATAGAAGGCATCAAAAAGATTCAGACACCCCCAAATCTTGTCAAAACACAGAGGTGGGCTGTGCCACACTGTGAGGAGACAGACAATCAGGTCCTCTTCTCCATCCACCTTGCTGCTGGGAAATATTAAGCAGACTCTGCCTGTCTGTTGTGTTCACTCACGTGTATGTGCCCAATGGAAGAAGGGCCTGAGGCCAAGAAAAGCAAAAGGGCTTTCCACTATTTCATCCTTCATCCTCATATTAGTGATCAACACTCTGCAGAGACCATGGAGGCTTCATGGGCATGGCAAGCCTCTGTTGAACCAGTCCTGGGCATACAATTTTTGGAGCAGATCAGCCTTAAGCCAATTTGTGACTGACTCTACATAGAAGAGAGGATGGGAAAGCAAAAGAAACTTCCTAGAAAAACCCAAGCAGGGAGGAGTCTCCATCACTGTTCAACCCTGGTGCTCCTCAGATTTTTGTTCTGTATTTTGCAAACTTGTCCATCTGGGATATGTCTGCCTAGATCCCCAAGGTGACTGGGAACCACTGCACTCATAAAAGAGCATGACAAGGTCATACAGCCTTCAAATACTTACAATTCTTTTAGTGAAGGCAGTAGAAGAGATTGTGCTTGCAGAACTGTAACCTGGGTGGGAAATGTGCTCTGAGCAATGTCTCCTGAAGGTCTGACTGCCAGCAGTGTATTTCAAAGGCTTGATAGATACAATTCAATTTTTCACAAATACAGATAGGAAAAGCAGAATTTCAGCCAAGAGGGCCACAGTGACCAAACTCTGGAGCAGCAGCACACCTGTAGCACTTTAACTCCTCCTGAGCAGTGGGAGCAGGCAGCGAGTGCCCTGCCAGGACCTTCCTTAGCTGGCAGGCAAAGAACAGTGAGATGTGGGAATCCTGAAGGCTAGAAGGGACAAGTGTCTGCTCCCAGCTTCTGTCTCTTCCAGCTCTTCTCACATCTTGACTTCAGAGCCTACGATTGTCAATACTGAAACTTCTGTCTCCACTTTGGCTCCATGATGTTTAAACACTGACTGGAGATGGAACAGAAGGGAAAGAGGGATGACAGAATGCCTTCTAAGCAGTGGGCACTCACACCTGGGAGGATTACACATGGTAGGAACAACAACCATGAAGGCTTCCCCTCACTCTTGTATAGTAACTGGTGTGTTGGTGACCTCTGGACATGTAAAGGCCAAACTTCTGCTCAAAGAAGGACTAATATAAACATGAAATTAAGTGATGTATTTGTATATCCAAGTCCTAGACACCTCCAAGGAAGGAAATGCCATGCAGAAATTCGGTTCTGACCTATTTCCCTTTTAAACCCCTTTTGGATACACACTGTTCAAGGTGCAGGTAGGAATGGCATCAGGGGCCTGATCCCTGCCATCAGTAAAGGCCCTTGCTGTTTCAGCTTTCAATTCAAGAGGCTGCTGGCTCCAAAGCCTTCTTGTCTTCAGCTCTCCACATGCCCTTCCCTCAGGACTCCCAAACGAGATGCACAAGTGGCTGGGGTGTTCAGTGACTGGGGCTCTTGGTTTGAAAGTCTCATGCCAGCTGGGCTTTCTTCCTTCAAGCAGACGTGAAGCTGCCAGACAGATGTCATTTCAGATTGCCAAATAAAATCTACTAAGTTAGTAAAAGAATTTTCCATTGGAAGAGAGATCTGAGGGAAAATTTATGACTCTCCACAGAGTTCTGTGTCCCATGGTCTGACTACAGGGAATGGTGTGAGAACTCAACACAGGGATAGTCCACCACATCTCTTCCCCTTGTCTGGTCCTGCAGGAGGCAGCAGCTGGCTGAAGGAACCAACCTGAGGTTTTGCATGACATTAGTGGTATCAAGAAATCCTCATCCTGATGTGACTTTGAGGGAAAGGTCCCCTTTGGGGGACCACCACTTAAAGCATCACTGGTGACCCATCCTCGGCTGTATCCTAAGGAATGGTACCTCACAGCTTTCAGACTGCTTTACAAGTGGCTTTATGTCAGTCTGAAATCTATTCCTGCCATGCAACGAACATCCTGCTCTTCCCAGTTTATGGCCAGTCACCAAAGCAGTAAACAACCCTCCCCTCTGCTCCATCACTCTGATAATTCACTGAATTCTTCAGGAGTACTCCGCCTGGGACAGACTGTGGATGTCTAATTCACTACAGCCTTCCAGACAGACACCAAATAATAACAAACCCTGATCATGCTTGCTACCTTGCTTTGCACCTAGTCCTCAGCAATTACACTGTAGCCGTTTCTTGTCTATGCATAATCAATTATGTCAGGGGATGGCATGAAAACTATCTACAATATTAAATTACTTGACAGTTAACTGATTTTCTCTACCTGTAATACACATATGAGCACAAAATTAGTGTTTAGACATTGTATTTTTACTGGACAAGTACATGTCAGCTGGCTGCCACACCCCTCGCATCCTAGTCCAGCTCTCTGCAAAAGGCCCATTAGATTATTTGCTCCAAATTTCCTTCAGTGATTGGTTGTCCCTTGTACTTGGCTCCTCCTTTCTCTCTCCTGAGGACAGGCATGATCTTGCCCCTGCTCATGTCCTCAGGGAGGGCCACCAGCAGTTGTGAGATAGCTCCAGTTCCCAAATGACCTATAGAAATTCAGCGAAATTTTATAAGGCCTAGCTGAGATCAGAATGAGTGGATTTCACTTATTTAAGTGCTCTTAAACTAATTATTTTCTTGTTTTATCCACTTCTTTCCCTCTTTGTAGCTAGTTAATTGCATTAATCACCTCACTGAAGTTAATCATACTAGCAACTGAAGCAAAGGAAGCACTGAACTCTTCAGCCCCATGATTTTATCTGCTGTCATCTTTCCATCTGCACTGAGCAGAAGACTCGCTTTCGCTGACTTTCCATGGACTATCAGCCCAGGTGGAAACTGCAGCTGGGCAACCTCTTGCCTGGCAAAAGAAAAGCAGAGACCTTCCCATGGGGAAAGCCATGATAGCATGCATTGGGTGTTGATAGTGTGGACCACAGTGCTGGACCAACTCCCACCCAGCGCACGTCCGCTCCAGGATCCAGCTGCTGCTCCTACATCTCCACGCACCCTTACCAGATTGCAGAGGGCTGAAAGTTGTGAAAACTCCCAGCATCCAAGCCTGCAGCTTTTCCAGGTTTGTTTTTTCTCTCCTCTACCCCCTACCACTATTCCTTTTCCTTGTCTTCTAAGCTGTAATTATACAGCAATGCGGGTAGTATAAATACAATCCAACTCTCACATCCCATCAGACAACACTTAGCAGAGCAAACCTGCCTGCAGAGTGCTGGCATGGTGGCTGCACACTCACACTGTGTGTTGCACTATCTTTACGAGTAGGATAGTTTAGTCTAGTACCCTTTCTGTTGTATAACACCATCACACATGGAGTCAGGATGCAGAGATGACAGCAGCTTTACCATGTACCGGGGTTGTGAATTGATGAGATACCAGCTGAACTTTTGTGCAGGAAGGATTGTGTTTGTCAGCCCCCTGCATGCTGCAGGAGTGCAGACATAAATCCTTAGGCACAAATTTTGTTGCTTACAGGAACGTGTTTCCTGTGGCTGCTACAGCTGTGAATGTGTGAGTACAGAGAGATTTCTCACCTGACCATGAAACTGCAGCAGAACGAGGAGGGCTACTGCAGAACGAAGTGGACATGTCCTGCAGTGACCCAGCAGGAAATGTGCCAGGAGTGGTGCAGGTTTTGTGAGGGCAAGGCTTTCCCCTCCTCTCCAGCCATCACGCCTGTGTGGTCTCACACAGCTGGGCTCTCACTTCAAGAAGCCTGTGATTGCCCAGTGTGCGCCAGACTGCCCCAACCCTTGCAGGTAACAGAAATGACGAGCATCTGCTGCCTGCTTGGAGATAAAGTCACCCGCAAGAGGTGGACCCTGAGGATGGGGACTGTAGTCTCTGTGCCCAATATCAGGTGAGTATTGGGTAGGCAAGAAACTCTATAGTGGTTTGATTCAAAACCACAGCAATTCCATCGCAACAGAGCTGTTCTACTCTGGGAGCAGGCATCCCAGGGAAGGGCTACCATGCTGAGTGTGTTAGAACTGAAGAAAAGGCAACAGAAAATGTGGGAAAGATTGGGATGGTAGAAAGAATGATAAAAAAGGAAAGATAAAACATGACTTCTTTAGACAGAGAAACATTCTAAACCTCTAGTATGACTGCCTCATGCCTTCTGTGAGAGTCCTCACTTGTAATCACTAAGCACTGGAATAATGCTATTGTCTGCAACAGCACTATAAAACATCCTGACTAGATTTCCTGTAAAATATTTTTATGAAAATATGCAATGAAACAAAACACAAGCACCTGCTAATAATGAGGTTTATATGTTAAAGAAAAGACTTTTTTTTTAAATTTAAAAACTCTATTATCAAATTAATTGGAAATCGATTGTCAGGCTTAAGTTTCTGTAGAATTTCTTTCATTTTGGTAAAACAAGCTTTGTCTCTTCCAAATGGTAGTAGGAAGACAGCTGACAGTTTCTAGTACATTTAGAAGTTGAAGCAGGGTATTGGTATTTGAGTGCAAGTGAGTCTGAAGAACAGAGAAGGAATAGTCTCTTGCTGATCACTGAAACACTGCACACATGGGGATGAGCTACAGGCTGGATGTTGTCAATATCTAAAGACCTGCATGCTGGTAGATGCTCATTAGCCTCAGTGGGGTTGTTTCAGACACAAGGTGTGGGGAAATGGCACTGCTAAGCAGTGAGGTCCCTCTCTGCTCTGTGCCACAACCAGTTCATGCACTCCCAGAGCTCTCCTGTTCTGTAGGTCTTCTGCTGCTGTAGTTTGCAGTTCCGAGGAGAGGACTGTCACCCTCTGCTCTGCTGTTGTAAGGTGCTCCCTGCAGTACTGTGCTCAGCTCTGGGGACCCCAGTGTAAGAAGGACATGGACCTGTTGGAGCAAGTCCAGAAGAGGCTATGAAGATGCTCAGAGGGCTCAGGTACCTCTCTTGCACAGAAAGGCTGAGAGAGCTGGGTTTGTTCGGCCTGGAGAAGGGAGACCTTACAGCAGCCTTCCAGTACCTAACAGACCTACAAGAAAGCCAGGGGTGGACCCTTTATCAGGGAGTGTAGTGACAGGACAAGGGGTAACAGTTTTGATTAGATGATGGAAGAAATGTTTCACAATGACATTGGTGATGCCTTGGCATAGGCTGCCAGGGTTTGTGGTTGCTCCATCTCTGGAAGTACTCAGTGCCAGACTAGATGGGGTTTTGAGCAGTCTGGTCTGGTGGAAGGTGTCCCTGTCCATGGCAGGGGGTTGGAACTGGATGGATGGTCTTTAAGGTCCCTTCCAACACAACCCATTCTATCGTTCTATGATTCTATGGTACATTAGAGAGCTCAAGAGAGGTTCAGGCCCTGTTTCCTTACCCAAAGGGACAGCAAACTTCTTGCAGACAAACCTCAGCCCTCATGTCTTTTTGCTGTGTCTTTGTCATGACTTGGATATCCAGATCCATGTGGCTATATGCTGGCTGTTGTCTTGACACTTTCCCTCCTGTGAGGGCAAGCAAGCTGGTAAGCTTTTGGTGATGTCTTTTTGCAGACTGCTCAGTCCCATTGCCACTGAGCCCCATCACTTGGAAAGTGCACCTGGAGTGAATGTGTGGGCAGCTCCTGGGATATGCATTGTTCATCCCATCTCATTCTACCCATTCACATGAAGCTGCAACCAAGAATCACAGTGTAACAGACCCTTCCAAACTCCAAATGCAGGCTTTGGCATGATCTTGCTCTCCAGACCTCACACTCTCCTTTTCCCTCTGACAGTCCTGAGAGGTTGACTGCCATGGCAGAAGCTGCCATACTTGCAACTAATCCCTCTGTGTGATACGAAGAGCTTCTGCCAATCTGCAGAGGCAGCTGTGGTAGCTGCTGGGAGGAATCTGGCTGTGCCAGAAGCTGTCCTCCAGGCTGAGCTCTTCCAGACTGTGGCATGCTTGTTCCCAAAGCTCAGCCTTGACAGCTATGTCAAGTGCAATCTGCTTCTCAGAAAAGATTTGGCACTGGCTTTCTGAGGAGTAACACCCCCATGCAGGAGATGAGATGCTGGCTTTCTGCACTCCCTCTTTTGTCTGCAGAGAGGTGACCCAGACCTGAACACACCAGTTGCTGTCCAATTATGTTTCAAGAGCATCAGCCTGGAAGGGTTCCTGACTTCAGTGGTGGTTCAAAAGAAACCTCTGACTTTGAAGAGATTTTCATCACTAAGTCCTCTTCACCTAGCAGCTGCTAAAGGAGTGGTGGCTTTTAGGGAGAAGAATATGAACAGATGGGTCCTTTGTTTCTCAGAGATACAAAAAGTAAACCTGATGAAACAGCACAGTCTCACCACTAGAATCCTACGCCCCGTGAGCAGACAACAGCATATGCATATTATAGCCCTCTTTTAATTTCACTTCCATGCCCAGAAGACAAACCTGAGAGTGCAATATGGTGAATATGCCATGGCAGGGATGTCAGAGGCCTGACTTGGAGGTCTTCAGCTGCTGCCTGGGAGGCTCTGGGACTTGGCAGAAGTCTTTTGGAAGCAATAGATTAGAAGACTCACAGTTTCCAGAGCAACCTCCTTCCCTGTGGCACTGGAACACAGAAGTGCAAGGTGAGGTCTAGGTGATGGCTGGAAAAACTGAGCTCCAGTATTTATCTGAGGCCTTTGGCCTCTTCCTAGTCAGTGCTGGGAAGCTCTCACTTTTATGTGGATTTTTTGCTACTCACTACATCTAAGCGGCTCAGCAGGAACCTTCTCCCATGAGAGACAACTGCTTTGTGTTTCCTGGGGAACAGAATGGGACAAAAACTCCTTCAGCACCTCTACTGTCTAATTATTTTAAATGCTTAAATGCAGGATTAGATGTCTGCTAGCAAGGATATAAGTCCAGATGGCCAGTGTTGCACTTCTGAGTACTCCGTTTCCTCCTTGTACAGACCCAGATTTACCCTGCTTAAACTGATCACGTCAGTTAGTGTCTAAAATTCCAAGAGCTGACACGTTGAGTCTTCTTCCTGATCAACAACAAGAGACAGATCTTCCATAGGGTAGAATCATAGAATCATTTAGGTTGGAAGAAACCCCTAAGATGATCAAGTTCAGCCACCAATCTAACACTACCAGGTTCACTAAACCATTTCCCTGTGCACCATATCCATATTTCTCTTAAAATATTTTTAGGGATAGAGACTCCACCACTTCTCTGGGCAGCTCATTCCAGTGCCTAACCACCTGTTCCATGAAGAAATTGTTTCTAATATCCATAGACCTCCCCTGACACAGCTTGAGGGTGTGTTTGTCCTTTCCTTTTCAAGGGGAATTGCATACCATAGCAGATCTTATAACTCCGAGTGTTTCTTCCCTGCTGCTTCAGGCAATAAACTTGTCCCAGGGCAATCAGTACAAATCTCCAGCTGACTACTTTATCTCTCTTTAAGAAGTGAATTCGTATCTTGCAGAATGGCCACCAGGTCACTCTCTCTCTTTTAGGACTGTGGCAGGATAATGTAGACTCATCTGAAGATTTAGAACCCCACCAGAACTCTTGCTGTCCAGGCACTAATATGTTCTGGGGGCAATCCAGCTGGGAACAGCTCTGCAGAAAAGGACCTGCAGACCCCAGTGGATGCTAAGTTGAACACAAGCCAGCATTCTGCCAGTGAGGACTGCAAAGAAGTCTATCAGCGTTGGTAGCCTAGGGTGCACTAAGCAAGGTATGGCTGGCAAGTTGAAGGAGATGGTCTTTTCCCTTTGCTCAGCAATAATGAGTCCTCACCTGGAGTGCTGAGTTCAGTTCTGGGCTCCAGTTCAAGAGACACATGGACATACTGGTAAGAGTCCAACAGAAGGCTACAAAAATGATGAAGGGATTGGAGTATCTCTCATTTTAGGAATGGCTGAAAGCTGTGACTACTCAGCATGGAGAAGAGAAGGTTCAGTTTGAACCACATGAATGTCTATTAGACCTGAAGGGAAGGTGCAAAGAAGATGTCTCTTTTCAGTGGTGCACTGTGACAGGGTAAGAGGGTATGAAATGGAACACAGGTTTTGTCTAAATACCGGGAAGCAATTATATGCTGTGAGGATGACTGAGCCATTGAACAAGGAGCCCAGAGAGACTATAGAGTCTCCTTCCTTGGACATCTTCAAAAGCCAGCTGGACATGGGCCTAGGCAACCCACTTGAGCAAGGGAACTGCACCAAACAACCTCCAGGGGCCCCTTCCAACCTCAGCCAGCCTGTGATTCTGGGGGTGTCCATCGTGTTGATCTATGCACGGAGGAGGGAACCTTTTATGGACAAGGCTGGTGGTAGTTACAGACAAGGAAGATGGGAAGCCTCAGGTACACCACTGCCCTGCTGTGTGCCCTTGGGTATGTTCCTTCACCTCTTCGTTCCCTGTTTAAGCTGCACATTTACGGGACAAAGGCATGTCCCATCTATTTTCATCCAATGCCTATTAAAAGGAAAGTGGTTATGATAGAGGTTTCAAAGCTTGACATAAGTACCTTTTCCCATCAGATTCCTGGATTTCTAGCTAGTTTCTACTGAGACTATCTGAACTGGAACTTTTCAAATGTTTATAATGTGCCCTAATTTGGGCATCTTTTCTCTAGGATAGTACAAGCACATCTTGACATACACACCACCACCATCTCTGCCAAATGTCTTGTCCTGTTCCATAGCTTGCATATGCTGGAGCTTCTCAAAATAAAAGTCTTATGAATCTAGGAAAATGGGCAAAATCAACTTCTTGTAATCTCATTCTTTGATGCAACTTAAGTGATCTCAGTGCCATGTTTCAAACAAATTCAGCACTGTGCAGATGCATGTTATGAGGAATCCTGGTCCTGAGTGTTCATCAGTTACTAACAAATGAAGAAAGACCTTTCTGATGAGAAGTGAGTGACCTAAGCTGCAACAGTTGTTACTTACACTGCTTATCATTACAAGCCCCACTTTATTCTTACATTTTAAATTTAAGCTTGAATTGCCTTGAACTTAGAATTTGTTTACTTCAGAAGTATCAATCATTCTGTAAAGGGTGTCACTAATGCCAAAATTCAGGACATTTTGTGTAAGATGATATCAGAGGAATTAATGTTGTCAAAACATTATTTCTTTAAAGTGGCATAAGAGTACATTTGGTATGCCCAAATCAGTCAAGACAGGCCTTCACCCATAATTGCATTTGCCAGTCCTTTGAGCATCCTGCAATGATATTTCGTTCCTGGAAGACTCTTACATCTTCCAGCTGGAGTTGGTCCTGATAAACAGAATGACAAACACATGTGCCTTTGCACAGGAGCACCACAGTACTCTGGTTCCTCTTCACACATATGGATTCTCCTAAGTACTTTCTGATCCCCTCTGAGATGTGCACGCAGATCCACTCTTGCTGTGCTCCTGTTTCTTCTTTGGTTTCCCTGACTGAGCCAGCACATGGATACTGCTAAGAATAATTAAGGAAGGTGATCTCTGAGCTTAAATGTTTTAATAGCCCACACTGCAGCTGGTGGATAGGATTTTAATATTTAAAATCCACCCTGCAAGGGGATATGGCATACATCCTGTCTGGGACCAGAAATACCTTGTTTCCCTCACTGTCTGTGGGAGCAGACTCTGAGGCAGGACCTGGTAGGTATGAACCTACCTGGAGTACTGTCAAAGGGCACAGGCTTGAATTTCTGGTACACATACAGCATGCAAACGTTTCAAGGGTCAAGAATTGTGCAGTGGCAGAGATTAATTGCAGATCACAGACAAATTCAAGACAGTCACCACCTGCTCATAGTCAAATAATAGGAAGATGCAGGCAAAATTGTCACATCTGTTCAATAATTAATTATTGACCTTTTCTACAGCTGAACTCTTGGAGCAATCCCTCTGCCTGCGCCACGTAAACACCCTGATGGTCTGTGTAGACTGAGAACGCTGCACCTTTTATTGCTGTTTAGCTCAGCAAGACATGCAGTGTTTCAAACTGCCACTAAATGGTTTGCATTTCTGCCCCAATATAAACTTCTTTGAGTACAATTCAGCTTTTCACGCTGCACTCTGGATACCGTAGTGCCCTGTGTACCAGGAGCTGCTGTCCTCTCTCTGCAGGCACTCATGGGCACTCAGCTTGGTCACTCTCAGCAGCTATGTATGGGGTCTGACACTCCTGAGCCATCTGTTTCACAGCTAGGGCAAAGTGATTGCAGAGGTCATTTTTCAGTGGAAGATATTACACACAGCAGTGCCATGATCAGTATCAAAAAATCAAGGGACCTTAAGACTCATTTTGCACTTAATGAATTTATGTTTGTCATTTCCTTCCTCCTTTCCTCCCCTTTTCCTTCCCACCTTTGTTTCCTGAGGTGACATCTTACATTTTCCTGAATCACATTGTTCCATTGCTTGACCACCCTCTCACCCTTCTGTGCCTCCACCATTAATAGCAGACTGTTGCAACTGGTACTTGCAGCACCAGGCCACTCAGGTACGACTGCAGGATGCTCCAGTTGCTGCTGCAGGAGAGAAATGCACAGCCAGGGGATGCTTTCCTCTCTGACAACAAGAGATGACCTGTGAGCCAGTGCAAGTGCCTGAAGCCAGACTACCTTCTGCCCAAAGGATCAACCTGCAGAGTAAAATGTCTTCTTCACCCAGAGGCAAAGGCACTGAGCTGAGCAGGAGCAGCAACACAGCTTGACAAGCCAATGGAAAGGAGCTGTGGAGGGGTCAGAGGGTGAAGATCACCCCCAAATCTGGTCCTACTGAGATAGAGGATTCCCTTAATCCATTAATCCCCTCTCCAGTTTTCTGGTACCATGGGGTCAGTGTACACTTGACATGATTAAAGTACTGCAAGAACAAAACGCTAATAAATAACTTTTATATTCTTCATTTCTTCAGTTGTAGCGTATATAAGAGAGATAAAAAGAGTCCTCTAAGAATCCAGCCTCAGCTCTTATCTTCTGTTTGAACTGTTAAGTGCCAGCTTGGTTATTACTCATGCTCTTGACATTGAAGTTTTCCCTTGAGCAGTAACTCTTGTGCTGAGGTTGCTGTGAGTAATCTCTGGGATTTAGGCAGCTGCATGCTCAGGCAAACACTCACCATCAGAGATCAGTCCTGATGCCTGCTCACCTTCCCTCTGCTAAGCCCCACCAGAGCTGGCTTTGACCCATTCCCTCCTCTTGCATTTACGTTCAGGAACTGGGAGTATCAGTGAAGGAAAGACCTAGAGGTGCAAGGGCATATCCATTCACAGAGCCAGGTCCTGTACCCTTGAATCCACAGACCAGCAATGTCCATCAGCCCACAGGGCTGTGGTGACTGGGAGACAGCCATCCTTTCTGGATGGCTGGGATGAGACTCCCTTGATTTTGGAGTAGTCAACAAAAGATTGAGTAGCAGGTTTTCCTGGAAGGCTGGTATTGGGGATGCTTAATCAATACTGTAGGGTGTGAGGTTCACACACACCAGCTAGGCTGTAACCAGCATACAAGGAAAAATTAGATGCTTTTAGTTTATCACCAAGATATGAGACACAGCCTGAGTTGTCCAGGTTAGATGAGGAACAGAGTCTAACTTCTAGTCACTGGTCAGTGGTTGAGAACAACTCTTCTGATATTGCCCTGCAAGGGGAAACAGCAAGCAGCAGGCTGTGAAGTGAAACAAATCTCATCTCCTACATTTTCTGAAGCTATCGTTTGCATGCAGGAGCCAGCAGGACTCCCACATCCCTACCATGTCCTGGTTTTCTCCACCTCACCAAACATGCTGTGAGCTGTGCTTTCGCACTGTGGGACACAAGAGGAGATGGATGCAAGGCAGAATTTGTTGGTGTGCTCTGGCTGTGGAGTCCTCAGAGCCTCTGAGAATGATTAATTGAGCTGTGTCCCTGCATCCTCTCCTTCCTACTCACTTCAGGAAGGCATGGTGTCCCAGTGTTACTCAGTTCATGGGGACTCTTCTCTACTGAGCTGATCTTACCACAGAAAACCAAGAGTCTGCTGCCTGTCAGGTCTGTTAGGGTTGGGTCTGCTACATCCCATTCTGAGGAAGAGAACCCAGTTTGCTTCCTGAGCGGACACCTGACCCAGGCTGTAAAGTGAAGTCAGTGATCGTCCTAGATCTACAACGTGGTATACAGGACATAGGGTTAGTGTGTCCTAGCCAACAGCGTGTCTTGCTGGACATCTTAGACCAAGAGAGGGAGAGATTTTGATGTGAGTTTAATAGACCTGATGGATGTATTGGTTAGTTCAGCTGGAGATGTGGGTGTCTGTATCCCTCTCTGATCAAGAGAGGGCAGTCCAGGGCAGGTTCCTACCTGCTACAGTAATACCACCCACAGTACAGGGCACCTCACTGTGCTGAGTTGTGTCTGTGAAGACTGACCTACTGCTTTCTTGTTTAAGAATGGCAAATATATCTATGTCTGCAGTGTTTGCCAGTTGTCACCAGCTGCTCAACTAAGTCTACAAGCACCCAGAGACATTTCTGATCCAAAAGCCAGTGTCTTCCTCAAAGAAGGCATTCACCTGTCCTTGGATGGTGAGCTGATCCTTCTGGACACACTAGTTCCTTCCAGCTCTGCTCACTGTCAGACCTGACCTAAGAAAACAAATAAACAAGGATAAACTCTTCCGCCTCTATGTTATGCCTTAGTATTTCTGAAAACAGTGTGTCTCCAGTTCCAGCCATTATGATGAGCAACCATGAAGTGAAACATCGAGGAGTGCTGGGAATAGTAAGATGCCACACAAACATAATTGTCACACTGCCAAAGATACTTTAACTTGTCTCGGTGGAAGATAGAGAGGTTCACAGGCCTTGGAGAAGGCTCACAAACCCTCTGGTGGTTTAGGAGTCCTGGTGGGTTCCAGAGCTTTTACAGCAGCATCCAAACCCAGCACTTCTTGTAGACCTTTTCCAGACTTCTGCCATGCCTTTAGCATGTGGTCTAGAAGAAATGACACAGCAGCATGAAGTGTTTGCAAGGGGACCTCAATCCCATCTTCCATGCATTACCTTTATAATTTCATCAAGGTTTCAAATCCCACTCCCCCCCTCCATCATAGTCACAGCTTGGTGCAGCAGAACTGCAGCACTGCCTGCAATTCTGTATGGCATGGGAAAGTGCAACCCACAGTTTTGTGACCCTCCTTTTTGTGGTAGCAATAGGTCTTATCCTCACAGAGTCTGCAGTGTTCCTCCAGCAGCCCACCATATCTTGCAACCAAGACACAAGTCCACACAGTGCCATAGCCTTCATGCACACTCCAAAATGAGATCCTGCACAGGACAAGACTCATCACTGCCTGAACTTCTCCCTTTGGTGAGGACAAAGAATGAGCAGAGAAAGGCAAGCTGTAGCATTCAAGCAGAGCAGGAAGGTACTCAGTACCCAGTGTGCCTGATGTGATGGAAACCAGAGCAGAACAGAGATCTCCCCAGCCTGGCAGCCACACTTGCCTCTGAAGTAACATCTGATTCAGGAATGTGTGTGAATTTAATACAGAGTATAAGAAATCAATATTCAGCTGCTTCCTCCCTTCCAGCAAGTGAGATCAGGTGCTTCTTTCTGAAAACAGTTCTGAATCAGAGTTATTTTTCCAGACAGAAAAGTGGAGCATGAAAAATCTGTATGCTAAAAAGCTACAGTAAAATTGATCTTTCATCCTCAATAGACAGAGCCTGTCTCTGTTGCCTTCCCTTATCATTTTTGGCAGGAGGTGGTGGGTCCTGCTGACCTCATGTTTCACGGACAGAACAAATGGCTTCTCCAGCAGCTTTCTGCTGGCAGGTTTCCCTGCTGGAGCTTCAATGGGCCCCTTTTCTGTTATGAGATTGGTCCTTGCAGACCCTTTAAGTACTGTCCACAGCAAAACGAACTGCCTTCCCTCTAGACTTTTCACCCTGCCATTGTAAATCCCACTGGCTTTGTGCCAGAGACTACGCTAGACACAACCATAATACAGTCATTTTTCTTCTACATGTTGGAGAAGGAAACAGCAGAAATGCTATTCTTTCAAATAATTTAACAAAATACAGATCCCAGCTCAAGGTAACTCTTTAACCTCTTCAGTGAAAGTCTTCACTCCTGCCAGAGCTGTGTTATCCTGCAGTCTGTCCACATGCAAGGGCTTTTCAGGGAGAAGAGTTCTGCCTCTATGAGAAATCATATCCACTTATGAGCGTGCTGGTCGTGAGCAGCCTGAATAGATGGAGAGATAGCAGCTGTCCCTTGAGAGTTGCTTTTACAGAAGTAGATCATCTTTTGGAAAGGGACACAGGGAAGCTAATGAAGGGAAAAACTGCTTCAGAATGTATTTGTGCTTCCCAGCCCTTCTGGGGTGCAGCAGCACACTGCAGTGTCCCAGGTGGAGACTGCTCCCTGTGCACGTTCTCACTTGTCCTAGGATGTGCCTGCAACGCACAGAGTTGTACACTCACATGTATCCTGCCTGCCCCAATGCATACAACACAAGGACACATCAGTTGCAGTAAGTCTGTCCCTGAAGAAAGCAGAGCAGAGGGGGCAGCAGGTCTGAGCAACATCTTCAAATCATTCCAGAAGCGTTTCATATATTGTCTGGAGGACAAGGGAGAGGGATTGAGTGATTTTAAGCAGACAATGGGTAGCCCATAGTGGACTCAAGGGATGGCATTTCCCCTACAAAATGTTTCCTTAGAGTGGCCAAATGATTAGGTTTTTCATCTCCACCCCTAGGGTTGCAAATACAAATCCTTTGCTCCACTGAGATCTGCTGTGATTCAGAACTAATGCCAGCTAAGCTAGTGCTGACTCCATCTCTGTACTCATACATGCAAGCAGAAGGCAGAAGAGATTTTTTTGACCCTGTCTTACCACTGCTTTTCAGGCAAGGACTTTCCTCTTGGTGTCCTGTGAAAGAACCGCTGGAAGGGTCTTTCAGGAGACGGCAGATTGAAAGCAGAGAACAGTAAAAGAGACAATAAGAACTAGCTTTGGATTCACCCAAAAGCCTGAAGTGTACAAAGCTGTAAGAACAAATGCAAAATTCAGATGTGCAGAAACAGAGCCATGAGACGTCTCCAGCTGGGCTGCATGGTGACACTGCCAGCTAGGTTGTGTGGAGACACCTGCCCTTGTTGGGCTGGGTAGCTGCCTCAACCCGATCAGGCCTCCAAGGCCTTTGCACCTCAGCACTCCAGCCTCTCCAACTGGATGCCTGCTTTAGTCTCCAAATTGTGCCTGGACAGTGACAAGTGGCCTCGTTAGCTTAACAACTGCTGACTGAAATGCCACCAACCCTGAAAGCCACTGGTGTTTGCAGAAGACGTGAGCTGAGGCTCAGTCTACTCTGCAATGAGAATATGGAGCAGTCCCAGTACTGGCTGCTCATCCCCATGCTGCTAAGCCATTCCTTCATGGTTGCCTCTGCTGGTTGTCCACCGCCTCCACTCTCTAAGTCCACTGCATGATGGCCAAACTCTGAATTTCCAATACTTGGTGCCAGGTGTAAGTTCCCAGCCATCAGGGATCTCAACATGCAGACTCTGAGGACATCCCATGATGGATGGTGTCCAGTTCAACCACTGAGTCAAACAGGTTTTTCTGGTGGGTTCCTGGAGGAAGGAAGGGCACCTCCTCACACCTCCTGGAGGTTTCAGGAAGCTGCCTGCCAACACAGCCCTGTGGCTATTCCCCACCTCTCAGGCCTCTGAGGAGGTCAGAGCACAGACAACCTGCTGGGCTTTAGTGGGCACCTGCCGCTGGCTACCATTGCTGCTCTGTTGCACAGAGGTGTCCAGCTGGGATGAACTGTCCCCGGAGCAGCCCGTACAGTGTGTCAACAGGTGGCTTTGCCTGTGACAGCATGGTGGTTGTTCATCTCCAGAGCCTCATGTGCTGGTCTCTGCTGACACAGATGTAGAGGGAGCAGGCAAGAGCCCTGCATTTGCAGTGTGGTGCAAAGCTTTACACTGCCCAGAGATACTGCCTGGGCCCTGCAGACAGAAAGGGCTTTTCCAAGGAAAAACAGGACAGGAAAGACTCAGTAATCCCCTGAAAGAAACACCAGCACATTCCTCCAGACAAACAGTTACGTGACAAGCGGCAGAAACGGCTCCCCAAAGCTGATGAAGAACGAGTCGACAAGTACCATGTGTGGAAATTTCAGCTACAGTTCTGCAGTGCAGGCTATAATCATGTAGGAGGTGTAAGCCAGCCCTGCCAAGAATTCAGGGCTCTGCTCCGGGGAGACGCATGCGCTGTGCTGGTGCACTGTGCCCTCTGCCAGACCTGTGCCTCAGCACGGGGCTGAGCTCCAAGGGTGCTCCTGGCCCTGCTGCAGAGCAATGAACTAGCTGCGTGCTGCAGCCCTCCACAGCAAGCAGAGCAAAAGGAAGGGTGCTGGAGGCACTGCTCCATCCTGCTGGATTCAGAGCAGCTGTCATGCAGGAGCTGTGTTACTGTGCAGACAGGTGCCTGTGCCCCTGTCCCATCTAGCTCCTTTGTGTGGCTGGACAGCTGGTAACACGGGTTGTTGTAGGGTCTGGCACAAGTCTGGGAGGTGCTGAGGAATTGCTGGGGTATACTTGTCCCAGCAACTGCCTTCAACACCTACTGCATGGGAACAGTCAGATAGCATGTGGGCAGGTGGATTGGTGCTGCCGCGGAAAGCATTCAGAGCTCAGAGATGTCTGATTCCAGGTTCTGCACATGGTGGACTGACATGCTGAAAGGACATCCACAGCTCAGGCTACAGGCTGAGACAGTTCCAACGATATGGAGAACAAGACAGAAGGTGGAATTCTGCTGCTATGGAAAACTTGGTTATCAGGAAGGGTGTGGTTGAGTTTAAAAAAGTCATGGGAGCAGTGATGAGGATGAAGAAAGGATGAAGCTGCTGCCAGGCTGTGGAAATAACACTGAGGCAGAAGGTATCGGGGTTTACAGACTCATGAAGGTGATGGTTAAGCTGAATGCAAACCTTTTATTCCCTTCACGCCTCAAAACACGTTGACACCATCCCTGGGGCTGCTCTGCAGGGCGTGAGGGTGCCAGAAAGAGGTGACCAATGGCAGTGCCTTTGGGTCTTCATGGCAAGGCTGGTCTCTGAAGGTGGGCCTTTTAAATCAACTAGTAAAATGTGCCTGTTTGCAGCATGGAGAAACGCGAGGCACAACATGACTGACAGGAGTGAAAATTAGTCACAATGGGAGTTTGGATGAGTGTATTACTGATGCTACACACACACATCCCACACACATATGGGCACATCCTGTCTTCCCAAACTTCATTAATTATCAGCTCTGTTCTCCCAAACTACTTAAAGACTCTTTATACATCACAGCTTTGAGTCCCACTAGAAGTATCATTAACTCTCAGTAGACTCAGTGGTGAGGGGGGAGGAGTGGGGCTAGCACAGGAGCGTGACTGTAAACAACCTGGAAAACAGCTCAGGCTGAACAAGAGGAAGTTCCCTGGCTGCCAGCACATGCATCAGCATTTGAGGTCTTCATGCCTTCAGAAAAGGATGATGTTTCTTGAGGCAGTGGGACCAAGGACTGCACTCCAGTCCTGGTGTCCACAAAAGCCAATCACAACAGTGCTCCAGTCTGCAAAACCTCCTAGCGTGTTCTCAGCAAGATGCCACAAGCTGTACTGTAACCTCATGCAAAGGTCCCCAAACTCTCTGAAAATGTGAGTGCAGCGACTCTTGCCTATGTCTCTAAAGTCATCTGTGCTGGCTTTCAACATCAATATCCTGGTGCTCTGTATGTGACAGCACAGAAGTAAAAATTACTTGGAGTCAGATCTTGAGTATGTCAGGCAAAAAGCCACTGCTTTCTTCTTTGGAAAGCCAGTCTGACATCAGTTACCTTCCTCCCATAAACCTCCTACTCAGAAATTATTTCTGCCACAATTGATGGAAAAATAGTGAATAATAGAGCATGCAGAGACCTCAGTATCACAGCAACTGAGTTCATCTTCTCGAAAAAATTCACTAAATGTATTGCTTTCCCCCAGTGCATGGACTACAGCCCTGCTTGTCTCATCTCTCTCTGAAACAACAGTCCAGAAAACTTGTCATCACTTTATTTCTGAGAAAGCAGAAGGAAAGCAAGTAAGTCTTGGAAGACTTAGAAGACAGGTAAGACTGGAAAGGGCCTTGGATTTGAAAAGGGCATTGTGACAGGGCCAGATCTCCCCAGGTCAGGTTCAGTTTCTTTAAGAATGTTTCTGTGCACGCATGGTTTTGCTGCTGCTCTACGTCTTATGTGGGAAGAATTGAGATAAGTGCTGTGATGGGAAGCAGCACCAAAGGAAAGCAAGTAGACAGACAATAAAGAGACTCTTTTTTCTTTCATGAGCCCTCATCCCTTCTGGCAGGTTTATAACAGTTGACTCCAGTGGTGCTGGAGATGCAGAGAGCGAGAAAGTCATTACACTTCTGGGAACTGGCAGGGCATGGGAGCATTCACCTAGGATGGGGCCCAAAGCGTTACTTTTCCAGAGCCCTGACTCTTCTGGGTGAATGACTTAGTTTAGATTAAATGAATCAACAAACCCAAGTACAAGGCATTCTGTGGTGGTAAGACGGCATCAGCTCTGCCTGCACTGCCAGCAGGCTTGTGGGAACTTAAAGGAGAAGGAGACAGAAAGCGAAAGCTGGGGAAATACAGAGGTCCCAGTTACTGGGCAACACACTGTGACCTGGAGGGTACGTGGTCAAGAGGAACTGTTTTGCTTTCAAATAACAATCTTGTTTTGATAGTGCAGTTACTTTTTTTTTCCAATAACTATGAAGGAAAAAGAAACTGTCTGCTCAGAGATTATCTCTGCAGAGATATGTGGAAAGCAAAGCAGAGCTGTAAAATATCTACAGCTAGGGATCATAATCTGGAAGAAGAAAACAGGAAACATGAAACCAGTGGAAACACAAAGATAAATGATCACTCAGCTAAGGAGAGTTTGAGACAGGGAGATATTTCCTGCTAAAGAAAGGAGATTTTATGGAAGTGACACCTCGCTCTACACATCAGGAGAAGACTTTCCATTCAAGAATTAGGCAAAAAGCATTATTCCCTAACTTAGGGAAAATGAGTAAAAGGACAAGGTGAGCATTTCAGCTATTCAGATGATAACATGCTGCATATGATAAGGGGAACTGGCCCATGACTGAAAGATGGCAGGTGGTGCTTGGGTCCTGTGGCTGTTACTCTATTCTGGAGTGATCTGTGGTCATTGAGGGGACAGCTCCTTCCCATCTCTTCTCTGAGATGATCTGTGCTTCACATTGGGATGGGTGATGGAACTGCGCTGGGGTTGGCTGCTGGGAAAATCAAGGAGGAACCATCACATTGCTCTGACCACAACAAGTCCCAGGAGATGGGAAAAGATGGAGATGTCTGGAGGAATAACCACCAACAAAAACTGAATCCACCTTCCAAGTTGAGGCTGTGATTCTCTGCTCAGCTGGGCTGAACTCCATGTCATTCTGGACTTGCTTCTTTGACAGCCATGGGAACTTTTCCATTACTCAATCATTCTGCTCTGACCATTGCACCCAAGCATTCCCCAGCTCTGCAGCTCAAGCCGTTGTGACCTTCTTGATCTCAGAAAGGTTTTTGGTGAATGGCTGCATGCACTTACTGTGTGGATATTATGCACCCTGCCGTACTAGAGCCCCACCAGCTAGCACTGCTCTGTGCCTACTGATGGCACAGCAAAAGTTTGAGGGGGGAGAGACTGGGAGAAGTCCTCACCCCACTGCACTCCGAGATAAAAATCCCATTGGCATCAGAGGACTGAGGGCTTCACTTGCTGTTTTCAGGCTGCACTTTGTCAGAGATCCTCTTGGGAGTTTTATCAAAACAACATCCAAGCAAGCTGCCATGACCCAGGGGATCGGAATGTGTCCCTGGGAAAGCCTCCCCGGCACAGCAGCAGTGGGCACAGCACAGCTTTCCCCACTGCAGAAGCAGCTGAGCCTGATGGTCTGTCCTGCCTCAAATCAGACATGATCACAATCCCCAAACAAGCCATCCGCACCAATTGCAGTCACGCATGGTACATTCATTCCCAACTGCCTCTTGCTGAAAACAATGTGGCATGCACATACCGGGGAGTGGATCCAGCTGTATCAGAATAGGGAAGACAGCACAAATTTATGTCCCAGAATACATGGTCCCCACCTTGCAGTATCAAAGGTAGGTAGGGGTCTTCCAACCCCTGGGATATTGCACAGATCCTCACCAGCAGGCTGTGACTCTTCCAGCAGTCCTGTTGCACGTGGACATGGATCTTCAGAAAAGAGCAGCCTATGTAATGAGTCTTGCTTTGGGATATCTCTTGATGGTCTGTCTCTCAGACCCCTGACAAAAGCCAGCAAGCTCGATGACTAATCACTGTCAGCTCCAGCTGGCGCGAGGAGATCAACCCCACTGAAATTTCTTCTTCCTCAGAATCTGGGTCCATACATGGTTTCTTCTGCATCTCCAAGCCCGGCTGCCTGCCTCCCTGCCCAGGCCCAGAAGATTTGTTTGGGGTTGTGCCTGCATCTGATTTCATATGCACGAAGGTTCCTGCAGGGTCACATGCAAACTGCGGGGGAGAGACAGACGAGGAGGGTTCCCCCATCAAGCCTCTTCTGGAGGATTTAGAGCCAAAGACGCTTGTCCTTCCAAAGTGTTTTGCTTTGGTATCTTTTAGGTCTATTTTTTTCTTTACTTGAGTGTGTTATTTTAACCTCGTGCCATTATATAATAGTAGAATCATAATGAGTAATAGTACCAGGCTCTTACACTATTTGCACTGTGTTTCCCTGGGGTTTGATGCATGCTTGCTTTCCTACCCTCTCTCTCTCTGTCTTTTCCAGAAAGGCAGAGCCTGCCCCCTCTCTGCACTTCCCGCAGAAGCTGAAGGCAGCCCTCCTGCAGCTGCAGTGCAGTAATCCACATGTATACAACACCGTATAACAAGGTCAGAGGTACTGAACACTCAGGTGAAGCCACAGGAGGCAGTGATGATGTCTTCTCTGGTTTGCTCTGCAGTGAGGGCCAAGAAAGATCCAAGAAGAGACTTATGTGTCCATGCTGCTTTCCTTCCTCAGGGCAGTGGATGTGCAAGGTGTCCCTGCTCCCCATGTTCTTTTGTGCCCAGGGTTGGTACCCCCATGGGAGGTGGTAGGCAGCACCTTGAACCCACAAGCCACCAGCTGCACCAGGCTGTCCGCATGCAAGCACAGGGCACCTGGGCCTGGTCTCACTCTCCCTGGCTGTTATCAGTGCCCTGGTATCCATGGCAAGGAAGGACTTTTATTACATTGCAGGGCATTCCACTTTGCCTTTTTCTTCTCTGCGTGGCTCACATAGATCTGCAGCAAACTTAGTTCTTTGAGGGGATCACAGCTTCTTTATGCAAGCAGCAGGGATGAAAACTGCCCCCTCCTCCCGGCTATCCTGGCAAACTCAGAGCCTAGTCTCAAGGAGGACACCTGATGTCACAAAGAGGGAAGGCTTCCTTAGCTTCTCAGACTTTCTCAGCCTTTGCCCATAATTGAACTTACTAATTTTGGCAAGAAATTCTAACTAGTAATGGGAAAGTTGGGAAAAACTCAACCCTGAATGCTGACAGGTTTGAAGGCCAAGATTTCTTGCCACCCACATATTTGACAACCCAGGCCTCACACATTCTTGACTCCTGCTCGATGACGTTCCTTCAACCCTGCTGACGCTCTGGCCAACCTGCTGGTGGTTCCCATCCATCCTCTCCCTTGTTTGATGTTGACCCAGACTGCAGCTCTCATCTCTTGGCAGCCTGCTGATGGAAGCTGAGGCTTAAAAGTAACCCAAGAGTGCAAAGAGGTCTTCTGGGACTGTACAGTAGGCTGCAGCAGGCTTCCTTTCTGCTGGGGGTTTTCTTTTGCCTGCACCCTAAGGTGGCATTTTCATGTGACAACACAGCAGCTGCTACCATTAAAGTGGTTGCAGGTTAGAAAGCTGAGAGATGGAAAGTTGTCCCTTACAGACAGCAGGACCTGAAAATCAGCACACGGGTTCATAAAGAATTGGGCTGGGAGCTCCGCCCCGTTAATGTTTATTTTTAACAAATGTTGGAATATTGTTCCAAAGGACTGGAAAAGGCCAACAGTGTACAAATATTTACAGAGCATAGAATAAACTGTCAGCCTCTCAGCTTGACATCAGACCCAGACGAAACCATGGCAAGCTGATACAAGACTGCTCAGAGAGAATTAAAAGCTGTTTCTCCTCTTTGAGCCTGAATTCATTATCTAATTCTGTGGAGTTTGGTCTGCAAAGGTAACAACCAAATGCTGACCTTCTTTGAAGGCTGAAAGTCAGCAATGTTAGTTGCTTAAAAGTTTCATAAAAATATTTCCTCTATTAAGTGGATTTGAATCTACACAACTGTGAGGTCCTGAAATATATCTGTTATGAGGGTGTCCTCATCTGATGAGACTGCAGCAGTTTGCAGTGGGGCTCCTTCACTGTCACACTCCAGACCCTGTACAACACGAGCTCTTGATCAGTGAGCAGGGAAAAAGTATTTGCTCCTGTGGCTTTCAAGTTCAGGAAAGGTGCTGTAGTAGATAAATAAGAGAGTTTAGTAAATGCAGCAGCTGAACTCTGGTAACTGAGGTTTTGACAGCTAGGCATTCCTGACCATGCCTTTTAATCTTAATGCAGGTACATCTTATACCTCCAAGATGAAGATGCCATTGACAGCACACAGGTTTCCTGGAAAGCTGTGACCTTGAAAACGACCCAGGGGTCACTGTTGATGATATTAGCACAAATCACTGAAGCAGTGCTTTGGCTGCATGTAGGAATGCAATTCCTCCTGCAGAAACTGGCCCTGAGAGAAGTGCCAAAGCTATTTGTTATTAACATTTTTAAGACTTTACTGGACGTGTCTTCCCATTTTTAGCTTCACAGGTTTCTTTTAAGATATTTAAAAATGAGAAGGAAAAAAAAGATTCAAGGAAGAGCTATAGAAAAGAGATTGTTTTTAAGAAGCATGTTGCAGTGAGAGATGAATGCATGTCTACTAGTTTGACTCATCTGAGAGCAGATGATCAAGTGACTGAATAAAATTTGTAAATCTATACATATATGTGTATATATATGTATCCATAGCAGGGTGTTGGAACTAGATGATCTTAAAGGTCCCTTCCAAACCAAACCATTCCATGATTCCATGGTTCTATATATTAAAGAAAAATCTTTAATTTAGTAGAAGAATAAAGAATGGGGTTTAGTGCTTGGTGGTGGGAGTAAGGCAGTGCCATCTACAGTGGAAGTGTTTGGTCCACCAAAATAAGTATCTTGACTCAGGGGTACAGTGATGGACTCTTTTCCCTGGAGTGTCAGTTGGACCCCACTTTCCACCAGAACAGTGCACAGAGATGTTCCTGGGTACAATGTGTGTCATTAGTGGTTGCCTCTGACTTGCAAACAAGTTCTGAAAAGCAAAGGCTCGGTGTCCTGCCTGTTCCCTGCAATTGTTCTAGGACTCTGGAAAGTATCCACAGGATTCATAAACCCTGATGCACTAGTCCCCATCTGTGGTAGCCGTTGCCATTACAAAACAAGGTCTGGAGAGGACTGAATTTGCAGGCTGTTGTGAGTACTGGCTAAAGAGTCCAGGTATGTGACAGCATATTAAATTAAGACTGTGAATTCATCTAATGCTGCAATATAAGGCAGCAATGGACTTCAGTGGCAAGAGAGACATGTAAGAGACAATTTAATCTCAAATAACAATAAACATTTCTTCCATGCCAACAGCTGCTTACAGGTTGTACCCAAGCATATGAACCAAACCAACACGGCTTGTCAGAAATAAAGGGAGTCTAGGCTGGCTGCTGCAACTTGATGCCTTTCAAGTGCTGTGGCAAAACAGAGGGTAGGGAAGCAGCTGGATCTTCCCAGCTGGGCATTCCTAGAGAATGACAGCAGCTGGCATTGCGAGGAAGAGACAGCACAGTGCCCCTGGCAGACCAGGACACTTCTGATCTCCGGCTGGTAAAAAACAGAAGACTAGAAATGATCTTGGAGGTCCTTTCAAATGTCAGTGTTTGTGCTGAATAAATGCTTTGGGACATCAGGTATCTTGATGTCAAACAGCAGAGTGATCACTGGAATTATTTCAGTTTCAAGCATGCAAGATAAATGCTTCCAAAAAAAAGTTCTCTACTTGAGATAGGTACACTGTCTATCTGCCTGTCTTTCTATCAGGTCTCAGTAGAGTGATGCACAGGAGCTTATTAGACACCACACTGCATGAGGGGCAGCTCACGGTGCTGCATTCCCAGCACTTCAGCAGGTCCACATGCCAAACCTGTGACAGACAGACAGATCTCACCATGGCTTTTTCAGCTTCTCATGCACAACAGAAACAGATGACAGGATACAAAATGAGCTCAGTACTATTGCTTGGTGGCCAGAGCATATGGTAGGAATCTTCTAGAGTCCAACACATAAGGCATTTGGACCCTGAATCCTATTTTCTTCTCACTCTCTTGAGCACCAGGGATTATAGGCTTAGGCAAGTCAGATGGGGATAACAGAGCTGTGTCCAAGGGCATGAGTAGAAAATGGGGAGGAAAATCTCTCCAAAACCTATTCCTCAACTCCAAAGAAAACATGAAGCAGCAGCATATAGCATCAGTTAATTCTCTTGCCACTGTTTTGGAGACTGCTGTTTACATTAATGTGTTAGCTCACATAGCAGAATGTATAGTTCTTGACTCCAGCCTTAAGGACAGGAACTGCATGCAACCATGCCGTATTACCCAGAGGAAATGTTCAACAGAAAATGGCCCTTGGGCTGCCCTTCAATTGCAGATGCACCTGGCAGAACTCCTGCTCTGGAGTGTTTGATGAGACAGCAGGTACGCCCAGACTGCTCTGTCTGCAGGTACCAGATGTCCACAGATGAGTGGGCAGAGCAGGACCTCCCATTCCGTGCCCCTGGCATACCTCAAGTTCTTCATCTCCATGTCCAAAGCATGGTGAAGCTCCAGGACAAGGCCTTAGCCAGCATCATGTTAGACTTATGCCACCCACCGTTCCTGAGATGCATCATTCTGGGGGAAAGGACACAGCCACCATTTCCAAAGGGAAAGGAGATGAAGTACAGCAACAAGCAGCCACCTCAGAAGTAGCAAACTGTTACTACAGCCTATAAAAACATTAGATGTACAAGATCTCTCCCACAGCAGCACTTAATTATCCCTCTGCCTTCTGCCAAACTATTAGAACTGTACCTCATGTCAGTGAGGACTAAGGCAGCCCAACAGCTCTCTGGCCCATCAGGTGCCACACCAAGAGAAGCAGCAGTAAACATCACCATCCACTGTAGATGCATCCTCACTCAGGCTTACAATTCAGTTTTCCTGCTCACAAGTACTTTGCCTCCCTCTAGAAACTGCCACCTGAGTTCAATGTCCCAAAGCATCAAGAATTCTAACATCAAGCAATGATCCACTGGAAGATCCCCTAGATCCTTCATTGCATAGGAGCAGAAAGGCTACTCAAAAACTGACATCAGCTGCCATACTGCCAGATGCCTGTTTGAAACCCACACACAGGACTTACATGAGCCTGGTGCCACAGCTGGAAATCGTTAGTTCTGAAGGAGAGAATTACAGGCATGAGAGAGAAGCCATGTCATTCTGGTCAACATTCTTTGTGGTTTTTGTTTTCTGCTATCGTATTGGTAGGGACAAAGATGTGAAACAACATCTGTGAGAGCGGTGGTGTTGCTGTGAGATAGTGTCAAGGGCTTCCAAACAGTATCAAAGTCCTGTCTTCTGGAAGGCTGATAGGAGCTGGAGGTACTCTTCTGCCAAGTGAGAGCACATCCAGATGTGAAGGTGTCACACATGAGCTGCAGCAGTAAAATCACAGACGTCTCTGCATAGCACACTAAGGTAGCTATAATTGGAATGAAGGTCAGATCCAGGATTCTTTAGGATGCTTAAGTTTTGGATTTAAGATACCAAGGACATTATAACACATTGGCTGTGGACATGATGAAGAATGAGGATCACAACCACCACCATTGTCATCACATCACCCCTATGGATCTTGTATTGATTCATAGTTCAATTATTTTCCATCTATTCCTTCCTGTTCTATTCCTTCACCTGTTCTGCTGCCACAGTCACAGCACTGGGGCAGCTGTTCACTGTTCTCTCAAAAATCCTCCTTAATTGCTTCTCCTTCCGATGGAGCAAGATGTCTCTCTTCTGACCAAGATGTCTCCTGTATCCCTGGCCTTGAACTCCCTTTCATGCTCCCATGTCCCTTTATTGAGATGAAAAAAAAGGCCAAAAGTTTTCCATCTCAAGATGGAAACAAATGTCACGAAAGGTTTCTTAAAATATCAGCTCTTGCTGGAAAAGTGTGAGTTTGCTAATTAGAAAAGACATGTCAGGGCCTCATGGTGTTTGAGTCAGGATGGACTACAGCCAAGGACTTTCACCATGCATCAACTCAACTCTTAGGGAAGACCTCATGGAGCATTATGGGGGATGTAGTTCCAAACTGGGAAAGTTGGCCCGGGTGTGAGGACAGTGACAGGAGACTCCAGGACTGTAACCTGACTTTCTGCCAGCCTTCTACTGAAATACTGTGGGCAGTGATATTTCACTAGAAATTAAACCTTTTTTTCCCTAGAGAAAAAGCTTTATTTATGAGAAGCTTTGTCTGAGTATTGCTGCAACCCCCACGCCCACACTGTGTAGCTCGGGCTGTGCATCCCTGGTCCCATTAGCTTCTGAAGAGAGGACCATGTGTTGGCTGTGATGCTTCTCTGTCTCTACCTTCCTGTAGGGCACCCTTTATGAACCTGGAGGTATGAGAACTTTCAGATGCAGCTTTTCACCATGTCAAGGATACTAAGGAAGTTCCCTTTGCCCTCCCTGGGAGCTGCTTGGAATCCAGCCTCTTTAAGGCACTGCCCATTAGCAACAGGCTTCGTTATCAGGCAAGGCTAATTGCTGACACCATTCCCCATTCATAAGCATTCAGCTCTGCAGAAAACCAGGAAAGCTCTTACCCACAGCACTAATTCCTTTGATGATAAAGGTTCTGGATGTGCCATATCAGCCCTCGACCTGCCTACGCCAGGAAGCCTTTATTTAGCATCAACATTTATCATTGCTAAACGTATAAATAATACCATTAGCCACTCTGAGCAGTGATAAAATTAGCACTGTAAACAGAGAAAGTGAGTGACCTTAGTGGAGAACCATTGTTGATTTTGACCCAACACCTACCAGTATGATTAGTCACAGCAGAACTGCTCAAGGAAAGGGGCCATTGGGGCTTGTTTGGAAATTAGAGACTTGCACTGTTTATTTTATGAAACAGATCTAATTCCTGCTGAGTTTCTCTGTAAGCACCGGGTCACGGCCCCACCTCCGCTCCTCTGGACTCAGCAGCTCCCCAGGGGCTCATGAGCTGCGCCTGGTTGCTGCGTGCAGTGCTCCTGTGAGCTGTGCTCCCTTCCAGGCTGGTGGAAGGGATGCTGTCCTGCCCATCCTGCCCGTCCTGCCTCTCCTGCCCTTCCTGCCCATCCCAGCCCAGGGCTGGGTCAGGAGGTGCCACTCGGTCACAGGGAATTGAGGCAATCCTAATGGCTTCCTCCTCTTCACAGCCTGGTGATTTTCCACCCTGATGACATGTATGTATCTGCGGGAGGGTACAACTCCTGGCTATGCAGATTGTCACACAAGTGTGAGGTCCAAGAGAAGCTAGATCTGATGGACTAGTAAAGACTGAAACACAGGCAGCTGCTCCATCTAAAAGGCTGCCATACAGCTGGATATTTATGCAATTAGAAGCCAGCGTATGCTGGTTACAGGCTTCAAGTTGCTTGTGTAAAGGCTAAGCTTTTAACAGCAGTACTAATAGGGAACTCCCAAGGCTTCACCTGGGCTTCAATAACTGTTGCTTTGAAAAGTTTGCTCAACATACCTGTAATAAATCAGAATGAAATACTACAAAGCCTTTCTTAAAACTTTCCTAAAGGTGTCTTAGAGTCCCATCACCTGAAAAGTCTCAAAAGACCTGCAGTCCCGCTTGCTGGGAACAGTTTTGGTTCCAAGAGCCTTCTGAGCATTGAGCTCCTCGAAAGATACAGTCTCTAGTTGCAGAAAATTAAGTATCCACTAAGGCATCCTTCAGCTCAGAGAACGATTCACCACCCCCAGAGAAGTAAAATCCAGGCAGTGAGAGATTGTGCTCACACCAAGCAGCAAGTTCCACAAGACCATCCACTAATCTCAACAGCAAGCCTGGCTTCAGAAGCTGAACAAAATCACAGCACCCACAAATTTAAACATTTGGGATCATATCTATTTTCCTTATCACTAGTATTAAACAGCATCGCCTCAGACTTAGCACTGGATCCTGGGGTCTGTGTTCATCTGTCCTGCAGGTGAGGAGTGACCCAGCACATGTGGCACCTACCAAAGCTCTGTCCTCTGAGATATCCCCCTCTCTCTGTTTTTCTCACCCTCCCACAAAGTGCTGTCAGGTAACAACTTGGGCATTTAAGATGTTGTAAATCACAGTCTTTTCAACCAGATCTGTCATTTGAACATGAAGTGCGGCATGCAGTACTCTTTCAGATTGGTTGGGATCATTGTACACAACAATGAGTTGGAAGAAAGAGACAAAACTGTAACGTAGTCAGTGTTGCTCTGGACAAACTGCACCAATTGTCAACGACTGAGCAGAGCAGTTCCCTGGAAATGCTGAAGCCCATGCAAAGTGTTGACTGTACCATAGAAGCAAAAAAATGTTGGCTGGAGGGACCTCAGGAGGTAGTCTGGTCCAAACTCCTCATTGTGCTGGAAGAGACAGAGCTAGTCAGAAGATAGCTGATTTGGGAAGTTTGGAACTAAAAAAGAGCAATGTCTTTCCAGAAAAGCTGTCACGGATCTGTTACTTTATTTACTGTAATTTAATTAAGATGATCATTAGGTTAATTTGATGATCTTAGAATAAGACGCGCTGGAACAAGTCATCCAGGGCTGTGGGAGGAGTTACACATCATTGCCAACTCAAAAATCAATACAAAACAATTGCATAAAATACGTGCTCCACAAGACTTCACTTGGGGAAACACTCTGGCCTGCTCTGTGCAGTAAGGCAAGCCAGATGACATTATTTCTTGGCCTAACCAGCAGTGACTGCAAGCCCCTCTTCCAGCCATCCTTCTGGCTTTACCACCTGGTTCTGTTCATAACACCATATTAAATGGGCACTGGTGAGGTTTGACAGCTCTCTGCCCTGCTATTAATATTTAGAAAGATCCCACATTCAGTCAAGGAGAGAGCAGTCTTGTGAACTTCATACAGGATCTTAATATTATCCTAATACCTTAGAAGAGGAGTGTGGCTGGGTTTGGAAATGAATTGGTTCTGTGCAGAAATTGTCACGCCATGAGCAATGTGGGTCCCCAGATTCAGGGATAGGGAACGTAGAGCTTGTCCAGCTCTGTTAAGAAAAACAGAATCTCACTGATAAATACAAGAGAGGAATGAGAGGGAAGATACACTGCTATGCAGCTCACAGTGGCCGTACTTTTGGAGCCAGCCTCCTCCTGCCCTTCCCTCGTACAGCACCTTTCCACAGAGCTGCCCCACATCCTCGAGCCTGCCTGCTCCCCATCCAGAGACAGTGGTTCATCTCACCCAGTGTCTGGGCACACTCTACTATGGCTCACCAATCCCAGGTCTTGCTAATGTGTTTGCCTTCCTCCTCCTACCACTGGCTGCCTGGAGATGGTGGGGAAGATGTGTGTCCTAATTGTAAGCACATGCTGGCCAGCCCTGCTCACAGCCTGACGGTCAGAGCTGTCTCAGGAAATGTAAGTGAGCTCTGACGCGTGTCTGTGCCATGTTCATTTTCCTGTTGTGCTGCTGATTGGCGTGTTCCTCCCAAAGTAAACAATACCTATGCCATGCGCTCCAGAGTGCTTTCCCACTTGCAAGTGCCAGGTGCTGGCAGGCACAGTGTGCAGGAAGGCTGCAGAGCCTCAGCTGAGCCAGCAGATGGGCAGGTCCCAGCCTGTGATTGCAGCTTGCAGTGAGCAGCAGAATCCTCAGGAGGGAGAGCAAACTGCTTTCTCACTCTTTTTTAGTGTTTCCCAATTGTTTGCTGCCCGGTTTCCCATCACTGACACTCTCAGCTCTCATGTTCCCCATCTCTCCAGGGCCTTCCCTGGGTTTGGATCTCCTTCTGAAGCCTGACAAGCTGGGATGAACATTCCTACCATCCCACAGCCTCCCACATTCAGTGCCACCTGGAGTTTCCTTTTCTTCCTTTCGTTGGCTGCTCTCTACCAACAGGGACAGTATGCAGGACCCAGCAGGAACATGGGGCTGAGCTCTGAAAGAGGCACACATAGTGTTCTGACAGTTTGTGCCAGGTTGAAGCAGGGTACCAAGATCCCATTGGTTTGAAAATGGGCCTGAGGCAGCTGAATGGATACACAGTGGGAAATTCTGGAGGGGAAAAAAAAGAAGAAAGGGTGTACTGGTATGGACACCTGAGAGAAAGGAAGCAGCAGGAGAGAGGATCCAGGCACCCCTCTCCAAAGTGCAAGGTTGGCATGAAGATGGTGCCACCGTGCAGCAGAAGGATCTGGTGGCACTGCAGGAGCAGAAACGGGGCTGAGAAGAGTCACCGGTTGTGGATGACACATCCAGAGGCTTCAGGGTGCAAGACCCAACTTGAGGAGCAGCTACATCTCCTGCCTCCCTACACCAAGCAGCACCTCATGCCTGTCAGCACCCTGATGGAGATCTGTGTGACATTCAGGCCAGTGCCTGCAGCCCCTGCCTGCAGTGAGGGTCCCCAGTGCCTCTTCCTTGGGCACCCATGTCCTACAAGGGCCTCTGTCAGTGGTGGGCCTGCGGCTACCAGTCCGCCAGGCCCAGGGCTCAGCTGTGCTGATGGGAATCTCTCAGAACTGCCAGTTGCATTCCAGCTCATTATGTTTTAATTTAGTCAATCCATAGGCTGCCTATTGTGAGGATATCAGCGCTGAGGAGTAAAATCCAAATCCAGAACATTGCAGAAGAACCAAACTGCCAAAATGCAGACACAGGGAGACAAAGTAAATCTGTCACGAGGCAGTCCTGACAGACCTCCCACCCCGAGAGGAGCCAGTTCCCAATTAGCGCAAAGAACTTGGGCAAAGAGAAGGAACAGATTCAAAAACAAATGAAAGGGACCAAAAATGGTCAAGAGAAGGCCAGTGGAAACACTCAGGTCAGTGCTGTGCCACATCGCACAGAGGGGGTCCCCCTGGCACTGACCTACCCCGGCCTGGCCGTGGCATATTGGGAAGCTGAGCTGGGCCATGAGCCCAGCAAGGGAAGCAAATGGGGTGCTGGGCATGAGGGGTGGCAATGAGAGCACAGAGAGGTGAGCCCAGGGACCCTCACAGCTCCTGAGAGAGATGTGGGGTTGGGAGGTATGGGCAGGCAGGGCACAGAGAGGAGGCAGAGCCCCTCTTAGAGCACCGCACTCTGAGCTGCATTTTGTCCCCCCGGGACTCTGAATTCATGGCCAGCAAACAGCAATCCATCAGTTGGCAGAGAAACTTGCCACCTTGGAGCTGGCATGGTGGCTGAGTCTCCAGTTCCCGTGTCATGTCTGAGCTGGGTGCTGCAGGTGGGCACTGGGCTGCTCCCTTTGCCTCTGGCCTCCTGACAGTGCTGACAGAGGAAGGGGGGAGAGCCGAGCCGTGGGGGGAGGAAAGAGAAGAAAGTTCTGCTGGAGGTATAAATCCATTGGGCTGTGTGGCTGTAACACTACATTCCAGCTAAGCATCTGCCTGCAGAGCTGGAGGCCAAAGGGATGCTGGGTCTGACCTCCTGCATAGCACGGTCCTCCTGCCAGGCCGGTGCTGCTCAGGCAGCACATTAAGAGCCATTTCCCATACAAGAGCTCCTCAGCCCCACAACTGATCGCATCCAGCACTGCGGCTTGCACTGATCTTCCCATGATAAAATAGTTTCCTACTTGCTTTGAAGCCTTTGGGCTCCAAGTCCAGCCTGTGTTTGCTGGCTGCCTTGGTCGGGCTGTTTGGGATGCTGTCTGGGGAAGGACAGACACCTCCCCACTGCAGGCCCTGGTGGGTGGTAAGGGCTGGGTTTCAGCTCCTTGGAGAGGACCTGGGACATCCACATCAGCGCTGAGCACGGCCCTGACTCCTGGCTTGTTAATTAGGTTTGCTCAAACACTAAATCAGTCCTCTGGGTTCAGGCACATTGGAGAGGCCAGATGAGAAGAAGAACTGGAGGAAGATGGGGTCACCAGCTGCCATCAGATAAGCCACAGAGCCGCACAAGCTGCCCCTTCCCCACCTGCCCCTGCCTTGCCCTGTCCCTGTCAGTCACATTGCAGGCAGATTCCTCCCCTTGCTCCCACTGCCCTCCTTCCCTGGGCGCCCTTTAGTTTTCTGCAGTTCCCTGCAGTCCTCTCTGTTCTTGACTAACCTAAACAACTCTATGGCCTCTATGAATTTTTTCCCTTTACTGCTCATCCTGGTTTCCAGAGCATTGCAGACTATGCAGATCATAACAGCTATATTTAAGGTTGCCTGACAGTTTCCATGATATGACCTATTGTTCGGTTGCTTGCAGCACTGACAAACTTTAACCCTTTGGGCTGAACAATTTGGGATAGTTTCAACGGAAAACAAGTTGTCCTTCAGAAAAGCCAAGTTAGGGGAAAACACCTGGTTTGCTCTGACTGTCAACCAGATCTGCTAGAAAGCCTGTCCTTTACAGATCTGGTAGATGACTTGGGGAGGACATCTAGCCTCAGAGTTCTTGCAGCTACTTTTGACAAATGAACGCACCCAGCTACTCAGGGACTTGAAAATCTCATTTGCTCCAGTTGCTGTGACACAGATGGGAGCAGCCCCAGCCCTGCACTGCACACTCTGAGCCCCAGCAGAGCAATGTCAGTCATGGGGAGCCTGCCCCTCCTGGGCTGACAGTACTGGGACTCTGCAGTGCATAGCTCACGTCTCCAAATTCCTCTGCTGTCAGCAAGCTGCTGAGAAGCCAGCAGAAGGCTTTGCTGGTCGGTCCATGCCGTGGGGGACTCTGCCCCGTGCTTTGCCTCTGTTGAGTTTGGGTAGTGGAGGGGAACAAACATGATGGTGACCTTTGGGGCATATCTATAAGGACAGATCTGCTGGATTTGCTCTCTGTCTTTAAACTGAAATCATGTTTTATTGATAACATTTTCCACTCCATTGTATTCTGCTGTTTTTACATAACTGTATATTTAATACAACTATAGCCTCAGGAAAAAAAAAAAAAAGGAAAACAAAAAGGTAAAATGAATAAAAAAAAATATCTTCACATAACCAAAATCTACTCCATAAAGCATACACACTGGGGCCAACACAAAAAACACAGGATGAATCGAGTGGCATTCTCTATGCTACACCTTCCCATCATTTTGCTTCGTTTTTGTACACAGTTCATATCAATGTCTAACAGCACTGAAGCTGGCAGGGAACTATAAGCCTTTCTCTTGCATGGGACATGGGAAATCCCACGCAAGTTATGTCAGTTTGGTTCCTTGGTCATTGTAGAACCTGTTACAAACCCCATGCAAGCACAAAATTTTCATCCCATAAGGGGCCCTGAATCAGGAGACAATGCCAGTTATGCCCTGTTCATCACAGCTGAAAAAATCAAATGCTGGCCTCAGATGTTAAAGCAAGGACTTGGAACAAACACAGCCTGCAAGTGATGGGTCCTGCACAAGCTGCGTGCTTATCCCATGTGCTACAGAAACTGCCTGGGCTGCTGCAGGGACACTTTGTCTAACAAGGAGTCAGAAACCAAGAGATATTTGCACAGGATTCCACAGTCAAAAAGCTAACACCACTAATTTTTCGAGCTTCCATTGAAGTCTTTTCCACAGCCAAGAGTACACTCATGTCAAATACAGGCAGGAGTGAAGGAGAGGGAGGAGAACTCTTGTGTTCCTCCAGGTTGTCCTTAAGTCAGTGGATGGCTCTCCTGAATCACTCCTTGGTGAAGGTGCCATGTTGCATGGCCAGTCTTTCCTCATGAACTGCTGTCACCTGCATCTCCCTTATAAATCCTTGGAAAGCAAAGAACAAGCTCGTGCTCTTCCTGTCCTCTTAAAAACAATATTACACAACCCACTTCTAAAGAATGATGGTCTTTCTTATAACCATTCTGAAACTTGAATATTTTATAATGGATAAAACGATCACAGCGAATTCCAAGGACAGCCAAGGAGCTCAAAATGATCCGATCATATTTCCAGCCATGAGACCTTTGGAAAGAGCCCCAGAAAGAGGGGGAAACACATTAATTTTATGTTTTAATATTCAACAAACAGAGCAGACTCTGCAGAGCAGCAGTGTCCAGTTGAAAGTGTCGAGAGGTTTATTTTTGTTCAAACCTGCAACGGGGCTGAGTTTGGGACTCTCTGTTTAGCTTTTTCAGCCTGTAGTTACATTGTGTAAACAGTTTACTTAACATCATTTTTGGCACTTCTTCAGTAAACCCACCATAATAATCCTACTGGCAGACCAAACAGATCACAGATTAGCAGACAAAGCTGCTGTAAAACACCAAATTACCCATCCCTGCTTTCCTGTTTTCGGGAGATGTGAAGCCCCGTACTTAGCTGTGTTTACGCCTCGCTTCATGGCTGAACCCCCAGGTCATGGAGCTGCTCCCATTAGCGCTCGGATCCACCCCCAGCTCCGTCGCAGAGGGGAAGTGGGGTGGGGGGAAGATTTTTTGACCCTTTTAGGAGCTCATAAACGTGCTGGGGTGCTGGCTGTTGCTTAACAGGGTAGGTATGCCGGCTTGATCCAGATTGGAAAAGACTCTAGACTAATGCTAAAGTCACCTATTGCTTACATTTCATTTTAATGTGCTTGAGTTCAATAAAAGTTTATCATCTCCATTAAAACGGTGCCTATTGGAACTGATTTAATCTCGTTAGCACAGAAAACCACATGAAAGGAATCAAGCTCATGGACAAGATTGAGCACAGTTACTTTTGGAGCATAAATTACATAAAAGCAACGGATTATCAGTTAGAGCCACAGCGCCTGTCACCTGCATTATTCACATATTTATGCCAATGCACTTTGCTAGGGAAGGTGCTGGGCAGGAGCCATATCACAGCGGGACTGAGCGCCTGCCAAGCACAGGAGTAATCGGCTGCTTAATGTCACAGCATCAACACTCTCCTAAAGAGTCCATGAATTGTGTTACATTTGAACAAACAAATGTCATGTGTAGGGGTGCTGGTCAAATGTCTACTGGCAACAGGACAATACGCTCGTAAATCTTGCCTATGTATCACCCTGCTTTCAGCATGGGGATGCTCTGTTTTTTGCAGAGGAAATGCCAGCTCCACCTGGCTGCTCTGGGACTTGTCTGGGCAGAAGAGATGCTGCTACAGGGCAGGGGGTTGCTCAGGGATGCTTTGGGGCTGTAGTCTTAGCTTGGCCTCCTGGCAAGTGAGGCAATGGAAATGGGCACTCCCGTGATCCCACACTCTGCTTTTAGTGACTCCATGCCCTGGCAGACCGTCCTCTTGCCACGATGATGGGGGCAGAAGGAGGGAGGAATAAGAAAAGGCAAAAAATCACCTTAAAGAGGTGCAACATTTCCCTTTTCCAATGGAACATCTTGATGCAAGCAGCCACCCTGTCTGATTCCATCCCATCCCATCCTATCCCATCTCACCCATACTCCCATGGCAACTCAGCCACACAGACCCCAGCTCTGCAGGATAGATCTGCTGTGCTGCTGCACCCGCCTGCAGGTCTGGTTAGCTGTCAAGGGCTCCCTGGAGAACAGGAAATCTCTTGGTGTCTGGCCAACATCAACACCACGCACCTCCATCTCCCAGTTCCCCCAGCATGTAGGCAGACAGAAGCACTGCAGAGTTTACCTGTGCTTCAGTATTTCACTCATGGACACAAGTCCCAAAAGCCCAGTGAGATAAACCACATCCTTAGCACCTTGAATGGAGGCACAGCTCTCTGTGCTCCCAGATTCCCCCCCTGCACATGGATGGGATGTACTCACAGCTATCCAGATGCCTGGATCATGACTGCTGCTGGCAGTGCTCACTTGAGCCTCAGAGACAAACATATCCTCTCTCTTGTCACAGCCAGTGTTGAGGCTGTGCCGCCCCAAAGCGAAGGGGCAGGAGGGCTCTCACAGCTCTGTGTGGCCAGCAGGCACCAGCACACGGGGACCTCCAGGTCTGCATCACCTCGAAGCACAGAGGTGACCCAGCAAGGACTCAAATCCTACAATCTTGAATGCATGAATACATGCATGTACATATACACGTAAAGACACGCACTATAAGAAATTCAACCAGGATATTCAACCTAGATATTCAACCAGGAGGCCCTATAGCTCACCAATAACCACTGGTAATACCACCAGCATAGCACAGGATGCCAAGCTCCACATCCACCTTTCAACAGGAGGAAAAAGAATTTATCTCAGGTGAGCACACAGCTCTGGCATACACTACCCATCAAGTCAGCATGGAGGAAGGTGACACACGGATGACTCCATCCAGCAAGCATGAGAACACTTGAAACAGCTGTTTAGGCAAAGAGATGGAGGAGTGGGTAAGAACTTGGTCTGACTTAAAGAAGTATTTAAAGTTTAAGTGATGGATAAGAGGCAGAATGGTATCAGCTGGCATATATCTGGAAGATGCAGATGAGAGAGACTATTTTACATCACTTCTAGAGCATGAGTGGGAATGCATACATCTTACTTCTGTAGAAAAACTGGAAAGAAAACTTTCCAATAACATCAAGTACTGGAATGTTCACAGCCTTTGGGAAAGCCCTGAAAATGGTCTGTCTGAAGGAGCACGTTCTGGGTCAGCAGGAGCCCACCTGGTTTGGGTGCCTGCAGGTGGTGGTGAGGACCTTGGCCTTTGCTACATGCTCCTGATTTGGAAAACCTTGTGGCTCCACCAAACTGAGCTCACAGGAGGGTGATGGGGTACCCTGCAGACTTGGAGAGCAGGAGACAGACAGACAGTTTAGCTTGCTGAGCCCTGAAGGAATCTTGCATAACAAAAGCAGCACAAGAACTCCTGGCTCTGCATGGACCACAAACACATTTGCAGTGGAGGTCAGAGGTTTCTAACCACCTCTCCTGGCTAGCTTATGGCATAAGGAAGAGCAAACCCACAGGCAGTTGAAGCTGTTGACTGGAGCCTTCAAAACCTCTGCTCATGCAGAAGGTGAGGCTCAGCTCTCCTGCTCTGTGGCCACAGACAAACATTAGTGCAGAGGACATGAGATGAATCTCATCCTACTGGCCACCATGTCCAAGTGTACCAATAGTCCTGCCTGCTTACAAGGAAAATGATTCATTAGTGTGTGAGCATCCTTCCTGGTTGCCATTCACCCACTGTGCGGTACCAATGTATGAAAACCCCACACACCAGTACAAGTCACAAGCAGCCACCAATGTAGAACACAGAGAACCACTGGGAAGCTGCTTTGCCAAAATGCATTACCGTGTAGAGTTTGTGATGTCCCCAGAAAAACCTTGTGACACAGAGCTCCTGGGTGCCATCCCAGCCCAGGTGTCCTGGGGAGACCTATGTGCACCACCACAGAGGGGTGCAAAAAAACACAGGTCATTTGGTCACTGTAGTGACCCCTTACCTACAGAAACCTGTGCAGAAACAAGCCCATTCTCATAAGTATCTACCATGTTCAGAGGGGTCTGAAACAAGATTTACCAATTATTAAAGATCTCTCTGAACGCAGGAAAATTCAAAGAGGGCTAGAGCAAGATTTTCCCCTTTTCAAGTGACTGCCTGCGTACACCACTTCAGAGGGAATGAGTGAGCATGAAATTGAATTATACAGGCACCCACTCAAACATCTGAACCAGAACTGCTTCCCTTAATCTTTACGTTGAGGACACGGTAAGACCACGAAGCCACTTTCAGCATGACAGCTCTTTGTTTCATCTGCAGTCCTGTAAGATACACAGCTCACTTAACTGAAGAGCAGGGATTTTGAGCTGTGTGCTCCTAACGCTTTGTGTAAGCAACACAGACTAGCAGCACTGCCCATCACTGTCAGCCCCCGCAGAGGAAGGCAATGGGGAGCAGGCATTGCTCAAGGGCTGGCCACGGGAGGACACCGAGAGAGGAAGGCACAGGACAGTGGGTGATCTGGAGAGCAGCTCTCAGAGCCCTGGGAAGCTCACGCTCCTAGGGATAGACACAAGGTAAATAGCTCCTCTGTGAGGCTGGTGAACCACGAGTGCATCCAGAGGACAGTTTGCCTTCCATCTTGTCTCCCAAACAAGTGTCTTGCAGTTCACGTGATTTTAAGACTTGTTGCTCTCTTCTGACCTAAAATTTCAGTTGAATGGCAAAAAAGTATTGCTGTGCCACCCCAGCCATATTGCGGCATCAGCATTCTGCTAAAGATTTGTCGTGCTGCAGTATTTGAGCCAGTGAAATGAGACTTTCTGGCAGTGCCAGCAGGAGTAAGAAAGGCTGATATGCTGAAGACTTACACCATGTTTCTTATTTTCTGCAAGGAGGCAAATGTAAAGTTTTCTGCTGAGCTATAACTGGAGATTAAGAAGCCATGAAGGATAGCAGATGTGTTTGAAGTTGCTCAAAATGGGTTTCCTGACGGGATTTAACAGTTCACAGCACCTGCAGCAGTGAAGCACTCTCGAAACAACATGTTGTCTCAGCAGTAATGCACAGAGCTCTTCTGTGATTAAATCATACTCAGATCTGCCTCTGAATGTAAGTCTCTGGTCTTTGGTACCACATGGCACAGGGACTGATGTCCCCATCTCATCTGAAATCTATCTGGGGTAACTCCACATCAGCCAGAGACACTAAAATCAGAGTAAAATGAGAATAAGTTTGGAGCTGAGTCCCCTTTGTCTGATCTACCAACCAGAGAAGTCTTGGTTTGGAAACCTTTTGCCCTTTGTAATGCCCCAGAGCCCTCTTTGATGCCAAGTTTAATCTATTTCCTGCTGAAGGCACTCCTTGAACACCATTCAGCCCTGTGTCCATGAGTCAGTGCAGACACACTGCAGCCCTCCTCACTGCCGAGAGCACCACCAGCACTGCCTGGATGCTGCAGGGCTGCAGTGTCTTAGTGCAGCGACCTGGCTGTCTTTCACATCAGGCTATGTCTCAACAGAGATTTAGCAAACATCATAACTCCTCTTGCTGCAATCTGGTGAGCAGGCTGCAGCTGAAGCACTGAGAGAAGGAAGCAAAACAAGGGATCTGAGTTAGGTTCTGAAGTGGAGGAGAGATCTCACAACAGGAACACTTCTCCAGTGCTGCTCTGATACTCCTTCCTAATGGCTTTCAAGACTCATACACCACAAGAAGCTCAGCTGGCTCAGTGGAGGTCTTCTTTTTAATTAGCAGTGCTGTAAAAGCTAATCAAAGTCTTGAAAGGTGGAAAAACCCTTATTTGCTATCTGCTGGCTGAGGACTGCCAACCCTACGCTGTGTGGCTGAATCCCACATATCAGGCTGAGCCTGTGAGATCAAGATACCATCAAATCTGCCTTCTGAAGGAGAGAAATGCACTATAGACAAGTCTTTCTGCAGAGAACTGGCTGTCCCTGGAAGCAGACAGTCCAACTGACCTTACTCCAAGCCCAAGAACCCTTCGGTGAAGGCCTAGTTTGCAGAGAAGTAATATCTCAAAGGCAGATGCTTTTAGGATGTTTTCCCAGCCCAAGAGCATAAAGTATTTGGAGCTGGGGCTGCAGAGGCAGAGGAAATCAGTTGCTCCAGCTTTCTGAACATGCTTTGTAGCACCAGAATTTTTTAGAAAGGGCAGTAAATGTGTTTCCTCTGTTTGCATTAAACACTGTGCAGATTGCTGTCACGAGGAATGAAAACAGGAGTTGGGTCAGTAAATGATAATGAGTCTCCATGTGCCTTTCAGGGGGTCAATGCCAGATCACAGAGCCCAGGCCCGTGCCAGGAACCCGGGGGAGGTTTCCTGGAAGAGCTCGGAGCAGGAGCAACCTCGACGCCGGCGCTGGCTCCTCCAGCGAGTCCCAACCGGGGGAGCTGCTGATCATCTGCAGATGCTCTGCGGGCACCAGAGCAGCCAGCACGCGGGGCTGAGTCCTGGGATCGGGCAGATACTTCGCTTCTTGCTGCAGAGCACTGTTTTTGCCAAAGTCGAAATTTTAATTAAAAACAAAACAAAACAAAAAATCTTGTCCTTTTCCCCTTGAACTTTTGGGAGGATTCCCATGGAAGAACACCAGGAGAATCCCCCAGAAGTAAACATTTCTCAGTTATTAAACTCAAGTAAATAAACAACCCCTGTCGTACTCCCATGTAAACAGGAACACTTTATTAAAAAGATGAAAACGCTCTTTTTGTGAAAGGAAAAGCTAATCCCACACCACCTCTTTGCAGTCTTGGCTGGACGTGACTCCTTATTACAGCACTGGCAGCTGTGTGCCACCACATCACCCATGGGACTCAGGGGTGGCAGCAGCATCCCTGAACACAGGTTCTGTGGACCTTAGCTCGAGCTTCTGCCACTGTACTCCAAGCACTGGCCCGGCCCCAGCTGCTGGCACCACTGTGCCCTGCTCTGCAAAGAGAAATGTCCCTGTGGGAGAAGCATCCTGCAGCCTGGGGTGCCACTGGCACTCCTCACTGTTCCCCTCTGCCTGCCACGTGCCCCTGCTGTGCTGGAAGCATCTCCCCCTGCTGCCCCTGCTGTGTGCATGGGCCCTGACTCATCTCTCATGCACGGAGGGCTCGTGTCCCTGCAGCTTGGGGTCAGGCACTGCTCAGCCTCTGGTGAGAGGAGGAGATGAGTGGCCACAGCTTTGGCAGCAAAGCCAACATTCTTCTGGGTGACTGGAAGTGCACAAGCTTTTGGGGAGTCAGAAGAGTGCCCCTACCTAAAATCACAATAGGGAGAGGGACCATTGTGGTAGACTTAACCCCTCTGATTCTCTGCACCTGGGAAGAGGAAGAGTGTTTCTTTTGCCGGAATGACAAGGGCCCCACGAAGGAGACCCTTCACCCTCCTCTCCTCCAGCTGAGGACTTTCCCCACTGCATCAGCCCAGGGGCGCAGGGCAGCCTGGAGACACTGGGGGCACAGAATTATCCTCTAAAGCTGTGAGCAAAGAGGGCTCAGCAGCCTTTTTCTGTGCCCAAACCTTGCAGGAGAATTGCAGTACCCAATAGCAAAGAGAGGTAGCACCATGCACAGAACTGATTGTGACAGAATCGAAGAATGGTTTGAGTTGGAAGGGACCCTTAAAGGTCATCTAGTGCAACGCCCCTGCAACAAACAGAGACACCCACAGCTCCATCAGGTGCTCAGAGCCTGGTCCAGCCTGACCCCAAATGTCTTCAAAGATGTCGCATCCACCACCACCTCTGGGCAACATGTGCCAGTCCCTCACCACTTTATTGTAAAAAAAGACTTCCTTATATCCAATCTAAATCTCCTCTCTTTTCATTTGAAACTGTTTCCCTTGTCCTGTCACAATGTTAAATGACATACTGTCCATCTTCTCTCACTGAGACTGTTGAGATTCTGCAGTGCCCAAGGCTCTTTCAGTGTGGGTTAAGCCACTCAGGCAGCCTGGGAGCACAGACCTCTTCCACCACCCTTTTCTTGCCCCTATCGAGGACGCAAGAGCTGCACATGTCCTGCAGAGAAAATTCTGGTCAAGCTTGTTGCTTGCTTTGGTGTTTAACATTCCCACTCATTATCCAATGCTGCCTCAGAAAAATGTACTTGGAAGGAGTGCAGTATTGTGTCTGGGGGGAGCAGTGGCTGCCTCCAGGGAGCTCTCCTTCTGCAGACCTTCCTTGCCAAATCCCAATTCTGAGCACGCCTCTCCCTCCATCCCCCAAAACCATGGATGCCCAGGAAGCAAAGATGGGCATGACTCCAACCACCTGGTCCTCTCAGGGTCTTACAGTGCAGAAGACCATCTCACTCCCACCATGCAGTCTGCATGGGTCTTTACCAGCCATCCTGGGCGTTTGGAGGCCACTCCTTGGGAGCTGGCTGCATTTTTCTTGCAAATTTTTCTCATCTCAAAGCCATGATTCAGAAGCCAGATAGCCATCACTGCTTTACAAAGCCCTGGACTCTGCTCCAGTCTGCAGGCACTGTCCCAGACAGGGAAGGGCACGGACAAGTCAGCTTTCCTGGTACAACCATGGGTCAGATCTTCAAAATCAACACACGGTCAACAGTTCCACAACAAGAATATGACTCCAGCAACAGCCTCCCCATTAGCAGCACCACTGCTGTTCTGGATCTCCACCACCACATTCACCACCCTGGCCTAGCTCCTACAATAAACCTTGAAATGACAACAATTAGAATCTTAGAGTCATTAAAGTTGGAAAAGATGTCTATGGTCCTCTAGTCCAACTGTCCTCTTACCACCAATGACTGCCCAATAAACCATGTTCCTAAGTACAGTATCTTCATGTTTCTAGGACACCTTTAGGGACAGTGACTCTACCACCTCCCTGAGCAGCTCGTTGCAAGAGGCTGCTTTGCTGCACTGAGGCCGGTGGGATGAAGTCCAACAAGACAAGTGCTGGGTCCTGCATTTTGGGCTCAACAACGCTAGCTAACACAACAGGCTTGGGGCAGAGTGGCTGGAAGACTGTAGAGGAAAAGGATCTGGGGGTGTTGGTCAGTGCTCAACAGAACATGAGCCAGAAGTATGCCCAGGTGGTCAGGAAAGCCAATGACATCCTGGCTCGTACCAGTAGTAGTGCAGCCAGCAGACCAGGAGGTGATCATCCCCGACTCTGGTTGAGGCTGCACCTCAAGAGCTGTGTTCAGTGTTGGGCCCCTCACTATAAGAAAGACATGGAGGCCTTGGAGCACGTCCAGAGAAGAGCAACAGAGCTGAGAGGGGTCTGGAGCACAGGTCTTCTGGGCAGTGGCATAGGGAACTGGGATGGGTCAGTCTGGAGAAGAGGAGGCTCAGGGGAGACCTCATGACTCTACAGCTCCCTGACAGGAGGCTGTGGCAAGGTGGGGGTCAGCTTCTGCTCCCAGGTAACAGTGATAGGACAAGAAGTGTTGGCCTCAAGTTGTGCCAGGGGATGTTCAGGTTGGATATTACGAAAAAAACTTCTCCAATTAATACAGTTCTCTCTGTATCTCCTCCTACTCATGGAAGAAGATGGAAAAAGCTACCATGACCACTTATTGTTTTCATCCTGGAATTCACAAGTCTTATGAAAAACCACGGAAAACAGAGGCTCTGTGATTAACACAGACAGGTAATGCTGATGGATTCTCTGCTGTGAACCTCTCGTGGCTTAACCTTTGCCAAGCCCCATATCTGACTGCCAGGATATCTGCTTCCAGTCAAAGGTTTTGCAAGCGCTCAGCTTAAACAGGTCAGCTACTCCTCACGACAGGATTTGGTAAAAAATGTTGTTTTTCTCCACAAAAATCTCCTCAAGGCCTCTATACAGAAGATCGAACCCTTTGGCTTCAGAGTGAGGACTCACAACCAGGTATCTCTGGGAAAATACAGCTCCATTTGATCAAATGATAGATCTCAAAAATTTGGAGTTTACACATCACGTCCTGTGGAAAAATAACACCTGCTCATGTAATCCCACTTTATATGGGAATGCAGGAAAATGAAATTGCCCAGGCAATCAGAAAAGTTTGAGAATTTATTCACAAAATTTGAGAAAAATATTTTTGGCACTGGAAAACACAGATTTGTCAAAATTTAAACCTACAAGAACGTCCCAACTTTTTTTTATTTTGACTGCTAAAAATGTGGAAGATATAAATTTGAAGATTTTGAAAGAACACTGGTATATACATTTGTGCAAAACCTGTCCAGGTTTTCTTCTCGTGGTGACACACTGTTTAAAGATCCAGATTGCTGCATTTTATTTATGTATTTTATTTACTTTTAAATGAAAAAGAAGCCAAAGCTCACACAAAACATTTCAGATTTTCTGAAACATGTTTTTTTCCCTGTTCTGACATGAGCATCGTTAAAGTGACCAGTTATGGGGACAGGGCGGGGAAAAGTGCTATGCTGGCTTTTTAATTGGATCAAACCAGAAGTTTTTTAAATGTCATAAGAGGGCTTCTTCTGTGGAACCCCCCCCACACTCCTCACCCCACCTGCAGCCCCAGAGGTGCTTTGCACTGCTCAGCTCTGTGATGACAGCATTCATCTCTGTGTCCATGGTGGCACTCAAATCACATCCTACATCCCTCAGCTTCTCTGCTCGTGTCCTCAACCACGGGCTTGTGTGGGTCATGTGAGCACACGGCAGGAACTGGGCACATTCCTACCTCATTCTTACCCAAAGAGACAAGGTCCTCTGGGGCTGTGTTGCAGATGTCCTGCTGCAGCCCTGAGCCAGCTCTGCCTGCACTTGGACTATGCTTGCTCAGAGGAGCAGAAGCAACGCAGGAGTCATGAGGAAAACCTGGCTGAGCAGCCAAGTGCAATAGGATGTGCTTGGGAGCACGCCCTCTCATGTATATAGAACTGCCATTCTTTGGGGTGCTGGTGGGACACGTCTGAACATTCATCATTTCCTCTGCCATGACAGACAGGTGCTGAGCATGCAAAGGAGGGTTAGGATAGAGTCAGATGTCATGAGAGCAAATATGCATGAGCCAAGAATGGGGCTGTGTGCTGGCCACAGCCCAGTCCCTGCTCTCCTTCATCTCCTGAGCCCTCAGCCTTTCTACATGCAGGAGAAGCTCCCTCAGTGACCACCACTCTGAGCCCTGCTCAGGCTCAAGCAGACCCCACAGTGGCTGCCTTTATGCCCTGGGTGGGTCCGTGGCTGTGGGCAGCCTGGAGCAGGTCCTTGGGACGCCACTGCTGCCACTGAGGCTGCTGTGCTCCCACATCGGTGCTGCGGGGAGGGCTGGAGGAGCTGCCTGCTGTCCTCCACCGTGTGCCAGCAGTAACACTTGCACAGGAATTTCCAAACAAACCCAGGAAACCCAGGGGCCAGAAGGGGGTCCTGGCCTGCTCGCAATTCATCACTGTGGACCCAATAGCTCTCATAAGACAGCGGGAATGGCTGGCACTTCTGTTCCAAGTCCCCAGTGACTCCAGGAGGATCACCAGCCCCAGACACCAGATGGGCATCACCATCTGCCTCCCCGGGCACCAGCTCTGAGGAATGTATCTGCAGAGGGCAGGGGTGTTCTAGGAGAGGCATGGGCTGGCCTAAGGGCCTGGTAGCTGGGATTGGAGGATGCGCCCAGTTCTCCATGGATGTCGAAGAGGGTCCATTTGTGTGAGCCACAAACAGCCCCTCCAAGCAGCCTATGATGCCCTGGAATCCTTTTCACATGAGCAGTCCCAAGGAAGGTGGTAGCCGGTTGCCCCAAGTTCTGAGCACTGCTGTCAGGCAGGTGCCATTGCACAGGACCAGGACCCCCTCCTGGACCAGGTAAGAGCTGCAGGAAGGGTATTTGGTGTCTGTCTGCAAAAGGCTGGGCTTGCTTACCCCAGCCAGTTCTGAGGGCAGGCAGGAGGAGGCTGGTACACCACAACCCTGTCCCTGCACAACCCCGTGTGTCCATGCTCACCTCTCACCACTTCTGTCTGGAGCACATAGGGGCTGGTGCTGGTGGAGAAACACAGGCATTCTCTAGGGAGCAAATCTGACATGCGTGACCCAGAGCAGAGCACAGAGTTGCAGAGAGTTTCATCATTTGGTTTCCACCACACTTCCAGCTCTACTTAGCCAGTTTTTACATTAAACACACGTGGGGTGATAACGGCCAGCATCTGTTTGTGTTTGCCATGATAATTCCCCAGCCTGCTGCTCTGAGCACGTCGCCTCTCTCCCTTGCATCCCTACTGGTTTTGATCCTCTCCCTTGCTTCTTCCCAGCTCTCCCTCCCACCTCACAGCATGTTTATGCACTCTCTTCAGCTGCTCACATTGTCTCCATGTTACAGTTCTGGGGACACTTTCTGCTCCACTGCATGCAGCCCATAGCTCTCTTCATCTCAGTACCCCAGAGCATCTCATCAGCTTCTCTAGATCTTTCTACCACCACAGAAGGTTCCCAGCCAAACACTGAAGGCAAGAAGCAGTAGCCATGGCACATCCATAGCTCACACCATCTCCATCCATGAAGGGCGGTAGGGCTGGTGGCAGGACTGCAGCTTGGTGCAGTCTGGGCAATGGCCAGTGAGCCCTGTGCTGCCTGCCTAAGGCTGTGCCCTGACCCTGGTCCCACTGGGATGCAACCAGCAGGGCTCAGACCCAGCACTGGGAATGCAGGAGCAGTAAAGTGGAGCAAATACCTCCACATGCTGTGATTCCCTACCCCTGCCTGTGGGAAGCATGTATCTCACTCTGAAGGGCTGGGATATGAACTGCAGCAGCAATTAGGATTAGGTGGCATATGGTCTCTTAAGTTATTTTGGGGATTCCCAATAACTGAAGCTCCCACTGAGCCATGTCCCAGTTTGGAGCCTACAGGTGGAAATTTCCTCCCTCAACCCCTTTGCTGAACCAGCCTGTGATCCTCCAGAGAAACAACAGCAGCAGCTCAGCACAGCCTGAACCTTCAGGAAACAGCCTTGTCCACAAGCTTAGTAGCAAACCCTGGCTGCCTTGCTCCCATCCTGGTCCAAATTCTCACAGCGTGGGTGGGTGGGAAGCTCCCTGAATTGCTTCCCCACTTGCTGAAATTCGCTGCAGAAATGGGCTGAAATTCAGAGCTGATCACATTTTCCCCTGTGCCTGTCAAGGCCCAACCGGGAAGCCCAGTAACCAGCATATAAAGCTACTACTGATAGCAGCACACTTGTTCCAGACAAAAGATCAGGAGACGTATGTCATAAAAAGGCAGAGATGTCTTCCAGATGTTTTTGTGTGTTGGGTCTGCACAGATGTTTTCGATGTCTGCCCATAAATGTAAGAAATGTAAAACATTTGTGTCCCACAGATGTAGAGATTAAATTATGCAAGAGATGTGATAAATCTCCGGGTAATGCGAGAAGACCATGAACTATTCACATTCATTGTTTTTAGTAAAATCGGCCCCATTTTCCAGAATGCGGCTGCAAAGAAGACTTTTATTGTTATTAAATGTGACTAAACATGACGTAGGATGTTGAAAAGCAGCACACATGAAGCTGTGTGAAGCCATATATTGCAAACAGTCTGGCAAGGCCCTTGGCCGAGGTGGGACACAGTGGTGGGGTCAGCAGCCCCCACCCAAGCCCCGTCTCCCCTCAGCGGGCACATAGAGCATCCTCTGCCCTCACCATGGGGAGCACCCACAGGGACAAAACAGCACTGGAAGCAGACAGGAGCGAGAAGTGCTGGCAGCAGACCCCGGGCCTGGGCAGGACAGACACCTCCATCCAGCTCCAGCAGGTCTTTGGACTGGAGTGATCATCCACCTCCCTAAGAACTGTAAGCATTTTGGTTCTGCTGGTGAGGAGCTGAGCAGTTCCCCAGCCCTCACCTCAGCGCTGGGCACTGTGGAGCCTCTGACTCTTGTCGCTAGGAAGGCCTCAGTGCTTCCCCATGCCAGCGTGCTAAATCCTTGCTTGCATCAAGGAGACATGGCATTTTCTTGGGAATCCTCCCTGCTAAGAATATCCTCTATTTACATACTCGCCAACGTGGGGGCGGATGGGAAGCAGGGCAGCGAACTGAATGTACTTGGAAGATGTCTGTGTTGGTTACTGTAGAGCTCTGCAGCTGACTGAGTCTGTTTGCAACAACCACGTGTGATTATGGCATTCATGACAGCCTCCGGGGCCGGTTCAGCTGCAGCATCCGTCACCCGTCAGCATTTGCTGCTCGGGGAGCCCTGAAGCAGGGTGTGCACGGCTGTTTGTGTGTGTGAGGGGCTCCCTGCTTCCCCTGCAACATCCATACCCCCACCCGTGAGCAATGGAAGCACTGGTGCCCCTGGCAGGGGGCAGACCTTGGCATGGCACAACTCTCTGGGGAGCAGCAGCACCTCAGTGCCCCTGTGCTCATTCTGATGGCAGCCAGGGGGACATGTCCGGGTGAGATTCATCTCATCTGCATGCCATGACAGTTCAGATGGATCTGTCTGGGGATGAATCTCTTTCTTTTTCAACCACAGAGTAACCGAGACCTGCACCCAACTGCCCAGCGAATGACTGGTTCTGTGTTTTGGCCTCATCTCTCTGTTGCTAAGGAGAGAGGATGGCTCCTGTACACCTAACGGAGAACAGGCTGGTAATTAAAGCCCTGAGCAGATCCTGTTTGCCCAGAACAAAAGGTCAGGCAAAACCTTGGCACGATGAGGTTTTCCAGCTCCTTTGCACAGGGCTGGGGCATGGGCATGTCTACACCCCGTCAAATGAATCATGCACTGGAGAGGCTCATTTCTCTCTGATGAGGATGGCTATCTTTGGGATGTTTAAAGACCAAAGCTGAAGGAGAAGACAGAAATTAATTTCCCTCAGGCTGAGAGTCAAGAAGGCAAGGACAGCATTCAATAGGAGAGGAACAAAGAGCCTGAAAGAGAGCGTGCAACCGTTATGCAGCCCTATGCCCCCAGTACTGATGTGCTCTCTGTGATGGTGACTGAATACATGCTGGAGAGGTACACAAGACACTGTGCATCTCTGCTGTGAGTCTTCTCTCTGCCCTTCCCAGCCTCAGTCTGCTGACTGAGAGGTTATCTGGACTTCAGTGTTTATCAGTCCCAACAATTTTCCTTCTTGAATGTAATTGCTTTTTGAAGTCAGTTATGCTTTTGGCTTTACACTATCCCCTGGTAATGAGTTTCATGATGAATTATGAGTTGTGTGAAAAAGTACTTCCTTTTGTTTGTTTTAAATCTGCTACCTGACAATTTCATGGTGGGCCTCCTCGTTCCTGAGCAGAAAGAAGCAATGACAGATTGTCCCCTGAGCACCTTCTCCAGATTGCTGTGCACCTCCCCTATCGCCCAGCTCCCACCCATGAAAAAGAGCCCTTGTCCCTTCTCTGGTTCCTATGGGCACCACTGCATTCCTGTGCTCGTGGTGGCTGCCCCGTTCTCGTTTTCTGAACCAAGAAGGAAGGAAAGAAAGAGAAGAGAAAAATAAACTGGCCAGCTTGGGTTGCTGTAGACTCACCACAGCAGAGTTACATCTCCTGTTTAGTTCCCATTTCCAACCTTAATCGTTCCCAACATCTGATTCCCTTTCTTGCCCCCCACTGAGCTGATGTTTTCTGTGACCTAGCCCAAGAACCCCAGATTTCTTTCCCTGGTGGTAATCGCTAGCTCAGAGCCCAGTGCTCAATTAGCAGGGATTCAAACCACTGCATATTTTTCATTCTGTTCCAGTTTGGGCTCAGATGTGACAGAAGATTTTCCAGTTCCAGTCCAGGCTAATAGCAGTTCATTAACTGTTTGCAGGTAACTGCAGGCCAAGGTCACACGAGGCACCCATATCAGCTGGTCTCAGACAAGGGTGGGCACAGCCCCTCCACTCACTGTCCCCTCGCTGGCACCTCTCTGGCACAGCACAGTTTTTCTCAGGTCCCCTCAAAGCTCTGCAGTGAGCCATTCTCCAGGTTAACCTCACAATTACACTTTAGAAAACCTGGAAAGTTTCTTGCTGGTCATGTCACCAATCTATTTGTCACTATTCTATTTGCTCCCAGCCTTGCCTGGTGTGAGGGGCAGGCACAGTGTGGGATACTTCTTGCCAGGGAGCACCAGGTCATCTGTTCCACCCCTGCTCAGCCACGTTAGCTTCCTTCAGTCTTTTCCTATGCAGACCAGAGCCGTGGCCTTCCCATTTTCTGATGAGCGTCCTAATATTTATGCTCTGAGAAATGTTTTATTAGTGGCTTTTATGCTTTTAGCAAGTTTTTCCTAAAAATATCTTTGGCCTGTCCTTATTATGGGTGTTACATCTAGCGGACATACTTTAATCTTCTTTCTATCTTCCTTCTTTGGAAATTATTTCAATTTTGATGAATATCTCTTTTCTTCTTACAACCTCTTTCCCTACCAAGGCATGACAGGTTTGTTTTTTACTTTCTGGATATTTTAGCACATTCTAGATTGGTTGTATATATTTATTCTGAGCCTCTAATACTTTGTCTTTAAACAATTTTTATGCCTCCTGTAAATATTTTACCCATTTAGATTTTCTTTTGAATTCCTTTTCAACATCTTTTGTATTTTTATCTTGTTCCCATTCTTAAAATTAAACTTTGAGACGGACTCTGTTGTTTCTTTTACTTTTCTTCCCTCTCACAGTCCTGGAAGGAGTCAGCTCTTTGTGGGACGCTTTGATTTGAGCCCAACGAGGTCACAGAGCCTATAGCACCATCATCACCAGAGCTGGAGCCTGGGCGTCCCTGCTGAGCTCCTCCGACCCCAAACGCTGTGTGGGAGAGCTGAGGAAATTCCCCATCTCAGAAACACCCTAGCTGGGACTGCCTTGCGTCCTGCTGGAGCCAAGCCCCGGTGGCATTCCCCCCATCAGGGACAATGGCCACACGACCCAGGAAGAGCACAACTGCAGGACTGCTGTCCCCAGGGAGTGCCGGCAGCCCGAGAGGCAGCAGCGCAGCTCATTCCCAGAGCCGAATACGGCCGACCTTAGAATAGATACTGCGGGGGATCCCAGAGAGACGAAAGAAGAGTATCCACCCCCTCATTCATCTCTGTTCCATCCTGCTCTGAGAAATGCCGGCCTGCAAAATCACAGCGCTGGCTCCATGGGAATGGGGAACAGTGGCATGGGGACCCCCACCTGATGAGGGGGCACTGCTGTGCTGCTGTCTGCTGTTACCTGCCCCTTGCACTGACTGCAGCTCAGCCAGACCTCAGCCCTGCTGCCCACCTGTGCACACACTTGGTGGGGATGGGGTTGTGGCATGGCCAGAGACACTGCTGGGATGCTCCTGCTGGGAAGCACTCCTTGCCCATGTTCACCCTCAAACCACACAGGACAGCCCTGCCCTGCCCGTGCCAGAGCTGTGTTGAGACATGCATATGGACACAAGATGGGTGGCTACAGTTCAACACTCAAACCCTGTAGTCTGATCAGCATACAGACATCAGGTGATCCATGCAGGAACAGGGATCCCTGGTGCCTCCAATCCTGCAGGCTGAGCCGGGGAGTCAGGCTGCCGCTCAGCACACAGTGCTGATGAAAGCCAGGGTGTCCTCCTCTTACTGCTGCTGGAAGAGCAACATCACTGCTGTGAGCTCTAACCTAGGGAAAGCAAACTTCAAGGCTTTCCAGCTCTGAATTATGGGTGAAGCTTTTGGAAGAGGTCCTAGATCTAGCCCCCTTGGCACACGGACTGGAAAGTCTCAGCTACAAGCGCTCCATCTCCCTTGAGCACGCCATCTGCATTTCCAATTCAGGCATCATTGCACACAACTCCCACTGCTGCTTGGTGCAGCTGGGCCGGTGCCCACCCAGCTGGGGCAGCTCCTGCCCCCATCCCCCTCCCTGTACGGCCTCAGGGATGCCTGCTGCCTTGCGAGTGAGGAAGCCAGCTGGGCATCTTGGTATTCCAATGTGGATAACACATGCCTTCCTAACATGGTTTCCGTTTCCCTGCCATTTTGTGTTTGGGGTGGAATTTTTCCCCCTTTATCTCTGTCTGGGTGTTCTCTGGGTTTGTGTTTTTGTTGTGGTTTTTCTCCTATGGCACTTAAGGGATGAAATACATGGCTTGGCGTTGAAGACCAGGATGCCATGGAAGTTTTAAAGCAAAGTGGAAAACTCTTTCACCTTTGTCGATAGTAATTGTAATTAGTAATATGAAAAAAAGGAGAAATAAAATAACTAAATGAAATATTAGCAGGCACATCTCAGCCTGTGCTCTGCTCTGATACATTCTTGCCTTTAGCTTTTGTATGCAGAAGGCAAAGTGCGCTGTTTATGGTTTTACTGTTGCATCCAAGTACTTTATATACTTATTTTTCATAACAAAATTACTTTGTCCATAAATCAAGCTGAACTCAGAGGCAGCTCTGAACCATTACCTCAGCCTCGTGCTGTAGCTCAGCTGTTCATAAACTGTGTGCCCAGCTTCAACATCCAGTGCGGGTTGTTGTAATTAGGAATAAAATATTTGGGAAACACAGTTTGCATCACAGCTCTTTAAGTAAGTATTTGGCTTCCTGGAAATGATGACTCATGGTGTGGATGTGCAGAAATGTACCAATAACATAACCTTTCGATCCCCTAATGCCAGACAGATCAGTACAAAGCCGGGCTTCGTGCTGCCCGGATGAATGGTGCAACAAGCCGTATATATAGCATCGCTTTGGACTCACTCTTTTTTGCACTGTGTGGGAAAGACAAAAAAAGGGGCAGACTGTGACACGGAGGTCAGCTGGCTCCCAGGCCATGCTCTATCAGTTAATCGCTGATCAGCTCCTTCCTCTGCCACCCAGATGATTTAATAAGCAAAGGCTTTTGGAGCGAGCTCCATGTGCAGGGTAGGGCTGCATAAAAATGCAGGTACGATGCATAAAGAGCTTTGCAAAGAAATATCCCAAGCGTGGTTCTGGTCCCTGGCAGGGCAAGGTGGCAGCACTGTTATTGCTCAGAAAATGTATACAAAATTGTCAGGAAAGAAGCCTCATTTGTCCCCTAACACAGTCCGTTAGGAGGCAGGAGGGTGATTTTCCAAACAGGCACTCCAGCAGTGGATATGCAGCAGTCAGAAGAGGCAGGCATGGAGCTCTGCCAGCCCAGGACCTGCCCAAACCCACCCCAAAAGTCCAGCGCTTCTGCAGAGGTGCACATGGACATGAACCCTTTAGAAGCTGGATGCAGAATGGAGGTGGAAGGCCCAGCCCTGCTGGAATGAAGCATCTCAGCACTTCTGAGATGGCTTTTCTTTCTGAGCATTTTGCTCTTTGAAAAATGCTTCAGTTTTCCCAGACTTATGACAAGGGAAAAATAGGACTAAGAGCAGCCTTCAATCAGCAATTTGGACCTCTGTCACATGGGGCAGCACCCAGCAGAGATGTTCGGCTGAGCAGATGTGGATTGGGGATCACTTTGGCATGAAAGCCTGCTGCTGTCACCAGGTCACGGCTCTGTCCTGGCAAGTAAAGCACAGTGGGACACAGCACAGCCTGTGCACACTTTAAGTACCACAAAGGCATGGGAAAACAGAGTGGGCTATTGCACACTTTGTCCCTGGCTCACTCACCATAGCTCCGGCTCCCAGGTAAAGCCCACCCAACACACCAGCTGTGTCACCTTAAAAAAACCCAGTCCAACAGAGCTGAACAGATAAAGCACTGGGCACAGATGAGCCCAACAAAAGATGCTCTGAGCAGCACCATTACGTCCCAGTTTTAGGGACACTGTGGCTCAGACACCAAATGCAGAAAGTCTCTGCAGACCTTGAATTCAAAGAAGGAGTTCTGCCTCCACATAGGTGGTACTGAAATCAGAGGTGCTTTGTGCACAGGGCTCAAACTGCATGCCCTGCTTAGCCCAAGGGTGAGCCAAAGCCCCAGAAGCTCATCGTCCCCTTCCCTTTGCTTGCACCCCACAGTGGGGGTGCTGCCCCTGCCATGCCTTGCTCCTTGTGCTCCACAGCAGGCATGGGGTGCAGCTGGCCCACGGCACGTGCTGCAGCTGGCTCACACAGCTGCAGGGATCTGGCAAGCAGCTGTCTGCCTCTGCACTTGTAAGCAGGGGCAGCTGATCACAGATGTCCCTTTGCCCGTGCAGGTCCTCACCATCCCTCTGCTCAGCACTGGGACCTGCCCACATCTCACTGCTCATGGCAAGGGCCACAGCACAGTCCCAGAGCACGTCCTGGCATCCAAGGTGCAAACCTGGGCCCTGACAGCCCCAGCTTGTCCTGTGCACAGCAGCTCCAGGCTCCCTGTGCCCACCAGCAGCCCCTGCTCAGGAGGGCAGGCCTTCCTCCTGCTCAGCCCAGCCTGTCCCTCCCAGCAGGCAGGCAGCCAGAGCACCATCACCTCCAGCAGGCAGTTTTACTGGCTGACACTATAAATGTACTGTACTCTCATGGATTTGATGCTGTTTTTATGAACTTGGAGCTCAGTGCGGCTGTTTAGTTTGAGATGAGCGAGGAATGTATTAATAGTTGGGTAAAGCACACTCCGAGCTTCTAATCTGACCGAGCTGTTTGCTTTAGGGAAAAAACACTTCACTTTTTCCATTCATTACTATTCTTTGTTAGTGGCTGGAGCACCCGCCCCCAGCACACCGGAGCCCACATTAACCCCTTTCCCTCTGCACCGCAGCCACCGCGGTGCCACGCAGGGTTCCCCCCATCCCAAACTGCACTGCCAGCCCTGGGCACCAGCCCTGCTTGTGGTGCCGGGGCAGCAGCAGGCAGCACTGGGACACTTGTTGCACTGCACGTGCAGGTTCTCACCTGCCAGGGCCACCCATTCCCAGTCCCGGCTCTCTCACTGGGAGCAGAGCGTGGAGCAGGTCCCTGCCAGGGCCACCCATTCCCAGTCCCGGCTCTCTCACTGGGAGCAGCGCGTGGAGCAGGTCCCCAGATAACCACTCTCTGTGTGCCGGGGCCTTGCTCTGCCCCTGCCCGCTCCCACTGGAATGCAGTGACTGATTTACGTTCAGATGAGGGCTGCAGCAGCGTCCTGCTAAGCTTCTCATCCAGCGTGAACTTTCCATAAGCAAGGCTCTATTTTTAACTCTGCCAGCCCTAAGAGAGGGGTTGTCTTGTGGGGGCAAGGAAGTGGCTGTGCTCAGCCGTGGATGTGACCTCGGGGAGTGTGCAGTGGGACACAAGGCCTTACTGGGAGGACCAGTCCCAGCTGGGCACAGCCATGGCTCCCTGAGCATGCTGCCGACCCCATGAGGGTGAGGGCAAAGGGCCCTTCCAGTGTGTGGGGATGATGGCTGTCCCCATCCCTCCGCCCCTGCTGTGCCTGGGCTGGCCCTTGCACTGTAAGCCCACCAGCACTTCCTGGCCCCACTGTTTATTATTGATGACTTTAAAGAGGAGCACAGAGCCCCATGGAGCAGGGCAGCAGGTTGTAAATCCCCACAGAGGGACAGCACAGCCCACGTGCTGCTGAATGCCACGTGGCCAGCCCCTCCAGGCTCTGCACAGGGAGGCCAGGGATACAGTTAGGAGGGTGGCAAAGGACCCCTACCCAGAGTGGCATGAGGTGCTGAGTGGCCCTGGGGCTCAGCAGGGACTAGTGCCCTGCTCCCCTCCACTCCTACCCAGAATTGCCCACCAGGCATATCCCTCCACAGCAAACATGGGTTTTCCATGGGCTTTTCACACAGACTCAGCTCCACAGTTTCCCTGTGCATCCTGTTCCCAAGCACCGTGTCCCAGGCATGTTTAAATTACTACAGCAATAGAGGACTTGCTCTGTCCCCTGGGAAGCCACTGTGCTCCCATAGATCTTTTGCTGCACAGAACACAGGATTTCACTGCTATCCAGCCTACATTTCCCTTCAGTGAAATTCACTGTGGGGCTCTGAGCTGCAGTGCCACAGGTGGTTACAACTCCCCTTCCCCAGCTGTGTTTGCCTGTTTGCAATGACCAGGACTGATTCCTCCATGTTCTTACAGACCCAGGCCAAGTTCTGCCCTCCTCATCTGGGAGCTAAACCATGCTGCTGCTTGGTCAGGAAATGCTGGCCCCGCTTTCCCAACATGACTTGGATGGTGGTGCACTCACAGCCATACAGATTTGCTCTCCCCACCACAGAGACACGCATCTGCCCATCCCCAGCTCCAGGATGGGTGTTGAAAATTCTCACAGCAAAATAAATTTAGTTTTATCGGTAGGACGGAGGGAAAATGAAGAGGTAATGTTGATTGTAACACAACAGCACGTGGAAGAGACCCTGATGTATACACGTGGTGGTGCATACATTGTCTCAGGAATTCCCCTGAAACTCACAGTGAGGATTAGTGACCCAGCCCAACAAATCAGAGCACCTGTAAATCCAACAGCAAGAAGTCAAGCACAAGAACACCAAAGTTCCGCCCTGCAGGAAATGCCAACACAGAATTTTCTTCTGATCCTCATTAAGTTAATGCGTAAAAGTACTGACATCCACTGGGTCAAACTTGAAAAACTAACTTCCATATTGTCGGGTCACTATATCAAAAATAACCATATGATATAGAGTACCTAAAATCTAATGGTACGCCCTGAGAACAGAAATAAAATCAAACGTCATAATGAAACAAATTCACCTAGCAAAACAGATTTATTTGCATTGAAGTGCTTCTAGCATTTCAGCTGTGTGTATAAAGCATGAAAACATCAATTATTCTTCTAGCAATTTTTCTTTTATCGATTTTTCTTATAATAAACTTCATGGAAATCAAGCTTTTCCTACATGTCCTCCTCGGTGGCATCCAAGGGAAAATGCTCAATCCAAAACTCCATGTGAGTTGACCCCAAGCACCCAGAACTCCACAGTGGCCGTGTGGGCCCAAAGCACAAACCCTGCACTGCCAGTCCCCACAGACACCTTCTGGAAAGGAGGTGGGGGAGAGAACGGGAGGAAATAATAGTGTGATAAAGGACATCTCAGCCCCAGTTCCCTATATATAGAAATATTTGCCTCCTGTTCTCTCACTGCATTTTTTTCCAACACGTTTCACCTCTAATGTGGGAAAAATCTGGCATCTCACCCTCAAAGGACTGATTGAGATAATCCCTTCAAATGAAACGCCGTGAAGACTCCACCTCACTAATGCCATGGGCAAAATTCTAGTCAGATTCTGAAAGACCTCAGCCTGCCTGCAGTCCTCAAGGCACAAAGGTGACAGGTCCATCTGCTCATGGTTACCCTGCCTGGGGCAGTGGGAACATATGGGCTGGGATGGGGACAGTGCCCTTGGGCCAGGACACATTGCACGTGTGTCCACCGCTCCGTGTGGAGCGTCCCAAAACAGCAAGCATGGCCCTCTGGAACCCTCTGAGGACTTGTGACAGTTCCCAGGTTGTCCAGCACCACAAAGCATTCCCTGCCCCATAGGACCATCTGGGGAAGAAGGAGAGACCTTCTGCTCACAATCTTGAGGTCAAACTGGTGGAGATCACAAAGAGGGGAAAGTTCAGCACCCACAGCTGCAGCCTGCATCAAACCGCCTCTTTTACAGGTTCATCTTACTCCATTTGGGCCTCAGCCCCAACCCCAATGTTTTTCAACTCCTCTCAATTTCCCTTGTGGTCCCCCTATGGGACATGTGCTGTGTGTGACTCCATCTGAGCAACCCTACTGAAAATAGCAGGCGATAGTGGAATAAGTCGGTGCCTGTGCTACACGAGGGATGGGTACCTGGCAGAGCATCACAGCTGCTGTGTGTTAAGGGGATTTCCAAGTTCCCCTCTGAGCTACTAATGGGAAAAGGCAGGACGTGGGGGTCCTCATTATGCAAACGAGAAAATTGCCCCTTTATTCGAGCAAAGGGAATTCTGTTTTGTTTCATTTTGTGTTACAGAGGCAGTGGTGACTGAGTGGATGTTCTGTGTATCAGACATGCAAGGGGCTCCCCAGGAGCCTCTCGGGTACCCCCGCGGTGAGTGACCATCTGCTGAGGGACCTCTGTGCTCCCTACACCTCCATCACAGTGTTGCTGCCTCCTCTGGGGCTAGGGAAGGGCTCTGGCGGCTGCGTCTGGTGCTGCCTGGAGCTGACCGCCTCCTGCAGCAATGCCACAAGCACAAGGTTGTCCCCACTCAGGACTGAGTCGTGGCAGCTCCCGAGAAAGCAGCCCCGCGGCGAGAGCCAGGCTGGGACAGGAGGAGCAGCCGTGACCCCACAGCCCCAGGACGGGAGCGCCGCGCACGGACCGCGCCGCTCAGCAAGGGATGCACTTCCCAGGCTGACTCTAGGGGTCATCCGCCTTCAGTTTTTACGCGCAGATCTTGCCAGCTCCCTTATTCCAGCCTTCCAAAGGCAGCTGTCCCCAAGGGCCACCAAGACTCCTAGACAGCCTGCACATAAACAAACACGGTGTTGTGCTGAAGGATCCGAGCGCGAGTGCGGCTCTCCCACATAGGGAGAGCTCCGGGCACGGGGCTGCCCATGGGGTGGTGGCCGTGGAAAGGGGTGGGTGGCCCCCATACCAGCTGCAAAAGGGCTTCAGTGGCTACAACAGCTTCAGGGCAGGGGATGCTTCCTCGATCTACAAGGGCTCAATGAGTAACGAATATCAGCAATGAATTAATTGGCACCTCCTCACTGTGCGGCGTCTAATTACAGACACCTCCAGGCAGCGGGTGCACAGCATGGTGAGGTGTGACAAAGCTGTGGCCTAGAGGCAGAGCCCGTGAGCTAAGAACACCTAGAAAGGAACGATGGAGATCCTCCCGGTAATGTGCTCTTTCAGTACAGCTGATCTGGAGCTCGCACAAGCCACCCCACAGACCAAACCTGTGGCTGCTTCCCGGTGAGGACTGCCCAGCAGGGATCGGCACGGGGTGGCACAGCACCCTGCCCTCATAACCGCACAGCCACAGGCAAAGCAGAGAGCTCTGGCTGCCTGAAACAATGTGCGTCAGCACTATTATGTCAGGCTCTTTAGCTAAATGGAAATGGTCCCATGGGATGTTTAGATTATACTGTACTAGAATTTTGTGGCTGAAAAGCCTCTCAACCGACCTCATAGGAGACTCATCCTTGGTGTGTGGCATGGTGGACACCCAGAGCAGTAGAAAGTGAGTCTAGGACACAGGAATGGTGCCGAGCCTCTGGCATTCTGGGCAGGAATAGAAAGGCTGGAGCAGGGATGGCAGAGGCTACAGTACCCAGAGGTACTAATGCAGCGGGGGTTCAGATGTAGGAACAGATTTGTTTCCTGTACCCATCACACCACAGTGCGTTGGTCCAGGCATTGTCCGGCAGCAAAGAGCAGGAGGAGCAGAGGTAATCCAGACAGCTGGAAGATCATAAGAGATGGGGCAGCCCCTCCAACAAAGCCAAATACAGTGCAAGCCCGAGCCAGCCCTCTCTGCGTCTGCACCACACTCATTGCAAGGGGTAGCTTTGCTGTCTGCTGCCAGCACACGATGGAGTTCCCTGGAAATCCCAAGAAGAGGAATAGGGAAAAGTGTTGGGGCACCCACAGGAGCTCCTAGAGGAGGTGGGAGCACATTAAGGTCAGCAGGATGGGACCTCAAGGACATGGTGCATGTCACTGTCTGACAGTCCCAGGAGAGCACATGGAGACAAACTGAGGGTCGAGGAAGTAATTTGAAGGATGGTACTAGGGCCAATTGAACTAACTTGGTTTTATATGTATATATATGTATCAAATATATATATCAAATATATGTATCAAATATATATTACTTCTTATTTATATGAGGTATACTGGAATGATAAAGTCAGTAGGATATAGAAACCAAAAGTCAAAACAAAAAATCTGTGTTTCACCAGCCAATATAAAAGCCAAACATCTTGACATTAGCAGAATGTTTCGTTCAATGGTTTTTCTAAGCAAATTCAGTTCCTACAGAAAGTTTCCATTGAGATAAATTGGCAGAAAGGTGTGACCAGCTCTGCTGGCTGGGCACGGGCTGTCTGTGTCCATACACGTCCCTGTGCATGGAGGGATGGTACAGAGCCCACACATACTGACACTGCGTACCTTCTCCAAATTCATCACCTAGAAATCCCTGCATGCCTGTTGTGGAGTGAAACTTGAGCTCCACACCCAGCTCTCTGCCTGGTGCATGGGTGTGAAACCACCAAGCCATTAACCACTTCAGCTGGATCACTTTGAACTGGACTGGCATTTTCTGGAGGCTGTTCATCTCCTGTTGATGTCTACCAGGCCCTGCCCTGGGGAGGGATCTCTGCTGTAGTTTGGGGTGCAGAGATGAGTGTGTGGGCTTTGTAGCTCACCCACTGCCAGCTATGCAGTTCCATCCATGGTGGTAGAGGGGTCAGCTGGTGAGGAGCATTGCTGGGTTTAGATGTTCCCATTAGGTGACAGAGCCTGCTCTGCCCATCCTACAACCTTCTGGCACCTCCAGGCAAGAGAAGAGTCCCTACAAAGCACCACAGGTTCCATTTCCAATACACCACAAAGCCAGTGGAAGGACCCTGCTTGCCTCGGCAGGAGGCAGATCTGCACGTGGCACAGCGGTGTCCTTCCGCTGGTTCCTGCTGGCTCTGAGCTGTCCCAGCAAGTGAGAAAGGCAAGCTGTGGGGCTGTGCCTTCCCCAGAGGGACCACGGCAGGGATCACTGCTTGTGGCAGACATTTGGTCCCTGCACACCACCACTCCGCCGCATCCCTCGCACACAGAGCGCAGCGGGAGCTGGGCCTGGACAGCCTCCTCATTCCAGCAAAACCTCTGAAAGCATCAGAAAATGTTCCCATCCCACACCAGGAGCGACCCAAAACCTCGAGTGATTTCCATGAAAAACCAAAGACCCTCCCTGATGGACTGCCGTGGTGGGAGACCTGCTGGGCGTGGGAAGGAGGGCCAAGGCCAGCTCAGCGCCGGCGCTGGGGGTTGGCTGGGAGCCCCCGGCCCCAGCGGAGCGCTCCCATGGCCAGGACAGGGCTCTGCACGGCCTGTTCCACCGCAACTTTCCACAGCATAAATAAAGGAATAATCACTTGAACTTGAGCCCAACTCTGTACCTTAACGAGCAGACTGCAATCCAACTTTCCCTTCGACTTAATGAATATTAATTAACTGCACACAATTGAGTAGCTCCGACAAGGCAGGGAAGGCATGCGCCTGTCCTGGAGCACAAGCACGGCACTCTCATGGGACACGGGAATCCAAGATCAAGTCCCCTCTGTGCAGCCTTCCCCTTCCAGCTGTGCCCTGACCGGCAGCCAATGGTGGCTGCAGGGTGGTCTCCCTGTCCTAACCCTTCCCCACTGACACTGACCTCTCCAGATGAGGCTTTAACTCAAACTGGTGCACTCCTATGTAACGTTTTCCTTTCGAATAATCAACTCTTTTCTTTTTTCCCCCAGTGAAATTCTACAGCGGTGGAAAATTCCTAGTGGATGCAGAGGTAAAGCTGCTGCTCACAAGGAGGTTTGGTGTGACAGCTGGTGGCTGCTGCTCTGCTGAGTCCTGTGCATTGCACAATGGCCTCATGTCGCTTTGGCACACATAGAGAAGAAAGTCTTCATCTCTTACATCAACCGTTCTGGTTCCTACAGCAGGAGACCTTCCTCTGCCATTAGGGCAGGCAGGTGAATACGCAATGGGGATACAGCAGCGCAAGCAACTCTCCACTGGAAGATCCAGTGCTGTTGCCCCCACACCCTGCCACGGCCTCCCACACTGCTGGGGCAGAAGGATGTGCTCAGGCAAGACCCCATCTGAGGATGTGATGGGGGTTTGGGGAGTGGGGATGGGCTGCTTCTCTCACGCTGGGGAGAGCGCAGCCTCCCAGGAGCATCCATGCCAAGAAGTTCATGATGTTCTCCAGATGCTCTCCTTTCTGCTCACAAAGGCAGAGATTGACACAATAAACAAACTATTTGTAAAATTCCTCAGCAAGGGCAAAAAACCCCACATTAAATGGAAACATCGATACCCCCTGAAAGAGTGCAGGAGGGGGGAGCATTCCCGGGACCTGATGTTATACCAGTGGGTAGAAATGAAAACATGAATTTTCTAGCTGGGCGATTCAGTAGAGATCATGGGAGTTGCCATTCCTCGGTCCCCAGACAATGTATTGCCTTGTTCAGCAGAGGAGAAAGCATTGTGTCTGCATGCGGTGTGGTGAGCTGTGGAGCAACTGGGCAGGAGAGGATGCAGACCCTCAGCCATCGCTGTGTGTCACTCCTCCCACCACGAGCACTGGGCCCCTCTCTTCTGCTGGGAACCACCAGTGCCATGGGCTCAGTACCTCGTAGGAAAGCTCTGACTGCCCACTTCAGTGCCAGGTGGTTTTATTCCCAGCCCTGTCTCCCGGAGCTTCATGAGTGTAGGAGAGGCTCCCCTTTTCTCTAATAATAAGCTTTCCTACTTTCAAAGAATGACTCAGAACCACTCCTTGAAAAAGCCTGGTCGCAACAAATATGAAGGAGAAACCTCGAAGTGATTCTTTTAATCAACTACTCATTTTGAAGTCAAAGCTTATTTCAGTTTAAAACTGGTATATCCAAGTTTGTATGGAAGAGGTTCTGGGAAAAGGACTACAGCTTCTACAGCTTCTTTGTGAGCTCTCCCTGATGCTTCCAGTGACCTTCCAGCCTTCACAGGGATCTTGTGCCACCAAAACAATACTGTTCTGCTTCTTATAGGCTATGTATAAGGGCCCTAAAGTTGGAATAATCGAGGAAAATGGTCCAAGGGAGAATCTGTCCCAGTCTCCTTGGGCCAACAACTCTCTTTCCACCAGATTTCACCTCCCTTTGTATTAGTATTCTGGTTCACAACCCTACACAACTTTTGCTCTGGTTTGTCCAAGGGGGCCAAGCCCTCCAGCCCCATCTCAGTGACATCCTGCTTCCCTCTCCTCTTGGGAACTGCACTTCAACTGCACTTTTGAGCTCTGCATTCAGCACAGACTTCTCCAGCATACTCTTTGTTTTCATAGCAAGGCAACTACTATTTTTAATTATTGAAAAATGTAAGATCTCAGCGTGTCTTCGAAGAATCCTATCAACTACTTCCTCAAACCAACCTTCCTCCTTTCAACATTATGACTGTTTCTTCTCTCCTAGATAGGCCTACAACTCAATGTCAAGGTTCCCTTTGAGGGCCATGGTTTAGTGAGAAATACTGGTGATAGGTGGACGGTTGGATTGGATGATCTTAGGGATCCTTCCCAACCTTGGTGATTCTATGATTCTGATCAACTGAGCATATGGAGAAGCAGCAGTATCCAGTACTTCTGCTACAGACTGAGACAGCTCTAAACTCTTACACCATGCCAATCAATGAGGTTTAGTACTGCCTGCATCTTTTACGATTTCAGTGACCAACAAGCCAGAAAATCACCACATTTGTTTCCAAGCAAACCATGGTAATGATGCACACCACCAAGAGACACATCTCCACCTACCTAGTGTTAGAGGAACGTGGAGGGGCACCTTGGAGGGACCCTTTCTTTGTGCTGACACAGACAGCAGTCTTGTCAGCATTACAGAACTGGGCCGTTGCTAACAATAATCTCCAGCTAACGGCCGTTTGGAGCCAGATCTGAAAGCAGTCTCATTGCAAGTGTGACCTACACAGGAACATCTCCAAGAATGATTCAGAAAAGGAGTCTGCGCAGTCCTGCCCTGCTCCAGCAGAGACCCAGTTTTCACACGACTTAGGTGGGCCATAATAATTCGTGTCCAGCAGCTGCTCCACTTCTTGTATCAGATAAAGTACTGAGGACTCGTGTCCAGGACTTGTTAATGAGCAAAATGTGAAGTGTGTGCATGCAGGGAAGAGGAGAAAGGCTTTGGGTTTGCAACAAATTCTAACTGGCTTTGTAGAGGGAGGAAAGTCTTTCCTGAAGTTATTTCTGTCTTTCCATTCATTGCAAGGGGGGAAATGGCATTGTAATTTCTAACCAAGATTTCACTATAGTATTGCTTCTTCCTGATTTACCATCCTCAAATCCCAGTGGAAGAGCTTTAGCGCATCTGGGCCAACTTTTACTTTGGCAGTTCAGGAGGAAAATCACAAATGTCTGTGAAAGTCACCAAAATATTCCCTAAGTTTTCATCACTCAAATGAAGAAAAAGAATAAAAAGCAGAACAGAGAAGGGGGAGGGCTGGAAGGGGTGCAGAGAGCAAACAAACATCGTTTAGAAAAGCATGCTGTTATTCCTGGAAGTTGGTTTGTGGAAACACAATTTACAACGCCTATGAAAAGTTTGGCTATTCATACCATTCCCTTTTGGAGCTGGTAACCACAATGGCAAGCTCTCCCTGTGCATTCAGTCACATAGCGTGATCTCCAAACCCAAACAGCTTCGCCCATCCCAAAGTGCTGGATTTGCATCTATGCTGCTTGGGTGTACGAGCTGTGTTTTACACAAGGGATAAAACATGGAACTATAAATAAGGCCAGCACTAAAAATTGCGTTTAACTTTTCCTTCCCCCTCCTCCTTTCACAAAGGCAAAATATTTTATTATTTGTTTCCAATGTTCTTTGTACAAACCGTAAAGGAATTACTGATGGTGTCACTAGGAGATATGGAGAGAGTGGAATCAGAGAGTAACCAAGAGAAGAAGTACGGTCTCAAAGAAGGTAGTTCTTTACTTCTATTCCTTACCTCGAAAAGTAATACTGGGGAGATAAAGGAAATTCCTGCTAACGTTTGCAATGAAACAACCCAGCCATGCTCAACACAGGGCCACCTTTCCTGTGCTGCAGGGAAGGCAGAAGAGCTTGGGTGATGTCCAAACCTCTGCACGTTCTCCAGCTCTCTGGAAACATCAGCAGTTACACCGGGACTCCTCCTGGCTCCAACCCACTTCTAGCCGAGTGACAGATGGTGCTGTCAAGGTCCAGTCCCTCCTCCAAAAGTTCCTCTGGAATGGGAACACACAGCCGGTGTCGAGAAGTAGACAGGCCTCTAATTCTCAGAACTTTGGGGATGCTTTCCCTTCTTATGGCCATGCTCTGGCCTTGTTGCCTCAGGACTGAGAGCTTGCAGGGAGATAGCAGAGCTTTTCCAACTGCACTGCTCTTGGTGCCACATCCACCTCCACCTCTGCCATCTCTGGAATGTCACAGTTGATCGGTTCAGCACTTCAAGGGGTGCCCCAGGAACCAAACTCTGTTGATTTGGGTGCAAATCAGATAGCAGAGAAGCTCATTTTCTCCTAACCAAGAGGAAAATTCTCTTCAATACCTTCTCTGGGCATGCAGAGAATTTGTCTTTACCTCCCAATTTACTCCAAAATACTCTGAAACAAACCAAAACTGTTTGGAGCCACCAATTGCCTGCTTCTGCTGTGCTTTTCTATTTTCTGTCTCTGTTTACCTGTCACTGGGGGAGGCAAAACCTACCCAAATAACCTCTGGTGGATAAATGACATGGGGAGAAAAGCGTGGGGAGCTTGGAGCTGGTGCTCAACCCATTGCTGTGCCTGAGAGCTGGGGACCTAGCTTGCCTCATGCCTGCTAAATAAAGAGCCCCTAAAACAAATTCCAGAACATGCATGTTCCTCAAGTTGGACGTATACTATTTAGGGACTCCGCAGAGCAAATAAAATGCCCAGTACAAAATAACTATTTAGAGAAAATGCTGCAGAAAGATCTAGAGAGAACTATGTGTTTTAACATGGTCTGTTTACAGTGCATCATTGCTGCTCTGCCTAAAACCGTGCTGTAACACAGCAAAAATGCATTTGCATTCCTTCAGTGCAAAAATACTCATGTACAGACATCACAAGAGTATCACAGCTATTCTCCTTTCTCCTTGGCTTTTTGTTGTGTTGTTGTTGTTTTGGTTTTGTTTGCTTTTTGGTCCTTTCCCAGCTTCTAAAAGATTGACCTAATATATCCTTGGCTCAGGGTAACGCCATTAGTCAAATTGCAAGTAATTAGCTCTGCAGCTGAAGTGCTGGGGAGGCTGGTCAATGGGGGAGAACTCATCCGTGCCTGCAGAGCACTGCAGCCTGGGGATGCTGGCAGGGCAGACAGAGCCGTGCTGTTCCTGCTGTGCCGCGGCTCATCCCCCAGAGAGGGATTGGGACCCGCTGCAGGGACCCGTGGCTCTCCTGCTGGCACCTGCTCATCACCCCAGCACCATGGGGGACGGTGTGGGAGCAGCAGAGCCCTGCCCTTGGGATCTGCTCTGAACAGACAGGTGAGGAGAAATGCCTGCCAGCAGATGTAAAGCCAAATGGCAGCCAAAACTTGAAAATGACATTTAGAAGCATTTTCCAGGCAAGACGAGGCAGAAGGGGAAAGGTATTGCTAGCATAACCTGGTTGAGATGAGCTCCTTTGCAGACTTCATCTCCATGTGCAGAGGTGCAGGCGGACAGGCAGCTGTCCCTGTGCCCGGCATCACCAGCCTGGGGCTGCAGCAGCCCCCTGGTGCCACTGCCTCCTGAGCACGCAGCCACTGCAGCGCTCCACAGCGAAGGCAGCAGTGCCCGTTTTTTCCTAATGCTGCTCCCACGCTCCCCGGCAGCCCTCAGGGAGAGCGCGGGGCTCTTTCTCGTGGCCCTGGCTGCCAAACTCCGTGCAGCGATGCCCCGAGCTGCTCCCAGCACTGTCCCATCCAGCAGCACGGGGCCAAACGCACTGCCATCACCTGGCTGCCAGCACCTGGCAGCTGGGGCTGTGCAGTCAGCTCAGCAGCATCACCCAGCTCCTTCCCGCTTCTCTTCCCTCTCGCATTTATTTATTTTTCTCTTTTCTTACAGTGGTTTATTGCTCCCCAGCCCGCTGTGGGTGAGCAGAGCACTTCTGGGACAGACTATTTACTAGAAGGTATTTGGTACATTGCTTTAATAAGAACAATTTTTATTTTTTTTTAAGCCTTACAAATATGTTTAAAATCTAAATACAATGAGGCAACGCAACATCAGTTAATAGATCCAGTAATATGCCAAGCCTGAGAATGACAAAAGCCGCCAGCAGAGTGCTACGAAGCAGGGTTCAGAACCCCACTGCTTCCCAGCTAAGCAGAAACAGATTCCCAGCAGCAAACATTTGTTAACCATTTTGGAGGCAGCAGGACAGGGTGCACAGCGAGCCTGGCTGCCTGTGTGTCACTGCCTTACAGAATCCTTGGCACAGGAACACTTCAGCGTCCTTGGAATTAAGGCCCTTGTGGAGACTTAAAAACTTAACTGGTCTAATATATGTAAGAAGAATTTGTCCAAATATTATTCTAAGTATTTCAGAGACTGTCCTGGTGCTGATAAGTGTGAATGAATGTAGCTTAAGAAGCAGAGCTAGCATGCTCCTGCAACACTTCCTACAGGGCTGCACATCCAAAGAGAAGATAAGATTGAGCTAGTAGCAGTGGGAGGATGCTCAGACATCCCAGGAACTGTGGTGTGCAGGATCTGTCCCAGGAAATGCTCAGCATCCCCAGCTGCATGGGCAGGGCCCTGAGTGACCCTCAGGGACATTTCATCACACAGATCCTGTGCCGGGCACAGGAGCGCCCACCTGTGAGACTCTGCAGTGAGCACAGCTGGGAGCACCCTGCTGTCACCAGAGAAAGGACTGTCACCTGCCCTGCAGCAAAGGCCATGCCACATGGAGCTGCCCAAGTGTCAGGATCAGGCCATGTGCTGCTCAGGATGATGCTTGCCCATATCAAGTCTCGTCCCCAGCAGTGACAGCACTGACCCAGTTCTGGGTCAGCCTTGGGGACTCTGGTGAGCCCCAGCCCAGCAGGGCGCTGGCTGTGTCCCCCCATGCCCCTCACTTGCACCAGCCCCATCATGGTCCCAGGGAGGCAGCTCTGGGGCTGGCAACACAGCCCATGAGCAGGTCCCACTGCACGCCCCAGAAACTGAGATCCTGCTCGAGAGCGAGGCGCCGCTCCTTATTTCCCCCGAGGAAAAAGATGGGAAAAATAAAAGAGGGACTATTGACAGCAGCCTCAGTGAGCCAGCAGAGAGGATGGGGACTTAATTCAGTCTTCAGCAATCAAAACCAGCCACAGCTTGGTATTGGTCTCGTGTAGACCAAAAGTCCTAATAAGCTGTTAATGGGAAAAACGATCATATTTATTACAGGAAAACAAGTTTATGATTACTACAGAGATGACATCATAACCCCCCGTGCCAGTTTAAACAATATTTGGAGAATTCATTTGTTTTGTACTATTTAAAATTACAGTGTGGAAGCCTATTTTAAGTGCTCGTGTGAGCGTGTACGTGTGTGTGTGTGTTGATGTATCCATGCTAGTGTTTATTTAAATCTTTTATTTATAAAATTGATGTTCTTACGCCTAAAATGGAAATTTTCTGCTCTAAAACATCTCTTAATTGTTGAAAATTATTGTATACATTTGTGTTTTCCCTCATCTGTGTGTTTACCACCAGGCACGTGCACATGCATATCTGCACACTGACACACGTGCCTGGACCACTCTGCTCAGCAGTCGGTGCAAAATCCCTGACTCACCTGAAGCACAAGGATGCCAGCAGTAGAACCACACCACAGACACCCATCCGGGTGCTCCCATGTCCACAGTGAGCCTAAGGGACAAGGAAAACCCTGGGTCCTCTCTGCACCCACTCTGAGCAAGATGGGGCCATGCAGAGCCGAGTCCCTGTGGCTGCCCCACAGGGCCATCAGCCACCAGCAGGGTAAGAGTATCCTCACACAGGGACACTCCTGGTCCCACCTGATCCCATCCCCCTGGTTTCATGGCACAGAGGAAGCTGATGCCACGAGTAGGGTGTGCATCTGCTGTGTGCAGCTCTGGGAGCATCCCAATGCCATCAGCCCTCCATCACCTACAGCTTTTGGAGGCCCTGGGCAGTGCTGCAGTGAGCTTTTTGGCAAACTCCCCCTGCTTGGCGGAAAGATGAAGGGACAGACAGCTGGAGACGGGCCACATACCTTTCTCCAGCATGTACCTGTCATCCCAGGCAGGTCGGAGCTGGTCTAGACACTGGGGTCGTAAATCTGCCGGCTGCCGCCCCATGCTACACTCCCACCACTGCCACAGCAGACAACCCCAGAACCATCTGCAGAGGAGATCCAGATCAAGAAAAGACACTAAGAGAGAGATGGAACAAAGTCACAATGGATCAGTCCTGCACCAAGACATTGCTGTGCCCAGCTCTCATGGATTTGGCAACCTGCTCTCAGACCCAGACCGAAGTGGCTTGGTGGGCAAAGGTTACACAAACTGCAGAGGCATGGCTGAAACATTAAGTAATATTGAGTAAGCTTTGTTTAAAGGAGACAGCTGTGCCACTAGAATGAGCTGCAAATAAGTGAGATTCCCAGTGACGTGTCTTCTGCTCTGATGCAGTCTCCCACCACCCACGAGCCACACTTGGTGGGCTGGGGCTCCCAGTAGCAGTCATGCACCAGAAATATGGTTGCAGTTCTGGCAGAAGGATTTGGCACCCAGGCAGAAACCATCCCAGGAGGGAGGCAGGTGGGAGATGGCATTCAGCCCATTGGGAAAAACCAGGCAACCTGGGCAGAGAGAACTACACCAGAAGCTTGGTGGAAGGTACCAAGGGCTGCATCCTTGGGCTGTCCCTAAAAAGAATTCACCACGGAAAGATGTGGTCAGTGCCTCTGGAGAACCAGAGCACTCCCAGCTTTCCCTCGGAGGCCTGTATGCAGCTTTCCTGTGAGAAGCCCAAGGCCAGGAAAGGCATTTTGTGCCTGCAAAACTCCTAAAAGTCACTTGCTAACCTATAAGAGCCAGAACAGCAAGGCCCAGAGCAGGAAGAGGACAGGAGAGATGGATTTCAGCATTGTATAAGGATGTCATGGAACTGAGGGGACATAGGAGCCTGGGGAAATGGCACCGAAGACAGAAGAACTTAAAGATGCATGGTAGAAAGAAGCCACCTTATGGCAACTTTTGCTTATGATAAGAGTAAGACTGGCAGAAACAAAAGGAGCCAAAAGTATGGCTCCAAGCACAGGAAGGGATCAATCTGCTCCATCAGATAGTAGAGGAAATGGGAAAGCTCTGGGTCCTGGCATCCCAGGCTCACAGAGCCCCAGGAACAGAGCTGCTGCTCCAGCAGCCCTCATCTCACTGAGGTCACAGGTCAGCAGGGCACAATGGGCCTTCAAAGTCTGCCAGGTTTGAGGAGTTCTATGGCTTCTGGGAGCTTTCAGCAAAGAGCAGAAGGGTTAATGAGCTTGCTGGGGAGAAGAGAGCCTGGGGAAGCACCATCTCTCTGAGTGGGTGTGTTTAAATGAGTTCAGCTCAAGAGATTCCTTAGATTGTGGTGTTATCTCTCACGGTAAGGGATGGGGACCCATCTCAAGGCAGAGCAAGTCCAAGTCCCAGGCTGAGGAGTGCAATGGTGCCTGTGATGGGGTGAGCTGAGGGGGAGGTACTCAGCTGGGGTTCTGTGCCCATTCCAGCCTATAAAAGGCTCTTTGCGTGTCAGAGAGAAAATTGACTTCCACTCTTGACAGCTCCTAAGCTCCAATGTCTCCTAATAAACTCCATATCTTCACGCAAAGGAGTTGCTTCATGTATACGAGATATGCAGAATGATGAGGCTCAGAGCCAGCCTGAACTTCCAGGACAAGGAGTGTCTTTTTACACTGCAGGTCTGATTTGGAACACTTCTTCACTCCAAATTTCCTGGGCATAGAAATGACAGGAAGACTGGAAAAGAGCAGTCCAGGACCAGTAGTTTTCAGGCATTGTGGGCACAGCAGAGTGAGAACCCAGTACAGCAGTAGATGCTTGCTGCCTCCAGTGAAGCTCCAGAGGACACTGCATGGAAGGAACACAACTGCTGTGACCCCAAAAATTCAACAGGAAGAACTGAGCAGGCAAAGAGGCCTAGGCACAGAATCGTAGGATCACAAAATGGTTCTGGATGGAATGGACCCCAAAATATCATCCAGCCTAACTGCCCTGCCATGAGCAGGGATATCTTTCACTACATCAGGTTGCTCAGGGCTCTGTCCAGCCTGACTTTGAACGCTTCCAGTGATGGGACACCCACATCTTCTCCAAGCAATCTGTGCCAGTGCCTCACCACCTTTGTCATGGCAGCTACTGCCATGCCCCTCCTTCTGAATGGCCAAGAACTCAGAGAACTGCTTCCCCCAGAACTGCTGCTTTTCCCCATGTCCATCACGCTTCGCATCTATACTGCTTTTCTCTCAATTGTCACTGCTAGTTTTTCACCTATTAAGTCCCCTCTCCTTGTCACTTCTGACAGCTGTGTACCAGCGCAAAAACACTGGCCATCTCCACCTTCTTCACACTTTCTTCCAAGCATGAAAAGCATAGACCAGTAGGAAAGGAAGAATGAAAAAGAGCATATAAGTCCTGAACTCCTGGGTTCACTTCCAGGTAGTCTTCCTATGACTACAGCCATTCTCTGTCTCAGTTTTCAATATTTTAAGAAGGTACAGTGACATCTTTGCTTTGAACACCTAGAGCCAAGGGCAGAGCTGAGCAAGTGGAGAGATGCGGGCTGGTGGACCCTTGGAAAAGCTGAGTCCTCCCCATCATTCTCCATCCTGGGCACACGACCTCATGATTTGCCGCAGAAAACTACAAATGCTATAAGAGCTGCTGGAAGTCAGAAGTCAGGGTCTCTCTCACCACCACCTGGTAGTTACAAGGTCTTGGTGTAATGAGTTGCTCCTTGGATGAAAACAACGTGGGAAGGATGGGCTCAGACTGGAATACTGTATTCCCTTTGCAGCACCCCTGTGCAGAAGGCATGGCTCCCCCTTCCTGCCAAATCCCCATGGAGTCATCAGTGCTTTGTCAGCAAAAAGCTCACCTCGTGGTGAGCACAGTCCACTCCCCACTCCTTCTTTTCCTCCCAGCAGACTGAGATGACTGCCCCACGGTTATTGAGCCCTGCAGCTCCCCATCTCAGGTGCAGTCAGCCACTCTGTCCCCTTCCCTGAATAGGGTGGCAAGGTCCTAAAACCTGTCCAGCCCTGTGTAGTCCTGCTGATGTTCAACACAGTGAGTTCTCCTTCCATTCCCTGTCTGCTCTCTGTCATTCGGGGCAACTGCAGAAGCTGCCACCAACTGTCACTCTGTGCTCTGTGGCCTCCTGGACTTTCCTATCCATGCTGTGTTCGTGGGGATGATGGCCAGAGCCAGCAGAAACCCGCTGGAGCTGTGAGATCGGCTTGCTGGTAGCCAGCAGACAAAGTGTCCCTCAAACTGGAGTCCCATGGGGAGAATAAATGCTCTCCATCTGCTGAGATGGACAGAGTCTGCTGTGCTGACCTATGCTCTGCCCATGGCTTTGTCCCAGAGCTTGTTGACACCAAAAGGCAAGACTTCGGCCATACAAAAAAGCCAAATGCGCAATAATAAACACATTCTGATACCGAATTTGGGCTGTTGGACACTTGGAAGGGCAGAGACACTTTGGGTGGATTTCACAAGCACTTAGATAATTTATAATTGGGGCACAGGGGTCAGCGTCTCTGGGCGCTGTCCCAGGCGCCAGGGCTTGCCGGCTCCCACCACCGTCCCAGGCACGGAGGTCACAGAGCCCCGGGTTTGCCAGGCCAGACACCAAGTCTGCATGGATGGATGCTCCAGAACAACACACCAAAGTACTCTGGTGCTGCAGCAAGTTGGGTTTGGGGCAGGAGAAAAGCAAGAAGCAGCAGGTGGGCTCTAACATCCATAGGAGCAGAAGGTCTTAGAGCTCATCTGCAGTGCCAGATGTGGGGCAAGGGGTTCAGCCAGCTCCCAGGTACCAAATGAAGCTGATGCCCAGCTCCAGCTGCACCACGGCTCATCATGGTCCTGGTCCCACCTGCGGGCAGCAGCCAGTGTCCTCCCATCCCAGTGGCTCAATAGGCATTGCAGGGCTGGAGGTGGCACAGAGGGTGTGCCCAATAACCTCTCCATCCCGCCCTGCACCGCTGGCAAAAATCACTCCCTCCGAGTGCCCCAAGAGGCTTTTTTTTTGCAAACCCTTCCAGATAAACCCAACTTATTTAGCTGATAATATATAAACAGTTTATCAGCTTTGCGCATTTGCAGTGCAGCGGGATGGATGTTGTTCTTGGAATTCTGTTTGGTCATAATATTTAGAAGAGGGCTCCGATAGCAAAGATAAGCAGCTCGCCCGCAGCAGATGGCTCGCGAGACGCTCAGCGGAGCCAACATTCTGCAGGGAATGAATAAACTTGTAATGCAAGTTGTTTGTAAGTGGTTTTAGCTAAATGTCACATGTAAGACTGCACAGACATGCTCTGTCCAAGGTGTTTGAATTTATAGGAGCGAGGATACAAAGCCAGGGGCCAAATTTGCTTTTAAACTTCCTTAAACAAATGTACTGAGGATAAAATACCTCTGGATTTGCTCTTTGAGCAGGGGTGTGAGCAAGGCACGTGCAAACACATAGCCCATCCTTCCCAGCAGGTCGGTGCCAAGGGGCTGTGCCTGCTGCCGTACCCAGTGCCACCTCCACTCATCTGCCCTTGGCCCCAGTTTCTGGATGACCCCTGCCACGCCTGGCTCATTCATCTGCCTGCATAAGGAGAACTGGAAAATACTCTCCTCCTCCCAAGCACCCCATGAATTCTTGCTTCATCCCCTCTGCCCACATGCCCAGGCTGTGAATGAGCCCTGTGAAAGCTCTGGGCAGCTCAGACTGAGTTCCCCCACTGCTGCAAGGATGAAGGTGATGCCAAGAGGCAATCCAACTCCTTGCCCCCAGCCCCACCCAGGGGTCTCCACAGGGATTGTCTCTCTGTGCCAGCTAGCCAGAGAGCTGTCTCTTCTCCTGCTCCTCTCCTGCCTCGCCCCCCACAAACACTGCAGGGCTGCCACATGTCCTCCTGGGCCCTGGGTATGGTGGTGTCCAGCTGTCCAGCAGCTGCCCACCCCACTGCAGTCCCCTAGATCACAGCTTGGTACTCGAGTCCCACGTCTCCTTCCTTGGCTTTCCCTCCCCCTCCCACACTGATGCAATGAACAGTGATGCTGCTGGGCTGCAAAAAGACCTAACTGTGGGTGACCACATCCAAATTCCCTTCTCACAAGGGGCACTATGGGAAGTGCTGCCTGGGGCTGGGGGCACAGACCATCCCACCCCTTGGATCACAGCACACTATAGTTGGAAGGGACATCTGCTCCTAGCCCCTGTTCAAGCAGGACCGAGGACAGGGCAGGGAAGCCCCACACCTACACACTGACAGTACTCAGCTGCAGCATCAGGTACTGCCAGCAGCTCCACACCCATGGATGCTGCAGTCACCTCAGTTGCTAAGACTACACATGCAGCAGACTGTGCCTCCGTTCCAGCACGTCCATGGAGAACACAGTATGGGCAGAAGGACAGTTATGAAGCAGAAGTGGTGGGAGATCACTTGGCACCAGCTGCACAAGATCAGCTGCCCAGAGGAGCTTGACTCTTCTCTCCCATGTTGCACAGAGGTGCCTCCAAGACTGGATACTTAGGGTTCAGAAAGCATGCAAAAAAAGGGAAGAGGCTGAAGCAAAGGAGAGTTCACCCTGCCCTGTGTTTTGTGAGCTAACAAACCTGACGTTTCCAGCCCATTCCATTCATCCAGTCTTTCTCCTCCAGCTACTCAAGAGTCAAGCAGGTCACATTGCTCCAGCATGGCCTCATGCTTGAGCTGCAGAGAGCTATTTCCAAAAAGCCAACCTCCTGCCCCAACATAATTGTGTTGGGCTTCCTTAGCTGCATCTCTTAATTGTCTAGATTTATGAGGCCTCTACTGAAATGTTGAAGACAGCATTTAGAGTCCCTCAGTTCTTGTTCTGTTTAATTCATTCCCTTTTTCCCCGGGTTGCGATTCCAGCTCAGCATGTGCAGCCCTGCCATTGCCAGCAAGCTCTTTCATTTCCAAAATGAGGCAGATCAGAATCTCTGCGACTCTGTTTTTTCCCTCGTGCAGTCTCCACCTTTTTACAAGTTGTATCGTTGGTAAATAAAGCGAGGGCTGGGCTCTCTATGCACCACACATACAGCCTGGCACAGGGAATATCAATTCCTCTGGCCAGCAGTGGTGGCATTCTTGTTTCCTGAAGGAGGGAGTCATGTTTGCAGCCCGTATGAGGTTTTGGTGCATCCAGCAAACTTCATCTTCTCTGAGAGCTCATCAATAACGTCAGTCCTACTGCCTTTGTCTCCCAGCTCTCTCCAAGCTTCTCTCTATGGGATGGACTCAGGCAGAAAGTCCAAAGCTAACTGATTCAGATCACTGGTTTCAAACTGTTCTCCACAACCAGAGAAATACCAAAAGCAGTAAGTTTCATCTACCCGAGGTTGGCCTTTTACCCTGAGGCATCCTCATTGAGAGGTTCCCTTGAAAAGTGACTAACAGAAGAAATAGCTGGGTGAGAGAATTCTGCTTGCTTTTGCACAGTGCACATCCATAGGTGATCTGCAATACTTCCCCACAGAAAGATTAACTTTCTTAATAAGGATTTAATAGAAGCAATATGAGCAATTTACCTCTGAACTGAGAATAGATGCAGGGTGCTTGGGTACACAGTTCCTACCCCTGCTTAATTGTTTGCACTTTCCCAGAACTTCTACTGCAGCCTGGTCCAGCTCTGCAGGTGGATGTTTCATCTTCTCCAGGTGCCTTCACAACTCTCCTGGCTTCAGCACCTCTGCAAGTCTGCCACCAAGAAGTATCATCCCCAGCTACAACCAATGCGGGTGGCCATAGGCACAGCCGCTTTTGAGACCCATGAGTGTTCTGTGGCACTGGCCTCTGCGCCCCAGAAGCACATAGCCAGGCTCCCTCAGCAGGCCCCGCTCACACTCAGTGATCTCCACCTCTACTGCCCAAGGAGCCTGATAACTGCACATGTGCAGAGGACCACAAGCTGAAGCAGCAACAGGGATCTCAGCTGCCCCCACGTTGGTCCACAGATTGGGTCTTTCAGAGCCTAGCCAGCAGCTGTTGCTGTCCCATTGAGATGCAGCCATTGAACAATCCCTCTCTAATCGGCATTGTTTTCTAAAAATAAACTCCTGCTCAAGGAAATGCAGCCAGGACAACGCAGCTCCCCCAGGGCTTGTGCTCCCCACCACACCATCCACCCTGACCCTCACGCACGGCTGTGATCCTGCAGCAGGCACACCCAGGCTGCAGGCAGTGCATGGGCGAGTACAGCCCCTCAGTAGCCGGGTGAACCCTTCAGGTCTGTGTCTGCTTGTCCTCCAGCTGCAAGCACTTCCACAACCTGTGGGACTTGAAGCAGCCCGTGGGTACCCAGCTCAGAGCTGCTCCCTCTCTAAGCAAGAGGAGTGTCCCACACAGCTCCTTGGCTGGTGACTCTAGGAAGCCGTGGACCCTGTCCCCAGCAGTGACCGTGTGGCACTAGGCAACCAGCACAGAGACGTTGCTATCCAAACGAGAGGAGGAAGTCCAACAGCAAACTCCATATGCTGAATTTTCTAAAACTAACTATAAATGGTAAAAACTCAAAGTCCTGCTTTCTCTGGAGGTTTTCAAGCAAAATAACCCCGAGAACGGCAGCTTCAACTTTTATACGAATGAGAAAACATTCTTTTATTTTGACATCATCTGTGTCCATTTTTATCATAGGAATAAAGTATCTTTTATCTGGACATAATGCATCAAGTTGCAGAGTGAGTCATAAGTGAATCTATACAATTGAGCTGACGTGCTGTGTCTCGGTGAGAACTGGCAAAGTCTAAATGTCACACCGGAGGTACGTGGTAATAAACAGGCACCTCTGCTCCCCGAGCAAGAAGGGTGCCTTGGTCGGAGTGGCAGAGGAAGCTGTTAGCATCATTTCACTGACACTCGTGGGAGGGAGCTGGAGAGCTGGGTCCGGACCAGGACACCTTCCTCACACCTACTTAATTCAGCGGTGATGCAGAGTTTATTGATCTCCTGTAGATTTTGTTACACACGCTGACATGCGGGCAGGTGTTTCTGTTGGGAGCTGTTGTGGGCTGATGCTCTGTCAGTGAGGACCAGTGCAGTTTTGAGCCAAATGATGCTTGTGCTCCTCACACTCAGTGTCAGACAGCAGATGAGCTCGGGGGCTAGAGGTCACCAAAACATGTCTGCACTGCTTGTATGGGAAGGGAACACTTGCACACACTGCAGAGCTGTGCCATAAATGTCAGAACACCGAAGTAAAGCCAAATTCCTTCCTGGATTGCCTCGTGGCTCATGGTCCAGAACCACCCTTGAAGGCAGGTGTTCCTTCTCTATTTGAGCCCTTTATTGTCTGGGCAGAGTCAGACAGTGACATACATCTATGCACCATATGGGCTCTGGAGTGTTCACAGAATCATAGAAAGGCTTGGGTTGGAAGAGACCTCATGGATCCAACTGCTAGATCATCTACTAGATTGCATGGATGCCGAGACTGCCCAGGGCCCCAAAGTGTTCCTGTAGTGTTGCTATGACAGCCTGTGGCTACCCAGATCTTTTCCTCCCATAGGCAGCAGTCACAGCCCCCCTTCTGCTTTTCCTGAACAGGCAATTGAGGGTGTAGAAAAAGAGGATCCTAGAGCTTCATAACACCTCGTGTCCTTAGGGCTTTCTGCAACCATCCTTTGCCACTGTTCAGGATTCATACAAGACCAAAGGCAGGTCAGGGCAGCACGGCCTGCCCACTGCTTTGGGCACAGTGTCACTACAGCATGTGATTTTCCTTTAGTTGATTCCTCCCAAAGTCACATACCAGACAGAGGAGTAGGAGTGACACGTGAATCTAACCAGGCTGTACTCCCCAGTAGCAGGAGATACATCAAACCCAAGTCATCAGATGAGCCCATGGTTCCCTTTGCAAGCAAGGCTCATGAGCAAGAGACATAGCACAGCTTCATAGAGAGGAGGCAGTTCAGCAGTAGAAACTAGTCACTCATCCAGAGTGGTCAAACCACTGTGGCAGGGGACAGTGGTGGTACAAGTCCTCAGTCCCCTTGGCCTGCCAAACCTCCTGGGTCACCGTGGTGGAAGCTGGCTGCGAGGTGGGCATTGAACTGTCCTGGAGATTGTAGGAATTTGCTGCTGGTGATGGGCCACTGCCATAGGGTTAGCACAGAGCTGTCACTAAGTGTCCTCCACTCATACTTATTAAGTGAAGATCCCTTCTGCTTTCCTTCCCTCTCAGATAGCATCAGAAAAAGGCACTGTAAAGGAAAGTCATCCTCTTAAGGATGGGAAATCTCAACTCAACCGATCTCAACCTTCCCTGCCCAACTTTTCTCAGAAAATGGGATATCTGGAGAGTGCTGGTGTGAACAAAGTGCCCACAATGGGAGAGGACACTGCATGAGTTGCTCCAAGAACTGCCAGTTTGGATCCCATGCAAGTCCAGGTCAGGAGGGAGGAAGACCTTCTCTTTCTCTTTGTGTTTTGTTATTTCCTTGCAAAACCTTGTCATTAGTTAAACAGAGGAGAACATGAAGAAATAAACCAACTTCCTTCTAGCTACAAACTGATTCAGCCATGCGGTTTGGGTGGCTTGTAGAGACAAGTGTGGTTCCTGGATGGGTTGGTGAGGGCAGGAATTAACTCCTCTGACCTAAGCAGCCTTCAAGAGTTGCCCTTCTACAGGTGCCAGTGAATGGCCATTACCTGCTCAATGGCACAATGGTAGCCAGAGTTGTGGATCTTGCCTATAGGACCATGGTTGGGTTAACAGCAGTGTCAACTCTGATCAGATCACCAGGTCCTGGGCACAGCTGGACAACTCCCAGGAGGCCACCAAGCAGGGACACTAAGCCAGCAATCCCCCATTACTCACGGACACAGCCTGGCTTGGCTCTTACCTCTCCCCAGAATGGTCTTGTACTCCCCAGGGCCCTCTCCTACCCCTCTCAGGACTCCCACAAAGCCGACGGATTAAAATTCAAAGGTGAAAGCAAAGCAGGAAACACTTTGATACCAGGAGACGGACCAGCCGAGGAATGTTACAGGATTTTTCCATGGCTGTTTCTTCTCAAGCATGTACACAAGCAGCGCTGGGTTATGCAACTCTGCATCAGTGCCTTTTAGCTGCTCAAAGCAGAGGAGAAGCGGGCACTATTTAGAATACCCCTCTCCTTAAATCAAGCTGAGAAATGTGCACTGGCATGAGCTGCAGGATTTGCAAAGTGTGCCAGTTCCAAGTGTTTCCACTAATTTGTATGATGCAGTATCTTTACAAGAAAAAGCCCATGGCTGCCTAATAACATGCAGTGAGATAGGAATATACATGGTGAGGGTGAGTGGTGAAGTCCTCTGGACATGGCATGTCTTAAAAGCCAAGCTGGGAGGAGACTGATAAATTACAGAGCCAAAGTATATCTTGAGTTAGAAGTGACCCACAGGGATCACCAAGTATCCTGGCCCTCGCAGGACTACCCAAAACTTAAACCCTATGTCTGAGAGCCCTTCCAATTAGGAGGGAAAGATGCTCCTGAGGGAACCGAGTATTTCTCGTGAGGCTCAGAGACTGCAGAAAGCCTGGCCCAACATGGGCATTTGGTGGAAGGACCGTGGCTGCTGCATTCCTCGTGCCATTCAGTAGCACTCACATCTCTCATCCTAGAAATCATCACTAGCAGCTTGGAGTCATCATACTTGCAAACCTCTAGAGGAAACATGGAAGTTCTGCCCATGCATGCTGCAGCTGCGGCAAATTTGGCTTCCCACTGTCTCGAAGTTCAAGGCAGGAGTGGGATCACAGCTCCCTGCAGTTCCTCATGAGGGAGGATTAGCGCGAGCAGCTTCTGCAGGTTACATCAGTTCTGCTCCCGCTGGGCTGCTGCTTTCCCATTGACCTAGAGGAGCTCAGCCAACATTCCTGCACGAGCCATGCCCTGAACACAACACATACAGCTGTGCTGAGCATCTGTGCTCTCCCAGCCTTAAGATCTGAGCAGTGGAGCAGAGCTGGGCACCACAGCATCCCTCCTCTGCATCCCACCTCCAGCAGTTCCTTGGCATCCTGCAGGTACTACAATGCCTGTGCAGTTACAAGAATCTGGTTTGGTACCAAGCACTGGACAGCAAAAACACATGGCAAGCTGTAGATCAGACCCTCAGCTTTCACACAAGGCTGCCTTGAAGGAATTTACCCTGCAGTCATCTGAGAAGCTCAGCAGATACTGAATAGCAGAACCTATCTCAGTGCTTCCAGCCTTCTCAGCCTCCTGGGGACCACACCACACTGGGACGGCCTTTATTTTTAGTTTCTCCTTATCACTAGGAGTCAGCTGCCAGCTGCTCCCTTCAGTACAGCTCAGGAGAAATAATCAGCCCTGGCAGTGACCACATTGGCAGCAGAGCTGGGGCTGGCGAGCCAGGCAAGCATGCACCATGCTGCCCTCATCTTGGGAAGTGTTCCTCCAAGCACAGGCATCCCCCTGAGTGCTCACCGTGTTCACACACAGCACATCCCTGCATGGTGTTTCATTTGCAAGTGATAGGGAAAAGGAGTGGAAAACCATCCACGTGCTGAGGTTCAGCAGGGCTTTTGGTAGGAAGGGCAGAGTGGGAAGCATGGGTTGTGGCAGGAGCAAATTTAACTCAGTCAAGCACTGCATCTGCAGAGAGTAGAGGGGAAAGGTGCTCTGCAAATGAAGCTACAGCCTGGGGTGGCCGGGGGGGAAGGTGCTCCACAAGCCAAGTAGTACTGGTTGGGAGCTCTGAGAAAGGTAAGGTGAAAAAAGCACTTCAGAGAGGCTTAGGTAGGTTCTGCATCAACTCCTAGAGGAGCCTAGGAAAAGCCACCTCCTCCAGCAAACATCTCCCATTTTGGGCCAACATGAGGGAGAAAGAGAAAGCTAAAACCTCACTGAAACACAGGAGGTCCCTTGTGGTTCCTGGCTCAGGCTGACATAGATCTATTTCAGCTGAATGCAAGATTATCTTGACAGCTTGAGAGCTGTTCTTGAGCACAGCTCATGCGCAACACAGTGTAGCTATGGGAGACACTAAATCACATCCTGGTGGACATGGGATACCAAATAAGTGGAGAGGAGATAAGAGACCATAATACAGGTGTGACTCACTTTGACAAATGCCTTCAAGATGGCAATTCAAGCCTCATTATTATAGCCATACCACAAGCAAGGCCTTGAGTAATGGAAGATTCAGTGGACTTCGAATTGCTACTGCATCCTGCAGCACCTCACAACTCTCATTAGAGTTCAGAGACATCAGACTGATGCACAAGTCACAGTGCCAGGATCATGACGACTCCAGGGCCAAAGCAGTTCCATCTTAGAGTGGGAAATAACAAATCTACCTCCAAGAAACAAGGTAGAGAGCAGGTTATATCCAACATGACTCTGGGCAGCAAAGGGAATTCCAGCATCAATAGGACTTTGAATCTCCCTGATGGTTTGCACTTTCCAAAGGTGGCAAATGTACAGCAGCTTCTGCAGCCAGCAAGTCCTTTACCCATTCCCTGCTTCATTCTCACCCATCCAAACAGGCAGCCTTCCCATAGCCCCAACCCTTGGGCAAAAGCAAAATGCGGCTGGCTCTGCCTTCCTTCATGGTGACTGCTCCTCGAGTCAGTCACCATGTTTTCCTTCTCTTCTCACCTCTTCAGAGCTGGGTCAGCAGAGGGGACAGGGCAAAAAAACCTGCTGAAAGAACACAGAGCAGATGGAGCATGCTGATAGAAAACTGCCCAGAATGAGCAATGCGGGGCTGGGGAGCAGCTGGAGCCTAAACATCCTCAGGGAACCACATCAAACTGCAGCAAGGCCACTACCTTGTTCAGGAATTGAGGATGCAGTGTGAATGGAAAGCTACCTTGTGGCCAGGCAGCAGCTGCCCATACCATTGGGTCTGTAGGTACACAGTAAGCCCAGCATGCTACTCTCTGGGCTGTGGAAACCAGGGTGGGTCAGATTCCTCAAAGCAGCTCTTAAGGAGTGCCCATGCTATGACCTGTGAGACTTGTTAGTGGGGTGTGGATACTCTATCAGGGCTTATGTTTTATCGCATCACTTAGAGCAGCCCTAGTATCAGCAATGCTTGGATAAGGCATCTCTGGTTCTGCAAGTAATGGTTCTTTTTCAGACTTGCTGGGGCCAGCCCTTTCTCTGGTGGCTCAGCTGTGCCCTTGGACCAGCTCTCCCAACCAGAAAGTCTTTAAATGGTGAGATTTGAAGGTGCCAGCATTTAACTCAACTACTTCTCTTAAGTTTTGCTTTCTTGCCAGTCCTCTTGTTTTACAGACAGGACATATCACATTTTCTAATTGCTCATGGATTCTCTGGCCAGGACCAGCATACAGGTTTCTGCCATTAATAACAGACATGGATCCATATCTCCACCATTGTCCACCTCCCCTGCCCATAGCTACTGCCCCTTCAGGTGTATCTCTGCCAGAAAAGATTTGTGATCTGTGTCAAACTCCAAGGCTTCCCAATTGCCTTTGGCCTCTTCTGCTGATCTCCAACCCCAACAGAGTGACTATTTGCTTGCTCAGTGCAAGTTTATCCTGGAAGCCCTCGTCGATACTCAGCCACATTCGTCACTTGAGTCTCTGCAGATTCTCTGCCAGTTCAGGTGGGGTTTCTTGCTTTCTCCCTTTTCACCCAGCTCTGAGCTCTTTTTTTGAGCTGTTTGGGCCAGCTCAAAGGGATGCCTGGCTCTAAGCCACACATCAAGAACTGGTATCAGATCTGGATCACTGAGTCTCTTTTTTTTATGGGGATAAGTTTGGCAGCAATTGGTCCACTCAAGCTGACTGCTAAAACTCCCCTCTCTGTTGGTTTTCCCAGCCATTCATTGCACTGGGATACTGAACCAAGCCGGGGTGCCCCCTGGGGGGATTTCACTTGAGGGAATGGTCTCTTCCACATGGGAAGAACAGTCCTGCACATCCTGTACCAGCAGGAACCACTTACTGCAAACATCAGATTCAGCCCATCTCCACCTCCTAGGACTCTTCCTGGCTGGCACTCATGCAAATCTTCTATTAAAACCTCCAAAGCAATCTTCAGTGCTTCCAGTGAGGTCTCTATTTCTTCCTCTACATCTCCATCCCTGGGGCTCCTCTGGATCTTTTTTATTATTATTTTTTTTACGAATATTCCCATTGTGTGTCTTATTTGGGCTCCCCAACAGTAACAACTCACAGAAGGCTTCCTCCAGTTGTGCCCCTATATGCTTATCCATATGTTTATCTGAACTCTAGGCTCACACTGTTAGAAGGAAACATTAACAATTGGTTCAGATATTTCTTTCTTATAGTCTTGGTTGTTTACTGGGAAGTGTGCACCGGTTTTCTGCAAATGCTGAACATCAAATCAGAAAGAAAACTCACTGCACTGACAACCTCCAGCTTTTCCTGAGCCACTGTTCTTCTCAAAAACTCTCTTCTGGGGAATTCTGTTATTCTCTTCCAGCCTAACAAATGCCAGAGCATGCAGTTGCCTCTCCATTTTGCTTCACACTCCAGTGAAAAGTCACAGCAAAAATGACACTATTCAACAAAAAAGTCTTTACAAGAAACCACTTCTTTGAAGAAAACTTCCAGAAGTGAAAGGACAGAGCAGCAGGAGGTGAGACAGATGACTGTACACTCTATACAACAGTAAGAACACACCGTAGGTCCAGGATTTGCTACAGCAAACTAAAATACCACATGGTTGACCAGCAGCTATGCAAGGGCTGCTCTGTACTGACCCCAAGCCAAGGGGATCAAAGAAATTTGCACATTCTCTTCTTCTTTTTTCTTTTTTTTAAATAAGTGTAAGCGAGGTACATCCAGTCCCATAGATCATGGCATAGATCATGGAGATGTCCTCCCTGGAGGAATGTGCTCTTGATTTCTTGTTTCTTGTTCCAGTGATTTTTCTTTGTTCTGATTAGGAAAAAAAAATAATCATAGACAAAAGCCACTGTGCTGCTATCAGCCCTGTAAGTGGTTCCCAATAATTCAGAGTGAACTACCTTACAAGACAGGATCATAAAATCATAGAATCACCAAGGTTGGAAAAGACCTACAAGATCATCCAGTCCAACTATCCACCAATAGTTCTCTCTAAACTGTGTTCCTCAACACATGTCTAAACGTTCTTTAAATACGTCGAGGGTTGGTAACTCCACCACCTCCCTGGGTGGCCCATTACAGTGCCTGAGAAGTAGCAAGTCCCGGTCAGCCATTAGAGCAAAGGAAATTCCTGGTTAAACTTGTAAGAAACCAAGCTATTGCTAAGGTTGTGCACAGTTCATGTATCCATACGAGCCAGATGCTACCTTAAAACACCTCTAAATTTCCCAGGATGGCTTAGCGTCCACAGATATCTTGCAGAGGAAGCATTCAAAGGGCTAGTGGCACTGTTCTGTCCCTTATTCCTTAGGATTCACATTCAGTTTTCTTATAGACAGCATCACAGTGTTGGTGGGAAAAGGTCTCTGAGTGACTTGCTCCATTCTCTCACCCAGAGGTGCCCTGGTCCCTTCTCCTGGCAGAGAGGAAGAAATCAGGAAGGACCAAGGTCTCATACAGTCACATCCTCAGGTCCCGGCAACAGCAGACATCTCACCCTGGCAAATGGCAAGTTCATCCCCTGGACCCCAAGGATATCTCAAGGGATAAAAGCCAGTGGGTTTGCCCAAAGAGTCTCCATTGTTGTCAAGCCTTCCCAGGAGCTAAGGAGGATGAAGAGAAGGGCACCGCCTGTTCACACTGGTGGAGGGAGTAGCCTCACACCTCCTGAGGCCACAGCTGTGGGCACCCACGGGTGTCTTCTGAGCAGGTGAAGGACAGCCACAGGCCAATCCATGAACTGTCTCCATGGGAGCTACTAGTCACAGGGCTGGGACATTCAAGAGGCCACAGCAGTTAGCAGGAGGTAGATTAGGAGATCCCTGAAGACCCTCACATCAGCCAATGTCTGCAGTGGCAGAACAGAGCTGAGGGAGTCCGGCAGGACTCTGAGGTCTCTTTCTGGGTTGCCTACCCCTCTGAGTTCATCTTCTTTGATCAACACCTGACCTTGGTCAACACGAGGGCAGAGCCCACCATCCACACACGCAGCTCTGGACTACGATTCAGAGCAGGTCCGTGGCCCTGTACGTGCATGGTGACAACACGCTGTCAAGCTCAAGAGCAGCCCATGGGTCATGAGCACAAGTAGCACCATGCGCTGCGCTAACCCATCCTCCGTCACCCCTGTCAGAGAAGCAGGGCTGATGGGTTCCAGGCGCTCCTGGAAAGGCAGCGTGGTTGTGGCAGGCCCCTGAAAGCAAGGCCCCAGCAGGCTGGACCTCCAGCTGGGCATGGCGAGCAACACGTGCTGTCCCCAGCGATCAGCACTGCCCGGCATGTGCCATGCCCGCTCTGCACCTCCCATGGCCTTCGGCAGCCCCTGCAGTGCCACTAAATGCGGAGCGGCTTTCCAGGCCTGCTCCTTGCCAGGAGGCTCTGTGTGAGGCCAGCACAGTTTGCTTGCACAAGACAACAGAAAGTGATTTTTACACTCAGCAACAATGAAGTATTCTTGCATTTAACAACAAATATGTGCTTGCCAAACTTGATGCCTGTTGGAAAAGCCCTTAAATCTATCAGCTGCCTCCCACCCCATCCCAGGGGGGGCAAGTGATGATCTGCCTGTGTTCTGGTCCTGCCTAGTGGGGGATGTTCTGGGTGAGATGTTCATGTCCCGTGGGACAGCAGCCATCCCAAACCACAGGGGGGAATGCAAGTCAAGAGATGCTGTCACATCTTGATGGAGGATGGGAAGACAGGGAGGGCTGAGAGAAGGAGAGGTGGGCAAGGTCTGCATGGGGAGTCCTGGCTCCAGCCAAGCCCATGACATCGGGATGAAGCTGAGCCTAGCATCCAACCACCTCACATCAAGGGCACTGCACAAGGACAGGCAAGGGCCAGTCTGTCTGTTATAACTGGGCATTGCAAATGACATCACACAGACTTTCCAAGAACGTTTGGAGTATATAATTTCTTTCCCAGTCCAGTAGTGCCACAGAGCTAAGATCCACAGAACAGGCCTCAGCCTTGTCTGCTACACTTCAAGCTATGCCATGGTGCTGGAAATATGACTGGGAAAATGATTTGGCTGAATTTTATCATAACTTTCGGTCTGGAAATTGCAGGTACATTTAGTAATGTCCCTCGGGGCTGCATGTGGTTCCCACCTTGCAGGAAACACAACCCAAGGAATGCCGAAAGAAAGCCTGGAACTGCCAAAAGCCTGTCTAGGACAAAAGCTCCACCTGATCTAATTGACAAAAACAAATACATAAATAATAAACCCCAGAAACTGAACATAAGGAGCTTCAGATTGAACAAACTGAACATAATCTCTTCTCATTGCTTTTTTAAAGGTGTCTCTCTTCTAGTCTTTAACTGAGAAACACCACTGATAAATCACTTGCTTTCAAACAAAGCCACCTGGTTTCGATTCTGATACTTATATTCAATGAAATGATGATGGTGATGATTATTTTTCCAGAACAGACCTTTTCCTGTGTAACACACCCATTTCAGTGAAAACCTCTTGTTCAGCACCTGCTGTGAGGAGACGTGAAGGTGGCTGAGGACCAACCATGGGGTCCTGGGCTAGGCAGGCTCCCATACCAGGCATGCTGTGACCCTGCTACATATGAAACTTGTTGGCTTTCCTGCTGCAGTCAGCCCCAGCTTGGCCCCATCCACGGCAGCAACAGGGTGGGTGCCCTGTTAGTGGGCATAGATTCCCCCTCCACTTGCATGATGCTCACCCTGACTATGGCTAAGAGCATGCGGGCAAATACCCATAGGTGATATTTATAAATTTAGGATGTATTTATATTGTGATCATATATTGCATATTTCATTTAAAAATATGATTATAAATTACATTTCAAATATAATTTCTGCACTCAGACAGATGAACTTCATGGAGACACAGAGATGCTTCAGCTGGACTCAGCAAATCAAGGTGTGAATTCACCATTACGTCACACAGCACAGGAACGCATGGCCCAGGGCATTGTGCGGGTGTGCATACAGTGTACACCCTGCTCCTAAATGTCTAGCCTATAAATGCCTGAATCTTCCCGTACGGAACTAAAAACATTTATTCTGGAAGAACCCAGAGGCTCATGGCTAAAGGCAATAAATACAGATTTAATTTCATAGTTAATGCCATGTCCAGGGTAAAATGCTCATTTTTAATATCGTTGCCTGCGACCTGACATTACCAACAAGATGTTGCAATACAATATCTGAGTCATTGCGCAGGAGATAATGGTATTTTCTTGAGTTCAATCTGGAGGAGAGCTGGCCCCATTAATCAGACTTGAAAAAGCAATGCCAGAGAGTCTGCCAGAGAGTCTGTCTGGCCTACTCCAAGCACGTTATATGACCCAGGGCTGTAGGGAGAGGGGGGGGGAGCATGAGCAGACCTGGACGTCACTGTGGGGGTTCTCCTTGCCTATGGGCACTGCCTTTTTGGGGTCAGCCAAGAGGCTCCTGAGTCTGGGGCACAGGGGACAGGGGAGCAGCTGCATCTCTCCAGCTCTGCCTTTGCTTTCATTTTTCCCCAAGAGATGTGCTGCCCCATAGTATGACCAGGGGACCTCAGTGAAGTTAGCTGGAGAGTCCTGTTGTCATGAAGAAACTGGTCAAGGTCTGAAGTCCATCAAGCAGGCCTGTAAGTCCCATGGCTGAATGTCCCAGGGGTCAATGAGATAATACAACATTTGGTGGAGTGAATGAGGCAGCAATGTCCATCATGGACAGTTCAATAAACGCTCCTATATAGGGACACAGAGAAGGAAAGCCATGAGGAAACATCCCATGGAAGGAATACTGCCATTAAGAGCAGGAACTGGTCTTGTTGGTCTCTGCAAGGGAGAAAGCTGAGCAAGAGACATATGGTGACTGGGAGGGAAACATGTTTGGGCTGCCTTGAGCTCCAGGAGTGCTAATGGAGCCCTAGAGGACTGGAGAAAACCAGAAGCTCACTTGGGAATAATGGGCCTTCTTTTCTGCAGGCAGGCAGGAATGGCTGCAGTCATCCTACAGCACCAGTGTGGGAGGCAGACCTCTCTGGCAGAGAGCTCTTGAATCTGGCAGGCAACAACAGGATCTATGCAGAAATATGCAATGCACTTTTAACACTGAGCACTATTGGCCCATTGGACCAACTTGCCTAGGGATGCAGAAGATTTGCTTTCAGCACAAAGGCTTTAATTCAAAATTGGGTGTCTCATTGTAAAATAAATGTTTTTTCTTGACCAGAATTTACAGTGGGATGCACGAATCAGGAGATGAAAGTCCCTGGCCTGCTGTGCAGATGTCAGAGTAGATGATTCCTTATGTCTATGAAAGCCAATAAATGGCTCCACAGAAACTCAAGGCATGAATGAAAAAGTGACTCATGAGAATGAGACACGTCATCTCCTGTAACTGTACCTCCAGCGGCAGTGTGCCATGCCTGGGAAGAGCAGAGGCTGTATGACAGAGCTGAACACACCCTGGGGACTAAAAGTCAAAAGAGGGATGAAGAAAAGTACCATGTTTGTCAAGGCTCCATACAAGCCAACAGCCTCGATGGAGAGGTGCGGAGACAGAGACTGTGTGGAAACCTCTTCACCTGGTAATCTCCAAGTTTCCTAGAAGTCACTCATGTGTCAGCAGAGGCCCAACAATGAAAGGCCAGATGCAATTTATGAAGAGTTGCTCCCAGCACCAGAGTTAAGAGAAGATGGGAGCCCACAGGCCATCATGTGAGCCCCGCACATATTTCAGTGAAAAGCAAGGGACTGAAGATGGATGTCCATTTGCAGATAGTCCCACAGAACACATCAGTGGCTTACCATGACCCAGACACCCTTCTGCTCCCCAAGCTGAGTGATGCAGTTGATGTGGTAAAAGGAAGGGATCCCCATCCAGAGGAACTTGATAAACTCAAAAAGTGGACCCCTGTGAACCTAATGAGGTCCAATGAAGCTAAGGGCAAGCTAAGATCATGGTAATCCCAGGTATGTAGGCAGACCTTGAGCATAGACCTGCTGACCAGGACCTGGGAATCCTGGTAGATGAAAAACTTAACATGAGCCAGCAGTGTGCACTTGCAACCCAGAAGGTCAGTGGATAATGTGGGCTGCATCAGAAAAGTGGGGGGACAGCAGTGCAAGGGAGTGGATTGTCCCCCTCTACTCTGCCCTCGTAAGGCCACAGATGGAGTACTGCATCCAGGTACAGGGCCCCCTGCACAGGAAAGATGTTGAGATTTTGGAGAAGGTCCAGAGGAGGGCCACAAAGATGCTCAGAGGGCTGGAGTACCTCTCCTGTGAGGACAGCCTGAAGGAGCTGGGCTTGTTCAGTCTGGAAAAGGGAAGGCTGCAGGGAGACCTCATTGCGGCCTTCCTATATTTCAAGGAAGTTTAGAAACATGAGGGAAATCAACTTTTTACACAGGTAGATAGTGAAAGGATGAGGGGGGATGGTTTTAGACTAAAGGAGGGGAGATTTAGGTTAGATGTCAGGGGGAAGTTTTTCATAGAGAGAGTAGTCAGGTGCTGGAACAGACTGCCCAGAGAAGTTGTGGATTCCCCATCACTGAGGTATTCAAGGCCATGTTGGATGGACCCAGGGCAGCCTGGTCTAGTACGTGGCTGGTAACTCTGCCTGTGGCAAGGGGATTGGAATATGGTGACCATTGAGCTCCCTTCCAACCCAAGCCACTCTATAATTCTATGATCCTATTAATCTATGATTCTAGGATCTACGACCATCTGCCCAGCATGAGCTGAGCACCTCAGCAGGGACATCCTAACCATAGGTATCCTCCACAGAAAGAGGGACAAATGTTTGCTTGAAAGTTTTGTGAATGAAATGTGGTATTCTGGACACCAAATTCATAATTCCAACAGGAAATGTTCACTTTCAGTTAAACCTGAATGACTTCAAAGTGATTAAAGAGTTTCTTGTTTTAGTTGCTGAATGTTAGGGAAGTGTGGAGAATTTAAAAAAAAGTTTTGGAGTAAACATCTCAAACCTCTGTTGCCAAAAAAAGAGACGATGCCATCCCACAGCTCTGGATTTTAGGCGAGCCTCGCTTTATTCAAATTAATATATACTTTGACAGACACACACACACACACACACACACACAAAAACTTTTCATGAAAACATCTTTTCTAAGGGAACAATTCCCATTTCCCAGTTCTGACCCTAAAATGCATGCCAAATGTCTCTAAGAGTCAGTGCTTTATTTTATTTAACTGAAAAGCATAATGGCTATAAAGAGAGTATTTAAAGAGAAGCTCTGTTCTGAAAATATATCCACTTAATGCTGAAAAGATTCAGTTTCACAGAGCTGAAAACAATTATGAAGCGAATCAATTGGGAGAAGTATTTAATCAGAAAAATGTGAATGCTAACTGGGAATTGTTGAAAAACATTTTACGTGTTGCCCCAAAACCACAATCCCACAATTGAGAAAGAAGACAACACTGCTTAAAAAAAAGGCTTTGGCTTGTGAAAGAAGTGAAGACAACTGTGAAAAATAAGAAAACCATATATAACTTAAGAAAGGGGAAACTGATAATAATGAATGAGAAGTGAGAAACTGTAGAAAACTGATAAGGAAAGCCAAGAGCTGAGGACAATGTATGCGCTGCAAACCTGAAGCCGATGAGAAGCAATTTCTCAATATAAAAGGAATAAATATAGCTCTTCTGAAGTTGTTTGTATTAGTCTGTCTCTGGATGGAGGCACTAGAACAGTCAACACCAACAGAGAACAGCTGATGTTTGCCAGTGTTTGTGGAGTTATTGGATGAACCAGATCCTGGCAGGTTGGTCAGCCTGGCATCTGCTCTGGGCACTCACCTCTGAAGGCTGCTACAGCATGCAGCGGGTGGGGATTTAAGATGAAGGAACACAATGAATGCTAATTCACGGAGACTTATGGAAAACAGAGCTTGTCAGACAAAGATTAATCTTTTTTGTGAAATTACAAGTTTGATTGATAAAAATAATATTGGTGGTGTAATATACTTAGACTTCTGCAAGGCAATTGACTTGGTACTGTATGACATTTTGATTAAGAAACTAGAACAATACACAATCAACATGGCACACATTAAATAGATTAAATGCTGGCTGGATAACGTGTCTCAGAGGCAATTGTAAATGGGAACTCCTCACCCAGCAGGGGTGGATTTAGTGGAGTTCCCCAGGGGTCGGTTCTTGGCCCTGTGCTATTCAACATTTTTATCAATGATCTGAAAAAATATTAAATCATCTGTGGTGAAGTTTGCTGATGACACAGAGATTGTGAGACTGGCAAATAGAGAAGAAGCCAGATCACTGATACGGAATGGCCTGGGTCGCTGGTAAAACTGGGCACAAGCAGATTGTCGATATCGCCAAATATAGTCATACATCTTGGACCAATAATGCAGATTATGGATCACATACCAGGCAGGATGCTCTGTCCCAGGAAGCAGTGGTTGTGAAACCTGGGGGGTTTGATATAGTTCAGACTGACCACACCCTCCTCACATGTGAAGGTGCCCCAAAGGCTGCTGCAAGCCTCCAGGAGCTGGGGGGAGTCAGAGAATCATGCCCCTGCCTTTGGCTGCCTGTGCCCAGACAGCAGCTGGTTGTGCTGCTCACCAGGACACTGAGAGACTGGGAGAAGAGCCATGAAGATGGATAAAGAGAACTGACCTTACAGTGAGAGACCACGAGAGATCAGTGTACTCTGTTAGCCATAAGCAGGCTGTGAGGTATATGGACTACATCTGTTTTCCCACAGAAGACTCTTCAACCTAGCAGTTTGAGTTTTACTACAAAATCTATGTCCAGAAGCTGAAGCTAGGTGAACTGGAAGTAGTAATGTGGCACAGTATTACTGGCATATCAGCAAGGGCAGTGAACCACCGCAACAATTCACCTGGGCACTGTGGGAATCTCCATCATCAGCAAATGTTACATCATGCTTGGTTGGTTGCTTGCTGTGACTCAAGCAGAAGAAAATGTGGGCTCAGATTACACCTGGTAGCCAGAGTAGATAATCACAAAGATATCTGCAGTCCTCATAGTACAAGCAGCTCTGAGAAGGAACTCAGAAAAGAGTTTCATCACTATTGCTGTCTGTACCTGCAGTCAGGACTGGGTCCCACCGCTCCCTTTCAGTCATGCACCACCGACAGCAAAAGCTTTAATGTAACATTTTTCCTGGTGACACGTTTGTCACCCAAATAAATATATTAATAAGACTTCCTAGACCTGCAGCGATCTTCAGAGCAAAAAGAAGTGAATTATTGCGACAGCTAATTGAACTGTGAAGCGCTGCAGAAGCAGTCTCTCCTCAAAAACATCAAGCTTTCGTTCTTGACAATATTCCTTTTCAAACTTTTTTCTTTTTAACCCAAGTTCAGCTCAGATCTGTGCTTCCTTACATCTGACTCTGTGTGCTCCTGCTTGAGCTTCAGCCTCCCCAAGATCCCAGGGCTCTGTGCTGGGGTCAGCCTGCTCTGTCACTCCCACACCTGGCTGAGGAGTGCTGCTCAGGAAGCAATACTTCCTGCTCTAAGTGTATGTCTGAAGTAGGGCAGATCATTCTGGGGCCAACGTTTGGGTCACAGTCACAATTCTGCACTACAGAACAAAACAAAGTAGAACAAAGATGACTAATTAGCAGATGCTCATCAGCACACAACATTAAAACAAACAAACAAACAAACAAAACCAACCTGATACAATTAACAATAAAAAGGTTGAGGAAAAGTTGAAAGGGGAAACTGATATTGAACATAAGGAAAAAGCCTTTTACAGCAAGGGCAGTGAGGCACTGGTACAGGTTGCCCAGAGATGTGGGGGTGCCCCATTACGGCAGACATCCAAGGTCAGGCTGGACGTGGCTCTGAGCACTGAGCGAGCTGTGGGAGTCCCTGTTCATTGCAGGGGAGCTGGGCGAGATGACCTCTAAGGGTCTGTTCCAACTCTAAGAATTCTGAGGTTCCATGATATGCTATTTAGAAATGCCAACTTCTGCGCAAAGATACTGGCAGCCAGGGACTGCTGTCACACAAACCCCCGATCCTGAAACAGCATGCAGTGCATGGAGCCAGCGGGAGCTGTGGCTGCCCTGCAGCTGAAAACCTCTGGGTGCTGCTCTCTGCAAAGTTGGCTCCAGGAGGACTGTGAGGACTTCAGAGCCTGCACCCTGCACAGACCACAGCATAGAGATGGTCCCGGGAAGAAACATGTCCATGGTGACCTACACAGTGCGAAACCTTGCTCCATTCATTGAGGCTCCAAGAGCCCCCAAGAATGGGTGGAAATGGACAGCTCACAGAATAGTCTGTGGAGGTTTGTTATCCATGCTGCTGTAACAAGGCAGAGCAGGAGGGGAGCAGAACCAGCTCCTGGAGCCCAGCACAGCTGCTTGGCCCTCATCCTGACTGCACAAATCCCCTGCCTGCTGCCCAGCTATGGGGAAGAGGCAGGAAGAAATGGGCACCCGATTAATGGGGCAAGGCCAGGCTAACCTGCAGCTTCCCCACTGCCATTCCCAACAGAGAGAGCAGCTTCGGTTTGCTCCAACTGCCTATGTGCCAACATCAAACATGTTTTACAACTGACCTGCAAAGAATGTGTGTCACTGAAGAGGATATGCAGCTCTGGAGAACATAAAACACAGCTGTGCTGTTTAATTGTATCTCATCCACCCGATCAGAATAACAGGCGAAGATGATCTAAGGGAGATAACTCTACCGAGTGTGTTAGGAATGGCTCCGCTACCTTCGCCAGTGGAAGATTCTTATAAATTCACTCCTCCTGCCATCCTTTTGCAAAGGGTCAGGAGATGTACTGACAATAGCAGCATGCAAATATTTCAGAACTTGGCCACACGCTGAGCAAACACTCTGGATAGCTTCACGAGTAGATTAAAATGCCAGATCAGCGAGCAGTGGTGCACTTTAAATACGCTCACTAATTTATTAAGTTTATTCTTAGCAAGCTTGCAGACTTCAGAAAGTTAAATTTCTCAGTGACAAATGGCTGGGATGCTGGGCAGCCAGAGCGTGCATGCAGCAGTCAGATGGCCCTGGAGAAGGCAAAGCAGAGGAGCAGATACCAGCGAGCATTCTGCATGGGTGAAAATTCCCAGCGGAAGGGCCTGCATGGGCTTATTGTCAAGTCTGCTCCACAAAGAGCACAAAACCAGGGCTCTTGGCACATCCTACTCTTCTCCAAAGAGCTGCTGCCTCCCACTCTGGGCTAAGACATCCCTTATCTCCTTCTCTAGGCCTGGCTGCGTGCTGCATGTGAGCTGCTGGGCGCACCAGACCTTGGGGCACCCTTTGTGTCCCGGCTACGCCAGCAGTCCCTCATGCTCCAGGAATGGCTCCAGTCACCACAGAGGGGCAGCTCCTGCACAGAGGGCTGTACCAGTCTCGCGGAGGCGTCTCCAGTGGGACACAGCAGTTAGCAGAATCTCCAGCTGGCAGCCGTGCACCACGGCTGTGTCTCAGCTCTCTGCAGCCCTGCAAACCTGGGGCAGGGTGTGGAGTAGCAGGGTTTCCCTACGAGGAAACCAAGGCCAACATGGCTGGAAGAGATATTTGTTTTTAGGATTCTTATTCAGCTTGAATCAAGGAGTGTGTTTGCAAACCCTTCTGAAAAGCTGTGTCTGACTTCCACTGTCGTATTTCCCTGAATACAAAGCATAATAGCTCTGGGCTGACACAGAGACACCGTCCATCGCTCAGCAGCAATGTCTAAGCCCTGGAGCCTGGCAGGAGTGCACTGACACATGGCCATGAGACCACACCTGCCAGGGAGCCCTGAAGCTGCTGCACAGAGCTGTTGTGCACCTCCTTAATGCTTGCACTGCTAAAGAGAGGAGAACACAGATATGCCGCGGGAAAGCAGCAGAGCAGGAAGGGGACACTCACAGGACCTCTGTCTGCTCTGTATGGCTGGCCAGTGGAGCACAGTGGGACACAGAACTGGGGCCACCTGATGGAACTGCCCTAGAGAAACAGCATAAAGCAATGGCATGGGGATGAGCGAGCAATGGCACAAAGGATTTCTCAAACTCAAACACCTCTGAAAGGACCACTTCAGCTATCTGAAGCCCGCCTAGCAGCTCAGTATTCAGTGAGCCCTTCTGGACCAGCCACACACCCCAGGCAATGCAGCAGCCTCCAGGGACAGAGCTGTTTGTCAGCGCTGAACCCGGGGACTCCAAGCAGCACGCCGGGACAGCTCCTTGTGCAGTGATGACAGCCGCTGGTGGAGATGCCTACGTGCTGTTTGTGGAGCAGAAATGAGACACTGTGAGTTTTCCAGGGACAGAACGCAGCAGGGCCCTTTGAGCTGGGGCTCACAGCTCTGCGAGGCTGTTTCACAGCCTTTGCCACATCTCTGGGGAGTTATTATTCATCGTCTTGCTTCAGAATGGAGTTGAGCCTCCTCTGCTAACTCTGCGAGCAAAAGACTTTCCCAGGAACGTTTCCTAAGGGGAGACCAAATCCCACATGGCACTGCAACCCTCCAACAACTGCACACGCTGTTATTGTTACTTGCACTGCACAACGAGCTGCTGGGCCCATGGCACGACGTGCTGCCACGGGTGGTTAAACAAACTCCATATACCCCATCCAGCAGCTGGCTGGCCAATGTCAGAGCCCTGTGAAATGACCTGCTCTGACAGCACTTCTCCTAGAGGTCTGCTTTGATTTATGGCCTTCGCCTGCCCTGCAGATAGGGAACAACACGCACAGATGCACTGAGGCTGGATCCGCACCCTGCTGTGTCCACGTGCTCCCTTCAGCTCCATCCCCACATCCCTCTGCACTGCAGCTCTTTCCTCCAGGAGCACTTTGAAACAGACTCCTACAGTGATACGCTCACTCCAGCTTCCTCATATTTTGCTCTTCCTCAGCTGCAGTTTTGCTTCCAGAAATGCAGGAAAGCTGCAGAACTGTCAGTTAGGGAGCAAAGCATTGCAGTGTGCTGTGGGGGTGCTGCCAGCCCGTGGCTCAGAGGCTCATCCTAACGCAGAGGTGCCTCTCTGGTGAGGCTGTATCAGACTGCCACCCTCAACAGGCCACAGCCACTGTGCTTTCTCCCCCACCACTGGCTACAGCAGCACCTGGGACGGACTGGCCCTGGGACGCCTGAGGTACAACAGAAGGGTAAATCCGGCTGTGCTGGGGCCGGTGAAGCATGAGGAGGGAAGGGAGCCCATGGGATGGGAGATGCCCACAGTGTCACAGAGTGCCCTTTTGCCTCCAGAGCAGAGCCCGGGGGCACTTCCCATGGTGAGAAACCTCCTGGATGCATGCTCAACACTGGCCACAGCAGTGGGAGCCCATGAGGGTCAGTGCAGAGCTGAGCAGAGCCCGCAGCTGCCCCGGGGCTCCGGGTGCCATCCCACAGCAGCCCTGGGGAGAAAGCCCAGAGCGGACCCAGCACCGCTGGCTGCAGGGTGCCCACGGCTGTCACAGCCTCCAAATGAGGTCAGCAGCCAGGAAGGCCCTGGGGACAGCTGATAAGACCTCAGTGTCTGCTCCAGTGGTGCCCGTGTGAGCTGGGTGTATTTTTGGCTTGAGGTTGGGTCATAAATCAATATGAGTCAGAAAATGCAGTTAAGGCAGAGCCACGTCTCCTGTCCTGGGGCCTTCTCCAGGCCAAGGCCAACAGCACCGAGCTGCTGGCTGCTGTCACGGGCAGTCTCAGGCATAGGCACACGGCAGCTGAAGCAACCTGCCTGGGTGGTGGGATGGGCTGAGGCCAACCATCAGCTGCAGCCGGGTGAAGGAGGGCTGGGCCATCACAGGGCCACCAACAGCTTTGCCTCAAAGTAGAGGTGTTTCTACAGCAGACATGGAGCATGGGGGAAGGCTACAGATTTCAGACTTGCCAAGGAATCATAGAATCACTGAGGTCGGAAGAGACCCACAGGATCACCCAGTCCAACCATCCACCCATCACCAATAGTTCTCACTAAACCATGTCCCTCATCACAACGTCCAAATGTTCCTTGAATACCTCCAGGGTCAGTGACTCCAACACCTCCCTGGGCAGCCCATTCCAGCACCTGACCACTCTTTCAGAAAAGCAGTATTTCCTAACGTCCAGCCTGAACCTCCCCTGGCACAGCTTGAAGCCATTCCCTCTAGTCCTATGGGAAAAAAATCACCCTGGATCACCTCAGGCAAAAAAAAAAATATATATATATATATATTATATACATATATATAATATATGTATATATATACATATATATACATATATCATATATATGTATGAATTTGCCTCTTGTCCCCTTCCAGAAATGTGTAACTCACCACAGCAGTGCTATTGTGAGTCTGGAGAACAGCAGCACGTCACACAGAGAAGCTAGACACCATGACCCAATGTGCTCTCCTCCCTGCTCCTCAGCTACAATCTTACTGCTCTTCTCCAGTCCTCCCACACAGGGACAAAGAACTGGACAGCATCTCTGCACCCAATGCACCCGCCAGCTCCCAGAACTGGCATGAGTCCTTCAGAAGAAATCTCCCCTGTAAACCTGCCTTCCCCCTGAGACCATGGGAAGAATCAGGCAGAAGAGATGCATTTTGGGGACTTTCAAAATGACAGCCCTGTCTGTTCATTGCTCTCATCCTTGGGGCCAGTCAGAGTCTGGAGGAGCTCGCATGGAGGACCAGGGGGGCAGGCAGGCACTGGTGCCTCCTCTCTGCTGCGTGTGAAGCTCTCAGCCATGCTGCAGCACAGCCGTGCTGTGGGCTGCAGTAGTGGGGAGCCTTGAGCTGCCACCATGCACTATGTTTCCAGCCCCTGCCAACTCAAGAGCTTAGCCAGAGTGGCCAGGCTCTGGTCTGGCATGTGACATTGAGATGCCATGGCAGCATGATACCCAGCTCACAGGGAACCACTCGGGACCTCGCAGGCTCCCAAGCTCCTGAGTATCTCCACCAGGACCTAACATGCAGCTGCCACCTCTCTGTTCATGCAGCCCAGGGTACTGCTTGCCTTCCAGGCTTGAGCGCACACTGCTGGCTCACTTCTTCTCCCAGTCTGTACATGTCTGGGATTGCCCTGATCTGACTGCAACACCTTGCACTTGCCCTTGTTGAGCCTCATTAGGTTCATACAGGCCCACTTTTCAAGCCTGTCCAGATCCCTCTGGATGGCATCCCTTCCTTCTGTTGTATCAGCTGCACCACTCAGCTTGTTGTCAACTGACTTCACTCCTCTCCAATAACAAGCAAGAAGGCCAAGAAATAAAGCAGGTACATTCCGGGAATGCTGCAGCAGCAAACACTGCATGAATCACAGCAGGCAGTGCCTTCTGCGCCTGTCCCTCTGGGGCAGCCCCCTCTGCAGCACAGCCCCGGGGAGGAGGACAGGTCCTGCAGGACAGGTGCCTGCGGGCTGGGGGAGCAGGCTGAGCACCAGGCAGAGGAGGGCTGTGCTTCAGCCGCAGCACGCAAAGAGACACCCAGCATCCCCCAGCCCAAATCCCTGCCTGCATCCCCCTTTGTCAACAACCTTATTTGTGAGACACCCTCACCAAGAGACCGCTCCAGCTTCATCCTGCCTGGGCATCAAGATCTCCGTCACACTGTGGGCACAAAGGACTGCTCCTGCCATAACCCATCAGCACTGCACTGAAACGTCCCTGCCACTGGAGCCCGAATGCCAGCAGGCTTAATGAGGCCATATACAAAACAGAGTGCCCAAAGAAAAGCATCAATATGCCAAGATTGGAGGAAGGGACGCAGTTCAGTAGGAGCGCTGGACATGGCACTATGGCCTGGAAAGCCAATGCAGCACAGAGATCTGGGATTGTTAGTGTGATTATCCGTGGACATCTGCACAACAGGAGGGATGCTGGAAAATGGAAACAGGTTCAGAGAGACAACGAGAATTGAGCTGGCCCCCCATCCACCCCATTACTTGTGGTGCTGCAGACACCAGCACAGTGCTGCAGATAGGTTGGGGCACCAGGGGACACTTGTGTTTGGAGATGGGGAGCGGGCTCATCTCCTTCCCACCTCCTTCCCATCTCACGGGGCTGTGCCAACCCAGTGATGTCCCTGCTGGTTTCCTCCTGGCTGTCAGGCTGCGAGCTCACTGCAGAGCCATGCCAGGCTTTTAACATGAGCACAACGCCTGCACAGCAGGACAGGGCCGGCCTCCAGCCCCAACTGCCATCAAACGGGAAATAAGGGAACTGGAGCAAGACCACAGCGACCACCAAGCAGCTGACGCTGAAGGGATGGGGCACACTCCTCCTGCAAGGCAGCACAAGCATGAGAGAAGGATTGGCAAGAGGACAAGGACGAGGAAGAGGAGGAGGAGGAGGAGGAGGAGGAGGAGGATGCTCCCCATGCTCTGCCCTCCCCGCGTGCCCGCAGGGAGCGGGGCAGCCCAGGATGCCATGCAGCAGCCGGCGCAGCCCCCGCTCGCAGCGCTGCGCAGTTTTCTGCTTCTTACAAGTTTTATGAAAAGTTGTTGGCAAAAATGCGCGTTTTCTTTGGCTGCATTTTGCATGGATCTGGCAAAAATGTAACGTTAGTGTCTCCCCTTGAGAGAATTTTATTGAGTGGAACAAAGTCGGATATTTTTAGCTACCCATTGTTAGCTGAAGAACAAAGCCATAACTAAGATATTTTGTCTCTTACACTGAAACGGGACTATCAGACAAATCCATGTACAGTCATATGTGGCTGCCCATTCAGATGGAGCAGAAAAGAGAAACTATTTTTAGCTTGATGCTCCACACAACGGCTGCATCGCCCCTCCCTGCGCAGGGACCACCACAGCCCGGGACAGAGCGGCACTGCGGACGGCACTGTGGGGCCTTCTGCGGTCCCTTGGGCCACCTGACAAGTGACATTTGCAGGAGAGATCAGCTCAAACCACTCTAAAAGAAAACCATCTCATCCATTTTTCTCCTAAAGGTGGTCTTTACCCATAGGCAAGAGGGAAAAGTTGACCAGGACGCAGACGGGTTGCGGCACAGCACAGAAACCTCAGCCCTTTCCCCAACACCTGCAGGTCCCACGAGAGCAATGGAGGACGTTGGGCAGCACTGCAGGCAGCGGAGATGGGCACAGCGCAGGGAGGGATGGGCACAGTGCATGGAGAGATGGGCACAGTGCAGAGAGGGATGGGCACAGTGCAGAGAGGGATGGGCACAGTGCATGGAGAGATGGGCACAGTGCATGGAGAGATGGGCACAGTGCATGGAGAGATGGGCACAGTGCAGAGAGGGATGGGCACAGTGCATGGAGAGATGGGCACAGTGCATGGAGAGATGGGCACAGTGCATGGAGAGATGGGCACAGTGCAGCAGGAGTGCAGCACAGGGATGGGTACAGAGCAGAAATGGATGGATTCAGTGCAACACGGGCACAGCACAGGGGTGGATACAGAGCAGGGATGGCACAGCACAGGATGGGCACAGCGTAGAGATGGGCATAGTGCAACATGGGCTAAGTGCAGGGATGGGCACAGCACAGGGATGGATACAGCACAAAGATGGATGGGTACAGTGCAAGGAACAGGCAGAGAGCAGGGATAGATGGGCACAGCACAGGGGTGGATGGGCGGCAGCTGGGCAGTACTGCTGTGCTCCACGCAGCCCCGCTGCACTGGGACCCTGTGCTGCCCAAGGCAGCTCTCGAAAGCATTAACCCTGCAGCAGCAGGAGCCCCGTGTGAGGCCAGCAAACCTCCCCAGAGCGCTTTTGCAGCTCAACAAACGAGACGAATCGTTTATGTCAGGGCGCATTTTGCAATGCATTCATTTAAAAAGAAACAAAGCGGTTCATAAACGCCCCGGATTTTAAAGCGTGAGCGATGCCGGGAGCTTTTACTAAACAGTTTCTACGGGTCGCGCTGGTGAGTCACAGCGAATTGGCGACAAGCTGTCGGTGCGACCGGCCTGACCTGCACGCAGCCCCCTGGCGAAGCAGGAGAGAGAGGAGCAGAAGCCGGGCGGGCTGCGGCGGGGCTCAGCGAGCCCTTCCGAGCAGCCTCCAAACGGCCGACGGGCACTCACGCGGCCCTTCCCCATCATCCTCCCTTTGCAAAGCAGCATCCGCTGCTCGCCGTGCAGCGGTGCGGAGCAGCCCGGTGTGGGACTGCAGAGGTGTGGGGCTGCCAGGTGTGGGGCTGCGGAGGTGCAGAGCTGCAGAGGTGGGGGATCGCAAGGTGTGGGGTTGCCAGGTCTGAGGCTGCAGAGGTGTGGGGCTGCCAGGTGTGGGGCTGCAGAGGTGTGGGGGTGCCAGGTGTGGGGCTGCCAGGTGTGGGGCTGCCAGGTGTGGGGCTGCAGAGGTGTGGGGCTGCCAGGTGTGGGGCTGCCAGGTGTGGGGCTGCAGAGGTGTGGGGCTGCCAGGTGTGGGGCTGCAGAGGTGTGGGGCTGCCAGGTGTGGGGCTGCCAGGTGTGGGGCTGCAGAGGTGTGGGGCTGCCAGGTGTGGGGCTGCCAGGTGTGGGGCTGCCAGGTACCCCCCACCGCCCCCCCCCGCCCGAGAAGCAGCGGGAGCGCGCCCCGCGGGGTGGGAGTTCCGTGTGTCGGCAGAACTGTGCGCAAGCAGCCGGAGAGCAGAAAGACGTGGAGTAGGAGACGCGAATTACCTGCGAGTTTTTCGGCTGAGCTACAGTGTCCGGGAGGAGATGAGGCTTTTGGGGCTCCTTGCTTCCTCCGCGGGTTAGGGCCGCTTTTATCAGGGAGCAGTGATTGTTTTTATAAACTCGCAGAGCACAGTAAGAACCGCTTTAAAACAGAGCGAAAGGAGCCGGTGCGGATGGAATTAGACAAACTCTGCGAGCCGCTTTTCCAAAAATAAATTAACTTCTTACAGCCCGCGGTGCGGAGCGGGGCTGCGGGGGGGTGGGGGGGCTCACCTTGCCCGGCGCTGCCCGGGGGCGGGGAGGGGCCGGGAGCTGCCGGCGCGGGGCGGTGCGGTGCGGTGCGCGCTGCCCGGTGCCCGCCCCGCGCCCCACGGACGGCCGCGGCCACGACGCCGAGCGCGCGTGGGACCCCACGGCTGCGCGGAGCCGCCCGGGAGCCCCGAGCCCCGGCCCGGCAGCTCGGCTTCGCCCGGCCCCGGCAAGAGTTAAGGAGGAGGAGGAGCCTCCGCCGCTCGGGGAGCAGCGGGAGCCGGGTGCTGCCCCGCGGGCTCCGCTGCCTCCACCTGCCCCGCACGGCGCGCTGCCCTCGGGACGGCTGCGGGGTCCTCTGCACCGAGGTCCGCCCGATCCCCTCCCCCCGGCCCCGGGGAAACGCAGGTGCTCGGGTCAGCGCCCGGCCCCCATCGAGCCGCACGACACCCCGAGCTGGAAAGGGTCCGCAGCTCCAGACCCGACGGCTCAGAGCGGTGTGACAGCGCTTCCTGAGCTCAAGGGTCGGGGCTCAGCCCCTTTCCCTGGTCCCCCTCTGCTCCCCGCCCCGACGCAGCTCCGTGCCGTTCCCTCGGGCCCCGTCGCCGTCCTCGCAGCTCAGAGCTTGCCAGGCTCAGTGTCCCCGCGGCCACCGCAGCCCCGCAGACTCCCACGCCCGCAGGAGCAGCCGGCTGGGGCCGAGGGGCTCCAAAGGCGGCACTGGGAGGAGACTGCAGGGGAAGGGGTGCTGGCAGACCGCGCTGCCCTGTGCCCCGAGGATACAGCTTCACCTCGGGAATGGAGCTGAATCACGTTCTTTGCATCAACAGGTCCTGAACCGCTTGATTTCTCCATGTCCTTGGGAGTGAGGAGCCAGCAGCTGCCAGAGGCCCTCTACCTTCATCTTCCCTCCCAAGCCCCCAGAACTCACTTTCCCACCTTTCCTGGGCTCAGGCTTGCCTCGGCCATCCTGCAGGGCTGAGCTGGTGCAGCTGCCGCAGGGCAGCATCCGTCCCCTGCCCGAGGTCACACTTTAATCTCAGCCATCAGCTGGAGGCTGCATGCGGAGTGCATCTTCCCACAGCATCCCTCCTCACCGGTGCTGAGTTGTGTTTTCTGAATGCAGGCGCAGCCCAAGAGGCAGATCCTCTGCTCAGGCTGCATTTCTCCTTAGCCCAGAGCCTGCAGCCCCCTCGGGCTCCCTGCCCGTGCTCCCCCCCAGCCACCCCACGTATCCTCTCTCCGCAGCTTACTGCCCCGGGATGAAGGGCAGGAAGGAGTGTGCCCACCTGCACTCTGTGTGTGCCACCTCTGCTGGGGTTGGCAGTGCTTACAGTTCTCCACACAAAAAACACCTGGTTTTCTGGTACCAGCAGTTCACCCCCTTGGGGAACCCCCTTTGGATGCGTTTGTGTGGAGCCGGCAGCCCCTGTTCCAGCCTGCTCCCCTCTGCAGGGAGAATCCTTTTTCTTCTATTTATCGGGCAAGCGCAGCCCTTCTGCCCTTTGGCACAGGGCACCTATCGGGCAGCAGGGCACACTGCTGAGCGGCATCACACCGGGCAGCCCGGGCCCATTTGTGCGGAGCCCCAGCGTGTCCTGGTGCTCGGGCTGCTCCTCCCCAGCAGGGCGAGGGTTCCTCCCCAGGAGATTCCCCCCCAGGTTTGGATGAAGCAGAACCTGGGCCCAAAAGTGTCCTTCAGGAGTAGGAGGCTTTGGGGAGGGAAGCAAAGGGAGATAAGCATTTCAGAGCCGAGAGGTCAGTGCTCCTGTGCGAACTGGCGCTGCAGTAGCTGCGCTGACACAGACTGTTATCTTTAGGGCTCAGAGTTCACAGCCCATGCTGAGCAGTGGAGCACCACCTTCTCAGAGCTCACTGCTACAGCGGCCGCTGGGCTCTCACTGGAAGCTCTTTGCCCCACGAGGTGTCCTTTGCAACCAGCTCTCCGGAGGAGCGGGATGGGAGCGGGGCAGGGAGCGGAGGAGAGGCTGCAGCCGCTACGGATCCATCCCGCTGCAGCCGCACCACACGGCCACGCCGCTTCTCCACCCCCAGGCTCCCTCCAGCAGCGCGCTCGGTTTATTTTAGCCAGGGAGACGGAGGAAGGAGAGCGGGAGGATCAGAGAGCTGCGGGGCGGGGGGGGAGCGGGGGGCCCGCGCCTCCAGCGCGTGTGACATGCGCCGGGTGTCACCGAGCGCGGTGTGATCTACGGGCTGCGGGCGGCCGGCTGCAGCTGCGGAGCTCGGGAGGTCCTCCGTGGGGCACGTGGGAGGGACGCAGACCCCACGCTGGATGCCGGACGGAGCCGCCGGGACGCGGCCAGACATCGCGCAGAGCGCTTTTTTATCGCCTTTCTCATCCTCAGTTGCTGGGGGGGTTAAACCGCTCCGCTGCCAACCCGGCTCGCCGAGATTCCAGCCCCGTCCATGCCCCACACATCGCAGGTTCGCACCGCGTGCGCCCACATTCCCCGACCGCCTGGTGCAGGGAGCCCACTGCAGGCCCCGCAGGGGCTCACAGCACATCCCCACGGCGGGGGATCACCCCAAACCTGCTGGAGGAGCTGCAGCCCGATGTGCTCGCCCTGGTGGAATAAAAGCCACGCAGAGTTGTCAGCTGAGGAGCACAGCAGCTGCCCGGCAGCACAGGGTGGCCCCTGAGCCAGTGATGCGGTGCCCCCTGCCCGAGAGGTGCCTGTGTGGCTGTGGGCTGCAGGCAGGGTGCCCAGGCAGCACCAGCACCGGAGAGGGCAGCTCTGAGTTGCCCTGAGTGTGTTTCAGCCTTGTGTGTGCAGGGAGGGTGATGGTGCCTGCGCAGAAAGAGCTGATTTGCACCGGATTCTGGTGCACCACACTCATGGGTACGTGTGTGCAGAGCTCTGCAGCAAGCTGGGCCAGGGCACATGCCATCCTGCTTCCAGCTAAACCCCTCCACCAGCCAGCACAGGGAGACTGGGAAAAAATCCACACTGGAGCTGTTCCTGTGCTGCTGTGCCCTTCTGCTGACCCACAGGGTCAGGGGATGGTGGGCACAGGCTCCAGCCCCCCCCCCCCGAGGTACTCCCAGCAAGGCAAATAGTAATAACAATAGCAATAACAATGGAATCGCCATGTCAGTGGCAGTGGAGCACCAAGCTGCTGCACAGAGGAAGGCACAGCAGCGCCGGGTCACCGGTGCGGGCAGCTTTAGCAGCTCCAGCCACCACGATGCAACACGCATGCCCCTGGTATCAGGTGGATACAAGGACTGCAGACAGGCACATTGCTCCGAGGGCAGCAGGAGGGCCAAACACAGCAGCCATGCTGCAGGATTCCCACCCTGTGCTCTGCCCCTTCCTGGGGATACAGGCATGCCAAGGGAGCTGCAGCCATGCGTCCAGCCAACCCTGGGGACGCCGTCCTGCACTGAGATGCTCTGTCCAAAGCCAGCAGAGCGGCTCATCCACCTCCTGCACTGATGGCACCCACACGCACGTGGACATGAGGGACGTGGGGCCCCAGCGCTGCCATCCCCCGCGCTGCTCCGGGGCTGCTGGCAGCTGAAGGGACCCTCAGCACAGAGCTGGGCAGCACAGATGCAGCCGGTGATGTGCTCCCCACACTATTCTTAGGAAGGGTAAAGTTTATACAAGAAATTTAAGCTTTAAACCCAGGCACCATAAATAGTCTATTTTTCAAGGGCTGCAAGTCAGTTGTAGGCCGGCAGCCAGAGCCAAAATTTGGCAGCTGTCTTTGTTTAATGATTAATTAAAATGAGGTAACAAAACGAGACGTATCTATTAACGAGGGTATTTGCAGCGTCAGGAGATGATTCCAAATGGCTGATTTTTTTCCCCGTTTTAATCTCCAAACCTCTCGTCAGGAAAACAAGCTCTTCCTCCGTAGCAGTGGGCAGGGCTGTGCTGCGGCCCCTGGCCCCGGAGCGGGAGGGGAGGGTGCGCAGGCACGGCTTTATCTTTATGGTCCTCTGCCTTTAAACAACGCGAGCCCTCCACGGAAAGATTTTTCCAGCTTAAAGATTTTATTAGAACGTCAAGTAAACTTCAATGGAGAGACCCTTGGCGGTGACAGAGGTGGGAGGGGGGGAGGTCTGCATGTCGCTCCGATCGTTGGCCCAGCACGAGGTGGTGGGTGCTGCAGAGCAGGGACAAAATGGGAGTGCCGGAGGCAAAGGGGCACTTTCCAGGCTCTTTGACAGAAAAATGGGGACCAATCCACATCCCCACCCTTCTCTGAGGGGGCAGCTCATGGTTTGGATCTGCTGTCAGAGGGATCCAGCCCAGATCCCTCAGGGAGATGTCCTTAGGGCATCTGTGTGGGGAAGGTGCTCCCAGACATCACCCAATGCTGGGGACATTCCCGAGCTCGGAATGCACTGTGGGGCACACGGCCACCTCGAGTGGGGTGCCCGTGGCTGGAGGAGGGTTAACACACACAGGGGGGTCCGGAGGCAGCTCTGGGGGGTGTGCAGAGCAGGTTCACCCTCCCCGGGGCTCCAAAGGCCTCACCACATGGGAAAGCACCCAAGTATGAGGAAAAGGGAAAAACATCCCAAAATAGTTTAGTCTTGTTTTCTGCACTGAGACGCCCAGACAGGGTGGGAGTTCTGGTTGTGTCTGAGCTAAAATTACAGTAAATAGCGAAGTGGCTGCAAAGCCCCATGTTCTGGATAAGGAGGACACGTGCATACGCTGCCTGTCAGTGCGAGGACATGCTGGAGGTGAAGGCCCATAAATAACCGAGGGGGGGATGGAGCCGTGCGAGGGGTGAACCCCAAGCGCCTGCTGCAGCGTGTCGGGCCTGGCAGCGAGGGGAAAATGTGGGTCAGGATCCTGTGACCCCATAGCCACGGCCAGAACCCTGCGTCCCCATAGCCATTGGCAGAGCCCTGCTGTCCCGAGCCACGCAAGGTGCAAGGGTTAAGGAGCAGCGAGCCCGCCCGGCAGCGGGGAGGAGCTGGCTCTGCCCGCTGGTCGGAGAAACTGCGGTCGGGACAGACTCGCTCCAGGCCGTGCCACTCTCTCTGCACCGCTGTCCAGGCGCAGTTCGGCCGTGTGAAGCCCGAGAGCTTCTCGCCGGAGCGGAGAGGTGCCGGGGTCGGCCGGGGCACGGCGCTGCCGGCAGAGGACGCGCGGTGCCGGCCGCCACCTAGGGCCGGGCTGGGGCAGCGCAGCAGCGGCGGGGGACGCGGCCGCAGGGCGCTCCGTGCAGCCTCCTTGCCGTGCTGGGAAGGTGCTTCTCCGCGCACACTGGCCCCAGAATCACACTGAGCAGTACCTGCGGTTGAAACCTGTCCCCGAGGAGCCCCTCAGCTCGGTTTTAGCTCGGGGAGGCTCAGTGCTGCTGCTTCAGAGCACAGGCAGCACAGCGGTGTCTGCACGGCGTGATCAGACCCAGATCGCTTCTCTGGAGGGACTGGGGGGGCTGAAGCTGAGCCTGCCTGCACGCCGTGCCCTTGTGCTCTTGTATCTCCAGGATTTTCTCAGCATCTCTCCAGGAGTGAAATTCCTGTTTTCAGCCTGATTTCTGCTAATCTGCCCCTCCAGAGGCATGCTTCACTCAAAGTCAGTGACAAATTGAGCTAAATGGTGCCGGCGGTGTTTTTGTGTGTCACGGACAGAGGACAAAGAGTAAATTAGAGGGGAAAGGACATTATTCCTCCTTGAAACAGACTGAACCGATTTAATTTACACCTTAATAGACACAGTTGAAAATAATCAAGAGCAGCTGCTGCTGAGTGCAGGGTGTTTGCTTACCCCTATCGGAAGAGCAAAAACTAATATCCTCGTGCCAGCACCGACTGGGAGAGAGAGATTTGCCTCTGCAGGGGCTCAGATCCATCCCCACATCTGCTCTGCTGGCAAAAATAGGGCGCGGGGTCTGGATGGGATTACAGATAAGAAATGTAAACCCTGTTTTATGAAGCTCCCCAGGTTGTACCTTGCTGTTCACCTTTGCTCCCTAAATTCACTCTGAATTCAGGTATTTCTGTGGCCCGAGGGATTTTTTTTCTTTTTCCTCACCAGCTGCCTATATTTTCTCCTATGTATTTTCTATCTTTTTGAAGGTTTTACCAGCCAAGGCAGCCCTTGTGATTTCCCTCTGTGGGACTCTGCCTACAAGTATTTTCATTATTAGTGAGAAATAAGTGCCCTTCAGCAAAATGCTGCTAATCTGAGGGATAAACCACCTGAAAGTTCAGCTCCTGGGGTAATCCCTTCAATTACCTCAATCCAAATATGATTTTCACAGCAAAATCAGCAATGCCAAGTTGATGTCTCCTCTTGGATTCCCTGGATCAGGAAGAAAAGAAAAAAAAGTAGAACTCGTGGACTGAGATAAAACTATTTACTAAGACAGAGAAAAGGGAAGTGAAAATAGTATGTATATATGTGTGTGTGTGTGTGTGTGTGTGTGAATGTATTTAACAAGTGATGCACAAGCAATTGCTCACCACCCCACAACCGATACCCAGCTAGCCCCTGAGCAGCAGAAGAGATCGAAATGAACTCCTACCCCCTTCAAAACTCTTTCTGTATGTCATATGCTATGGAATACCCCTTTGGGCAGTGTAAGTCAGCTGTCCTCATTCTGTTCCCTCCCAGCTCCTCGGGCTCTTTGCTGGGAATGGCATTGGCTCTGTACAGCACTGCTTGGCACTAACTGCAAACATTGGTGCGTTATCAGCATTGTTTTTCTCCTAGAACCAACACAGTGCCATACTAGACACTGAAGAAAACAATTCCATCCCAGCTGAATCCAAGACTGGCCCAGTTTTGCTCACTGTCGTATTACACAGAAGGTCTCTTCGTGGTGCATGGGCCATTTCTCAGGGTAGGCAGAAAAGAGCACTTCTCAGGGAGGCTCCAGCCTGGCCTATGTTGCAGCCGTACCATGGATAACACCGCAGAACACAAACACAGCTCGTGCTGCTGCTGCTCCTGTCAACTGCACAGGCTGTTAATTGCAGCAACCGTTGGTCTGTGTCTCTTCTCCGTGGATTCATTGCCTTTTTGCAAACGCTGTGCATCCACGTGCTTGCTCAATCAGAGCACAGGTAATGCCCAGAGCCCTCTCTGTTTCCTGCACCCTTTTGTTCCTGGTTTTCTTTACAGTCATTATGACAGAGCAGCCAGATGCTCCTGCTCTGTCCTCAGGTCATGGCTAGTGCTATTCACCACTAAGTTAAAAGCTCCATTAGCACTTGGGTTTTTCTCTCTTTGAAGATGCTAATAAAAAAGTTGCTCCTCAGTTTTCATTTGGTAAGACCTTGATGGCTGATCCTTCTTCTGCGTATGCCGTGGGTAAATTGTGCATGCAGGATGCTCAAGGATGCTTCTGCTTTGCAACAGCCATGCATACAAGATCCTGGCTATGACAGTGAGGGCAAGAGCATGGGGAAGGGCACAGAGGATGAGGAACTTTGTATCCATACTTGTGCTGTAAGTAGCACAACCATGGAACAGCCACAGGGCTTGGTGCTTTGAACATCCCTCCATGGTGCGCACTGGGGGCTGGAGGATGGATGCCAGCAAGCAGAGAGGAGGTGGCCACTTCCATCAGCTGCTGCCCTGCCTTAGCACAGCAGTCCATCCTGGGTGCCAGCCATGCAGCACCGCGCCCTGGATCGCTCACCAATGTCAAGCCACTGGCTCCATTTTACTGGCCAGCATCTCTTGGTCTTGACTGGCAACGCTCCTCTTATTTTTAAGATACAGGCTGCTATCAGCTGGCATTCACTGCTGAAAAAGGAGAGCTCTTCTACCACCACTCGGTCCTGAGCCCATCGACATGTCTCATCTCTTCCTTGATGACCTGAGGTATCATGGGCCCGTTGAGCTAGAAATAATTCACTCTCATGTTGTCAATCCAGATCTGACTCAGCCATTTCAATCCCAGTGGCCTGATCCACCTGCTAGTTGTTGTGATGTTCTTCAGTGGCACGACTCTTGGGTATGTGGGCATCTATGCGATGTAACTTTACAACCATGTTCTCTATGTGGGCAGCAGTATTTTTCCACAGTGCAGCGGCCCAGATGGGTTTGTCTCTGCGCTGCCAGTTGTTCTGCTTCCATAGCTGTAACTACACTCATAGGGCATTTGCCACCATCCAGGAGCCAGTGTAGAGGTAGAGCACTGTTACTTCTCTCATTCAGCGATGACTAATGCCAGCTGGATGGCCTTTTTTTTTTCTGCAAATTGGCTTGATTCACCTTCTCCTTTGGTAGCTTCTGCAACTCATTGTGTAGGACTCCATACAGCAGCCTTTCACCTCTGATGCTTTTCCTCAATGTGACAGGACATGATTCTTCTCATTTTCTGGCAGTTTATTATATACTAGAAACTCTTCAGCACGTGTCACCTCCTCTTCTGGTGATATTCCAAAATCCTTTGGGCCTGTCCATAATCACTTAGAAAGTTTCCTGGCTGACCAAGATTCCCTATTTAAGTCCACTGCGCGATCAGTGCAACCAACTTACTCCACGAAGGATAAGTTGCGTGATTCTATGATTCTGTTCTGTAATTCAGTACTTGTAGTCAGAGGGCTGGCAGAGCTGTTCCAGGTGACCCACCTGGCTCCACCACTGCCTGCTTCCACAGGATGCTCAGCTTCACACACGCTCTGCATTTTGACAGCAGCTTGGGTTGACTGTGGCACCCCAAACTGACAATGATCACTTGCAGGCAGCCCCCATTGCACATGAAATGTTGGTACTTTCACAGTGCCATGCCCCATATTTAAACCCAAGATATTTCCCAGCTGAACCAAGCACACTGTCTGTAAGCCAAAGGATTATTTTCCAAGGAAATCAGAACGACAACAGTTAGGCTGGCAAAATGCACAAGCATTTTCTAAGTACCACAGGGGCTAAACTTTACCTCTCTGCTGGCCAATCTGCAGGACTAGGACCATGCTCCCTGAAGCAAGGACTAGCTGACCCTGGTATGAACCTCAGAACAGCCAGGAGCACTTCTCTTTCTGTGAGATCCCCCCGAGCCTGTTGAGATGGTGCTGTAGTTCTGCCTCTTTACAGAATTAACCGGAATCACAGCTCTAAATGCTGCACTGTGCACATCAAGCCAAGCCAGTAAAGATGGACAAAACTGCCAGGAACCATCTGACTAAAAATACCACACGCTATCGCTTAGTTACCTCATCAACTAAAGAAACACTGGCTGGAAATCCCATGCCAGCTGGGCAGAGCCCTAAGAAAGCTCTTGCGCTCCCAGAAGCGTAACAAAAATTGCTTCGGGCACAGAAAATGTGCTTTCACACTTGTCAGTCCACCTCCCGAGCAGAGAATCGTTGGCACGGGGAGAGACGACGCAGCAGGACGGCAGGAGCACACGGATGCAGGACCCTTAGGAACCTGCAGGCGCCCGCTCACCGCGACCACAGCGGCGAAGAGGGAAGCACCAACGATAAAGGGAGACAGCGTTTGGAAAGTAACGCGCTGAGAAAGATAAGCTCGTCTTTGGAGTGAGGAAGAACGGGGGCAGCGCTGTGTGGGGCAGCGCTGTGTGGAGATGCTCGCGGCGGGAACGCCCCGCCAGCAGCACGCAACGGCGCCGCCTCAGGGGAACGGAACGCCGCCTCCGAGCGCCGCCCCTCAGGGAGGAAGCCTCCCATTGGCTATCTCCTGTCACGTGACGGTGGCGGCTCTCCGGGTCTTTCGCTGCTCATTGGGCCGCCCTCGTCACGCGGTGAGGGAGCACGCCGGCGCTGCTGAGCTCCTATTGGTGGCCGGCGGGGTTCCGGGGCGGGGCGCAGCGCGCGGATGTGGAGGCTGGCGCGGGCGCTGCGGCGCGGCCTGGCGCGGGGCGCTGGCACGGCGGCGGCGGCGGCCATGGCCGAGGGGCCCTCCGCGGCGCGGCGGCCTAAGGACGTCCCGCGGCACGTGTGGGCCCGCGAGCGGCGGCGCAGCGCGGGCACGGGGCTGTCGGGGCCCAACACCGTGTACGTGCAGGTGGTGGCGGCCGGCAGCCGCGACGCGGGCGCCTCCGTCTATGTCTTCTCCGAGTACAACCGGTGAGTGTGGGGGCCGGGCCGGGGCCGTCGGCCCGCGCTGATCCCCGCGTTGACCCCCCCTCCTGTCCCTCAGGTACCTCTTCAACTGCGGCGAGGGGACGCAGAGGGCCATGCAGGAGCACAAGTGAGTAGCGAGGGGAGCCGCGGGGGGACGCCCCGGGCTGCACCGCCCCCAGCTTACCGCCCCCACCCCCCTCCTGTCCCCAGGCTGAAGATCTCGCACCTGGACAGCATCTTCCTCAGCAGGGTGACCTGGGCCAACGTCGGTGGGCTGCCGGGTGAGTGGGTCTTTAGTTGCAGTATGGCACCGTCTCAGGGTGCAGAACACGGTGGGGAGGGCACTGCGTGCCCGTGCACCTGGCTTTGTGGGCCTGAAGGCTTCAGGAGGTGATGGTGTTGCTGGCACCAAGGAGCTGAAAAGATCCCAGTCCATGCATGTCCTCAGCATAGGGTGGTGTTCAAACTAAGCACTTAGGATCTTGTCCACTGAACGTTGGCTGTCTCCAGGAAATGGAGAAGTGAGCAGTCTGCTCAGGTAACTTGTTATGATGGCCAGCAGTTGTGGATGTATTCCATATCTGTGGAGATGAGCAATGTGATGAAACCACAAAGCTGAGAAAAAATTGAGATTGGGTGTGAGTTTGGGCCTGGTCCTTCATGAGGAACTCAGCACTCTGACACTGGGATCTTCCCAGCAAGATCCACCATTTGACTGAGATAAAACTGTTTCTCTGCTTTGTTTTAGGTATGATCCTCACATTAAAGGCTATGGGGCTTCAAAGGTGTGTTTTCCTAGGGCCGCCAAAGCTGGTAAGTAGTGGAAGCTTGTAGAAGGGGGATGGGGAACCTTCGAATTTTGGTGCTTACCTTGCAATTGGGAGAACTGGTGTCAAGGCCTCTCATTAAGAAAGTTATTGAGGCCATGGAGCCTGTCCAGAGAAGGGCAGTGAAGCTGATGAGGAGTCTGGAGCACAAGTCTGATGAGGAGTGGCTGGAGGAATTGGGATTATTTTATTCTGTGAAAAAAAGGAGGCTCAGGGATTATTTATAGCTCTCTACAACTACCTGAAGGGAGATTGTGGTGAGGTAGGGATTGGCCTCTACTCCTTTGTAATTAGAGATAGGACAAGAAGGAATGGCTTCATGTTGCACAGGGAGATTCAGGTTGGATGTGAGGAAAAACTTATTCTTTGAAAGACTGGTCAGGCACTAGGACGCATTGCCCAGGGAGGTGGTGAAGTCATCGTCCATGGAAGTGTTCAAGAAATGTTTAGATGTACTGAAGGTCATGGTGTAGTGAGGTGGACAGTTGGACCAGGTGATCTTGGAGGTCTTTTCCAGCCTATGTGATTCTGTGACTCTAAGGCAGTGGATCATCTGAAAGGACTGAGATGCTGCTGTGGGAGAGTGCCAGCCTGAGGGCTATGCTGGAGGTGCTGGGTTTCAAAAGCAAATCTCTTCTGTTACATATAAGACAGCATCACACTTCTGCTACTTAAAACTGCCTCATCAGCTTGTATTCTGGTAAACCATCTTAGGAAAAGAAGGACATCTCCTGAGTGCTCTTCTTCCCCACATTTTAATAGAAGCTTGGTATCTGAACTCCTACTTAAGGCAATCCTTAACAGTCTAATGCCACTTCTAGGCTTATGCTTCCGTTCCTCGTTGTCATTTTACTACCCAGCAGATGCTGTAATGAAATAATGGTGATTCAAGGGATGGGAGGCACTGTTCTTCATTTTCCTTTCTTTCTCTGAATGGGTGATGCCTGTTGGGGGTGGGGCACTTGCCTACTGCTTTCTGGCTGGCTGCATGCTGCCCAATTTCTTCTGACCAGATATTGATCTTCTGACTTCATGAAAGTAAACTGTAACTTCTGGAAGTGTTGCTTGTAGTTGCATTGCTAGTTTCCTGATTTACTCTCTTTTTTTTTTTTTCCCAGCAAAACTACCTGAAAGCAATTCGACTCTTTCCTGGACCCCTAAAAAGAATGGACTTAGGTATGTATGTTAGGGGTATGCAGCTGATATAAAGTTGTACCTTTGCTTCAGCTGTATCCAAAGTTGTATTAGATACTACCAACTTCAGAATAGATAGCTCTGGTTTAGATCCATCCCAAGAACTGTCTGGAACAAAAGCAGTGTTTCCAGGTCTAGTTCTGGCAGGCAGCTGCCAGTCTGCCCAACTAAGTATATGGAACTCAGCTTTAAAGCACCATTAAGGAAGTTTGCTTCCAGAGGTTACCATGGTGTTATGGTCTGTGTTTTGAGGACAGTGGTCTTCTAAGAGCTTTAATTATTCTTTGATCCTTGCACTGGGGCAGAAAAAGGGAAGGAGGTTGGTCGTTCAGCGTTTGTTTTTTTTTCTTGAGGGGAGAAAAGTTGCTTTCCTGATACTAATTCTTGTGGACTATGAATCTCTTGTGAGCTTTTCAATGCCTGTTTTGTTATTTTCCTAGCTGTGCAGTTGCACACAGAGCCAGAGTACAAGGATGAAACAATGACAGTCCACCAAATACCTCTAATAGGTGAGTGTGTGATGCAGTAATTAAAAAGGAGAAGCACTTGTTCATTAATTATGCTTAATGTGATTAAAGGAGCAGCTTCTCTTTGCAAGCCTGAGTAAGCAGAGGTTGAAGAATTTGCATGTTTTTCTCAACGCAAAGATCTTTCTCAAAGAAATGAGACATTCTCAGTCAACTTTCATTTGTTCCTTTGCTAGCAGGTTTAGAGTGACATGTGAAGCATGGCTGAATTTTGGCTTTATTAGTCAGCTGAGTATTTTTGCTGCTGGAAGTTGCAGTACTTACAGCACAGGCATAGTTTTCATAGAGTCTAGCTGTTCTGAGGGAGTATGGGGGATGTAGATGACAGGTGGCACCTGAGCACCAAGTCAGGCTAGTGGAAGAATTCTGTATTTTGGTACAGTTTGAATGTTAAAGATGCAGAAGAGAAAATGCTACTCCTGATTTTCTTGTTTGGCCATTTTGCTTGAGAGATTTTTGCCTCTTTTTCTTGGATGTGGAACAGGAAAACCTCTAGCTGCTGAAAGTACGTTTCCTCAGAGTCCTGAATTATCAGCCCAAGATGGGAGTAGCTCCGAAAGTGACACAGAGCCTGGATCCCCAGGAGCTGCACAGCAGAGTTTGGATGAGGGCAAGTTAAAAAGAAGCCCAAAGAGAACAGGTGAAAACAACAGAACTTTTAATTTGATTGAAGTGAAACCAGACTAAGGATGTTCTCGTGTCCTCTGAGCTGTTTTCCCTATGCAAGTGAGATCAGTAGAGGAGCTCAGCTATTGGATTACATGGAGCACAGTGAGGTCTAGTACTTCAGAACGTGAAGCATAACTATGAAGGCCTAAACATAGGACATGATTCCTGTTTGGGGTTGCGATTTGGTCTTGTGTTGATTTGCTTCTGTCTGGAGTGGATTCTCTGGCCTTTGCAATGTAATTGTGAATGGATGCTGATAAATTTTCAGACATGAGTTTTAGTGTTGCTCGTAGTTGAAGCTGTGGGCTCTCTGGCCTTAGGTGCTCTGCACGTTTTGTTCATGAGCTACGAGTTGACTGGATGATGTTGCTTGGTTAATATTTTAATAAAAATTCATCTTTGCTTTAAGGAAAGTGATATTCAATGAAGACCTTCAGTTGTATTCCTTTCTATTGTAGATGATGAACAGAAGCATGCCAGCAGGCATCCTGATCTGGTGATGGCATTCCTTTGTAAAGTAAGCTTGCTCACAAAGATACCTTTCATCTTGCTAGATGGATTTATTTGCAAATAGTATTTTCAGACAGAAATTTAGAAGCTTTCTTGTCCTACACTTGAAATGGCAGCAGTAGTATGAATAGAAACCGGTTAAAACTGGTAGGTTTTTTTGGGTAGTGCTCTTTACTAAGCAGCCAATTAAGAGTATACATGTTCCATTTTTGCTTTATGCTTGTACTTTGGAAATCTATCCTGCCTATATTACGGAAGGAGAGACAGAGAAGCAACAGCCTGATCCTTGAAACCGAAAAGGTCTGGTGAACTTTTAGGTAGTAAATTAGGCTAGTGACAGGGAACTGGTAATAACAATTAAAAAAAGCTACTCAAACTTTCCTGTCTTGAAGAAGGTAATTTGTTAAACCTTTGCTGTTCCACAACTACAGAATGCGATATGCTGGATTCTTCATGTCTTAAAAGATCTGCTATTCATGTCTTAAAAGATCTGCTATTGGAAGGAAAGGGGGGAAAAAAATCCCTTGGCTTCTGAGGAAATAGCTAAACTGAGCATAAATGGATCTTATTTCCTGGCATTACTTAATGCTTTTTTATTTGGTTGGTTGATTCTGTTTTAACTCTTTTCAGATTCATCCGAAGAAGGGGAAATTTTTAGTTGTTAAAGCACAGGAGATGGGTCTGCCAGTGTAAGTATGAGAGCCCTGTCTGGGGAATGGGAATATGGAAGATGTCAAGCTAAAAGTTTCAATGGCCTTGTTTTCAGGGGAACGCCAGCCATTCTTCCTATAATTACAGCTCTTAAAAATGGGGAGAGCATCACTTTTGAAGGCAAGGAGGTAAGTTGCATATATACTTTCTTGCTGTAGGTCCAGTGAAGGAGGGGAGATAGCAGTCTTTTTCTGTAGAATGCTCTGGTTATGAATGGGCATTGGGTCAGTTACAGTTCTGTTATTGTTTGGTTTTTTTGATCTTGATATAACAATGGGTGATAGTTTTCTGTTAAGGTGTTTGTGTGGGTTTTGGTGTTTCTGTGTTTTGAGTTGTTACCTTTGGTGACCAGTCCTTGTTTTCAGCCCCAAGACACTGCTGATATTGGCTCCTGAGGAGCATCTGTTGGAGGGTGTTGTGAGGGTGTGATTAAAGAAGTACACTCTGAAACGTGCATTTGTGACTATGAATGTCTTTGACTTGCTGGAGCTTCTCAGTCTCGCTTTCCCAAGCTGATCCAGATTTAGGTGTGAACTGATCCCATATTTTAAATCTGGGACTTGAATGCTTGTGTAGCATTGGTCCCTCCTTACTCTGCATTTAGACCACAGAAGCTAAGTGATTCTTTGTGAGGAGTCTTAATCTCTCAGACTCTAGAAGTGAGAGGCAGTCAGCCCTGGCAGTGTCCCAGGTGATGTGTAAGTGAAGAATATCTTTGATCATAAGAATTTAGCAGAGCTTCTTTTCCTAAGCAAGCTGTTACTAGTGTCTGCATCTGCAGTGAGGGCCCAGAAACTGCTAAAATTCCCTTTGGCTTATTTCTTCTAAGACCAGGATGGTGTTTGTTGTTACATAGCAAAATGCAAACTTGTTCCTGTCCTGCCCTCTCATTGCAGAAGGACTGCACTGTCTGGTTTTGCCTAGTGTTGAGTGAAGCTGCCTGAAGCTGGTTCTGCAGCCCCAGCAGCTTGCTGGGGGCTTGCTGGCAAAGCTGCTAAATGGAGTCTGATGTAACGATGCACAAAGGGCTGCTTTTACACCTTTACCCCACAGTGTGGTCTTTGTATATCTGTCTGCAGCTTTCCCCTGAAGAACTGTGTGCCCCTGGTGATCCTGGCCCAGTGTTCATTGTGTTGGAATGTCCTCATGAGGGCTTTGTGGATGCTGTCTGTGAAAATGAGACTTTCCGAAGGTAGCGGGGATGGGTGACCTGAAGTGTTTGGGGGAAGACGTCCTTGCTGAGCCTTCTAGAAAAGGCAGGTCTGTGTGTAGGACCTGTGGGGTTCTGTAATTGTGACAGGTCTGTCTTCCCAGGGTCTTCATAGGAGGAAATAGGCACTGGTGTATTGCTGTGGAACCATGCTGACACACCTGGTTTCTTGTGTAGTGAGCCTAGGTGCATGGGATTTGTGCAGAACCACACTGAGCTCCTGAAAGGCTCTGCAGATATTTCTCCTCTTGAAGAAGGATAGCTGCTCTGGGTGGGAGAGTTGGAGATGTCAGCACACAGCTGTCTTAGACCCTCACTGTGAGCCTTGGGCCTGCTGTGCTGGGGAGCCTGGAGCTCCTGGGCTGTGCTCTTGAGATCTGTGCACTGCTTGCTCCTGTGGGGACGTCTCCATTAGTACCAAGACTGGAGTTGGAGGGGATGCCAAGGTGATTAAGGATCAGTGCTCAGGTGTCCTTTCTGTATTTAAATGTGCTCCAGGTACCAGGAAGGACTTAATGAGGATAAGATTGCCTTGGTTATTCACATGACTCCAGAGTCGGTGCTTCGGGACAGCCGCTATCAGCAGTGGCTGGAAAGGTGTGTGGTCTTCTGATTACTTGGCTTTACATCGTTACTGGACACAGTGTGTTCTGATCTTGTAAAGATTTTCCCAGAGTAGGTGCTAGGTGGCAGCAGAGCTCTGGCTCAGATGAGATTTTTAACAGGTGGCTCAGGAGTGTGCGTATGCCAACGTGAGGCTGAACCTGTTGTATATTTTGTCATCCTCGTATAGATTTGGACCTGGAACTCAGCACTTGGTGCTCAATGAAAACTGCTCTGCAGTGCACAATGCACGCAGCTACGAGATCCAAAGCCAGCTGAACCTCATCCACCCAGAGATCTTCCCTCTGCTTACCACATACCAGAGCAAGGTAGGCAAGGCCCTTCCTGCCTCTGTGCCTCACAGCCTTGAGTGAAGAGCGCATTTCATGTTGCACTTGTCCCTGCAGGAAGAAGAGGCTGTGTGTAGTGTGCCCATTGTGAGAGGAGAGTGCCTCTTGAAATACCACTTCAGACCACACCAGGAGTGGCAGAGGTCAGTGGAAATCTTCTTGGCATCCCAATTTTTGAGTGTTGGGCTATCAACTGTGTTCTGAGGAGTATGTCCCTATCACTGAAAATCTGAAGTGTAGGACACAGCTGAATGATTTTCTGATTAAGTAGTGTGGACAGTAGTTTGGAGGGTCATTTTCATTCCTCGCTCATGAAATCCAGTATGGATTTTTGTCCTCTGCTTTTGATCACATGTGCTGTGCACCCAGGATGCCAGGTGAAAATCTTACCAGACTTTCTTTGTGTGTTCAGATGGTGTCAGAGCTGAAAGCCCGAGGTGATTAAACAGAGCGGGCTTCTGCACTGTCTGCTCTTAGTGTGCAAGCAGGAGAAGCTGCTGGATGAGGCTGTGGAGGGCAGAGGGTTCTTTGATGCACCATTTACCATGGCTCAAAATTCTGGCTCTCTTGAGCAGCATAGGAGAGCCTAGACACTAAGCGGAAATGGTTTCTCTCAAGGCCTGTTTTGGTGCACGTGGAATGATACAGAACCAGAAGATGTGGTGCTTCAGGTTTTGGTGGGTGCCTGGAGTCCTTTACAGGTGGTTGTTATTCACGCAGGAGTCTCGCTGCTTCCCATGGTGGGCTGTGCAGTGCCCCCTAGTGTGCAGCGACTCACTGAACCTGGACAGTGCAGAAGAATGTCATAGTGCATTTACTGAAATTTTATACGAGCTTTGCTGGGATGAAGATTTTAGTGGGGAGGCCCAGTCCTGCCCATACTCATGGATATATCTTTTCCCACTGCTTGAAATGACCCTCTGTTGGAAAGCTGTTTTGGCACAGCAATTTGGCATGTTGCTCTGGAAAGTGCAGTTTTTTTCAGTTCCCTGTCACCCACCGTCCTGATTCTGGCCTCTTCTTTCAGAGATGCTGTGACCATCTGTGATCATGATGCATTTGTTGCTGAAGCCCTGGATCTCCCTAACTTCCAGGCCCGTGTGAAGGAGTGCAAAGAGAGCCTGCCTGCTGCATCAGGTGAGGATCAGTAACTTGTCTCATCTCAGTGTAACGGCAAGCAGACGGTCCTGGTGAGCTAGTGCTTTAAAGCTCAGGTCATGCTGTGAATGTGCAGTCTTCCTGCTGCTCAAGAGGTACTATGAAGTCCTCCTGGAGCTGTGCAGTTTTCAGGATGAGCTCAAACTGTGTTTAGTTTATGTCTGTTGAATTATGCTGTCTTCTGCTTCTGTTGTTCTAAAGCTGCTAGATGTGGGAGTTGACTACCTGGGGACAACTAGAGGCAAAACACCTGTGTAGTGTTCCTCTGTGGTGACAGGGCCTGTGCTTGTATTGAATGCTGTTATAACAGGCAAAGAGTGAGCCCTTACATTTGGGAAAAGTCCTCCTCTAGATCCAGCTCCCTGTGAAGTGTTCTCTAAATTTCAGTTGTCCTGTTGGTAGTGAGGTTTTCATGGTATGGTGCAGCACCACTGACTCACTGTTTGGATCCTGGTACAGAGTGCAGTGTGGAACAGTAGCTAGATCCCTCCTGAATTGGTAACTCTGTGTTGGCCAGTGAGATGAGTCCTCATTTGCCTGCCTTGTTATATGCAGCCATGCATTCTGCTGTGTTTTTGACTGTACCTGTCCTGTTTTCTGTTGTCCCATGGTAAATTCTGGTGCTGTGGGAAAGCTAGATGCTAAGGCAAGCAAAAACGAACGTTCTAGGTGCAGTCTCTGGAAATGCTAGGCAGTTGAACTGAACAGCACCTGACTGGGCAGTGCATGAATAACACATAAAACTCGTGTGCACTTTTGCAGGAAACGTGAATCCTTATCCTGAAATTGTATTCTTGGGAACGGGATCTGCAATTCCAATGAAAATCCGAAATGTCAGTTCTACACTGGTAAATACTAGGTAAATTGTGTGTGTTTTGTTTAGGGAGAGGCTCAGTGTCTTCCTTTTGCCATTTGCCCCAAGGATGTGCTCACTATCAACATAACACCAGATGATCTTTGCAGATAGAACAGTGTCTAGAACTTTGGCTAGTAAGAGTCAGGTAGCAGTAGAGGTGGAGCATTGAGAGCTCTCTGCCCTCCAACCCAAAAGATCCTTCTCCTTGAATGGACCCGAGTTCATCCAGTGGCTGCCAAATGTCTTTGTCACTTGTCTTGCCAGTTCTGCCCGATCCCTGCTCTTGGACTGCGGGGAAGGAACGTTTGGACAGCTCTGCCGCCACTATGGAGAGCAAGTTGACCAAGTGCTGTGTAACATAGTAGCTGTGTTTGTGTCTCACATGCATACGGACCATCATTCGGTAGGTTATTTGTTAAAAGAAGCAGCTGTGTGCAGGCCTCTCTGTTGTTTGGGATTCAGATGTAGCTGCAGCTGATGAAGAGCAGGCTGCTCTGCTCTTAAGGCAGCACTTCCCCTCTGTGCTCCCCAGGCAATACTGAATCTGTTTCTAATCCCTTTTTGCTTCCTGATAGTGGTCCCTGTAGATGGCCAAGATTGTCTAGAGATGCCTTTATTTATTTTTAAATAAGTATCCAACCCAAGCTTCCTTTGGCGCTTTGCAATAAATCTTCACAGAGGGATCAGTTGGTCTGTTCCAGATCGGGTCTGGTTGGGGCAGGCTGCCTCATGTCTAGAAACCAGACTCAGAGTAACGTTGGCTGGAGGCTTTCTGCTCTTCCCTCTTCTGCTGGGAGCAGACTAACAGCTCTGGAAGGGCTGAGAGGCATGGTGTTGTAAGCTGCTGGTCACCAGCTTGTGGCGTAAATGGTGACAGTGTTCCAGCAGCTCAGTATGGTGCAGTTACTGGAAAAGAAGGTGGTTGGTACTTCTGACTGGATTTTCCTGAAACTGCACCTTGCTGAGCTGCTGTAGCACTGCTGATAACTTGTGTCCCTGGGTCTTTCTGGCTACAGCTTGCTGTCTTTTCCTCCCCTTTGCAGGGCTTGGTGAACATCCTGATGGAGAGGCGGAGAGCTTTTGTAAGTTGTGCTTTTGTTTCACTGTTCTCAGATGTACCTTGGAGCAAGGGGAGGGGAACTTTTCTTATGTGATGGAAAAGCACCTTCTTTTCTTCTCTGTGATTCAGTGTGTACCTAGTGTCTACCTACTGATTCTCCTCCTGTCTTTGCTTTTGCAGGCTTCCCTTGGTCAAGCTTTTAGCCCTCTATATTTAGTAGCACCTGAACAGATCATGCCTTGGCTACATGAGTACCACAACAACTGTGAATCAATTCTCAGAGACATCAAGTGAGTGTTCTGTGTGGTGTGTGTTTAAGGATTCCTGCTGGGTCCTTATTCAAGGCAAATGACTATTGTTTGTTCTCCCCACCGTTTTACTGAAGGCTACTCTTTGACACCTTCCACTGTGCAGGACTGCAGTGTGTGACTTGTGAAGGAGATGAAAAGATTTGTTACTTGGTTTTGCTACCTAAGAGGGGCTTGCCTGCAGGTTAGGAGAAGGGAGCTGGCCTAGTGTGAAGTGACTCCTGAAGGGCAGGGTGTATGACAGCGGGAAGAAATGATTGGATGGGCTACAGGGGCACTGAATAGCAAAATTAAGGGGAAAAACAGGTGCACAAAATGGTCTTGTTTGTCAGGCAGTAAACAGAAGACACTTCTGTGAGAAAGTCTGCTTAAAGAGATGAGGTTTTACTTTGTACCTGTCCTTAGTTCTTTCTTTTCCCTTCCCTCATAGAATGATTCCTTGCCAGTCCCTTGTGAAAGGCTGTGAGAAGATCAAATCTAAAGTCAGATGGTTTGTCAGTTCTCTCTTAGAGAACTACGACTTGGCTGAGGTAAGCTGGCAGCATCTTGGGCTACACTGAAGAGCAAGTGGGAATCTGAGGTCTAATGCGTATGTTCTTGTTTAGTTTCAGACTTGTGAAGTCCAGCATTGTAAAAATGCTTTTGCATGTTCAATGATCCACAAATCTGGATGGAAAGTAGTGTATTCAGGTGACACAATGCCCTGCATGGCCTTAGTACAAATGGGTAGGTGACAAAAAAACTTTTTCTCTGAAGGACCTCTTTGAGTACAGCCTTGAACTGTCAGTAACTGAAGTGGTCCCTCCCAGATTCTTTGTGCTATGACTGCAAGCAGTGAGGGGTTCTGTGTGGAAATGAATTGCCTTGCTTTTTTAGGCTACTGAAGTAGTATATATTTAGCTGAAGATAAAATATGTGGTTATTTACACAGGGAAAAATGCTACTCTGCTGATCCATGAAGCAACACTGGAAGATGGAATGGAAAAAGAAGCTATAGAGAAAACACACAGGTGGGGTGTGTTTTGCTGATTTATCATGATAAGGAAGGCAAAGGTGCTGAGCTGGGCTTTGACTTCGGAGCTAGTGGTGAAGGGCCCAGGACTGTAGGTGGTTCTGGTGTGCACAGACCTCTCTGGCACCTAATATCAGAGTGTTGCTCACTGCATCAGCTCTGAAACTCTCTTTTGAGCATCCCCAGAGAGAAACAGGGAGGCTTTTAAGTAGATAGTAGCAACTCTACAAACTGACTAGCCCAAAGGGAAGGGCTATTGGCTTGACTGCACTGCAGGACTTAGCTTGGATGGTAGAAGGGTCATCCACACCCCTGTGAGCTAGCTGCGTGATTCATACTGAGCTCTGCAGCCAGTGGTACTGCCTGCTGCCCCCAGTGAAATAAGGGGAAGATGGACTTGAGAGCAATTTGATATGAGTGAGCTGGACTTGCTAGCACCCTTGGGTTGAGCTTTTGTCCCTGGGTTCTGAAGCACTGAAAAGCTTCGAGTTAATTAGCATCTTTCCTGCACCTCTTGAGTCATATGGAAGCTAGCGACTTGCCAGCTGTGCAGGTTGTCAGATGTGAGGTTAGCTGCAAGATGCAGCCTGCTGTGCCCTGTTGGAGGGGCAGCATTGGCTAGTGTGCATGATGAGCTGTGTTCCTGTTCCTCTTGCAGCACAACCTCTCAGGCAATTGAGATTGGGATGAAGATGAATGCTGAGTTCATCATGCTCAATCACTTCAGCCAAAGATATGCCAAGATCCCACTGTTCAGTGAAGACTTCAGTGAGAAGGTTGGAATCGCATTTGATCATATGAGGGTAAGTTTGGAGTATTGATCCAGACTGTGAGAAGGGTTTCAGTGCTACTTGGGGATAGCTGCTTAGGGAAGAAAATCTCCATTTCTAATAATGTATCAATGTGCTATGTCCTTCTGAGAGCAATTTCCTGTGAAACAGCTGCTTCTACTGCTGGCAGCAGGTATCACCAGTGTGGGGGAGAATGGGTGGCACCATGCCCAGTTCTGCTCAGGGCAGGTGCTGATGGCTCTTGAGAACAGAATTCTATTCTTCTGGATGTTTGCCTCACATCACCGCCGTTGTTTGTGCTATTGCCAGCTAAAAAGATGACTGCATTTCAATTCCTTTTCCCTTTGATGCACCACTTTAATGGCTTCCTGCAAAAGATGCCTGGGAGCCTAAACCCTGTGTAGTGCTGTCATTGTCCCGAGTGTGAGGGCAGTACACTGGCTGATCAGAACCTGTATGTACAGTGTGCACGTGCTTTCCTGTGAAGAGGATGTTGGTAACTTGATGTAAGGGATTGGTGGAATGGCTGCTGTACAGGTGGTAAATGCTCAGCTGCCTGGCTAGTGTGTGTGCAGCTGCAAATCATCACCAAGGTGAGGGCCCCTCTGTGCTGGATGCTGGCCAGAGGAAGGGAACTGCCCTGCTTCTGTACTGGCAAAAGGGTGGGAGGGAGGCAGGGAGTGAGGGATGGCAGTTCTCAAGCACGTGCTCTTGTGCTCAATGTATTTCAGGTACGGCTTGGTGACTTTTCCACCATCCCAAAGCTGATCCCACCTCTGAAGGCTCTGTTTGCGGATGACATAGTAGAAATGGAGGAACGGAAGGAAAAACGGGAGCAGCGCCTTCTGAAGGAGGCTGCGATAGTCCTGGACCAACTGTCGGGTGGTGAGAACAAGGAAACAGCGTGCCAGAAACGGAAACAAGAGAAGAACCATCAGGAAGTATCAAACAAGAAACTTAAAAAGCTTAAAACAGTAAACTGAAGGAACAGAGGAAGAGAACACCGCTCTGTAAGAGGTGCTCTGTGTTCTGCAGGGCTCTGGGGCTGGCAGTGCTGGGACAGCCTGCAGGTACCATGGGAGGAGGGGCTGGCCTTGGCAGCTGGATGAGCTCAGGTGTTAGTGGATCTCCGTGGGCTGAAGGTCCCAAGCATGCTGTAAGCAGTGCAAGTCCTGTGGCAACAGTATCTACCCGTACAGTTCCTGTTCTTGGATATTGCCAATCCAGATGTCATTTTTCTTTTAGCCAAGAGTTGTCTCTGAGCTGTTTTAATTTTTGGTTTTACGCTAGAAGCTGTTGGTAATATAGCAGCAGCTACAGTCTTGAGAGTTGCAAGAGGTGGAGTCTGGTTAAGCCCTCATGGCGCTGTGGATTCTCCAGAGTAAGGGAGGCAGCTCTCGGAGGGGTGTACCTAGGTGTCAGGACCTGTAGGAGGAAATTCCAAATAAAATGGGACCCAACTTATCGCTTTTAGAGGTATAGGTTAATTTAAGGATCTGAATGCTGCTGCGTTCCCATTTTATTTTGGTTTTCTTTGATTCCTCCCCTGTAACCATCATCAGAACAGTTTTCCAAAACCTTCATTTGCAATCTGAATAAACCACTCACCATCATACACAAGTGTTTCGCTTAGATTGTTGAGGTGGGGGCCAACAGCTACCTGGATTTTTGGAGATAATGACCTTGTTTGCATGTTACAGTGCTTTGATAAACCTTACACCTGTTACAGGTTTGCTGCATCTCCTTCTGCTGCCCTGTGTGCTGTGGAGCTTCATTCCTGTGGGTCTGAGATGCCAACCCCTGGGAGCAGCTTCTGCATGGCTCCAGAGCAGACAGGTGTGAACTGTGCTAGGTGTAATGTGTGGGGAAAGTGGCACAGCAAGCTGATGGAGGACAGCGAGCTGTTAAGGGAGGATGTTTGATGGTTTCCTTGGGTCAGACTTTTGTAATCGACGGAGGGATGGGGAGGGGAAATATTCCTGGCTTTTTCGATGGAGGAATTCCTTCTCAGAAACTGCTATCACCTGCTGAGCTCTACATGCTCAGCAGATGATAGCAGTATGCAGGAAATATGACTTTAAGGGGATAGAAGACAAAGGGTCAGCAAAACATCTTTGTAGGTTAGTTGTGCTTTCTTCTTATGCTTGTCTAAAGAGGAAACTTGAGTCATGCCCCTCTACTGTGTCTGCTGGAACAGTGTGTGGGGGCTTCACAACGCGTGTAAATGTGGGCACGTAGAGGGCCAGGGGGCGAGTTGTGGTATTGCACGTAGAAGTTAACGACGGATCTCTTACTATATGCGCCTGAAGCGCGAAGACAGGGAATCGTCCTCGTGTAGAAGCGTTCATAAAAAACAGATACCCTGGGGACGAAGGCCCGGGGGAGGCTGAAAAGGAAAACGGGCGGGCGGGGCGAGCGGCGGGCACTGCCCGGCCGGCCGCACCGCTCCCCGACTCGTCCCCCGGGCAACGGCGGCTCCTCCCCGCAAACAGCCGCCGCATGGAGGGCGAGGAGCCGCCTGCGGAGGAGGCCCCGGACCCCCGCGTCCAGCGGCTGCTGAGCCGCGCGGCTCGGGGCCTGCGGCTGCCGGCGGGAAGCGAGGCGGGCGGCGGCGGAGCGGCGCCGGGGCTGCGGGCGTTCGCGGCCGGGGCGGCGGGGCGGGCGCTGGCGGCGTGGCGCGGCCCCGCGGGGCGCCTGGAGCTGGGCCCGCTGCCGCCGCCCTTCGCCGCCGGCCGCCCCAAGGCGCTCTTCTTCCTGCGGCCGCCCGGGCCCGGCGAGCCGCTGTGCGGGGACCTGCCCGCCGACGCCCTGCAGCACTTCGCCGCCCTGGTGGAGGAGGTAAGGCCGGGCGCGTTGGGCCGCGGGGAGCCGCACCCCGCCCTGGGCACGGCAATGCCAGGGCTTCTCGGGCTCTGGTTAAGCAGCGTCCTCCTCGCGTCCTACCTGCACCTCTCCTTTCGTGGCTTAAAGCCCTTCCTCCTCGTCCTGCTGTCGGACTGTGTAAAAAGCTGTAAGGGTGTTCAGGCTTCATTTGAACCTCGCAGCCCCATTCCTCCAGCGCTGGCCCTGCTTGGTGTTCGTGTCCCCATCCAGATTGGGGAAGTGGAGCGGCTGAGGTCTGTGCCGTTCCTGCGTTCCTCTGCCCTGCTGCAGCAGCTCCCTGTGCTGGGTGCCTGTCCTAAGCTGCTGGAGAAGCAAGGAGGAGCAGTTTGTTTGACAAACTTATTTTACTGTAAACGATAAGGGAATGGGAAATAATGCCATACAAAAGGAATCAAGAGTAATAAATTGAACGTGTGGGAAGAGGAAAGTCTCCTGACTGCATGCTGCAGAGCGAGGAGGATGTCCTCATATCACTGCATCTCTTTGTATCTCCCTCCCTGAAACCATGCGGGAGGGAGCGGAGCACTCTGGGCTCTGTAGTTCTCCCTCAGCAGCTGTCCCAGTTCTGTCGCCTCTTTGCGTGGTGATGTGGAATACGTGTGGAAAACCCTGACAGCATCCACCCCTTATTTCATACTGTTACTTTATTCCAAAATTGTACAATGCACACATATATATACACACAAATAATAAAGAATAATTGGCATTATATACATATGCACATATATACATAAAACTACTGACTGTTCTCTGCCAGCATCAGCTCCCCTTGAGGTATGCTCTGGATGTTTCATGTTATTTCTTCCATGTTACACACCATGTGAACCCTTGCCCCTGAGCAAAAGCAATCCCCCGGTGATGTTCCAGAATTTGATGTTCCAGTATTCTCACCTTCCAGCCAGACAGTTCCAACAGTCCTGGACAATGGGAGTTTCCCATTCGAGCCTGTTGTGTATTCAGCACAGTCTTTAGTCCAAGTGGTGTGGTGATTCACGTGTGTGTGGAGGAGAGCTGCCTATTCAGCGCCGGTAGTCAAGGTGCTAACACGCTGTGTTACAGCCGCTTTGGAAGCAGCCCAGACCCACTCATATGCTGCCAGTATCTCCTTTCCAGTAGGAGTGCAGCACTCTTCAGGTCCTCTGTATCCTTAACTGCAAAGCCCCAGGTCTCTGCTGCTGTCCTTTGCCAAAGGCTCCAGTGGGGCTGTCCTCCCTGACCGGTACAGATCAAGTTCTGTTGTGTCCTGCCCGGATGGGCCCTGCTGCTCTCTCCCGTTTAATCTGTTTGAAAGCTTTTTGTTGTTCAGGACTCCTTACAAAGACATTCTCCTATGGAGAGGGCTTACCATGAGACTAATCTGGGATACGCATTCTCCAGAAACCCATAGCACCTAAGAGAGCTTTGTTTCCTTCTTGCTAGTTGGCAGGGACGTGGCAGTGATTTTGTTGGCCGCATCCGTTGGGATGTGGCGTCCTACATGATAATGTCATCAGTGTATTGCAGGGACTGAGGGGCTTCAACTTGCACCAGTGCAGTCTGAACATCAGTTTAATGTTCCAGATCATTGCATCCACACTGAGAAGTTCTGCAGAATGCTGACCACCAGACCGTGCTTCCAGGAGCAGGCTGCCTGGCCGGCAGGAGCTTTTGTTCTGGGTTGAGCTCTGTGCCTGTGCTAAGTCTGCACAAACTGTGTTTTTTGTGTCAGGATTTTGTTTGTAGATGACAGCAGGTAGTGTATGGTACATGTTGTAAACACCATCTGTTACGGGGAGGTTTTGGGGTAGGAGCACTCCATTTGATGCTGTTAGATCTGATTCCTGGCTGCCTCCAGCTGCTCGGGGGCACGTTTCAGGCTTTCCTCCCTGCAGCCTCTCCAGTTGGATGCAGTGTTTCCACGGGGAGCAGATCGTGCCTGGGTTTGGTCCCACTTTCTGCTCAGATTTAACTTCAAGAAAAACAGAATGGTGATGCAGGGTGGGGAGGGGGGGTGGGAGATTGAGAAGGACCTTCAGTTTCCCAAGGCTGAGGGCACACACAGCTCGGGCAGCTGCAGAGCACATTGCAGAGGGTTTCTCCTGGGGCTTCCAGGTCAGCCTTAGAAGCCTTTGATCAGAGAACAGCCTGTGCCCAACGGTGAGGAAGGGGACATCTTTTCTGCCTGCCCCACATAAATCCTCATTAGGGCTGAAGAGAGTGGTGGAGCTGGAGGTTGTTCTAAGTGCAGTCCAGTACAGAGAGAAGCAGCTGGTCACAGTGACCAGAGCACTAGCAGCCCACAGGATTTAAGTAATAGTGGAAAATCTTGATGATAATACATGGAACTACTGAACATGAGCTCTGTGTGCCAGGGGCTGGGCATCCCACAGTGGCTGCAGTCACCAGCACCCCGATTTCCCAGCCACAGTGCTGACGTTTTCTTCTGTTAGGATTTGGGCCCACTTGCAGCTCTTTTACAGCTTTTCTTATTGCAGCCCATCCTGCTTTCATTTGCTTCAGCCATAGCCGCACCCAGCAGCCTCCCTGTGCCAGCAACACAAAGCACAGGTGCTGGTCACCAGGGACAACCCGGCTTTGTCAAGCTGCTGCCGCAGCCTGGATCCAGCCCCTGCATTGCTGCCACAGCTAAGCCAAGGCAAAACAAGCCCTGGCCAACCCAGGCAGCCCAGTGGGCCTCTGCTGCCAGGCCAGGACCAACCTGAGGCTGTGCTGATAATGGCAAGAGTCAGATTTACTGGGCTGTAACTTTGAAAATTACCCAAAAAGCAGCCTGTGCTGAAGAGCTGCAGTGCCGTTGGGAAGGAGACAAAGTGACCTTCACCAATGGGGGAATCCCAAGAGGTTCCAGGAGAGCTTCCCTCTGAGCTAGGGGGGGATTCAGCCCAGTCACCTGCCATTGAAAGCCACCAGCAAGCTGGGACTCAGCCCTGCCCACTGGCATTGAAGCTGGGAGTGAGCAACAGAGCTGTGGGCTTTGTTCCCCTGCACACACAGCCAGTAGGTGCACTCAGCTACCTCCAGTTGTAGATTTGGAGGCTTGGGCAGCTGGAGCAACTGCAGGGCTGCTTTGCTTTCTTTATCTGCTTGTTTCTACCCTTTTCAGTACTTGGATTTGGGGGAGGGCTTCTCATTTTGTGCCACTGACCTCCTTCCATGAGAATATGCAGAGATGTCTGATTTTTTCACTTCGCACACAACAAAATACCTTCCCATCCAACTTGACTGTCCTGTGCACTCCTGGTGAAAGGAGAGCCCTCAGGACAGTCAACAGTGGTGAGCACTGTTGGGAAGGGAGAGGAAAGAGCTTTGGATGTCAGCTTTTTCTTACTCCTTTTGTGCCTTGTGATGCTCCATAATACATGAGAAATGTGATATGGAAAGGGCTGAAAGCTCTCACCACAGCTCCAGCCTAAGCCAGGGCAGCAAGTTTTATAGGTGGCTTCATCCCTGGCAGTGCTTTCGATCACCAGCAAAGCAGGTCTGTGCAGAGGTCCTCTCCTCCTGCCCTGCCTTTGTTTCACACATCACAGGGAGCTGCTTGGGCCAGCAGTGAATTCAGGTCTCCAAGCTTGGCTGAGCAAGGAGCTCAGAGCCTGGTCTGTCAACTTCCTACAGCACTGTTTTCTCCATTTCTTTCTTGCAATTCCTTCTGAAGGTGATTGTGCCCATCCTGACAAATCAGAAGAACCACCAGGGCTGGCCACAGGTGGTATCACAAGACATCATACACCATGTCCACAGCTTGAAAAGTGCTGTCTTCGTGGTCATTGGAAAGGTGAAAGGCAAGACCTTGCTGCCTCTTCCAGCAGGCTCAGAGGGAGTTGAGAACATCGATGTGGAACATGAGAAATTGTGAGTATTGCTGCTTGCTGTTCTTTGGTTATGTTCTGCTGATGCGTATGCCATGTTCTCTGGGAACCCCTCACCAGTCATTCTTGCTCACAATCATCTGCTGCTTATCTGGACAGCCCTGATGGGTGTATTTCACTTTTCCTGCTCTCTATTTTACAAACTCTGTCTTTTGGGAGTGTGTAACACCATAAGCAGGCAGGTAAAGCTCAGAAAGTGAAAAGAAATTGTAAGCACACAGCAAAGCAACAAACTTCTTGGAGAAAACAAACCCTGTGAACATAACCTCTGCTTCTTTCCTGTTACCTCTGAATGGGAAGCCAAGGTTCTCCTGGCCAAACTTCTCTCTTTTCTGGCTTCAGTTTGCCAGTGCATCCCCCTCAGCTGTGCTGCTCAGAAGTTGTGTAACCCACCTGTTCATGGTTCATGTTCTCCCAGGTAACTAATGACAGGAGAAGAGGGAATGGCCACAAGTTGTGCCGGGGAAGATTTAGATTAGATTTGAGGAAAATTTTTTTCTCTGAGAGAGTGGTCCGGCACTGGAATGGCCTGCCTAGGGAGGGGGCTGAGGCACCGTCCCTAGCGCTGTTCAAGAAGCGTTTAGATGAGGTGCTGAGGGATTTGATTTAGTAGCTTGGTGGGTAGGGATGGTGGTGTGAGGATGGTTGGACTAGATGATCTTGTAGGTCCTTTCCAACCTAATGAATCTATGAATCTATGCTACCTGCTTGCTCAGGACTATTCTGCCTCCCTTCAAAACCAGATTCATTATGGAAAGATACCTGATAAACAGCCACCTTCCTGCAAGTTTCTGAACCATTTGTGGTCCTGAACAGAGATTTGAAAATTGTTGCCTGTGCAACAAAAGAATAACCCAAAAGAATATTACCCACACAAAATAATAAAGGCGGATGGTATATTTTAATGGCTTATCCAGATGGTATATAGACAACTAGTAAGCCAGTAAGGAAAGGCTCACCTAGGACTCCACAGGGGAGGGATCTCCAACAAGAGATCCTTCCGCAGTGGTGGTCAGTCCTTAAACAGGGTCTGGGAGAGGTGGAGCCAGACTAATCAAATACTAACATGCCTTTGCCAAAGTCTGAACTCTCCCACAGTCATCTGGAGAGCCAGACCCCGTAAAATATCTACGCCTGTCCCTGGGCTGGGACAGTTGACACCTTATAATCCCAGGGTGGGAGATGCCCAACCCCCAGTTTGAACCATGTTTGGGTGACCAAAATGGTCTGCCCCCCAAACCCACCAATCATCACTCAATTACATCAAAATTTAAGGGTATCTCCCTATATATTATCAGTTTCTGCATTGGTGTCTACTAAAACCATTACTCTTTGCATGCCTGTTTCTGACCAAAATACTGACAGATATACACAGGGCCTCTGGTCCCATCTGGAGGCCCAAAGGGAACCAGTACCCCTTGTCACTCCATGAATTCTCCCAGATCAGGATCTTTTTACCACAAGTTTTTACCACAAGTGGCTAAGGTGGACTAAAGGATTTAGTATGGAAAACAATGTCCCATAAAGGTGAGAATTGGCCTGCTGCAATATCAGATCTCTCATACCTGCCATAAACTTTTCCCGTGTCTGAACTTTCAAATGTATCAGAATACATGGCCCCCATCATATCCAATTCTCAAATGTACATTTGGAGGTTCTCCATAGAGGACCATAAACCAGTATGAAGCAGTATGTCTGTTTTATTGGGCCATGTTAGATGGCATGCCACCATCAACCAGTCTGTAATAGAGTGGTTTTCATTATTATACTGGATGGCAGCATATAATCTTTGCCTCAGGGCTGGGTGTACAACTATAGATGCTAGCTTAGACACTTCTGTCCCATTAACTAATACATTTTCAGCTCCTGCATCCCATAGTCTTAGGAGCCATGATGGTATGCTTTCCCTGGGCTTTTGATGGAACTGCTGTACTAGGTCCATCAACTCATTTGCTGCATGTGGGTGAGCAACAGCACATACAAGTATGTTTCAGCAGGGGGCCATTGGTCAAGAGGCACCCCTGCTAGTCTATCTTGTACTTTCTTTGTTTTTTGAGTTATATTTGAGCAGATCTCAAAGGGATCCATCATAGATGGAGCTTTGAGAGCCAATTTAGAAACCCTGTCCTCTGAGTTATCCAGGTCCATTACCTCAGTGACCTGAGGTGTCCTTGACTGAAGTACTACGTATTTGCCTCATTGGGGTATTTAGTCTTAGTTTTTGGTTGTTAATGTGCCCAATTGCTGCTTTAATTTCTCAATACGGTCTCTTAATAGTTGGTTCTCACATTCTGTGTTGTTATTTGTTACTTCCAGTTGGTGTAGTACCATTACCAGGGGGCAAGCCACAGCAGATGCAGCTAGCTAGTCCTCCTTTGTAATAAGTACACCCTTATCTAAACCCTGGAAGTAAGCAATTAAATGGGTCAGAGAAGGAAAAACAGTCCTCGTAACCTACAGAAGTCCCCATTTTTTGACAATAGGGGCTAAGCTATAATAGGGTGACCCCATAATCCCCAGGATTTGACCACCCCATAATCCCCAGGATTTGACCTGGGAGCACTTGTTCTAGGGGGTAACATTCTCCCCCCTACCCCATTTGAAGATATCCCAAAGGGGAGACACATCCATTGATGATTTTCTTTTTTCCAAGCCTACCTGGCTCACTGATTACAGAGTTAATAAACTGAAAGAGTAGTACCCACACAAAACAATAAAGGTGGATATTTTGTATAGTTTATCCAGATAGTATAAAAACAACCAGTAAATAAGGAAAGGCTCACCCGTCACTGGTGGTTGAGGCTCACCCAAGGCTCTACAGCACAGAGATCTCCAACAAGAGACCCTTCCCTAGTGCTGGTCAGCCCTTAAATGGGGTCTGGGAGAGGTGGAGCCAGACTCCACCCCTTCCAATCACACAGGTACATTGCCTTCACCTGTGCTCTTGCAGCTGACTCAGTACTTGCCTCAGGTGATCAATCAGTGGTTCAGGCCGTGATTCAGCAGTTCCCATACACCACCCCAGTATGTCAGTCTGGTTAGCACTGCCTGCCAAGGGTGAGCCCCTTCACTAGCTTCAGCAACTGAAGAGTTGCTGTCATTGTACTAGTTTTATGTCAGGCAGGGTGCTCATACTGCAGCTGCAGGGAGCTTCCATCCTAGTCCCCTGAGCAGCCAGCTCAAAGCTGGGAACTAAAGGGATTTGTATGCTGCAGTGCTGTGAGGCTGGCCAAGGGCAAGGTAATAAAGTCTGGGCAGCATGTGGTAGCAGATACCTTTGCATATCATGTCATCCCTATGCCTGGGCTACTTGTTTGCACCCTTTGGGTCCTCAAGAGGTGTGTTAGCGAGTGTGATGGATTGGTTACTCCTCAGACAGGACATGGTGTGGGTGGGATTGCAGGAGAACTTACTGCTTCCCAGGCAGGGAAGTGACCTGTCCTGAACACACCTACCCACCTGTGTGGTTTCTTTCCATATTAAGTGAGTGAGTGACAGTGGGTGAGAGCATCTTGCTGGAGTTATGGCTCTCCAGACTGGACACTGAGCCCAAATGAATCTGCTGCTTTGGGAATGGCTATGCAGAAAGGTGATGACTACGTCTTCCACTGTTTCTTTTACGAACCTTGCTCATAAAAGTGCATTGTTGCCTGGATTGCTGCTGAATTTAACTCATTTTCTCCAGATTGTAATCTCTGTATTGAAGTAACAAGAAAACCTTAGTTCTTGATGATTTTCTCATTTTGAAACATGAAGCTAGACCTTAATCTGTAAAATCTAGCTGCCTGCGGGATCATTTCAAGCAGGTACAGCTGAGCAGTAAGCATAAACAGGCAGAAAGCAAAATTAACCAGCAGTATGTTATTTTGCAGCCTGGAGCAGATTGATAAATCTCTTGTGCATGCCGTTGAGTCAGCTATCATAGACTGGAGCTACCAGATCCAGAGAGCACTGAAAAAAGAGTCCTCAGAACCTCTCCTGCATGGCAGCAATCCTGACCCCAGAGTGGAACTGGAGTTCTGGAAGAACAGGTACCCTGGGCAGCCTGGCTGGAGTGTGGTGGGCCTGGTGCTGGCTGGGGTGGAAGGAGCCTCCTAGCTGCCTCTAGCAGAGCTGCTTGACCAGTTGCAAAGGGCAGGCTGCCTTGGATTCATGTGAGGACTTGAGGCAAAAAGAATTGCTCTCACACATAAAATAATCCGAGGTCATAGGCCTGCTGGTTGGGGTTTGACTTAGCCGTAGCCCTGGTGTCACATCTTTAGGGAAATGTTTTGGAAGTGCTCTCACTATCACTGTTCACTAGGAGCCAGCCACAGCAGTAAGAGCTTATGGACACCTCCCTGGATCTATCTTCTGTTCTCAGTCCAAATAACTCGTTTTTGAGGTCTAGAAGATGTCCCACACCCTAAGAAACAGAAATCTGGTCCTGTGCCTTGGAAGAGGTAGCTTCTGTGCCCTGTGGTAGTTGCTGCACTAATCAGCCACTAGCACTGAAGTGGGTAGTGAAGGTTAATGAAGCTTTCAGGCTTCTCAGCAGCTATCTTTTATTTTAAAAAGACTACTGACTTCAACAGGTCCTGTCAACATTTTTTTGAAAATTCGGAACTGGTTTTCATAGCTCAGCCTCTCCTGGCTGGAATGTACTAGTCCACACAGCCACTCTGTGAGCATGTGTGTCATCCACGGGCATGTGGTAGATCTAGATGGCCAGTGGAGCAACTGATGCTTGCAGATGGGAAGGGGTTTGAGGTATTACTGTCCCTCGATGGCCTCTAAGAGACCCTGCAGCAAAGGCTGCAGAGCCTGTCTGTGCCACAGCAGTGTGGATGAGCTGAGCTGATGCTCGCTTGACTTGTGAGCTTTTAACATGTCTTGGTTGTTGCAGATGTGATGACCTGGAGTGCATTTACAGTCAGCTGACGACACGGAAAGTCAGGAACATGATAGTGATGCTAGAGAGAGTTGAGAGCAGCTACTTACCAGCCTTCAAAACTATGCTCATGGATGTTGAAACAGGTGAGATAATGGGGCAACTTTGATATCTCTATATGGAATGTGCTGACCTCTGGCCTTTGTTCATATCCTACTGGTTCCAAGCCTAATGTGCAGGTTTGGTCCTTAGCAGTCCTCTGTGATCATGGGGACTGCAGCCACATTGCTAGCCCCATTTTGTGGCAAGGAGCTGCTCTGCTTGTGCTTTTGTTTCTAAGCCTGGACAAGCGTGATCACTATTCTGTTGAGCCAAACCCTTCCTAAGGGTCAGGGTGAATTGATTTGGGAATTCACTCTATTGTAATAAAGCAATGACAGTAATCCAGCAGGACTCACCTGAGCTGATCTGAAACACAGAATATCTTAAAACATTATTTCATCAGCTCCCGTAGTGTCAGTCTGCAAGAATGAGGTTTCAGGACAATGAGACAGCTCTCACAGCCAACAGAAACCATACAGGCCTTTGTTAGGTTATTTCCCAAACTTTGACTACTGCAGCCCCAACCTCGGGGGAGGGAAAGGGGCATTTGGCACTTCATGATGAAGCCCTTTGGGCACAGTGATTTCAAGGTCTTTGTGAAAGCTTGCATCACCTGTGCTGTATGGGTGGATGGCCTTCAGGTGGCGATGTGCACCAGCAGATCTGCCTTAGTTTTGTCTGTTCAGAAAGGCAGGAGAGCTCTGAGCAAATTGTGAAGTAACTGCATTTTCCAGTTGAGAATATTAAATCTTTAAAAAGATTTAGCTTAACTTGTTAAAGTTAAAGCTTTAGCTTAACTTGTTGCTGCACAGCTGTGCTGTACAGGACAAGTGGGATTGTGGTCACCTGCCTGCTGGGCAGCTGGCTGCTATCGCTAAAGAAAGCTCAGGCCAAGATGGGCCCTGCAAGGCCCCTCAGCCTGTGCTGCACAGCAAGGCCTGCAGGCTGCCTGGAGTGATGGCAGCACACACTGACAGTACTCATTTCCCTGCATCTCATCGAACAGTTCCAGACCTGGCTTCCATGCCCAGCCCTGTCATGGTGTGGGTGCTGCGGTTTGTCCTGCTGCTGCCATGGGGCTGTTGGCATGAGCACTGGGCTTGGGTGGCCTGGCTTCTGTTGAGTGCTGCGGGCCTGGCTTTGTTGCCTTGTTCCTTGCCGTGCTGGCAGCTTGTTTCCTGTCCTGCTTATTGCTGTAGACAAGCAGTGGTCATGGGCCTTCTTCAGCGCCTGAGTGTGGGAGTACATTTAATGGTTGTTGAGGTGATCTGTGCCACATCTAGATGGCTCTCACCAGCTCTTCTGCTGCTTCACAAAGCTTTGACTGAAGCCCAGGACATCCACCTGCACCTGATGCCCCTCAGGCGCCATTTGGAGGACGTAGAGAGGACTGACTTCAGCGAGATGCGACCGCTCCTGCTCCCCCTGCTCCACGTGGTGTGCTTGACCTGGGTCACCTGCAAGCACTACAGCCAGCCTGCACGCATCGTGGTGCTGCTCCAGGAGATCTGCGATCTTCTCATCCAGCGGGTGGGTGACCATCGCACTGGTGCTTCCAAAGGGAAGTTTTCTAAATAAAGTCCCCTCTCTCTTCCTCTCCCTCATCCATCTCTGGCAAAGTGATTCTTTCAACCTGAAACATTCTGTGCAATAAGTGACCTCTTGGGTGTGATTTTGCTGTTCCAGGCCCTGGTGTTCCTATCTCCAGAAGACCTTCTAAAAGGGGAGATGGAAGAGAGCCTGGGCAAGGTGCAGATGGTGCTCAGCATCCTGAATGGATTCAAAGAGGCATTTGAGGACAGAAGGGAAGAACTTCATACCTATTATAAATCAGACCAAGAAGTGAAGGAGTGGGATTTCCATGCCATGATGGTGTTCGCAAGGCTGGACAGCTTTCTGAAGAGACTGGAGATGGTGGAGGTGAGAAAATTATTGCAAACCTTCAGAAGAGCTTTAAAGCCATAAGTTCATTTGTCAGCACCTTCACCGGGTGCCTGGAGATGAGGTTACTCACTGCTGTTGGGTCTGCTGAGACTTTGTTTTACCTCGTCCTGCCCAGTAAATGATTGGGTCCTTCAGTTGTGCCCTTCTGATTGGGTTGGTAGGTGTACTTGTTCTTCCAAAGAGTCCTCTTGGACTCCTTGCTCCTGTTGGGCCAAGGGAGTGGAGTCACTGGGGGCTATGAATCAGGCAGTGCCATTTCTGCGTCCAACTGTCCTCGTACTGCTGTCACCCACAAGCTGTTTTCCAACAGGTTGGGAGAGGTTGCCTCTTCTTGAGTCTGTGTGACCTGGGACAAAGCTCACTATGTCATCCCTTCATGTCCTGGTGGTCTGCCAAAGCAGGCTGCTGCAGCTCAGGGGTATCCCATTTGCCTTTTCAGAGGCAGATCAGGGTTGTTTTTCTCCTCCTGTTCTCTGCACTGGAACAGAAGGTTTTACTAGTCAAAGTAGGCTGTATATTTTTATGCGTTATTTAACTGTACTCAAAATCATTGTGACTGATGTCTGTTTTAAAAGTCTTCATAATGATGGTTTCCAGTAAGATTCTCTGTGCAGTAAACCAAATTATGCTGGCCGATGTAGATATGAATGTTAATAGGCATAGAGTAACTGCAGGTCATCACGAGGACAATATGAGTGACACAGTAATTATGCACTTTAACTCTGCAAAGGCTCTGGGGCACTGTTTGCTCATTGCTTGGTTACTTTGAGAATGGACTACAGAAGAAAGACATTATGAAGGGTTTGAGCTGCACAAGTACTGCTGTGATGGCAGAGCTTTGCATGACTGTCTCACACCTCCAGGGAAAGGAGAAAGGCTGCATGGTGTGCAGTCAGGTGGAGGAGCTGGAAAGGGGCGAGGTGTGAGCTGTAAAATAAAAATTAAAAGCAAAGGCACACCAGTCTGTTAATGATAATAATCTTTTCTTTCCAAGCAACACAGTAAGATAAAATGAGGGGCAGCTACCATCTGTTATTTTTGCCTTACAGAATATTTGTTGAAGTGAATGTGCTCTTTCATAATGTACATGTATTTGTTTTCAGAATTTCTTAGAGGGTACAATTACTGTGGTGCACAGGCAGCCTGTGAACATGCAGAGGGGAGGGCTCTTCTCTGTTTCATCTCGCTGTTTTGCTTTTTTTTTCTGCTGTAAAGCTGCTGCCTGGCTAGGGTGGCCCTCTGCTTGCACTCTGTACTCTCAGCAGTGCAGGAGGGTTCTCAAAGCCACGATTATTTAGCTGCCAGAGACCTGCAAGGAGTAGTTCCCTTGGCTAGAAGCTGTTCCTGATGAGCGTGGCTACGGCTGAAGCTGTAAGTGCATGTCGTCTCCCCAGCTCTTCCTGGAGGGCAGCACCAGGGCCTGTCAGTGCCTTGGCATAGATGGGAAGCTCTGGAATGAGGGGTGCGACCATTCAGCAGCCCATGAGGGGCTAAATAACCTCAGGAGCAGTTTCACAGTGGGCACAGTGTTTACAGTGTCAGCTGCAGCTCCCACTAGGAAGGGATGTGCTGTGAGCAGCCAGTGGTGCCCATGGTGGGTAGGATCTGGCTACCTGCTTCCTGCTCGTGCTGCTCAGTGTGTGCCTGGGGAGGTTCCTTTGTATGGAAGTGCAGCTCCCTGTTGGGACAGCTGTTCTCATTGTCTTCTGTCAATGTAATAACGTGTGTATCCACTGACTTTGAAGGATCTCCTGGCAAATGCTCTGGACCTGATGAAGCTGGAAAAGATTGAGTTCAGTGGATTTAAAGGGAAGGCCCTGAGTCAGCAGGTCCTGGACATGTATGAGGAATTCCAGGAGGCATATAAGGTCTTTGCAGAGCGAACCTATGACTGCCTCGACCTGACCAACATGGTAGGTGGGACCGACCTGCAGGAACAGCAACACCACGTGTATGTTTTCAAAGCAGTGATGATGCCCTGGCCACGTGCACTCCTTCTGACTCCTTCCCACCTCCTCCCTCCTTTTGTTATGATCTCATCTCTTAACACTGTCACTGGGAGGCTCTGGTCCTACAGACATACAGGAGCTCTTGCAGGTTGTATCTGGCATATCTTGCTAGTTGAGGACCTTAGACCAGTGAAGCTGGGAAGCCTGGATTTCTGTGCCTTTTGCACAAGGTCTTACTGTACATGGCTCTTGCTGGGGTATGTGAACTGTACCAACATCCATGTTATTTTGTTTCCCAGCTCTCAGTTCCCAGATTGCCTAATGAAGGCCAGCTCAGGTAACCTCCAGGGATGCCTTTGCTCTTGTCTTGCTGCACACGTGGCGCCTGCTTCTCTTGGCATTCAAGAATTTTATGTTTAAATAGTCATAGTGCTTTAATTAAAGGATCATTCCCAGTCCTCCGAGTCATGGCTCAGTGGCCATCCAAATCCCAGATGCTCACAACAACACATGTCGTATAAGCAGGGTACAGCAAGTGAGCCACTGCACTTATGGTCTGCATGAAAACTCAGACACCAAGCAGTGTGGCCTCTGCAGGCTGTGAAGGGAGAGTGGGAGTGGAATTTCTCAAAGGATTTGTGTGTCATGATCTCGGCAGAAGGAATCAGAGTTCCTCTGCTTGTCCCATTTGCTAAATTGAGTTGGCAGGACATGGTTAGGCCAGTATGAGCATCCAGAGGACAGAGTGCTAAAGCAGTGCCAGAAGACAATGGAAGTTACAGAAGTGAACTGTTGAGGTTTGAAAGGACCTCTGGAGATCACCTAGTCCAAGCCCCTGCTCAGAGCATGATCAGCTAGAGCAGGATGGTCTCCAGTTGGGTTTAATATCTCCAAGGTTGAATATCTCCAAAGGTGGAGACCCCGTAACCTCTCTGAGTATCTTCAGCACTGTTTCACAGCCTCACGGCTTGCTGTTTGCTGTCCTGCAGGATTTTGAGCAAGATGCCTTTGATTTCCGGCAGAAAGTAGAACACATTGACCGGTGTCTGGGAACTGTTTTCATCCAGGCCTTTGATGATGCCTCAGACTTGGAGCACACCTTCAAGGTTTGTCACAGCGAGGCTGGCAGCTCGGGGACAGGGTCTCAGGGTTTGTGGGTGCTGCACAATCTTTAAGCTGTGGAGCTGGCAGGAGGGTGTTTGCTAACAGCTTTGGGAGTATTTCTGCTCTTCCTATTAAGAAACAAATTAGTGTGATTGTTTCCCCCTCTTTTTTATCTGCAGCTGCTGGAGATGTTTGGGAGCCTTTTGGAGCGGCCAGTAATCGCTGCAGATGCTGCTGGCAAATACTCTGACCTCATCCGCATGTTCAGCGGTGCCTTGAGCGACGCTAGGCTGATCTACTCCAGGCATGTACAGGCAGAGCTGGAGCTTGGTGAGTAGAAATTGCTGAGTAAGACTGGGTTTAGATGAATTTTAGGGGTGTGGGGGGGAAATAATTTATAGTTTCTGGGGAAACTAAAACTTCGGAGCTGCAAAAATGTACTGCCACTGTATCTCCTAGTGAACATGGAAGTGCCTGGGAAACATCTCTGTTCTTAGTATTAAAGCAAATAATCTAGCAGAGTTGGGGGGAAGGGGGAGATATCCTTTGTGTGTGTGTGTGTGTGTGATATGTAGCTGGGAATGGAGATACTTGCTGAGATTTACCTAGTAAGGCTGTGACAAGAGTTTTCTTCATCTGACACTGCATGGGACTTTCATCCTGCTCATGTGCTCCCTGGTATGAATGTTTCTCTTGGAAAGTTGTAAATGCAGTGTACACAATGGGGGATTTGTAAGCAGGGGTTTAATCAGCCTTCTCCAGGTTTAGTATTTCCCACATGCTCTGTAGCAGGAGTGAGTGGGTATACTCCTGGCAGATTACTGGAACCAGACAAGGTCCAGAAGAGAGAGTGCTGGAGGAATCAGTGCAGGTTAATAAAAGGAATGGAAGGAAGTGTTTATTTTTTTGCTGTGTGTTTGGGGGAGGTTATTCTGTGGACGTTAGACAAGATGGTCAGCAGTAGCTGCTAAACAAAAGTCCTTAGGTCAGTGTCTGTGGGGAGGAGGGAATTCTTCTGAGGCAAAGTCTGCCTCTGTATCAGCTCCATTTCTAACATGAACTGGGTTTCTTGACTGATCAAAGCCATTCTCAGATGCTTGCATTTAAGGAAGAAAACTGGGAAATCAACACGGTTTTAAGCAGATCAGTTGTTTTCTGTGCTTCTTTGAGGTTAGAAGGGCACTGTTTAGTCAAATGCAGTTTCTGTGTGCCCCCCCAGGATCCCCTCCTGTGCATAAGAACATGCCAGTGGTAGCTGGAGCGCTGGGCTGGGCTCAGGAGCTGAGGGCGCGGATCCAGGCGCAGTTTGGTCACTTCAGGCACATCACACATCCGTGCGTGGCTGTTCCAGCTAAGTTGTTTTATGACTGTTTTGTCTTTCCTCTAATCAATCTGATTTTCTTTCTGTATTGAACATTATCCAATGCTTATAGCTGAAATATTTCTCAGTCGAAGAGGTGTGAAGTGATAGCACTGGCTCTTCTTGGCTTGCTAGCAGTCAGTTTTTAAGAAACTTAATTTGTTTGGAAGTGGTTAAGAGGCACAGTGGGATACTACATAGCCTTCTCAGCTTTCAGCTGTGGTTCTAGGTTGCAATTGCAAGACACATTGGAACCTTTTCCCATACAACCCTGCTCTGTGTACTCCAGCACCTCTCTGGGAGCAGCCCAGACCTCGACTGCAAGCCACAATTCTGGTATCACCCAGTGGAGGGCAGAGAGATACCAGGCCAGACTCAGCTGGGATGGGCTGGTGGAGATGAGTTTCGGGTTGGTGAACACACGAGGACTTGTCCTGCACACTGACAGAAAACAAATTGCTCAGCATTAAACAAGGGAGCGATGCCACAAAACCAAGGAAGGAAACTATGCTGAGATATTTTTCACCCAGAAGTTTGTCATTGTGGGTCTTGTTGGAGAGATGTGGTCCTGCACTTGCAGCTACCAGAGCTAGTGACACTGTGTGTAGATGTCAGCATTCCTGAAACAATATATAAAAGCCCCATAAGTAAAGCAGTGTTGAACCTAGGATGATAATTGAAGGTACTCTGGGGATTGCATGTTGTAGTTCACAGGAACAGCTTTACTTGTGCTAGAGGCCATTCTGAGTGAATGAATCCAGGTTTTTCATGTGCTTGTCCAAAAAAAGCCATCTCCATCACTGTCTAATATTTGTGATCTTCTCTCACCTTGTATTACCATTATGTAAGTGTCTTTAAGTGCAAGTCATTCTGCAGCAATGAGGACATCGCTGCGGTGAGACAGGCCCTTGGACAATCCCCAGCACAGAGCCCAAGTTAGCACACACATTGTTTGAATCCAAATGGCAAGTTTTGTAATCCGCGAAGAAGGTCCCAGGTCTGCATTTCACACTGATTTTCTTTCCTCTGTTTGGAGTGTTAGTTAACATGCCTGCGGCAGTGATGGTGTGGTTCTGTTTCCTGCAATGCAACTTGAAAGAAGGAGAGGATTAAAAAGGAAGAAAGAAGTTGGTTTTGCTGGGGCTTGATCAGTGCTTGTCCAGCAGTGACCTCTTGAGTGCTCCCTGTGCTTTCAGCTGAACTCGCAGGAGATACCAAGTGTCCTTTGAGCTCACTGGGAGTTCGCTGGGTTTTAAACAAATCTTGTTTTTGTCAAAATATTCTCCAAAATCAGCAACTGTTTTTAAGAAACCTTGGAGCATTACTTTGGTTGGCTGCCTCCATGGGTTGCCGGGGTTCTGCCTCTTGCACTGTGGGGTGCTCTTCCCCACTCCTGTGGTCTCCTGAGGCACAGACCTGGCCCTACAAGTAGCTGTGTCCAACAGGAGCCATGTTCTGCTTCTTTCTGAGCCTCTTTGATCTTAGAAAATGCTGGTCGTTAAACAGAAAGTTGCCATACTCTGCAAGTGCAGCATGCGAAACCGGGAGTGTCGGATGTGTTAAAGAGAGCAGCCTTCCTCCAGAAACAGTCCCCTTCTTCCCCTCTGGTTTGTGGTTCCCATTTTGCAGTTTGCCATACAAACACACGGGAAGGGCTGTCCAAGCCCCCATCATTCTTTGTGCAGCAGAATGTTTCTGGGTGATGTAGTGGGGTGAAATGCACAGTTCCCAGTCAGCTAGAGCCTGTCCTACAAACTGGAGGGTGAACTTGGGAAGGGGTAAATATAGACTACAGTCTCACAGAGCTGCATGTAATGCTAAGTTTGTCTGTTTTGCTACCAGCCGCCTGGAGTCTACTGAAGGAAGAAGGGTGTCAGAGAGGTATGAAGAAATGCTCCAGTTGCTCGACCAGTAAGTAGTGGTGCAGGGAAGGCTGTAACTGTGCGAAGTAATGTTCTCTACCATACCACCTTCCAGCATGTTTGCCAGCCCAAGGCCTAGGACTGTTCCTGTCTAAGCCAGAGAAGGTCTTCTAATGACAGAAGAGGAGGAATCCTTTTGGTGTATGCCACAATCTTTCTGTGATGTCTTGCAATAGGAAGCTCTCCTGTGAGGAGCAGGATCCATGCATCCTAGCAGTAGTACTGGTACAAGCTTCTACTAGGTGTAGAAGTTGTTGTGGTAGAAAATCTGGGTTGGACAAAAGTTCCAGCTGCTTTTGTTCATTCCCAGCGTGTATCTGCCCTGCCTGTAATGTGTATTTTCCACAGCTCACACTGGCATTTGTTATCGCTGATTTGGTATCTTGAAGTCTGATGTTAAATTTGAACTGGTTGCTCTGGGCTTTCCCTTGCAGAGTGGCCACCTCCCCAGCGAGAAGTCATCTCTGCAGAGCATAATCTTTCTTGGTCAGCACTGCAGGGAGCTGACACACAGGATCCCTGAAGAGCACGGGGCAGATGTTGGCAGTCTTGGTCCTGATGATCAAAAAACCCACCCAAAACACTGAGTAATTATGATGCAGCCTTTCAGAAGGGAGCAGACCAATGGGCAGGTCGTGGCTGACTCTGACAGAGGTGTTTTCTGGGTGACATATTCCAGAGCACTCAGGTGACAATATGATTCAGAATAGGCTTTGTTGTTCGGGTGGTTGTTACTGTCATTGAGGTAACAGGACTCAGCTTCAGTTCTCAGAGGTGGCACTGAGTTCTCCAAGTGCTGGATCTCCAAGAGACTGATGGTTTCTCTCTTCTCCAAGAGAAGTGAGCGCAGTGGTATCCAGCCCCAGGTTTTGTATAGATTTAGGCACCTGTCCTGCTTAGAAACATTGGAAATGCCCAGTAGTCGCTTAGCTGTTACTTCAGGCCAAATGCTTTAGAAGTCTGTCTCCAAATCAGTATTTTCTGCTAGAAGAGGTACTGGAGTGCTGTTTGTCCTCCTGATTTGATACTGTCACTGTTTTTTGGGTGCTTGTCTTCAGAGTCACGTTAATTGTGAAACTGATTTGAAAGGGTTTTCTCATCCTTCATGTTCAACCTTCAGAAGTGAGCTTGGCTTCATCTGGTTATACTCCTGGTCTGCTGGCTAAATAGCTACATGATAAATGTGGTCTTTTTTCCTGCAGGTATCAAGAAAAACTGTATGTAAACTGGTCCCAGACAGTCTCTGAAAGGTCACAGTACAACCTTACTCAACCACTCATCCGGAGAGAGCCAGAAAGCAAACTGCTTGCAGTCAATTTTGATCCCCAGGTAAAAACTACTGCCAGCTGCCTTTCCTACCTGCCTGCAGGCATCTCTCCCTGCTGGGCTTTTTTGTTTTTCTCAGTGGGCTCCACTATGTGAAGGTGATCGGGTGGTTTTGGTAATAGATCTGTTCTGTTGACATCTGTGGAGCCCCTTCTTTGATAAGTAACGTGAATTTACCACCCTCTTTGTTGCCTCTATCTCCTGAGAAAATAACAGGATTGAGATTTAAGCAGAGGAAATTCTAATGACGAGAATGGAAGGTCACAGGGTACACAGACACTTAACTGGTGTCAGCATCTCCAGACTAGACGTGATACTAGTGTGGGGAGCATTGCAGCATGAACTGCAGAGTTGGGTTCATGTTATGTGTATGTGAACTCTGGGCTTCCTGAAAAGGTATGGTATAACCCAGGAAAGGTTTATTTTGTTAAATAGTATTGTGGCTGTTAGATTTCTATTGAACTGCATGAGGCTTAGAACAGATTTGGGGTCTTTTTTCTTGTGCCCTAAGATTTCCTCTAAAGCCTGTCTTGAGCACAGCAAGGGTGGACCATCCACCTTGCCTGAGGTAGAATCTGGTGTCCAAACCAGCAGAGAGAATCGATGGACTGAGATTTTCTGGGATCTGGTGGGAGACAGTTAACAGGGAAATGTAAAAATTCCATTTAATGGGAGAAACTAACTCAGCGTCCTGGGACGTGTTGGCACCAGAACCTTCCCACTTTCCTGGGGTATGCTGCAGTTTTAGTGTTTATTTTTTACAGCTCATTCAAACTTGGCCCTCAGTCAAAGGATTTGTCCATCTCCTTGGAACCTCCATTCTGAGTTGGGAGCCAAGTGGCCTCGGGATGTTTTTTACCCTTCACCTTGGGGAGAGGATTTGGAGCCTGTGATGTGCTGGGCATGCCCTGCTCTCATCTCTTGTGCCAGTCTTCAAGTGCTGCTGCTCTTTGCTTTCTGCAGTGAGGACAGCCAGGACAGCCTGATGTCCCCAGATGCCAGTTTAGCCCCTTCATCCCCTCCAGAATAGTTGGGAGTACCTCACTTTGCTTAAAGGACTATATTTGCAACCCTTCAGCATGAAAGTGTCTTCCAGAACTTACCTTCCATGGATGAAGGGGAAAGGAGAATGACACTTTTGACCCCATGTTGGTCACATCATAGACTTTCCAGTACAAGGAAAAAGGGAAGAGAATTTGACTGTATCTCAGATGCCCTCTTGCTCCTTCAGCCTTCCCAACATGTGCACTTCCAGGAACACTTTACCATACTAGTCAGTAAACTCAATGAAGATTTTTAGTCTTGAAAGTCATATATCATGCTGGAAGACCTCACTGTTCCCTTTGTTGCAGATTTGCATTTGTATTGGGTTTATAATTGAATACATCTCCTAAATCTAACCCATCGCTGCTCAAAACATGTTCTAACACTGAGAGCTTTCAGTTGGGCTGGGGGAAGTGTCCAGCAGAAGGCTTTGCTGGTAGGTGGGCACACTGAAACAGGAGAATTTGACTTGCTAGGCTTGGATGATAATTATTTTCATATATATATTTATTTTTTATGCCAGTCATCTCTAGTGAACCAACAAAACTGGAGTCTGGCCCATCTTTCCCTTAGATAACTGTTTGCTAAGCTCTCAGACAAGATTATTGTTGAAAAACTGTTGGTGATGGTGGCTAAGAGAACCAGAGTTAATTGTGGCTTTTAGAGGCCGCATGGAGTTCTCTTGCTTGGTAGTTACCAAAGATGTCTGTCTTTGACTGGAAAGAGAACCACTGACAGAGATTAATGGAAGACAGTACAGACTGGGAAGTGTCTGTGTGCTTTTCAGAGCGTGCTGATTTACCAGCAAAACAGCAGGAAAACCCTAAGTGTGTATACTGGGTAAATGGGGAGGATTGCTCTGTGTTCAGCTCTATGCCTTGCTTTTCCAGTTGGTTTCAGTGCTGAGAGAGGTGAGCTACTTGTCCAGCAGCCAGATGGGAAGCATCCCACCAACAGCAGCAGAAATCTATTCCTCCAAGGAATCATACCGACGGATGGTGGCCAATTTGGAGCTAATGGTGAACAGATACAACAAGATCCTGAAGACAGTCCTGGAGGTTGAGTACCCTCTAATACAGGACCAGCTGCGGGATGTTGACTTCAAGCTGAAAGAGGCAGAGGAAACATTGAACTGGAAGATGGAGGGTGAGCTGGCTAAGCATTAGGGGATGTGTGCTCATATACTTGGGTCTCATCACATTCCCCCAAGGACCAAACATTTGTCACCTGGTTCCCAGCTACAGTTCCCAGCTGCACTCACCTCTTTTTGTCGAGATGAAGGGCAACCTGAATCTTGCCTGCTGCTTTTCCTGTTCCCTTATTCTGCTAGCCTGGTAGATGGGATCCTGCTCCCTTTGGATTCAGCCTGGAGAAGGCCAGATTTGGGTTTGTAAGAGCTGGCAAGGCTGAGGTTGGAGCCTCTTCCACTGCCTGGGCTGACCACCCAGTGCTAGTCCAGGCAACCCATGTTACTGTGTGCCTGTGTACCCAAGGTGCTGCCTTCTACCAGTTTGCAGAGAGTGGAGACCATTGGCCTGGCCATCTGGCACTGGAGCGGCCTTGCCTCCTCGATAGTTTTTCCTTAAGGAAGAGGTACTGCAGCTGGAGTTGCGTTTTGCATGACTTTGGGATGATTTAACTAGTGTTCTTGCTTGATCAGTTTTAACTGCAAAGCAAAGCAGAGGAAAACAGTTTGTTTCCTCTTGGTGAAAGCAAACTGCTCACTGGTGGAATATATATTTCTGTCATCAGGCTTGTGGTATGAACAGGAACAAATGTCCTCCCTTGGGAACATGCAAAGCAGAAGTGCTCATGCTGAAAAGCTCTATTCAGAGAGTTCCATTGCACAATAAAGATGGAGGAATTTTCCTGCAGATGAGCCTGAAGTTCTCTGCATCTAAATACAACCTTTGCTGGTGTCTGGGACCAGGCTGTGGGAGCCAGGTCCCTGCTCCAGTCATGGTGACAGGGTTGCTTAGCCTGCTAACTGTGCTATGGCTTGCTGGGGTAGGATGCAGCTCACAGTGGCTCAGGGTAGAAAGTTGCTCTGTCAGTCGTGCAATAGTGATGGGTTAGAAACATATGAAACCTAAGGGAAAAAATGTCAGAGGCTAAGCTTAAGGGTGTGTGAGAGCTTGGCCCAGAAGCTCTGAAAACACAGTCAGTCATCTTACTTCTGGCCAGGTGTCTGGGACCGCATCTCCATGGTGATGGATGGTGTCCATGACCTTGAGAAGAGGATACAGAAAGCCAAAAGCAATGTTGAGGAGATCCAGAGCTTTGTGCTATCATGGGGGTCGCCCATATTTGAAAGGAAAGATGGGAAGAAGGAATCACTGCTGAGCCTGGAGGACTGCCAGAACCGTCTGGAAAAGCGTTACAGCCTGGTCCGAGAGTCAGGGCTGAGGATTCATTTGCTGATGAAGGTGAGGGGGGCTGATCCACAGGAGTACGTTGTCACTATGGTTTCTCTGTGTTTCTGCCCTTTGTTGAAATTTTCCACAGCTGTTTCCCCTTAAAATTAACTCTCTTAATGCCTTTGAAAGATTTAGGCGTTGTTAATTAACAACACAGTTGATGAGTGAGCTGGTGTGGCTGTGTGGTGGGGTGTTGCTGGCTGGGCACTGCTGAAAACCCAGCTCAGGACAAGAGCAAGAGCAGCCACAGCCCATTGAAGGAGCCCTGGCTGTTGTGGAGCCACTAGAGGGGAGTCGTGCATCAAGCTTCAGGGTCCTGCTAAAAGGAAAGATCTCCCTTCAAAATATTTACCTGAAAATACAAAGGCAGCTGTCTGCAGCTGACCTTTCTGTTTCAGAATTGTCGTCCCCCTGAGGGAGCAGGAGGTGATGCTGACAGTCCAGGGGGAAACTAAGCAACAGGAGAAAAGCTACTGTCCAAAACCTTGGAGTTTTCCAGCGACACTGTCATTGCTGAGAGTTTTCTTTGCAGTGCAGAAGAAAACCCAAAGTTCTGCTTTTCACCTTCTGGAGTCATGTGCTTTGTGTGGTGGGCACTGCACCTTGGCCTGGCGGGTGATGGGTTTTAGACCCAAACCTCTATTGAGGGTTTCCACCTGGTCTTGGGACACCAAGCTCTTGCTGCTCACCTTACCTTGCTGTCTGCATCCAGTCCTGAACCACTTATCCACTTCTCTGCACACTGAACCAGGGCGAGGATTTTACTCTGCTGCTGTGAATATAATAAGCTATTACCAGCTACCACCCAAGAGAAGAGGGCACCTCCTGTGGTGGCCAAGGAGGACATGGCCTTGTGGTCGTAGCAGGAGGGCTGGTGGCACTGGCATGGTGACAATTTCAGTGCTACTTATGGGGAGAGAAACAACTGCAAAGGTTATGGGGAGGGAAAGACACCATGACCCAAAATGGGGTTTCCCCACACCCGTGCTGGCCAAGCCTGGCTTGAGATTAGAGGACAATAGAAGGGCCAGGAGCTGTTCTGCTGGGCTTCCCTGGTTACTCAAGTCCTCCTTGATGAGCCTTGAGGCTGCTGTGGGAAGCACTATGAGGGGCTAGTTGTGAGCACAAGAGCAAGGCAGGAGAGTAGGCAGAAGGTGCTGGACAGTCCGGCTCCCATTCTTTCACCAGGATGAGGCCTCTGGAATCAAGGCTCATTAAAACATCAGCAACAAGGGAACATTGTTCAAAATGGCAAAGGCAGTGATGCTTTCAGTCAGTGTGCTCATTCCTATGAGGTTCCCTTTCTTCCAGTGTCAGCTCACTGCTGCCGGTTTGAGTTTGCAAGGGGCTGGAGCCCTGCTTTGCCCTGTTTGTAGCTCAAGCACCCAGATGCAGTGTGTCAGATTGGGGAGCAGCAACTTTGGGTCGGCTACAACCCACCTTGCAGTGCTGTCTCGTGTGCTGAGCTGCCACACCAGCGCTGGGGTGGCATGTTCTCCCATGCACCCTGTTGTGAAATGTGTCTGAGGCATCTCCTAAGCATGCCCAGTGGCTCCACAGCGATGGACAGGGCAGGCTGGTTTCTGCTCTCTGTAGGCTAAACCTTTTTATTTTTGAGACTGAATGTTGAGAGCCTCCTTAGGAGGAGTGCTCAGAGGACATGCCAGGCCAGGGACCCAGTCCCAGGAGAGCCTGGTTGACTGCTAAGAGGAGCAGGGAGTGGGCATGCAGCCTGGCTTTGTGGGGATGTAAGGAGGAAACCCAGGAGTCCTTGCTGTAACTCAAAAACTCTGAATTTTGTGGCTGGGAGCTGTCCTGGAAGAAGGGAGCATGGAAAGATGAGGAGGGATGTTGTCAGTGAACCCTTTGTTTTGTCATCCCAACCTTCGTCTGGTTTTGTCGTTTGTTTAAAAACCCTTTCTTGAATGTGAAAGCTCTGTGTTCTTTTTGAGATGTCCATTTGTTGGACAGAGATGTAAACAGTCTGTCTTGAAGGCCTGGTCTGCTCGAGGTAACATTATGGAGGTGCTTGCTTGGGTCTTCCTGCACTGGGAGGAGCTTTGGAGCCACCTGGTCACTCCCTGCTGCAGGAGTGCAAAGCAGAACTCTGAGACCTCAGAGAAGAGGAGAGAGAACGTACAGCAAAGCTGCTAAGCCTCTTTTGCACTGAGTTTGTTTTTACTTTTGTTTTTTTTAAGCTGTTTCAGATGGCGAAGCAGTTCTTGACAGAAGTAAGTAATCATTTGTCTGTAGTATTAACCAGCCGGTTTCCAGTCCCTCCAGAAGGCTGGTACCTGTGTTCTCTCTGGCATGTCCTTAGCTGTGAGCAGCATTCTTGTAAGACAGACTCAGCCCTTTTGAATTTGAAGGTGTCTTTGTATTCTTCCAGGAAAATCAGAGCCTCTTAACTGCAGACCCAGCATCTGATGTCTGGAAGGCCTACGTGGATTATGTAGATGAGATAATCCTGGATGGATTCTTTACTGCCATTGAGTGCTCACTCACGTACCTCCTGGAAAACACAGGTGATTCCTTTCAGCTGGCCACAGTGACTGCTTCAGTCTCACCTAAGGGAGGTTTCCTGCTCTTCTCTGCCATGGGAGTTACGCATTGGAGTCTACGGGCTATGCACAGGGGAGTGGGGATAGATGACTTTTCTCTCTGATGGGGATTGCAGCATTTGAATCCCTTGTGTGGAGCAGAGGTGAGATGCACAGAATGGAGCTGGAGGAAGAAGCATTGCAGGAGCTAGGTCTCCCTTGCTATTTTATGTTCTAGACCTTTCATTGTGCCTAGAAGATGCTCTTTTCCTGGCTTTCTGCTGTTCCTCTTGTGCTGTCTATGGCAAATCCAGGTTGGGTGGGTGCCTCCATCTCCTGTTCACTGGGGCAAAAGCATTTCACAGGGAGGGGATAGAGAGGACAGTGAGGTATAGGACAGACTACATTGAGGAGTCATCACAGGTCTGTACTATAGCTCAGATACCAATCCTCTCCTGCTCTTACATGTAGAAAGCACCACGGTTATGTCATCCTCAATTTTTGGACATTCTCAAGAGCTGATTCTGCTGCTGAAAGGCAGGGAAGAAAATCTCAATCCTTGGGCATCAGGCCAGGGAGGAGATGGGGCAGGTTCAGGAGTCACTTCTGTCAGACCTCCCGCGTAAGAGATGCACTCAACTGTGTTGCAAGCATCTTGTGTTTACCTAAAGCACGTTTCCAAAGATGCTTCTCTCTTGGATGTGAGGCACGTTGAGTTGGGAATTGAAATCCAAACATCTTGTTAAAAACACGCACGTAATTTCACATTTGAATTTGGCTTCCATTTCCAGTTGCTGTGTTGTTGGGTTTTTTTATGCCTTTCTCCAATAAACCAAAGTGCTTCTTGGTTCCTGATGTTCTTCTCCTCTGTAAGTACTCGTGTGTTGTAATTGTTCAGCTCTCAGACTCCCTTTTGATTAGCTAAAGAGCTGGTCTCTGTAAGGCTTCATTCCACATATTTTTTTCAACCCTTAAATCATTTTTGCCTCATCTGTTCTCCAGTCTGATCTGTGGCTACTGGAACATCAGCTAGCTTTGCCAGCTTTCCCTCTGTGCTATTTGCAGGCACGGTGTCCCAGAACCCTGGGAGTGGGTGTCTGTGGTCACATCTGACAGTAACCTTATGGGACACAACACGTGTGTTCAGTGGTGGGTGCTAATGGTGATTCATGGTCATTTCTCTCGACCCGAGACAGACGCTGATGTCTCTGTTCTTCCTCACCAGATCCCAAGGCAGGGCTTGCCCCCTTGTTTGAAGTGCAGCTGGATTTACTCATCCCAGACTTGATTTTTCGTCCCTCCCTGGATCCCGGCACAAATGATGGCTTCTATGACATGGTGGAAGGCCTTCTCAATGACATCTACCGGATCTCCTCGCTGGTGCCCAGGCTGGCCAGGCACAGCGGCTTCCCCCACTACCAGGTCTGGTGGCTGAGCATTGCCCCGTGCCCTGGGGCAGCACCGAGGCCCCGTGGTCACTGTGCTCTGCTTCCCTCCCCCAGGCTGACATGGAGGACATGGCTGACCTGGCTGACATGCGGCACACCCTGATGGGACGCGTGCAGGCTGTGGTGGCAGCCTGTTGTGAATACCGCAGTGCCTTTGATCACTACTCTTACCTCTATGGGGATGACAGAAAGGAATTCTTCCGCCAGTTCCTACTCTATGGGCACATCCTCACCGCTGCAGAAATCGAGGCTCACGCAGAGGATGGAATCCCCGAGACACCCCCCACCCTGGAGCAGTTCAGGGAGCAGATTGACTCCTATGAGAAGATTTATGAGGAGGTGAATCGCATCGAGCCCGTCAGCATCTTCCATAGCTGGATGAAAGTCGATGCTCGCCCTTTCAAGGCGTCCTTACTGAATGTGGTTAAAAGGTGGAGTCTGTTGTTCAAGCAGCATCTCATTGACCACGTCACACATAGGTAAGAGCTGTTCCCAGCTCCTCTCTCCAGGAGACCTAACTGATAAAAACGGGTTTCTTATGTCTTGACTGGACATTTATCATTTAACAAATACAAGAGCAGGAGCAAAGGGTTTCTACTGCATGCCAGCTCTACCACATGCCCTACAGCTTCCATCCCCTGGTCTCTGCTGGGAGCATATGAGAATGCATATGAGTGCATAAAGTGCAAAGAGCTATGTAGACTTGTTACTCTTAACATCCTTCAAGCAGATCCTCCTGGGACCTGCTGTGTGGTTTTAGGTAGGATGTCCATGTCTCTGTTTGTCCTGATCTGTTTATTCTGGCAGTCATGGGGATGTAGCTTGAAGGTCACAAAATGGGGGACTTTTCCAAACAAGGTTTGAGGTAATGTTTTCCTTGCTCTGAGTAGCTGGTTGGGTACCAGCTCTGCACAGAGTGATGCATCCAGTGATTTATGTGAGTAAGGCTACTGTAGGTCTTGGATACTTACAAAGAAGTATTTGCAGACGTTTCCAGTAGTGAAGAGCATTGCATGCTGTAGATGGTATGACTTTGTGCTGTGGTTTTTTCACCCTGTTGGGCAGCTCAGCTTTACCACACAGCTCTCTTACTCCCCTCCCTTGGGTGAACAGGGAAAGAAAATATGATAGAAAAGGCACAAGGTTTGAGATAAGAATGGGGAGATCACTCCCAGTTACCATCATGGGCAAAACAGAGTGAGTGTAGGGAGGTTAGTTGTTGCCTGTTACTAATGGACTAGAGCAGCGAGAGGCTAAAAACAAATAGAAAACATCCTCTCCCCAAATACCTCTTCTGTCTCCTCCCTGGAGCAGTGCAGGGGATCAGGGCATGGTCTGCAGTCAGCTCGTGGTGCTTTGTCTCTGCTGCTTCTCCGTGGTCACTTTGCCTGTGCTCTGTGCGTGTCCCTTCCACGGGATGCTGTCCTGCCCAAACTGATCCCGTGTGAACTTCCCATTGTCTGCAGCACTTCAAGCTCCAACCTGGATCTGTACCATCTGCTGCTGCCCTGTGGGCTGCTCCATGACTGCCCGTGGGCTGCAGGGGGACATCCAGCTCCTCCATGGGCCTTTCCTGTGCTGCAGGTTTCTTCTTCTTCATGCCTGGAGCACCTCCTGCCCTTCTTCTGCCCTGACCTTGTGGGGCAGCAGGATGCTCTCTGTGCATTTTAGCATTTCTCTCTCCTGGCTGCTGTTGTGCAGCAGTTCTCCTGTTTCTTCGTTCTGTTCTCCCAGAACATTGCTCACTGCTCAGCGTGAGTCCCTTTTGAAGTCTCTGGAGCTGGCTCATGTCTGACATGGGGCAGTCCCCTTGCAGTCCCGTCGCTATCAAACCCTTGCCATGTAAACCTAATAGATGTGTTCTTTTCAGCATTATGACTTTAATAGATAATTTCCATGCTAAGAGATTTTTGTGTAGCTTTACAACTAGGCAGTTAGGGGCTCTTGCTGAGAGTCCTTGACTCAGCAGTTTAGTCTTCATTTGGTGAAGAATTTAAGAATACATATTGGCCCAGCAGCATCCACAGAATGTAAGCAGGTACTTCACACTATTTTGAGAACAGAAGTCTGGCTGTGCTGGAAGAGACTAAAGATCCAGGAGCCCATCATGCTTTTGCTGATTGTGCCCATTTAGCAGGCATGATGAAGAGCAAGGTAAAGCTAGTAGGGAAGCTTCCCCCAACTTCCTTTCATTGCGTGTTTATCTTCTTTACATTACATAGCTTGACTGACCTTGAAGAGTTCATAAAAATTGCCGATGAAGGTTTGAGCAAAAAGGTTGAAAAAGGAGATTATGACGGCTTGGTGGAGGTTATGGGTCATCTCATGGCTGTTAAAGAAAGGCAGAGTGTCACTGATGCCATGTTTGACCCCCTGAAGCAAACGGTGGAGCTGCTGAAGACATACGAGCAACAGCTGCCCGAGGAAGTCTATAAGCAACTAGAGGTGAGTGAGAGCTGGTGGTGGACACACAGGTTTTCCAAATGGGAGATGTTAAAGAGAATGTGAGTTTAATAGCATTGCAGGAATATTTAAGACCCCACTCCCAGTCATTAGAGGGCCTCATTGGATAGTGTTTTGCTATTGTGGGATGTGCCTTGATAGCTCTAAGTGTTGGAGTTCTATTGAGATTTTCTTTTAAAGCAGAGATTAAGCCTTTTGTTATGTATGAAAAACATAGAATTGCCTGCTCCAACTCCCAGCGATTACTTTTGAAAAAATTAATGCATTTTCAAATGCATCTGTTAATTAGGTTGAATTATAATTATTTTTAAATAAGCCAGTTCTTGGCAACTGTGGAGATGGGGAAGATAATATTGGCAGAGGAGTTGCCTTCTCAAAGGACTTCAGTCCTCCGCTGGATCTGTAAGACCAAATTTCCATGACTCAGAGGGTATCACTGGGAACAGGCTCTGCAAGAGGTCTGACACCTGCCCAGAACTGGCTCTGATGAATCAGTTTTCTTTTGGGAATTCCTTTTGCTTCAGTGAAGGGGACCGTGGGGTACCCAGGCAGCCTTCGGGACTAGGAGGGAATTCTGCTGTGGGTGCCCCATCACTGGAGGTACCTGAGGCCATGGGTGGGCCCTGGGCAGCCTGAGCTGGTGGGGAGTATGCAGCCCATGCCAGGAGTGGGGCTGAGGGGGCTGTAAGTTCACTTCCAACCCAACTGTGCTGTGATGCTGTGATCTAATGTTTTTACAGTGGAGAAGTGCATGGGTGCATGCCAATGGATACCCTATAGACACTGAGTGCTGTGGGCAGAACCCAAGGCTGAAAGTGGGGCCTTTCCTGGAGATTTCCTGTCTTATGCACCTGTGTAGCAGCTACTCCTGTTCTCTGATGCAGCCTTGAGTGGCAGCTGAGTGGGGTTTTGTAGTTCCCTGGTTTCCTGTTTTTCCCTTCAGATGCAGGAGAGAACAAACTAATTGCATTCTTTCTGGCAACACAGAGTTGCATGGTTGAGTCGCTGCCATGTAGGGTGGGAAAACCAGAAAGAAGTTACTCTCTGCCTCTTGCTCCATGGCCGTGGCTGGGCTGGAGCAGGTGACAAGGACAAGGATGCAGCTCCATGTGTGCCCCAGAGCACTGGGATTCAGGGACAGCACAGCCCTCAGCCAGTGTCAGTGTCTGGTCTGAGAATATGGCCCAAAAAGCCATAGTGAGAAGAAATACATCCCCTTTAGAAGGAAAGCCCAGGTACAGCGGGTGGGTTGTCAGCAGCACCGTGTGCTTACAACTTCGGCTGCAGACCTGAGAAGGAAACCAGTCTTATTTAGCACCAATTTTATATACACAAGCTGGAGGGATTTGCCCCAGAGTCTTGCTTCTTAATTAGCTCTGAAAATCCATCTGAACTGATGAGCTGGCACAGACAGCCCATCCTCCTGCCTTCGGCTGCTTGCAGCAGTCTCTGGGTCCCGCTGGGCTCAGTGTTAGCATCCGTGTTCTTTCTCAAGTATTGAACCATCGTGGGAGCACAGAATTTAGCGTGGGGCCCTTTTTTTCTTTTTTAAATTATTGCAAATCTTTTTGTAATGAGAACAGCTGGTTGTAAGCTGTCAGTCTTCAGTGTGCTTCAAAACTGTGAATACCTAGTTAAGTTTTATCCCAAACTGTGTGTTTAGCTTTTATACTGTGGGAGTATTTCCTTACAACTTACGACACCGCTTCAATCGCTTTTCCTGTTCTGGGATTATCCATCAGCAGATCAGCTATGCCATCCATCAGGTTTCAGATACATCCTACCAGTGTTTAAATTTTGCTTGCAGGAGCTGCCAGAAAAATGGAACAATATAAAGAAGCAGGCGATAGCTGTGAAGCAGCATGTGGCTCCTTTGCAGGCAAACGAAATGACAGCTCTGCGCAAGAGCTGCGCAGCCTTTGATGCTGAGCAGCACAGATTCAGAGAGCGGTTTCGGAAAGAAGCACCGTTCAGGTACAGGCAAATTGCAGCATCACACAAAGCCGAAGGAATAAAGCTTGATGAGGTCATCTCTGAGTGTCTGTGCTGTAGCCTGCCTTCTCACGATGTTGTATCTGCTACACCTGGGGTGTTGTGTTGCTGGGAGCACTGTCCAGAGCTGGCGAGACATAGAGTCAGGATGCTGAGTGCACAGCTTTAAAGTGGCATCAGCTCTGCCACGTGAAAGTACCTTCAGTGTGTACTACAGATGTTTAATCTCTGCTTTGTCTCTTGGAGGCACCATTTGTTTTATGTTTTCTTCAGAAGTTGCTACAATAACATTTCTTTCTAGGTTTGATGCTAAAAAGCCTTATCAGCTGCTGGATGCAAAGAACATTGAGATTAAACAAATGGAGTCGGCCATGACCTCGATTTATGAATCAGCTGCTCTGTTTGAAGTCATGGTGCCAGATTATAAACAACTGAAGCAGTGCAGAAAGGAGATGCGTCTCCTCAAAGAGCTCTGGGATATGATCTCAGTTGTGAACACCAGCCTTGATGACTGGCAGACCACCAAATGGGTGGATATTAACGTGGAAAACATGGATCTCGAGTGCAAAAAGTTTGCAAGAGAGATTCGAAATTTGGATAAAGAGATGAGGGCATGGGGTGCTTTCACAGGGCTGGACAGCAGAGTGAAGAACATGCTGACAGCCCTGAAAGCTGTAGCAGAACTTCAGAATCCTGCTATTAGAGAAAGACACTGGGCTCAGCTGATGCAGGTGACGGGTGTGAGGTTTGTGATGGACTCTAACACCACGCTGGCTGATCTTCTGAAGCTCCACCTGCATAACTTTGAGGATGAGGTTCGTGGAATTGTGGACAAAGCGGTGAGAGAAATGAGCATGGAGAAGGTCCTGAAGGAACTAACAATGACCTGGAACAGCATGGAGTTTCAGTACGAGCCACACCAACGGACAAACATCCCATTGCTGAAATCGGACGAGGAGCTCATTGAAACCTTGGAGGACAACCAGGTGCAGCTGCAGAATTTAATGACATCCAAATGCATTGCTTTCTTCTTGGATGAAGTATCTGCATGGCAGAGGAAACTGTCCACTGTAGACTCTGTCATTTCCCTCTGGTTTGAAGTGCAACGTACATGGTGTCACCTGGAGAGCATATTCATAGGCTCAGAGGACATACGGACACAGCTTCCTGAGGTAAGAAAGCCCAAGTCCCATTTTGTTTTTGTTTTTTTTTTTTATGTTGGGAAAGGGTTGAAGGGGATCCTTCATGATCTGAAATGGGATTGTCTGTAATGTCATGTTCCCCAGAGTGGGACTTGTCCAGCTGCCTCCCTTCTGGCAGATGTTCTAGTAGTGCTGCAGTAGTTTGCCCAGTGTTGCCCAAGGATATTTTTGTACTGTAGGTTGTGCCTGAACTGAGAAGCTGATTTTCACTGTAATGGAGCAAATACAGATTTACCAGAGTCTGAGTGTAAGGCTGCTAGCCCTGTTCACTGCTGCAGGCAGGTTCCCTACTTACTTGGAGGACAGGGAACCACAATAACTATGGAAATGCTGCAAGATCTCCAAACAGACCTGAGCCAAGCAGCTCTGGCAGCATGTGCTTCCATGCCTTCAGTGCTGCTGCAGGGTGAGAGCAGATGTTCACTTGCTTGTCATTGATGACCTGTCTGTAGAAGCCCACCTTCCAGCCTTGCACCAGGTTCCGTTCGTTACTTAGAGAATGCTCCAATCTGATTCTTGGCTCCCCTGGGTTGCTTGTATTCATGCTGAGGGATCTGCCTTTGCATGAGCTGGAGTTGACGGTCCCCATCACGTATGGTGTCAGGTCTTGGGTGGAGCTGGGGGCTGTCATCTAAGACAGAGTGTGCACAGCCCAGTGTTGTCCTGCTGATGCACCATGTTGTTGCTGTCCCCTTGTCCTGCTCTGTGTGGATAGTTACTCCCACAGCTTTTCTTACTGGGCAGTATAGAGAGGTCCTTATAACCAGAGCCATGAGGGCTGAACTGCCAGCAAACTGTTAATATCTGGCTGCTCTTTGATGGCATGTTGTGAAATCTCTTCATGATGTCAATCTGCATCCTGCTGGGCAGCTGCCTGTGTCTCAGTACCCACCTGGCAGATGGCACAGACCAGAAACTCAATGTTTTGGGAGGCTGAACCTCCTTGGGATGTACCCAGGGCTGGGAAAGCACTGTGCCAACAGGGCATGGGGTGGACTGGAGCCTCCTGTGTGCTTTGTGAGGAGGGCTTAGGCCTTGGGGCAGGGACTTGCTACCAGCACTGAACGCAGGGCAGCATGGAAGTGCCACCAGGAGAGCTTTGAGTGCTTCTGCACTCTGGGGAGGAAGGGAGGAGCAGGAACATTCTTAACACAGTTTTATTTATTCTTCCCTGTTTAGTTCTAAAAATTCAGGATCACCTCTAGGCACAGAGCATGTTTGTCATATGTTCCTTTGCTGCCACAAGGGATTTCCATGCCCCATTTGAGGCAGGGAAGGGCTCTGCTGTGCAGGAGCCAGTGTCCCCATTTCAGAGGTGAGCACTGGGGCTCCTACACTGTGCCAGGAGAGGAACAGTAAGCATGCATGGAGTCAGTGTCCTTTCCACTGTATGAAAATGTCTGCTGTGCTATGGCCAGTGAGGCTTGATATGCCATCTGAACAAAGGAGAATAGATTTGAGGAGGCATTCAGAGGGCAGTTCAACCCTATGAAAGTGATGGATCCTAGGCACTGATTTCTGCACGGATCACTTTATCCATGGCTTCTTTGGGAGCAGTCACAAGCTGAGTGCTTGTTATGGGCGTTTGGGTGGAAGAGCCCCTCTGAAAGAAATGGTGGAGGTGTCCCCTTCTGCTCTGTGCACAAGGTCCTCAGTGGGGAATTTCTCCCCTCAACACAAATGTGGTGCCTAAAGGATGGGACCTTCTGTCACAAAATCAGTGCTTTACCGTGAATATGTTCTCTGTTGCTTTTTAGGACTCCAAACTCTTTGAAGGCATTGATGCTGATTTTAAGGAGCTGGCCTGTGAAGTTCGGGAAACCCCAAATGTAGTTGAAGCCACCAATAAACCAGGCCTTTCCCAACAACTGGAGAGCATTCAAAGCAGGTAGGTCAAACTTTGGCCCCTGGATTTTGACAGAGGTTGGGATCAGCCCCAAGAAGTTAACTTAACCTGTGCTCTAAGGCTTTCTTTTTAAGACTGCAGAGTTGTTTGCATTCACAAGTTGCCGCAATTCTGATCTTTCTTGAGTCGTTTTATTTGTGATCCATCACCTTGAAGCCCCCAAAGTGGAGTCTGGCTTTGTGTATGTGCAGATTCTCATCCTGCCTATCGATTTGCACACGTTCAAGAAGTAGGCATTCAGCAGGTTTGAGGAGCACGTGGCCTCGCTGCCACCCTAAAAATGCCTTAAAGATCTGTTTAGCAGTCCAGGCAGGAATATCTGCAGCAGAGCTGAGCCCATGTTCTTTAATTTACAAAATTATCTCTGCATATATACCCGTGGTGTATGGAAGATCTGGATTGCCTGAGAAAGACCTCACTGTCCTGAGATGGATACACTTCTCACTTAACGTATGAGCTTGTCTGCCTGGAACACGCTGAAAGCTTAATATGATAGCTTTTTGTCAGTAATAACTATCCTCTTAAAATAAAGTGCTTTTTTTTAATATATATATTAGGTAAAGCCAGTGTTGCTCACAGAGGACTAGCTGCCTGTTATTTATGAAGTTTGTAAGCTCAGCAGCAGTTTAGCGTGTAAACACTGAAAGATTTATTTTAGATTGGAGCAAACAAATTTCCCTTCAGGCTTCACAAACACAAAGAGCTGACTAGGTTTGAATAAGACTTTAAAATACAGCTTGTTAAAATAAAAGCAGTTATGGAAACTTTCATCCCAGTGTGAAATCACCTGTGAAAATTATGAACTTGTCTGAAACAGCAAGTCAGACTGCAGATGCTTTCCAGCTTCTTCCACTTTTGTTCTTGCTTTTTTTATGAAGCTCCTCTGGCTCCTGGGCTATTTGGCCCTTGTGGGTACGGAAAGGTCTGTGAGTTACTACATGCTATGCTGCCCTATTCAGGAGGTGCTGTAGAGGACCAGACCATAGGCTCAGCTCATGTCTGACATTATCCCATGGCAAGGGAGAATCTGCCCAGCTGCATCGTGGAGTGTGAGGGGATATTCTTCTGCCTGTCCTGGGCTCTGTTTATTTGCTTTTGTTTCTGCAGGCTGTCGCTATGTGAGAAAGCTTTGGCTGAATATTTGGACCGGAAGAGGTTGGCCTTTCCCAGATTTTACTTCGTTTCTTCTGCAGATTTGTTGGATATTCTTTCCAATGGCACCAACCCACAGCTGGTAAGCATTGCTCTGTGTCCCCTTTGCATTTTCCAACTGTCAGTGATGTCACAGCAGAAGACCATGTTCTGGGACTCTTATCCTTTCTTTGAGTGCTTTTTCTAACCCTCCTTACTTGGTTAAATAATAATCCCTTCACAATTGAACTTCATCTGTCATCTGTGAAAGTCAGAGCGTGCTCCACTGTCAGATGTAACCCTGGTGATGTTTGCATCACACATAGCAGAGTTTGTCTGTGTGTTGATGGTGCCAGACCACTGGTGTTGTTGGCACTGTGATATGGTGAGCTGAGAGGGAACTGTCATTCTTGAAGATGCAGCTCTGCTCCAGTCTGAGTTTCTGAATGCCAGGTAGGGTGAAGTCCCTTGAAATGTGCAGTTCCTCCTGTTTACTTGTAGTGGGGGAATTTGTAGTAACAATCCTATTTTAGAAATGTACACTTTCCTGCATTCCCCACATGAGCACAAACTCTTCCTTTCTCACAGAGGGCGGAATTTATTGGATTCATTTCCAAGATGTTCTGCAGAAGTTTCTCCATACGGAGCAAAGCAGTGTTAGGGTTGTTTAGGGGTATGGGAGTGCTGTCAGGAAATGGGGGCTATCATGGGCTGCACAGTGCTGGCTGTGCTTGGGGTGCATCATTTGTCTTGAGCTTGGCTTATCAAACTGATAGAATTGTGCGGTAAATGAGGAGTTGTTGGATAAAGTGTTTCATCTTTCAGTAGTGGATAATCTCACCTTCAAGCTTTTCATCTAATTAGGAATGGGGATGGTCTGTGCGTGCGTTTGACAATGTTGTTATTTATTGCTAACCTTTACTACTGCTTGTACCTGCCTCTTCTGCTGGCTGAATTCAGCCCTCAGAGCATCACAAATACCCAGTGGATTGATGCATAACATGGAGAGGAAAAAAAAAGTTGGAAACAGAAGATACTGTGTCAAAATGCTCCGTGGAGTATGAAGAAATTCTGTGTGTTTTCTGTTATTTGAATCTATTTGTGGTGAAATCAAAGTAAATGTCAAGTAGGATCATACACGAACACACTCTCAGGTTTTCCACTGTACTTTCAAAATCTGATCATCCCTTAAAAGAGGATTAAGTGCACGATGCTATTATCCTCTTGAGCTTGATATTGAACTTGGGTGGATTCAGGTTCACCCTGGGCTCCTGTGGCAAGATTATACCAAGGATTGTCTGAAGCCTTGTGGGCTGGCCAAGGTATGGGAGGAGGGGATGCGTGAGTAGAAACTTCTAGATGTAAGAAAAATTTTCTGTGATTTACTTAAGATTTGAAAGGAGAGATTTTAATCCAGGCCAATGCAGAGTGACAGTTTCTTCTTGGAACTATTCAGCACCTTCCAAGGTTTGGCCCTACTTGAACAGAAGATGGCTACTGAGGGCTGTCAGCTGCAGCTTGTGTGTGTGTAGCTGTCCTTTGTGAGTCAGATTTAAACGGACGAATCTGTTGTCTTTCTCCGAAAGCATCAGCACACCAGACATCTCAGTCACATCCCATGGAAGGCTGCCTCTGGCCATCTTCCCATCCCTGGCTGTCCTTGAGAGAGGCAGCTCCTCTCTGGGACTGCTTTGTGAGCCAACCCTTGGGGGAACATCAGCCCTGGGAGACAGCTGCCTCTGCTGGTGGTAGTGTGAGGATCTGGTACACAACTGAATGGAAGAAGCACCGGTGACCTGCTGGGCTTCCATCAGGAAGGTGCTGATCTTGAGAGCCTGCAGCAGCAAATGTGTCACCTCTGTGTTGGCTTTTCAGTCTCATATAGGTGTGAACAAGGCAGGACTCATTCATTCTTTTCATTCTCAAAGAGCTCTTGATCAAGATGGAGGTTTTGTAGAAGGTCTGAGCTTCTGAGCTGTTAATCATGGATGTTGGTCAGAATACAGGTCTTATCTCACCATGGAGGAGATCTTAGGACTTTTCACTGCCCTGAAAGAGTCTTCTAATAGCAAGTATACAGAATGATTCACAGTGAATAAAACTCTCAAGTGTGCAAGTAGAATGAAGTGAAGCAATGGCTGGAGACCTCTCAACTTTACATGGTAGGGAAAGTGGGACTAGGAGATGATGTAATGTTTGAATGTTTGCTTTCTGTGCTGTTACCCTATGTAGGAGATTTCTCAGTGCAGAAATATGCTTTATTAAGGCACGTCTGCTTTGTGAATTGAGTAGAAATAGCTGGAAGTATTGGAAGGGACAGCAGGAAGCTTGTGATCCTGGCCATACATGAAAAGCTGTGGTCCTGCTGGGGGATTCAAGAGCTTCTTTATGAACATGACTGTGGCTGTGAGTTGTGTATGGTGATGGCTGCTCTGCTTGCCCTGTCTCAATCACTTTATATGATTCTGCCTGCAGGTACAACGTCATCTTTCCAAACTGTTTGACAACCTGGCCAAGTTGAAATTCCAGTTGGACTCTGAGCAAAAGCCAACCAAGATTGGCCTGGGAATGTACAGCAAGGAGGAGGAGTATGTCAGCTTCAGCAAACCGTGTGACTGCAGTGGACAGGTGAGAGGAAGGGCCTTATGGACCAGGGGGGTCTGCTCTCCCACCCTGTATTTGGGTTTGCGTCACCATGATGTGATAGAACTCCACTACTCTCCCTTAACGGGAGAAAGGTTGGAAGCGATAGTTGTGTGATTTAACAGCTCCCTACTCAGTGGCCCTTGGTCCCGCTGCATTGCAGTCCACAGTGGGAGCAAGGGCTGGAGTCTTTTTCCAGCTAATTGGGGTTTAATTAATTAATTAATTTATTTTCTAAGATATTTTGAATGTCAGTCTTACATCTTGTTACAAATATCCTCATAAGGGAGGAGCTGCACATTGGAAATAGACTAAGCTGTTTCAGAGTACATCTACATGGGCATCTTTTGAAAGACCAAGTTTCTTTTCCTATTTTCTCATCTTCATTCCTTTGTAAGATGAGTTACTGAGCAACTGCTCAGCTCGTCTGTCCCCACAGCTATGCCTTTCTGCATTGACTCTTACAAGAAGCTGAAGGATTTATCAGCCACCAAACTGCACAGTGATGGAGCGTGCTGCATTTGTGCTGTCAGTGACCACTTTGTCTGTGAAATACTAATTTCAGGAGGAATCTTGTTCCAAAGTTGGCAGCACTTTTTGCCTGCTGCTGGCACATTGCACCCAAGTCCTTGCTGTGATTCTTCTTGTGGCTCGGAGGTGGAACGTACTGCTGCAAATTACTCATCCGTGGAGTTCATTTTGGTTTCTCCCGTAGCTTTAGCTCAGGAAGGATCTGCCTATTGTCATTTACACATTCAAGTTGTCCACTACCAGCATAATCTATATCCACTGAGTCTGAAAAAGGCTGAGGCTTGTTTAGAGAGTTGAGATGCTTGTGCCATTTAGTATCTTCACTTAAGCCAAAAGTGCTTAAGAAGAGCAGATGTGTTACTGTGATTTAATCTCCTCTCCAGGTTGAGGTCTGGCTGAATCATGTGCTGAACAGCATGAGGACTGCAGTCAGGGATGAGATGACAGAAGCTGTAACGGCGTATGAGGAGAAGCCAAGGGAACAGTGGCTTTTTGACTACCCTGCTCAGGTATCTGCTGTTGTTTATCACTTCTTGGTCTGGTGCATGGGAGAGGCAGCTCTTGGCCTTCTTTAATCCTGCCCTTTCCTTCTTACAGTAGCAGCATCTTGCTGCGACCGGGCACCTTCTGCTGTGCTGTCCAGGAGTGGTGGAGGATGAGTTGTCCTTCATCCTTCTATTCTCCTAACAGTGACTCCAGGCTGAGCTCCATGGTCTGGTTGGGGGTGCAGGGAAAATACTCTCTCGGTTGGTTTACAGTGCTCATGGGCTTGAACAGTGCTGTGTCAAAGAGAGGTTTATCTGCCCAGAGAAGGAGAGAGATGAAGATGGATGGTGAGGGCTAATGAGAGGAAAGAGCCCTTCAGATGCACCTCTGACAGCTTCAAGGTCTCCAATTCTGCATCCACTGCTGTGTCTGGCATGTGAAAAATGCTCATTTGCTAATAAGTAGCTGTTAAATATGTCTTTATCACTGACATGTTTTAAATGAATGTCGCTGAGCAGGTCCCTGTTATCCTGTCTGCTGTGACTACTGTATCAAAAAATATTTAATTTCGTGTCACGGATACTTCATCTTTGATCTCTCATGGCTCAGATTCTCTCTGTAAGTTCTGCTGTTCTCCCTGGTACTGAGCCTGCCCCTTTCCCCAGGTGGCTCTGACCTGCACCCAGATTTGGTGGACGACGGAGGTTGGGATTGCCTTTGCCAGAGTGGAAGAAGGGTATGAGAACGCCATGAAGGAATATCACAAGAAGCAAGTGACCCAGCTGAACACCCTCGTTACCATGCTGATCGGGCAGCTCTCCAAGGGTGACAGGCAGAAAATCATGACGATATGCACCATTGATGTGCATGCTCGAGATGTGGTGGCAAAGATGATAGCACAGAAGGTTTGTGTTTGCAGCTCAGCCCGGTCCTTGGCTGGGCATTGGAGGGGGGGGTGTTAAAGGAGGGAGAGACCAGCCACATGCCATTCAGCTTGCTTCACTGGTGGGAGATACATGGCTGATTTTGTCTGCAATGTTTGCTGTGAGGAGGCAGCCCCTGTCAGTGCTGCTCTGAGTCAGAGCTCAGCTCGGCCAGCTGGTGCCTCTGCCCAGTTTGTGGTGAAGCTGTGATCACTGCTTTGGTTCCTCTCCTCTGCTGGTAGGAGGTAGGAAGGTGACAGCTCCTACTGTGTTGGGGTAAAGTGATCTTCCTCACACCTGCCTTCACAGCCCAACCCGCAGGAAAACTTCATTGCTCTTACTGTTTTGTACCTGCATTGTGTATGCCCGGCTAGGATAGGGTTAATTTTCTTTGTCAAGTCTTGTATGATGGCATGTTTTGTATTTTTTGGGAAAACAGTTACGATAGGACATTGATGTTTTAGCTGTGACAGAGCTGTGCTCACACAGAGTCAGGGAATTCTGTACTTCTTGTGCTGCCCTGCCAGTGAGAAATTGGGGTGCACAAGGAGCTGGAAGGGGACAGATCCACGGCAGCTGGCCCAAACCAGTCAAGGGTATTCCATAGCACGTGCTGTCATGCTGAGCTAGATAAAGCTGGGGTAGAGAAGGGAGAAGAAGAGGACATTGCGAGTGATGACGTTTGTCTTCCCAAGAAACGCTTATGTTTGATGAGCCCTGCTTTCCTGGAAGCAGCTGTGCATCTGCCTGCCCATGGGAAGCAGCAGATGAATTCCTTATTTTGTTTTACTTGCACATGTGGCTTTTACTTAACTAGGAAACTGTCTTTATCCAAACCCATGACTTCTCATGCTTTCACCGTTCCTATTCTCCTGCCATCCCTCCTGTGGGGTGGCTGCGTGGTGCTGAGCTGCTGTGAGAATCCAGCACAGCACCAGCACTCCGTGGCAGTGCCTGTGGGTGCGTTGCAGGTGGACAGTGCGCAGGCGTTCGTTTGGCTGTCACAGCTCCGACACAGGTGGTCCGAAGAGGAGCGGCACTGCTTCGCCAACATCTGTGATGCCCAGTTCCTCTACTCCTATGAGTATCTTGGCAACACCCCTCGGCTCGTGATCACTCCGCTGACTGACAGGTAGGTCCCTGGGAGCCACCGCCACAGCTGGACTGTGCCGTGCAGTCAGACACAGCTTCCAAACATGGCTGTGTTTGGTTTTGATGCCCACATCCCTCTTGTTCTTTCCTCACATCCCGGTGTTCTTGCAGCAGAGCTCTAACTCTCACCTGGCGGTGGTACCCTCGGAGGTATCTGTGGCTCTGATCCCAGGCTGGGATTTAGCTCACAGATTAATATGTTCTCCTGTGTGTTTGCCTTTGCATGGGTTGTCCCATGCAGTCGATGATTCTAGAAGACTTTCATCCTGTCTTGAAGTAGGCACCTCCTGCATGTCCACTTGTCTCTGTGGGAATACCTGGAGGGACTTGAGATATTCTGCAGTGCCCCAGCTGGCTTCCAGCTGCCTGTTAAAAACATTCAAGTTCTGTGTGGACCCCGTGTCTCATATTCCTACCCTATGTGACATCTCAGTGGCCAGGAGCATCTCAGGTCAACTATGTTAGTCAGCTGAGCCTAGTCCCCATGTGCTAGTGAGTTTGTCATGTTGACTACAACTCTGTGGCTTCTATAGGGAGCACAGACACCTGTGTTTGGGAACCTCCTGAGTGCCCATCATGAGCATGACAGAGGAGCTTTGGGGCATGCTGCAGCACTGAGTAGGATGATTCCTCATCCATCTGAGCGAATTCTGTCAGTGATGGGCAATGGGATGCTTTGAGTTGGAGAGCACTGGGCGGCATGAGGAGGGTCTCTCAGAAAGCCAGCCTTTCCCCATGCAACCTGGGGTATGCTCGTTATCAATGGGGTTTCAAATAAAGCTGAAGTCTGGACATGAAGGCCCATCATCAGATGCTTGTGGGAGATGCTGAGTATCTCTCAGACAGTACACAATCAGTCAGAGGTGGTAATTAATGGAAAGGAGGATATTCTGCTTCCACATGCACTCTGCTCAGGTATTGCTTTGCAGAACAGAGGCTGTCCTGAGGGCATTGCCTCGGTCCCTTTACTCTGCACCCCAACTCGTTGAACCGAGTCTCAATCTCTTCCCTTTTTCCCTTTATCTTTTGCTGTGAAAGATGTTACATCACCCTGACTCAGTCCCTGCATCTGACCATGAGCGGAGCGCCTGCGGGCCCTGCAGGCACCGGCAAGACAGAGACTACCAAAGATTTGGGGCGAGCCCTGGGCATCATGGTGTATGTGTTTAACTGCTCCGAGCAGATGGACTACAAGGTACTGCAGTGCTGGCACCTCGGCCTGGGGATGCCTGGTGAAACCTTAAGTAATCCCACTGAGGTCACTGCCATCCTCCACCTTGCTCTGCTCCTTTCCACTGTACTCCTTATCCTCCTTCTCCCATTTCTAAGACTCGCATGTGGTTCCTTGAGAAGCAGAGAACCAAACTGTGCTCTCTGCCTCATTACACCTTTCCCTTTCCTCTGGAATTAGTTTGTCATATGAAGTGCTTGAAAAATCTGTGTTAATACTTCAGCTCTGGTCATCTCTCCTCACTGTGTTCGCAGGGTGATGTACCCTGGCAGGGAATGGCACCTGTCCTGCTTTTTTTGAGGTTCTCTGCCAAATAAAGGCAAAGTCTGCTGAACCTTCAGTCACTGCAGAGGGTTGAGTCGTCAGGTCAAGCCTTGCTCTCTGCCGCTCTGGCATGGTACAGTGATTCTGGTAGCCTTAGATCATATTTTATTCAGCTTATGGGCTCTCCCAGGAAGAAGAGCCATAAGTAATTCAGCACAGGTGACCTTTAAATCAAACTAGAGCACAGATAGATCAAGAAAGTGCAATTAGCAAATCAAGTGGCAAACTGTGCAGAGCTATAAATATTATAATTGAGTTGTGTCTGCTGTTTCCATGCACTTTTCTAAATACTAAATACTAAATACTAAATACTGTAAATTGCTAAAAATAAACAGACAGAAAATAAAATAAGAAAATCATTTCTTTGTTTTTCTTTCTTTGTGGAGTTGATTCCGCTCTTGACGTCGCTCTTGTAATTTTGTCATTCTGTTTTTTATTTTTATTTCTTTCAGTCTTGTGGGAATATTTACAAAGGCCTTTCCCAGACAGGAGCCTGGGGCTGTTTTGATGAGTTTAACAGGATCTCAGTTGAGGTCCTTTCTGTGGTGGCTGTTCAGGTAAGTGGAGAAACACTCATAAATAAACGCAGACAAGGCAGAGTCCTGCTGCACTCTTATAGCAGCAGCAAACATGGGAAGTGTGTCCTGCTGCTTTTGCAGTGTCGTGGGTGAGGGATTGTATCCCAAGGTTATCACACACAAATCACGGCACTGACAGTGTGTAGCAGTTACACTGCAAACATTTCTGTCACTTCTTTTCTCTCCTGCAATTACAGCATTAGTGTGGAGGCAATACCTTTTTCCAGATCAGTATACACTGTGGTTCTGTGCACAGTCCTCCTGAGAAATTCACTTGCATCATTAATGTGCTGTGAGATAATTGCAGCCCATCATTTTGGAGAGGAAGTATGTTATGGCTACTCAGTCTGCCATGCAGGGAGGAGAAGGGGATGTCTGGGGCTGATCCATGGCATGCTGGGCTTTCTGGTGGTTATTTATTGCCTCCAGTCGAGCACAGCTTTTGTGTCATATGTGACAAATAGAAATATGTCCAGGATGTATTTTCATAACACCTACCTGTCACCAGCCCCATGCAGTCTTTTTTCCCTTCTTTTGGTTTTCACGTGGATGTAGATTAAATCTCAGTGTCTGTAAGGAGAGGCATTCCCAGCAGAGTGGGAACAGTTCCTAGGAGGAAAGCCTGCAGCCCCATGGTGCAGCTCAGTGCTTCTCCCCACTGGTGTAGAACAGGTGGTACTCAGGACTGGAACCTTTGCTGACCTGCAGCAGGTCGATGTTCTTGCTGAGGATGCACAGGAAGTGTGGAATTAAAACTTAGAGAGGGCTATTTGAGCTGTGCCTGGCTTTGGATAACTGTTTCACCTATGGGATGATTTCTCATCTCCTTGTTGGTTTATCGGTTCTGTGGATAGACTCAAGGTCAGGCTGGAGCAGGCTCTGAATAGCCTGATGGAGCTGTAAGTGTCCCTGTTCATTGCAGGGGGTTGGACTACATGACCCTTAAGGGTCCCTTCCTACTCACTGTGATCACTGAGTTCCGTCAGCAGCCCTGGAAGTGGGGCTGGTAATGAGACCACCCTCCCCATCATGCTAGGGAGCCCAGTTCTCTTGTGCTTATATATAATCTAGCACTTCCCTCTTCTTAATGGCCAGTGAGGAAATCTGGAATTGACTTGGAGTTACTTTGAACTGTGGATGTTGTGCTCAGTCATGTTGGTGTCCTTTGAATCACCAGGGACATCTCTGAAGCAAGGTGGGCTGGGGAACCCTTAGCTTCCAACTACCCCAAGTGTTTGGGTGGAGGGTGGGTGCTCAGCTGCCCTGGCCAGGCTGAAGCAGTTCTGACAGGCAGCACTGAACTTTGGGGAGCTTCACTGTGGAAAAATGGGAAGCTGAAGGGTTCAAGTTCTTCCTCACCCAAGTGTCAATTGAGTGCAGGGTTTTAGGATTGCAAGTTCTTCCTGGTTTCTCTTTTGGGCTCAGTTTTGCAGAAAGAAACGTCTACCCCAGAAATTTCTATATTCTTGTAGATGCTTCAGAACCCCTCCATGGACTCCTCTCTCTTCTCATCTCCCTCTAAGTCATAATTGGTAGCTTATGTGACATCCCAAAGAAGCCCCAGGCGAGTACGGGAGCTTATGTGTCTTTCCCTCATTTTCTCTTCCATCAGATTCTAGTTGAAAGTTGTCATTGAAAAAAAGTCTTTGAGGATCTTAAAATAAAAGGGGAAGCTGAACAAAAGAAGCCCAGATATGACTCAACTGCTAATGATTCTCTCGCTCCTGGCTGGAGCGCCGCATCCGAAGAAAGCAGCACAGCTGTCATTCCATCTCTGGCTGCTATTAGGAGTGTAACCATGGCGATGTTTAATTGGCTGTCTTAGTCATGCAGCTAATGTCGATGTGGTTCCTTACAGGAAAATATTCGATTAATTGCTTAACTTGAAGATGGCAAACAGCGGTGAGGTTAGAGTGGTGAAAATAGATTTCTCCCTTGCTTAAGTTTTGTTTGCAAAGAGATGATCCATCTTTAATAAACCCAGTCTCTTTGGAACCCAGGGAGTGAGAAGAACAAAGCTGCAATCAGACAGATGTAAAGGACAGTGTAATATTAGTGAGTGAAGGTGGCAGGGGAGGCCTTGCAGCTTCTGCCTGGTGATTTTGGTTTAAATGAAGAATCTGATATCCCAGAATCTTAAGAAATGATAAGCTTTGGGGTCGTTTTCTGTTCCTGGGCAGCTCTTGCAGACCCATTGCTCTTCAGAGAAATGGTGCAAATTCTTTTCAGCTCTTTTGCCTATTTCCCAGTCTTTTCAGCTCTGTTCTGCTTTCTCAGAGTTCAGCTTTGGTGGGAGATAGATACTGGCACACGGATGTACTCCAAATGCCATATAAAGATTTATACGGTTAATAAAAAAAAATGAACTGCAACAAAAAAACCCAACCAGTGGTAAGTCCTGTCTGTCATGGGGCCAAGGGTAAGAACGTGTTTTTTTGTCACTGAACACCAAAGCTAATGTTTTGCCTTGGTTCGTAGGTGAAGAGTGTGCAGGATGCAATACGTGAGAAGAAGAAATCTTTCAATTTTCTTGGAGAAGACATCAACTTGGTGCCTTCAGTGGGAATTTTCATCACCATGAACCCCGGTTACGCAGGGCGAACAGAGCTACCTGAGAATTTAAAAGCTCTGTTCAGGTGAGTCCAGGTCAGGTTTTGTGACCTGTGTAAGGCTGACAGAAATTGTCTTTTGGGATATCCAAGTTTGACTTTGTTTCCTTGGAGAAAACACATTGAAGGATTACATATTTCCACCTTGCGCAAGAAGCCAGAGTCCAGGAATAGAGAGGCAGGGAAGGTGGGCCCTGTGCCTTGTGCTGGTGAAGTCAGAGCATGACCTGTCTCACAGGAATAGTCCACTGCCCTTTTGCAGCTGCATTCTGGCTCCTCATTCTCAGGCTGTTGCTGCCTTTTGGCTCATCCGCAGTAGCTGACTGTTACAAAAGTACAGCCCTGGTCCTTCAGCTGGACAGGGCAGGATCAGAGGGGGTTGGGTCCCTTCCAACCCAAGCCGTTCTATGATTCTATGATCTCCCTCCCTCTCACTTTCCTGTAGAACAGTTGTCTCAGGTAGCCTCAATCTCTACGTACTCAGCTTTGGGATTAATTATTCCACTTGCTTCAGTTTCACACATCTCTGTGAGCCCAGACAGCTGTTTTCCAACTGACACATCACTTGGACATGGGCTCGGTGGGCACGCACAGGGCTCCCAGCCCCGGCTCCCTTTCCCACACCAGCTCTACCTGCAGTGGGAGAGGACTGTTCTCTTTTAAGCATAGTGATAAAACTTTGGAGAAGGTAGGGGAGGGGCCCAGATCTGTGTCTATCTGCAGGTTCCTGCACCAAGCTACTGGTTTTATCCATTTCTAAGTCTCACACAGTATTCACTATGACTGACTCAGCAGATTTAGTATCTGCTCTCCTATCCATCAGGATAAGACTATTGCCTGGAAATAAACCATTGCAGAAAGGAGATTTCAACAGGTTTTCTTCTGAAGACTCTGGTTTTCCCCCATCAGTGCTGGCACGGATGTTTTTAGGTGAGCTTAAACACAGGCTCATGTTTCAGCTCAGGACAGAGCTCAGATTAACTCAGGAAGAGCTGGACAGGCAGCTTGTGTGTCTTTGGGGTGGCATAAGCTGCAGTATAGAATCATAGAACAGTTTGGGTTGGTAGGGACCTTAAAGGCCATCTAGCTCCAGTACCCTGTTGTGATCAGGACACCTGGTAGCACAGGCTTTTCATTTTCATCCTCTGAATTCAAGCCCAGTCCATACTAACACTGGCAGCAGATTGTGCCTGTCCCCTCTATAAGGCTGGTAGTCAAAGGTTCTGCTCTTTTCTGTCTTGTCCTTCTAGGCCATGTGCAATGGTTGTGCCGGACTTTGAGCTGATCTGTGAAATCATGCTGGTGGCTGAGGGGTTCATCGAGGCCCGCTCCTTAGCCAGGAAGTTCATTACCCTGTACCAGCTCTGCAGGGAGCTCTTGTCCAAGCAGGTGAGCCCACTTCCATGGCTGCATGGAGCAGTGGAGCACATTGATCCCAAAAGTTGCTCGAAACACAATGCTTTGCCACTTCAGCTCCATAAGTAAAACTTCCCAGCTCTTCTTTAATGCAGTTGTGCTGGAGGGTGAGGGGATGGTGGGGTCTTGGGCTGTCTGAATGGTGTGAACAAAGCAGGAGCATAAAAATTTACTTCTTGGCTTGAGAGCTTGTTCCTCTTTGTGGTCCTTTTCCAGCAATGCCCTTACAGCTCAGTGCTGCTTCTGAGATGTAACATGCTACCATGCTAGTCATGGTAACCTTGTAGTGGGCAAAATGGAAAAACCTGTCTGTCTGGGGCCTCATAATGCACTGACACGACTTTTGCCTCAGTAACTTTCGCACATCTGGGCTGGACTGGCCTTTCTTTCTTGTCTGACTCTTTAATGCTGTCCCTGGGAACAGTCTCATCTACTGAAAAAGAAATCAGGTAGCTCAGTCTGGAGGAGGCCTCTGGCCACAGTGCAGATAGCAGATATGGACATATTTCTATTTCTGGCTTGTCTGGCTGTTCAGAACTGCTAGTTCTCCCCTTGCATGGCAGCATCATGTCTAAACATAAATTAATCCCTCCTTTTCCTCCTGCATAGGATCACTATGACTGGGGCTTGCGTGCCATCAAGTCAGTGCTGGTTGTTGCTGGTTCCCTCAAGAGAGATGACCCAGAGCGACCTGAAGACCAGGTTCTGATGCGTTCTCTTCGTGACTTCAACATCCCCAAGATTGTGACTGATGACGTGCCAGTATTTATGGGGCTGATTGGGGACCTTTTCCCTGCACTGGATGTGCCTCGGAAGCGTGACTTGAATTTTGAGTCGTTTGTGAAGCAGGCTGTGTTGGATCTCCGGCTGCAGGCTGAGGACAACTTTGTGCTCAAAGTAAGACCAAGTAATCTGCTGTGCCTACACCACCGTCAAATTACGTGGGTTTCCTCAACCATTTTTGCTTTCACAGAGACAGCTCTGTGCAGAATTCCCCTTTCAGTCTGACCTTGGGAGGAGACAGTTTGCTGTGCTGGTTCTGACGCAGTTGTGCAGAAAGCCAGCACTGACTCAGTCCCTGAGTTTACAAGGGTTGGCCCAACCCTTGTAGCTTTGTGAAGTATGGCCCCTGGAGAGCAGAGCCTTGTCAGACTTATATAAGTCACAGAATCATAGACAGGCTTGGGCTGGAAGAATCTTGAAGATCTTGTAGTTCCATTCCTCTTGCTGTGGGCTGGCTGCCCCCGACCAGCTCAGGCAGCCCAGGGTCCCCTCCAGCCTGGTCTCATGCCCCTTCAGGGATGGGCACCCACAATTTCTTTGGGCAGCAGTGCCAGGGCCTCACCATCCTGAGCAGAGACTTTCTTCCTGACAACTAACCTAAATCTCCCTTCTGTTAACTTTAAAGCCATTCCCCCTTATCCTATCACTTATCAGACTGTGTAAAAAATAATTCTTCCTGTTTACAAGCTTACTTTAAGTACTGGAGGACCACAACGAGTTCTGCCTGGAGTCTTCTGTTCTTCAGATGGAACAAACCCAGCTCCCTCAACCTTTCTTCATAGGAGATCGTTGGAGCCTTCTGCTGATCTTTGTGTCACTCTTATGGACACACTCCAGCAGCTCCACATCTTTCTTGTGCTGGGTGCCTGGGTGCAGCACTCCAAATGGGGTCTCACAAGGGCAGAGCAGAGAGGGACAATCCCCTCCCTGCCTGCTGCCACCCCTCTGTGGCTTTGGCCCAGGGTACTGTTGGCCTTCCAGGCTTTGAGAGCACACTACTGGCTCATATTCAGCTTTTTGTCCACCAGAACCCTGAAGTCCTTCTCCATAGGACTGCTCTCTAGTTCTTCTCCAAGTGTGCACACTTATCTAGGATTGCCCTAACCCAACTGCAACACACTCCACTTGGCCTTGTTCAACCTCATTAGGTTCTCTTAGGCCTACTTCTCAAGTCTGTCTAGGTACCTCTGGATGGCATCCCTTCCTTCTGTTGTAACAACTGCTCCACTCAGCTTGTTGTCATCAGCAAACTGCTGAGGATGCAGTCAGTCCCACTGTCATTGATAAGGATATTGAAGAGCACCAATACTGAGACTGACCCCTGGGTGTCAGTCCTCATCACTGACCTACCCCTAGGTAGAGCTGCTGACCAACCCCCACTAGCTGTGACCATCCAATCAATTCCTTATCATCTGAATAATTAGTTCAAATCTATATTGCTCCTCCAGTTTACAGATAAGGATGTGGTGTGGGACCATAGATAAAGCCTTGCAGAAGTCTTTCTTTGCTGATGCCATCAATTCATCATGGAAGGCCACCAGATTGGTCAGGCAGACTAGTGCTGGAGGGTTGTCTACAGTCTGAGGCTCTCAGCCATCGTGATCAGAGTGGCTGGATCAAACTTGATGCCAAGTCCATTTGTGTATCTTGATCACATCCTTCTGAAGAGAAGGCTCAGTAGAAGCTGCTTAGTAGATCTGAACTTCAGTATGGCATTGTTGTCTGAAATATGGGCGTGCTTTTCTCAGGTGGTGCAACTGGAGGAGCTGCTGACAGTGCGGCACTCTGTCTTTGTGGTGGGTAATGCAGGCACGGGCAAGTCGCAGGTGATGAGGTCTCTGCATAGGACTTACCAGATAATGAAGCGACGGCCTGTCTGGACAGACCTCAACCCCAAAGCAGTCACCAACGACGAGCTTTTTGGCATCATAAACCCAGCAACAAGAGAATGGAAAGACGGTAAGCGTATTTTCGTTCCTGAAAGTATTGATAAAGAAGGGCTGTTTTTTTTTTTTAATTGAACTTCTTGAGCAAATCAGGAGGACTCTTTGCATGCAGGTCTCGAAGCCTGGAGTTTGTCTGCTGCTCACACCCACGTGAGAGCTTGTGGTTGAAAGGATTTATTGCATGTTTTAGTCATTTGATCTTCAAATGGGAAATGTAACATAAGCCTGCTTCATCTTATTGCCCTGAGAAGAAGTGTCGCATCCCTTAAGACCAACAGTTACTGGTTCCTAAATAAGACAGATGATCTGGAGTGTGCTGGACCAGTGACTAAACAGAAGAGTGCTGGGGCCCCCCAGCATGTGCCAGCACTGGGTTTCCACTGCTGGTAGAACACACACACCAGTCCTGAAAGTGACGCTTTCCTACCACAGTGTTTTCCACCGAATCGCTGCCTCATCTCTGCAGTACACCAGCACTTGCCAGTCTGTCAGTCCCCATCACTCCTGAGGAAAATAAGCCGTGTGTTTAAAGCGAGCTGAAAGGTCACAGATAACTCTTGGTTGTGTGTAATACAGACGTGCAGTTTTGATTTACGTTCGCAGCTGTTTTGGGAGCTGTGAGGGAGGTGAGGGAAAGCATTGCCATGAGTCATCCTCGGTCAGAATCATATCAAAGAGGAGACAAACTGTCACCCACCTCCCCTGGCCCCTGCCACAGACCCCTCCTGATTCTCCGTGTTTCTCCAATGTCAGGGTTAATTTCGTTTAATTGTAATTGGGGACCCTGAATGAGAAGTGAAGGAGGGGAGCGTGGGATGCAGGCAGAGCTGTAGCAGCAGATGGAGGGCCATAGGTGGCACAGAGCAGCAGTGGAGGTGTGCTAAAGGCATGCACCTCGTCTTGCCTGGCCTGCAACGTTTCAAGGGGTGACTCTGCCCTGAGACTTAAAGGCAAACATTTTCTGTGTTATCCATTCCTGAAAATTTTGTTTCTTTTGACCAAATAGCAGCAAGGAGATTTTTCCCACAGTCCAACAAACGGTGATGCTGTCATCCCGTCACTGTTCATTATTGAGAGCTGAAAAGACCGTACATGTTAGATGGTAGAAGGTCCCACAAGGGAGTCCTAAAAGTGTGCTTTATAAAATCAAGCTCCTCTTTTAAGCCTCATGACAGCTCTGTGGTGTGGATGCACAAGGTTAGGAGAGAGGCACTTTTCTGCTATTGCTGTCACAGAGAATATGAAGAGAGCATTGATGCTCTGAGACAGTAGATATTTCTGATACTAATGATCTTGGATCAGATTCAGGGGCAGTTTCCGTGGCACATACTCAACATAGGAGGGGCTGTGTAGAGGCAGAGCCAGCTGAGTGCTCTTTTTTTGACTTCATCTCAGAATCACATACCCATGTCAGGGGAACTCTTCTGCATTTGCTGCGTGCTAGCTTTGTTTTCAGTCATGTAATGCCACCAGCCTCTCCTGGTGTGGACCACAAAGAAATAGCTTGTCTTGGAGAGAAGTCTGTCTGTTAACAATTCATCAGGAGATATGCTTTATTTTTCTTTCATGTTTGCCTGATGTTTTTTCATGAAGACCAGCATCTCCCTAGGCATTTCCTTGTGCAGAAGAGAGCTGTGGTTGTGTGGAGTTTTCATTTGCTCTGCAGTAGTGCTGCTCTGTTCCCAGCCTCCTTGCTCTTCTTAACATTCATTATTTACTCCCCTTGAGACACTGCATCCTCTCTGTCTCCTTGATTTTACTGACATTTTGTTCTGTCATTCAATGCCATCCTGTGCTTGTTCTCCCCTCAATCTCACTAAAGCCATGACCTGGTGTTTAATGCATCTTGATTTCCTTGAAATACTTTGAGCCACAAAAGAAACACTTATAAGAAATTCCAAGGCAAATTCAGATTGTTTTCCTTCATTGTGTAATTCGTGCTTTCTTTTGCCTCTTAGCATGTCCTCTTCACTTTTCACAACCCTTGTTCTCAGTGGGAATGAAGCTCTTGTATAGGTCTGCAGTCATTTTCAAGTGCTGCTGACTGATAACATAATGATTCCTTCAAAGCAGACTAGACCCATATTGTGGTACAGAGGTATTTATTACTTAAAACATGCACAGGTGCATGGAGTTTTGAATGCTGAAGATGAAAGCGTTAATTATGATAATTTTTAGCAAGATGTTGGAGAAAATGATTAGAGCAGGTGGCAGATTTGTTCATCAGGATATTCACATCATCTTCCCAGGGCTGTTTTCATCAATCATGCGAGAGCTGGCCAACATCACACATGACGGCCCCAAGTGGATGGTACTAGATGGAGATATTGATCCGATGTGGATTGAGTCTCTTAATACAGTGATGGATGATAATAAGGTAATTAATATATGTTAAAGAAGCAGACATTCCTTGAACTGCATGGTGTGGTTCAACATGTGAGAACTTGCATACACTGGAGAAACATCTCCTTGAATAATGCAGTTATTATGGTATTTTTTCAGATATTCCAAAATATTTTGCATAAAGAAAATGGTTTATGAGGAAAACAGCACGCTTTCATGGGAATTTCCCTTTCCTGGGGACTGGAATCACAAGTAACCACAGATGTCCTGATAACAACTGCAGGCCCTGTAAAAATAGAGAATAGGACATAATTGTGCACCTTTTCTCTCATCCCGAGGGAGTGCTGTTCATTCTGGGTTGTGGAAGAGGCCACCACCTGTTAGAAATCAGCTGCTGTGCTTCGAGGAGCTGGTCTGACAGCAGCCAGGCTTTTTAGTGCAAAACACTTGTCATTCCTATTCCTGGGGATCCATTAACCCCAGAATTGTGCTGCTGGTCTGTCTGTCTGTCTGCTGCATGCAGGTGCTGACCCTGGCAAGCAATGAGAGAATCCCCCTGAACCCAACAATGCGACTTGTCTTTGAGATCAGCCACCTGCGCACGGCCACGCCAGCAACTGTATCCAGAGCGGGTGAGTCCTGGTCCGACCTGCACTCTGGGGTGGTGCAGGATCAAACTGGGATCCAGTGCTATTCACTGGACTTTTGTTGGACCCAATCTGGGATTGTGCTTCCCTTTGGTGGGCAGAGTATATCCCTGAAGCACCTGGGCAAACTGGAGATCCTAACCCCAAATCCGTGTATCTTGGAGATTCAACCACAGCTCCGTGATGCTGATGGATGATGACAGCAGCAGCAGTGCTGAGAGAGTGCTCCAGTTGTGCAGGGCCCTGTATGGACAGTCCATATCCTAGAGAGCCTCTGATCTTCAGGAAAAGTGCATGAAACATGAGGGTAGGGAGTGACAGTGTCTCCTAGTTTTACATTTTGGGAGAGTGAGGCCCAGAGCAATAAATGACTCCAGCAGGGCTGTGTGCTGACTTTGTGTCAGTCAAGAGATGTGGTCATGTTTCCTTGGTTATGAACCTTCACTGTTAGGGTTTCTCATTTTTTTTGGCAGAAGAGCTGTGAAGTGAATTCACTGTAGAGCAGACATTTCTAGCAGTATATATGGAATCATAGAATGGTTTGTGTTGGGAGGGAGCTTAAAGCCCATCCAATCCCACCCTGTACTGTGGGCTGGCTGCCCTCAACCAGCTCAGGCTTCCCAGGGCTCATCCATGTTCTTGGCCACCTCCAGGGATGGGGCATCCACACTTCTCTGGGCAGCAGTGCCAGGGCCTCATTGCCCTCAAAGTAAAGAATTTCCTCCTCACATCTGACCTATATTATATCTAAATCATTCCCCCTTGCCCTGTCACCATGCTTCTTGATAAAGAGTCCCTCTCCAACTTTTCTGTAGGCCCCTTGAGGTACTGGAAGGCCACAGTGGGGTCTCCCCAGAGCCTTCTCTTCTGCAGGCTGAGCACCCCCAGCTCCCTCAGCCTTTCTTCATGGCAGAGGTGCTCCAGCCCTCTGAGCATCTTTGTGGCCCTTCTCTGAACCCACTCCAACTGCTCCTCATCTTTCACGTGTTGGGGGTCCCAGGCCTGGACACAGTGCTCCAGATAGAGCCTCACAAGGGCAGAGCAGAGAGAAACAGTCCTCTCCTTGCCCACTGCCAGCCCTCTGATGAAGCAGCCCAGGGTACTGTTGGCCTTCTGTTCTGCAAGCGCTCATTGTTGTCTCGTGTCAAGATTTTTGTCCTCCAGATATCAAACTTCTGTTGTTCCTGATGATGGAACCTTTGTGAGTCCCCATGCCTGGCTGTGCTGGTGTTGAGTAGCCCAAATGGCACACCCTACCCAGAGCTGCACAGCTCATCAGCCCTCTCTGCCAGCTTTTGCCTGTTGCTGTCCCTGTGTGATGAGTGATGGTTACAGTGGTGGGGATGGAGGGCAGAGCAGTGCCTGTGCTGTGGATAATCTCTATGATAGGCTGTGTAATGGGGCACCCAGGTGTAGCTGGTTGTGTGAAAGTTGCTGAGCAATTCTGCTGGAGGCCAAGAGTGGTCGCTGCTGTGTCCTCTTAGCATTTTTTTTCTTACCCTAAAGGAATCCTGTACATCAACTCAGCAGATCTGGGCTGGAATCCCCCAGTGAGCAGCTGGATTGACAAGCGAGAGATCCAGTCAGAAAGAGCCAACCTGACCATCCTGTTTGATAAGTACCTGCCGCCTTGCCTGGACACCCTGAGGACAAGGTACCATCTGCAGAGACTGTTTCCCCAAGAGCAGGAGGACATGCTTGGTCCCCATACTGGCTGTGCTGTGCTGGGACTGGGGAGACATAGCAGTAGAGAGGAGAAGTTTCCTCCTTCCCCTTAAGAGCTTTGAGCAACACTGGCTTAACTACAGAGAAACAGTGAAGCAAGGCAACACTTTTCCAAAAAGTGTTTTTGCCCTCCTTTGTTGGCAGGTCTGGTTTTCATCAGGTTTTGATTGTGCGTGTACTTGTGCCAGTTCTGCATCTCTTGGAAAGTAAATCCAGGAGATCCTAAAGAGAAAGCTTTCTCAGGCTCCTGAGGTGTCAGGCTGGACCTGGGTCCACCCCAGAAGTTGTTTTTCAGTAGAGCTGATTTTAGACCACTGCTGAAAAAGAGTTTTCAGTCTGCAGTGCAGGTGGTGGAGAGATCAGACATCCTTTTTCCTTCTTCCCTCTTTTTACCCATGTTTGTGAGAGAGGGTAGGATTGCTCTTGAAGCAGTTCTCTCTTGAGTTTCTTTTCTCAGTGCATTTGTACAAGAAGAATCAGTCTGTGCAGACATCCAGCCTGGATGTATTTCACAATTGGACAGCTGTCCAGTGCATATGAACTTGCAGTTTTGAAAGGGCCCTGATCCTTCTTGGGTTGAGTTGTGTGTGGCCCACATTGAATTCCCCTAGTTCTTCTCAGTCATCAAGGGTGAGAGCTCTCTTAATCTTCATGTGATGAGGATTGGCCAAAGCAGAGTCCTATCAAATCTGAGTAAGGAAGCTTCTCACATCCTCTCCTTGTTTCCACCTTCCTTTAAAAAACAACCAACAAATGAACAAACAGAAAACACACAAAACCTTCCACCACCACCAAAATATCAGGATACAGTTGAGCATTGGTGTTGTCAATGAAACTGAGGACATGCCAGACGGGTGTGAATTATTGAAGATAGTGGCTTCTGGAAATTAGAGTTAGTAGGGAGCTGCTCCCTGCGAGATGAAGCTGGTTGTGGCTGCTAGCAACAAAGTCCAGTGGACGCTTCCCACTCTGCTGAACACTGTTGTGTCAGGGTGTGAAATGCATAGGATTAGCTGCAGACAACCCTGAGCTGAGCATTTTGGAAGCTTGCTTAATTCAGAAATTGTAGCACCAACCTTTCAAATAGCTATAATTACTTTATGGAGGACTTCAGTGCTGCTACAATATTAGTTTGGAATTCTGTAAGTGTAGCTTAAATGAATGTAAAATGGCAAGATGAAAGGGTTTATTTTATTACTCCTCTATTTGACCGCTTTTGAACTCACCGTGTTCTCAGGAAATCATTGCCTTTAGCAAGACTTCCATTTTACTTCTTTCAAGAGGATCAAAGTTTTAAAATGCTTGAAACTCCCGATTACTGTTATTACTTGTGTATGTGCTGGTGCCAGCAGGTCCACGGGAGAGAATGGGGCTTCTCTTTATTGCTGTACTCGTGAACGAGACACTCACTGGAGAAAAGTAAAATGCTAATATTCTGAACAAGAATTTCCAGGCTTGTCTTCCTGTTCTGTGAGTAACTGTAGTACTGGACCCAATTACATTTCCTGTGCTTTCTTTTTCCAACCCTTAGGTTTAAGAAGATTATTCCCATTCCTGAGCAGAGCATGGTTCAGATGCTGTGTTACCTTCTTGAGTGCCTCCTGACGGAGGAGAACACACCTCCTGACTGTCCCAAGGAGCTCTATGAACTCTACTTTGTCTTTGCTGCTGTCTGGGCCTTTGGTGGATCAATGTTTCAAGACCAGGTAATGAGAAGCTGCTGCTTCATCAATCTTCTGTGCAAGCCTTTTTTTTCTTCTTTTTTTCTTCCTTAGTATTTTCCAACGTGTAGTCCTCTATCGGTAATGCTGGTTTCCTCGGTCTTGCATGTAGACGATAATGAACTTGAAGTGTGAACACACTTCAGTTTTCAAAAGACCTTGTAGCACCGAAAAGAGAAGGTGGAGGGGTCAAGTGATGAAGGGATGTTTGTTCATGCAGACGTGTTTCATTGGGGAGAAGCACAAAGTTAATTTATGGAAACATGTGGATAGATTTAATGTGATCAAATTAAGTGTGGCTTATCAGGTGGTATATCAGCTGAGCAGCCTCTCAGCCATCAGGGTACGCAGGTAGACATTGTGCTGTGTGACACAAACCAGATGGGCCTTTGCCACCAATGGCTTTTCTTAATAACAGGTGTGCTTCAGGAATTGGTAGTCCTCAATTTCTGATAAAAGCATGTGAGAAAGAGGATGGTCAGTGGGGCACAATGTGCCCTGGGGATTATGAGTGTCCTTTTAGGGGGAAGTAGTGGCTGTGCTCTCCACGGTGCTGTTTGCTGGAGCAGGGCTGTCAGAGAGGATCAAAAACTTGGCACTCTTTGGGTGCTTAAGTCTTCAGTCTGGCCAGAATTGTTATGTGGCTGTTGAAAATCTGCAATAATCATACATGAAATGTGAAAAAAAGGACCCCTCTTTAGAGTGTGTGAGTCTCTTAGGGTCTGCCCAAGGCTTTTGCAACCTTTCTTGGACCTCTCATCTCCCTTGCACCTGCATTAGTGCAGAGAAGCAGCTGCACAGCCACTTCACCAGCTGCTGGGGTGGGCAGGGTGGATGGTGGTGGGCACACAGCTGGAGCTCCCTCTGGGCAGGCAGCTGGTTCCCTGGTGTGAGCTGCTGGGCACAGTCAAGCTTTTGGACCCTAGCCTAGCTCTTGAGGGCAGAACCGAGAGATCAGGATTTTCTTGGGGCAGGAGGGTTAATCAAACCATGTATCACCAGTCTCTGACACTCAAAGTACGCTCCTGTTGAGAGGCAGAGGGAGGCCGGGCACTGCTTATGCTGCTTCCCACAGTACATCTATCCTATAGATTAATTGCAGCTGTCAGCCTCCGTTTCCATCAGCTCGCATTAGATGAGGTGGGTGTGATCCCTCACATGGTGTTATTATTGTAGGACTGAGTTTTCTCAAGGTCATCATTTGATAGTGAACACTTTAAACTCCGTCTTCAGACCCTGGTGCTCAAAACAGAACTGGAACACAGATGCTTTGGTGGGAGCTTTGGTGTGGGAACACCATGGGACTTGTAAAGATCTCTAGAGTTGCCCTGGGGAGGCAGAGGATAAGGGGGCATTTCTCTTCCCCCTAGCCCCTTGTTCTGCCCTGTCTCTCAGCTGCATGGCTCAGCTTGGAACAGTGTGCCCTACAATGGGCCAGAAACACCTGTGCACTGCTTGCTTTTGCTTCATGGCAAGGAGCTCTGGGAAACAGTAAGCAACTGACACTGCATGAGCTGGATGAGAGCAGCTTTTGTGGTCCTTGTGGAAGTCTTAGCCCCTCCGTTTCCCATGTGGAAGTTGGGAAATAATTGGCCTTAGTGTTGTGAGTGCAGGGGGATAAAAAAAGAAACAACAAAGCCTGGGAAGAGCTGTGTTTGCTTGCTCCAGCAGTGCAGGAGCTCGCATCTCCTTCAGCAAGCTGGCCTGGAGCACAGCTGCATGGCCAGTGGGTGCCACGTCCCCCTCCCCACAGCTCTGCTCCAGCACTCCTGGCACTGTTTGCAGCTGTTTCTGCACTGCTGGGGCCTGGTGGGCTCCCAGAGCCTCGTGCAGGCTGCAGGAGGATGCACACAGTGTCCCTGCGGGAGGCTGCCCGGCGTGGGGCTGCTTCTGATGCTCTGTAAATGTCAGCGCTGAGAGGAAGGGTACAGCGGTCCAAGCGTGGGGAAGCCTGATGAAAAATGATCCAATATAAAATCTGTTTATTGCTTTCCATTGAAGGTGCCCTTCGTGTTGACCTTTTGCTGCTGAAATGTCAGGAGAAAGAGTCTGGAAGGCTTCTCACTGCTCCGCACGTGGTGGTGGGTAGCAGGGCCCCTGATACAAAACCGGATGATAAATTTGCCATTTCAAGGCTGTGAGATCAGTGGCAATCCATACAGGGTTGTTATTAAGGAAGCAGTTTGAGCTGGAGGCTGTCCTGGCAGTGGGGACAGGGCTGGAACCTGTGCAGCTGCAGGCAGCTTGGGCTGCAGGAGCGAGGGCAGTGGTGTGAGGGCTTCCAGCACTGCTGCACATCCCTCCTGCTGAAGGATGCTCTGCTGCTGGCACTGAGCGGTTGTGATGACAGGAGAATGGAGAATTACAGTTATTCTCCTTCACTAAAAAGCACGAGGATGCAGAATGAGGAATACTAATAAGCTGTTTTTAAGATCCAATTCAAGCCCTTGTATCCTGATAGAGGCTTATGAGCACAAGGGCAATGTTCTGGCAGTCCCGGCTTCTGGGCCGGGAAAGCATGTGGCATAGCAATGGGGGCAGAGTGCCATAGCTGCCCTGAGAAGACTCTGTACTGTTACAACTGGATAAATCTTGCATTCAGTGTTCCACAGACATCTTTTTAACAGCATCTTTCCCTTCCCTCCCATGCCACTCCTCCCCGGGGCATAAGGCTGAAATACCCCCAATCTGCATGCAGGCTGGCCTGGCGTCAGGCAGGAGATCTGTGGCAGAGGAGGAAGCTAAGCATGTTTTGCAAGTCCTGAACCAGCACTGAAATAATCTCAGCTCTTGCAAAATTCAGAATGCTCCAAAATCTCCGTGCTTGGAAGGACATAACGAGGAACAACAAGAAAGCAGAGCCAAGGGGGCACGGTCCCTCTCTGTTGCCTGGGGTATATTGACACGATCCTGTTCCTCCAGAACACCGTGGTTTAAAAGAAGCCAGAAGACAACAGCTGATATTAATAGAGTGCTGTGATTTATGAGGAAAGGCTTTAGTATGCATGCTTTGACTAACCATGGCCACCGGTGTAGACGGATGTTGTGTCCTTGTCTGTTGGAAGAGGCAGGCACCACAAATCAATCACGCGGTCTGTTTAGTCACAGGCACGTATTGCTCTTTTTCAAATTGATCCATCTCTCTGCTGTGAGACGTACCAAGAGTGATCAACACAGAGGATGAATTATTTAGATGAGTAAATAAGAGCGATGAGAAGAAATGAAGAAAATGAAAAATTAGGCTCAATAATAGGAAAAAGAATAAGATCGTTATACTGTGGAATATGTTTTAAGCACCAAACCCACTTTGGTGGACTGGGACAGATAGCGTTCTCCAGCACTGATGGATTTCTGTAGATTAGCATAATTCCTTCCCTTTTTGTCTCGCAGCTCGTGGACTACAGAGTGGAGTTCAGCAAGTGGTGGGTGGCAGAATTCAAGACTATCAAGTTTCCCTCTCAGGGAACAGTGTTTGACTTTTACATCGATCCAGAAACTAAGAAGTTTGAGCCGTGGTCTAAACTGATCCCCCAGTTTGAATTCGATCCAGAAATGCCGTTACAGGTTTGTGAGCCCTGCGTGGAATGCTCGTGAGTTGGGATGACATGCAATTAAACATCAGGCGTTCCTTAATAAGAATGCCTTTCTGTGTGAGGCACAGCTCAGTTATCCAGGTTTCGTTAGTGCGCTGGCACTGCGAGGAGCAGCCTTCCTCTGTCCCTTCACATAAAGGTCCCTTCACCTGCAGAGAGGTGGGTTTGGTGGCAGGGAGCAGTGGGCTGTGAGATGGTGTGGTGACAAAGCCCCCGAGGCAGCGCGTCATCGTTCTGTGCCTGACTCAGAGCAGAGATGTGGTTAGGAGTTAGGCAACAAATGTCTGCAGGTAGAGGACTGCATTTGCATGAGGGTTTCATGTGCACCAACAGTTCCATTTTAGTGTCTGGCAGCTGCCTATCGTTCCCCTTCCCAGTGCAGACTACCAACTTCTCCTCACCCATTCCCACCTCTCCCAGTTTTTCTGCTCCCCGGACCGTGGCTGTGGGATTGTGGCAGGGGTGGGAATTGCTCACCTTCTCGTTCCCCCCTGCCCTCAGGCTTGTCTCGTGCCCACGGCTGAGACGGTCCGGCTGCGGTACTTCATGGATCGGCTCCTGGAGCGCCAGCGCCCGGTGATGCTGGTGGGCAGCGCGGGCACTGGGAAGTCTGTGCTGGTGGGGGACAAGCTCTCCTCGCTGGACACGGATGCATATGTGGTGAAGAAGGTCCCGTTCAACTACTACACCACCTCTGCCATGCTGCAAGGTGAGGCAGCTGCCGAGCCACGGCACTTCTGTGGCTGCATCAACCACAGAAGTGGTTGATCACCCACTGTGGCAGTGGGCTGAGGACTTTTCATGTGGGCAGATGGTGATAAGACTAGGGGTAATGGCTTTAAACTACAAGAGGGGAGGTCTAGGTCAGATGTGAGGAGGAAATTCTCTACCCTGAGGGCAGTGAGGGCACTGCTGCCATGAGGAAGGTGGGTCCCCCATCCCTGGAGGTGCCCAAGGCCATGGATGGGCCCTGCACAGCCTGAGCTGGGGAGAGGTGGCCAGCACATAACATGAATGATGCTGGGGGGACTGTGAGGTCCCTTCCAGTCCAACTGTGCTGTGATTCTGTGATTGTATGAGTTCCTCCTGGATGGTGCCCAATGCCCGGGATTCCAGTGGGGTTCAGAGTGGGACATGCACTACACCTTATAGAGGAAACTATAGGCAAGCTTCCTGGTCATCTATAGGTTTTGTATGGTTTGTGTGCTCTGTGCTGATACTGTGAAGCCCTCAGCTCCAGCTGTCATGGGAGATGATGTTTTCCAACATGAGAATTTGAATTCTGAACACCAATGACTCCAGTTCAGGGCTGTGCTAAAGTATATACTTAAATCCACTGCTATTTTGCACAGCATGCAGCTCATTTTGACTTAAGGTTTGTCTTTAAGATGCTCGAATTTAAGCCATGCAGAATAAGATAGGATCCAAACTGTCCTTGGGATACAGTGACAGGAATTGCATCCTGATTACCAGGGAGGATGATGTGAAGGGAGATAGGCAAGGCTGGGGGGCAGGACTGCCTGCTCCTGGTGTTGTCCACTACAACCCACTGCAGCCCAATGTGCCCCCATGGAGCAGGTCTGCCACCAGCCTGTGTTGGGGCTCAGAGCCCTGGGGACCTGGTGATCCTAGGGACCAAGGCAAGGTCAGTTTGCTGTGTGGTTTCTTCAGAAACAAAGAGAAAGGAGGGGATTCTTGCAAAGTGGCATGTTTTGGAAATGCCTTTTGGGTGACTCAAAGTAAAAAAGCAGAAAAATTTATCTTTGCATGCTTTTATTAACCAGGAATGTACAGGCCAGCTTGCTTTGAGTTGAAGAGCACTTGAGGGTCACCAGGAAACAAAGCACTTCCTGTATATCACCTCTCTAAAACCTTACCTGTTGTGACTCATGTGGCCTGAAGTCCTCTTGCTACCCTGGCCCTGTATGAGAGCACCATCCCTGAGGCATCACTGCAACCTTTCCAGGAGCATGGCGATGGCGGAGGACTCCCTCTCCCCATGCCTGGTCCTATTTTTCCTTTCTGGGCTCTCAGTGGGACAGAGCTGGTGGATGGGCTGAGCTACTGTGAGCAGTGCTGTGATTTGTACACCCCTGGCAGCATACCTATTTGCTGCAGCCATCAGCTGTGGTCTGAGATGGGGTTCCTCCTCTGCAGAGGGGAGCAAGTCATCTTGCTCAGGGATGAAGACGTGGCTGTGAGCTCTGTGCTGGGAAGCATGATTTATGCTGCTCGGCAGACTTCCCCGCTGCTCATTTTTTAGAGTTAATTTGTCCCTCTTGGTGCAGTTTGTCAGTCGGCTGCTTTTTTCCCCAGCAGGCACCTCTTTAAATTTGTAAAACATGGATACAAAGCAGTTTCGTTGTTGTTTTGTTTATTTGTTTGTTTTTAATCTCCTTGAAAAAAAAAATACCCGAACCTTCAAGCCAGCAATTCTCAGACAAGGTGCCTGTTTCCCCCCCTCTGTCAGCAGGATAGAGGAATGATGCTTGCAGAGTCCGATTTGCAGAGGCCGTTCCTTTCAGGTTCTAGCTCATGTATGCGGGATCGCAGAGGTAGAGATGTGGACCCTTATTATTATTGTGGGATATGGCTTCAAATTAAAATGCATCTTTCACGAAATTGTCGCCTGATCCCCGGTAATTGCGTTTCAGTGTGGTGAATCTCCTGAATACTTGTTTAACCTCAAACAGGGCTGATTTTATATGTTCATTAAGGTCTAATTAAATTGAAATTAAATGCTTATTTGAAACACTTAATTTAACTTGCTACCAGAAATCTCAAATCTTGCGGTTTTATTGAAGGGAGAGAGAGACTCCGCGGAGGGAAGATTCATCATTTTTCTCAGCACAGTTCATTCCTTTGTGCAGCAGCTGTCTGCACCAAGAAGTGGGCTGAATTTTGAGGAGTGGGAAAGAAAAGCTGTCTGAAATGCACTGGAGCAGTGCAAAAAAAGCCCAGAACAAACAGTGCTTTAAAACATATATAATTAATGACTTGAAAAATAACAGAAAATAAGTATCTCTTAATAACTTTTGTACATGGTAATGATTGGATTAAATGTACATTTTAAACAAGGAGAGTTTAAAAGTTCCCAGCCCCATTCACATTTGCAGGTCTTGCCTAGTTACAAAGAATTGCTGCTTGCCGTGCTGCTGTGGATGTGCTGACAGCTCAGCCTTGACTGAATGGAACTCATTCTGCCCTTGGGGCTGGTGACACTGAGCCCCCAAGAACAGAACACACTCCAAGTTGGCCCATGGGAGAGAATCAGTGGCACCCAGCAGATGATAGCTGCTTCTGTTTGGTTTTCCACTTACTGAGCCAGTAAAGGTAGCTCAGAATCCAAGGCACCAATAGCTATGAGACATTATGTACAGCAAGGCACAGTGGTTTTTATTAAATACCAGCCTGGTGTTGTAAATATTCACTGTGTTTTATAACCTACAGCATGTAATCTCAGCCTCCTGCTAGATCCGAGTTGCATCTTCTAGAGCTCTGAAACAAGAAACTCTTCTTTGTGTCCTTTTCCTCACCCACATGGGACCCCACTGAAAACTGAGGGCTAATCTGGTGGCTGACATTGAATATCAGTGTTGTCCAATTATGGGGAGGGTCGGTTATTCCAGCGGGGGGAGCAGGGAATTTGTGTGGTTCCTGTTAATAGAACTAGAGGATGCCTGCCCTGTGCATCATGCATCTACTCGGGCTGCTGCAGCTGTGGTGCACCATGGAGCCAGGAGGGAACCTGTTTTATTTTTCAACCACGACACCTGGTAGTTTAAATTTGTGTCTCTGCCTCCATACAGGTGTGCTTGAGAAGCCTCTGGAGAAAAAGGCTGGTAGAAATTACGGCCCTCCAGGCACCAAGAAGCTCATCTACTTCATTGATGACATGAACATGCCAGCAGTGGATGCCTATGGGACAGTGCAGCCCCACACACTCATCAGGCAGCACCTGGACTACGGCCACTGGTGGGAGGCTGCCTGGGCTGTGATGCTCAGACCTGTTTGTTCAGGCTTTGTTTTGGGATGGCTTTTGGGAGAACACAGCAGTGCAGTTCTCCTTTCCAGACCCGTGTTTGCCATTGCATCTTTCTGGGCTGGAGGTTCCTGGGACACGCTCAGGGGTTTGCCCTTCCCCTGCGTATCAACTCGTGTGCTCCCAGTGTGGCTGAGAGGTGTTTGGCCCTGCTCTTGGTATGGTGTGCACCTGTAGTCTTGAGGCAGAGGGGAGCAGGATGCTCAGCACTGATGCTCTGCAATGCTGAGAGCAGGGGGAGGTGGTGGATCCAGCCCCTGTGGGGACGGAGCATCCCTGCTGAGCCCTCAGTGCAAGCACCTGATGTTGTTTGCACTCTGACAGCAGAAAACAAAGATCTTCTAGGCAGAAGTAATTTGAAGAAAAAACGGTGACAGTGCTTGGGAAGGAGATCAGTGCAATTGTATGTTGTAGAAGGCAGTGCTCTGAGGGACAGGGATGTTCTCAGCTCTGTGTATGGGGAACACAGGGCATAGGCCTCCAGCTCAGCCCTGAAGCCAACCCAGACATCGTGCTCACCCTGCTGCCTTGTTTTGCCCGCAGGTACGACAGGACCAAGCTGTCACTGAAGGAGATCACAGATGTGCAGTATGTGTCGTGCATGAACCCAACAGCAGGGAGCTTCACCATCAACCCACGCCTGCAGGTAGAGCTCTGAGCAGAGCACTGCTGTTGCTGAGTTCATTTCGCAGGGTGTTGTTTGAGCATGAGGCCAGAGGAAAACCGGGGAGGGATGCTGCTGTTGTTTTATCAGAAGAAATGGCATTAATCAGTTGGGTGACCAAAATTCATGGTGGTAAGGCTGCAGACTCATTCCCCTATTCCCTTGCCTATTTTTCCTCACATTTTGCTGCTCCATCAAACAGTCACAAGTTGTCATCCTGCTTAACACGTACTTCTGGGACAGCTTTGGGTTCCCACAAGCAGATTTTGCCTTCATTTAGCTGCTATTGACCTCTGGAGCATAGCTCATTAAAGTCTTCTGGTTTTTAAAATTTCCTGATGGAACTGACACTGTATTCTCATTAAAAAAAGAAAAGGATTAAAAAAAGAAAAAAGATATTACCAAGTGCTGGTGATAGAATCATAGAATCACAGAGTGGATTGGGTTGGAAGGGACCTGTAAGGTGACCTTACAGCTCACCCAGTTCCAGTCCCCATCATGGGCTGGTTGCCACACATCAGATCACCAGGTTGTCTTGTTACACACTACAAATATAGATGTAAGAAGAGATGTTAAACCTCAGGGTTTGATTTTTTGGAGCTGGAAGGCTTACCCGGGCCAAGAGTCATCAGCTTTGCTCTTTCCAGTGGCATCACAGCTTCTTGGGGAAATGTCATGACTGGAGTCAGCCCAAGTGATGGCTCCTTTTAGCTGCTCCATGGTGTTAAAATGAAGTGTTCCATGGCTGGAAATGAGCATCTCCACTGAGGGGCGGGTCCCACATCAGTCTGTTTTGGGAAGGAGGGATCAGTGGGATGGGAGAGCCAGTGTTACTGCATTCTGAATGCTGGGAAAAGCATTCTGCATTCTGAATGCTGGGAAAAGGCCAGGGGCTGCTGGAAGATCAGAGAAAGCCACAGAAGTCAGGATTTGGGGTAGCAGGCTCTCAGCAAGAAAGTGAGCCCAAATTGGCTTCTAAATAGAACCACTCTTACTGATAGATTTTTGGGGCTGCAATACAAGTTGAAGTTAACTGCTGAATCTGAAGCATTGAAACTGTGCATGGGGAGTGGCTAGGCTCCATCAGTTGGTGAGACCATCAGGTAGACTGAACTCTATATATATACTTATATATAGTGAAATGCAGCTGGAAATCTCATGTTTTGAGAGCTGAAATAAATCACTTGCCAACTTTCCTCTGCTGGGAAATTGGAGATAAAAAATGGAAGATAACTTTGTTCTACATGGACAGCAAGTCCCCTGGGGCCTTGTTTCACAGAGGTGGTTGCCCAGCCCCCTGACCTTCTCACTTCTTCGTTTCTATTCCTCAGCGTCATTTCTGCGTCTTTGCCCTCTCCAGCCCTGGGCAGGAGGCCTTGACCAGGATCTACAGCACCATCTTAACGCAGCATCTAGTGAATAGGAATTTCCCAGGAGCTGTGCAAAAGTCAGCTCAGCAGCTGATCTCCCTGGCCCTGAGCCTGCACCAGAGAGTAGCTGCGGCTTTCCTGCCGACAGCTATCAAGTTCCACTACATTTTCAACCTGAGAGACTTCTCCAGTATCTTCCAAGTAAGTGTAGCTGTCATTTTGTGGCACTTGGAGCCTGGATCGAGGCTGCAGACGTGTGTTCCCCACCTGTGATTTCGCAGCAGATGTCCTCCCTGAGCAAAGAGGAGAGCTTCAGTCCATTCTGTAGTCCATGTTTGGTTTTAGGTGCATTCCAGGCCATCGCCCAGGGCTGTGAGGAACATGGTCTGAAGCTGGTTGACTCTCCAGCCGTGTCTGTGGGAGGGGCTGCAGGTTTGGGCTGCGTGGCTGTACAAGAGGCCAGCTAAAGGGCCTGCTGGGCTCCTGAGTTCAGCACTTAGCGAAACGATTGTTGGTGGGTGGGATGGTGCTGACTTGTCTTTCTAAGCCTCAGTGTGATAGACTGTACTGGAGCATCCTTGTAGTTTCTCCGTGGTCACATACCCAGCCTGCACATGACAGATGACATTAGAAGCATTGATTCCAAGTCAGCTCTCAGTTACTGACTGAATCACTGCCAGAACCAGTTCCCTACCAAGGAAAAGTCGCCAGCCTTATTAATAGGTTTGAGAGTTTTCAGCAGCCAGATGAAGAGGTTTGAATCACCCTAACCTGCTGTAATACCACAGCTTGCCATTTGTTCTTATTAGTGTTTCTTTTACCAAGGAGGAAATAAAGGCTCAGGTGCCTTCCTGCAGTAATGGCAAGCAGGAGAAAATCTGAAAACAGGAGCTTGAGCAAGTTAGTAACTTGATATCAAGAGGAATCAGACCTGCCAGTAGTGCTCAGCTACACATCACCAGCCTTGGCTTTAGTGTGGGCCTTACTGAATCCTGGCTTCTAATCTGTGCTTTGAGAAGCAGAGAGAGAGGAGCAGTGGATGAGTATTTTAGTTTTAACTGTGATCTGTTTGAAACGTGTTAAGGCTTTGGGATATCAGAAAACATCTGAGTTCCAAGCCTATGGAGCAGGGACAGACATAGGAGCTCATGTGGCTTTCGGTTTATCACACAGATGAAGGAGGGAGGGAATCTGGCTTCTTGGTTTTGTCATGTATATTTAGGCTATGGTTCAGATTATTTTTTTCTCTAAGTCCTTTATTTTGGTATTTGTTTTTGATGTTTTTTTACTTTAAGGATTCTACGATTCTAAGATTTAGAGTTGGAAGGGACACATGAAGCTCACCTACTCCAATTCTCCTGCAATGAGCAGGGACATGCCCAGCTTGGTCAGGGGCTCAGAGCCTGGCCCAGTTGGAGGCACCCACCACATCTCTGGGCAACCTGTGCCAGTGCCTCCCCACTCTCACTGTAAAGTTCAGCTCTGGCAGAAGTGTCTTTTTTTTTTTCCTGAAATGGAAGGGGAAAGACGCTCTGAACTCTAGGAATATGTTTCCCTGTGTTATATTCATTATATATTCATTGCCCTGTAATTTAGCCCTGAAATGACCTTTGGAGGTCTCTTGTCTTAGTCAAGCAGGGCCAGCTTCAGAATTCCCAACACTGAAGATCCCACAGCCCCCATGGCCATTATTGTACTGTTAAACTCACTCTGTTTGCTGCTTCTCATCCTTTTGCTATGTACTTCCAAAGGAAACGGTGCTCAGTTCTCTCTGTATCTCCCATTAGCTAGTCACAGACAAGCAGTAGGGTTCCCCTTTGCCTTTTCCTCAGCCTGAACAAACCCATTTCTCTGTCTTTCCCTGCATGTAGATTGAGCTTCCCACAGCTTTTCTGCAGCCTGGCAAGGTGTAGTACCTCTCTGCTCCCCCAGTCCCCACCCCTGGGGATCACTGCTGCTGCTTGGCCTCCAGGTAGACCTGATAGCAGTGACCTTGGAGCCTGCTGGTCCGGCCAGTTCTCCACCCACCTTGCTGTCTGCCCAGCTCTGCTCTGTTACAACCCGTGATATGATGCCATCTGAAAATAAAGCAGAACAGAAAAACACCTCTAACAAAAAAGAAAAGCAGGGCAGTCTGAGTTTCCTTATCCTTCAGGAAAGGAGAGAATCAGCAGACGGAATGCTTGCAGGTCAGTGTGTAATGCCTTTTAATCCCAGGCAAACAATCAAACACTGAATGTGTTGGCTGGATATATAGTATAATAGCTGCGTATATAAAAGGCGCTCAGGGATTGCTGTTACACCAGCTATGCTGTAATTATACAAGCAGCCAACAACAACTGTTAAGGGCACAAAACATACGCACATTGTGGCTGTGGAGGAGGCAACCTTTGGAACTTGCTGCCTCTGTGCTGTGCTATTGCTGGTTGTGCACAGGCCGTTACCAGCAGCTCTGTTTGTGATTTGTCCAATGGCTCTGTCGTTATCATACCATAATAGATATTAATATTGTACCTAAACATTTAAGTAGGGCCATGCAAACCCAGCTTGATTCCTTTTGTCAAAACTGCTTGACGGCTCTTATGACAAGGAGCCCTGTGCTAATTATCTCATTATAAACACTCTGGGAGCCTGTACCTTAATTGTTGCAGCTAATGAAAAATGATTGTTTGAACCTTGCATTCGTGTGAGTGTTACACGAAAAAGGAAGACTACCCCAAAGCAACAGTCAGCAGTAATACTTTTTGTCGGATGGATATGAGAACTCATTGCTTCCGTGTCCCTCCTTCCCCCAGTACCCATCACCACCTGGCCTGGCTGGACAAGCAGATGAAGAAACTGACACTGTGCAGATCTAAGGTGGGGTTTGGCTCCTGATTAAAACACTCAGATCCAGGATGTGAGGATGACTAGGTAAATTCAGTGCTGGATTTGACCTCCCCAAGCTGCCAGGTTAGGACTGATGTCATGTGGTTGCTCAGGTGTGGGTATCTGGTGCTTTTGAAAACATCAGGAGACTCCACCTTAGTCCCAGGTAATGCACAGTCCCTGTGCATTATCTGCCTACCCTATGGGTGTCCAGCCTTTGGGCTTGCCTGGACCACACTGAGTGAAGAGGAATCGTCTTGAGCCACATCTATGTTGCTCACTCCAAAAGTAATGCCTTCTATTTATTTCCACAGAAATGACAGCAGATACAAATACCACAGTAATGCTATTTGATGGAGCAAATTCTCAGCTATGAAACACAATTTTTCCACACAGTCAATGCCATTATTATGCATTTTTGCCAGCAGTGAACAAGATCCTGTATGCCATGCTTGTAACAATCTGCACCAATGGAGGTGGCCCACTGTTGTTGTGTCACTGCCTCACTGTGCTCGCATCCTCTGGTTGGTCTCTAGAAATGTTCAGTGTCAATGAATGTCAGTGGGTGCCATTTTTTCCACATGGAGAAAATGAGTTCCACCCCTTTTCTTCATATGCACTTACATGTCAGGTGATATTGAGTGCCCTTGTGGTGCCCTATGTCACATTGCAATGTGTAATGGGATATCGATGGGAAGGCTCAGCCTCAACTGCCATCCCACCAACATCTGTCTCTGATGTCATGGGTCAATGGGTTGGGCATGCCTGGCCTAGCCCGTGTGGATGTCTTGCTTGAACTGCTTGAGCTCTGCTGGTATCTAGGCTCCGTTGGATGTGGAGTAGGTGTCCGTAGGCACGCCTCAGTTTAAATGTCTTAATCTCAAACTGAAACCAGCCCTGAAGTCCCCTGGAGATTAACCATCTTATTGTGTCAGCTTGGGAAGGTCATGGGAAATCCCACGTATTCCTATGAGGTGGGATTTTATCCACCGTCCCCACTTTATCTTTGTCTCTGGGCTTGACTTGCAGCAGAACAACCCCAGATGCTCCAGAATTGTGCTTGGTGATGCTGCTGTTCCTCAAACATCAGCTGCCCAAGGGCTGTAGGATGAAATCTGGGCTCATGCCCTTATGCAGAAGTCAGCCAGCCTTCCCCGTGCAGCTTTCGGGCGGTGTGCATGTGTGCCCAGCCAGTAAGGAACACAGGCCTCCAGGGAACCAGGGTCTGCACTGGGGCTGTGGGGGAAGAAGGGGACTGAGGGGAGAAGAAAGCCAGCTCCAGGCACAGTTTGTCCAATAACCTCATTTTCAGGTCACTGATCACCTGAAAAGCCAGTAGGGTCTGGACTAAGGGATGCCCCTCTCTGGTGTTCAGAAGGAAAATGAGGAGCTTTGAAATCTGTGATGCCCTGGGCTCACGCACTTGTTTTGTACAGTTACAGATGGCTCATGAAGCACTGTAAAATCTAGCTGTAATAAACAGATTACATTTACCGTCACATCTAGCTGCTGGTGCTTAGGGTGAGGAGAGGCTGGCAGTCTCTGTACAGGACAATGGGCAAGTAGAGGCTGGAGGAGAATCAGGTGAGAACTGCAGGAGTGGCAGCCCTGACTCCTTGTCCTCAAACTGTGTCACTTGCTGTTGCTGATGTTACTGTTACAGAGGCAGGGTCTCTTTTCAGTCCTTTATAGTTAATCTGGGTTCATCATCATTATCTGTTCCTGCCCCCTCTGGCAGGTCCATCTGTGGTTAAAGTTTGACTCTACTTTCCCTTGCATTTCTGCAGCACCTTTTCATGCCTCTGGGTCCCACCATGCGCTGCAGAGTTAAATTGGTTGGTACGCTTGAGGCAATTTACCCTTGATTAAAGAAGACAGGTCTCTGTGGTGATGGAGTGGTGGATTATGCTTTTTAAAAAGGAATTCCCTGCTGGGTTACACCAGAGGAAGCCCTGTTGCTGTCTTTCTTTCCTTCTGAAAGGGTTACCATGGTATTATGCTCTAAATTATATCTGTCATCTCCGTAAAATAACCATAGACTCGACAGGGTTGTATTTTGCTTTTTATTCCCATTTCTAACAAGATTTTCAAGCAGCATGTCACATTAAGATCACAGCAGAGGAGAAGAGACGGCATCCCTCTGCCTGCTGACGTGACGACAGCGGTGGTTCCCAGCTCAGCTGCTCCTTCACACGGGCTCCAGCAGATTTCCCTCTGCTTGGAATGGGGGAGCAATGAAGGGGGCACCTTCATGTTCCCTAGTCTGGCATAGTTTGTATAGCTGTGGATTTGAATCTGGGTCCTTGTTTGCAACTCTGTAGGTTTGCTTTGCTGACCCATCTCAGATGCTCTTTTGAATCTTAGTGTGCTCTAAGCCAGTGTGGTTTTAGAGCTTCTGTCCCCTCTGTCTTGTTCTTTCTGCCATTTCTGATCTGGTGGGTGGCAGCCCTGCCCATGGCAAGACTGGGTTGTCTTTAAGGTGTCTTCCAACCCAAGCCATGCTATGGCCGCTCTGCAAAGTGAGGAAAGGGAAGAAGTTTGGATATTAAGTTAATAAATTTGTTAAAGAACAGCAAAGTGTGAATATTTTCCCCTCTTATGCGGCCTTGACATGTGCTTGCGTCAAGACAACAGCATCTTCTGTGGCTTGAGGTGTCTTTGGAGAGTTTGAGTGATAGATTTTATTTTAACATCACTTTACAACTTGATGGGTTGCACCTTTGCCTTTTCTCTTTTCAGGCTGTCAGCTGTTCTCTCACTCATTTTGTTTCTGAAATAAATAAAATAATGATTTGGCAGCTGTAATGACAAATATGAAACCCAAATGATTTGAGCCACGGGCCAGTGAGCTGAGAAGGAACACTTTACATTGCTTTTAATGCATTTTCTATTTTATATATAAATAATTAGATGTTAGGAATAAAGGCTGTCTGCTTAATTCATGCTATTGAAAGCCTCGTGTGCTGTTAATAGGCTTAGTTATAGGAGACACCTCTTTGAAATATAGTTCTTTTATGCATTTTAATAGAGTTCGTGGTAAACATACTGTGATAAGCAGACAGCAGCTCATATTTCCTGTAGGCAGAATGCACCTAATTAAAATTAATTGATTTTTAAAAAATCATCACCAGTAACATTTCCAAATGTTCTTTTCCCTCTTGAAGAAGCACCCACAGCATGGTGCAGGGTGCTAGGGACCCATCTGGGCTGGCACCGGGCTCTCCATGCTCTCTGGTGCTGAGATCAGGATCACCAGCACAGCCAGGCTGCACTGGGGATTCTGTCTGGATTCTCAAAATAGATATAAAGAATATAAATGCGTTGGGAAATGTGGAGTAACAGAGGGCACGTTCTCCAGGGGCTGTCTGTTGTAGTAGGCAGGGGCTTATTCAGAAGTTCACATTCAGGGTGCTGTAGTAACTCCACATTTACAGCCCATTCTGTTGCGGATGCTGGAGGTAAGGTTGGTCCCTGAGTGCTCTGAAGGGTTTTCTGGGGTTTCCTGACTGTCTCTGCTCCCCACAGGGCCTTCTGTTTTCTACCCCTGAATGTCTGAAGCAACCCCAAGACCTGGTGAAGCTCTACCTGCATGAGTCAAACCGGGTATACCGGGATAAGATGGTTGAAGGAAAAGATTATGGCACCTTTGATAAAATCCAGCTGGAGATGGTGAAGAAATTCTATGATGTAAGTGTTGAGGTTCATGACTCTGATAGTAACATGCACACTCACAAGAAAAGTCAAATTCCTTGGGAGAACAGAGGTTGACTCAAAGTCTGCTCACGTCTTGCTTGCCTGGAGGGCAATGCTCCTGACAGGAGCCCAGGAGTCACATCTGTCATCCATGTTCTGGGCTGCCAGTGTGATATGGGTAAATGATACACCCCGTAAGGTTCTTGAGAAGAAGAGATTTGGACTCTGTGAATTGACTAAATTGATTTATTTAAGTGCTTTGAGTCTCACATTGTACAAGCAGGAGAATGGTCACATCCCCCTGCTCTGAGTGGATGCAGAGGGGTTGCAGGCACAAATCCTTAGCGCTTTGTTGTCCAACCAGGCTTGCCTGGGCCACACTGAGTGAAGAGGAATTGTCTTGGGCTGCATACAGAATATGTAATACAGTTAATGTATGTAAGTAACAAAACTTTTTAATATATATATATACATTTAATACGATTAAAAAAAAACCCACAAAAAAAACATAAAACTAGTGGGATATTTGACCTTGTGTTTTGTGGAACTAATGCATCAGCCTGGTTCTATGGAAGTGGTTGCAATTCTCAGTGTGCACATCAGAGATTTTTGATGAATTTTTTTCTCTTCATATCCTTGAGAAAAGCTGTTCACAAATGTTTGTACTGCTGAAAAGCAATGACATGAATAAGACATGTGGCCTCTCTCTCAGTTTCAGGTTGCAAGACCCTTTTCCAGGGCCCAGAGCCATAGTTTCAGGTTGAGAGAGTCATTCTCAGGGTCTAAATCCTCATTGTAGGGTTCAAAACTTCATTTTAAGGAAGAACAATTACTTTTTAGGTCACAATCTTGTAAAGCTCTATACTATCTCTTGGAGGTTAGAAAACATGAACAGAAACCAAAGGCTCCATTTTACAGACTGAAGCTTCATTGTTAAGCACCAAACTCTTATTTTCCAGGTCTAGAGCCTATACTTGGGATACAAAGCTACTGTTTAATCATCTGCAGCCTAATTTTTCAGGCCTGGAGTCTTATTTTAGGGCCCAAAACGTTACTTTTAGGGCACAAAGCCTCCTCTTGGATGTCCATGGCATTCTCTGACAGGACGAAGCCTCATTCTAGGGGCCAGGGTCTGAATTTTAGAGCCCGAAGTCTCCTTTAACAGCCAACTCCTTTCCCACCCACTAGCCACCACCTTTGTGAGGGCCCAAAGCCTAATTTAAGTGCTCAGAGTCTCCTTTCTAGTGCCCAAAGCCACATCCCAGGAACCAAAGACTGATATTCAGGGCCCAGAGTTTCTTTTGAGGATCAAAGTCACATTGTGATAGGTCAAAGCACCACTTCAGGATCCAGCTCCTGAGCTGGAGATTTGAAAGCCCCATCCTTTGTAGACCACAAGCCCTTTTTTTCCACTCTGAAGCATACTAATGAGGTCCAAAGCTGCTTTTTTATTGCCCAAAGCCTCGTTTAAGCCAGGTTGATGGTTGGACATGGTGATCTTGAAGGTCTTTTCCAACCTAAATGATTCTTTGTTATGGCTGTGAATGCAGAGCTTTTCTTGTGGCCACATTTTCCTATGGAAGTGTGTTGAGTTCTCATGAGTTCCATTTCTTTCCTCCTTTTTCCCTGTTGCCCTCTTCCAACACATAGCTGTAAGCACATGGGCATTAGGGGTCGTTTGCTAGTTAGCTGTACTTGGAAAGATGTCATAGAGCTGTATTTTTACTTCTGTATTTGTTATATACATATGTATATGTTTCTTTGGCAGGACATTGAGGAGACCTTAGAGCAAACCAAGCAAATGAATGTTTATTGCCATTTTGCTAAAGGCATTGGTGAACCTAGCTACAGGCCTGTTCCAACCTGGGAGGAGTTGAACAAGATCCTCGTGGAAGCGTTGGACAACTACAATGAAGTCAATGCTGCCATGAACCTGGTACTATTTGAGGATGCCATGTGCCATGTGTAAGAGGATTTTCTGGTTTTATAGTCTCCTCATAGCACTCATCTGCACAGATTGCTTCCATCAAGTTGTAGGTCTCTTTGTTTGCAGCTGATGGAGCTGGAGGTGTGGAGAAGCCCCATGTGACATGTCCTGCACAAATGCTACAGTTCTTCTGCAGCCAATGTGGAAACCATGAGGATACCTGGGGCTGGGAGATGGGGATATTGCATGCTGGTGGTAATTTTAGAGTCTGGTTACCTATGTAATATCTTCAGCCCTCAGAGCTCTCTCTGCGTATTGTGTGGCCATTTATTGGAAGTGACACTGTTCCAGCACTTGATTATTTTTGTGGGCCTTCAATTCACAGCCAGCTTTGGGATTTCCCTAAATGCTTTCCCAGCTGGTTTAGAACCACGTTTACACAGTTTCTTCATGGGATTTTCAAATGCACTTAGAGTGACGTGTGCATCCAGACAGCTGGTTTAAACGTTCTCAGGTATTTGAACTGCTTTGTTTTTTGTTTTGTTTTTTTTTAAATCCCAGTTGCATAAATAGGCAGCTGGAGGTCCGATGGAAATTGAACATGTGGGATTCTATGAAAACAGCAAGTCTTCAGTCTGTGGTTATGAATCCACTTAGATGTCTTGGTGCAGATAGTGAGGTGTACCTTCAATTTTCAGAAATCATCTATATGCTTGTTGGGGATCCCAGCAGGGACAGAGCTTCACCTCCATGTGCAGAAATGCAGATCTGGCTCTGGACTGCTTCAGAAGAGGGGACCTCTAGCATAAGTGAACATTTTAGCTGTTTTTTGCTTTCTTTCTGAACGCATTGTCTCTAGAGGTGCAGGTTTGTATACTAGTGCATACAATTTCAACTCTTGCTGGACATAGCAACCTAATGAAGTCGATCCCATGGCAGTTTTATATATTTAATATTGGCACCATATATACATCTGGTACTAATGGATTTTAACTTGTCACTTAACTGTTTCTGTTCTGAGAACTGAACATCCCATTACTTCTGCGCTGTAGTGTGCTGGCGTTATGCTCTGGGAGATCTTCCCCATAGTGTGGGCTTTTACTCCTTTGTATTAATGAGCCATACTCTCCTGGGTGTTTCTGCTTCCAGGAAGGTGTCAGTGGCGTTAAACTTGTCCTTCCTGAGCACTAGATGTAAACTGTGATTTGTGATAAGACTTGATGTTGTCCTTCCAGTAAATATTTTGAACAAGCAGGGAAGCAGGGTTTGAGTATCCAGCAGGATTTTCATTGAGGCTGGGTGAAATTTATTCATTTCATTTGGAAATGCACATTGCATAAATGCAATATCCAATCCATCCCAAATAGTTTACAAATTTCAACTTGAATTTGCTGGAAAATTTCATTTCAGGGGAAAAAGAAAAGAAGAAACTAAAGTTTATGGACTGAATTTATGTAAGGAAGTGGGAGTTATCTGTCTGTCACATCCCTGTGGGTCATCATGCACATTCACAAAACACACAGCCCTGGAATGCACATCACTTGGAGAGCTAAAATTGAAAGTGCTGAAGCTCTCTGCACAGACTGGATTGCATTTCTGGGTGTAATAAAGCAGTACAGTATTTCTCACAATGCAGATTGGTCTAGGAAGGCACTCAGTTTAAGTGAGCTAAATAAAGGCAGTGATGTGAAGAGAGGAGTTGTGTTTAAGATGCAGGACAGTGAGGTTTTCACAGGTAGGATCTCAAAACTCTCCTTAGTCAGAGTTTCAGTAAGTGTGGATGTCACCTTTTGCTTGAAGAGAATAAATCTGAAACCTGCAAGGTTCACCCTGGGACTCTCAGTACAAGTGAACGGAGTGGGGAAATAAGTAGTGGTGTTTGGTTAAGTACACAACACAAACTGTTTTCTGGACAGGATTTATGCCATGGAAGACATATACAGACAGGTACTATGGCATAGCAGGATGCGTCATGGGCCCTAAATGCTTTATGAAGATGAACCTAACGAGAGTTGCATCAGTTCCTTGAATTTTGCTTCCAGTCTTTGCACATCCATGTAATATGCTTTTTCTCTCATGCTCGCTGCAAAGATGGCCAGACTTTCATCTTTTTTACTGATTTCTGTCCATTAGGACTTGGCAGCTAGAATAAGAACTGGACGCAGTCCAAATTGCCACCAAACTGTTTTTTTCATCAGCCGTGCCCTTTATATAGGTCTCAGCGGAGATTGGGATTGCTGACACGTCTCTTAGGGTGACATTTTTCATCTCATTCAGAATACAATTTCTTAGTGAATAAAATATGTATAGAAAAGCAGTGGGCAGAGAAAAAGAAAAAAAATACTCTTATTAAGGAGAGATTTCGTATGCTTCAATTTAGTTGCCGCATCAACCGTATCCTGGAGTCCCCCCGAGGAAACGCGCTCTTGGTTGGTGTGGGCGGCAGCGGCAAGCAGAGCCTGACCAGGCTGGCAGCCTTCATCAGCTCTCTGGAGGTCTTCCAGATCACTTTGAGGAAAGGCTACGGGATCCCTGACCTGAAAGTAGGTGACTTTAAGGGAAAGGAAGTAAAAAGCAGAACTTGCCCTGGAAACAACTTGGTCTTGATGATTACCAAGCAGTGTGGATGTGAAAATGGAAAAGCTCCTGCCATGATACTTGTCTGCAGAGTGGAGAAATTTGTCTTCTTGAAGTGTGTTTACACACAGATGCAGACTGATGTGCTGGCCCCAGCCATTCTGTGAGCTGGCCAGGTCTTCAACCAAAGGTTTTGGATTAGCAGTGTTAGTGAACCCATCCATATCTTGTTTGTTCAATGAGCAGAAAATGTAAAGGAGCAGAAAAGTTCCAGTTATTAATTATGACCAAAACAGGACATAGTAATTAGCTGATTGGTGAGATGTCTGTTACAGGGTGATTTTGAAGTGGGAAAGGAGCAGGAGAGAGACGTAGAGCTCTCAAATCATAGCCAGTTCTTCATCTGGCATTTGAGGTAAGGGAGGGACTGAGCGAGCAGTGGGTGGATCACTACAGATACATACAGGCTAGCAAGCTTAAGAGTTAGAAATCAACATTGAAAAATATCACTGGAATGTTTAAAAGTCCATTAGCTTCTGGTACAAGAACTCTCTTTAAAAATGTTGCAAAAATCTCAACCACAGTAACTTCAGTCTATTCTGTCTGGCAGATGTGATAGCTGATAGGATCCTGGGTTCCTTCCCCATCACAGACAGGACAGGAGATCTCAGGGTAGTGAGTGCCATTGGCAAAGCATGGAGCACAGCTGGTGTCTTCCCATCCTAACCAAGGCTTTCCCAGTTGCTTACCATTTTTTCCGAGCTCTGCAAACAGGAGCTGATCAGGTGTGGCTTTTTCTGTATCTTCAGATCAGTGCTCTCGCTGGGCTGGTCCTGTGCTCAAGTTTCTAAACTGTCATTAACTCTAACTCTAGGACTTCAGTAGGAGCTGCAGCAGTCGGAAGGCCAATATTTATAACACAGCAGTTGCAGGACTGTTGTCTGTAGTGCCTCCATCTTCCTTTGGATGACCTGTGGTTGTGGACAGGATGTTTTCTTTATGTCACACCAAGCTGTCCTGCCTATTTTCAGCTCCCTTCTGTGTTTTCAGCCTCACCTGTGGGATTTTGTAGCTTCTACCTGCCTACTCATTTAGGAAGCCTGCACTCCCAATGTAGCTCGATCCCAACATTAATAAATGTGTTTTCAAAGCACCTCAGTGCTTCTCTGTCTGCAGAGGTGGAAGGTAATTTGATGTTCCCTTCACTCTGTATTCATTTTAAAAGAATTTATGAGGGGTGAAGGTTTGTTTGTTTTTTCCTCATCTGTGGAAGAGCAAGATGGTGACAGATCACCCTGTCTGCCGTTGGCCCACCCTGCTGTTACAAGTGATCTAATCCAAATATCTGGTGATTAATGGAACAGATTACTCTTTTAGAAGAAATGTAGTCGCTTGCTGAATTTCAGAAGTTTCTGGAGTGGTGTGCTACTTTGGGCACTTCTTTATGTCTTGTGTCCTGCTTAGAGGGGCAGGAATGGAAGGATGGTATCTAGCCCATTTTTGGACATCCCCTAAGTCCACTTGCTTTTCAACCTCCAGGCAGACCTGGCAAACCTGTACCTGAAAGCTGGTTTGAAGAACGTAGGCACTGTGTTCCTGATGACTGATCTACAGGTGGCTGACGAACAGTTCTTGGTGCTGGTAAATGACTTGTTAGCATCAGGTATGTCTCATCTTGCTTTTACTTCTCCTCTCCCCTTTTTCAATGTCAGTTTGCTCATAGTAGTATCCATAGCTCTGGGAAGTGCTGCAGGGCAGTATAGGAAGTGAATTAGGAGATGTGTGGGCCAAAATCTAAAATCAGGTATCCTTGCTGAGGATGCATTTTATCTGGTAGGTTTTTTCTCTCTGTTATCCCCTTCCTGTTTTTCCTGTTCTTTTATGTTATGCTGCCTATGTATGTTATGTTGTCTGTTGTGATGTTGCAGCTGAGGACAAAGCCAAAGGAATGTATCAGAAGAGGAGGAGTTTGACCTGTGAATCCCATGCATCCACATTCTGAGTGTCTGATGAAATAAGATTGCTTCTGACTAGAACGTGTGTGTTGGTGAATGATCTTAAAGCTACCCTATCTGTGGGTGTCACATGGCTGCTTATCCCATTCCATCCATTTTCCTCTTCATTTTTCTATGTGCATTTAAGTTTTTCTTTTGCTGCTTGCTTGAACAATTTGCATACCAGTGTGTCTCCCTGCAGATGCCTGGCTGCCATGCAGAATGTAGCATGAATGTGTACACGAGTACTTCCCCTGCAGGGTGCACTGCAACTATGGTGCACTTCGGAGCACCATGGGTGCTAAGTAACCCAGGGAGGCATTATTTCCCATTCTCCCTGGTAAATCACTGCTATAACGGCGTGCCACTTGTTTATGAGCCAGAGTAAGAAGATACCAGCTGGTTCAGGTGACCTCTGTGGATGGTGCAGGGTGGAGAGTTGACAGCGCAGGGGACGGATAGTTTGTGAGTAACTCCAAAGTCAACATATGTGACTATAAATTGGCCAGATGGTTGGAGCAGCAAACAAGTCCTGCCTGTGATGAATTCATAACCAGGTGTAAGGACAGGGGATGCTGTGGAGGGCAGCAAGTAGTTCCCACTGTCTCGTTGCCTGCTGCAGATGACACAAGAATCTCCTGACTCTAAATGGAGCTTTGCAATGTCCTGCAGCAAGGGTTGAGTTGTCAAGGTCATTTTATGGTTCCTTTGAAAAGTGTTGTGGTTTTTCTATGGTTGCTTTGTGGAAAAATGGGACAGACTGGACTTTTGTTCGAGGCTCACACTGCAGCACAGAATTGGAGCTGCACTGAGGAGGTGACTGTGCAGGGACCCTGCCTGTCTGTGACATGGGCTGGAGCTGCCTGGGGTGAGTGCTGACTGCTCTAGCAGCTCACTGTTATCTACGTGATTGCATCTTCTTACTTGTTTCTATCTTCATTGAAGAAACCAGGAGAAAATACATGTTATAAGCTGGTTAGTGCTCATATTGATGGTCTCTCACTCAATAACAATGATTTCAATCAAATCAGCTGCCAGAAAGGATGTGAAGAGTGGCAAACTGAGGAACCAGTTTGGTTGGGTACGTTTTGGGCAATCAAGCTGCATAGCTGTTAACTTTTCAAAACTCCTTTACAAGTTTTTAGTGCCCTGGGGCTTATTTGAAAGTTCTGTATATGGCACTGAACGGCTGCAGAAATTGTACAGGTATCAAATTTGTTTATAGTACTAAAAAAAATGTCATTATTGTGTAATGCATAATAGACGTTTGATTATTATTATTTGTAATCAAATCAGCACTGCTAATGAGAAAAAAATGTACTTCCTGTACTTTGACTGTACTGCATGATTGCTTACCCTGGGCTTTGTATAAGAGAGTTGGCTCTCACAAGTGTTTATGTTTCAGCAAAGTGACCTTCTGTGCCACCTTCGTGCTGCTGGGGTTCATGGGCACCTGATGTGATGACTTCTGTCTGGAAAGGGAGGCAGCTGCATCACTTTGCTCTAAGGCTGCAACAGAATCCAGCCCAGCAAACCAGAATGTACCCTCTTCTCTTAGGTGAAATCCCTGATCTCTTCCCGGATGATGAAGTTGAAAACATCATCAACAGTGTGAGGAATGAAGTCAAAGGCCAGGGCCTGGTGGACACCAGAGAGACTTGCTGGAAGTTCTTCATAGAGCGTGTTCGACGACAGCTGAAGGTGTGACAGTGGCTGTGGGAGCTTGGGTCCCCTCCATCTACGTCAGTGAAGGGCCATGGGCTGGAAGTCCTTTGGGCTGCATTGTAGGGCCTGCAGCCTGGAAGTCCTTTTTTGCCTGTTCCTGATATTCATGATTCTCTTAGCAAGTACTGAGGCATAAAAATCACTGTCTGTAGTCATTACTTTCTGGGCTTTGGGCAGCGCTATGGGAGTTGTATGTTTTCAGTTTCAAGAGCTGAGCAGGACCAGCCTTTCCATTTTCAAAGCAATGCACCAGGGGTTTAGCTGGGGTGTGTCAGTACTAAGTCTTATTGCTTGGAAAAGTTGCACAGGGAGTCTGCCTTCATGTTGTTGACAATCTGTAACCAGAAGAATTTAGAAAACATTATCTTAAAACCATAGTGCTGGGAACTGAGTGGGGCATGACATACTTACAAGATTTATTTATTTGCAGCCCATATTCCCAGCTCTAGAGAAGGGAAATGCTTCCCCTATAAATACTTCCAAATATCCCAAAATAATTCTGGGACTTTCAAGCATGTTTAGTATGTGGAGAAAGTACTGCAAGGAATTGGAATTTTCCAGGAGGTATTTGCCCATCTGCAGAACCACGCAGTTCTGGGATCCCAAATCAAAGAGGCTAGATGGGCAGAGGGTGAAGACTTGACCTTTGCTCAGTGAAGACCAATCCTTCTTCTTGTTGAAGACATGTTGAAGGGACATGTTCATTGAGGTGGGGTTCCCTGTTCTCTTTTTTATGTAGGTGGGCATGTGTTTAGGATCAGGAACAAGCAGAAAGTTGAATTTTAGGAGAAAATTTGAGGGTCGTGCTACAGTATATATGACCAAGGAGAAGGAATCCGGCCCCTCTGCCACTGTGGAGGAGGATTTCTGACAGACTCTAAGGCTGTTCTGTGGGTCTTCGAGCACCTTGGTTGTATTCTGCCTAGTGCCTCACCCTCAGTATATTCCTGATGGCTGTTCAGGTAAACTAAAAGGGCACTGTGAATGTGATTTCATGGAGTCTGATTGCTTTTCTTTGTCTGCCCTTCTCCTTAATGCTTTGTTAAAACAGATGGATGGGAAGTGCTCTTTTTTTTATCTCCATCATGTTCTGACATCATCGTGCACTGTGCAGAAAGCTGATGGAGCCATCACTGCCCAGACCTTGCTGGAATATACGGAGTGGCCAGGAGTGGGGCTTGGCCCAGTGGAGCCTGAGCACCAAAAAACCTTCTGCCTCAGGGTCTTGGGAGACTAGTGAAGGTGCAGAAGAGGGCTTTGGTATATAAAGAGCACCCTGAAGCTTGCCTGGCCCTCAGAGAGCAGCACAGAGGTGCCTGAGGCTTATGCTTGAAGGTGTAGGAAGGTTTTCCTATGGTTGTCTGCTGAATTCAGTGACTATTTTAGAGGAGCAGGAGCTCTGAGTCCAGCTGCATGCCCTGAAGTGGAAGCAGTCTTCCAGTGTTACAGGCTGGCTTTCACAGCATCTAAAAACCTGGTCTTGGCTCTTGGTAGAGGTGGTAACTCAGAGACACCCGAGTTGATGGCAGCCTGCCCTATGGCACTTGCAGGGCTGTGCAGGTACCAGCCTGGGCTGACAGACTGGAGAGGGGTGATTCACTGGGTTATGCTGCTTTCCACATTGGCCTTTGCTCAGATACTGCTACTTCACTGTGCGGTGTAAACCTGCCCGTGTCCTTATTTGTGCCTGTTTGGCAGAGCTTGTAAATCCAGCAACAGCAGTCTTACAGGAAAAGACCTGTGATAGATGATTCTGTCAGATTTTGGTCCTTGTGACTTACTTTGCTGTTGAAAATGGTGGTGAGGCAGCAAAGAGGAAAGGTAAGTTGCCTTTTCCTGGCTTCACACCCTGGGTGAGGAAGTTCCCTCTGGAAGAGGGAGAGATTGTGCTCTCCTGGCACCAGCATAGTAGGGGAACAAGTCCCCGACCTCTGGGGAGAGGGAGGTGGAAGAGAGAAGGATGCTGCAGTCTCAGAGGATGGAGAAGTGGTGCTGAAGAGGAGAGAGGAGGGGACAGTCCTTTGGCCAGGCCACAGAGTAATGTAAAGAGACATTTCCCACAGACCCATAGATTCTCTGCTGAAATACAGAAGCTTCTTGGAGCTCTTGGGTTAAAAAAAAAAGAGCTTGAAAAACAAATGTCCTTCTGTCTGAAAATGCAGAGAGCAGGAAAAACAAATTCCCAAATGCTTTTGTGTTCACTTCTCTTTGGTTTGAGTTTTGCCTCTCTAAAAAAAGTAAAAAAAGAGTAAATCTGCTGAAAGCAGACTTTGAATTTGAGTCACATCAGCCCTTTTCAGAGCTGGCTTTGGGCGAAACGATCTAGGCAGGCCTGCCTCAAAACCATGGTCCTGCCAGGACAATTCAGATCCATTCACTTCAGTTCCTTGTCGCACCTCTTGAATCTGGATGCCTGTTCTCTGCAGGGCTTTGTGCCACTGTGACAGCCCCAGAGAGCTGTTATATTAAACTGGCTGCAGCCGTGACACTGTGCCAAGCTGCTGCCTTTGACCATAATAATGCTTAATGCCACTGCTTGTTTTAATTGCAGTGTAGAAAACACATTTATTGCCAGGTTATGCCTTTTCTACGCCAGGCTCATAAAGTGCGAAGGCTCAGGGATCGAGGTTACCGAAACCTGAGGTGTTGGTGTGAGATCTGCCTTTGGGAACAACTGAAGGAGCCCACACCGGGCTGTGCACCTGATCCAGGCCTCAGCTCCTGGGTCCCTGGGGCTGAGCTGGGCCTCAGCTTGTGGCCTTGCTTCTCAGCCCGTCTCTCCTTGTGGCCCCTCAGGTTGCGTTGTGTTTTTCGCCTGTTGGCAACAAGCTGCGGGTGCGCAGCAGGAGGTTCCCCGCCATCGTGAGCTGCACGGCAATCGACTGGTTCCAGGAATGGCCGCAGGAGGCCCTGGAGTCCGTCAGCCTCCGCTTCCTGCGAGAGATGGACGGTGTGGAGGTGAGCACCTCGTCCAGCCGTCATAGAACAGCTCACGTGTGTTTATACTCTGATGGTATCATCAGTGAAATGATTGCCTTGCTGGCCAGAAGGGCCGCTTACAAATCAGTGCAGAAAATAACCCAGCGCTTCTGATTATTCAAGGGAACAAACACCTTTCTGTCCGCATGCGTATCTGAGAGCCGGTAATTCTCAAGGGCAAAGAGATGTCAAGTTCTCATTGGTGAGAACCTGCTGCTGGACTGAGGGAGAAGCAGTTCTGTTTGTTTTGTTTTTTCAGGATGGGGTTTTGGAAGAATGAAGTCTACAGTGTTTCTTTTCATGTCTGTGCACTTTCCCATTTGTACAGAAGGAAAGCTCAGATTTCTACTTAAAAGGCTGTAATTGTTAGGAGTCGAATGCTAGAAAAATTGCTGGGAATAAGATAAAGTATGAGATAAGAAAGATATAAAAAGAGGTATAAAGTGCACGAGCAGATGAAATTATTTTGGAGATAACAAATGAAAAGGGATCAGCTCTGATATTCTGCCCTGGATTTTGCTGCAGCAGTGTAAAATGTTAATAAATTCCTTCATATACAGCACAGGTCTGCACAACAGATAGTTGTTCTGTTTGAAACATTTTCTCTTTGTCTCCTATTCTCACTTCCAGGCTTCAGTGAAAGAGTCAATAAGCAAATTCATGGCCCATGTCCACATGAGTGTCAATGAGATGTCCCAGTTATATTTGAGCAACGAACGGCGATACAATTACACCACTCCCAAGTCATTCCTCGAGCAGATCAAACTCTACAAGAATTTGCTACTGAAAAAGAAAAAGGATTTAACAGCAAAAATGGAGAGGCTGGAGAATGGCCTGGAGAAGCTCAACAGTACATCTGCCCAGGTGAGGAAAGCCTGGGGTTGTACACTGGTTGTTTGGCTCAGAGGAGGGCTGAAGCTGTGCAGGGTGGAAGATCTGTGCTAGGTCCTGGCCCTAGACTGACTTGAACTGGATTCCTGGGGGATAAGTTCTGTTCTGTACTGGAGGGGAGGAGGGAAGAAATGTGTGTGTGGTCTCTGCTACTTGGGTGGTGCTAGTCCCAAATCACAGAAATTAAAACGGGATGGGGAACAGATGGGTGTGTACATCTTCTTTACATGGTTGTATTCCAGCTACAGTGACAAAATAACTTAGAAAAGGCAGGAAGAACAGTTGGTTTTGGAATTTCATCCAGGAAACCTATATCAACTTCAGTAAGATTCCCATCTTTTAAATTAAAGAATCCTTTAAAAATAAAGCCAATGTTCATTTGTCCTTGTGTTATGCTATCTGTCTGTAAGGAATACCAGTGCATGTCTGAAATGTAGATTAGCTGTCCTGAAATCCCCTGCTAAAAGCATCACTGGCATGCGTCTGTGGCAGTGACTGGATGCTGTTCTGAGTATTTCACAACCTCTCTTCACTGCCTCCAACTGCCTCTTATTCTCTCCATTACGTATTCTATTGACTCTTGTAAACATTCACTTACTAGCTCCTACTGAGGCAGATGGGCTTCTCCTGAAGCTGCTTCAGGAGCGCAGAGGTTGGTGTGAGGGAGGACTAGCAGGTTCCACCACTTTCCTGTGTGCTCCGGTGGCATAAATCATGTCTGTCATGCTCAACAGGTTACAGGCTTGGCAGGAGGGTGATGTATGGGTTTTATTAGCTCCTCTCAACTCCGATAGTCTACATCTCACTTCAAGCAGTTGCTTTCTGCGTGGCACAGGGCAGGTCTTTGAGGACAGGGGAAGGGAGAAGGCATGTTTCATGTGCCCTTAGGCTTCAGCACCTCCTTAGAAAGAACGCAGCTGAAGTTGACCAGCTGTTAGAGGAGACCGCTCATCACATCTTGTGAAGCCAGTTGGAGCTGAAAGCATTTGCCCTGTCTGCAGAACGGCCCTTACATCTGCCTTGACATGGGGTGCTGCTGGTTTCGCTGATCCCACAGCAGTAGACAAGATGGTTTAGATCTGTTCCTCCATTGAGAGCAAGTAAGACAGCAATGAGTCCCAGTAATGTTGGCCAAACATGGGAACCTTCTGTATGCTTCAGGCTTATCTCCATGGGGTGTTATGTTGGCAAGGGCTTACTGACGTGGGTGCTGTGGGTGCAGTGGGGATGGCATGGGAAGCCAAGCACCTGGGGGTCTTCTCTCATGTAGGTTTTGCTGTTGCAAAAAGAGTAAAGGAACACAAAGCTCACATCTGTTTGAAGTAAGGCTGGGGTGAGAGGTGCCAGTTTGTGAAGCTGATTAAGATGCAGAACAGCCAGGACAAATATGTCAAATTAGTATCTAAACTTAGAACTGGGCCTAAAATTAAACACCTAAATTATCAGTTGTGTATAACAGTCAAAACTGTTGTTGATTTGAAACCAGAGTGTGGATATTTAGTGTTATTGGAAATCGTACCAGGAATTTTGATCTTAAATATGGATTTAAATGTCTGAAATTTAGCATTCACTCGTGGAAATGGCTGGGCTTGGTGTTCACATGTACTGTCTGCAGATTGATGGTGCTTGGAAGCAGCATGCCATGGTTTTGGGTGTCCAAGGCAAGGAAGGAACGTTGTGATAACCTAGGTATGAAGGGTGCCATGGGGCTGAGAACTTGTGCTCCCTTTGTCCATGCTCTAGGCTCCTGGTGCATGGACGCAGGTGAGGAACTAGTTAGGAGTTCTGTGTATTTCTGTTCAGTGTTCCCTCATGGGACACTTGTGCAAGTAGTTACATTATTCTTTATGGCTTAGCCGGTCCACTGTCAAAGTAACCTCACCCTTTTAGTCTTCTCCCCACATCTCCATTTCTTTCCTTTTGGTGCTTGGTCATCTGTTTCTGACCAACTTTTCTTCTAAGGAAATGTTTTTTGTTTGCTCGCCAGCGTTTTTTGTTTGCTCCTTTCTGTGAAGATGGTGGTTGTCCTTTTCCGTACTCAGAAAAGCAGAAGCTGGCTTCCAGTTATTAGGACATAATGGATTTGAGAAGATTTGTGAGATGAGTCATTTGTTTTTCAGTGGTGTTTGCAATGAAGAGGTCAGTGCTCCACTCAGGGCCCGTTGCTGAGTAATTTTGAGGATTACTTCGGTTAATATTACAAATCTGGATTCCAGATTCGTCTTGCTTGCTCTATCAATTAGTTGCTGACCTTTGTGATGTATTTTGTGTTTTTGAAGCAAGGCAGGGACAGTCAGACAAAATGAGTCTCCTGGGAGTCTGCCCTCCAGGTTTTCTTTAATAATTCTTCTTCTGTCCTGGTGGTAGGCAAGTACTTCTTCCTTCCCTGTTGGAGTCACAGTACATTGCCCTTGTATCTCTAATTTGCTTTATTCTTTCCCTTTCCACCTCACATTACTAATTGCTTATCAGCAACTATCCCAGGCTCAGGAAGCTGCTTGTATGCTTTTCACATTTCTTACTGCAGTTTGAGATCGAATACTGACCTTTTGTGTCCAGTGATGGCATTCATAGTGCTAAGGCACATGCTGGATCTGTCTGCTCGCACCTTGATATAGTCATTATACTAAAATTGCCTGTGGGAATGAGGTTAATAGTGTTCTCTCTTTGCTTTGGGATAATTGTCTGCTGTGATGTTCTGCACCACTTCTGTCCCCCTTTGTACTGTTACTCTCATGTAATTCTTGCTTTTTCCAGCTTACCAGCCATGTGTTACTTAGAGGGGATCTTCTGCTTTTACTAGTGCTGGCAGATGCTGGAAAAGACAGTGGTGTTTGTCTTATCTTCCCTGGAGGTGGCAATGAATCTTCTGGATTATTGCTTATAATGTACGTGTCTCACACTGCTGCACCATTAGCAGTGAGGGCTCGTGCCTTCCAAGAGGGGTGAATGCCCAGACCCATGCTCTTATTCAGGACACGAGGCAGTGTCTTCATGCCTTTCTTGTGGATCTGCTTCTCTGTTTTTAGAAGTTCCCTGTGGTTCTGGAGGCCCTGACGTATGTGCCTGCATCCACATTTTCCCGAGCCTAAAGTGCCTTCCTGGGCTCTTTTGTAGACTGGTGTGTTTCTATTTTCAGCCTTACCATCCCATTCAGTGTCCACTATTTCCTTTGTACAGAGATCAGATGAATAGGGATCCCTGGCTTCGGTCACCAGGGTGGCTGTTTTTGTATGAAGACAAACGAGGTTTATCTCCATCAGCCTTCATCCTGTCCATCCAACATGTGTTCCAAGGAGCTGGTACCAGCTGGTACCAAAGGACTCGATGACATTTTCTGTGCTCATCTCCATTTGCATTGCACTGTTTGTGCATCATGTCGTTGCATGTTGTTTGTGGCCCCAAGCAGGAGCATCGTGGAGCTGACCCATGGAAATACAATTTAGAAAGAAGCTCAGGGGATTACAGTTGGCCCTGCCATTCTGAATGGTTAATGACACTTCTGTATTTTTTGGGGCAGGTGTGAACGAGGAGTATGGGGTTATCAGTGCAAGAAGACTGACTGCTGGAGAAGTCCTGGGCTGTGGGAAGGCAGATGGGAGCTATGCTGCGAAGGCCTTCTGCACTCTCCTGGCTAACAGATGTTAGTAATGGTCAGGCTCTAGGTTTGGAAATTTGGTAGCTGGAAATATGACAAGCACCTGGGTTCTCCAAAAAAACTAAAAAGCAAAGCCTAGCTGTGTGCACGAACTTTTAGGATGGAAGCTCCTCCTTGCTGAGAAAGGGGAGAAGTGTGGGGCCTTCTGTTACCTTGAGATCTATGGAGAGAGGAGAACTTTTCATGACTTTATTTCTAGCAGCACTCTGCTGGGGATGGCTCTGCATGGCATAGATGGGATCACATCCAAGGTTTCTGCTGTGTCTGTGCCTTCCCAGAGGCAGTGGCGTGAGGTCTCCCAGTAGACTGGGGTCTCATCAGGAGTTTTGATATCTAGGCAGTAGGATGTGCAGGAAGGAGAAATGAATATGACAGTTGTTGCTCTGGATCCAAGTGTGGTACTAAGACAAACTGTTTGCTGTGCTGGAGGGATGAAACTGGAGGAGTAAGGTCATCAGTTTGCATTCCTAACACCACCCCCAGGAAATCACTGAAGACAGTGAGCTTGATTATGTAGGCATTACTGCTGGTTCTTTCTATCTGCTGGACAAACACTCTTAAATTGTCCTTGCTCATCTATGTTTGAGCTTTATCCTCATTGGGAAAATGTGATTGTTTCCTAGCGTGGAGGTAAGGAAGGCTGCTGGTCACCAAAGTCCCCCCAGCATGCTGAGTTCTGCTGGTGGAGGGTCCAGCAGAGGATCCACACTGCAGCCCCAACCTGCACCATTTCTGCTGGGGCTTTAAGACATAACCCAAACCAGTTGGACAGTTGACTTAGTAACACACACTTCTCTGCACTGAGTTATTAGGAATTCTTTCAAGCAATAACTGATTTTCCTGATGATTTTGTTTTTCTTTAATCCTGACAATATGTTCTTGGCTGTTCTCATGGCCTATGCTGAGGGCTGAGTGTACATCTGTTCCTTCTGTAGAGCTGTGGAGAGCTCGTGGTTTATAATCCCTTTGTTGTGGTCATGTAAGCCCATAGAGCTCCCGGTTGTGTGTGCATCCAGTACGTGAGCACTGATTTGGGGCAGGTCACAAGCCAGATCTACAATCAGCAAAGCCTCCCACTTCAATTTCCTGCAATCTCAGAAGACTCAGAGCTGCAAGAGAGGTTGCTCTCTGGTTGCTGTCTGAGGGGATTACGTGCTCCTGCATGTCTGGAGTTGCTGGGATTTACGGGCGCTTCTTTGTGTTGGTTAAACCAAGGCTGTAGCCCTGGGCAGCAGGAGGTGGAAAATGAAGTGTGCAGTACAGAAGCACAGTGAGATTCCTAAGAAACTGCTCTCCACTTGAAGCTGATGACAAATGTCAATAGCTTCAATTTATGTGGGTTCCAAATGGTGCTGTCTCTTCTTGCATAAAAACAGAATTGTGAACGAAGACAATCATCTGACTTCCCTAATAGGGAGAGTTTTTACATGGCAAAGATGTACCCCAGGAGCTATTAACAATCCTTTATGAGCTCAACAGCAGGACAGCAAAAGACTCTGTAGTCTGCACAGGGGCTGTGTAAAATCATCAGAATGGCTTTTAGAAAGAAATCTTCTCAAGTGAGAGCTGGTGTGAGCATCCCAGCTGTGCAGCCATGGCTCGGAGGGCTCCTACCCTGCAGGGCTCAGCTGCTGCTCGGGGTGAGCTCAGGGAGCCCTGGCTCCTTGTGTGTGGGTCCTCAGAGCCTGCACATGGCAGAGCATCCCCTGCTCTGCTCTGCAGGTGTTGAGGTTGAAAAAGGAAAGTGTAGCTGGGCTGTAGTGTGTGTTACCTCCTCTGTGGGGTGTATCATAGAATACCCCCATCATAGAACAGCTTAGGTTGGAAGGAACCTCACAGCCCCCCAACCCTGACCCCAACCATGGGCTGGCAGCCCTCCCAGCTCAGGCTGCCCAGGGTCCATCCATTGGTCTCAGGCACCTCCAGGGATAGGGCACTCACACTTCTCGGGGCAGCAGTGCCAGAGCTTCACTGGCACTGGGTAGAGAATTTCCTCTGTTTTAACACAGAACCTAAATCTTCCCTCTTTTAGTTTAAAGCCATTATCCTTTGCCCTGTCACCACACTCCTTGACACAGAGTCCCTCTCCAGCTTTCCCGTAGGCCCCTTGAGGTACTGGAAGGCCACAGTGAGGTCTCCCCAGAGCCCTCTCCAGGCTGAACACGCTCAGCTCCCTCAGCCTTTCTTAACAGGAGGGGAGCTCCAGACCTCTGAGCATCTTTCTGGTCCTTCTCTGAACCCACTCCAATAGCTTCTCATCTTCCTTCTGCTGAGGGCTCCAGGCCTGGACACAGTGCTCCAGATGGGGCCTCGTGAGGATAGAGCAGAGGGGGACGGTCCCCTCCCTGCCCACTGCCAGCCCCGTGTTGATGCAGCTCAGGGTACTTTCTGGGCTGCAAGCACACTGTACTGGCTTGTATCAATGTTTTAATCCAACAGGATGCAATCTAATGATGGCTCTCGTATTGAAAGATGTGTGAAAGCTGTATGAATTGGGCTTTATAATGAGAGCAGCTTGCTGCAGGGATCTGGTGAAGCTCCTGTGTTGTGCCCACAAACACGTAACATGAAGGCTTTTACTTGCTTCCCAGTGAATCCTGCTTAAAGCAACATGTGCTTTGCCTTTTGCCTCTATCCTGTTCCCAAGCAGAGGCATTGAAGAGGGCTTTGACAACATCTTTAATGACTATTAATTAAAAAATTAATTAATTACCAGTCCTCTGGTTCTCTACAGGTTCCTCACTGCTAGCAGCCTGCTATGGTTTGTGCACCATGCACACGGGCTCCCCAACCCTTACATGAGAAACGAGGAGTGAAGCAGAACTCCAGTATCCTGCTGACAAACAGAAATATTGCGTTTCAGTGCTTGGTTTATACATGGGCCCTTCATGCTGTTAGCTACTGCTGAGTCCCCCTGGAGTGTGACCCACACTGTCAGACAGGGTGGGAAAGCAGAATGCTGAGCAGCTGTACACCCAAACATGCTTCTTTCCCCCAGGTGGATGACCTGAAGGCCAAGCTGGCAGCCCAGGAAGTGGAGCTGAAGCAGAAGAATGAGGCTGCTGATAAACTGATCCAGGTGGTGGGTGTGGAGACAGAGAAAGTGAGCAGGGAGAAGGTGGCTGCTGATGAAGAGGAGCGGAAAGTGGCACTCATCGCCCAGGAGGTCCAGCAGAAGCAGAAGGATTGTGAGGAGGACCTGGCCAAAGCTGAGCCTGCCCTTGCAGCTGCCCAGGCTGCTCTGAACACCCTGAACAAGGTAGGGCTGAGACTCCCATGGAAAGCTGGTGTCTGCAATAGAATCTGTCAGTGTCATCCACTGGCACAGGTTTTTGGGTTGATCCTGCTCCATTTTCTTCCTGGATTGTGCATACTTAGTCCAGAGGCTGCTCCAGTGCAGCCTCAGGAGGACCTGGAAGTATGCTGCTGTTCTCTGCTGGCTGACTCTACTGCTTGTCTTTCTGCCTCACAAGGAAGGAAGGTCCCAGGGAGGAGATGATACACCAGGCTTCATGACTGTTGTAGAATCCATAATGTTGTTGTGGTTTTTTTTGTGAGATAGAGCAAAAGTGCAGTTTTTCTGCACTTTTCTGTGCAAGCACACAATCACCCCAGTGGGAGCTGTATGCCACCTGCAGCACCACTAAGGCAGACTCGATGTCCAGCTGCTTGGAGCCTTTTCCCCAGCACACAGCTGTGTAGCTCAGGCTGACAGCTTTGTACACAGATGCTGGGCCTGCCCCACAGGTTGGCATACACACTGGTGGTGAGTGTGGGCATCCTCCAAGTCCCCATGTGGCCCATCTGCTGCTTTGGAAAGCAACTTGTGATGGGAAGGCTTGTGGCCCCCTTTTGTAGGGACAGTGTGAGCTTAGAGGCTGTCCTTTTCTTCTCCACCTGACTCCATGTGTGGGACAGCATTCCTCCTGCCCTCTGTTCACCCAAGGTATTTCTCAGGCCTTGCTGAGCATGGTGCTCAGTGTCTGATGCATGCTGCGTGGCCCCATAGATGCACTCACAGCTTGGCTTTTTGCTTGACACAAGAAGCACTGGTGCTGAAGCCTCACTGTGTGTCTGGATTTATCCAGCAGAGAGCTGTTGCTGAGCAGTGTCTTTGGGCAGAACAATCTCTTGGTGGGGTTGTACGTTGTTGCAGACAGGACCAGTCCAAAGAGAGAAGCCAGTGAGGAAATCAATAACCAGGAGATGTCCTCCTGCAGTAAGAGGTGGCCCAAAGTGATTGATTTAAGGAAAGAATTGTTACTTTGGGAAGATTTTTACATTTAGACTGCTCCAGGAGTTCCTGTTGGCAGCTCTGCATTGAGATGTGCCCCAGCGACACATTTCTGCTGTTGGTGTCCTGGCTGCAGTGAATGCAGCACCCGGACAGCGGGCAGAGAAGCGGCTGTACACCAGGTACAGTCAGAAAATCAGTTGTTTCCATGATTAGAATAGCTCAGTCATATCTCAAATCACAGCTCTGCCTTGGAGGGAAAAAACGAGTCATCAGGAATGGGTTTCCAAAGCGATTCCCTCTCCCAAGAGGTGGAGCAGAGTGGCGCAGCGGAAGCGTGCTGGGCCCATAACCCAGAGGTCGATGGATCGAAACCATCCTCTGCTAGGCTTTAGCTTTTGTTTGGCAGCTGGGACAGATGATGATCTCTGTCCTTTCTGGTTCTGCAGGCTGTACTGTTTTGGCACTTTTTTCCTGGAAGTGAAAGGTCTCTACAAAGGGGCCGTGCCTGCATCCTCATTACTTCTGGTTTCACGTTGGATTTGCATAAGGTTGCCATTATTTTTTTTTTTTCTAGATACCTTCAAGCTAATGCTTAGCAGAGCTCTCTAAGCCAAGAAGCAGCTGCAAGTTTGTTCAAATTCAGGCTTTCTTCGGTTGCACTGTGAGAAGCTGCTACAGCTCTTGTGCATCCCTTCACTTCAGTGCTCACAGCTTCTGCAGAGTGTGGTGGCAGTGTGAGTGTCTGAGGCAAACTGGGAGGCAATTGAAGGTGTCTCTGGCTGTACACAAAAATAAAAAACTCTCTCTTGCACACCTCTGTGCTGCCCTGAGCAGCCACAACTGCAGTCCTGGCACCCAGCGTGAGGCTCAAACCCACAGCATGGGGCTTAAACCCACAACGCTGGGATATGAGTGCCATGCTCTACTCACTGGGCTACAAGAGTTACTTGAGTATGGAAAGGCGTAATATCACGTGGCCCATGATGAATGCCACATAATGATTCTTACAGGCCCAGTAGAGAGAGCACCTGCTGAATCAGAAATGTACCTCCAGACATGATGCTGTGTTTGGGAACTTGGGAAAACGGGTTGTAGAGATTAAAAACAACAACAAAAAAAAAAAAAAAAAAAACAAAAAACAACAACAACAAAACAAAATCCTTTTGTCTCTCACAACACAGTCATGCCTGGGCTCCTTCTCAGCTCCTGGATCCCATAGACCTCAGAACACAGGATATGGGACTTCACAGATCTGCAACTCTCTCTCGTTTGCTGGGGTGGTGGTGGCATATCCACCTCAGGACTGCCTTCACCCCCATGGGTCTCCATTAGGCACAGTGCAGTTTTCCAAGAGGAGGCAGCAGCCGTCCTGCAGAGATGGGTGGGCAGCTTGGAGAGGCGGATGGTGCTTTGTCAGTGCCACCCAGTGTTTGCATGGATGATGATGAACCAAGGACAGTGACCCTCCTCCAAGCTGTGTGCAAGAGGTGTCCCCCAAGATGGTCCAGAGCCATTCAGGGAAGCCACAGTGGTCAGTGTTTCTGAGGCAGGCAGTGCTTGTTGTAAGCATCCTCACTGCAGTTCCCATCCTGCCAATGTGCAACACGTGGAGGAAGAATTCAGAGCAATTTACTGAGTTGTCCTGTAGTGGAAGTGCTCACTTCTTGGTGAAAAAGCAGCATTACCAGCTCAGCATCCCATTACCGGGGAGACAGAGGTTGAACGAGGACTGATGTCAAAGCCGTCCCTGCCACCCCAAGCACCAGAGCGCTGCCTGTCTCCAGCCAAGTGGGGACTCAGGATGGAGGAGAGCTTTCTGTGCTGTTCCTCTGTGCCCACAGTCAGCTCCGTGTCACTGAGCACGTTAATTAGAGACATTTTATACCGCCAAGTGCACACGGCTCCCAAGGGTCTGTCTCTGTCAGCTTGATTATTAACAAAAGCTAGTAGCAAGCAGAGACAACACGTTTGGTGACAGCTTCGTAGCTGACACCTTTCTCCCAAAAACAAATGCTCGGAGGTGCTGAACTTGCTTCAGTAGACAAACTGATGGAAGCAGAACATCAGAGAATGCAGATTAGAGTCACTGAGAGTTGGTAAAAACAAGGAACTACAGAAATTCATAGATTTTTCTAACACTGGTATTGATTATTGCCTTTGTCCTTGTTTTGCCTGGGATCTGAGAACAGCTGATTCAGCCGTGCTGTTTTTTCCTATGGAAAAGCTAACCTGTGTGTGCACAGAGAGGATTCAGGTGTTAACAGGGTTTTGTGCTTCAGTCAAGATCTGGCTACTGTTAGGGATGCACTGGAACTGCCTGGGTTGGAAGTAGGGAAGGTCAGACATGCCTCCAGGGATCAGTTCATCCCTTTTGAGAGCCAAGCAGCTCTCTCATGTGGGGACTGCTCTGTTGGTTGAGGTGCCTGAATTGGGTCTGGATGATGGAGAGGTGGCTGCGTGCAAGCTGTGAAGAATGAGTGTCTCTGACATGGGGAAAAGCTGAGCATGAAGGGAGCATGAGCTGCTCTGCAAGACAGTCTTAGAGGAGCTGGAGACTGCTATATAGAGATTGTTATCTGGAAAGGTTTATCTTGTCCTCACCCCACTCTACCAGGATTGCACAAAGCCCCTTTCTTCAAAGCCCCTGGCCCAGGGAAAGGTTGGGAGTGTGAGGCGGGAGAGTGTGCTGTGCTGGTCCTGGTTTCCCAGGATGTGGGAGTGGAGCACGTGCCATAAACCACACACATGAGTTATGGAGAGGCAGTGACTTTCAGGTGGAGCAAAACCCAGTGTATCAGGTCAGTATCTCAGGGGCTTGAGTCTATTCTCAGCAAAACAAACACAAAACCCATTTGTTTTTGTCTAATGACTTCATTTCCCTTTTCAGAAGAACCTGACAGAACTGAAATCCTTTGGGTCACCACCTCCAGCCGTCAGCAATGTCACTGCTGCCGTGATGGTGCTTATGGCCCCGGGAGGGAAGATTCCCAAAGACAGGAGCTGGAAGGCAGCAAAAGCCACCATGGCCCGGGTGGATGGATTCCTGGACTCCTTGATCAAATTTGACAAGGAGAACATCCACGAGAACTGCCTCAAAGCCCTCCAGCCTTACTTAGAAGATCCCAAGTTCAAACCCGAATTTGTAACCACCAAGTCCTACGCGGCAGCCGGCCTCTGCTCGTGGGTGGTGAATATCGTGCGCTTCCACGAGGTGTACTGCGACGTGGAGCCCAAGCGACAGGCTCTGAGCAGAGCCAACGCTGAGCTGCTGGCAGCCCAGGACAAGCTGGCCAGCATCAAGGCCAAAATTGCGGTAAGTGTGGGAGGGCACTGCAAGCCATGATATGAGCTCGCCTGTGAGTGGGACCCATTGTGAAAGTCACCGCCTGGGGGAGGAATCCTCTGCTTTGGAGGAAGCTGCTTCTCCGGCCTCGTGTATTTTTGAACGGGTGGATCTGAGGATTGAGCAGGTTGTGGGTCTTTTATCTCCCTTTTATTACTGCTTCTTACGTTTCATCCCCAGGCTCCGCTCCTGCCTGTTGCCTTAATAGGATGGCTAGTTATTAATTCTTATTATTCCTCGCTAACTTTTAAGATGTGATTTGCCTCTACTCATGAGTCCTCAGAAAACTCATTATCTCAGAGCAGTTTGAGATCCGGTGTGCTGTGCAGGGGCAGGAAGCAGTGCTGGCAGCTGGCTGTGGCTGGCGGAGCCTGGTGATGGTCTGCAGGATGAAGGCTGTTCCAGCTGAGTCTGCTAATTTGTCCCAGCACGGCTCTGCCTTCGTGTCTTTGCATCATCCTCATTGAGGTTTTTGCTGCTTAAGAATAGGAAGGCATCACTGAATAGATGAAATCACTGTGTGATTAAAAGTGCATTTCTATAGAGAGCAGCCTCCTTCCTTTCCCTCTGAAAACCTGTTTTTCTCCCCAGATCCCTTTCCAACCCCTGCTAATAGCAACATGTGGAGACAGGCATGGGGGCACCCTGCAGAACCTGCCTTTCCAAGGTGCTGTGGATCTGGGATCCCTCTTGTTGATGAGTGGGTCCTCCAGGGCTGTGCTTTTGTACTGACAGCACAGTTCATACCACATCCCCTTTCAGAGTGTGTTTTCAGCAGAACTGCCAAATCTTTCCATAAGTTACATCAGCTTGGGATGTGCCCCTGGGGCAGCGTGATCTGAGTGCACACCTCTTCCCAGTGCATCCTCATGATAGGAAGTATCCAAGTCCCATGATGCCTCCTACGGCTGCTTGTTCTAGAAATACTCGCTGCACTTTTAATTAAAAGTATATTAAAAAAAATTCCACATAGCACTCCAGCAGCCTCCTTCTGCTGCAGATAGAAGGGTGTGTGCAGCATCTGCTCAGAGATGGGTTTTTAGAGGTCTTCTTTTCCCATCTCAGATGTGAAATATGGTCTTAGGGTACTGTTTGTATTTCTGCGTGTTCACAAAGCCTTACTGCCTGGCTACTATTACTACTTCATTTTTTTTAAAGAGGCAGGATTTTGTTGAGAAGGATGGCTGTCTCTGTGTTAAAGCACAGAGTGGTCCTCTGCTGGCACATGTTGCTGTTACTGTGGTATTTCTGGTGAGGCACTGGTTCCTTGTGGCTCCTGGATTCTCCTTTATCATGCATCTGTAAGAGAGTTTTATGTAGGTATATGTATATGTACATACATTTATATGCACACAAATATAAACTTTCTGTGTTATTAATTCCAAGGCAGTTTGAAAAGAGACCGCTTCATGTTTTCCAAAGTACTGGAGAACTACAGATATCCCTACTATAATCCTTTTTCATTTTCAAGTTTGTTTCTAGTGCATAGCTCAAGCAGTGTTCAAGTGATTTACAGGCACTTAGCCTTAAGCATTTTGCACTGGGTGCAGATAAAATCAATTACTGCTTCTGCTTCTCTTATCGGAACTGAAAGGCTCCAAGTCCTTATGGGAGCTGCTGACTTGTTTGAGACTGAAGTGTAAACAGTGCTGTCCAAGCCAAGGGCCCTACTTTAGTAGCATGGGGGTATTTCAGATGCAGGACATGTGGTGCAGCAGCTGCAGCGTGGAGGTGGCTCCAGCATGCCTTCAGCTCTTCAAGAGCCTCTTGGGGTTTTGAGCAACAACTTGCGGACAGCAGAGCCTTGGTCTGCAACCAAAGTGTCTGTAGCATTGGGAATCAGAAAATTCTCTTCTTTATCTGTCCTATTTGTTTCTCATCTGTAGTGTCAGCCATCAATACCAGTCAGCCCATCTTTCCCAGTTCAAATTCACACCAGGGCAGAGCCCCCAGATTGTCTGGAGTTGTGATTGTCTCTGCCCTGTGAGATGACATGGGTACCAGTGGGTGAAGCTGCAGAGCTCACCACTGCTCTGTGTTTCATCCCGGGTGTGTGGTGGAGCATGGTTCTCATATGGGAACACAGGATCACAGAACTGTAAGGGTTGGAAGGGATCTCTAAAGATCATCAAGTCCAACTCCCCTGCCAAAGCAGGCTCCCTAGACCAGGTTGCACAGTTAGGCACCCAGGCAGGTTTTGAAGATCTCTAGTCCTGGCTGCAGGCTGGAGAAGGAGCTCCCTTAATACTCTGCTGTTGTTTTCCTCCTTTCTTTCCTATGCAGCGCCTCAACGAGAACCTGGGAAAGCTGACAGCCAAGTTTGAGAAGGCCACTTCTGACAAACTCAAGTGTCAGCAAGAAGCTGAAGCTACAGCGTGTACCATCACTCTTGCAAACTGGCTGGTGAGTGGCAGCAGATGGGGTAGCAGCAGCATCAATGGGAGACGTCAGGTGCTGCTGAGATGCCAGCCATGTGCACAGTGCTTCACAGCCTCTAATCTTTGTGGAATGCATTACATTTCCTGAGCTGCAGCAAGTTTTTAGTAATGAAAAGGAATTTGCATTGGCTGTATTCATAGATTGGGGTAGGCACTGCGTGTGTTTAAAGAGACGCTGTGCTCTCTTCGCTGCTCTTGTGTCCTTTTTTTGATTTAATTGTGTGATCAGGTACTGAAGGGACCAAAACTGTACAACACAGAGATACACAGAGGAAAGAAAAGTGGGAATATATGAGAAGCTTTGTAGATTTGGAAGGGACAAAAGCTAATGGTGAAAAGCTCTGAAAAAGCAGTGCGTGTCCCTGTTATCAGTCCATCGGGGTGCATCACCAGCTGTTGTATCTTCACTACATTCTGTTGGGCGATGCCCTTGTCACTGCTTCACAGATACAAGATAACAGCTTCTGTTCCTACTGTGCTGCTGGCTGGAGCCCCAGCTTTGTGCAGCACTGCACGTGTCCCTTGTGCTTTGCATTTTGGGTTCTGCACTGGCTGTGTGGTGCAAGGAAGTGGGGCTGCAGGCTGGAGCCACAGTGCCAGAGAGGTGGTTGAGATCCACATAACGCTTGGTCCCACTCTGACTGCCCGGCCCTTGTGGGGTCACTGAAGGAAGGGGTGCTTCCTGTCCTCCCTGCCTGGAGCAGGGCAGATGATGCTTTCAAACCACTCTCCTGAGAGATTCTGGGCTCGTGTCCCTAGGAGAGCATCCCACCTGGTTTGCAGGCATTCAGGACTGGAAGCTGCTCTCAAACTCTCTTGTAGGAGCAGCTGTTGCTTGGTGGCAGCTTAGAATACAGAAGTATTTGTAGAAGTGCTGCTGGGCACAGATGTCTCTGCTTGTTTTACCAGCCTGAAGCTATGCTGGTCAGTAGCAGGTTGATGGTTTGTAGAGTGGTCGTCCTCTGTCCCACTGCAGCAAGAAAGAGAAATACAGCCAAATGGTTCAAGCTTTGTGCTGCTCTGGGTTCTCCATTTCCTGCTCTCACACCTTCTTTGGTGGCTTTCAGCAAATTGCCTTAGCCTGGATTTTCAGAACTGTTTAGATTTCGGGTGGGTTTTCACATGCACTTCAGTGCTCTTGGAAGAGGGCACAACTCACCTGCCTGCGTGCTTTGGTAGCGGTAAACATTAATTAAAAACAGATAGCAAACAAACAAAGCACGCTTTGTTCTTTAATCTGCATGTGCCTTGGTGGGAAGCGGGCACATAGCACTGCTGTGGCACAGGCGCTGCTTTGCAGTCAGGCCTGTGATGTGTTCAGATAGAGGGGTCAAAGACAAAGAGCAGATAAGTCCCTTCCTGTGCTGATGGAGATCTCTTTCATGCAGCCACAGAAGGAGTTTTATGCTTTCATGTTCTTCAGGTTAAATCTCACTGAATGCTTCCAAAACCTTTAATTAAAGCAGGAAAGAGTGGCTTTTTTGTTGGAAAGAGCTACTTCTATTTCTGGGGGGATTTTGCAGGATGAGTATTTCCCTGTGTCTTTTCACAGCCTATCGAAATCCTGTTTAATGTGATGCAGAGATGGATTGTGGCTCTGAGTCATGTAGGAGTCGATATACACAAAGTGCAGGAAGAAAATGTTTTGAGAACAAGAAACAGAAACGGTGGTTTCAGTTCTTTTCATAGAAATATATATGCACGGGTGCATATTTTTTACACTGAACGTGGCTTAATTTCACCTCCATTAGTAGCACCGTAACAAACAGAGCCTGATTTCTTAAGGGTGCATGCTTAGCGTGTGAATTTGGGGCTTAAAATGCAAGGTCTGCATTGAGGTACAACTACAGTGTAGTGGTGAGGGAAAACAGTGCTCCTTTTTGAGGGTTTAGATATATTTGCAAAATTGTCCTTGAATAACAAAATGGGCAAGTATTTAACGAGATGAATTGTCACTCCAGATATATGTTGCTACGTGATTCTTAAGGTTTAGTAGTTTCCTCTAGAAGAAAATGTCCTGATCTGAAATCAAGATAAGACATGGGAATACGTTTGAGAAAACCTTCCTTTGGTTTAAGTAGAGGTTTCTGCATTGATGCCTGTCTCTCCTTGGTCTGCTAGCATTGGGTTTGTGTCATGGGCTGTGTAGTCTCAGAGAAGTAACAGCTGTAGGAATATATTTGCATTCGAGCATGTTCATTAGCTCACTAATTAGCTGGGACTCTTGCAGGCTCATGGGCAGCACCTGCAAATGTGCAGAGCTTGGTCAAGTGATTTGCTGGTGCTGGACTCCATCCTTTGTTGGTGCACAACTCAACACAGTTCTTCTTTGTTTAGGTACACTGCTGACAATCATATTGTGTCACAGTTCAGTTGCTTTCACTTCAGAGCTACCCTGCTTCTTTCCTCTCCAAGTGGTCTGGTGGCCGATTTTGGAAAGAACCCTTTTGCTGTCAGAGTTTTGCAAAAAGCAGTTACAGACCTGGTTATCTTGAAGCTGTTACAGTGATTTGAAGGTGGTTATGGGTAAACCTCATTCCCCTTTGGTGCTGTGTGAACAAACAGAAGCACGTTCCCACAGGTGGGAATGTGTGTCCTTCCTGTGGTTCTGTCCATCTCTTAATTACAAAAGGAAAATGTTTAGGTGATGGGCCCTTGCACCTTTCCTTGAAGCTCATCACAGAGAAGAAAACAAAATACTGAAAGGAGAAGTGAGGATGCTTTAGGATGGTGCCTGGTGTGTGTGCAGATCACAGTAGAAGAGGGTATTCTGATTTTGGGGCAGATAAAGGACATTGCTGGGCTTCAGGCTTTCTACTTTTAATTGTCATCATTATTTTTCAGCCCTACAGGTCCCTGCTGACATTCCTGAGCCATTTTCATTTAGATTGAATTTGGACTTCTACCCAAGTGCAGTACATTGCTGTGGTAGGGACCACGATCTATCATGTCCTCCTGTGCCTGCAGAAGTGATGCCCAGGGAAATGGACTTGGAAAGCAGTTTTGCTCCACTTTTGGGAGGGTGGAGACCTTCTCCTAAATGCATACATAACTGAGATGAGCTATACTTCATTTTCTCTGCAGTCTGCTAACGGCATCATCCCTGGCTGGTTCCAGGTTGTGCTGTCCCTCTCGCAGCATCAGGTTGAAAATCACTTTTCCTTTCCTTGTTAGGGAAAGCAGAGTCAGGAAGAAGCAAATCTCTGTTCCTGCCTCTAGGATTATATGAAACTGGAGCATCGTGTGAGTGTCACAGTGCTGCGGTGAGGAAGATGATGCATAGGAAAAGGCAGCAAGTTTGTTGTCCGTCTGTAACTGCACACACTAGCCTCATTGTGCTGCATGAATATTTCAGTATGACAGTCACAAATGCTGAGAACAGATAGGAGACTGAGTCTGGGGAAAGCCAGAGCCAGCCCTGGGCTTTCGTAAAGCCAAAGAGGATGGGCTAGGACTGTGTTGTGGTTTTGCTATGGGATGGATGTGTACACACAGACATACAAAGCTTGTGGAGAGTCTCTTGCTGCTCCAAAGAACACACAGTCCAGAAAAGAGTGCAACAGCAGACAAGGGAATTAAAACAGGTATCTGTCCCATTCAGTGTCTGCTGCTGCAGTGTCTCTGTGTAAAGATTTGGAAAGAGCTTTGAGTCATGTTCTCCTAATGCTGCAAGTAAAGCTCATACATGATCTTTCTGCCACTTCCTCTGAGCTCTCTTAACCCAATGCAACCGAGACAGAAAAAAGACAGAAAAGCTGGAAGGACTTCACAGCCCCCATGGTGGTGTGTGAGCGCATCCTGCGGAGGCTCACTGGGGTCCCTCCAAGCAGCAGACATGAGTGGCTGGAGCTGCGAGCAGAGGCCAGCAAGGGAGCACTGAGCACAGCTGTCAGTGCAGGTGAGCAGGTCATGTCAGAGCCAATGCGACTAACTGCTTTTAAAGGCCTGGTTAGAAAGCACAGCTTGCTAATGCAGCTGTCAAAAATGGATCTGTTCTGCAGTGCGTGCGAGGAATTTGGATCCCAGGTTTCTGTTGGGCAAGTGCGTACCTTCTTCTCTCTCATCTCTGGCTTTGATCTTGGAATAGATCCTGACAGTTCTTGCTGATGTGTGTTTCATTTGACATCCACGTTGTGTCATCTATGTGACTGGGCAAGAATTAAGCTCCTAGACTTGAAACAAATGTATTTGAGGTAGTATGAAGAAGAAAACCCAAGTATACAGGGTCAGAGGTTGCTTCAGATTGAAAAATGTATCAAGCGGATGAAAACGAGCCATACTTTTAAAGTGTCCTGATTTTAGTTTGCCATCTCTTGAACTATAGGTGATGTAGGAAAGATACCCAAGGGACCAGGGAATGCAATAGGACCAGAAAAGGGGAGTGACTGATGGTGAGATTTGTAAATGGATATGTGCTAACGTGGCAGATGAGATTTAGTGATGACAAATGCAAAAAAATGCATGCAGGGAAAATGAACTCTAATCATGCATTTACATTGATAGGTCTTAATTGCACTGTTATCACTCACATAAGAGCTCTTTCAGAGAGTTGTCAGAAACAGCAGTGTAGCACGTGTCTGGAGACAGCAAGGCAAACTGAGTGTTAGAAACTGGTAGGAAAAATTGGGAAACAAAAGCTAAACAATGATTCTATCAATCCAAATCTATGGTGTGCCTCCATCTTACATGCTGGATGTCAAAAGGCTGCAGGTAACCTAGAGATATTACAGGGAGTTATGAAGTATGTCATTTCCATATATGAAATGGTTAGGGGGGAAATGATTAGGGCTTCGTTTTGGAAAAAAGAGAGTGTAGGGATGGATGTGACAGAAGCCAATAAAATTGTGAATGGTATTGAGAAGATGAATAGGGAATGATTGTTCACTATCCCTCATTACCAAAGAGCTAAAGGTAATCAAATGAGATGAAAAGAATTCAAATGACTTCTAGTGTCTGATGTAGAGGACACCTGAGATTTCTTAAAGATACTGAAATTTACTGGATTTAATGAAGGCAGCCAGGACAGGATTAGGTGAAAAATCACCTCAAGAAAATAATTAGGAGTAGGTAGAGAGTCTACAAGTTTTGGAGTTTCTGATGATTAAGAATTCATCTTAGAGGTGGAGAACTAAGGGAGTAGAATGAGAACATACCTCAAGGAGGCTGGAGGAAGGACCTGGAGGTACTTTGTCTACAAGAACTGCAAAAGAAAGATGGAAGAAGTAGGCTTCTGTGCACTGGAGTTGAGATTAGGGATAGTCTAGCTATGATCCTGCCTCAAAAGTAGTGCTTTGTTTGTTTTTCAACAGGCAGCATTACATAAGAAATGTTGTGGGCTGAGACAGGGTCTGTCCTGCTTCAGCTGAGTTCCAGCAGATGTCCGGGGTGCTGCCCGATGCCTGGTACCTTCCAGCTTTTGTATGCTCCTCTTTAACAAATGTGGCTGCACGTGGTAACATAATTAGACTGAGAAGACAGAAACAGAAGCTCCTTCAGATGAATGGAAAGCATGGCTCTAGTTAAAGGGACTGGATGGACTCAATGTGACGATTGGAGGAATAGGGTGGAGCCAAGTAAAACAAGATGCAGGTGTACATTTATGGACTTACAGTAAGTGTTTACCTCTAAACCAGAGATCATTGGCCAGCAGCCATGAGGAGCAATTGAACTGTTTATTGAATCTTTGGCCTTCAAATGCTGTAGTCCAAAGAAGGACTGCTGTGATCCTAAATGTATCAAGAGCAGACTTTCTATCAGGGCTTAGGGAATTCCAGGACAGCTGAGATGGTGAAAGGCTCTGGGGAGACCCTGGTCTTCGTGAGCAGGATGGTGGTTCATGCTGATGAAGGAGAAGCTCAGCTAGAACAGGTTTAGGGATGGCTCTGAAGTATAGTGGGTCAAAGAAAATGGTCAGCCTCCTTCACCTCCTGGTGGGATATCAAACAGATGAGCAGCAAACTTGCTGCCTTCTCCTTGGCACTATCGTTCTCACCGCAATTAAAAAAAGCTTTCATGGTTTTCTTAGGGATTTGTCAAGGTAGGAAAACCACCAGAGGTATTTTTGCAGATTTCTTTTGTTCTTGTTGTTGGTCAGATTATTCATAAACAGCCTCAGAAGGGTGGTGTCTAAGCAGGTTGCAGAGATCGTCAATAATATGAATGTAGTAGTGATGAAGACTCTGAAGAATCATAAAAATGATACCCAGTAATAGGGATGTGTTATGCAGGGAACAAAAATGTAAAGTGATGCATATTTTACTTTGCATACCCTGTAGGTGATGCTGAGGAATTAAATGATGGAGCTAAGAGTTCTGTGGTTGTATAAGATCTGTGCTTTCATAGGGAGGGGAAAAATAACAAACCCAAAACCCGAGCTGAAATTGGATGTTAGCAATTATTAGGAAAAGAAGAGAACAAAACAGAAAAAAAATCACAATCTTACTGCATAAATCCATCCCAAATAAATCCTGAGCGTGCAGCTATACCTCCAGCCCCTGTGCTGCACCTCAGAGGATGGAGCGGAATTGGAAATGGTGCAGGGAAAGTAACAACAAAAAGAAACAGGAGGATAAAGATTACATCATTCAGTAAAGATAAAGATTGCAAGGACAATCAAAAGGCTTCTGTATGAGGAATTATTGAATAGACTTAAAGCTCTTCAACCTCAAAAGGAGACAGCAGAGGGGATATCAAGGGCTTGAAATCGTGAGTGGTACGGAGCAGGTGAAGCGGGTGCGATTGTTCGGTGTTTTTCCACAGTGAGAGCAGATTTTAGCAGTTGAAAAGGTCAGGCAGCGCATAAAAGGATGTACTTTTTGTACAGAAAGCACAGTTAAACTGTGGTTCTCCGAACTCCAAGATGCTGCGGGTGCCAAAAGGTTGGTTGGCATCCATGGCACCTTAGTAATGAAGGAAAAAATCATCAGTGGCTGTTAAGACAAAGATAGAAGCTCTATTTGAATACGTTCTTATTCCTCCATTTGTGAGAAGCTGGGAAATGATGTTAGGAACTGTCACCTGGTGGTCATTTGTGGAGTATCCCAGAGTCACCTGCTCCAGGATGCTGTCATCAGACAAGGTGCTGAAGGAGCTGGCTGAGTCCAACCCAGCTGAAGCTCTTCCTCCTGTTGTGGAGAGGAATTAGAGGAGCTCCTCTGTCCAATCCAAGCAGGACATGTCCCCTGGAAAATCCTGCCATCTGATAGAGCATTACTTGGTAAACATGAAGGTAGGAGGAGATCTAGGAGATCTTGTCCTTGGACAAGATGGCTTATCCATTGGATGCTCATGAAAACCATTTCCTGGACTGGAGCTTGTGGGAAAGGAAAATGTAGAGCCAAGGTTGTTGGGATAAATGCAAAATGCCACCTGCCTGGCATCGTCATAACTTGTGTGAAATAGCTGAGAGTTGTGGCTGTTGGAGGAGAGTCCCTGAGTGAGAATGGGTGTAATGAGGTGTGAATCAGTGACACCGAGGTAATTAACAGTTGATGGGCTGCCAGAGATAGATATCCTTATGTGAATTCCTGCTGGGAATGGATGAGGATCAGTCCACTGGGTGATGGATCTTCCCTTAATGAATTTAGAGGAGATCTGGAGTAGGCAACTGGGACTCAAGTGCAGAATCAGACCTTTTCCCTAAACAGGGAGGGTTTAGCAAAGTAACTGTTGGGTATTTCCTATCATGGTTTTAAACTTCAGGAAATGACATTTGAGGTCAGGGACAAGGTATGGATGCGGCCAAATCCTTAGGTATTGCTTAAAGGGCCATTGTAACAATCGCATGATTTGGGAAATTGCAGGTTGGAGGACTTGCTTCTGAGAATGTGAGATGGGCCGAAGCCGTGGAGGACTTCAAACGGCAACAGAGCACTTTGTGTGGAGATGTCTTGCTGATAACAGCATTTGTTTCCTACCTGGGATACTTCACCAAGAAATACCGACAAGACCTCATGGATGGAATCTGGAAACCATATTTACAGCAGTTAAAAGTAAGCCCTGCTTTCTCTGAAAAGCAGTTGTCACTGGGCATAGCATGGCCATGAATTGTTGTCCGTAGGGGATCCTCCAAGTAAGTAGCACCCCTGTGGCCATCCCAAGTTGCACTAAGGATCAAGTCATAGGCACACTCGATTCATGTTTGGGGAAGACATTGTGGTCTCCTTGCACCATGCAAGTGATCCCGTTGCCCTACAGACAGAGGAGAAGCAGCAGAGCAGCATCCCAAACAAAGGAGCCCAGTGCCAGTTTGTGCAGGAGTCAGGGATAGCCTAGAGATAGGAGAGAGTATGGAAAAAAGACTGCCTGGGAGAGACAGGGCTCACTGCCAGTGCTTTGGTAGGCTTGGAGAGACTCTAGATTGTACTTCATATAAGACATGAGCTCTGTTCACACTGGTAGTGCCTCTCAGCAGCTGAGTTGCACCCGTGTCTTGGTGTTCTGAGCAAATGGAAAACATCGTGCTTGGTAATATTTCACTTAATTTCCTACCAGGTACATAATACATCAATAAATTAACATGTGCTCAGTCTCCTGCAAGATTGAGCTTTTGCACATCATAACCTAAGTGGATATTACAAACCCTGGTGAAATGCCAAGTGGCTTTTAAACAAGATCACAACTGGCAGTGATGCCCAAATCAAAAGCTGAGAAAATGAGCAAGTTCCTTAGGATGAGACAGAAAAAAAATAATCATCCTGTGTTCCTTAATACTGAAGAAAAAGCTTGGTTAAGAAAGGAAATGTTCCAAAAAGGGCCTGATTTGGTGCTTAGAAATTTCACATGAGTTGCCTTTATTTCCATTTGAAAATTAACGACCCTTTCTGTGCAGATAACTGATGCAGATAACTTTCTAGCTGTCGCACCCAGAAGTAGCCTCCTCTGTCAGAGAAGTGTTCCTGGAACTGCAGATGCCATTTTGCAACACAACATCAGGATGATGAGGGTGTTAATTATATTCTTCTAAGCTGTCATCTCAGAGGGCTCATATGGGGCAGTGTGATCTGATCCTGGTTGGGTGGGCTGTGGCTATTCAGGGCTCTCAGTACTCTGCAGGCAAAAATCCTTAGCATCCATGCATAATTTAAGTTCATTCACAACAGGAGTGGGAAACACTTAATATTAGATCAAAACTACCCCTTAATATAGTAAAACTCTGATAAACAAAACTTCTCAGTTTTTAAGTAAACTGAATTTGCTTGAATTGTTTCCCTCATCTTTGGCATGTGTTGCAAGCCACACTCACGGCCTTGTGCTGACACATTCCTGCTCTCCCCCCAGGTGCCAATCCCTGTAACTCCATCCTTAGACCCTCTGACCATGTTGACAGATGATGCTGACATTGCAGCTTGGCAGAATGAGGGGCTGCCAGCCAATCGGATGTCCACTGAAAATGCCACCATTCTCACCAACTGCGAGCGTTGGCCCCTCCTCGTGGACCCCCAGCTGCAGGGAATCAAATGGATCAAAGCAAAGTATGGCGAAGACCTGCGAGTGATCCGAATTGGGCAGAAGGGGTAAGCATCATCTGTATCACGTAATTGTAGCTTATCGTGGCTATCTGCCCCTGGTACTTGATGAACAGTGTATGTTTATCTGCAGCTATCTGAGCCCATTACAGTGGGGGGGAATCTTCTGAAGTATTTGTGCAGGAGCCTCTTATTTATTACCAAAATGATAGAGATTTCTCATTATATAGAGGGTCTGCCTAGTGGTTGGCCAAGTTACCATAGAAACTCCTCAGAAACAGAGTTTGAAAAGAGCAGTGTGCTCTAGGGTGAATGATGCAAAGGAAGGACTATGGCATCCTCCCTCAGTTTTGTGTCCTGTTGTGTCCTGACTCAGTTTCATCCAGGCAGGTGAGTGAAGCTTCCTACAGCTTGAAAGAAGGTAGAGGTGAAGCTGGTGTGGAGGTCACCACCGCCCAGCTGGGAAGACTCTGCTCAGTGTTGGCACCAGCTGGGAAGTTCTCACCACAGCACCCTGCCTTCTTCTGGTCATGTCTTTTGTGGGAAGGCTTTTCCACTCTTGGGTCGTCTCTGCTCAGTTCACCATTTCCTGCTATATTGACTTGTGCCTGGTAGTGAGGACTCCCAGCTGGGAATGAACAGACCCAGAGTCTGATCCCTGCTAGGATGTTATTTCTGAGATTTTTGGCTTTTTATACATTATTTTGTAGTGGCAGTAGCTGAGGGTGACCTAAGATCTCAGTGCTTGTTTGGTGGTATTTGGCTTTGCCTGTACTGGAGCATAGATCTGCCTCTGCTTTTCTCATAGAATTTATTAGATTTGCTCTCATGTGGGCTGAGAAGACATTTGGAAACAGCGATATTTTTCATTAGAGCACATTTCTGTTTCCTGGCCAACCAGGTCACTATACCTTGCAGTTATTCAAAGAGCAAAAGTAAGAATGCAAGAGGAGGCACCTGAATACAAACCTACAGGAGGAACAGGCCCTGTAACATTCATACACTGTCATTGCAGACATTTGCGCATCTCTTTTTCCCCTCCTGTCCACATATGCAGCTGACAGGTGCCCTGGGAGAGGGATCAGACACTTTAAAGGAGCCCAGTTCCCTTCTGAGAAAGAATTAAATGATAGTCATGCTGTCCTAAACTTGTCCTAAACTTTTCCTTACCCCAGGACACAGCAGGAATGCAGTCTGCTCTTGTTCCTTGTTTTTATGCAAAGTTAATTGCACCGGTGGCTTCTAGGGGAAAACAAACTGCTTGCAAAAGAGCCCCACAGTCTGATCTATCTTCTCTTGGGAAAGAAAATACAGCTGTTACTGCTTGTCCTCTCTCACTCCTTGACAGTGCCACTTTCAGCATCGCATTCTGATGCCATCCTACCCCTCTTCTTCTCTGGCATTTCCTGTCACTTGCATGCAGTGTTTTTCATCTGGAGCAGCCCTCTGTCCCCTGGTGGCCTCCTTGCTGCAGTGCATTGCAGCCAGCCCCAGCCTTTCTGTACAGGGTGCTAATGCTGTCTCTGTAGATATCTGGACACAATGGAACGAGCCCTGGCTGCAGGAGAACTGGTTCTGATTGAAAACCTGGAGGAGTCCGTGGATCCAGTTTTGGGGCCATTACTGGGGCGAGAAACAATCAAGAAAGGAAGGTGAGCTTTGAGAAGGCTCAGTGGCCCATGTGTTTATGTTTCTACCCTTTTCCTGGTGAGTGTGCTTTGTGTTGCTGTACTATCCTTTCCTGACCTCACACAGTGTGCTGGTCTATGGTAGCCCTAGCATCTTCCCTTCAAGAGCATTTAAATCAGGCAATTGCAGGTCATTCAGTCATAGGATGAAATAAACCTGCATTTATCATTTAGCTGGACAGTGCCATTCAGAGCTCATGTGAAAGTGAGACCTCCGATTCTCCTCTGGGTGGATGACCTTGGTGTGTGTAATTGGCTGTCCTGATGCTGGATTATGACCAAAATAGCTATGACTGTTGTGAAGAAAAGGTAACCTTGGATTTTAGCAAACACAGTGCGTCCTTCATGATTACAGCTGCAGATGTATACATTAGGAATATATATGTGTTTCTTAATGAGAGCGGGTCCATGGTGTCACTCCCTGCCTCCTCAGCACCTCACACTGCAGCAGGAAACATCAGAAATTCAGCTGGGCTCTGGATCTTCCTTCAGTCCTCTGATGACTGCTTCTGTATTAAACTGTGGGCTTTGTGTTTTCCAGCACCTCTAGCAGTCCCAGTCCTTTGTGGCTGACCCCCAGACAGCTGCTGGTGGTTCCAGGGCAGGAAGCGGAGGCTCTGCTGGGTACTGCCAGGAACTGCTTGTGATGGGTGTTCTATCTGCCTGAGCTGCTCCCTGAACCCAGCCTTGCTGCTCAGTACCTCCAGAGGCAGCCTGGCTCGAGCAGCACACCAGGCAATTGTGGCTGTAGCTAATTAAAATCTCTGTGCCGAGAGGCTTTTCCCACACGAGTCAGTTTTGGGAAGAATACAGTCCCCATTAAAAGCATGGAAGGTTCCTGGTTCCAGCTGTCTATCTCAGTGCTGGAAGCTGTGTGCTTTCTCAGATGCACTCGAAAATTCAGGGGTAATGCTTTGGGGATTTTACCCTAAATTTGAAGTGTTTCAATTGTGTCCAATTTAAAATTATTTTTGCCCTAAAAGTGATTTCTGTGTGAGGAGTGCAGAGTCCATTTCTGGCAGATTCCACTGGCTGGTGCCACCATTTGTCCTGGATGGAACGTGCACCCGTGCTCCTTTTGTTCCAATTTCAGGTACATTAAGATCGGGGACAAGGAGTGTGAGTTCAGCCCTGCCTTCCGTCTGATCCTGCACACAAAGCTGGCAAACCCCCACTTCCAGCCCGAGCTGCAGGCACAGTGCACCCTCATCAACTTCACTGTCACACGGGATGGCCTCGAGGAGCAGCTGCTGGCGGCCGTGGTCAGCGCAGAGCGGCCCGACCTGGAGCAGCTCAAGGTGGGCAGCTGGCACGGGGAGGCAGGAGAAGATTGAAAAGTAAAAATAATATAAATATTTTAAAGCAAATAGCATTTCAAGTGCTTGTGAGAGATTACTGAGCCCCTCATAAGATCAGATTTCCCCATCTGAAACCATTTCCCCTTGCCCTGTCACAAATGATCCTACAGCAGAGTCTGTCCTCTTCTTTCTTACAGCCCCTTGGATACCGAGAGACCACTCTCAATTCTCCATAGAGCATTCTCTTCTGCAGGCTTCCCATCCCCATCTCTCACAACCTGTCTCAGATGATAAGTGATGAGGGAGAAGTGTTTTTCTGCTACTTTTTGTTTTCTTGGTATTTTGGGAACACTTAAACTGCAATTTCAAGTCTTTTTTCTCCAAAATGTGGGTAGAAAACTCTTTTTCCTACTCTTGTAAATGGAGGCAGGTTCATATTATGACATTTTTCTTCAGACTTCACTCTTACTTTGGAGGTAAGATTAATCTCACTTCATTTTAGGCACTTGTGGTTCCCACTGTAAATGCTGTGAGGCAGCTAACCAAGTTTTTCTGTTCTGGTTCTTATTCATGCTTGTTTGTAAATGGCCCAAATGTTTTCTCCCTTTTTGTTTTTAAATAAATATTGCTTCTTTCTCAGCATATCATTTTAAAGAAAAGCCGTGCTGCTAACGGCACACTTAGCAATGTAATGGATATGTATAATGCTGAATATTTACTGAGAGTCAGAATGAATTTACTGCACATGTTCAGTCAGGCCAGGCCACTTCAGTAATCATCTTTTCTTTAATGAGATTCTCAACTATGTTATCTGTGCAGCCTTAACGATGTGTTTCATTTGAAATGGGCTCATGTGCTAACGAGCCAAAAGATGGCATAAAGAATACGTAATGACCACAATTAATGTGTGAGCTGTGGCTGTCTTGTGGGAGCCAGACCATCCCTGCAGCCTGGGCACTGCGGGCAGCTCCTGCTGCTGCCAGGCACTGTATGGGGTGACCCATAGCACAGAGAGGGAGCTCACTGCTGCTCTCAGCAGCAGCACTGCTCCTAACAGTTGCTGTTGCAAGAAGTGGGACAGATTCCGTGTCGTACATCAGAGGTTGTGCAGAGCCTGGTCCAGCCTGGCCTTGGAAGTCTCCAGGGATGGGGCACCCACCTCCTCTCTGGGCGACCCATTCCGGTACCTCACCACCCTCACTGTGAAAGGTTTTTTCCTTATATCTAACATAAATCTCTGCACTTAAAGTTTGAAACCAGTTCCCCTTGTTCTATCAGAGCAGTCCCTGCAAAAGGATCTGCCCCCTTCTTTCCTGTAGCTCCCCATTAGACACTGACAGGCTGCTCTCAGGTCTCCTCAGTCCTTCTTCAGGCTGCACAGCCCCAGCTCCCTCAGCCTGTCCTCGTGGGAGAGGTTTCCATCCTTCAGATTGTTTCTGTGGCCCTCCTCTGGATGCTGTCCAACAGGTCCATATCTCTCCTGTATTGAGGACTCCACATCTGGATGCAGTGCTCCAGGTGAGGCCTTGCTGCACGGAGCAGAGGGGCAGATCCCCTCCCTCTCCCTGCTGGCCACGCTGCTTTGTATGCAGCCCAGGGTATGGTTGGCTTTCTGGACTGTGAGGGCACCATCCACCAGTCCTCTCAATCCTTTCACCCCCCTGCTTGTATTGGTAATAGATGTTGCCACAACCTGGGTGCAGACCTTGCATTTGGATTTGTTGAACCTCCTGAGGTTCACGTGGGCCCACTGCTCAGCCTGTCTGCAGATTGGTAAGAATATTGTAAGAAAATTGTAAGAATATTCTAGCCTATTCTTTCCCTGCTGTATCCATTCTTTTACCCCCATTTCATTCACTGACAAAAAAAACAAACCAAAAGAACCTGGAGCTGTTATCTGAGAGCAGTGGGGAGCTCCCCACTTACAGGTGTGTACTTCAGAGTTTCCCAAAGGAGAGGTCCCTTCTCCAGGTGTGCTCTAAGCAGTGCTGTGCTCCAAGTCCTGTCCCAGACCACACAGGCTGGTCCTGCACGGGGCCTGCAGCCCAGGTGAGCTACAGGAACAAAGCAGTAAGTGCTTCCAGCATCACCTGCTTCCCGAACCTGCACTGTTGTGCATCAGCTGTGAAATAGCAGATAATGAGCTCCACTGCCAGAATAAGAAATGATGACCTTGCTACTGCTGTAAACAATAGCATGATAGAGCTGCAACAGATGCAAGCTTTTGTGGGAAATACAGCATTGTGTGCCCTTCTGAGGGTGCTTTTCAGAAGCTGCATGGTGATCACAAGCTGTTGGAGCAAAAGTCACTCGTGGCCTCATTAGGAGCAGCAGACTTGCAGGCCGTGGTCTGCAGTAATAGCTTGCAAAATGTCACTTTTCAAGGCGTGCTATGCTTGAATGACAGGAGCTTACAGAGTTAACCGTGTCAGTTTTCTGACTTGTGAAATATTCAACACCTGTGTGTAAGGCCTAGGGAGCAGGCTTTTGAGAACAGCTCTGCAGCAGAAATACCGGCACGCGTTGGTGCGCACTGCTGGATCCTCGGGTTGACACTGACACGAAATGAGAGTGTGCACAGACAGTGTATGAAATCGCAGCCCAAATATTGAAAGATGACTTATTAATGGGGGAGTTAGTTAGTTAATCTGCTGAAAAACCTTTGGTGATGGAGCAAATACTACTTGGTTCTGTTGCTTAAATGCAGTTTGGGGTTTTAAAACTGTGTCACAGAGTGGTGTTTTACATACGGAGTCAAGATAGCAATTAGCTTAATTTTTGTAGAGAGTAGCCACTAGGCTTGTATCTTCCCAGCATCCAAATCAGATGTGTGGCTGAGCCATGGCATGTTTTCTGGGCTGATACTCAAAATAGGTGTTTGCCAAAGGACTGCGTAGTGCCATGATGTAGTACACCCAAACTCCAGGAAAGGTGTTCTTCCCCTGAGCAAACACTTGGATTAGCACAATCACATCTCATAGGAGGAACCCTGTTCAGTGTCAGTCACTGGTATCTGTGCAGAAGAGGGAAGCAGAGCAAGTGTCTGGGGAGAGCCAAGGAGAATTATTTCACAGAAACAGATTAGCAGTAGAATTCAGAAGATTGGTCCTGCAGACAAAATGGTTGCCACTGGTCTCTATCTGCTTGGCCCCTTTGTGTTGGCTTTGCAAACCCTTTGCTGTGGGGACTGTCCTGGCATGAGCAGCCTCCATCACAGCAAGCTGGTAGTCTGAGGGAGACCTTGGGGCTGGAGTACAAATGAGACTGAATTCCCTCTCTGTTTTGATCCTGGGATGAGTGGTGCTCATCTCTGGACCCTAGTGAGCCTGCTGATTTTCTCCCCATCCGCATTTAACCCCTTGGCTCCCATTGCTAGTGGAACTGGTGTTGGCATGCAGTGGGAAAGGCAGAGGCTCACAGAGGTGAGTAGTATCTGTTGGTATGTAGGCTTGCTCCAGAGGAACTATCCAGGCTGACTTAAGCTTTGTAAATACTTATTTCTAAGACAGAGTTAGAGGATGTGTGTTTGAGATTCATGGATGGCAACCCAGCAGAGAACTGGAACCAGGTGATCTTTAAGGTTCCTTCCAACCCAGGCCATTCTAGAAGGCAGAGGCTGAAGGTCTTTACCTCCTATTTCATTTCCAGCATATTAATACATTCTGAGTGGAAGGGCTGAATTCTCCTGGTGCTTTCTGTGCTTCCTTCCCTGAATCAGTGGCACGTTTGGCATGGAGGACTCCCAGAGCTTTGTTCATAGACAGGAATCAGAAAAGGAAAGTCAGTTCCCCTGTTAAGGTAGTTAATCCTGCATGTTTTGTGGCTAAGACTTTATTCATTGCTTATTTGCAGTCAGATCTAACAAAGCAACAGAATGGATTCAAAATCACCCTGAAAACATTAGAGGACAGCTTGTTGTCTCGGCTGTCGTCAGCATCTGGAAACTTCCTGGGAGACACAGCGTTGGTGGAGAACTTGGAGACCACTAAGCAGACAGCAGCGGAAATTGAAGAAAAGGTAAAATGACAGTGGTAGCTCACAGGAAAACGTGTGAGATGTGTGCTTTAAGGATTTGGGGGTGAAACGCAACTTCTTTGTGATGCTGGTCTCTACTTCTGCTGAGTAGTGAATAGAAAGTGATATAAATTGAAGTGTTCTCCATTCTGTCCAGCTTCAAGCCATTCAGTTCTTTGGAGCTTTTGTATGTTAAATGGCCTATTTAAGACCAAGGGAAAATGGCAGTGCCTGATGTAAAGGCGATAAAATTTACACACTGTATCAAGGAGGCTTTAAACTGCTCCAGCATAATTCTGAACACATCACACTTCCTCAATTAAGCTGCATTTTAGTACTGCCAGGGGACCGCAGTCTGTTGAGTTTGTGATCTTGAGTGAATCCACAAGAAAATGGCTATTTTGTACCCTTCTGTTCCTTAGGGTGTAAATCAATTGTCAGTGTTGTCACCTACCCAGGTCACCTTGCTGGCCACATGGGGATAGTTAAATGCAGGGTGGTTTTGCCCTGACACCAAAGAGACTTGAGAAATGCATGCATGATGCCAAGATTGCAGCAGGACCTCTGTCTGGCCATCCTCAGCTGCTTTCCCCCCAAGTCCTCCCGTCTTCACAGCCTGTGTTTGTCCTCCAGCCCATGGACATTTTACCTGTGTGCCCAGGTCAGGATCAGACTGCCTTTCACTTTATGCCTCCGCATTAAGAAATTGAATGATTTCTGCTAGCTGTTTGTGGGATGTTACATGCGTCCAGCTCCCTAGGAATGGTTTGCTTGTACTCTTCAAAGGCTATAATGAAGGAATGCTTCGACATGGCAGGGTTGGTGTCACTCTATTGAATTAAGTGTTCTTGAAATGCTTCGATTTCTGAACAAGTTGGGGCTATAAAGATGGTCACTGCCAACTCTGTGGCAGTGAGGATAAATTTTAGAGATTAGACCTGGCTTTGATGAGTTTGGTACCCATGTGGAAAGCTGTCTCAGGACAACATTATAAGTCTGTTTCTCATCTCAGTCTCTACTCTGTTCTTGGTTTGTCTACACAAAAAAAAAAAAAACATTCAGTCGAGATTTTCTTTCCTATGACAATCTTCTCCATTGTGTTTATGGAAAGCAACTATCTTCCTGTCCTCTGGATTTTACATCTCTAGGTTTGTTAAGTGTTTTGGGGTAGGACAACTGAAAGTTAGTTGTCTGGACTAAGTTAAAGGCTCCCTGAATAGCCAGAGACTAGATGTAGATGGTACCAGAGATGGGGTCAGGATATGGAGAAGTATATCAGGTATATTCATGACCCATGCAGGTGCTTGTTGCTGCGGAAGGCTTTGATGGTGCTTTGTGAAGGAATCTGAGATGTTACAGCCCATCGCTGCTTGTGAAGATGTGCTATGACCCCAGCATGTGTGTGGGCTCTGTACAGCAGGGCAGAGCTCAGTCCCTGCCTTGGCTGGAAGGTTTGGTGTGCTCTAGCAGCTCAGTCCCTGCCCAGCATTCTTATGAGGGCTGTGCTGTGATCTGCAGGGTTGTGCCACATGTGCTGATCCCATTTCTGCCATGTCCCCATTGAACGGTTTGCTGAACCGCATGGATCAGCACTGTGAGACACTTCTGGCTGTATGCATCCTGAGCCTAACATAATCCCAGGAGGCTTGAGGATGTCACTTCATGCTGCCGAAGTGGAATAAAAGAATGAACAGGACTGACACGTTAGTGGGATGTTGTATCTGCCAAAAGGATTTTCGCCACGTCCATCACAGCAACAATGCCGATACCTGGCTGGGAAGGTAGGGAAGCATTAGGTGCTGGAGAGGAAAGGCAGCAAGTAGCCAAGAAAATTAGCAGTTTTCAGTTTTGGGAGAAGCTATCTCATGAGCAGCACTGTCTGTTCAGCCCTTTGTTTTTAACAATTTGCACAGGAGGGGGGCAATTAGCAGAAGAAACTCACTGATGGAAAAAATAATTCCAGTTAGTGAAGAGCAGGAACCCTAGTGAGAACTCTGGAGGAGAGGGGCTTGGGAAAACAGAGGATTGGACATGAGGCTGAGTGCAGTTGATGAAGGATATACCAGAGGAAGGGGGCTGCTGGGAGTAAGGCTTGAGCCTAGTGCACTGTGGGTTGACAGCAGAGGCCGTGTGCAGGTTGGCCACCATTTAGCCTGGTGTCTCTGTGGCAGGTAACAGACTTCCCCCCGAGCTGCAGCTTCACAGAGCTCACAGAAATATTTTCACAGTGCCTTCATTCTGTGCTTTCCTTCCAGGTTCAGGAGTCCAAGGTGACTGAAGCCAAGATTAATGAGGCCAGGGAGCACTACAGGCCTGCTGCTGCACGGGCCTCCCTGCTGTACTTTGCCATGAACGACCTCCGTGCCATCCATCCCATGTACCAGTTTTCTCTCAAGGTACTGTTCCTGTGAATCCTATGGCACCGGGAGCAGCTGAGCTCCTTCCTTCTCTTTCCAAACCTAAAAGTCATTTCTCTGAGCATCTAGAGGTTATTTGAGGTCCCAGGCAAAAAGGTGATCTAACCCAATCCCTTCTGCTGCTTTGACTTTGTGGAAAAAAGAACCACAAAAAAAGAACCACAAAAAAACAACTTGTAATTCATTTTTTTGTAAGTCTTCTTTACATATATTAATCTTTATGTGTGTTATGAGAGTAGTTAGTGCTTGTTGGGAAAGATTAGTTTGATACTCTTTGCAAGTGCTGAGCAGAGCATGTTCGTTGCTGCCTGTGGTGGGATGAACACTTCAGCAGTGCCCACAAGAGCCAGCCATGAGCAGTCTGAGCAGCAAAGGAAAGGCACATCTGTGTTAAACATTGGGTGTGGGATGGCATCTGCCCTTGCTCTGAGTTTTCTGCTCATCCCACCACAGCTTGTTAGACTGAGATCAGGTTAATCAGACTTAATTAGCTTTTCTTTTCTTGTGCTTGGTTTCTGTTGAGCCAGCTGAACTTGATGTCCTTTAGAAGGCCACAGTCTGACTTAGAGGTGCATTGACAGCCTTGATTACTGAAAGTTCCAGAAGTTTATTTGCAAAATAGAACTTTACAAGCCATTTGTTATCTCCTCCATATTCACAGCCTTCTTGTCCTGGCAGAGGAAGATGAGCAATGGATTTGAAAGAGATCATCTTGGGAGTGAGCCAATAAAGTACTTTTTTCTGTGTATTTTTTTATATTTAGGCATCAAGATTTAGTACAGTGTTGGGAGTCACTTGCTTCCTCAGTTAATCTTTTCTTTATATTTATATTTAGTTCTGTATCTATGATGTCATTGGGGTCATCACGTCTGTGCAGATATTTCTTAAGTTAACAAGAATTGCTGCCGCCCTTAGCAATTATCCAAGACCTTGACGTTGAGACAGTACAGACTTCCCAAATGACACCATAGTAAAACATCAAATTGCTCTGTAAACACAGCCCTGTCCCACTGAGACCACAACACCAGGGATTTATGGCTGCCCTTTGTACAAAAGGCAAATCATGGCCAATTCTGCCTATCCAAGGCACGAAGGGTCCCCTACATGAAGTTCTGATGGGATCTGTGGGCATCTGACCCCTTGCAGTGTGGCTGCTGGCTGGTGGAGGCAGGCAGGCTCATGTTAACAGTATGGACTCCTCCATGGAGATGATGCTAGGAGAGAACCTCCTTCTTGTCCTGCGCTCTAAAATAAATGCAGGACAGACATAGCCAAAGTGCTTGTACTCCAATGGCCTGGCTGTTCTTCTGTCTCCTCTACACAGACTCCCCTTCCCTTCTCAGCCAAGTGTTGCTCTGTAGTACACAGCGAGCTAGAAATAGTGTCCCTGCTTTGGAGAAAATTCCTACCTGGAGCTGTTTCCACCATAACACCCAGAGAATGCTTCTAACGTGATATTATGTTGCAGTGTGATTATCTCTGTTCTTTGCAGTGGGGGCTGAACTGTCCTGTTTGGCATGTGGCACCAAAGCCAGTGGCTTTGGTGGGAGTGAGACTATGGTCTTGCTTTCAGGTTTCTTGACTAGTTTTGAGATACTGGCTCCTTTATGGGAGATGTGAATAGGCTGAGACTCCACTTGCTGCAGGGAATGAACTACATCTTTAGAGTGAAATATGAAAAATAGCTTTGCTTCATGTTGGGCCATCACTTCATCATTTCTTTTCTGCTCCTTGCTGTGAGCTGGGGCTTCTCTCAAGCTGTCTCCTCAATCCTGGAAACTCCTCAGGCAGGGACCTTCTTTCTGCGTTCCCTACATACTGCATAAGGCTGTGGGGGAGTCTTGGTCCCTGCTCGGCCTCTGAGAACCTGCTGTAAGGGAAAGCTGTGATGGAGTAGTACCTATAGTTCTGGCCAGCTGACTCTGGGTATTTATTCAAGAGTTTCACTTTTAATGTTAGAATAAACTGAAGGCTTTTTTTTTTTGTCACAGGAGTAGGGCACTTTGGGGGATGGAGGGTTAAATAAGATGGCATTGTAGTCTAGTACTTCTTCCAAATGGTTTCTTATATTGCCAAGTGACCTGGAAAAAGTAATTGAGAAGAGAATACAATATTTTGAGCCGATCCACAAAGAAGCTTTTCTTTTTGTTATCTACAACTCATATGCTGAAATAATTTTACCAGGGAAACATACAGATATCTTTCATGCAAGGGTGCCCCTTGAAAGATTCATTCCCTACACATGCATAGTAGATACGGGAGTATCTGAAGTTTCACCTTAAATCTACCTCATCTGTGTTTTGTTTGTTTTATGTTTTCCAGTTAACATTAGTAATGTGTATAAATACATGGCAAATTATTTACTGAAATGTTTTTATCTAATAAATTTGGACGACAGATCATAAAACATTGTGGAAAGATGCATAGAGATGATTTTAAAATACTTGCCATACAGCTAAAAGCCCATTATAAATTAGAGCACACAAGATTTATGTGTGATTCTGCAGCATGTTTTAACTCTATTTAAAGAAATGTAAGCAGGAAAATCCATTCTGCAGTTACTCAATAATGCAGTAGGTATCAATGTTGCTTTAATTTGTTGAGGCATCATTCTCTCTTTGTAGAGCCCTAAAAATAATGCTGTCAACAAAGCCATGCCTTGTCTGGTTGGTGCTATTAATTTGTATTGGCCTGGTTAATTCCCATTAGCTTGGTCCCAGTGTATTGGGCTTTTGCATTGCTAATGAGGACACAGGCCTTTTCTTTTTTCCAGTTGCATCTGATAATTTGCTAATGGGTTTTCTTCAATCTGTTCTGAAAGTTTTTAAGTCTTTTTTCATTTAGATCAGAATATTTTTACAAGAGTCCTTGGTATCTTATATAATAGCATCCTTCTTAATGATGCACCCATGCCCAAGGGATTTTAGTGCTTGGCTGATCGCACTTCTGCATGCAGAAGCCCTGCCTGCCCTTCTCATCCAGACCTCTGCTGAATCCTGACAATAACCTCCTCCTTGGACTGTTTTGTGTTGAAGGGAATTGCTGTTTCTAAGTTGCAACATTCCTGAAGCAAGAGGTTCCTCTGGGAGCACGGATATCTTTGGCACAGTGTTCTAGAGAAGCGAGCTGTGTAATCTCTGTGAGATGTGAGACACCTCAGTCTGGGAAATGTTTCCTCTACCTGTTGTGTCTTAATTCAGCCAGCCCATCTTTCTGAAGCCCAAGCAAGCACGGTGTCACAGGGTATGTCGTGAAAAAGCAGCCAGAGGCAGATTCAGAGCCTGGTCTGTGGGTGCTCCCCTGCCTCCTGCTGCTGCTGGGCCACACTGCTGGGCAGTGGGATTGCTTTGGTTGTGGCTGCAGTGCTCAGTGTCTGAGCTGGCTTTGCTCATTGCAGTACTTCACGTGATACACTGGTTCTTGAAAAGAGCATTTAGAAACAGTGCCAATCTGCTTGTCTCCTCACCTAGGCATTCAGCATTGTATTCCAGAAGGCCATTGAGAGGGCTTCTCCTGATGAGAGCCTCCAGGTGCGAGTGCTGAACCTCATAGACAGCATCACTTTCTCCGTGTTCCAGTATACGACCCGCGGGCTGTTCGAGTGCGATAAGTTGACCTACACTGCACAGATTACCTTCCAGGTAAGCACCACCAGGGTGTGCAATTCGTATGCAGTCATTTATGGTGCTGGCAAAGATACAGGCATACAGAGAAAACCCAGGGTGACACAGCCATGCCTTCAGCATCAGAGCAGCACATGCAAGGGCTGGGGAACTGATTTTCTTGTCTTCATCTCTCGCTGGTTGCAGTCACAGATGCTGTGTTTGATTTGTGTTACTCTGATGAATGGTTGTTTGAGAGAGTGATGCCTGCGTGCAGGACCTGCAGAAAGGAAAGGGGAAGCATATCTTCAAGGCTGATAGGTTGTATCCAGAAGCAATGCATGCTACTCAGCTGCTGTTGCTCTGTCTTGTGTCCTATTATAACTTTTATGCTACCATGTGAGCAAGGAGACATTTCTATATCTCGGTACTGAAATCAAATTCAGTCAATAAATAGTACTTGGCATTCTGTTACAAAGTTGTTATTGAGCTTGCACAGTGTTTGGCTACATAAGTGCCCTGCAATGTAGAATGCAGGTGTGGACCAAATTTGAGCTGCCCAAAAGTGTGCAGGTCTAGTTAGAGATCCAGAGATTGCCATGACTTTTTTTTTTTTTAATTCTATATTAATAGAATATAATAGAACACAATAGCAAAATATGAATTGTAAAAGGAAAAGCAAATATAAGTCTATATAAATGAACTCTAACAACTCAGTTAACAAATTGTCTGTGTGTAAAAAGGCAACACAAATTTTGAGAAGTCAGGCTTAATTGTGGCCCAAAAGAGGTATACATGTTCATGTCACATATTTGTCTGAATAAACAATGTAAGTTGCACACATTGTTCGTGCACCTATATCATGGAATCATACAATTGTATGAGTTGGAAGGGACCTTTATGGGTATTCTAGTCCAACTCCCCTGCCATGAACAAGGAAGATAGTTAAGGCATCACTTCAAGGCATCAGGAAAACTAGCACCCAGTTTCAGTGAGTGGAGGGAATTAGATCACGAGTTGCAGGATTCTCATATAAAAAAGCAGTTGGCTCTTGAACTGAGCAGCTCATTACTGTCATTGGCGGAGGAGATGCCAGGCATGCTTCAGAAGCCACTGCCCAGTAGGCAATAATGAGATACAGTCTGGGATCTGTGACAAGGAAATGAGAAACTCACCATTCCAGCATTGCTTCTTTTCCTTCCAGAAATTGTGTTCAGAATTTTCGGACTTTGTCTCAGAGATATGGGCAGTTTGGCAACGCTCAGTGTGGCAGCTCCAGCTGGGCTTGTGGGCCTCCAGAGCTTTCCAGAATGGCCTCAGGCGTTGCTCTGGCAGTCTTGCTCCGTGTGTTCCCCAAAGCCATAATTGGTGGTGAAAACACTGGTGGCAGCAGAGTGGCCGGGTGCTCTCCAGCACACTGTTGCCGGGGACCTCAGGGTCCTGCTCGTGGTCTCGATGCATGTGCTGTGAGGCTTTTGTTAACACTCTCAGTACGTCTCCAGTTACTTTCAAAATAGAACAGGACTGTGAGAGGTGGATGAAACCTTGGCGGCGTGCCCCAAGGGGTGCGTGCTCAAGTTCCTTGCAAGAAAGTTGTTCTTTAGCTGTAGATAACAAGCACAGCACATCCTCCTGCCTGCATCTCAGCCAGCAGTGTGATTATAAACCGCAGCTTTTCTCACAGTTAGTCCAAATGTTGACCATTTTATATTATGTCTCCATACTGATTCGAGGTCCTCTCTTGGGGAAACACAAAGGAGCACCTGCAAGGTATGTTTTATCACAGCCCTCCAGCACTGGGCACTGTGTAGTTTTATCTGCATATTTGACAGCTATTGAATACTACATTGAATAATTAATCTGATAGAGCATATTGCTTCTCTGTATCCTGATTGCTCAAGGATATCTTGCTTGTTTGAAATTACAGATACTTCTGATGAGTAAAGAAATCAATGCAGCAGAACTGGATTTCCTGCTCAGATACCCAGCACAGACCAGAGTCACAAGCCCTGTGGAGTTCCTGTCTAATCACTCCTGGGGAGGAATCAAGGTACCCATTTCACCTGAAATGTGTGAAATCAGCATCCCTTACCTCGTCTGAGGAGCTTTCAGCATCTGCCAGGCCAGTCCTCACAGCACTGGTTGAATAAAGTTCTGACCATACAGAAATGCCACAGAGCTGAAGAGTTCTGTTGGTACAAGATTGGCTCTGAGGGCTCTGTGTGACTCTGCTCCTGATGACCTCTGTGTTTAGGCTTTTCCTTCTGTAAGGAATGAGAAAGTTCTCCGGGTCTCATGGTTACAGATTGTAGAGATCCTCACTGTATTTGGGGGGAGGTGAGACTTTATCTGCTGAGATGTGCTGGGACAGGGCTGTGACAGGCCCACAGAAAGCATGCTCTCATGGCAGTGAGGTTGTCTAACAGCCATATGTTTTGGGATGAGAGCTGAGGGAGTGCATCCTAGAGAGATGACTGTAGTTCTACCTTTGCACCCATCTGTCAGCATATGGAAGTTGTACTGGATTTGGAGCTGATTCAGGATAAGTTTTTGCAAAATGTGTCTTCTCTGACCAGGACCTCCCATCCCTGCCTTCTCACCGGCCCAGAGGATGGGCCCTGTGCCTCGTTCTGCACACACAGGTGACTGAGCTCATCTTGAAAATAGCACAGTCACATTTTCAGCCATAAAATACGCTTGTAACTTCTTACTAGACCAGCCCTTTTCCTCCTCTTTCTCCAATATCTATTTCCATTAAGGAGGAATTATGTACACCCTTTCTCTGTCCCTTCTCATGTTCTGTGTAGGGATATATAGGGTGAGCAGTGCATTTCAGTTCCTCTTAATTCCTTCTGAGCTGAAATTCTTCACTGATTGAGGGGGTTTGGTGCTGCAGCACTTCTTTCTGCTTCAGTTCTGTGAGCTTCCTCTGGGAGTTGAACTGGCTGCCACCACAAGTTGCCAGGGTTTCAGGCTTTGATTCTCCTTTTGAAGATCTTTTAGTGCACCTGAGGAAGCATTATGCGTTTGCAGTGCCCAAGGAAGCCTTCAGTAGTCCTGCTGCACTTGGTATGTTCTCCAGGCAGACACCTCAGTTTGCAGTGAGTTTTTCTGCTCAATGGAATGATCCTTTTAGTACCAGCCAGTTCCCTTTCACATGGGGGTGGAATGGACTTCCCTGGACCCCTGTGCTTCATCCTGATGGTTGCTTCTGCCTCCTGGAGTTGTCACAATTGCCAGCAAAAGCTCATAAACACCAGCGAGAACATCCACTCCCCATTGCTCATTCTTCAGAATTTATTCTTGCTATTCTTGAGTATCACACAATATGGGTGTGTTTCATCTGGTTCCAAGGTGAGCCCTTCCCACCAAGCTTCCTCTCCCATTCTGAGTCTCCTGGGGCCTGTGGTTGAGATAGAAACCATGTGATACCGAGCAAATGCTGCTCTGCACCGCCTTCTGCTGAGCTGGGAGATGATGGGATGTAAATGTGTCTGAGAGGGCTCCAAGGTGTGGTGTCTCCATCCTCAGTGTATGACTGCTGTCCCTATGAGCTGCACATCTTGGGGAGCTGCAGTCACTGGTCAATAATCTGCCCTAATCTGATGTATTTCAGGATTCCCAGATTACTAATGCTTTGTTTCTGGATGTGCTTCAGATTGTCTTTTGTGGAGATTGTTTGTAGTATTGATTCTACTAGAAATAATACAATGGGTGTCAACTTCATTGGTGTTTATGTTCTATTAATGTGTGTTGGTTTATTAGCTTTGGAGATCTTGGCAACTCCGGTTACTTGAGGCGCAGTTTTAGTACGATCACATTTTGTCACAGGCTGCTGTAATTAGGTTAATTAGTCATGGCTTCTATAGAGCTTATTAGCAGGCTAAAATCTCCTTTTCTTCTATCAGAAAGATTAAGTGCTGTAATGAATTGTTTCTTCAACAAAGCTTGAGCAAAGTACGTTTCAGATTGGCATTTCAAACATGAAGTGGAATGTAGCATTCTGTATAATTTTCCAGAGGAACACTGAAAATGCTCCTGCACTACACGCTGCATTTGCCAAAGGTTTCAGGCCAAAAGAAATCAATATTGATATTAATGTCCCACTCCATGCCTCCCATTTTGGACATGGTAACTTCAGAGCCAACCTCATCAGACACTGAGGACTGTGGGCATACAAACAGCTTTGTATGACATGGCTGATTACTTCATACTGTTGTTTGGTTAATAATATATGCAGGCTAATAGTGCTTTGCAGTTGTGCAGCTGTCTCAGCTCCTGATACTGGCACATCTGACGCACGTTTATGATTTTGTCTTTTCAGTTCAGCAGAAAGTTTCCCAGAGCTTTTTGTTTTAACTCTTGTCCTAGGGAAGCTCAGTATTTACTGCTGAATGAAGGAAGCCATGTACCTGATGAGAAGGGCACAGTTTGTGGGGAATGGTGATATCTTTTATTAGATCTGCTGATATACTTAAAAAATAGGTAGGTTGCAGGCTTTCTAGTGCCTCGTTAAGCCTGGAACGGGAGCTGAATTCAAACCAAGTGCAGGCTGAGAAACAGCTTCTCTGAGCTTAACTTGATTCTGTCCATCAATCAGCCTGCATGGGAGAAGGGTCCTGTGAGCCCATGCTGAGGCACGTTTGTTAGCTTTGGAGTGAGGGGAGAGGTTAGCAGAGGACGCATTTGTTAGCTTCAGTACAAATGCTGCCTCTGGGACATGGAAGGGGTAGTTAAGAGCAGAACAGGGAGAAAATTATGCTGTTTAATGAAAGCAGTACCTTTTGCTGAGTCCCTGGCTCCAGTGTTCAATAGCTCTGGTCATTTTGGATGTAAGGTTTGTCCATTGCGGGTATTTAATGGTGATCTCTTGAGAAATTGGAAGTATTGTTATCCTCTTAATGAGGTTTTCTGTCTTTTTTCAATTTCCTTTGTTACGATATGTTGCACTTCCATCAACTGCTGTGCTCCCAATACTTAACTGGGAAGCTGTTATTTCTGTTGGCACTTCTGATTTCTTCTGCACATGCAAGCTTTTCTCTTTGTTTGACTGTTTGTCACCTTTAACAATAAATGTATGGCCACACTTTAGACCACAAAAGTACAGTGATGCTATTGCTTGAACTGCATGGGACAACAGGCCACAAGCACATACAACAGGCCACTTTAATCTGTCTATTGAAAGATGAAACTTGAAGGAGGATCAATAGAAGTGGTCCTCCATAGCTTTGTCTTCATTTCTTCTCCCTTCCTTTGTTTGAAGATTTCCAGTGCCATAAGCTCACAGAAAACCATCATGGCTGAGTTTGGAAGGGGCCTCCGGAGACCTTATTGCGACCTTCCAATACTTAAAGTGAGCTGATAATCAGGAGGGAAACAGACTTTTTACATGTTCTGATAGTGATAGGACAACAGGGAATAGTTTTAAACAGAAAGAGGAGAGATTTAGGTTAGATGTTACAGGGAAACTTCACTCAGAAGATGGTGAGGCCCTGGCATAGGTTGCCCAGAGAAGTTTTGGATACTCCATCCCTGGAGATGTTCCTGGCCAGGATGAATAGGACCATGGCAACCTGATCTAGGGCCTGATTTAGTGCTTGGCAACTCTGCCCATGGCAGGAATTTGAACTGAGATGGTCTTTAATGTCCCTTCTAACCCAATCAGCATATGATTCTCTGAGGTCACCTGGTCCAACCCCTGCTCCATCAAGGCACACAGGGCAGGGTGCCCAGGACTATGTCCAGACAGCTTTTGGAAATCTCTAGGGAGGAGACCCCACAGTCACTCTGGGCAGCATGAAGATGAATATGTTACCTGCATGGGAGGTGAGAATTATCTGAAATGATGCCTCGAGGTCCCTTCAGCCCCATCTACAACCCAGCCTGCATGTTATTCTGCTTTGTAGTTGTCCAGAGGTCTGGGTCAGTCAGACAGATCGTGCCATGGATCTGCTCTGAGCATGGACGTAGAAATGGCATTATTGGGTTATGTGTGTCTGTGTGGTTCTTTCTTTCATGGCTTCCTTGGTCTCAGCTAGCCCTTTTTAGAAGATGGGTGTGGGTCTCAGGCTACTGAGGCTAACTCAAGGTTGGTGAATGCATTTCCCTGTGCCCCCCAGTGTTCTATGCTGCAAATTTTTTCCATGCTCCAGCTCCCTTCATGCCATTCCCTTCCTGGGGCACCATATCCACATTGCCCATTGCCCTGTTTTCCTGCAGAACCACGGTTACAGATTAACTGTGTGTGCACCTGGCTCCCACCGCAGCAGCCTGTTTCCTCAGGCAGCTCTGGATCTCCTTTGTGCAAGCACACGCTTCCTGATTGCCTGTGTGATATTTTCTCAGAGCCTCTTCACTGCCAAACACAGATGTGTCCCATAGGATGAGTGAAGCTAGTTAATATACAGCAAGAATACACCTGGCCAACTTGGATCACTTCTTTATCCCAGTCATTTCCCTCATCTTTTTCTGAAGAGGAAGAATTTTCATTATGTAGATATGAAAACGCTGCTGAAAGGGCATTGTTTAATAAGTGTGATGTTGAATAATGAGCTCTAAGTACTGAATTCAGCTTTCAAGGAGGAGAACAGCAGCAGACAAAGTAGTATATTAACTCCATGTGTATAATTTTGCAGAGTGCAGGTGATGAGATTGCGTGTGGTTTACGAGATAAAAATACATGATTTTGTATTTTTATTTAAGAAAACTGGATTTTCTTGACAAAATAAAACTCTTCCAACTTCTGCTTTATATACTTCTCAGACACTGAGATTTTTCATTCTTGTCAAAGATTCATTGTGATACAATCTGCTGCATATATTGTGGTCTTTGCACATAAGCAAGGTCCTTTGATCAGGCTGGTCAGATATAAAAGACTTGCAGCTCACGGCTTCCTACGTACATTCCAAATTATTATTATGCCAGAGAATCAGTCTTAATTAAATCTCTTCCATTAACTCAGTTCTTAAGATGTACAGCCTTTTAGTGCATCTTTGATAGAAAACATTGATTATGACACTCCGATGTGCGTTTATCTGCTCTCATCTAGAAGTTTCCTAAGGACATTAATCTGTCCTCACCAGCCCTTAAGTTTTGGAGAAACGCTCGCAGTGTCTCACAGGAATAATACTTGAGATCATTCTGTCTTTTGTTTCCTTTACCTTTTTAACCCGTTAGCTAACAATCTAATGTTTATCTGAGATACAGTGGAGATTGGGATCGCATCAAATATTTAAAGGCATACTTTGTTGGTTTGATTGCAGGTTGGAAATTAAGTTGTTCTGGATATATCTGTGTCCTTCACGTTCAGTGCACCCTGCTACGCCACAGAGCCTGCTGTTAGCTGGTTATTTTGAATGTAAAAGTTCTTTCTCCCTTAAATGGAAGGGAAGAGATTGCTTTTTTTTGCTATCTTTCCAATGTCCAATATTTCTTTTCTTAGTCACTATGTGTCTTTTAAAGTCATGTCACTTTGCTTGAAAGATGGAAACAGAAGTCAGTTGCACTCTGGAGAAGATGTGCCTGGGAACAAGAATGACTGTGGAGAGTCCTGATGGCTGAGCAGGGGAGTGCAAGCAGCCGTCCCATTTTGGACACAAAGTACTGTAGCGATGTGTGAGGTGCATTTGGAAGGACAAAGAAGGAAGATGGATGGAGTTTGGCTCCTCTTGATAAGTTCCTCCACATCTGCTCTAAGGAGCTGCTGGAGCAAATCGTTTCTGTGATGTGGTGGAGTTGAGAAACGTTTCCTTTGCTTGGCAGTGTTGGGTTACTGTGAAGACTGCAGATGAAATGTCCAATTAAACTGACATCTCCAGAGCCACCCCTGGAGCCCTGCTGGTAGCACCAGAGCTCTGCCTGCACTGAAGCCTGTGAGACTGCCTTTTGTGCAGGCACTTGTGATCTGTGGATCATCCCCACCGAGTGCACCACAGCACACCAATGACCCACCTTACTGCCAGTACCTGTTCCTCTGTCCTCTGACAAATATAGTCTGATGGGGCCACGGGGACCCACTCCTCACTTCACTTACAGTTGGCCATTTCTCTGCTGGAGTCTGATTTGGTCTTTGAGTGTTGCATTTTAAGAAGGATGTGTGCCTTCTGGAGATCAGTGATAGCACACAAAGTGTCATGGAGACATGTCTGCAAGGAGAAATTGAGCAGAAACAGAGGGGTGATGTCTGAGAGGAGAGGGAGGAGAGGCTGAGGGGAGAAGGTCTCCCCTGAAGGGGAAAGAGCAATCAGTTCTTGGAATCAGTAGAAGACAGAACAGAAGACATCTCAGAGTACTGCAGGAAAGAATCCAGACATTTGGAAGATCTGTGACGGAAGACAGGGAAGGACTGGCAGAGTTGGTGGTTTCCACTGCTGAGGTAGTTCCTCTGGGTCTGGCCAAGTGCCCCAGGGGGCTCTGCATCCTCATCTGCTTCTGGACTCGGCTGCAGTGATGCGAGCTCATCAGTCAGCTTTTATTAAAAGAAATGAGGAAGATTAGAAAAACGTTTTTTGTGCTGAGGGGTGATTGAAATTTGTCAAAACCATCGTGTCTTCATTTTTACCTTCAATAGAGGTATCCTCCTGAGTTGAATAATTCAGGCAGTGCAGCTGAAGAGAAAATAACACCTTCGGTGAATGAATAATACAAACCAAAACCTAGTCGGAGAAAGATGGCAATAATCAATCATTTTCTACATGAATCCTCCTAGTTAACAGTAGTATTCAAATGGAACAATTCATCCTTCCCCTTCCCCAATGACCCAATCTGTCACTGTGAGCCGGATGCAGGTTTGGCGTTGCCATTCCCTGGGAGCTTTCTCCAGCTGTGAGGATGCTAGTTTCCTTGGGAGATGTGGGCCACCCACACAGTATTTACAGTAAACCAATGGAAGCAGACCTTACTGTGTGGGTGGACAATGTGAGACCTTTAGGAGGTGAGACAATGTGAGACCTTTAGGTGTTTTTCAAAACATCTGAGGCCATTTCCAACTGGAAGATGTTCATGCAGCCACTCTGCAAAGTTCACACCTGCGGACAGGCAGAGATCTGAGGATGCTGTACACATCTTGTGGAGCTTAACAACTGTAACTGTTCACGAAAAAACCTCTCCTCAATTTTGCAAGTGAAATTGTGGCTAATAATTAGGATTTAATCATCTCACAGACTCTTATAACTGGGGGAATATTGAATATGTCTTTCCAGTGTTCTCCAATTGTGATTGAGAGCCATGTGATGTTTGGTGTATTCCTTCTAACCTTAGTGGGTTTTCTTTAACTGTAGGGTAGGGTTCTTTTTTAAAGGGAGGTAGGTAAGGAGCTCAGACTGGAAGTATGAGTCAGTTATAACCTGAAGACTCAGAAAGTAAGGATAGCTTTAAAAAAAGGAAAATATTTTCTTTTTTATTATGCTTTTATTGTGGCTTTTTTAGAAAGCAGCCTTGCGACCGCTGGGGAACTGGGTGAGTGGTGCTGGATGCTCACTCTGGCAGCGCTGGGTTTATTTGCACTGCTTTATTTCCCACGTTCTTTGTGTGTGGGTGCAGCATGGCAATGGAAGCTGGTTTGGTTTCCCCTGTTGCAAAGCTCTTCTTGAGCTGGATGACGCTGGGGAAATATATTTGAAATGATGGAAGTAGTGTAAAACACAAAACCACAGTTTGTTATCCCTTAGTGACAGTGCAAGAAAAAAAAAAAAAAAGAAAAGAGATAATCTTGTTTTTGATTTTGATTTTGTAAATTTCTACGAAGCAACATCTGAACTTGGGAACAGTATTGACCATCTGGTGTCCTGAGAATAATTGCCTTTTGTGATAAGAGTGTGTGTTTTCTCTAATAAATTTACAAAAGCTCGTTGCAGCCTATCTGGCACTAGAAGATAAATTGCATGTGGTTGCAGTGACACCAGAGCATTGAAGTCGCTCTTTCCCCTGGAGGCTCAGCCTATGCCCTGGAGGCAGCAAGCAGAGTGGGGAGCTGAGAACGTGTTGCTCATCGTGCCCCTCATCGTGCCCATCTGCCTGGGACCTCAGGGCATTGTCACGTCCCCTCCTTCAAGCTCTTCAAAGCAGTTCCCTCTTCCTTCTGGCCCCAGGTTGATCCGAAGGGCTGTGTGTTAAGGTCACCATGTAAGCACATCTGCAGTTGTTCTGCAATGGCAAACAGGGTTTCCTTTTCCAAGAAGACAGCTGATGTTTGTTATATTCCCTACAGCTGTAGGGGGAAAGAGTGGTTTGCGTTTGCGAGCTTGTGAGATTCACAGAACTGCTGACATTTCAGCTCCAATTTAAAGTTGGTTCTGACTTAGATGGGAAACTGTCAAAGAAAACTGAAGTGATAAAGCAAATTGTCTGTGATTCAGTGAATGAAAAATCACTCTCTGAGAAAACAGCGATCCGTGCCCTGACATGTGCGAAGAGCCGTGTTTTGCTGGCAGTCTTACTTTGAGATAGGAACACAGCCCGTCCTGGTTCCAGCCATCGGGGACAGACTGAGTGTGGGTTGCAGAGGCCAGAACTGGAGTCCTCCGGTCCTTTTGCTTGTATTTAATTTTGGTTGATGCTTTTTGTCTCTCTCAATTTCCATGACAACTCTAGGTGACGAGTTTATTCTCTGCTATGTTGACAAAAATAGCCGTGCAGCACAGGTTGGTCTGTCCCAGTGCATGCTGCTGCTTTTCCTCCTGCTGCTTGGAAACGGTGCTGTGTTATGGCTGGTCTAAGATTCTTGGGTAATATCACAGCAGAGGTATTGAAAAGCAATTAATATTCACAGAAGGATTTCTGATTGAGATAGCTTTCACCGCTCCAGCTTTTAAATAGTAATGTGTCTTATTAATACCATCCGTCCTAATAAATGCAATTTAATTGTTGACTAATGAAAATTTCAGTGCTAGTTTAAATAATACAGACGTTATGCTTGCTATTAGATCTTTCTTAATTCTGCAACATGTTGTTCAGAGGGAGAGAAACTATTATCTCTGATTATGTGTGTCAATTTGTAAGGAGAAAGAAGTTTTTCAGAGTCTCTCATTAACATCAAGAGACTTCTCGAAGCAGCAGTAGCCAAAGTTCTGAAGTTTTGCTTTAAGTCATTTCAAGAGTCAACAGTTTTAAAACGTTTTGTACAAGCACTTGTGCTGATGAGTCTATTGAATTCTGCATTTGCCACCGTATTGTGTTCAGCTAGGAGAGGTACATCAAATGTATTTACAGCTGCAGGAACAGGGCACTGGGCAGGCTGTGTTCCTGCAGATTTCAGTCCATGTTCTGCACAGTGCTTTCAGTTGTGATGTGGTTCTGATGTTAGAGCTGCGGCTTCTGTCTCTGAAATTTCTATATGTCAGTGCTAATCCTCGCATGGCAGCAAGCATCTGTTGGGTCCCTGCCTTGCTCACACTTTTCACAAAGTTCTTGGCGTGCTTTGGGCATGGAGGTGAGCCAACCCAGCCTGTAGCTGTTGAGTGTATTGCAAGTGCTCCATTCTCTTCTTTGTAGAGGTATTGATGAAATTGTGATTTTGGGCAAGGCTTGATTTGTTGCGGGAGCATGTGTAAAAGCATCTCTGTGTTCCTGTATGTCTGGCTGTGGTGTTAGATCACTTGACCTATGAGGAAAAATGTAGGTTGGACTAAATACTCCTGAGGGTTTTTCCAACCATTCTTCCATGATACTACAAGCATCGCGTTCAGCAAAAGTCCTGTGTTAGTGGCACCCACTGGGAACAGCTTTATTTCTTCTTTCCATCATCTGCTGATGTTCTCACTGCTGGAATCATGATCTCATTCGTAATAAGGAGCCCTTTTGCTAAAGCATGGCTTCTGAATACATTTGGTCAGTTAGAAAGACTGAAGTTCCTGATAGGAACCCTCTCCAGAGGGCCACAAGTGTCAGCACAGACCACTCCATTTGCAACAGTCCCACATCCACAGCAATATCAGCAGCTGTCATGACATCTACATGACTTTCAGAGCCCTCTGGTAAGTGTGCATTTCTTGATCTGAACCAGGTATGACACCAGCATTTTTCAAGGCACTTTCTTGATTGCTTTCTTTTTGTAGTGGAGCTGTATGGGATGTGAGCTGGAGCATTAGTGGTGTGGTACACCTCTGCCCATCAAGAAGTTCTGCTTTCCTTTGAGCATGTCCTTGTTTCTACAGAAAATAGCTCATCCACTGTCTTTTGTACTCCACTTGGCTCTTCCTCTTCACATTCAACTGCTTGCAGCTCAAGGTGTTTGTTTCAGTGAGAATTTTGCTTGAAATCCACAGGAACTTTATAAGCTGTGCAATACATTTTGCCACCACTCATATGAAGGATAATTTGGATTCTCTCCTCTTCTGCGTACTGTTCACAGTTACTGTGTCAGGAACATTTAAAAATATATATCTAGCTACATTTTCATTGGAATTATCATTTATTCCCTTCATTGCTCAGCTGTACATCACTTTGGGACATTCCACAGCTACCTGTTTCTGCTACAGGCTTGTGGCACCAATGAGTGAATCTTCATGCATATTTGGCGAATAAAACACTCCATGATTTACACCATCATAGTACTTTGTATGTGTTTATACTGAACATGTAAGTACAAAGGCAGCATTCAGCTGTTCGTGGTTTGCAGTGCATTTGCAGAGATTTGTGATCAGCTTGACTGAATGGTGAAGTCTCAGCATTGTGGTTTCTCAGTATGTGAGTACCTAAAGTCTAAAAGCAGTTTTTACCATCAGTTATGATTTTGGCTGCACAGTTCTCGTCGTTGGAGCAGCACGGAGACGTTGCAGGCTTGCAGCTCACAGGATTGGCAGCGGTGTGCTCTCCTGCCATAGCTTAACTCAACATTTCCAGTCCCCATCCAAATCACTCACTTCTGGAATAGCTCATAGTAGCAAGTGCCTGCTGCCCAAGTTAGTTGGGTTCAGGGTTTGAAACAGAGAGCAGACTTCCTCTCACTTTGGGTTATGGAAAGCTGCGTTGCAGATGATGGCAGGTTTTCCTCTGTTGTCCCTTCCAAACTCCCATATCACAGTGATCGTGCTGCAGAGGAGATGTGGATGTAGCTGTAGCTTCACTGGAAGGGAAGGGAAAAGTCCTTGCAGTGATGTGGATGAGAACATCTTGGAAGGCTGTGCTAGGTGCTGTGATGTTAGAGTTGACATTCTTGAGGCAAACAGTCCAGAAAATGCAGGTGGCAAAAAACCTCCAAGCAGGTAACTTCCACAGGTGTGAAGCTGCTCATCCCATCCTGAAGTGACCATGCAGGTGTCTCATGCTGGTTGGTACTTTTTGATGTGACTGTGCTGACAACAGAGGTGAGAAAAGGAAAACAGACAAGATCTCATCCTGGGGAGGTTCTGCTTGTGTCTCTCAGGCTTCAGCTATCACCTTTCCAATGGAGCAAAACATGAGTAGCTGGTAAAATTAGAACAGCTCAAGTGCAGGTAGGATTGTTTTTCTGTTACACTAAAACTAAAGGTAATGGCTTTAAGTTGCACCAGGGGAGATTCAGGTTGAATATTAGGTAGAATTTATTCTCAGAGAGACTGATTATTCATTGGAACAGGCTGCTCATGGAGGTGGTGGAGTCACCATCCCTGGAAGTGTTCAAGGAACATGGAGATGTGGGGGTGGGTTGGGGTTGGTCTAGATCTCTTAGAGGTCTTTCCAACCTTAATGATTCTGTGATTCTGAAGACCTTCCTTGAATTTTCCAGGCCCTCTCATCCATGGAGGAGTTCAGAAACCTGGATCGGGATATTGAAGGCTCTGCAAAACGATGGAAGAAGTTTGTTGAATCCGAGTGTCCTGAAAAGGAGAAGTTCCCCCAGGAATGGAAGAACAAGTCAGCTCTGCAGCGCCTGTGCATCATGAGGGCCATCCGGCCCGACCGCATGACCTACGCTGTCCGGTGAGGGCACCTCTTCCTAATCTCGGTCCATTCTTTTGCTTATCAGGCAATGCTGGGTCTGTGTTCTCTAGGGAATGGGAGTAATTCAGGAATATGTTTGGATTTATATATTATAGAGTGTGAGTTTTACAGAATGGTTTTCTATAAAGGGGTCGTTGCTGAATGAGTTATCTCTGTACTTTGCAAGACAGTCAACACTTCTAATTTAATTGGAATTTCCTGCTTTGAGGCCAGTGGTGATGGAAGCAGTACAACTACCACTAGGTGAGGAGCAGACATACCAAGTCAGGAACAAGTACTGTCATAGTGGTCTTGCATATTCACTGGAGTTCTTTTTATAATCAAAACAAGTTCTGCAATTCATTAAGGTCAGTATTGTGTACTAGACTGCTTATGGCCGTTGTTTCTTAGGTGCAGGTATAAAGCACAGAAGTAAAGAGAAGTTTTATGGAGATGCTTTGTTGGTGTGTTTCCTTACTTATTTTTTTTTTTTACTGTAAAATAAAAGATTTATGTGATACTAGTTCTGAAAGTTGTAGTTGTGAATTATATATTAAAGGTAACTAGGCAAGTCTAAATTCCATGAAGATATGCATAAGCAATATGGGTAATATGGGTGTTCCAGGAGAAATTAAAGGTCTTTGACTCCACTAGGACTTGTTTCTTCATTCTTTGTCCTAGTAGTCTACCACCTGGCATTTCTGTAATGACTCTTATTCTGTTGCCTCTCAGCTTAAATTGCTCCACCATCTGGCACGTGTGATTATCAGCCCAAGAGCTACACTTGTGTTTGTGCTTTAAGATGCACAGAAAAATGCAGACAAGACTTTGAGTGAAGTATCATTATGGTCAATGTTGCTGCATTCTATTCAATTAAATGATGAAATTTATCATCATTATACCATTCTAAACTGTCTTCTTTTTCATTAGTTACTGTTTGGAGGCTGGACTCTCCGTATGTTCTCTCAGCTTAAAACAATTGCTCTTCCTTTTGCTATTTAGCTTCAGTAAAACAAGCTCTTGTCTTTCTGAGCTTTTCAGTGCCTGTTTCACTTAAGCAAGTTTAATTCATTCCTTTCATTTGAAGTGGTGGTATACCTCAAAAATAACTTGAACATAAAGTTAAGATTCCTTTCGTACTTCTCTTCTATGAAAAAGTAAGAGAATCTGAGTTCAAAAACTTGACAGGATATTTTTAGGGTTTGAGCATGTCAAACCTTGCTGTTTGCACAAGAACATTTAGATGTGTTTTTTTTGTTAGTGTTTCTTTCCTAGAAATAGGTTAGAACATAAACCCTTTCAAATATTTAACAGGTTTACAGTGCCCTCTCCAAGACTTAGTAGATGCTTGTGACTATAATTCTTCTTGAAATACAGTGTAGACATGAAGTAGGCCCAAACATCCTAGGCAGGGCTTTTGTATCAGAGAACCACAGAATGGCTTAGGTTGGAAGGGACCCCGAAGCCCACCCAGTGCCATGCTCCTGCCATGGGATGCTTGTCACCTGCTGGATACACTACCCAGGTTGTTTAGGGAAACATGTAGTAGCATCCCCAGTAGAAAAAAGAGGGATCACCTTGAAAGAGTCACCTTGTATCTTGTGGACTTCCTTAGATTTTGCAGACTGAATGTCTCCGTCAGCTCTTCAACAAATTTTGACCCAAAACAGAAAAATCTACTTTGAAGAGGCACCAAACAAATTGGAATTTCTTCCTTTTGCAATCCCTTAGGCATTTCTATTCCAGTTGTCTTTCACTCGTCCTTGATGAAGGCTCTAAGCTCTCTTAGAAAGAATTTGGCTGCCTTATTCTGGTATTATCCCCAAGTTGAGAGCTGGTTGATGTTTTTGTTCCCCTGGTACTGAGGTTTTCAAAAGGCTGAGTCATGCATCTCTGCTAGAAAAGCAACTGCTCGTTCCTGGGCTTTGAATGTAATGCTCCTGCCTTTGAATCAACGCTCACTGTACCATCTTTGTACAAAGCAGTGATTTTTGGTAAGCTCACCCCAGGGAAATTCAGCCTGGCCGTTCTCCATACTCAGCGCCCTGTTCAGGCAGCTCCTGTTCACTCTGTTGTATTTTTCCTTGTGACTCTCATGCAGAGACTCAGCAACACGCACAGGATATTCTTAGAGCTCTTCCCTTTTATCTTCCCAGAACAAAGCAATTTTCAAAATCATCCGGACTTTTTGTGGCTTTTGGTGCTAAATCTAACGGAATGCTGCTTCCTCTCAAACTGGATTACAAAGCACACTGCGGTTTTCTATACATCAGCTTAACTGTTTCTTCTCTCCCATCTGTGTCAGAGCCAAAACAGTGCTTGTAGCAGCGAGGTCCCAATGTTCGTCCTTCTCTCAGATATTTCTGTGCCACGGGTCATTTTACACCTAGAGGAAGTGCCAAAAGTTGCTAACAATGGGGAGATCCCAGAGCCCGGGCTACAGGCCCATCTGAAGTAATTGTATCCTCATTTGTTTCATGAGGTTTCTCAGTTATTTGAATCAGCAAAAGCAAAATGACTTAGCTGATTATTTGCGGGGGAGCGTTTCTTTCCTGAGCCAAAGTAGACCGGCAAAACTTTTTCTTTCTGGCAGAGATTTTGTAGAAGAGAAGCTTGGCAGTAAATATGTGGCAGGGAGACCCCTGGACTTTGCAGCATCCTTGGAGGAATCGGGACCGGCAACCCCAATGTTTTTTATCCTGTCCCCAGGAGTTGACCCGCTGAAGGATGTGGAGAAACAAGGTAAATAAATCATGGCTGCAGGCATACCACAGAATTGCTTTTTATCTTCTGCATAATTATCTTGGCTGACATTTTTTTTTTCTCATCTGTTTGAAGATAATGGATTAATCTGGTAAAAATAGATAATTGTGAGAAGATGTGATTTGTTTCTTACTGTTTTTTTTTTCTGTTTTTGTTTTCTTTTCTTAAAGGCTTTTGGATTTTCATCTAAAGTTTAAATTAAACTTGTCTCTTTCCTGCAATGCTGAGATTCCCAGTGTGGTTCACACTGCAATGATTTCTGAGCCGGTTTTGTACACAACCTATAATTTACATCAGAGGTATCTAATACGCTGTCAGATGGCTAAAAATAAGCAGCAGCTCCCTGTAGCATTCTGCTGGTTAGCAGCTGAATTTCCAGTTCTGAATGCCATCCTTCCTGAGCTGTATTTGGTGTGGGTGCTCTGGTGAAGAAGTGCTTTCAGCCACCCTCAGAGCCCAAGTGCATCTCAGAGGTTTTGTGTTTGAGATGGCTGTGGTGCACTGTGTGCTGCAGTCCAGTGCTGTGCTGTGAAGCTGCCGATGTGAAGAACTTGGCTCCAGGCCTCAGCTCCACTCTGGAAGCATTTCTGTTTTCAGCCTGAACATCTGGAAATAGGGTCAACTTCCCACTGCATCACTGCCAAGTCAAGGTCATTGCAGGCACTTATTTTGAAACTTTTTCAGCAGAGGAGCTCTGTCCCTCTGGAACAGAGGTCTTGGTTGCCTGTGGGTGCTGCCTCAGGGCCGATGCACATTGCCATTGTGCTCTTCAGGTGTCTTTTCTCCTTCTCCAGCTGTGCACTACCCACATCTCCAAGATCGTTGCTCATGGACAAGCCCCAGTGCTGCCAGCAGTTCAGAAAAGAGAGTTGTCTAAACTGTATGAGTTATATATCAGACTAGCACAGTAGAACTGCTGGCCAGTTGTTGGCAGGCAGGTCTCCAGGCTAAAGCTCAGCAGGGCTGGCAGCCCCAGCAGGGAAACCAACAACACTGACCTAAGGAATCAGGTGTGTGGCAGCTGAGCACTGCCTGCCTGAGCTGCAGGTTTCCCTCTCTGTGGTGCACCTTTGGATCATTCCCCAATAATGTACAAGTCAGTTCCAACGCAGGCAGTGTTACCACGGGCAGTTCCTGGGCTTTGAGCTCTGTTTTGGTCTCTTTCTGCCCTAATGTCAGGCCTCACTGCTGTGAATTGAAGGGGACCTGTGGGGAAGGGCCTGCCCTGTGCCTGGCTTCCCATTTGAGCACATTGATGCTCCTGTCTCTCACTGTTAACTTTCTTGCATGTGTGAAGGAGCAGTAACTTCCAGCCATGAATTACTTGATCAGAATGGTAAAGATGTATACCGTTAGCAGCGTTATTCCGTGCAGCTCTCAGGGTTGGTTGGCAACCAGAGATAAGGAGAAGGAAGACTGGAAGTTCTTAATGATGGGCAAAGTGGTGTCTCAGGGCTTTTTTTTTTTTTTTCTAGTGAGTCTAAATGGAAAGCATGAACAACTGGAAGGGGCTGGATGTTTGTTTTATGTTTTGCCATCTGTTTCCAGTCTTGTACCAAGAGTTTGGGCTTGTTAGACGAATCTTTTCCTTGTTTTACTCTAAAACTTGCCTGGAAGCCCTGACCACCCATTTTGTTTCTGCTGCCTGCTCACAGCCAAATGGACTGCCCTTGCTGCTGTTTGAGCACACGTTCACATGGCACATTTCTCCACTGAACAATATCTCGTTGAAAGCTTATTTAATGAGCAGGAAATGATTTTAATTTCCTACTGCTGTAAAATATGTTTTTACACAAGGTTGCAGGGGAATAATGTTCTTTAAACAAGAGGCACTTTGTAATAATGTACCTTTGTGTTGATTTCACTCTGTAATTAAAAGTACTTTGGAGGAACCCACTGCTGTTTTCAGTGTTTTGGAAAGGTGAGAGACAGCATAACTCTCATGAGAAGTGTGATAGCTCTTCAGTGAGGGTTTTTGGTAAGGCTGAACTCAGCCTGGTTCCAGGTAGAAAGCACTGAACACCGCTGCTTTCTTTTTTTTTTTTTTTTCAGGGAAAAAGCTTGGTTACACATTTAACAACAGGAATTTCCACAATGTCTCCCTGGGACAAGGCCAGGAGGTGGTTGCTGAGCAAGCTCTGGACCTGGCTGCAGCAGAGGGGCACTGGGTCATCCTGCAGGTATGCTATCACTGGAAGCAGGCTGGCAGCTCTGTCAGTGCCTGGGTGCTGAGTTAACACGGGCAGGTTATTGGTTCTGGTTGTGGGAGATGGGAAAAGGCATTACCTGCATGTTCAAACCACCGGTTTCTGCTTGTTTCTTGCTGCTATTTTTTGCTTTTTATCGGTCTGTATCATCTTGGTTCTATTGCCCTTTGAGCCCTCTGCAGGGTGTGCAGTTGTAGGGGGATATGGCAAAGGAGATTGTGCTACATTTGCCTGTGCTCCTGCTTGCTCCATAAATAGGTAAAGGAGCAGTGTTCTTGTGAGCTGTTAGAATTGCTCACTTTCCGCCACTCCAAACTTGCTATGTATTTAAATGAGCAAAAAGCAGATGTGCTCCACCATACAAAAGGCAGAGGCTGTCAGTGGAGCTGATGCCTCTAAGCATCCCAAAACAAGTGAACACTTACAGGTCTCATCACAGCTCAGCAAAATGATGCCAAGCCTTATAAGGTGTGAGGGGAGCTCTGTCTTCAAGTGCTCTCTTGTGTCACTTATTCTGTGAGTGCTTTGGTTTACTAATATGCAGCTCTCATCTCAGGTCTTGGGAATCCCTCTGATTTCCTCGATGTGGGTTTTATAAACATATATTATCACTGAATTGTTTGTGTAAGGATTATGTTCAGACAATGCTTGGTGTCCTGATCTGAGCCTACAGGCTTCATTTTGGATTTAAATCAAATGCTACTGATATTTTGATCTTCCTTCGTGCTCTTGCTGCAAGCTTCCTCCAAAGTAGACAATTCTAAGCTTGTCAACAGTTTTTAATAAGGGCAGCTGCAGTGCTGGCATCCACTTTTGAGATGGTGGGAGAAATAAGCAGCCTTATGAGATATCACCCATTCAGTATTGAAGAATGAAGTTTTTTGTTTTCTTCCCATGATGGGGAGTAGTTGCTGTACAGGATCTGCTTTAGCATTGTTGTCTGTGTCTGTTGAGACAGTGCTAGCAGAGGAGCAGTGGGTCTCTTTCATTTCACCCATTCACATCTGTGGTGGCCAGAGCAATCAGTAAGAGCTCTCAGTGGACTTTGAAGGTTAAACTGGGAGAGATGCAGAAGTGAGATTTGTATGAGAAGGATTTCGTGGCTGGGATAGCTGGCTGTCCAGCAGCACTGCAGGATGTGGCAGTCTCCAGTGGTGCAGAGCTGGCAGGTTGCCCTGTGGCTCGTTCAGCTCGTGGCTGCTGGCAGGTTTTGATGTGTGGGGAAAACTCAGGAGTCCCAGGAGTGGCTGTGAGGACGTGCTGCCACGTGCCAGCTCTGAGTCTTGTCTGGGGAATCACTCATCTGGGATTTTCTCTGCTGTGGTCACAAAACTGATTAAACTGTGCATGTAAATGTTCTAGTTCTGTGTTGTAACTTGTTTAGGAAAAAGCAGTGTAGACAAGACTAAGCAGAGGCCAGAGCCTGTTCTTCCTTTTACTGTAATCATAGACCGCCTGAGCAAGCCAGGCAGAGCCTCAGCTGGTGCTGAGGAGTTGTTCACATCAGGACAGGCTTGGAAACATCCAGCAGGTGCTTGAGGCTAGCAGTGCCATGCCTCTCTGGGTTCTGCATTTGGATTCCTGGGCAGGCATGTGGAGTGAGAGCAGAGCAAGGGAACTTAGCTGCCCATCAGAAGGGCAGAGCTGCTCCAGGCTATGCCCATCTCTTTCCAAGGGCTGGATCTTTGTGTATAACGAGGAAGAAATGCTACATGGGTGTCCCCTAACACGAGCAAGTCATACTCTACTCTTCTGTGGTCAGCAGGAATGCATCTGAAATCAGTTCACCCTCTGGACAAAGTTGTTTGCAAGATTGAGCACCTTTTCTGGGCTGAAACGCTGACTGCTCCAGATACTGGTAAATCAATATCCAAACTCATCACAGCAGGAATCAGTGAGCGACAGTCCCTCAAAGGATGCTCCTGTCATTTCAGTCACAGGTGGTCATGGAAAATACTTGCAAATACTTGCCATATGGCAGTTGGTTTGACAAGATCTTTCCTGCGAGGCTTCTGGTGACAGGTGTCATGCAGACTGCTTCAGGAGTGTCTGCAGTTCATTTACACGGCACCTGGAATGACACAGACAGCTCAATATGCATAAATGGACAAGAAATTTGAATCATTGCTATTACAGTAAGATTGCAGATCCCAAGAGGCAGTCAGGGTAAATCAAACTCACTGTTTGGAGACTATGCCATCCACAGGGCAGCTACGGCTTCCCATTTGCTTTTGAGGCAGGCAAGAGCAGCTGTTAGCTTCACTTCTGTACTTCACCATCCTCGAACAACTCTTCAGGTGACACAGAGTAGAGCTCCCTTTATAACCATTGTATTTGCTGACTTGTATCAACACATATACACACTCTTAAAGGCAAACACTTGATAAGATCATCTAAATGGCTTTCATGCATATAGTTCATTACTGGTCTTTGATTTGAACCAGAAATAATAACAGTCAAGTACTATGAGCAATGAAGAGTCAGGGAATTGGGTTTGTGGGAATCAGTTGCTAAGGGATGTTGAAACAGTTGGGAACTATACTGCAGAATCAAGGAAGATCTCTGTATTTCTCTGAAATCAATTCAGTGTCAGGTTCAACCTCTGGGTCTCTTGGATCATTTAGAAGGGTTTAAAACAGATGTTGCTGGCCACAATAAAAGCACAGAATTCCCATATTGTACTTTTACCCAAGATGGGTACACCTCCATTCCACATGGCACTGAGCACATGTGTTGACTGTCACATGCAATTCACAGCGGTTGTAGCATCTGGTGGGAGGGGCCCTGAGCTGGAGGTAGGACAACAGAACTACACCTGAAAAACTGAAGGAAGTTAGATTTTTCATATTCCTTTACATTTCTGCACCAAGTCATGCTTTTCTCAAGGCTCTCTTTTGGTGCTGGGAGAATTTCAGAGTTGCCATTTGGGCATTTGCTTTTTGTAACTACACCATGACAGTCAGAGGAAGGTTTAGGGAAAATGTGCCCTAGCTGAGGGACTTCAAAATGCGTGGTGGTGGGGCTTAGGGACAAGGGCAAGGCATGGTGACCCCCAGCAGGCAGCACATGAGCACCCTTGGTCCCTGGGCAGGTCACTAAGGACTGTTACTAGCAGTTCAAATGGTCTTTGTTTCCATCAGAAAGAAACAAACAACAAAAAAAGAAAGAGCTTTTAAAGCAGGTTTTGTCAAGTATGCAATCCCACTGCTTCGGTGTGCTGAAAATCCATTACAAACATACAGAAAACAATGTAAGTGCAAATAAATGCACTTATTAATATCTCCTCACCAACAGCACTGTAATGTTTCTCTCGAGGTAGAAGAAATTTTCAGTAGTTTTTGGATTCTCGCTGATAACACTGGGAGAAATAAGGTTCTGTCATGCCTCAAGTATGGGATACTCTCACAGGGCATTGCATCAGAAAGCAGTTTTCCTTTCCAGGTTTCCAAATGCTTCTTCCTTTAGCCCTAACCTAGAAGAAACCCTCTCCTCTCTTTCTTTTCAAAGTGAGAGATGGAGTTATGTGCATACATTGGGATGCTGGAAACCAGCTCATTGCACAGAGGCTCATGGCATCTCACGTGGAAGCGAGATCTGACAGAGGATGGAAAGCTCTTCTCCTCCCGGAGGTTCACACAAGGCTTCCTCTAACAGCATCCTCCCAGGTCGCTTGTTGTCAGCCTCTGGTCCCTGCCTGGAATGTTTTGGCTGCGGCAATCTCGGTGACAGTTGTCTTCCAGGGTTGGGAGATTTGATGTCCTTGAGGGCTAGCTGTTGAAAACCCACACAAATGTACTTTTCTGGAAAACAAGATTTATTAAAAGTAGGAGGAAAATCAGATCAAAGAGAATAATGTGCTCGACTCAGAGAGCTGGATAATCTATGCCTCTGAATATTAAAACACTGATAGGAGAAACTATAGTCCATTGCAAGCTTTTGTAATGAATCTGTCAAATCAGAGGATGCCATCTGACTAGAAAATAACAGCTTATTTAGCACATCTTTCTAAAACAGAGAGAAATTACTGGAGCACGCTAATTAGTCTAAACTCAGTGGTATGCAGAGTTTCAGAACAAACTTTGAAGGACAAAGTGAGAAATACAGGTAGAAGCATCAGTTGTAATAGGAATTTGTAAAGATGGATGAAGTCTGTCAGATGGTTTGCACTATGAAGATTACTGAAATGTTAGAGAAAATAAATACGATGTCCTTGCTTGAGCCAGGGAAGTGGACCAGATGACTGCAGAGGTCCTTTCCAACCCTGAACTTCATTGAACTGAAGATGTGAGCTGTAGTAAGGCTGCAGGTGCCACAGGGGGATTCATTAGGGATGCTGTAGAGGTTGAGCATTGCTAGCAGCACCCCTGAAGAACAGTCAGGGGACTGGTCTAACTTATAACATTGTATAGGCTCAAAGAAGTGACCACGTGTTGATGTCTTTGCATTGATGATTTATTAAGAGAAGTGTAGTCATGCAGACATGGGAAAACCTGCTTTGTATGGTGAACCAGTTGTAGGCACTGTACCCATTAAATAGCTGTGGACACCTAAAGACTGAATACTCTCACCTGTCTTGCAGGCCAGGCCTAGGTAGGTTGTATCTTCTGTTCCCACTAGGTTCAACTTGGGAAGCTGAGATAGCCAACTGAGTCTGTAAATGTTTTGACAGATGAAAGCTGGGGGAGAAATATCTCCCTTCTAGGATATCCATTTCTTGCACCTTCCTAATGCCTTGGGAAAGGTCACATCCAGCTGCACTGAGCTCCAGCATCTTGCATGCAGCAAGAGGAATGAACAGGAGAACTTACAGATCTGCATGCAGCTGTAGAGCTACTGTCTCATCCAGATGCTGTGACTGATGGAGGGGCAGTGCAGCAGGGCACAGAGTCAAGGAGCTTTATGGAGTGCATTGGTGGCAGTATCCTCAATCTGGTTGATGGAGGAGCCGAGGAGGGGAGGTTCTCTTCTGGACCCAGTACTTAGAAACAAGGAAAAGTGGCAGGGGATGTGAATGTCAGATCTCTGATGCATGCGGTCTCATTTACTTAGGGAGAAAAGAACTTTGTACATCAGAGAGCACTGAGTATATACTAGCACGAGCTGTGTTGGCTGGGTTTCCCTCTCTAGCACTGCTCTGAAGCTTTTTGCCAGGGCAGTGGTCATTGCAATCACCAAGTGATGTTTCTCAACCTACTGGCAAAGAAACAGTGAAATTTGTTTACGTGTTTATAACTGTAGTTCTGGATGAACTGATGCAAAGAAGAATTCAGACATTACACGTTCCCAGTTTAATTGTAGTCTTCATCCATTAGCTAAAATGTCATTTCCCTCTCTTTGTGATCAAGTTAATTTAGTTCTTGAGCATCTTTCCATTTTCATAGGTATTGCTTCAGTGAGTCAGATTCATGTACTAAACTGAATAACAGTGAGCAAAACTGAATGACACCCAGACGTTGGCAGAGCACTTCTTACTGCATGACAGACATAATGGAGACTTTTCATGTGCAATCCTCTAGACTTTGCTGTAAGCAAGGGAGATATTGTCCTGTGTGAGATGTGTTGTCCATTCTAGGCACACACAAGCATTTGACACTAAGCCTCTGCTTCAGTAAATAAGAGACCACTTTTCTTCCAGCCACGGTATCTTTCATTTCTAGGTGTATATAAAAGGAGAATTACCCATTCTACTTCCAGCTCTGGTTCGTGAGTTTTTCTCCTTTCTGTTAGAGAGATGTATTGGCTATCAGACAGGTGTTTTCCTTCCCACCTCATGTCATAGCAGCCATCCACAAGTTTTGCCACTTGCAGATCCACTCATGGACCAGCAGGTAACCCAGGTTCTGGTCTAGGGTGCAATTAAGTTCCTGTTGGGCTTTTAATGCTTACGTAGATACAACAGCTTTGGTGTTATCACAAGACTGCTCTGGAAATCTCTGTTATAGGACTTATTGTGGTTTAAAACAGAAATGTAACAGTCCTCCTTTAAACAAATTTTATTTTCCTCCATTTCTTGAGATTAATCAAGCAGTTTTCTTTTGCTGTGCACCCCATGTGCCCATTACTACTACCTTAAGATCTTCTCCCTTATCAGATGAAGTTTAGTAAGTTAAATTCCAGCACTGTCTTTAAAACTCTGGGGAGTTGAGATCAGTCCAGATTTTCTGCAGTTGATGCTCATTTGCTGCCTGGCCTGGCAAATCTCAGCAGCCTGTCCTGCCACTAATGTCTGTATTTGGGCTCAGGTCCCAACCTGAGTTCTAGGCTGTGGGTTTCAAATACAGGCTGAAGCACTGGATTGGTTGGAGGACTTCTGAAGCCTTAGGTTGTGCCAGATTCTGTCGAAAAGCAACTGGATCCATGTGATTCCTGTTCTTCTATTGCTGCATTTGATCAAAAGAAAGAAGCACACTTTGGACTGGGATCAGTGGGAGACCCAAACTAGCAGCTGCCATACTGAAGTGGTTTTGATGCATCTCTGCAGGAGACCGATGTTCTGCCATCACCTCCCCCCTGAATGTGCTCTCCAGCCTAACCATGGAGTGCTGGCTCCAGCTCGCCCTCTGTCTGTCCTGGGTCTTACCAGCCTCTCTTTAAATCCCATAGATAACCATTCACTCATTTATTCTTCTGTGGTTTTCTTTGTACCTGAATTTTTCAGTGCCAAGGATCACTCCCAAAAGACAAGTCAGGCATAACCCTACCTGTTTTAGAGTCAGTAGTGTAGAAGGGGGCAGTTGTGAACCATTCGGTCCAGGGAAGGTTTTACGTATATTTCATTTTCATTCTTCAACACTGAGGCATGACTGTGCTAAAAAAACATGCAAAATATATCATGCTTCTTTCCAAAAATTGTTCTAAAATCAGTCCAGTGCTTGCAGGTATCCTGGAAGTGATGCTTAGTTTTCAGGCCAGCTCCTTTTGGGTTTTGTCTTCTGTTCCCCTCTTCATTGGCATCAGCCTTCTCTGTGCCTTGTTCAGCAGAAGGGTCATAGATCAGCCTGTTTTTGCTCTAGCAGAAAAGGAGCACATATTCTCATTTGGAGCTGTGATCACAGCAGATGAGGGCTTAGGGAGCTGGGCTGGTTCAGCCTGGGGAAGAGAAGGCTCCGGGGAGACCTCATTGCAGCCTTCTAAGTACTTCAAGTTAGCTTATAAACAGGAGGGAGGGTGGCTTTTTACATGGTCTGATAGTGATAGAACAAGGGGGGAATAGCTTTTAAATAAAACAGGGGAGAGTTAGGCTAAATGTTTGGAAGAAATTCTTTACTTAGAGAGTAATGAAGCCCTGGCACTGCTGTAGGTGCCCCATCCCTGGAGGTGCCCAAGGCCATGGATGGGCCTTTGGCAACCTGAGCTAGGGGGGCAGCCAGCCCATGGCAAGGAATTGAATCTGGGTGGGCTCTAAGGTCTGTTTCAACACAAACCATTCTGTGATTCTATGATTCTGAGTCTGTACTGGTGAAATCTCATTGCAAATTATGCAGGAGATGCATCCACAGGCAAAAGATGGGAAGTGATGTATGGTTTTCAGTGTAGCTAAAGGTTGATCAGTGCCGTCGTTTTCATCACTGCATAGTGGCTAAGCTGTTGAGGAGAGCTTCCCCAGCCCAAGTGAGGTGATGGGAAACATCACAGGGCTATCCATTGACACTATAGATGGCATGTTCAGAGGTGATGCTGCAGGACAGTGAAGTGATTGCAGTCACTGATGTGTGCTGCAGTCCTCCTTGGGGCTATGTGGAGGGACTCTCCATAGAGAATAAGGGCTGGAGGGAGGGCTAAGGCAGTGCTGACTGCAGGGATCAAGTGTGCTCTTCCCTGTCAAGCATTATCCATGGAGTTAGGGCTTGAAAAGCTTCAGGCTGCAGGTGCTGAAGTCCAAAGACTTCATGTAGGTAGGAATGCTGCTGTGATTTCCTAATTGGTTTAACACCAGCTTCTCTCTGATGACAGAAGCTTCTCGAGCTCTGGCATGGCCCCTCTCCATGTTGAGCTATGGGCCTGTGAGCATTTGTCAGTGGCAGTTTGGAAGTGGAGGCCCTGTGGTTTTCCACTTTATTATCTGAGTTCCAAAACAGCATTCCCACGATCGTTGGCTGAAGGAAGATGGAGCGTTCCTGCAAGTGTGCAGAAGTGGGCAGAGAGAAACCAAGGGTGAGCATAGAGTCCTGCAGCTGGGGAAGAACTGCGTGCATCAGTACAGGACGGGAGCTGACCTGCTGGAAAGGAGCTCTGCGAAGTTTCTAGGTGTCCTGGTGGTCACCAGGGTGACCATGAGCCAGCAACATGGACAAGAATACCAGTGGTTCCCTGAAGTGCATTACAAAGAGTGTGGCCAGCCATCAGGACAGGGAAGGTGATCCTCCCCTCTGCTTTGCCCTGGGGAGGTCCCATCTGAGAGTGAGAGGGCAGAGGTGGTAGAATCTCCACCTCTGGAGATACTCTAACCCACTTGGACACTTTCTCAGGCAGCCTGCTGTAGGGAACCTGCTTTAGGAGGGTGTTGGACTGACGGATCTGCAGAAGTCTGTTCCAACCCTTACGACACTGTGACCTTGTGTGATTAAATGTCATGCCATGACTGGGAGCAACCACGGCCAGGGAGCGTTGCCCTCACCCCATCTTTTTATATACCCCCCAAAAAATCAGTGGAATTAAAACGCTAGGACTGTCTTTGGGCTGCCAAGCCCAGCTTTCAGACTTGCTGTAAAATCAGTGACTATTTTCTGAGAGCATCTCATAAGAGGAGGAGGCTTTGTACAAACAACTAATTCCCACTGCTCAGGGATTTGTGATAAGGCGAGGAGAGAGCTGCTTCAGAGCTGTGAAGGATCTCCAGTCGCTATCAGCAAAAGGAGTGCATTGTGGAGTGTGTGCTGGTTTGTATATACGTGGTGCTATTTCTGATGGTTGCCATAGGAACACTTTCATCCTGTGATATATGTCCTGCCTTTGGAAGTACAGGCACACAGAGGTGCTGGGAAGTGAATTCCCAAAGAAAAACTCTGGTGTTTCCGTGTTCTTGCACATTCCCCCCAGCCCTGCCATGGCCCCTTCTGTGCTACTCCATCACTCCTGCTCTGGGATGCAAACTGGGGAGAGCAGGGAGCATGTGATGCAGTGGTAGTGGTCTGCGTCATGGGAGGATATCTCAGATTTCTTTCTTCACCTCCTTTTCAGCTGTTCTCTGTGGCAGGATTTGGCTCCTGCCTGCTTCTTTGTCTTTCCATTCTTCAAGAGGGGTAATGCTCCCACGGATTTGAGGTGGTAGCCAGACGAAGACGTGAGCGGTGAAAAAGCAGAGATGCTAGGGAGCTGTCCTTCACACAAGAGCTCTTTCACAGACCTCAAAACCTGGCGAAGAAAAACTGTAATAAAGCAGTGAATTACCTTGCTGCCTTGGGTAAATGTGTCTTCTGGGGCTCTTCTGGAATCAGGAGGACATGAAACTGTGCAGTGTGATTTAGGGAGATACTGTTGGCAGTGTGTGAAGCCCCGAGCCTCAGGGAAGTGGTCAGGGCTTCATTATCTCCTCTTTCTGCCAAGAGAGCTACAGGCAGCCTGTGAAACCAGCAGGAGGTTTCCAAAAGAGCAAGGGGAGGGGGCTCTTCGATAAACAAGTCGCTCAGCATTCTCTGTGTGGCCATTACTGGTAATTGACATAACATTGAATTATTATGACACAGATGTTGTCATTAGTCATGTTCTGTCAAGTTGTGTTATCTGACTACTGGGAATTAATTTTCCTTCAAAACTCTGAATCCCCTCCATGGCATCCCTGCCCTCTCAATAGAGAATGTACCATGTTTGAACCACCTCTTTCTTGCAGATGTGTTCATTTGATTAAGTCATGAATTCTTAGTACCGACCTGTTCACATAGGCTTTTTTTCCACCCCTTCCATCACAGAAGGATAATACGCAAATGCTTTGATTATCTTTAGATTAGAAGTGTTTCTTAAGTCGACTGAGATAGTGAAGGCAGCGATGCTGACAAATAATGGTCACTGGTGTCATGTCAACACAAGCTAAAGCAATTATTTTTCAGCCATCTAATGCCACAAAAGCAGATGAGGGAGGAAACTAACAATTAAAGATGAAAATAAAACGGATCACGTATATAATACATCTTTGATTAAGTTGATACCTAACGCTTGGTTTTTCTTATGCTGTTCTGTTAAACTGTTCTCCTAAATTACTAAATCTCTGTAGATGTTTGAAAAACACTGGTTATTTGTTTTCATCCACTCTCGCTTTATTATTGAACTTCTAGAGTGTGCTGGTAGCCTGGACCCTGGGAATTACCTTGTCTCTTGAAATTGTAAATGCATCAGACAAGCAATGGTGCACTAACAGCCAGCTATAATTGCATTTTGTCTGCCGCTCTTTATATGGCCGTTGTTTACGACGGAGTGGCTGTTCCCAGAACATGGTTCCTTTGTCCTCCTTCTCCTCAGCTCTCCCAACACCTCAAAATCCATTTCATCAGAACAACCCCATAAAGTCTTGCGCAGAAGAGGGCAAACTGAAGCTACCAAACTGGCGGGAGTTGGCACCTACATCTAGAGTCTTGGGCAAGGAGACGATGTAGTTTTCCCTGAGATCTTGGTGCACCTTATACGCAGCCCCACAGAGAGGAGGGAAGTGGAAATAGTCAAGTGCCCATTTTTAGAAGACGTCGCAGTCTTGAAAATGCAGTTTCACATCTGCTCTGTTAGTTTATGATTTAGTGCTTGCATCTTGTTTTGGAAGTGATAACCTTCCTTCTCTGTGATGCTCTGCTGGGATTAGTTCTGCTGCTGACAACTGTTTGCAGGCATGCACCTTTCTGGTACCCTTGAAATTTGGTGCAGATCCAGAGGCAGAGAGCCCCTGTGAAGGCAGTGTGGGCAGCAGTTGTGCCTGCATGACACAGAACAGCCCAGAGCTCTGGCTTTGTGGTCAGTGGGAGGGGAGTTGCAGGTCCATCTGCTTGTAGGGCAGAGCTGCAGTGCTTACAGAGCAGGGGCTCAGATCCACGTACACTGCAGTCACTGTTAGGAGCCTGTAAGTCAGCCTTCACCATGATAACTGTGTATGTAGATACAGGTAGGGCAAAAAAAAGTGTGATTGAGATGCCAAATGTAAGTATATCAATCCTTAACAAGGTCCTCTACAAAAGTGACAGGTGACACACAGGTCTTGATGCTCTTGTGTGCCATCAGTCCATAAAAACACTGTGCTGGGCTAGAATGAAAGCTGCCAGCTCAGTTTCCTGCCTCTAAGAAGGCAGATCCAGGAGCTGAGGGAAAGGGTGCATGGTCAGGGTGAGCATGCAGTGTTTTTTCTGCCTGTGCATATAAGCTGAGCTTCATTCTGTGATTGTCTCAACTTCTACAAAGCTCTGAGACAATGACTTTGCCATTTAGTTATGCATCGTGTGAAACAGTACTGCTCTATTCGTATCTATACTGTTATCCCTTATTCATCACCTTCACCCCGATATCTCTTTCCAAGTTGGCAAGTCCATATCATTTAGTGTCTTGTTCTGTGGAAGCCATAACCCTTTTTGGGAAAGAGAAATGAGAACTGGGTATTGCGTTCAGGATGAAGGCCCACCATGCATTCATAGAGTGGCGTAATTATGTTTCCTGTTTTGTTTTCTGTTCCTTTGCTGATGTTTGATTGCTGTCACGCTGCTAAAAATTGAACTGTTATTTGCAGAGAATAACCGTAAGAACTCCAAGATCTCTGAGTTCAATTTTGAACCCGTTGTTGATTACATATATATAGCTAAGGTTGGCTTTCTATGCGCATCACAGCATCTATCATCACTGAATTTCTTTCCTCTGCCACATCATAGCCAGCCACTTGGAATGATGGCATACTTTTGCAATTCTTTTCCATCAGTTTTGATTTTTACCACCTGGAATTACTTTGTCTTATAATTAACTTTGTCAGCTCACTAATCATTCGCTCTTTCAGGTGATTTTTGAATACAGTAAGCAGCTCCAACTCTATGAGTAGCTTCCCAGTTTGTTTCCTATGGCTTAATTGTTTGAGGTTTGATTTTTTTTGTTGTTGTTGTTGTTGTTTGTTTTTATTTTCCTTTGAGACCTTCCTCTTTAGCTGCAATAGTATTGTTAAGTGAAAGATAAATATCTGATTTGGATTAAGATCTAAACATGAAGAGACACAGGCATATGGTGAGTGACCTTCTGGAGATATCTCTACCTTTCCAGCAATACAAAGGGAGTTTATGGTATCAAGCTTACATTTGGACATCCCCCTGTTAGCTACTTAAAATGGGTTGGAAATCTTAGATTTCTGGTTTTCTCTAATTCACAGTATGTGCTAGTTCACTACTTATTAGAGCTCCTGCCAGTTTGCCTGGTACATACCGAGCAGTAATGCAGCACTTCCATATCTGAGGTTCTTTAGGGTGCATACCATCTGGTCCTAGTAAATTGTTGTTAGTAGTTTATTAATTTATCCTAAAGACTCTTTGTCTGCTGCTTCAACGTAAGAGTCTTTCTGGTGGTTAAGGGACTGAAGCGCCTGTCACGTGAGGAGATGCTGAGAGAGCTGGAATATTTAGCCCCCAAAGGAGATGATCAGTATTGATCAGTTGATTGAAATCCTTTGGTGCAGGGGGAGTACAGGAGATGGAGCCAGGCTCTTCACAGCAGTGCCCAGTGAAAAAGCAAGACGCAGTGGCACAAACTGAAAGATGGATTTCCCTTCAACGTAACATCCTTTATTTTCCTGTTAGGGCGGTTGATCACAAGTTGCCTGAAGTGGTTGTGGAGTCTCCATCTTTAAACATATTTGAAAACCCCGAAGGCACAGTGCTGGGCAGCCTGCTCTGCTTGACCCCACTCTGAGCAGGAGGTTGTGTGGGGAACCTCTGGAGGTGCCACCAGCTCAGCGTGCAGCGTTACTGCTCCTAGAGAGCATTCTGCAAATATGAGCTTTCCATGGTGGCCTTGCCTTTCTTGGGCACTCTGGCTGCACCTTGCTCATCTTTTAGTTTTATGGTCTCTCTAGTATGTTTCTGGCTTCTGGAGAAGATTTTATTGTTAGTTTTTATGGTTTTCAGAGGATTGCTCTTTAAAATCTTTTTCAGCCGTACCATGAGTGGATTTCGTGCTGTTTTCAGTTTTTCCCATTTGGATGCGATTTCCATTTTCTGAAGAATGTCATTTTACTCTTAATAGTCTCCATTACTCTGCTGTTTAACCATGAGAACTCCTTTCTGATCCTTTTTATAGGTGATATATATTTATTCTAAGCCTATTATATGGTTCCTTTATGTAATCTCTGTGCCACCTGCAAGCAGTTTATCTTTCTGGCATCTGCTTTTAATTTAAATTTAGCAGGATCCTTGTCCTGTCTTTGGATGGGATAAATCACCTCCCAGAGCACATGTTAGCACAGACACCTTGGGTTACACACCTAACTTAAACATTACGTGATGTTTAGCCCAGGAACCTGACCTTTCCTAATGTCAGAAAAACTATTTTCTCACCTAGAAACTAGAAAACCATTTAAACTGTAGTTGCAAAAATGAGGCAAGTCTGAATACATTTTACCATCTCCATGTAAAACTGCTTAATTTTCGTACAGATAGATGTAGTTAGTTGCACAAATAATTAATTGTTTTATGCTACAGGTATTTATAGAACCACTTGGACTTTTTCCTACTAACTTACACTTACTGGTATTGAGGATCCTCACTGTTACTGTGTTCAAAATTAACAAACGTTTTAATTTGGGATTGGTAGATCTGGGGAAATAACATTACTTCATCAGCCATACATAATGGTAATGAACAGGATATTATCAGCCCCGAGAACACAAATGACCCCCAAACGGCTTGCTTAATTGCTGGTCATTTATATTGATTATTTTGAATTTAAAATTGATGTGCCAGGATATCTGGGGCTATGAATTGCACAGAGGGACTCCTGGGGCAAGTATCACCTTCCAGAGCTTAGACTTGGTGGGTGCCCATCTTCACAATGGATTTGGTGCCCTCTGGGTTTGGGTGTCGATGGGTTACTGATGAAGCAGTGTCCTCTCTGTCCCTACCAGAACATCCATCTGGTGGCCAAGTGGCTGAGCTCTCTGGAGAAGAAGCTGGAGCAGCACAGTGAGGGCAGCCACCGGGATTTCCGTGTCTTCATTAGCGCAGAGCCAGCTCCGTGCCCAGAGAGCCACATCATTCCCCAGGGCATCCTGGAGAACTCCATCAAAATCACCAACGAGCCGCCGAGCGGGATGCACGCCAACTTGCACAAAGCCCTTGACAACTTCAGCCAGGTAGGTCCCGGGACGTCCTGCTGGGCAGACTGGGGGCTTGGCTGGGTGCTGGAATCCTGCTGTGAGATGTGGGGGGTACATCACTGTGCCCTTCCCATCACAATGTCTGCAGACCCTTCAAGCCCTCCTCTGTTCTCCAGATCTCTTTCCATTTTCCGAGAGAAAATTTCCAAGAATGAGGCTGGCAATCGTGGCCAGCCTCATTCTTGTGGGAGGTCACAGCATGTTGGATTTCAGCCGAATTTGTGCATTTGTCATTAATGTACGATTCTTAAAAAGGGTGTATTGTAACAGAACCAATCCTCTCAGTGTGGCTTTTGGGAGACACTTCTGTCATGATTTGACTTGAATTCTGTGGTGGTCTCACTCCGTTTTGGGTTGGGGAGTGGCATGTTGCATCTGACACCCGGAAACACAGAGAGGAGAGCGGCCTGAACTTCACCTTCTGTGGTGATCACAGTATATTTCTGCTGGGGCTGGTGGCAGGCTGCTTGTTCCTTTTATCTCTTGCAGTTTGTGGTTGTCATGCACCCACACTTCTGCTATCCCTGCTATTTGCTGCACGACTACAGCAGGATCCTGTGAAGAGGCCATGAAAACCAAGTGTGTGGAAGCGATGGACAAATAATCTCCTCTTGGTGACAGCAGGGGTCAGGGATCAGTGCATGCAGTGATACACAATGGACAGTGCAGGAGCAGGAAGGTGGCTCCTGGAGCAGCCTGGACTTCTAGATGGTGCTGGAGCCATCGTGCATCACTGCTGTGCTTCTGCCCAGCCCATTTTCTGCATGACCTGAAAGGCTAAGGACTAACTGCTCGCATTTATGATGATTCCTTTTCTAAAGACATGGACCATTGCACTCTGCTGCCCTGAATGCCCATTACTTTCATTCACACATCACCTCTGCCTTGGACTCTCAGCTCTCCCAGCAGCACTCTGCCTGTTAACCACATCAGGGCTTGCAGGAGCTCCCACTGCTCTGATTGCCTCCTTGTGGCACTGCAGTCACTATGATCTCTCTGTTCTGGTGGCTGCAGGGCCACGCAGGGCACATCTGGCAGGGTGACTGGGTTCTCTCCATGTCACTTGGGATCAGGCAGGAGCACCCCAGCTGGTGCTGTACCCCTGCCACTGTTCCACAGGGCAAGGAAATATGGGGGGTCTCAGTTGTAGGAGCTGCTCTCTCCAAAGAGATGAAAATGAGTGCCACAGCATGAGGATTAATGCCAGCAGTCAGAGAAGATTATTCCATTTTTATCTACTGCCAGTCATACTGACATTTGTCATCCTGAACTCCACAAAATGTCCTGGAGAATGAGGGAGGGGAGAACCTTCACCTAAAGCAAGTTTTCATTCTGCCCATGCTCATTTCGATCAGATAGTAATTAGCATTTTCTAATTTGCCAGAATATTATAAAATGTCTCTTATCACAAATCCTGGAGTGAGTGGGTGGAGCCCCTTTACACCTCATTTCTTTGCTTTGTACAGAATAGATGTTCGAATTTAGCTTTCAGCTGAAAGCCACAAAGAAGGGCCATTAGTGCGCGTGGGGAGTGTCGTTCTGGTTTGTGGCTGAAATAAAAATGCACAACTAAATAGAGCAACCAATGGGCCTCCGAAGGTCTCATACTCAGTTTCCATCCCACGAAGCTCTCCATGAAGTCCAGGGGTGTTTTCTGAAATGAGAAACCTGTTCTTCATCAAGTTACAGATACTGGAGAGAGCTGAGTCCAATCTCATCAAGAGAAAATAGGAATGGGGCTGTTCTGAATTATCCTATGCAGTTTGCCAGCGTCTTGTATGGTTTGCAGCAACTGGTTCCCTCTGTTCAGAAGTGACCCTGAGCTCTGTGGCTGATGAGAGGTCTAACACAGTGCATTATTTTAGGTGAAAATGATGGAGCGATGTCACACAGGTGCCCTTTGTGGTGCTTATTGCGTAACAGAGCTGCACTAAAGGGTCTGTCCTTGGCAGTGAGTATGCTCTCTTCTCACTCAGGTCTGTGCAGGTCAGGGCCACTGCACCCTGTACGCACTGCTCCTGGGGAGCAGGGACCTGGATGGAGATGTGGGGTCTGTCCTTCGCAGCACCTCCATCTTCTGGTTCTGGGGAGATCTGTGCTCCTCACAGCAATGCAGTGCAAGGACTGGAGCAGTGGAAGCCTCCACCAGGCTTCAGCCACAGAAGGTCTCAGACCCACCCGTGAAGGCAGAGCTTTGGCCTCAGTGCTGTGCATTCACCTCCAGACCCTTGCTCCTTGGCTCTGCTATCCCGAGAAGTGATTTCCATGTGCTGGGACCAGGCGCAGTTGCCCATACTGCCCCTGTCCTTTCTGCTGGAATGATCACTCACTGCTTCCTTCTGGGCTCTTTGAGCTCTGCTTCCTCTATGCACTGTCACTGATGAAATGACTCAGGCTCCTGCCCTTCCACCATGACAGCTCTTCCCACTGCTTTATCAATATTCAGACTTTAAGCATAGCCTAGAAATTGGGCAGGGAAGCACCAGTTGCTCTGCTGGGATTGTGCAGAGCGTCAGGCACTGTTGTCCTGCAGGAGTTCTCCTTTGCTTCATCCCTGTGGCTTAGAAAATCGCTGCTCCAAGAAACCTTTTGTATCCAAGGGGCAGGGGAGTGTACTTCTTCCAGGTGCCATCCTCCTGGGCATGATGTCACCCAGCCTGCAGTGTCCTCCCATCTCCCTGCTGTGGGATGCAGGGTACACCCTGGTGCTGGAAGGGTGCAGCTTTCCTTCTCATCGTGGCTCTCAGATTACAACATCACTTTGATTTTCGAAAGAAAACATGAATTCTGAAAGTATGTAGCAGAAGTTACCAACAAATTTGTGATGAAACCCAGTGTCTCAGAGAACTAGAGAGCATGTAGGTTATGCAGAAATGAACTGGTGAAGCAAATCAGTTCACAGCTGTCTGAAATCTGGTGTACTTGGGAGGCATTTTGGACTTACCTCCCTGCCTGTGTTGCAGGATACCCTGGAGATGTGCACTCGGGAGAATGAGTTCAAGAGCATTCTGTTTGCCCTCTGCTATTTCCATGCCGTGGTGGCAGAAAGGCGCAAATTTGGTCCCCAGGGCTGGAACCGTTCCTACCCCTTCAACACTGGAGACCTCACTATCTCTGTTAACGTGCTCTACAACTACCTGGAGGCCAGCTCGAAGGTGAGTGTGTGAACGTGGGCTATTTTGTAGAATCATAGAATGGCTTTGGTTGGGCCTTAACGCCCACCCAATCCCAAGCCCCTGCCGTGGGCTGGTTGCCACCCACCAGATAGGACACTAGCTCAGGCTGCTTTTTCTGGCTGCTCTTTGGTGGCTTATAACCTCCAGGATTGGACTGTATCATGCTGAAACTTTTGCAGATTTTCCATAAATGTCATTTTCTTGGTACCTTTGTTTTTATAACTTCACAGTGTGGTTTATCTTTGGTGTGAGGCAGGAAACCTCAACATCTACAGCAGCTTACAAATCATATCAAATAGTGCCTGTGGTCTGTATTCACTAGAAGTACATAGTGGTCTTTGGTTTAATAGAATTTAGAATAAATTTGCATTTCAGTGGAAAGCTGCATGAAGTCTGTGCTCTGATGCTGTTTTCCCTGGGCAGGACGTAACTACTGCCTAATGTTTGTTTACTTAGAAAACTGGAACAGTGCAATGGAAGCACTCACTGAGCAGATCAGTCTTAGAGCTGTAGCCTGCAGCTCAGCGATGCTGCCTGAGCTCCATCACAGCCTCCTGCTTCATCTTGCAGGTCCCGTACGATGATTTACGCTACCTCTTTGGTGAGATTATGTACGGAGGTCACATTACAGATGACTGGGACAGGCGGCTTTGCAAGACCTATTTGGAAGAATATATCAAGCCAGAAATGCTGGAGGGAGAATTCTTCCTTGCTCCAGGATTCCCCATCCCAAGGAATATGGACTACAATGGCTATCATCAGGTAAGCTGTTTGCTTTCTGGCATTACTTATATGCATAAGTGTAATGTCTTCCATAACTGCCCTATAATTTGTCTTAGGAGGCAGTGAATAGAGCTGCAGTGTTTCAGCACACCTCCTGTTATTTCCCATTATGTTCTGTTTCCATTGACATTTCATCAATCCCCGGGATGAGCCAAGTCTAACGGTAGTTTGATACCTTCGTCATGGGCTCATTCTGTTCATGCATGACTGGTATTGGTTCTTGAGACTCGAGTGGGGCTCCTGGAAAATTACATCCACACGCTGTTTGCTAAAGTGGCCCTTTCAAGCTCCTTTTATTATCAGTTTTGATGAGAAACGCTGAGGGGTTGGGTCACGGTGATCTACTTACCAATCTCATCTGTTCTTCGTACACAAATGCGGCAGCAGAGATAGACGTATTAGGCTGGTTTTGTTCATAAAACTTAACGACTGGAAGCTAAACTCACACAAGGGATATCAGAATATTCATGCTGAAACACACAGCAGATAATTGCTAGAGAAGGTCCGGGCCTGAGAGATGCAGCCAAGCCAAACTTGAGCAATTACCAAATTTTCACAGTAGGAGTTCTTTTCTCTGTAAACAACCATATGCTGCTTTGTCCTGTTGGGCTCAAGGCCACGAGCAGAGAGGTGTCATCCAGGGCTTACTTTCTTGCTGGGCAGTAATTCCAGCCCCGTAAGCTCTGAAGGCTGAGTGCTCAATACATCTGACCTCTGTTTCCGTGTGCAGTACATAGATGACACCTTGCCACCGGAGTCTCCTTATCTATATGGTCTCCACCCCAATGCTGAGATTGGCTTCCTTACCCAGAGCTCGGAGAAGCTCTTCCGCATCGTGCTGGAGATGCAGCCCCATGACAGCAGCATGGGCGAAGGAGGAGCGGTGACCAGGGAAGAAACGGTGAGAGTGGTTGAGAGAGGGGCTGTGTTTTGTTGGCTGTCTCGCTCCTCAGCAGCGCTGACTGCTCAGGTTTGTCTCACAGCTGCTGGTTATAACGTGTTCTGCCTTTGCCAGATGCAAACCGAGTGTCTAAAACCGCCGTCCTCATATTATGCAGAGCATCACCACAGTGGGATGTAATTGGAGTATTGTCAGTAATAGGACAGTGGCTTTTAATTACCCCCTGAACTGCGGTGCCTTCATTATCATCCCACAAAGACGTTGCAAATAAACCTTCTGTGGCCTCCCCTGCCTCTGAGCCACTAGTCCCAATGCACCAGGCTGTGACTGGCATACCAACAGCTCCTGCACACCATCTGCCAGGCACAAGGTGCAGCCCAGCTCACTGCTGCCACCACGTCCTGCCCAGCACCAGGCTCCCAGGGGCATTGTCATTCCTGATTTCCAGCCGAACGCATCCGCTGTGCCCGTGTCTCAGACTGATCCCAGCTCTTCCTCTTGAAACTCACAGCTCATTAAAATCTGGCCCTAGCATTCGTAGCAGGATCTGAAACCAGCAAACACTTGCTCAGTTTTTCATTTCTGCAGACTTAAGGCTCCTGTTTCAAGCTCTGCAAATTAATGAATGGCTAATAGGAAGTGTAAGTGAAGGCTCTGATTTCACACACTCTGATTTCCTTCGGCTTGCTGTGCTGCTGGGGCACTTACTGTCCTTGCCTGAGGGACACTCAGATGGGCAGGCATGGTCAGTTTTCAGTTCATGCTGGAATTTGAGGTGAGGGGAATAATTCAGAGTTTGCAAAGCCAAAGAAGATGCTCAAAGAAGAGCAAATGGGAGTACCTCTCCTTCCCTCCCCGCCTTTTTTCCAGTTAATTACAATTCAGCTCTGTGGCCAGAGCAGAACTATCAGTGAGTGATCCAGTGGCATCACAGGGTTTGGCTTTGCTGCGGATTCCTGCAGACAGCCAGGGAGCCCTCGTGGGCTTTGTGATCTCTGAAAGAAGCTGCCTGGAGGCAAGCTGAGCATGGCCCTGCTGCACTGCCTCCTGCCTCAGGGTGCTCCCACCTCTCATGTTCTTCTGGGAGTGATCTCTCTCATTACCTGACTTATAACTGGCACTGGCCATGCCCCTTTCACTCAGTCCTTGCAAGAAAGTGAGGAGGGAGTTCTCTCGTTTGAGGATTTCTAGCCCCTTGTTTGACTGAGGTGGTTAGAGAGATCTTGCAGGGAGCTGCTGGGAAGCTGTCTTTTTCCCGAGGCTTTGACGAGTCCAGTTACTCCCACAAGTTTCTGAGGCCACATTAGAGAAAATGAGCCATTATTGTTGTAAGTAAAATCAGAGCCAAAGAGATTTGCAGGGGAATTTCAAATTATAGGGTATTTCAATACTGCACCTCAGGTGCAGCTCAAGAGCTTTTCCAGATGAGCTTTAGCTTCAGCTTCAGCCACCTCGTTGGCTGCAATAACAGCCCACGCTTTGTCACTTCTTCATAGCTCTGATGTGTACGTGAAGGGTTTGGGAGAGCAGCAATGGGAAGAGAGTCCAGAATATGAATGTCAGAGGTCATGGCAATGAAATTACCCAGGGGCTACCTCTGCCAGTGGCTGGAAGCTGTCATTGTCACACACTGGCCAGCATTTGTACGTTAGATTTTGGAAATGTACCTGTGTTACACACTCCTGAAAAACCCTCAAGAAGCAGAAGTCCTGCTCACGTTCCAGCAGCTCATCAAGGGAACACAGAGTGTGAGAGACTTCCACACCAAAGTGGCCACACCAAGGTGAACCTGAGCAATATAAATGAAAAAATGTAAAAGACATCATACGTAGACAATGTTGCCTTCCTGGCTCATTGTGAACTGGAAAGGATTTTTCTGTTTGGATTCTAGAAGCATCCTGTGGCATAGTTTTCTCTGTTTAGTGATATAGGGCACCATTTCTAAACCAAGCTGAGCTGGTGACCAGAAAACAACTTCCTTCCATCACACTTTTCTTCCACAGCTCTATTAGTTCAGAACGCAGCTTAAAATTCAGTTTGATATAATCACCTCTCTCTATCAATATACCACAGAAAAGCACCTCATGAGCTCAGTTATCCTGAGGCTCAGCTGAGATTACAGCCCCATCAGTCTTTCTGCATCAAGTCTGACCTTAGAAGAAGTAAGAGTGCAGACTTGAGACTTAAGGAGAGAGAAGAATGTTATGTGTCACCCTGATATTTTTACGCCATCGTTTTGAAAGCGTCTCATCTGACATTAACTTTTGTAAGCATTTGAATTTTAATAGGATGGGGCAAGGTCTTTGAAAGGTGCAATGCCCAGCGTAGCTGACAGTGATTGTTCTTGGAGACAGCAACTGGCAGATGGAGTTTTCATCCCGTGTTCAGACAGCTGTCAGTTGGAGAAGCCCCACAGGTCGTTCACTAACATCCCTCTCCACTCCCTTCGGCACGCAGGTGAAAGCTCTTCTGGATGAGATGCTAGAGAAGCTGACGGATGAGTTTAACATCGCAGAACTGATGGCGAAGGTGGAGGAGAGGACACCATATGTCGTGGTTGCTTTCCAGGAGTGTGAACGCATGAACATCCTCACCAGTGAAATAAAGCGCTCTCTCAAGGAACTTGACCTGGGGCTGAAGGTAGGAGCTCATGGAGTAGAAGGGGTCGCGCTCTGTATTCAGCACTGCCAGCTGCAAAACCCACTTGACTCCATGGGGGAGGATTCACAGATGGATTTCAAATGGCACATTGTCCCCAAGCCCTGAGCACAAACATTGGCTGGGGTTAAAGATACACGTAATAACAATGTCTTCAGGCACTTCTATCTGCCTGGTATTGTAGCACAGCAACAATAGTTCTCTCAGAAATGGAGAAACAGTCTATTTAAAACTTAGCCAAAAAAATCACACCTTTTCACAAAATGTCCAGTTAATGGGGGGAACTTGTAACAAGGTCTCATTAAAGGCAAACGCCTTTCAGCAAAAGCTGAAATCAAAGGAGAGATTGGTCTTGTGTAAGGACACATGAGTATCCACAACCATGAGACAAAAAGGCTTTAAAAAAAACAAGAGCTTTGCAAAAGGGATAAAAATCCCCTTGCTGGGTGCAAGTCAATTGCAAATGGGAGAGGGGGAGGGTCAGGGATGGCTGACCCTATGGAGATGCTGTCCATGATTGCACCTTGCACAGTACCTTCCTCACCCTGGTAAGAAGCTGGGCTGATCCAGGAAGGTCATCTCTGTGACTCTCTAGGGGGTGGGTTTGGCCTTTGCTTACAGGGAACAGTGAAGGGTTCTGGAGCTGACGAGACATGCCAGGTAATATGCAAGCTTCTGGGTTCAGTGGGATGCACAAGAGGGCTGTGCTTTGAGACTACATGCTATGGGGAAGTCATCTGCTGAATTCCCTCCTGGGCACATGTTGGCACGAGATATCCCAGGCTGCTGCCTTCCCATTAGAGTATAACCTGGTGTAGAGCAGACTGCTGTGCCAGTGCGTGAGGACCTTCCCCAGCAGTCTGGAGCAACTTTTCTCTTTTACTTTGTCATCCCTAATGATTCTTTGCAGTGGCAATGTGCTGCACGTCCCTTAGAAAGGGAATGGTGGCTGGGCCGGTGGCTTCAGAGCTATTCATGGTGTGGAGCAGCAGTAAAGGATAGCAGCCACCAGGCAGTTCCATGATTTCCTGAAAGTCAGGTTGTCATCCTGTTCTGCCAAAATCTCAGCTCACAAAAATACTTTGTGGTGCATGGGAGTCATCACGCTTGAAGGAACTGCAACTATTTTGTCCTGACCCCATAGAAAGAGCTGACAGGGGAGGATGGAGGACCTGCCCTGAGTCTGCATGGTAGTGCCAGGCCTCTGCTGAGGGCACCTTTGAGGAGGGATCTCCAAACACTGTATCTGCAGTGTGCACACAGAGGTGCTAGGGCTGGATTTGGGATTTCAGGTGGCTTCACCTCAGGGATGAGACTGAGCTAAATCCCTGCCATGCTGTGTGCTGTGAACCCAGCAGCCTGGGCCAGTGCTAGTGCAGCACTTCTGCATTGTGTTCACTGCTGATGCTTGCTGGCTTGGTGCAAGAGGAGACATATCATATACACGTGGTTGTGGCCCGGTATGCAGTGTTTATGTGGTCAGTTATTATAAGTAGATTTCCTTTATTTTCTAGCATGAGGCAATGGAATTGAAAATCCTGTTTCTTGAGACAGGTGGAAAGAAGTGATTTAATGTTTCACTCCAGCACCAAACACGTTCTAGCTGTGACTCAGACAATGTGTAGCGATTAAATTTAGTATGGATAAGGGTAAGCTGTTTAATATTGGTAAGGGAGTGAGGGGAAGCAGGGGCCTAAATAAACCCTGGGCAATGTATACCATGGAAATCAGGCAGTAATACAGGGGGCCAGTTTCTCCCCAAAGTTCTACTGTGAATCATGGCAGGGAAGTGGGACTACATCTGTAGAAGAGGCACTGCTAAGGACTGCACGTGTTGGTCCCTGCAGCATCAGTACTAAAGGTGGGATTCAGAGACTGAAAATACAGAGACGGTGTACAGATTTGTGTTATCATTTCTTAATCTTGAGTATGCTGGGGATACTGAAGGGCCTGAGGTACCATTGCTGGCTGATCCTTCTGTGCCTGTACGCAGAGGCTGTATGGATCCCTGCAGGGCTGAGCTGGACATCGTGCATGGCCCACCCAAATCCCGTGCCATGGGTGTCACGTAACAGCCAGGGCTCTGGTGCTGTCCCAGCCTGACTTCCACACTCAATTGGGAGGAGGAGTCCTGCTTAGTTGTTCCTTCTGAGAGCAGCTTCTGCAGGATGCACATTAATCAGCTGCACTGGGGTCCTGACTGACAGTGCTCAGAGGAGGAGAGTTTACACAGCAGGAGCCACTGGTATCAGAACAGAATAAATGCAACAGAGGAAGCAATGCTATTGTTCTTAGCTTAGTATTTTTTGCAATCCTATTGTCTTTAGCTGACTATCTGCTAAGAGGAGGTGATTTGGAAATGTCACAGCTAATTTGAATTTTTGAATTATTCATTGTGTCTGTATACGGGAAAGCGGTTGTTTGGTTCAAAAATAGTAGACATCCCATTAAGAGGAAGAGAAATGGCAATAGTCTGGTGGCCATCAAAAATAACTGGCATGCTGTGTTTCAAAGTCCTTTGTTCTTGGTGGCTTTGGTGAGACCAGGCTGAAACCCTTGTGCACCAATGTTCTATCCAGCGTCATTTTTGTGAGCAGGTTTTCTATTTTGCAGCTTCAGTGAAGGATAAGCCTCCAAAATGAAAGTAGTAAATATTGTAAAATGATGCAGTAAGACCAAATTCCATAAGGCTAGCTGGCATTTTGCTGCATCAGGTGAAAATAACCTCAGCTGCGAACACAGTTTGTGACAATAGTCTGCTCATCTTGAGGGAATATCTGCAGGCTGATTAGGATTTCCTTCAAGGGTGTCTTTAATGAAAATTACTCACAGCGTTTGGGGAAAGAAAAAGTAACTTGAATCACTCTGGATGCACTTCAGTATTCGGCATCTGAAATGCAAATGTATGCGTAATTGTGTTTGGGCAACTGTATGGCACAGCGGCTCTAGATGCTTTGAACCCTCACAGGAGATTCCTGCAAGTATGCTCGAGTGCACAGGCTTTAAAAATTGCTTTTCTCAAGCTTTCCTGAGAATTACATTTGCTAATTCATTTGTTTCCTGAAAGTAAAATTAGACAGGATATATGATCATGAGGGTTATGTTTTCAAATCAGTCTGAGTGTGTGTGTGCATTTTGCAGTATTTCTACCCGCTTCAAAACCTTTCCAAGTGCAGATAATGCCTCTGCCTGTCCCTGCTCTGAGGTCCTGTGGTTCTCAGTGTCCTGATGTGACCTGTTGGCCATCGTCTTGGGCATGGTATCACCATGGCATTAACCAGAGCTGCCTACAGAATGGGGAGCATGATCCCATTGGGGTGTGAGTTCTCCTGAGATGGGAGGTGATGACTCATGGGGCAGGGATGGAGAAGGAACTGAAATGGGACTTCAGAGTTGGTGTGCCAGCTGAGTAACAGAGCAGGGAGAGCTGTCCCCAGCTACTGAGCATCTGGTGAGGGGCCCTCTGCTTGGACATGGTCGCACTTTTCTGTTGCGTGAGTTTTAATTACAGATCACTAAATTTTCTTAAAATGTGTTCTAAAGTGAAAAAACCTCAGGTATCTACAAGGAAGTGCCTGGGGCACACACTGCCTTTCTGTTTCTTTACCACCATGCAGCAAACACCTATGTACTGCTTGTGTTTGACCTTGTTCAGAATCAGTCAGGGCTTTAAAAACCTCTTACCAGGTATCCTGCAGTTTGGAGGTTCCCCACAAACGTGAAACCACTGAACAGGAATGGAGGATGGGAACGTGGGCTGCTCCTCGAGCTTCAGCTCTTCCTCTTGGTTCAAGACTAATTACAAATTGTCCTGCCTCCACCAAGCCATTCATGTGACCTCATTTGCTGCTTCTAGCTTAAAACAAATAGTCTTTAAATCTCTGTCTGCCTCAAATCCAGGGAGAAACCTCACTTTTAACTTGTTCCTTCCTGCTCCTACTGCCTGCCTGGGCCCCTGGCTGTGATCTTGTCCCGCTGCAGCCTGTCGGTACATCCTGCAGATCAGAGCTCTGTGGGGAAACAGCGTGGTCAGTGCAGCAACTGCAAAGATTTTTTAACTGCTGGACTCTGACAAGCTTTGCTAAACACGTGTCAGGGGTTGCTCTAAAAGGATTTCAACTTTTGCTAAAGCCTCATAGATTTTCATGGCCCCAGCAAAGGGCACCTCTGCTGCCCTTGTGGCTGGAGGCACTGAAGTCCTGTGAAAGAACAGTTGGAATTTGTTAACGTGAACAGACTGACCCAATTCCCTCGCCCTCGTTTTCAGCAGTGGCACAACTGATTTCAGTTAATCTTTCCAAAAACACTCAGCCTGAGGGAAAGAGAAATTGTAAGTCAGATGAATTTTAGCAAAATGTTAAGGGGACAAAAGTAAGTATTTAATAATGGACACAGCGTTAAATGTGTCTCCAGACTGCTATGGTGTGTTGTACTCTCTATCTCAGCATGGATTATGTGAAGGTTTAAATTGTGAAGGACATCACAAGTTGTGCCTGCCTTTGCAGAACCAATCCTCCTGTGCTCAAAGTGGGCTCAGTGGGAGCAGGTTGCCCAAGACCGTGCCTAGTTGGGTTTGGATGGGGATCTCACAACCTGTGCCAGCATTTGACCACCCTCACAGTTAAAAAAAAAAGTTTGTACTTCATTTCAGCAGAATTTCCAGTATTTCAGGTTGTCCCCACACCCTCTTGTCTCATCACTGGACACTGAAAAGTGTCTGCCTCCATCTTCATTACTTCCCACCATCAGATGTTTCTGGGCATGCCCTGAATCCAAGATCCCTGCTTGCTGCAAACGTTCCCAGGCTGCAAGACAGGTTGGCAGAAGGGGACCTCTGTCCTGAGCAGCAGAGGGTCAGCTATTGCTGCCACGTGCTGCTCCCTCCTGTGCTGCCATCATGGGTGCTTTGGTGGGCAGAGCTGTGAGTTCATCATCTCCTAGCCATACACTGAGCCTACTTCGCAGCTGTAGGGGGAGCAGGAGTTTTCCTCCCACTGCTGGAAGTCACGAGCTTCATTGGTTGTCACAGTCTCCATTTCCCACCTGGTAGGCGCAGACTCTGCCCCTCCTTTGACTTACCCAGGAGCTGAGGCTCCTGTTGTAGCTGGAGGCTCTTACAGAAGATCCAGCTGCTCTTTCTCAACATCTCTGATGCTAAACAGTCTGCTGATCACCTCCTGTGGCTCTTTTATTGGTGGCACAGGTCCTGCAACGGTGTTAGCATGCAGACAGTGCTGCAGTCATAGAGACCATCTGCCAGCCCGTGCTTGGCCTCAGCTCTCCCCCAGCTGCTCCAGGTGCTACTGGGGACGTTCCTTGTTGCACAGCATCCCTAGGGCCCAGCAGCTGTAGGCCATTCCCAGCAGTTGTTGAGCCCCATCCGTGTGCCCCACAGACTGCTGCAGCTCTTGTCAACCTCTTGTCAGTTGCAGTGCTGCCATCCAGGCAGCTCTTGCTTGGATTGAAGGTAATTTCAGCTGAACTCAGCAGGAGTTTTCTTAATGGTCAACCAGCAGACACTGGGACCCTGCTGCAGAGTACCAGAAATTCAAGAGGGATGTTGTTATGCAGAGCCCTTTTTATGACTGTGCAGTGATGCACATTTCCTCCTATCTGGGCCAACCTGATACGTATTTCTAAAAGCTTTAAAAATAGTGATCTGCTGGGTAGAGGAAAAGCCAAGACTCTTCCCTATCTCCCACTTGGCTGAATCATATCTTAATTTGTTGTGTGTTCCCCTGCTGTGAAAGAAGCTGTGATTACATTTGAAGGCAAGATGTGAATTCAAAAAGGAAGACTTGCACTGCTAAGTAATAAAGAAGGCGTGGAGTGAGGGGAAGTGGAGTTGAGGAGGGGGAAAAGACTTGGTATAACAAATATTTGGACAGTTTTGGAATAGATTGCCAGAGATCTGCTCTGATAGCATTGGTGGGGACAGCTCTGCATCTCTGTCAGTGTGTCCTGTAAAGATCTTCAGTCATTGAGAGAAAGCAGAACCAGCACTGGGGCAGCTGAAGGACAGCCCTGCTCACTATCACCCTTACACAGCTTTTTCTTCAAGTAGTATTTTTACTGCAGGGGAGATGAGGAAATATGAAGCTGTACTAGATGATATTCGTGAAAACCCAAAACTCATGAACAGATTTGCAGTATGTGAACACTGGGGTGCCATGCTCTTCCACACTTGCTCAGCCTCTGCTGCCAAGCAAGTTTTGTTCAGATTAAATGTTGCTACTGCTGTCTGTGCCCTCTCTTTTTCAGGGAGAACTGACCATGACAAGTGACATGGAGAGCTTGCTGAATGCCCTGTTCTTGGAGGTGGTGCCTGAGTCCTGGGTGAAGAAAGCTTATCCTTCCACAGCCAGCCTGGGAATGTGGTTTGCTGACCTCCTCACTCGCATCAAGGAGCTGGAGACTTGGACAGGAGACTTTTCATTGCCTTCTGCAGTGTGGCTTGCTGGGTTCTTCAATCCTCAGTCATTCCTGACAGCCATCATGCAATCCACAGCCAGAAAGAATAAGTGGCCTTTGGACAAGATGACCTTGCAGTGTGATGTGACAAAGAAGAACTTGGAAGATTTTGCCAGTCCTCCTCGGGAAGGGGCTTACATCTGTGGTTTGTTCATGGAGGGTGCACGCTGGGATGCACAGGTGAGCTCAAGACTTTAATGTCAGTAGTTGGCTTGGACGTTGTGCCCTCATTATTTGGTATTGTACTCCAGCCAAGGCAGACATTTGTTTAAAGTAGATGTCTGTGCTGCCTCTCTAAGACTGGGAAAGAACTGGGATGCAGGTCCAGGGTGATCAGATGGGTCACTGTTTCATGGTGATGAAGGGAGATCAAGGTGGCCATCTCATGGTGTTACTAAAGGCAGAAAGTGGGGGGTTCTCTCAGGACTGAGTTGTCCATGCATCATAGCATGGTTGTGCTGCCTTCAAAAGTTACATTACACTTCTAGTGTCACTGCTCTGACCCCTGCTTAGTGGGGAGAGGATCCTGATTTCCTGCATCTTCATATCCCCATATCACATACAAATGGGTTCTATGTGCCAACTCCAGACCACTGTCCTTCCGCTGCTGAGTGCTGCAGGATGTCACCTGCATAGATACGGCTTGTGACCAAAATTGAATTGCATCCTTCAGCTATCCCCTGAGGGTATTGGGTAAAGCTCCAACCTGCACCAGGAGTGTGGTGTGGGGGACACAGGTCCTGGACAAGCAGGCATCAGGGATGCCTCTTGCTCTTCTTCCCTTCTCTAGATATGGCCCAATGCCCTTCAGCTGCAGCATGTCGAGCCCCACGGCAGCCAGGGTGAGAGCTTGGAGAGGGCACACAGAGGGAGATACGCTCACTTGCTGCTTCGTGCCTGCATAGCTGTCAGTGCTCCTCTTAGAGCACACTTTGTGCTGCAGCATCCCAGTGGAGCACAGCTGTCCCTGTCATCCCTTCTGACAGTTGTCAGCTGTTAGGAGTTCAGTTTGCCATTAGGAGAGCCATTAGGCTGACAAATCCCCACTGGGCTTGGTCCTCTGCATTGCCCAGCCTGTTAGTACCACAAATCCCAATTTGTGCTGCACATGAGAATTAAATGACAGTGATTCATGCAGTTCTTCCTCTGGGCAGCCAGTGTACCACTCGTGCTGCCAGTGATCTGTGAGAGAGTGAGAGCTGATCAAAGTGGGTCACCCAGAACTTAACTTATCTGTGTCAAGTTTGCCCTCATGCAGGAGCAGGCTTTGTTTTAGAGGCAGCTCTTTAGAGCCTTAATCTTAAAGATCCTCTGTTATCTGCTGTGGGGCTCAGTGGTAGGATGCTGACTAGACAGACCTGTTCTACGCTGCATCCCATCCTGGCCATGCAATGCAAATACTCCCCATTTATGTTTCAGCTCTCTCTGTGCAATAGTTTTACACAAAGGATAGGAAATCAGGCAATGATTAGAACTCACATCCTGATGGCATTTTATCACAAATCCCTGGGAAGAGCATAACAAAGAATGATTTCTCTCTGGGACCCAAACTCTATCTTTTGGGTCTGGAAAGGCACTGGCAGTGAAGAACATGGTCAAAGACTCTGTCAGAAGGTTACCATGAAGATGAGTATTAGGGTCAGGTCTTCTCCCATTATTGGTTTTGGCTCTGCTGACAACAGAAGTTACAAAGACCAGCCTGGTCCATTGCCCAAGCCCTGAGCCTATAGTTCCCTGCCCCTTCCTTTCCTAAGCCTTTGGTGTGGCTGCCATACAAAAACCCTTGCAACTCTTGGAGGTCACAGACCCCTGCTATAGGGAGCTCTGGATTTCAGCTACCCTCAAGAACTAACATTTTAAGGTGATACAAATCAGCCGGACACAGCAGAATAGCAGAAGTTTTAGGACATCCCAGTCTTGCATGTCAAATGCTCCGTTAAAAACAGATTCCAATGATTTCTGTTTCCTGTTACCATCATTACCACCATTATTAGAAAATGAGTGAAGAACTTTTGGTGGTGCAAAGGCAGAAATCTTTTGGGGAGCACTTGGATTCTCTGTCCCCTCCAAAAACTTGTATGGGTGACTGCTTTCAGCAGTACTGTTTCTCTTCAGAGACCATCAAGACTTCAGTAATTGTGTTTTTCTAGTTACATTTTCCTTGAGATTGAAAGATACTGAGCAATTACATTTATAGAACCATTCATAATCTCTGGGTATCACGCTTCAATTTATTTCAGTGAAGAAAAGAATATGTTCATATATTGCTGCAAACCCTGAAATATCATTTCCAACCAGTGGAACTATTCATTTTACCTGTAATCCAGTAAGCACCAGTATACATTAATGGATGCAGAATTGTTAAAACTGCTGCGCAGTTATTTTGGGTTACATGCTCCTTCCAAATTAATCCTCTAGTAAGAATGGCAGGTCATGTTTAGAGGAACTCTTCTGGGGAACACTTTCGCTTTTAAAATAATATTTCACAGTTAGATTTTGTCTCCAAAAGGGGTAAAATTCCCTCTATGTTCTCCTACTCACATTTTTCTATTTATTTAAACATTTATGTTTGCCCTCGGGTGTCTTAAATTTATAAAACATTCATTACTAAACAGCAGGCAGCTATTAAATGAAATGAAACCAAGCAGGTTATTTTGAGTCCTCATGATCTGTTGCTGAAGCACCATTAAAGTCAGTGGGGCTCAGTGAGGGATAGTTAGATGGGTGGCACTGAGACAGTTTGTCTCAAGCCCTGGGATTCCTGGCAGTATTGCTCCCCGAGATGGAGGGTTTGATGCTGGGTGTATGCCCTGAGGGTGCTGTGCCTCTGTCATACCACACTGCCTAGACCACGGGCGTCCAACCTTTGGGCTTGCCTGGGCCTCACTGGGTGAGGAGGAATGTCCTGTTTGACCAACCTAGTGCCCTTTTATGATGGTGCCACTGCATCAGTGGACGAAGGAAGAGCTGCTGGTGTCATCTAGGTGGACTGCAATGAGGCCTTTGAGGTGGTACCCCACAACATCCTTCTCTCCAGGTTAGAAAAATAAGGATTTGATGGGTGGACTGTTCAGTGGATGAAGATTTAGGTGCAGGGTTGAGGCCAGACAGTGGTGGTCATTGGAGATTGGTGACGAGTGGTGTCCCCCAGGGGTCAGTGCTGGGACTGATGCTCTTTAATACCTCTATCAGTGACATTGACAGTGGGGTCGAGTGCCCCCTCGGGTTCCATGAACTTTCTAAAACCAACCCCATGCAAAACCTGCACCAGTTTTCAACCAGCAGTGAGGCTTAGAAGGGACAGTCTTTGTAGCAAGGAACAGTCATAGTGTGCATTTATTTGGTGGCTGCAGGAGCTCGTCATCTTTGGGAACAGTAGCACACCATTTATTTTTTACCTGAGGTGCTTCCCAGAAGCTGATCCAGATGAGAACAGCATCAATGTGCAGCCTGGTGCTGCAATCTCTGGCCATCACAGCTTGCCTCAACCTTCTGCAGAGGCTCTGAATACACTCCGTGCCTCAGTTCTGAAACTAAACAGGGATAAAAAATCATCTCTCACTTGGTTTTGCTGGACAGAGCATCATTAGGTCTTCTCCCTTGCACACGCCGTGGTCAGCTCTGCTACTCACTCCCCATCTCCAGCAGAAGCCACAAACCAGTCTCTGGACCACCTTGGAGTGATGTTCTGGCTACACTGCTGTCACATTTGCCAATAGAAGGCCACTGCCTGCAGACAGAACCAACTCTGAAAGGCAGCCAAGCCTATCAGAAGGGTCTGGTGGCTTAAAGACCTTAAGTAAGCAGTGGTGTGGATTCACCTGTGCTAAGAACACCTCACAGTAGAGTTGAGTGGGATGTTGGCCCCTGGCTCGCTGTGTGTGTTCTTGGGTCCATCTGTCATCATCCCTGGCTTGGGACAGCTCTTCTGTGTCCTTTGACCCATTGCTGTGTGACAAGGTATTATGTCATTCAGATTGCCTGTTGAGGAGCCAAGTCAAAAAGAAGTGAAGATTTCTTTAGGATATGAGACCCGGAGCTCCCTGAGCACGGAACGGTGGCTTTTTGCTGGGTGTACTCTGGCAGTAGTTACAGAAAATTGCTTTCAGAATGGAATTAATTTCTGATCATGAGTGATAAAAAATGCAAATGCAAATCAGCCCAGACATAACATGGTGATGTGTTCCATAGAGATACCTCCAGCACATACCAGATCTTGTTAACCAAGAAACGGGGAGAATATGTCTTCAAAATTTGATCTGAATTATCATCAGTAAGATAGAAGTTCTGATCAAAATCCAACCTCGGAAATGAAAGATGTGGACTTTGAGAGCATGTAGTAATGCCTGAAAAATAGCTCCTTCACAAGGTATCATAAGAATTATTTAATGTTTGTTCAGCACACTGGAAATTACAAAATCCTAAATCAGAGCTGGATTTGTCATTAGCTTAGTAGAACAGATGGTTTTAGTACAATTAAACTGAGGTGTATTGCAAGAAGGATTATTTTTCTTCACTCATTTGCAGAACTAAGCAAACTGTTGGAGAGGTTGAATCTCACCCCACAACTCTGATCTAAGAGCATTTGAAATAATAATGATATGTGAAGCTAAGCTGCAGAGAGAGGCAGTTTCTTTAGCACTGAATTTTATTTCCTTTTCTGTATTTGTTTTGATTTGCTCTCTCTAGCTTCCATTAAGCAATTTTGCAGACTTTCCTGGAAGTTGACTGATGTAGAGTGCATTTTATTGTCAGAAAGAGAAACATAAGTTGCCAGAGATACCTGAGTTAGCGGAACCAGCTAATTTCGTGCCCTCACAGCAAACCATCTTTCTCCTGACTTGGGCAGCCTGCTGAGCAAGAGTGTTGCTTTGGAGAGGATAATACAGGCTTGTTTAAGATCATATTCCCTCAGGAACAGTTCATCAGAATCTCCTATGGAGGTGTGAGCACCTGTGAGAATGGAAACAAGCCCCACAGTGCCTCTGGGGCCCCATAAATTATTTCCTCTGTTCAGTAAACAGTGCAGAGCCATATCCCAGGTCATGCTCAAAGCTTGGTGGTGTGCTGAGACACTCAGTTGGTGTCTGTAGTGAGCACTGCTCTCCAGCCAGAGCCCTGCTCAGGTGTCTGCAGCTGGTCCAGGCACAAGCAATGCTCACAGAATCATATAACCACAGCATGGTTGTGGTGGGCTGATTGCCCCCACCAGCTCAGACTGCCCAGGGTCCATCCATCACCTTGGGGACCTCCGGGCATGGGGCACCCACACTTCTCAGGGCAGCAGTGCCAGGGCCTCACCTCCCTCTGGGAGTTTGCTTCTCACATCCAACCTAAATCTCCCATGTTTTAGTTTGAAACCACCATCCCTTGTGCAGTCACTGTGCTCCCGGACAGAGTCCCGCCCCAGCTCTCCCATAACCCCCTCCAGGCAGCCTCACTCCCCATGAGGTGATTCTGCTCTGACAAACCTTGACTAGGAGCTGTATGAGAAAGATGGTGCGGGATGCAGACAGGCTGTCTAGGCTGGACATTAACATAGGTACGAAAACATTGTTCCCTTCCAAGTTTCTGCCGAGGTGTTTGTGGGTTTGGACACCTGGGGGAGCAGGTATCAGTTTGTACTGGTCCCCTTGGAATAAGCAAACTTGAGGGCAGTTTCTGTTGAAACAGGGTAGGTGCTTGATCCAGGCTGTGCTTCCCTCAGATAGGCTCATTTACCCTCTGATCTCAGGGGAGATCTCTATAAAGACTTGCTCATATAGCCATTATCATTGATCACACGTATCAGACTAAGGCGGATGAAGATTTTGGCAATCTAAGACCTCTTCTTTCCTTTGCAGGCCGGGATAATCACAGACGCCAGGCTCAAGGACCTAACCCCGGCCATGCCTGTCATTTTCATCAAAGCCATTCCTGCTGACAAGCAAGACACACGTAGTATGTACCCATGTCCAGTATACAAAACACGCCAGAGAGGACCAACTTATGTGTGGACTTTTAACCTTAAAACTCGAGAAAACCCATCCAAGTGGGTGCTTGCTGGTGTGGCACTGCTGCTCCAGACCTAGGCTTACCAGCAGAGAGCCTCAATTAACATCCCTACTGTCCTCAGACAGTTTGGGCAACAGTGTTCTGAGGCTGACATCCATAGATAGTTCAGTGATGTGTGAAATTCTTTGGACTTTGTTCTTTCCTGAACGTGAACGTTTCTTTGCTTTCTGTATAACGTTGAACCCAGCAAGTGTGGTGGATGTTTCTTGCTAATATTCCTGTAGATGTTATAACTGTTGAAAATAATATTAACATCTAATGTGATTAGTGTCTTGAACAGTAAAAATACAGCCTGGAGTTTAAGAAGAATTTTTCATGACTGGAAATTTTCTAATGAAAATCATTGCACCTGCCTTAGTATTGCCTGGAAGCCAGCACTGTGCATTTAATCGTTCAAACTTCCCCTCTCGAACAACGTGCCAGATTGCAGTTTTATGGACAGACTCCAGGGGGCTGCGACCCTACTGGCTGTGACCAGACCAGTCCCCAAAGTCAGTGAGCTCTGTGACATCCTGAGGCCCAGCAAAGCTGGCCATGGCAGGCTCAGGTATTGGCCGACCACCACTGGTCAGCTGTGTTCCTACGGTGGTGGCACTGAGACCTCCAGCTTGCAAGCAGCTGCGGGCTTAATGGGTCCTCAGCCCCTAGAGATCTCTAGGCTTCTTGAGTTGCCCTGATACTGACAGTCTGTGGGGGACTTGGCCCTCACACCTCATCCTGCACATGTTGGCAAAGAGGGGTCAGACCTGGCTGTGACAAAACTGAGTGAGTGGTTCATGCCTAGGTGTATAGCTCCTGCACTTCTTAAATAAGGAGAGCTGGGTTCCATCAGCACATGAAGGGCCCCTGAGTCATGCAGGGATGTCCTTCTGGCCTGGAATGCAGAAGCAGCGCTTGTGAAGTGCTGGGACTGGTGAAGCAGATCTTGAGAGGAAGGTGGGTAAGAGCTTCATGTACACAGACAGCATCTGTGGATTACTTGCTGTATCCTCCTGAGCCCAATCTGAGCTGCTGTATGGCACCAAGTGCACCCTGAGCAGCATTCCAGGAATCCTGTGAAAAGCTCCTCCAGTGCCTGCGCTGAACCCATTTCTTCATCTCCATGAGCAGGAGCCCACCAGCCTCACTTGGTAGCTCTTCAGTGAAAGGTCTCCAGAGGGAGCTCTGACCCACAGGTTTAAACAGCCTCTGCTCCTCAGCCAGAGTCCTTGGGAGGTGTGTGTGTGTGCAACCCTCTGACAGTCAGAAAGCCAAAAGCTGGGAAGCAGCGGTCCTGACATCCCCTGCTGAGCCCCATGCACTGTGGCTTGGGGAAGCACGAGTGTGCTGATGATTCAGCGTGCTACCAGGGAGCTGATGATCTACATTTTGGTCACTTCAACCCCTAGCATTTGCAGCTTGTCTTTCTTGAAGACCTTCCTTTGGTTACAGGTGCAACTAAGGGATGGATGCGTGGAGCCTGCACTTCTGCAGGCAGTGTTGAGTTTCTCACAGCCTCCTATCCAACCGATGTCAAATTTATATTAGGAGAGGCTTCTAAGTGACTTCACCTCACACTGGTGGACACATCCAGTGCAGTGTAGGAGAGCGAGGGCTGCAGGCTTTGCAGCAATCCCACGGTGACTTACGCTTTGCAGTGTAGTGGATGCCTTCCTCTTTGCAGTCCTGGAGAATGGTGAAAGGTAACGGGAGGACTCTTTCTGTCAAGAACTGAATTTAATTGCCAGGCAGCAAGTTGGGGCTCAGCAAAAGGCTGTAATGCAAGGGAGAGAGCTGGCTGAAGCTTCCTATTTAAGAGGTACTCTTAACCTGTGTGATAGCCAGTTCTGCAGACTGCTCCAGATGCTGGAAATGTCTGGCTAGAAGATGTCTGCTAGCTGGGGAAAGCTATGCTGTTAAATCAATTCCTTCCACTTTAAGTTAAAACCTGATGATTAGATGCAGAGATACAAACTGTCTGCTTCCCCCAGCTTTGCAAGCTGAGAGCATTACATTCTCCATATACTTGACCATGCAGGCGATGTAGTTGCATAAACATAGCACTGCTGACTTTATGCACATAAAAACAGGAGCAGAATGTACAGTATGTGCATCGTGTTCCAGGAGGCATTGCTGGGTTAGTGCTTTGATATTTCTTGACTGCTCCTTTCATCACAGGCTTCTCAGTGTACGTGAGGTTTCCTGCCATTCTGTTCTAAACTTCTTGCTTCCTCTCTTCTAAAAAGACAGGTTCCTTTTCAGAATAGCAGAGCCTCCCTCTGCTCGGTTTTGCCTTCTGAGATGTTCCTGTCCCTATAGGGAAGAATAAACTCCTTGGCTGGTTCTCCAGGCACTGCTTGCTCTTTGCAGCGCAACAGCCCGGGCTGTTCTCTTACCAGCTGAAGAATGGGATGTTGACAACAAAATGGATCTGAATGTTTTATTATATATATCTCCCTGCATAATTCACCAGTTGGGCAGGCAGGGTAGTGGGGAGATATTTATAGATACTAGAAATGTCACCAGGGTGCTCATTCTTCATCCTTTGAAAATCATCACAGGAAAGAGTTGGCTGCAAAATGGTACAAGAGGAGAGTGAGTAATTTGGTGCTTTAGGGGGGTAAGAAAAAAATTTGACAGGCATGAGGTTTTCCAGTCATCTCTGCCTAAAACAGGCAATTAACTACAGCTGGCTGGGCTATTCATTAGGAGTAATGCATTAGTCAAAGGTGAGCTTTTTGTATTTCTGAGCTCCCCCCACAGTGGAGGACCTGTGGTTTGCAGCACGTTGGAGCCTGGAGCAATAGGATTCTCATTTGGCTTGAGCATGGCATCCTGCAGGGTTGTACCTGAGTGGAGAAGGTCCAGAGAGGCTTCCTTTCTATACCCTGAATCTGGGGTGTGAGGTGGCACTTGAGTGCACACAGACTTACTCTGTACCCCAGTGGTGCAGGTTTTAGCCCATCGCCATGGCTGATGACCTCAGAATCCAAATGGTCCCAGTTCCTGTTCAGTGCTATAGCCCGTGTCCGATGTCAAAGCAGCTTTCATCACCTTTCAGTGTTTCGTGCTTATCCACAGGGAGAACAAATGACAATAAATGCCAGTGTCCTCGGCAGCATCCATCCGGGGTGGGCATAGCTCTTCATCTGTCTGCTACAGGAGCCACCAACCTGATGGGCCAGAGGGAAAACCAAGGTGAGCCCACTGGGCTGCTGCACACCTAGGGTTTGTCCTGATACAGAAATCACATCTCAGTTTTTAACAAGGAAAATTAAGATTAAAAAATAGAGTCTTTTCATTTGCCTTGTCCCAGATTTTGAACTCAAAGCCGGCTCTGCCCCTTCACCCTGCCCTGGCTCAGCCAAGTCCCACATCCCTTGACGTGGCAGTGGATACCCAGAGGTGCACAGTGAAGCCCTCATCCCCTCTGTGCATCCCTTGCAGCACATTGCAATGCCATGTGGGTCTGCTTTGGGCTCCTCATCTGTGGTCAAGCAGTTAACTCTGGGCTGCTGACATTTTCCAAGGGGATGAAAGTAAAAGAAGGAAAATTGTGCTATTGAACGCTTAATATCAGCCAAAATTGAATGAGCTCTCCCGGGACAGAAAAGACTTTTCCATTGCCTGGGAGTGTTGTACCTGCTGCAAATTGAAATTTGCAGAAGAGCACGTCTCAAAGTAAAATCTTGGTGAATGTCTTGGTGCCTCACACATCGAGGTGAACCAACTCCGTTCTGCTGAAACTGTTTCTGAGAGAGCAAAAGAAAATGTGAAACGGACACAAGGAAGGAGGACTCAGCTGGTGGTCCCTGGATTGCCAAATTTATTGCTGCTATTAACAGGCACAGGCAATGCCCAGTGATGCAAATTCTGCACGTATTACTGCTCAATTATTTACAGAACAAAACCAGCTTTAACGTATCAGCCAGATGCATTCATTTTGTGAAGTGACATTAATACATTTAATTAGCAATGGCTTATTAGATTCATGTCCATTATTATGCATTGTTTCTTAAATGCCTGTAATTGCCCAAACAAATCTACAAATATATTTACCTTGTTAATGGTTGTGTACCTCATTTAGAAAGCTTTTAGACTGTAGAAGACATTCATGGAGTCATGAGCAGCCCTTCTAATTTGAGCACTAGTGTGCCTGTTAGTGCAGAAGGATCATTTAAGACTACAAATTCATCATTAGAGGTTTTGCAGCCCACTTACCTACATACAGACTTTGTAAGTTTTTCTTTTATGACACTCATGCATCATTCATTCTGACGGGACTCAAAAGCCATAAGGAGGAAGTCCATGTCTGCCTTCAATATCTTGATCCCAAGAGTATGGCAGGAGCTGGGATGGGGGGAACTGAGTTCTTTTCTATCTCCAGTGACTGCAACACCTCCAGTTTCTGGAAAGGGCTGTTTCAGGGTGCGTAGTTCCACGATGGAAAAAGCTGCCTTTTATAGTATTATATAAGGTTTGATGAAAGTAAAAGTGACTACATGATGGCAGTTTGGTCCTGGCCAGCAGATTCCTCACAGCCCTGTAAACTGTGGCCCTTAGAGTGATTCACATGGGAATCTGTCCTCAGACATTGCCCTGGGCTAAAATGCAAACTTGAGCTCATCTCCAAGCTCTTTGACACTCAGGAGAGGAAGGTGTATATGGGGACATCTCTGATGAGGGCAACCCAAGCAATTGAGTGTGCCCAGGAACATGCTTAACCACGCTTCATCTTGTGGAACAGCATCTCCAAAACTCTTACTCCCATTTCTCGTAAAAATGGGATAATCCAGATGCAGAGTGGGAATAAATTCCAAGATCCACCTGACTCACTGTTCAGGACTGAAGAAGCTGCAGGAATTTCCCTTCAGCCCAGAGACCAGCTGGCCCGGCATGATGCAGGAGAGCACTGCCATGAGGTGGCTCCTTCCTGACTACATCTGCTGCTGTGTTCAGATTGGTGCAGGCCAAAGATTTCCCCAACGTGGCCCTTCCCACAAGCAAACTCAGCCTCTTGGAGCTGATTAGGACTGTGAGGAGAACGGAAAGCCCCAGAGAACCAGAATGGACCTTCCTGTCCCACCAGAAGCCAAGAGATGGACATGGTGTGGAAGGCAGGGATTGGTATTGCCTTCTGCCTCACTCATACCTCCAGATGTGGCCTTGGGAGAAGGGCTGGAAGGACTGGGGCATGCAGGGTCTCACTCTCTTTTCTTTAGAGCCCAGGACGTAGGTGAAAGTAATGATCCAAACCAATTAACTCACACCACCACCTTCCCTGGTCTCTGTGAAAGAGACAAATCCCTTATTCCTGCCAATTCCTCATCAAGATTCACAATTCCTTAACTCAATGGCCCTAAACCTGTGTGAGTTTTGCACCCGCCTTTGTTGGCACCTGGAGCACACTCCCAGAATGGAACCAATGGGGCATCCAGCAGTGCTGCTGGAGATGAAGCCGAGCTGTGTGTCATCAGCTCTGCTTAACAGAGATTTCTGCTGCTTTCTCTCATGCTGGAGAGTCATCAAAACACCTGGTACATGAGGGACTGGATAAATGGGGAAACGATGATAGAGACAAGCAGAGTTCAAAGGGCCTTAGCAAATTACACGATGAATGCATAACTGTTAAAGTGAAATAAGAGTTTAGTTAGCTGCTGCCTGGCAGATGAGTTGGCTGGATGTGTCTGCTCTGTCTCTCACAATGGAGACAGGATAAATCTGAACAAAACAATCTTGGAAGCCCTGCCCTGCTTTCCCATCTGCCATTGCCGTGTGCTATTTGTGGAGCTAGATTGTTGTGACATTGCCTACACGTTGACTGTGCTGTCTACTTAATAAGCATTTCAATTAATTACTGTAATGTTATTATCAGGAAGAAGCAGCAGATAGGAGGAAAATCATTAGATAATGAGAAATACATTGCTGTCAGAGGTGTCTCACTGAACACAGCCTGGCTTACATCCCTTCAGACAGGAGTCTGACATGTGCAGTGTCTGCCCATGGATGAAAGGAGGTCTTCAGGCTGGGGTTGGAGGAAGGTGCTGGTGATGGCCATGTGGAGATGCCTCCACCCAAGGAAGCTTCTCCCTTCCCTTCCCTTCCCTTCCCTTCCCTTCCCTTCCCTTCCCTTCCCTTCCCTTCCCTTCCCTTCCCTTCCCTTCCCTTCCCTTCCCTTCCCTTCCCTTCCCTTCCCTTCCCTTCCCTTCCCTTCCCTTCCCTTCCCTTCCCTTCCCTTCCCTTCCCTTCCCTTCCCTTCCCTTCCCTTCCCTTCCCTTCCCTTCCCTTCCCTTCCCTTCCCTTCCCTTCCCTTCCCTTCCCTTGTCCTTCCCTTGTCCTTCCCTTCCCTTGTCCTTCCCTTCCCTTGTCCTTCCCTTCCCTTGTCCTTCCCTTCCCTTGTCCTTCCCTTCCCTTCCCTTGTCCTTCCCTTGTCCTTCCCTTCCCTTGTCCTTCCCTTCCCTTGTCCTTCCCTTGTCCTTCCCTTGTCCTTCCCTTCCCTTGTCCTTCCCTTCCCTTGTCCTTCCCTTCCCTTCCCTTGTCCTTCCCTTCCCTTGTCCTTCCCTTCTCTTGTCCTTCCCTTGTCCTTCCCTTCCCTTGTCCTTCCCTTCCCTTGTCCTTCCCTTGTCCTTCCCTTCCCTTGTCCTTCCCTTCCCTTGTCCTTCCCTTGTCCTTCCCTTCCCTTGTCCTTCCCTTGTCCTTCCCTTGTCCTTCCCTTCCCTTCCCTTTTCTCCCATGGGGAGAGTGATGGACCATGGGGGAACCATGGGCTTTTCCTTTCCCAAGGAGGTGGGAAGAATGACCTCCTCCCACACCTACACCCCACCCTGCTAGGGTGGGGACAGTGCATCCTTGGGGATGACCTGCCTCTGTCATACATGCTGTTACAACCAGGAGGAGGGAGAGTGTCATACTGTGATGACCACAGTGCATGCCTCAGTTTCCCCAGTGTGCAGATCCCCCTTCAACAGGGATAAGGTGAAGGCAGAGGAGCCTAAAGAAGTGTCCAGTTTGATACAGATCTGAGATCCAACAGCTGAGTGGGATTAATCATGTGACAGACATGGGCAGCAGACACAGCAGGGCCTCACCCTCAGCTGGTGCATGAAGGGTGAGGCTTAAAAGCAGCAGGGTTTCAAGGTGGTAAAATGCCAGCAGTGATGCAGACCCCAGGGTACCAGGCTGGCTGGGGTTGTGTCACTGGTGAGGACTCTGCCTGTGGCACTGCAGGTACCCAGTGGTCCTGCAGACTGCACTGGACTGGTCACTCTTGGGACTGAGACTGCTACTAACCTTAATGAATTTCCTCAAGGCAGCTGAGCTTTGTGCTGGCAGGAGCAGGCTTTTCCACAGTAACCCTTTTCAGCTGGGGTGTCCCCACCTGGAGAAGGTCGCAGGGCTAGGGGTGCCAGGGAAACTATGCCACTATGGGATCCCTGGGCCACTGGGATGAGAAGTACTCCTGGGTAGCAGTGGGTGCATGATGCTTTCAGGCCAGGACCAGTGCACATACCCTAAAGTAAAGAATGAAGCCACCAGCTGAGCTCTCATTAATTTTCTGCAATGCTTGGAGAGGCAGCTCTGCTTCCCTTAGCCAGCTGTACAGCTCTATTACCACCTCTCTGCTGGGAAATCAGGTACAGATTGCACAGACCACATCTGCTCTCCAGCATTGCTGATCTCTCCCTTCCCCACACCATGTCCTGAGTACCAGAGAAGAAGAGCAGTGCCATGGGTACCTCCTGCACTCCATGGGAGAGAGGCACCAGCAGAGAAGCTCTGAGCTGAGTGCCCACGACCCCTTTCTCACCTTCAGTGTTCAATATGACAGAATGCTATGTCCCCCCACCCCAAGCTGCTCCTGGGCTTTGAGCTGCAGAAATCTGGTGAGCTAATCTTGGACTGCAGCGTGCAGCTGCACCACTGCTCCTTTTTCCTTCGATAGCTTGTGGCAACCATGAAAGCATCCTTCTGCTCTTCTCACCCTGCGGCAGCACATCGTTGCATCAGGAGTTACCTGTGACATAGCATCCTCTTTCCTTCAGGTGCTTTCGTGCCTGGGGCTGGCACTGCAAGGAGCAGGGCAAGATACCAAAGAGGAAGATATTCTCCTTGCATTGCTCCTGGAAGAGCTGGGACCCACAGGGCTCAGGAACCCATTTCTGCCTAGTACATCTATGGGGAGAGCCAAGGGCCTTCCCCTGCACCTCCCTTTAACAGTTTCGATAAGCAGCACAGGGCTGCTTTTGCTATTTGCAGGCTTAGCTCATGCTTGCACCAAGCTCAGAGCGTGAGATCTGACAGTTGTTTGCCATAGAATCAGCGTGCAGTTGTCAGATGCCTTCCATAAATTCCTGCAGTGGGGTGATCCGCACTCCTCCTGCCACTCATTTCCTCAGCCCATGCATTGTGCTCTGCAAGATCCTCCCGTGCAGGGAGTTTGTTGCTGTTGGTCACGTGGAGTGTGAAAACTGTAGTGGGAAAAAGAAGAACAGAAAACAAAATGAAACGATCTTTAAGAAAAGGTAGTTGGAGACAAAAAAGCCCACAAGCCGAAAGGTGATTGTAAAAGCTTGGTGGATAGATGGCATTAGCAACTGCAATTCAATGTGAATGCTAAACGAGTGAAACAGAGAAAAAAGATCTTCATAAACCAGACTGTAGGATGTGGGAAATTGGCAAGGGAAATTGAAGGCTCTGGGAGAAAGCCTATAGCTGGCAAAACAGTCACTAATGGGATCCCTTCCCAGCAGGTCAGATCCCACATCTATCAGAAGTGAAAGCTTCTAATGGCAACAACAGGAAGGGCAGAAGTCAGGAAGATGGAGCCTGCAGTCCTTGGTTTCTGGTCTGGATATGCACCCTGGCCATCTCTCAAGGGAAGACCAAGATGAACACTACCTGTTCCTATTTATCCCATCCTGTGATTTCCTTTGGAAGAAGCCTACAGGGAGCCATAATGTGTGGTCACATCCCTGCTTTGGGTGGGAGGGAGAAATTCATCTGCATTGGTTGGGACTGGGAGGTGAATCCCTCCATATTAAAACACAGGTGCTAAAGCTGGGCTCAACACACTCAACTGCTTTTCTCTTGGCCTTCCCTAGAGCTGAGGATGTTGCTTATCCAGGCAGTGTTCACACTCAAGCTCTCCTCAAATACTTGGGAATTTCCAAAGGCCCTAAAGCATATGGATGTCATGGAAAGGCCACCTAGGGTGACCCAGCCAGATGAGGAGCTTAGAAAGGGAGTATGAATGAAAGGCTGTATACAATGCATGTAGTGCTGAATGAAATCCTAGCAGTATAATTACTGTGAGTCACCGAAGCTTTATAGGACATAGGTCTTGTCAGACAAACAAATGATGCAATTACTGGTTGGGCTGACAAAGGTAACTGCATAGATATAATAGAGTTAGTCCACAGGAGGCATTTTATTTAATAATGCATAATATGCTAATAAAATTTCGCTCAGAAAATGCAGAACAAGGGGGTGGGGTTGGCTCCTTGGCAGGTTTCGGGAGGAAGGACTCCACGAGGAGTTGTGCTCCCATCGTGCCCTGGCAGTGGAAGGAGAGCGGATCAGTGCTGGCAACACAGCTTAATGCTGGCGTTAGAAAAGAAGACACCCAGAGCGTAGCAGTTAAATGAGAAAGGTTCGGACAAAAATCCCTGAGTGCTGATCCATTAATATTAAATTGTGCTTGGATAACAGTTAAGCAGCAATCCCAGGCATAGATGAGAGGACACTGTTCCTTTGAGGTTTAAGATGAGCAGAGAGATTGATATCTCCTCTATGCTGTTCAACCCTAAGCCCAACCCTAACCCTAAAATTAAGCCTAAAACTAACCTTCAGCCTCAGTCCTGTCCCTAGCCCTAACCCTAAACATAACTCTAAACCTAATCCTCAGCTTAAGCCTTAAGACTAAAAACAATCCTAACCACAAACCTAAACCATAATAGTAACTGTAAATTTAAGAGTAATTCCTAACCCTAACCACTAACACTTAACACCTAAGAGCTCACCCCAACCCTAAACATATCTTAACCTTAATACTAACCCTAACACTAACCCAATGCTAACCCTCAAACTAATCCTAACAACTCTAACACTAACCCTAAACATAACTGTATCTTAATGCTAAACCTAACCCTAAATACAGCACAAACCCTATCCTAAACGTTACCCTAATCCTAACTGTAACCCTAAATTTAACCCTACCCCTACCCCTTCCCAACCCCTATCCCTATCCCTATCACTTTCGCTATCCCTGTCCCTGTTCCTGTCCCTCTCCCTATCCCTACCCCTCCTCCATCCCTACCCCTATCCGTAAAATGAATCCTATCTCTAAGCCTAACCCTAAACCTAACCATATCCTAACACTAAACTCCAACTTCAGTACAAATCCTATCCTAACCCAAACCCTAACCCTGAACCCTAAACCTTAAGCCTAACCCTAATCCTTAAGTCTATCTATAATCTATGTGTAACCTGTAACCCTAACCCCAGCTCTAACCCTAACTCTAACCCTTAACCCAAGCCCTGAGAAGTAAGCCCTTATCCTAACCCCTAACCCAAACTTAATCTCAATCCTAATCCTCAGCCTAGAATAGCCCTCACAGGGCTGGAGCTGTTGACTTCGTATCCAGCAGCTTGCTTTACCTACTTGCACATCTGATCCTACCTCTCTTCTTTTTGTCCTAGTCAGGCTCTCTTCCGTATCTTTTTGCTCTTTGGAATCATTTGTCCCCAGCTTGTTTGGTTTAGGAACATCTGGTCTGGTCAGTGATAGCACCTGGTGTCAACCCAGGCTGGGCCAGTGGGACAGGAGGAGCAAGGTAATCCATGTGTGCCTGAGAATGAGAGAAGGAACAAGAGACATCTCCACAAATTAATGAGATGTTTGATTGCCAGCTGGGATATACTTGACTTCAGAGGACCTCTGCATCTGGGAGCAATGCCAGCAGGGTGAAGAATAGAATAATTGGCAGGGATTGGTGTGGATAAGCAAAACAATAATAAAAAAGCTCTTCTAACACTCACAGGGAATGAAAGCGGAGACGTGCTTTGCTGGGGGCAATCTCTTCCCCCTCAGTCTCTGTGTGCATGCAGTGGATTATATGATTTAAGGTTAAATTTGCATCTAAAGAATAGGCCAAGATTGCTGTCATGTGAGAGGCATCAAGAGACAGCTGCCTCCCTGCCCTGGTCATCACACATCACCCAACCGCACTGATTCATCCACGGGCTTATGATGAGCTGATCCTAATGTCAGGTAGCAGGAGTTCCTTCAAATAGTCTTTGCAGCCCCATCCTCACATGTATACTAAACCCTTCTGCCTTTTGTTGATACACAGATATCTCTATATGAATTCTTTTTTTTTATATATGATTTCATGGCAGCCAAAAGGGTTGTACTGGGAAAGCAAGAGGTGTCCTGCCCATGTCCATCTTCAAAAAGGCAACGAGCAAATGCTCTCAGTTTTCCAGGAAGATTGTTTTGTTAGTGTAACGTGGAGAACTGAAGAACCACAGAAGTTTAACTCATCTTTTAACTTTTCCTCATAGAGACTGGACTGGAAAATGTGTGTGTGTATGGATGGACCCCTGGTGGTGAGTTAGCTAGAGGTGTAGTGCAAACAGCTTGCTTGCTCTGCAAAAACCATTTGGGAACTGGAGATGCTTTCACAATGCCACAGGGACTGGCTACCATAGCGGGTTGTAGCTGGGATCACTCTGGAGAACAGTGTGATGGATGAAATCACACCAGGCCAAGGGTACCATTATTCTAACAGTGGCAGCTTAAAAAAGCTGAGAAAGAGTTCACCAGTTCTGTACCCTTTTACTCCCATATTGTCTTTCCCTGTAGATCTGCACTTTTTTTCCCAGTCTGACCACAACAGGCTTCAGCTTCCAGACATCAGACATGTTGTCTTTACCAGTTTATTGCAGAGCCTTTCAGGACTTGGTGCTTTTCCCCATTAAGTTACCTGCATGTTGCCTTTCAAGTCTCTTCAATTAGCTAAACAGATTGAGCTTTTAAATCCTTTGCTTCAAAGTGTCCTATGCTGTCCTCAGCACAGTCATCCCCAGAGGTTAAAATCACTTCCCTGCCTTGGTCCTTCTCCTCTGTTCTGGTGTCTAAGAATGACATCAGCTTTCCTGTTGCTGAGTCATATGGAGCAGCAGTGTTACTCTGACCCCTCACTCCAGGTCAGTGCTGAGGCTTTTAGGGTCACTACAGTCATGGCTGTGTCAGCTGCGAAGCCATGCCGGGATTCTCTGCAATGACACCAGGTAGCTTCACTTAATTAAAATATGAATGAATAAATGTTTATTTATGTGTGTATCTATGAAATGTAGGCTGCATCTTGGCTGTGTTCATAGATGTTAAAAAGAGTGGATTTGAGTCTGATCCAGGCTGCTGTTACCCCTCTGTCTTGCAGAGAAGAGGAGCTGGCATCTTGCCTGTAGCCATGACTGCAGAGAGGCAGCCCTTGCTGTGTCATGCAGGATGTGCTGCCCTCAACGCCCTGTGCTGTGGTTCTCTCTCTGATGCCCAGTTATCCTCACCTCTCAGCACGCAGAAGGCCTCCTCATCCCAGCCCAAACTGGCTGGTGTGCTGCAGTGGAAGATGCTGGGAGGGAAGGACAAGAGGTGGGGCATGTGATCCTCCCCTTGCACTCTCTACCTCCACTGATCTATACACTTCGTGAGTTGATTTTGATAGGAGAATAGAGCGGCATGCAGACTGGAAGGTGGCTTCTGCAGAGCTTTGTCCCACCTTGTTCATCACCACAACTTGCAATGCTCGCAGCTGATCACAGAGTCACAGAATCACTAAGGTTGGAAAAGACCTCCAACAACATCCAGTGCAACCATCCACATACCACCACTATTGCCCACTGAGCCATGTCCCTTAGTACTACACCAACCCTTTCCATAAACACCTCCAGGGGCAGTGCCTCCTCCACTTCCACGGGCAGCCTGTTCTAATGCATTAACACTCTGAGAAGAAATCCTTCATTACTCAACCTGAACCTCTCCCAGCACAACTCAAGGCCATTCCCTCTTCTATCACTGTTACCTGGGAGCAAAGGCTGATCTGCACCTTGCCTGTTGGAGCCGTAGAGGGCAATAATGTCTCCCCTGAGCCTCCTCCAGACTGACCCATCCCAGTTCCCTCAGACACTGCCCATAAGACTTGTGCTCCAAACCCCTCTCAGTTCCATTGCCCTTCTCTGGACAATCTCTAGAGCCTCCATGTCTTTCTTATAGTGAGGGGCTTAGAAATGAACACAGCACTTGAGGCGCTGCCTCACCAGAGCGGAGTACAGGGAACAATCACCTCCTGCTCTGCTGGCTGACTCTTGCTGACACAGGTGAGGATGCCTTCTGGGCCACCTGGGCACACTGCTGTCACAGTAGCTGATCCCATAGCACATTCTCCCTTCTGCTCTCCTGCAGACTTTGTGCACAGGGAGTTGAGCACGCACTGCCTTGTTTTCCAAAAAGTCTTTCGTCAGGTTCTCCTGGCAGGAAGGATCATGGAATCATAGAATCACAGAACACCCCAAGTAGGAAGGTACCCATAAGGATCACTATGTCCAAACCTTGGCCCCACACAGCATCACCCCAAACCCAAACCCTATGTGTGAGAGTGGCATCCCAGCACTCCCTGAGCACCAACATCAGGGTTGTGCCCACTGCCCTGAGCAAATGTTCCGTGCCCACCACCCTCTGGGGCAGACTCCCTGACAGACTAACCCTTACCCCCCTGGCATCCCCCTGACACATCCCCATGCCATTCCCTCAAGCCCTGTTGCTATCCCCAAAGCACTGCCCCTCTGCTCCTTGTGAGGAGCTGTAGGTCACCATGAGACCTCCTCTCAGCCTGCTGTGCTCTGAGCCCAACAAACCACAGGACCTCAGCCACTCCTCACATGCTTTGACTTCAGACCTTTCCCCGTCTTCCATAGCTCACCTTTGGACACTCTCTAGCTGTTTATGTCCTCATACTTTGGTGCCCCAGCTGTGCACAGAACTCAAGGCGATGCTGCACCAGCACAGAGCAGCATGGACGTCCGTCCCTGAATCAGGAAAGATTGTGCATTGTGGATGTATAGAGGTTTTTGTTAATTAACAACAAACAAGATGGCTGCTGGCTCCCTAGACAATGAGAAATTGCCTCCTGCTAAATGGAAAGCCTTTGAATTCCAATGCACTAGAGCCCAGACATTGACTAATAGGCTTTCCAACAGGTGCTAATTTGAATTTACCTCGGGGAAAATACGTGATGTGGAAGGTGGATGAATCACATAATCCAACATTTGACTAAATCCATTTCTTGAGCTCTTTGATCTGTCCAATTATCTGCTACCAAGCTGCCTTTGGGAAATATATTCAAACCTTAAGAGGAACGGGTGAAAATCATGAATTGTCACCCTCAGCATCACAGTTGGGCCAATAACGAGGGCAGCAGGCCCAGTGCAGCCTGACATATCTTGGAGATGAATGATTGCCATTGCTGACCATATTCCATCAATGCCACATCCTAACCAGCATGCTGCAGGCTCCAGGAGCCCCCAGATCTCCCTGTTCTTCAAACACTCCTGAGGTTACTCACAGCTTTGGATGACTTGTTGGGAAGGCAAAAGTGAGCCTTTAACTGGTGTCTTTAACTGCACAAGCTGTGCCTTGTGCAGGCAGGGCCATCTCTGAGTGCATGTGCTTTGCTGGAGACAAATGGCTGGAGTGAGTTACTAGGATTAGGGTTAACTTTTTCTGGGTAGGCTTATGGTGTTAGGATTAGGATCAGGGGTTAGGGTTAGATCAGAGGCCCTGGAGCAAGAGCTGTTTGGGAAGCTGACCAGGCAATGTGTGACCAGTACGCTGCAGGGCTCCTGAACAAGGTGTCCATCCTGTCATCTCCATCTTTACAGCCAAGTGTCTCCGTCTCTCCAGCAAATGCCCTCTGTCAGCAGGCACCTAGCCTCCTTCCTCCATTTCAGTATGCATTGCCATGTGATTGGCAGCCAAATATCTCCTGTTATTACACCTGGGTGAAAAGCTGTTCTCTGCTGCTGTGGGAGAGAGAGGAAGGGGCAGTGGAAGGATGCTCCAGAGGATAGGTGTTGAAGTCTGGGAAGAAAAGTCGTCTAAGTACCAAGAATAATCCAGAGTTCTCCAGGGAATTGTGCTGGGTTGAGACTGACTGCCCAGCATGCAGGAAGGACAAGACATCTACTAGTGTGTGGGGCAGCAATCAGCAAGCCAGGACCTCATCTTTGTCCAGCCTCTGCCTTGTAAAGTCTGCAGCAGGGAACTGCCCTAGGAGCAGACAGGAAAGTTATTCTGCTGAGCAGCTGAACTCAGCTGTGTCCTGAGATACGTTGCTTCCTCTTCTCCATGCAAGTCAGAGCTGTAATGTTTTCCCATGCACTCACCTGCACATAAAGACAGCACTGAGATGGCTGTGTTTTGTGAATGGAGAAACAGCCCAGCTCAGAGAGGCAGAGTGAGCAGACGTGTCCTAGCTGCTGTAACCTGGTTCCAGCAAATATCAGCCTGGGGGGGCTGAGCCAGTGAAGGGCATTACACCGAAGTCCAAGCTGGCTGCCAGATTCCCCTGTTGGTAAATCTTTTCTGGCTTGACTGTCTAATTGGCACCTATCCACGTCCCCACGCTGAGCTTCCTCAAACATATTACACCCATGTTCCACCCACCCTTACAGTCCTGGTTTTTCCACCTGGTCCTCAGAGACTAGAATAAGAGCATCTCTTCAGATCCCACAGACAGGGGATGTTTCTGTGTAAACACAGGCACTAAGAAAGCCTGTGTAAATGCATCTATTTTGCTCACAGCAGGCAGCTCAATTTGTCTTTAATGAGCACTAACACGCTCTCCTGCTATCAGTCATAGCAATTACTCTGGACTCGCCGGTTACATACAGAAAGCTCGGATAACCAGCTAACAGCCTGTGACACACAGCAAAGCACACGGTGGCAACAAAGTCACCACACCAAGCCCTCATGCACACAGGAAGAGGTCACTCATTGACTTCATCTGGACAGCTAGGGCAAAACATTGGGACCCTGGGTTTTCTAATGCAGGTGAAGGGCACTTTGCAGCTGGAGCCCACCTGCAATAGTGGGCTAGCACATGCTGCTGCCACGTGGTGGAAGGGCAGGCTGGGTCCCTGCCATGCTGGCAGCTTCGAGGTGGCTTCTACTGATGGACAGCAGGCTTTGTGGAGCTGCTGCCAGCCCTGGGCTTTCACACAGAGGCATGATCTCGTGGCAAGAGAAATCAACGTCTCTGTATGCACAGGAGCAGGAGAATTTGTTCTTGTCTGTTTTGAGACTTCCTCCCTTGAGATGTTCCCTGCATCAGTGTGCTTCTTAGTACTACATAATATTCTTCTTTGTGGATCATCTGGGTCTGCAGAGGAGCAGTATGGGCAGGCATGCCTCACAAAGCACATGGAGCAAGAAATCACTGCCAGTGGTCTGCAGACAACATGAGAGCTGTGGCTGCTTCAGATCAAATGTGCAGAGCTGAGAGCAAATCCCAAGCATAGGTCTGCATTGTGTAGTCCCTTGGGGCCCGTCTGTATGAAAACACAGCAAATCCTCACTGAGCTGCTGCCTAGAGGTCCCTGGGGATCTGCTAATGAACGTTTTCAGTCTTTCACTGGTCTCTCTGCAGGTTCTGTATGGTACCTCTCAATCCTCTCACAGGCACTGGGGGATTGCAGCACCATCAGCCTCCCAGGGAGTACAGGGATGAGCTGAGCAGGGGTTTGAGCCATTCAGGATAACAGAAAAATGCTTAGAAGTGAACACCAGGTTTATTTCAGAAGCGCTCCTATTCTCATCATCAGCAGGTCTAAAAGGCACTCCACCAAAACCAAAATAACACCCTACTCAAAATATTACAAAAAAAGTGTGAATAGTTTGTGGAGCAATGTGGAAAGCACGTGGGGTTCTCCACAAACTGCTGTCATAAATACAGGATATAAAGCTCCAAGCATCCTTCCTGGCACAAAAGGCAAAGTAGTTGATCTAGGTAGCCTGCTGCTTGGAATATATTTCTGCTGCTCTCTACACACAAAAAGGTCACAGCTAAAACTTTGTAAGAAATGTGTTTCTCTTTTGCTGAAGTGCTGGGTTTTACTGCAGAGAGTGTGAAGCCAGGAGTGAATGTGCCTTCAACCCTGACCAAGGGCACACACGAGCACAACACAACATGCTAGCACCAGCCCACTGCCTCTGCTCCTCGTTATTAGAGAGTTACAGCCAAGGAGCCGAAGAATCCTAAATGAATGTTAGTAATAATAATAGGCTTCAAAGGAGATGGAGAAGAGCAGCCACATATCATGGTGTTCTTGATGAACATATCATAACTGGCAGCACAGTAATTGGAACAGAGCAATGGCTTATTGATAGGACAGCATCTGGTTAAGTGATGTGGATTTTTTGTTACTCTTTTGTTGAGTTTTGCAGCAGAGATACCCCAGGTTTTACAGCTACCTCAGTTCATTTGGGTCAGTGCTTTTTGGCCTCGTGCTCTGTGTGTCTGTGTCAGCATGGCAGACAGGGCTGGTGGGAGATGTGGTGCTGGCTGCTCAGCGTGTCCTGGCAAGCTTTACTCAGGGCAGCATTTTTTCAGGGAAGATTCAACATCAGACTGAAATAAATCCTGGACAAAATTTGGCTGAAAATGAATGAATGTTTAGAAATGTGAACACTGAGTGTAGGAGCTAATGGAGACAGGGAAGGAGTTCTGTCCAAATTACAGATCCTCTGTTCTTACACAGAAAATACAGTCATATTCCGATGACTTTATGTGCCTGCATAAAGTAGGCAAGTCTTGCTGTTGCTCAGGATGCTTTTGCTGCCTCCCAGCACCTGCTCCAGACAGTTCTGCATGTACCATGTGTTCTTCCAGCAGGCTGGGTAGATCAAGGGGTCCAGAAATGAGCAGTGGTTTCCCATCAGTCCTGTGCCTTCATGAAACCACTGCTGGACATATAGAACATGGTGGGAGGAAAACTTTGCACCTGCAGCTTCTGAACTTGCTTGGCTTGCAGGCAACAGTGAGAAGTGTATTCAGACTGGGACAGGAGAGGGACTGGGAAGGGATGGTGGGTATCTAAGCTGAGAGATGATGTGATAGATAGAGGAAGAGTGAAAGATGAAGCTGGGATGATATTTTACTGAGTATTCATTAAAAAGAACAAAATGGAGGTGGTTCGTGATGGCATGAGATGTCCTCACACCAAATGCAAAGTCAAACTCTAAATCTATTAATAAACACCAGCACAAAAACAGCAGTGCAGTCCATTATACATTGCAGACACCATTTTTCTTGTGGCTCCATCTCATACCCTGCACAGAACAGAACTCTATAGGCAAGTGCTAAAGGGACTCTACTGCCTGCAGAGCCTCAAACTTGAGAAAGTTTTGGGCATGGAGTAGGAAGGAGCTACTGGCTGCTGGGCAGTGTTGCTGGTGGCTGCCTGGAAGTTCAGGGTCTGTGTCTTCGTGTACTGCCATGCAGAAAAGATAGTACAGATTTTGGGCCTCATTTTCTGAATTATATGTTTTCCTCAATTTGCAGGAATTCATAAATACCACTGAGGTTCTTCTTTAAGTGCCAAAGATCACAGAATCGCAGAATTGTAGGGGTTGGAAGGGACCTCCAGAGATCCTCGAGTCCAACCCCCCTATGATGCTGTACATTTTGGTTCATTTCATAAACCTGGACCCAACAATGCACCGACACATCACTGTTACCTTTCCAAGCCTCAAGTCTGTACAATGAGAATAGTATACTTCTCTTGGGTATGTTTTGGAGATAAACTTACATTTATGTGGATGGTGGTGGGAGGATGGTTGGACTAGATGATCTTGTAGGTCCTTTCCAACCTAATGAATCTGTGAATTTATGAATCTATGAGGTGATGAAGGAGTCTTTCCTTTTCCAGTGGAGTATGTGAAATGTGGACAGTGAAGAAGGCATGTTCTCTCAGGACCACGACTAGGAATGTGTCTTACCTGCTGTGAACAGCAGGCTGCTCAGTGAACAAGGAGAGGCAACAAGAGATGGTGTTTGCTCCATCAGAGCGTACCATTCAGGCCAGTAGTGAAATCAAGTGGCACAGGATCTGGGCATTAGAATCATAAAGTCATCAAGGTTGAAAAAGACTTCCAAAGTCATCTACTCCAACCATCCACCTACCACCAGTATTTCCCACTGAACCATATCTCTAAGTACAACATCAAAATGTTTCTTGAAGACCTCTGGGAATGGTAACTCCACAGCTCCTCAGTGGAGCAGTTCCATTGCCTGACCACTCATTTGAAGAATAAATTTTTCCTAATTTCCAACCTGAACCTCCTGGCACAACTTGAGGTTGTTCTCTAACATCAGTGAGCTTCTTTTCGTCTCAGACATTCTATCACTAGCAGTGGAAGTTCCACTCCAGGTCAGCACACAGGTGAAGTCACTGATAAGGGCTAGGTAACCCAAGTCACAGTGGCTTGGAGGGAGTTTGATGGAGCAAGTGTGGCAGGTGAAATAGCAGAAAGACTTCCTTAATAGGAAATCTTTGGGATCTAGAGCATCTGAATAAAGCATGCAAGAATTTGCTGCCTGGAAGACTTTGCCAGAGTGAACTTGAACTGTGCAGCTGGTGTTCACTATTTGAATAAATCAGAATTTGATGTCTTGATGCAAAATAATCCCTGTATGAGCAGCCTTGGAAGGCAACTGGGTTAGGCATCTATTTTATCTTGCTCTAAGAGATGTGACTTTCAGCTGCTGAAGCAGGGACAGATGAATCTTGGTCTGAAAGGACTGAGATTGCTCCTGAGCTTTCCTACAGCCAAACAGTTTTGATCACCGCAGGCACCTCTGTCCAACAGAAAACTATACAAAATCTCTGAGCAGATCCAGCTCCAAAGGAGTTTTAAAACAGTAGTTTGGCACTAAATCTTCTGAAAGACAATGAAGTCATCACTGAGGTTATTCCTACCTTGATGCAGTCTTGTACCAAGCAAGGAGAGGCACTGAGAAGGTGAGCGAAAAAGATTTCTCCCTCTCCCACAGCAACTGTGTACAGGTCAGCAGCCTGAAGTCCAAGTTAAAATAAACTCAAAGTGCTTCTCAAAGCACGAGACAGAAGGGAAGAAATGGCATTTTGACAAGGAGGGAGACGGGGCACTGGGTTGTATTCCCATACTGCTCCTGACTCACTGTGCAACTGGAGTGAGTCACTTCCGAAGGTCTCTCCTTCTAATGTCCTGTCTGCTCTGCAGGGAATGACAGTGCTCCTGGAGGCACTTGCAAAGCTCCATTTATTATTAAATGCCTTTAAGTGTGCTAGTGCCTGGGAGGAAGGGCCCTGTGGAAGCAGAGCCCTCCTTTATGGGCAGAAAACACATCTGTGTTTGAAGTGAGCTTCAGCTCACAGAAGAACTTGACAAACTGTGGGTTTTGCCTGTGAAAATAGCTAAAAGAAAGGTGGTATCTTCAAAGGATTACTGATGTAATAAGGTTTAGCACTAGCAGCCACATTGTATTTATTACAAGAGACATCGCCGATCTAGTCTGAATGTTTTATAATCCAGAACTGTACCCAGTTCCCAACCAAGGAAATGGGGGTTGCTGAAGCAGACTTGCTTTTTCAGAAGAGAAACCACTCAGCTGTTGAAATTTTCTATACTCCAAAGCTTCACTTTCCTTGACAGTTTGTTTCAGCAACAGCATCTCTAGCTTCAGGTTACATCAGCTGGTTCTTCTGATGCTGGGTTAAAGAGCTCTTTAATATTCTCAATTTCCACTTCCCGCAGGTGCTTGCACCTCTTAGCCTCTTGCTATGAAGTAAAATGGTGAGCTTTGTAAAAAACCTCACTGAAGAGTGTTTCCCCTACTCAGTTGTGGGTTGAACTGCTTCTCCACCTCTGTCTGCCCCAGAAGCCCTGCTCAGGTTCCTAGAGGTCTGGTTTCCTCTATTGCACTGTGGCAATTTTTGTTCCAAAAGGCCCAGAGTACCCTTGGCTCAGAACTTTCCTCTTTTGTTGCTCTTTGTTTGCAAAACCCTTACTGCCTCCTGTAACTTATAGGAGCAACACTTTCATTTCTGGATTGCCAAGCTTGGTGTTGAACAGTGTGTGGTTTTATGCTAAGCTCTGCCGAATACCACTAGCAAAAGCACATCAGGGGCAAAACCCACTGAAACCCATGCTTTGAGGTCTGCTGCTGCACCCCTTTAACATCAGCTTTCTCAATAGTGTGCAGTGATAAAAGCTTAATCGTGTTGTCCAGCAGTACATGATCCAATACTGAAGGAAAGACTAAACTTACTGCATCTTTGTCAGCTCAAATTTTAGTAACATTAGAGGATGAATTTGAGTTTGTTTGACAAGATCTGTTTTCCCTAAATGAATGCTGTCAGGTGTTAATTATCCTGAATCCTTTCATTCTTTATCACTTCTCAACATCTTTCCAAAGCAACTGAGACTAGGGCTAATCCTCATGTTTGGGACACCATCACATTTGTGGGGCTGGAACTAGGGACAGTGGGACAGAGGCTGAGAAGACGACACCTATGGGCCAGTCACCTCTCACTTGGACTCTTGTCCTCCTTCACACATCACCAGCATCATTGGGGTTTCCTCGCAGCATTTCTGGATTTTCCCTTTCAAGAAGCAGACACAGACCCAACCCTTGTGGATCTTAATTTTCCCATGGGGAAGGGATACTGCTTTGCTATGGAGCCTTTTTCACCCCTGCATCTCTGTGCCACCAGCCATGTGAGGAGGAGACACCAGGACCTTGCTCTGGGAGTGACCCGTGTCCAAGGAAAGAGACAGCTGGCAAAATCCAGCCCTTCTGTTCCCCAGGTGACTCCACACTCATGCCATCATACCAATCCTCGAGTCCTCTACCAGACAAATACCTTCTGTTTGGTGGTTCTCCTGTCAATCTCTGACCTTTCTCTTCTTGTGTTCTGCTGCTTCAGACCTCAGTGTGGACCCCTACTGGGTGATGGGGACCGTTTTACCCTGCCCTTGCCCTATGGGACAGGTCTGCCATAACAACTCTCCTCTGTGCTCTGATCTCTGGAGAGAAGTTGGGTCTTCACCACCCAACTTCACCCAGGCAACATGGGAATGTGATAAGCCTAAGCTCTTCACCACAGTACTGAACTCAGTTATTACTGGAACTGGAAGCAGCAGGATTTATTGCTCTTTGAGGTAAGAATTGGCTCCGGCTTCATCTCTCAGTCATCATTGGCTCTCAACACAATAAATCCTGCTGTTCTCCTCAGTGCCTTTTATGGGAAGTGGAGAAATCAGCTAATTCCCCATTGCTCCCTCCCCACTTATTAGTGCTACAAAGGATTGGGTAATTATGAATAGAACCGCCAGGCAAAATGAAACTTCGCCATTAAAAATGCTTTTTAATTAACTCTGCTGTGATCATGTGCTTCTTAGGAACTGCTGATTATTCCTTGTTGACTTTGAGCTCTGCTTTTAGGATAATAGAAGACCACAAGCACCAACCCAGACAGAGGGGTAGGAAAAGGCCCATCTTCCCCCTGGTCCTGCCCTGGAAAATGATTGTCTTCTCTTGGTGGCAGTGGGGTGTTACATCTCAGGCCTTATTTATTCTATTTAAGCTAAGCAGCAAAGGAAATGGGAAGTGATGAGGAAAGACTGAAAAGTATCTTGGCGGGTGAGGGAAGGTAATGTGGTCACCTCTGCACCAAGGAGGTGGAGGGGATGGATCTCCAGAACACGTCACCTCTGCACCAAGGAGGTGGAGGGGATGGATCTCCAGAACACAGCGTACTTCTAGAGTTCCATGCTTCAGCCCATATAAGCTGCAGGTAGTGGTAGTGGTGAGGGGCATGTAGTGAGGAACGTGCTCTGGCTTCATTGACACTGCTTACATCTCAGGTGAGTGATGAGGAAATTCCTGCATGTGCAGCCCTGCCAACAGCAAAAGCCAAGCCCCTGCTGAAGCCTCCAGCACTATGGGACATTTCACAAGTTATGACTTTGCAGAAGAAGGCTTTCTAGATGGAGAGTGAATCATGGCATGCCAATGTAAAATTAAAGGAGGCCAATTTTAAAGTAAAACCTTATAGGCTCTCTCAACAAAATTTTACAGCATATAATAACGTCTCACTTCTTCACCCTGCTATTTTCTGGGATGATGATGAAATGCAATAAATAAATATATAAAAATAATGACTCTTCCAGACCTTGTAGCTTTCATTTTAATAGATGCTATTTAAGTACACACAGAAATATAGATATCTACCTTTCAAACGCTGGTTACAAAGGTTGGGAAGGCTGCCAGGAAAATGGCCTTTTATTTTTCCCCAATAGATATCAAAAGGAAACAATTTATATGTTGAAATTGCCTTTATTTTTGAATCCATAAATATTTGTTACTGACAAAAGTGGAAAAATCCTAAAGACTAAATTTTACTAAACTGATAATATTTTTGTTTACAGTACATACAGAATGTGCTTTTACGGGTAAGTATAACAACAAGAATAATACAGAGAAAAACAGTCAAATACTGCTCATCTTGAAGCCTCTTTAATGGTTAACCAAGAGTCTGTGCAAAGTTATAGATACAAATGTACTTCCTCTTCAGTACTACTGTATAATAAACATGGAATCCATAAACTGGGCTAAAGCACAAAAATATCCACTTAACCCCTCTTAGGAAATATTGTCCCCCAAACTAAAAATATTACAGTAAGAAGTGTCTTTCTCAGAGCCAAGAAATTCTTGCTACAAAAATGCTTAACAGATTTACAGACAGAAGGTTGGGAGTGGATACGAAGCACGTGGGCAGAGGGTGGGGATGGGGCAACTCACGTCTCCTCCGGCTGAGACCTCCTGGACATCACAGGTCATGGTGGAGACATGAGACGTTGCCTTGCTCACTGCTGAGATTTCATTTCCAGATTTATTCCGACAAGCTCACGTCATTGGGCTGACTCCCCCTTGTTGGTTGTTTTTCCCAACTGGGATGTGGGCTTGTTGAGGGCACCTCCTTGGCAGCCTTGAGCCAGTTAGGAGAGGCTGGGAGCAGCAGCTTCCACCATCCATCCACTCATAGATACACAACATACGAGCGACCATTCTCTAAGAAACAGCCCCAGCACAGGCTTATTGCTAACAACACTTTGTAGGAAAAATATTTCAGCTTTCTTCTCACATATTTCCCCTACTAATTTCTTACTCAGCTGTAATATACTTGAACGTGAAACCTGTATGTGTTAAATATATTTCAGCTGAGTTTGAAACAAAACTAAGCTAATCCTCCGTCGCATGAACTGAAGATGGCAAATTGTTAACAAATTAGAACGTGCACTTCAAATACAATTAAAGTTACCCTGTTTCAGAATGATTTCGTTTGATGTAGAGGAAGGAGATGAAGAAATCTTCCTGGCTACTAGAAACTACACATCTCGTACAAGAACTTGACACCAGGCTCTTGCAGACTTCTGGTGAGAGAGCTTCTGATGGACAAAAGCACAGAAATATGCATGCTCAAAGCCCAGATTTATGGGATTAGCATTGCAGCTGGTCAGGTTAGCAGAACGGTGGGAAGAAATTGAATCTGGGCCAGGGAAGGAGGGCTTATTTCCACTTAACTCTTTCTCCCACCCGCCCCATCCCCAGGAAAGAGAATATCATTTATAAAAGGAACATTAAAACACTGAAAAATATTTCATTTTTCCTTAAAAGACAATTTGCTGTCTTTAGAAGTCTTCTATGACAAAATTTCTGTTCTGTATGGTGAACTGCACGGTTCATTAAAAACTGTTTTCCACATTTCAAAGAATGGGTCAATAGATTTTGGAAGCTTAGATTGATACAGGGTCAATTAGAACTTTATGACTGCATTTTTACAGTATGTATGTATATATGTGTTTATGTGTATACCCATAAACATACATGTATCTGTATCAATGAGATATTTATATATAATTATATAAAACCCACTGCAACTCACTATTAAGTGTTGCTGCTTGGGGAATGCAAATAATTATCAGTTTGTAGGAAAGAATATAAACTTTTCTACATCACCCTCCCCCAGTCCCTGCTCATGCACACTTGGAACTGGATGCTCCACAGATGTGTTTGCACCTGTGAGTTGGAGAAAAAGACAGATCAATTCTTTAGAGTATATTAGATTAATCAAGGCAGATCATATTTTTACTGTACAGAGGAATGTGACTGCTTCCTGCTTTTGTCCTGAGTGCAGAATGAAATGGGGACTCAGACAAGAGGATAAAGCAGAAAAGTCACAGTGCAGGTAACAGTACTCTTAAGAACTGCTGCCTGCTAGTGGGACCATAACCAGAAGGAAAGCAGTGTGAAGTCTGAGGGGCTGCATCCCCCACCCCAGGACTGTTACTCTGGACAGACTGAACTGCAACACATCAGACACGATGTGGCAGGACAACAGTGACAAACAACAGTAATAAAAATGTTTTTCTCTTCTACAGTGTCTGTTGTGAGAGGGCCTCAAAGCACTTCAAGACGTTATGGTATGAACCCTCTTAATGCCTCTGTGGAATAGGAAAGTGTTGTGATTATCATTATGTGTTGACCACAGAAAGCAGAAGTGCTGGGGACTGGAGTATGGACCATGACTCTCAGTACTCTCAGTCTTGGACCAAGTGCCACTTTGGTGACAAACTCTCAGAAAAAGGGATAAAATCATGTAAGAACACCTGTACGTGCTGAACTGCTACTACTCTAGCTACCAAGCTGTTCCAACACACAGCACAAGTCGAGAGAACACACAGTGCCCAGAAGAAGTTGCAGCCATTCAGGCCTTGGTGCCTTCTGAAAGAAATTTATTGAAAATTTTCTGTGTTAGTGGGAGAGTCCCAGGAGCAATTTGGCCTAGAACGGCTGTTAGATGACTCTAATGGGACACAGTTGCTTGAAACTGCTGCATGGGTAAAAGGGGTGAGGAGATGGGGACAAGATTTCTTTGGAGGATTATTGCCCAGGTAGGACAAGTTAGCAGAAGGCCTCTGATGTTGATCAATCAGAATAAGAGAAGGCTCTGAGGTCAAATGGCCTGGAGCACAACATAGCATCTGCACGGGCTACTTGGGTGTAAAACTTCCATATTTGCACCTGGTCCAGCAGGTTGACAAACTGAACATTTAGACAAAGACGAGAGCTTGGGACAAACAGCTATGGAGTTGGAAAGAGTGTTGACCTACCCACAGCCTCACATGGTCACCTCTGCTCCTCCAACTCTTCCACCTCAGCTCCTGCAGACTTTAGGGTGGACTCTCCTCTCCCACAGTGTTCACATCCCTCTTCTTGCAGAGGGGAAGATCCTGGCTTTGGCTGGGACAAAAATGAATGGAAGAGCCCCAAAATCTTAGCAGGGACTGCTTCCCGTCAGTCATGTGTGTTTCTCTTCTCTTCAAATCAAACTTCTGGTGCAGGGATGTCAGTCACCAAGGGCAATGTTTGCACAGGGATGTACGCTCTGTTAAGAAACGTGCCATGTCTGAACTGAGGGGCTTGGAGGTAGTCAGGGGAGAGGAGTGTCCATTGAAGGAAAGGGACCGAAGATGAGGTGTGAGCCTTGTCTTCCTTGTCCCTCTCACGCCACTGAACTTCCACCCTGATCCATACACAATTCTGTTTTTTTTGCCCAGAATGGTTTTGCCCAAGGCTGCATGGTAATGGCCACTTAGATCACATAGACTTATTTATTCCTTTCTAGCTCAGTTTCCGTCAAACAAAGCCCCAGTACTCCTCTCAGATGGAGTCTATTCTAAACACAGCTTCCAACAGCTGAGGAAGAAGAAAGCTCCCATGAAGGAGCAGCAACCCCAGCACAGTCTGAGAAAGAGAAGGGCCTTTCTTTTGAAAACTATAGCACAGTGAAAGAACCCACTGAAGACTGTCTCTGAAGTCACCTGCAATAGATAGCATGCTCCTCCTGCCTATCCTGCCCCAGAAGAACCAGGTGCTGCATCGTGAGCCCCTGCATGAGATTCAAGCTCACAACAACCTACAATCAGTGTATGCAGTACTGAGCTGGGAACATCATTAAGGCCAGGAGGTGGGAGGTATTTGCAGGGAGGAGGATACAAGAGCTCATTTAGATAGAGTTTGATGAAGAGCAAGTAGAAAAAGACTCAGGATGAGGACTTGAGAGAGATGTGCCATATGGAGATGTGTTTACAACCTAAAGTCAGTCATCCTTTCACCCCAAGGAAGGATCATGCCTGTCCTTTGGATTTGTGTGTTGGTGTATGCATGTGCTGGGGCTTTGAGCTCGCACCATGGATGGGCAGTGCTGGGTAGTGCCCAGCACCACTGAGGCTACAGCACTGGGGCTGGGTGGCCTTCAGAACTGGAGTCCCTTTCCTGGCCAAAGAAAGTTCTAGTGTGAATTGATTCAGCAGAATTCGGAAGGGGCATAAATAAAAGGAAAATAAATAATAATAATAAAAAAGGAACAACAACAACAAAAATCCAGAGCAGATCCCAATCTTGGTAGAAAGCCACAGATAAAACCCTTGCAAATTCTGGGCCCATGAGTCTATTCTTAAAAGATTTTACAAATATACATAATCTAATTACCATTATATCAGATATACAACATGCCCATTGATTATAATTATGCTGGATATATAATTTATATGCACGAAACGGAACTGTCTGCATGGTTAGGACTGGGACTCGGCGGAATTGGAATCTGGAAGGTTTCTTTTTGGGGCGTTATATATTAAAAGAACCATGGAAAATTACCAACTCGTTTTTTGCTAGACAGACACTCTCAGCTTTGAGCTTCTGCTAAGGTCAGAAAGAGATCTGCTACATACAGAGTCCTAGGTTGCAACTAAAAGAAAGAAACATGTTCGGGAACAGCAGTGGAAAATGCTATCAGGAAAAGAAACTTCTGGGGAGAAATTCGGATGAAACCCACGGTAGCCTTTCCTGGCAGGGGTGTTGGTGGAGTCAGCACTTCCCCCAGTGCAGATCAGCAGAGTGAAGCTGAACAATTTCTGGCACTAGAGCCTCAGCAGTGGCAAGAAGCTGGAGGAAGAGATAGGCTGTTCCTCCGTCCTATTTACATGTTGGAGACAGTAAGATACTAGAATGAGTGGAGAAGGGGTCTAACAAGCATTTCAGTATATTTGTGCTTATTGAACACATCAACCCCACTACTTCCTACACTGAGAGAGCAGGCGATTTGTAGGCACTAGTATATTTTTATCTTATGAGTATATTTAATATAAACTAAATCTTTATTCCTCAGCCAGGCTATTCTTGTCCCTAAATCTGCCAGTCCCTTAGGAAAGTGTGCCCTTGAATTTGTTCCAAGGGTGAGGAAGAACAGATGGATGGGTGCTGGCTGGTACTGAGTGGTCTGGAGGTGATCCCCAGCTGCCAGAAGCTGACCTACTTGCTACTGAAAGGCCAACCGTGAGGACTGGCTTGAGGGATGAGAACAGGGCCCCTTCCTGCCAGGATGGGGCACTGAGTTTCCTTCTCCCTGTCACGGGCTGCATAAGACTGGTTCTGCTTGTAGCAATTGAGAAGTCATCAGTTGATAAAAATAATCAGATAATGTAGGTGAGCCCTTGGAAGGAGTCATCTACTTACTATGGCTTTCTTTGACAGAAACTGATGCACGTCAGGAAGTTTCCTCCATTATCCCTCACTATTATCAGTTTGGTTGGGTTCTTCTTGTGTAATTGATGTAGAGGCAGCTTTAAAAACAATGTGGATGGGACTGTCAGAGAAATCTTTTCAGACACTGAGTTATTAGAGGTTATCTTGGCCTATAAGGCCACTGCAGTACGGGGTGCTGTGGCCACCCCAGTCCTTAATGAATATCTACAATGCTCGAGGTCATATCAAACAGTCACCTCTGTTTTGCTCGCTGTGCGGTAGTGGTGATGGTGTCCTGGAATATAATGCAGTTGTTCTACTGTGTTGTGCCGTCGGGAGGCAAATGCTTGGCGCTTGGCAGATGTTGGGTTCATCCCTAAGGTATTGTACAAGTTATTAGAGGCACTAGGATGGGAGTGCATTTTTGTCATCCTGTAGCGATCCAAGACAGGTGTTGAAACAAAGACGTCTGTGTGTGACAGTGCCCGTGACATAGACTGCTCGGGGTATCCCGACCGCTCCGGGGAGAGCAGAGGGTCCTGGGAGTGGAGACGCTCTGCGGACAGAAGCTGTTCGTCTGAGAGGATCCGTTCATAGGACATGCTAAACTCCTCAGGCATGATCCTCTCAGGGGACAGCACCCTGTCCTGGGACATGGCCCTGATGGGGCGGCGGGGCCTGTCCCTGTGGTTGGTCTGTTGAGACATTTTGATGACGTTGATAGGGAGCGTTCCCCGGGCTGCCAGGTCGGGCAAGTGTCTCCTCCTCATGTAGTACTCATCAGCCTCTTTGTCAGCTGTGGGAAAGGAAAGGGAACAGTTAGAAATATCAGAGTAAGGATGGGCAGTGTGCTTCACACAGCTGTGCAGAAGCCTCCCAGCAAGACCTGAGGGCTGTCTGCTAGCAGCTGGCCCTGGGCATGGACATCCACGTCAGGATGCTGCCTGTTGGAGGGGCACCAGCCCCATGTGTGTTGTGTGGCCATGGGCTTATCAGCTGTAACTGCGTGCAGACAGGTGTAATTCCCTTTGTGATGCATCACACCTTCTGGCACAACAGAAACAACAGACTCTGTATGCTGCTGAGTCTGGACCATGGTATCACACAATTTACACAAAGAGCAAGTTATGGAGAAGTGATCCAACATCGCCTTCACAATGCACTTACAAAGAAAGCATAAAGAAAGCAGGCTGAGGCAGGCAGATTCCCTGTTCGGGGAAACTCATACCTCTGGCCTCAGATATGGATATGCTGTGAAACCCCTAAGCTACTTCAAAACATTTTTAATTACAATTCTTGAATATTTGTAAATGTGCTTACAAAGTATCTCTGGTGGGCATGGGATGTTCCCTCTGAGATGTTGAATCATATGCCTGAGGTTTTATTTTCCCGTGTTTCTATACACTGCTTGATATTGTGGAGTTTATCCCATGGAAAGTTGCTTGTTCAGTTTGCTTCTTCTCTGCCTCGAATGATCTCTTTGTTGCAGAGTTCTTTTTGGATTTCAAACAAATGCTTCAGCCTCAGGGAGGATTTTACCTGCTGCAGATACATCCCAGCACTCTGCTTAAATCCCAGAGCAGATGGAATGACCTGATTCAAACAACTTGTGGTTTGAACATGAAGGAAAAACCCAAATTTATGGTAAAACGCTTTGATGTTCATATGCCTTAAGCTGGGAGAGTAGGACTGCCTAGCTGGAAGGAGAATCATCAGCCTTTGGGTTTCATGCACAACTTGTGGACCATCACAATGTGCCTGCAGCTGCAGGTGTAAAGCATGGAACACCAGTCCCTTATCAGAAATACACTGTCATTAAATGGAAGATCCCAACAGTATCTCCATGGGCTGGGGGATGGAGATGTGTCTAGTGCTCAACACTAAGAATCTGTATGCGACTTTCTCCTCCAGTTCCTTTTCTGAGATGTTTTCTTGATGTGTCCCATCCTTCCTGTCTCATCAGTGGCTTCTGAAGGCCCCAGAGTGAGACTCATCTCAGACATGTGGCAAGCAGCTTTCATCTCCGTGAAGAAGACAGCAGAACATCCTTGAGTGTGCAGGAAGTGTCTTCCCCATTCAAAGACAAATTCTCCACTTTACAGAGAGAACAAGGTCTCTTGCAAACTGATCTTATGGGAGCAGTGGGGCACAGGGACCTCAGAGTTGGGAACACATGCATGACCCAGTATACGCTTATAATCTCTAGCCAAGTGCTGATGGACATCATCTCCTATATGACACTCCTGGGGCCCGCTGTAAAATTCCTTCACAAAATCTTCTGTCTATAAGACATATATAGTAAAGATTATAAGAAAAGGAAGGCCTTTCATTTTCTCAGCTGTAGTATTTCACTCTACTGATACAGAAGATGTAAAATGGGAAAGTATAAGATGGTAGAAGAGAAAAAACGCATATGTAAAGTTTCTGAGGATGTTCAAGCAGTAAAAATCACGAAGATCTGATTCAGGACAGGCAATCATGAAGTGGGTGAAGTAGATGAACCTCTTGTGGGACAGCATCCTGCTCTGGGACGTGGCAGATGAGATGGTGGGGCCTATACCTTTGTCCTCCAATGCTTGGAGTCTGTGTAGACATACAATATATGTAGCAGTTAAGCAGAAACTTGGTGATATGTACTTAAGCAGAAACTGTTTATTCTGATGCAGACATAAATCTGTAGTTTTAACACATCACATCAGCTGAGGAATTGGCTGGCTGTCCCATGAGCCATAGTGTTAGCTGAGGAAATATCAGTGCTCTATGATACTTAACTGGGTGCTGACAACATCCCAGAAATTTGTTCACAAGAGAGCATTTATATTAGTGCCTTGGGCACTTCAGGAAGAACTCATGATGCTGTAAGCACCCTGTGCTGGATGACCTCACTCACTGATTTCTTTCTTTCAGTCTTTGATACTCCCTGAATGGTGTTCCTCATGTTCCTGTAAACAGTCCATACAAACCAGTGGGTTCATGAGGAAGATGGCTGGTCCTTCTGCATCCAAAAATGCAAGCTGAGAATGCATGTGCTGAAAGGCACACCCTGTTGGCATCATCACTCCTGCTGAGCTCTCCTTGACAGCCCACATTCTGCCAGGACATGAGGATTACTCAGAGCTCTCCTCTATTGGTATGCTCACCATGGACAGGATTTGCTCAGCAGAGTATATATTGTTGAAATATGTCCTTTTTTTTTCTTTCTTTTTTTTTTTTGTAATAAAAAACTTCTAGGAGGAATCTTGTTGCAAATGTCAGAGAGCAGCTCCCCTGGCATCCAACCCTTGTGCCTTTAAAACCGCCTTTTAGGAAGCCTGGGAAGAACTGGGGAAATTCGGTATGGCCACAGTAATGTTGGACATTTGTATTCTGTCATGTGGCCATAGATAGACTTGCTCACACTTAGTGTGCATGGACTTGATAATGATGTGTGAGGCTGGCTGCAGAATGGGAGCTGAGCAATTAGTGCTCTGGCACTTGGCCTCCGCTCTGGATGAGGGAATTGCTGCTGGATTTGCCCAAGTGACTCTAAATAGATGTAATTAAAGCAGAGAACATCCCAAATGGAGATGTGCTTGGATGCTCACACCTGGCCATGGTAATTGCCAGAGGAGCTAAACCAGCTTAACTGAGGTTTGCAGTGGTTTGAGCCTGCTAGTGAGGCAGCAGAATCAGCTGATTAAAAGTGGTTCAAAGTTGTTCCTTGATAATTTAGATGAACAATGCAGCATGGTCTACCCTCCAGAAAATTTTGCTAGTTAGAAACATTACAAATATCCTTTCATTAAAAATACCCTTTCTGCACTGTGTCAAGAGATGGAAGATGGAAGTTTCATGGCCTTCTCCTTGCAGTTGCTAACTCATTTAGGGACCTGATTTCACTTTTAAAGATGGTCCTAAGCATCCAGGTAGATATTGGCATAGCTATTTCAGGAACATTTTCAGGTGCGGACAAACTTCACATCTCCTTCTCAAAGGAATCAAACCCATAAACCATTGACAACATGCTGGTTTAATTAGGTAACAAGCAGACTTTCAACAGGCTGCTGACTCTGGGAGGTGATGTCAGTTGAGTGTTACTTGAGCCCAATGAGAGGCCAAGTATCACACAAGTGCCTTTGCACCGAAGGGTAAGCTCTACAGCTACATTTCTGCACCAAAGAACAATGAGACAAACATGGTTTCAGGCTTCAGAGCTTCAAGGCTCCAGGTGCATCACCTGTCTGGCCCAGTCTGGTCACCTTTGTCAGCTAAAACCAAAAGTGCAGAATCATAGAATGGTTTGAGTTGGAAGGGGCCCTTCAAGACCACCTGGTCCAACTCCCTGCAACGAGCAGGGACAGCTGCAGTGTGATCAGATCTCAGAGCCCTATCCAGCCTGACCTGGAATGTCTCCAGGGATGGGCCACCCACCAACTCTCTGGGCATATCCACATGCCCAACACCTGAAACCTTCCAATCTGCTTCATCCCACCTTCACTGCATCAGCAAGTTCACAGGGATAACAAGGCCCTGCTACTCCATATTGTTTTATTGATGCTCATGTAATAAATGGCGTTTTTAATTTTAGCCAAAATAAAACTGCAATTGAATAGGTTTCTCCCTTATAGGTGTGCTTAAAATTCAAAAAGATGTCCTGAGTGGTTTTCTAAAGGCCAGAACTGATGAGCAAACAGGAGGACACCACTGGTCTATTGATTAATGGAGATTTCTCTCTCTCTTTTTTTTTTTTTTTTTTAATAAAAGCCTGTCTCATATTCATGGGGCTTTGCTGAAGTTTTTCAAATGCTCAGCAGTGGAATTAAGGGAAACCACAGTTCTCTGGACAATTTTTTTTCTTCCCATTCTTTCCTCCCATGTTAGTTCCTGGAACATGGCTGGGGCTGCTCTCACCAAACATGGGGAGTGTTGATTACTTTTGGACCTCCACAGGAGACTTTTTTTTCTCTCATTTGGACGGAGAGCCCAGAATGAGTTTTTCCTCACATCTCACCTCAGCCTACCTAAGATGAGTGAGACAAAGCCACTGCAGGAAGGCAAAGCACAGCTCCTCCGATGCTGTAATTAGAGAAATGAGGTACACTGGTAGGTTTCTGAGAAAAGAGAGCGGAAAAGCCAAAGATGATTTGACTCCCCACGGTTCTAAGTTAGCAAGATTAAAACATATACACGTTCATCTGTATGTAAGGTCATCAGAGCAATTTATTTGCTTTTCATTCTCAGCAGTTCCAGGGTATTCCCTTGCTGGCCTTGTCTTTCCTCTTTCACATTTTCAAGCTGCCAAGTCATTTGTGATGATCCTTCAGCCAATACCAAGTGGTTTAATATGCCTGAAAATATTAGCTTCCTTTCTGACTGACCTTTCTCACTCATCTTGGAGCAGCAGTTCCCTGGGGTGCAGGGCAGGGCTGAATTAACACAGATGCTCTTGCTCAGCTGCATGTTCCCACACCCCGCTCACCGCTGTTGTTTCCATGCACAAGCCCAGCATCAAAAATGTCTTATTATCCAGTGATGAGTTTGACAGTTTTCCAGAGCAACTCAGGGGTCAGAGGGAGGCTGGCACCTTGGTATTGCAGAGATGGCTGTCCTTCATCACCCATTACAAAGATGCCTGGATGGAACAAAGACCGGATGCCTGATGGCTGAAGTAGGGTAGGATCTGACCATACCCCCACTGATAGTAAACGGCATTTCTTCTTGGTTATTTAGTTCAGATGTCTTTCCCTACTTGTGAAAACAAGTGACCTTCAGACTGAAGAAACCCCGACCATTAGCTGAAGCATAGTCAGTATCTAATGCCTTTTGTTCGACTCAAATAGAAATACAGTATTCGTTAATGAGCTTTACACAGCATTCTTTTTTTGTTTTGTTTTGTTTTTGTTTTTAACGATGACAGAGAGTTCATTAGAAACAAGTTAATTGTAAATATGAAAAACTGAAATAAAATAATTCATTTGCAAACTCCCATTTTTTATTTTTTCCCCCCAGATTTTCTGTTGTCTATAGCTCCTTCATATGGAGCTTCCTACATATATATAGGAAAATTATATTGCTGGTATTTTTAGAGGGGATGTCTGAATTCCTGTTGGGACTGGATGATTTAGAGGTTCTTGCCAACCTTGGTGATTCTATGATTCTAGAGGTGCAGCATATATGCAAACCCAGTGGCAGCGTGGGTTGCTTAGCACTTTTAGAGCTGAAACTGCTTAGTTAGCTACATAAACATACAGTGTCAGGTAGTTAGCTTGGTATTTGTCAGCCACTTTTCAGGGGGATGCGGACTATACCTAGGTCTGCCAGTGATGGGCAAATAGCTGGTGTTTTTCTAACGGGAATAAAGAATTTCCTTCCAGGGACAATGCTGCTGAAGTGTTAAGAGTGTGGACGAGCCCCACATATCTTCCACAGCCAATGACCAGAGATGAACTCTCATATTCCTAGATTGATATTGACTGCCAAGTGTGCCCTGAATGGGGACAGGAACAACGACTGCCCAGAGGGGCAGGAATTGCTCATAAGAGGAGCTGCTGAGAAGGACTTACGGGTATTGGTTGACAGAAAACAAGAGCCAGCAGAGTGTGCTTGGAGCCTGGAAGGTCAACAATATCCTGGGTTCCAACAGAAGAGGAGTGGTCGGCAGGGCAAGGGAGAAGATTTCCCTCTCTACTCTGCCATAATGAGGCCACAGATGGAGTACTGCATCCAGGTACGGGGCCCCCAACACAGGAAAGATGTTGAGCTTTTGGAGAAGGTCTAGAGGAAGGCCACGAAGATGCTCAGAGGGCTGGAGCACCTCTCCCATGAGGACAGCCTGAAGGAGCTGGGCTTGTTCAGTCTGGAGAAGGGAAGGCTGTGGGGAGACCTCATTGTGATCTTCCAATATTCCAAGGAAGTTTAGAAACATGAGGGAAATCAACCTTTTACACAGGTAGATAGTGAAAGGATGAGGGGGGATGGTTTTAGACTAAAGGAGGGGAGATTTAGGTTAGATGTCAGGGGGAAGTTTTTTACTGAGATAGTGATCAGGTGGATAACAGACTGCCCAGAGTCGTGGATCCCCCATCCCTGGAGGTGTTAAAGGCCACGCTGGACGGGGCCCTGGGCAGCCTGATCTTGTATGTGATCTAGCAGCTGGTAATCCTGCCTGTGGTGAGCGGGGCTGGAACTTGATCATCCTTGAGGTCCCTTCCAATCCAAGTCTACGAAGAGGAATGGTGTACTCAGCACATTCTTGAAGCCATTTGAGCTTGGCACCTTAACACAAACCTATTTTTGTCTTTTTAAACAAACATCTAGGAAACAGTGCAGGAAGTCAATATGTACTCCCTCCTGTGACCTGCTGAGGGGCACGTTGAGCATGTAAGAATGAGTCTTTAACTGCAAAACAAGCTTTTTGAGACCCTGTGGATCAGACATCTTGTAAGGTAGCAACCAGTGCACAGATGGAGTTGCTTGGTCAGAGTGAATTTATATTCAGTGTGAGTCGGGAAAGCACTGCTGGAGTGGATACAGAAAAGAATTCAAATCTGATGCATGTTACCAGATGTTGGAAGGTGTGGGAGGTTCAGTTAGCATTCATTTGTTGTTTTTTAATGTTTCAGCGAAATACATCAATATCCTTAGCAGGAAGCTCAAGGAGTTTTCAATTAGCATCTATGCATAGTATATAAAATAACAGATGAATCTCAGGCTGGAAGAGGTCTGGACCATCACAATAAGAGCCACAGTTAAGAGTCACTGGTGCAGTTCCTGGTGGGTGCTTCCTCAACCTGTTCTCAGTAATGTCAAGACAGACATATCCTACCCTCTGTGCTGGAAGTACTTATCCCAGGTAATCCCAAGCACTGGAAATCAATTAGAAATGAAAGAGCAATTTGGGGGTTATCCAATTTGATATATTTTTACACTATTTCATCTGAAAAATGAAAACAGAACATCACCTTGAAATGAGGAAATTTGAAAGCAGTTGTATTTCAACGTCATGATTTCAAGGGTTTCCCAGTATTGAACAATATCATCAAAGCTACTCAAGAACGTGGACAGCTAATCACAGGGATGCAGGGAACGGAAAATGCTTCTGGTTAGGAGAGCGACTCCCAGTGTTATCAGGAAGTAAAAGTCACATACATGGCAGGATCCAGTCCCTAAATACTTTATCTCTGCTCTGCAATGTGGCTAAGCACATGCTTACTTTTCAGCATGTCAAATATACTTGCCTAAATGTTAAACATGTTTCCACATTGAAGTGCCAAGGAGTGGGCTGAGATTTTTATGTGCTACACTTCCATCGCATTTTCTCTTCTGGAAAATCCTCTGTATGGGGATATCCTATGGACAGTCCAAGGGCTTCACTACCACTTCCTTTTGTATGTCTCTCTTAGCGGGCTAAATTGGGAATGCAGATTTTATACAGACCAAGGAAGTAGCATCTGCTCATTGTACTTATCTGCCTTCAATGATGATACTGCAAATGTAGATACATAAGTTATTTTTCCAACTGAAGCAGCATGAGTACCTGGCTGCACCCAGAACATGTCCATGTAAACACACTTCAGACTTGATGTCTGCCTGGAGAGAGCATTTTTTCATCACAAATATCACTTATTTCTAAATCTCACTGGAGCTGATTTCCATGTGAATATTCAGCATCAGGAGCAGTGATGTGCTGGAGCATTGCAGAAAAGTTGACAGAACAATGCAATATGCAAAACAGCAATAAAGAATAGATACTTACTAGTGTGAACAAGCCAGAGAGCAACGCAGAAAAACATCAACAATGCATCAAAAACCAATGTATGGTGCTGGTCAGGACCATGAAACATGGTGGACTGCAGCACTGCTAAGTGCAGACAGATGTGCTCCTACTGAAATGGAGGTTCCCAAACAATTCAGCAGCTTCTTATCAACCTGTGTTTGTCATCTGGTTCCTGCTGCTCCTGCAGATGATGAGATATCTGCCCTGGGTGCACTGGGCTGAGCTCAGCTGCTCTGAGCAGCCAGCTCGGCTCATCTTGACTTCAACAGAAAACAAAAAAGGAATCTCAGATGACTCTATCAGGAGCAGAGAGAGGGGGAGGCAGCACAGGATGGAGGTCAGAAAGCAAATAACCATGTGCTCTCACAGTAATGAAGTCACTCTTTCTCTCTACCCTTCCTTGATGGGAAGCGACAGCCAGGAGGATCATTACTGGAGATGCCAACTTGGGCAGTACAACAACAGTGGGAAGAAGATTATTGCCTTAACGTCGTGCCCACTGTGGCTTACAAGCAAATGAAATACAAAGGAAATGAAATGAGCTGACACCTACTTAGTCTCTTCAGAGAAGAATATTTACTTGGGTTTGTCTTGACGGCAGACTCGTAGGATGGTGGGAGGTGCGAGAGGTTCTGGAAGGACCGGGAGAAGGACAGATCGTAAGGTTCGGTGGCTGAAGTAAGAATGTTGTTCATCCGTGGCTTGTCTGCAGAAAAAAAAGAAGAAGAAAAAAAAGACATGTCCACAGCATGCATCAAAACAAGCTGAGGGGGGTGAGCTGTTCCCACAGCTCTGGCTAGGGAGAGCTGCTGAAACTGAGCCAGCCTCAAGTGACAGCTCCTGGACAAGATTTGAACTGGCTCCAGCAGGCTGGTATAAAATGGATTGTGTGGCTTTGCTTCCTTCTCCACAGTGTTCATGGAGAAAGGCAAACTGGTGCCAGACAGACCAACCCTCCTTCCAGGGGTCTGGTGAGAGTCACCTCACTTACCGTGGAGGTCTCCATCATGGTGTGGTGGATAGACCCCTTTGTATCCTGCACAAGTTCATGCACCATCACCTACCTTTACCCCTGCAAGCTATGCTTTTCCCATTGTCATAGCCATTAAAATGTGTCTATGGGTTCATGTTAATAATCAAATTGCTCTTTCAGCATGCCAGAATTCGAGTCACTGCTCCAAACCTGGAAGCTCCCATACAAAACCCAGTCCATGGCCCCAGAGATCTGGTGGGCTCTGGGATGGCCATACATCCCCTGCTCTTGGTGAAGCATGAAGCAGAGCTGCAGTCAGAAGATGACAAAGGGCTTGGAGAGGTTCCTGAGGCACAGAAGCAGGGCTGGAGGATGCTGCCCTCTGCTTGTCTTCACTTTGCTGGTAACTAAAAGAGCCCCCGGTCAGCTTAAAATTCCCTCTGTTGGGATGCTAATGCTGAGGGCACTGTCAATAAGGATTAGCACTGAGCTGGGATGTTAGAAGTCAAGTCCAGGCAATCTGCAGAGTTCGCCTTGTAGCTGACATCATATCCCATTGCCACAAGATGAGAAAGCAGTCTTTCATCAGTTCAGCTGAGGTACAGAGACCTGCTGAATTACAGCATTTCTAACTCCCCGGTGTTGAAGTATTAAAAGAGGCAGAGATAAGGGTATTGAAAATAGCAAGGACTGCAATTGTTGGGAGCAAAGCTAGAACTGGCTACAGGGTCATGGAAAGGGGCTCTGCAGGGGCTTGCAGCAGTGCTGGAATGCATTAGCTAGGAGAAAAGGCCAAGGAGCTGGTCACTTGTGGTGTGCTCTGAGAGGGAAATCAGAGGGCAAAATGTTCCAAAGTAGATGAGGAGCAGCAGAATGCCTACATCTTGGGTTCACCCTTCCCCGTCATGCAGCCCTCCAAAGGGTGAAGAGTAATGCCATACTCAGTACTCACTCATGTGCCTTTAGGCCCTCTTACTACCCTTGGTCTATGGACTGCTGGGAGCTAAGTCACAGCTTCTGTCCAAAAGTTGAACAAACATGCTAGCTTTGTGCAGTGTCCTAACATTCTCCAGCTTCTCTTGTCTCCCATTAAAAAAATTAAATGAGAACTACCCAAGTAGAGCATCGACATTTCAGCATATATTTTCTAGACTCAATTCCCAGAGCCAGTGGTTTCAGTCAGACAACCTCCTCCCCTGCTGCATGGGCTTTGCATGGAGTCCTGCTTGCACTGGAGAACACGACATCTTCTCAGAGCACTCAGATTTTGCAAACTTCCTTGGTGTTCACTGTTGCCTAAGAAAGCGTACTGCAGTTCCCATGAACGTGGGGAAGCAGAGCTGCCTCAACAACCTTCCTTCCACTGCGACTTTAGATAGATATTTTATAACTGTTAGGTATTTTATAATCTGTCCCCTATCCTTTGCATGCTTCTCAGCCAAGGAGAGGCTGACACTCCTGTATTCCTGCAGGACACTCAGGGTTTCCCAAAGCCAGAATCTTTTGAGCATTCCTCTGCAGCTCCCAACGGGCTCGGTCCAGTAGCACTTGAGCCATGTAGGACATGTCAGAGCATCTGCAATGTACACAGAGGGTTGGAAGGATGGATGTGGGACCTATCAGAGATCTGGTGCTCCCCATGCATTGGCACTTGAATGACAACCACCATGTCAAACAACCTCCTGCAGAGCATCATATTGGGGTATTTTTCCTCAGTATCTATCTGTGGGATTTGGTTGCATGTAGAAGAGCAGCTTTTGCCCTCCAGACCCAGCAGTGTGTACCACATCCTGTATGGGGAGCACCACAGGGGAGGGCAAAGGAGATGTCTCTGCTGTGGCACATATCAGCAAGTGTGTGCATGCTCTCTTCTGGGCTCAACAACTGGCAGACACCTGAATGAAAAGGAAAATCCCACTTCTCTGCCAGAGCATCATTCTGATCCTTGTTCTGAGAAAATACGAGGCACTTTCTGAGAGAATTTAGCAAAGGTGAAGATTTCCTTTTTACAATGCAATAACTGTATTGGTTAATAAAAGCTGCTTCCCTATTGGTTACGTATGTCTCTACACTCCTGGAATAGTTATTGGCTGGCACAAAGAACATGACCCCAAGTGAGCATATAGCTATTGTAACATTTCCCTGAGAGCGTTATTTTCCTGCTGATGATTTCAACCCATGTCTAATAGACTGACTGAAGGATTAGGAAGTGCATCACATCATCAGGGAGGTGGAAACAATTGATTAGATATTATCCAGTAAACAGAGACTCTATCAGCATTGAAACGATATGCCCACTCCTACTTGTGCTTGTAGGGCAAGGACCCTGGGGTAACATCTCTTTGAAAATTTTTCAGCCAGAACCTGTATCTAATCTCCATTCTGTATGGAGGTTTGGATGAGCTGAAATAAGCCCAGTTAAATGCATGGAGCTGTGTTCAGTGCCGAAGCACTGAGCATTAACTGACTGCTTGCACAGAGAGTGTGAAATTAAGTGCCGCATGTTTATCCAATGGGCTTGTGCAGAATCACTGCATCTTCGTACTGCTTTTTCCATCAGTCAGTCAGGAACAGACCATCAATATTTCGGCAAATGAGAAGTCACCTTGAAATTCACTACCTATCATTCAGCAAAATAAGGGATAGCTGAAATAACCAAGACAACTTCAGGTGCCTTTTGTGTAATGTAGTTTGAGGGCAACACTGGAGAACTGAGAGGTGTTGGGAAGGAGAAACCTCTTCTGCAATTCTTTGCTTCTACACCAGAGTTGAGTCACACCTTTCCCTGGTCTCCCTTTTTCCTTTGTGGTGTTTATTGGCTTCTGTTGTGGGTGCTAAACCTAATTAATTAAGAAGATGTAAATAAAAAGGTCTCTCCATTTCCTGCACAGCAGCTGAGGTTGCTTTGTTCCAGCAATGCCACTCTTTCCATTTCAGCTCTACATTCTGGGCAATGGCAAGTGACCACTGGAAAAGAGAGGAATGTCCTTTGAAAGTCAGTGTTAGAGCATGTTTGCCTCACCTCCATCCTGCAGCCACATGACACGTTATGCCCCTCTGACACACCATGCTTTCTGGGCACAATTTGCAAAGCTATCTGCAGAGGAGCATGGAGGAAATCAAGCACACACAGTGCACACACTACAGAGATGGGAACACCACCCAGCAGTCTCTTTTCTTCTGGTTTCTAAACTCTCCTTGCCATAGCAATGTAGCAACGATACCTTTTTACAACCAAAGCAACATCTTAAAATTCTGAAAGCGTCTCTCTGATTAATTCAGCAGGGGAGGGCTCAGCCCTGCAGCACTTCCTCTTTGCTGAGCATGGATCCACCCGCGTGGATTTCAGGGGCTGCAGCACCTCCCTCTGCAATTGTGGATTCATTCCTCTGTGTTCTGCATACACTTTCACGATCTATAAGGGAAGGAAAAGCACTCTCTCATGAGTGAGAACCTTGTTCCACTTCCAGCACACGGAGCTGAGAAGCATGCTTAGGATATTTAAGGCTGGAAGCTTGTTGTGGAAAGGAGACCTGAAGTCCCTGCAAAGCAGCTTGTTCTTTAACGTTATTTTCTGTCTCAAGGTGTGTTTATGCAAGGCACAGAACTTTTTGACAATGAGAAGAGGAGCAAATGAGAACCAGGAGGAGAAGAAAAAAAAACAACAACAAAAAAAAGTGAATTTACGGCAAGGTTTTAAACAAAGCTCAAGTGGCAAAAAAGGATGTGCTCCATATTTGCATATGAGTCTGCACATATGTTGTGTGAATTTCGCAACATATTTCAACAGATGCCTTTTAAAACATTCGCCCAGAGAAAGCAAACAATGTCACCTAGAAGAAGCTGATACAACCAAAGCCTTCTGCTGCTCAGCTTCAGCTCATCAGAGCCTCAGCCCCCTGTCACAGTGCATGCTGCTCCCCCAGCACTGCCTTCTGCTCAGCCACTTGAAGGCTCAGACACAAAGTCTTCTCCAATTCTGACGCAAGCTCCTTCAAAGGGATGCATTCCCCAGGAAAATCTGGCTGTATCTGGTGGCGATTGGTAGCTCCTGTGCCATCCTGAGCCATCCTGGGAATACCATGCTGCTACAACAGGCGCAGAACTGGTGTTCACACGCTGGAATTAAAATTTACAACATTTATCTTCAGGTTTTTTTTTGGAAGGGGGTGGAACTATCCGTGTTTTCAAACATCTTTCTTTTTCTTTCTCATTATAAACACTGATATTAATCATGTTTTACGTCTCTCACAAAGAATCTCACAGAGGTTTATACATTCCCAGCTCAGCTGCTGTGGTGTAAATCAGCAGCTTCCCAGTGGATAGCTGCCCTTGTTCGTAGGAGCTGGAGACGTAGGGTTTTAAATTCAGTTAGTGAAAAATAAAATACCTCTTCGTATTAGGATGACTTTGGGAGGAAGTTTTTAAGGCCTCATTGCAGAGTAATGAGGTGTTAAAGAATCAAAGTGAACTACACCAGCACACTGCAAGATGATGCCCCTTACAATAAACACACACAGCACAAGTGGCATAGCTGAAGAGTATCAGTACCGGCATGAAGATGCTTCTGAGCACACGTAACCCTGTGCTTACACCTGTGTTGTCACAGAGAGAAGCTTCTCTGTTTCCTCCCACAGGGAAGAGCGGAGACACGGAGCTCACCTCTGTGCAATTTGGTTTGCAAAGTTTGTGCATAAGGTGGTTGAATCATTGATTGCCAGTGACATCTCAATTAAACACGGTGACTTGAATGCATCAGAAAGTTGGCACTGTGTTGTCCGGTCCTCCCAGATCACCTGGCTCATCTCTCCTCCCACTTTCATTAAAGATCTGCTGCTCTGCAGTAAGAATGGTGTAGCATAACGTGTCTACTTGTTCTGTAGGTTATATTCCGGAGATCTGATTATCTTCTAATTTGCTCACATATATTACTATTGGGGATAAATCTAATTTAAACAGTCATTAACTGTTATGATTTTGTAAACAGTGTCTTAAACACAATAGATACAGAACTCTGAACAAATTGTTGGAGGAGATGTGACAGTGCAGGGAATCATTTTCATATCCTCTGGGAATGTCCCACATTGAAGCTTTGGGTCTGATGTTAGAAAAATCATGCAAGAATTATTTTATCAATATATCCCCCAAAGTCTTGTTACTGTGTGGGAAGGAAGATGCCCTGAATATCTGAAATGAAGAAAAGGGAGGGAGAGAAGAGTGTAGGAAGGAAGGAATGTAGGAGGGAAGGAAGGGAGGGAAGTGAGGGAGGGAAGGGAGGGAAGGGGGGAAGGGGGGAAAGGGGGAAGGGAGGACGGAGGGAAGGAAAGGAAGGAAGGAAAGGAAGGAAGGAAAGGAAGGAAGGAAAGGAAGGAAGGAAGGAAGGAAGGAAGGAAGGAAGGAAGGAAGGAAGGAAGGAAGGAAGGAAGGAAGGAGGGAAGGAAGGAAGGAAGGAAGGAAGGAAGGAAGGAAGGAAGGAAGGAAGGAAGGAAGGAAGGAAGGAAGGAAGGAAGGAAGGAAGGAAGGAAGGAAGGAAGGAAGGAAGGAAAGGAAGGAAGGAAGGAAAGGATGGAAAGGAAGGAAGGAAAGGATGGAAAGGAAGGATGGAAAGGATGGAAAGGAAGGAAGGATGGAAAGGAAGGAAGGAAGGAAAGGAAGGAAGGAAAGGAAGGAAGGAAAGGAAGGAAGGAAGGAAGGAAAGGAAGGAAGGAAAGGATGGAAAGGAAGGAAGGAAAGGATGGAAAGGAAGGATGGAAAGGATGGAAAGGAAGGAAGGATGGAAAGGAAGGAAGGATGGAAAGGAAGGAAGGATGGAAAGGAAGGAAGGAAGGAAGGAAGGAAGGAAGGAAGGAAGGAAGGAAGGAAGGAAGGAAGGAAGGAAGGAAGGAAGGAAGGAAGGAAGGAAGGAAGGAAGGAAGGAAGGAAGGAAGGAAGGAAGGAAGGAAGGAAGGAAGGAAGGAAGGAAGGAAGGAAGGAAGGAAGGAAGGAAGGAAGGAAGGAAGGAAGGAAGGAAGGAAGGAAGGAAGGAAGGAAGGAAGGAAGGAAGGAAGGAAGGAAGGAGTTATAAAAAAGATGCTCATATACATGCATATTTACATACTAATTTGTTTGAAGTTCACTTGGGTATGGCTACAAAATTGAATTTACTTCCACAAGAACAAACTCAGACATTATCTGTGGAAAAACACTTGAGCAAATTCAAAATTTGAAGTGAAGCTATTTGTTCCATAGGTTTCACCAAGTGCTCATCATCAAATGCAATGAACTTACATAAAAATTATGATATGAACCTCCTAGTAACTATATTATTTAGCAATTCCCTTGTTATTTATATAGAAATAAAAGAATTGTTATACAAGGCTCTTAGTGGTTTAGCATAATTAAATATGCAGTAAATATAATGAGATTAAACTTAAGTAGCAGTAAAAAATAAAGTAATAAGCTTTACAGAAACTCAGCCCAAGCAGTCAGCATGTATTTGTTGCTGCCTCAGTTCTCTACATTTCGCTTCTAATATTTTCATATTTTAATACTTTGCATGTGCTTATTTTGTGTAAAAAACTGAGTAGCTTAACAAGATAAATAAATGTATCAAATGGTGTATTTGCACTACACATGAAAACCTCAGTTGCACATTACAGAAACAAGTGCTTGAGCACTCACACTCACCTTTTGCATACAAAATCTCTACATTTCCACAAACAATTGTAGCATTCTTCTTCTGGAGCTAAAACCTGTAAAACTGAAGTCTAGATCTAAGGAAACCAAGATCAAACTTCTGATTTCAGAGGAACTGAGATCTGAAGAAGGTTACTGAAAGCAGAATTTAGGATGGAAAATCCCTCTGTAATGGGACTTTCAGTGCCCTGAAAGTGAATTAGGTACACAAACAACACACACCACTAGAAAATCAACAGCCTTCTGTCAGAGGCAGGGCACTGGAAGTCATGCTGCTGAACTCTGGGCCTTCAACAAGCACTATGGTTGTTGCTCTTGTTCTTTGCTTGCAATTGCCTTCCCCAGCGTGTTCTGTTATCCACAACAAGATAAATATGTGTCACCCTCCATTCCAGCAAGGCAGCAGGAAAATGGAGACATTCTTCTCACCCTGTGCTCACTAGTGCTACCAGTGCTAGGCTAATTAAACAATAACAGCCTGACAGAACAGATTATATATGATCTCATCATTAATTAGTAGTTATTCTTTCCTGCATCGGAATTAGTCAGTGTAATCAGATGGCCACACAATCCACTGTGATGGGCATACCCTTACACTGAGGAAATATGTGCAGCAACCCAAAGCAAGTTAAACCAAAGACTCTTGTGTTTTAGCTCTGGGAACCTGAGCATCTCACATAGTTCAAATCCAATCTGTTTTGTTGTTGTTTTTCTTGATCCCTGTGGTCCTGGGTTGACTTTATCATCTTTCAATTTGTTTCTTTACAGGAAGATGTCTGCCATAGCAGTAAAAAAGAGTGCTTGGGTATGGAACTGGTCAACATTACTTGTATTTGCAGAGGGCTCATTACAGTGGCATCTGCAGGCAGCAGGATATAGACCAGACATTTCATGGAAATGGGTGTTAGCCATCTTCTTACCGTGTCAGCTGAACAAAGCTGTGTTGCTAGTGGGGGTACTGCGGGTTGCTTCTGAAATGCTGATTGGCAGAATGGATGCTCCAGTGCAACAGAACATCTGGGTCACTCCTGCATGCCAAGAGCATGTTATGATTCCCAAAACCTTTGGGAATGCTGATGATGTGGTGCTATCTGCTCTGCATTTACAAAGGACTAGCTGTTCGATGTGCAGGCTTGGTTGTCATACCTCCTCAGTGAGGAGGACCCCTACAGAGCTCTGGGCCTCATATCTACCACAGATGGGTTGTGGAGAATCTCCTCTGCTTATTCCCACAGTTACATGACTTTGGACAGTCATTCTAATAGGAATAGCAGGAAAAGAGAAGGAATTGTAATGTTATTAGGATGATGGGAGGTGGGAGGGAGATTATCAGCACAGAGCCTCTGAGCTTTCACCCTTACAGACATAATCCAGTTTGCAACAACTCACCCTCCCCTTCACATAATCCAGATGAAGTAGATCTTGCTGGGTGAGCAGCCCCTAGGGAGGCTGTGAAGAGCTCTTTCACATACAGGAGGGATTTTCTGTCAGGTCAGGTTGAAATTACTTTCTGTGTTAACAACATTGTTTAGTGGCATGTCACCTACATCCTCTGCCCTGCTTGCAGTCTGCTGGTAGCATGAGAACTGTTCTCTGTATTTTTGCTTCAGCAGAGAGTGAACTTGGGCCCTGTGTGATGCAGGGCATGTCCTGAGCCTTGCACTGGTTTCTTTCCCTTCTTCTGCATGTTGTAGGTGTCCCTTGGTGGCAGGTGAGAGTGAGGCTGAGGGGCAGAGCTCACAAATGCAGTGCTCAATGAGACAGCTCATGTCCACCTACAGATCTGCATAATCACACAGAAAAATGTATGCCATGTTCTACTCAGGAAGAGAATTAAATTAGATCTGTGGCTTTACTGAACTATCTCAGAATTTCAGCAATAAATTATGAATACTGAATGCTCTTTTGATCCCTTATTTGAAAAATCCAAATACTTCTTTAAACTCACCAAGCAATGGCTCATCAGCAGTAGCACTCCTATATCTTAAACAAAAGTGTCTATGACCACACGGATAAGTTGGGAACAAAAGATAACTACAAATCATACCATTATTTGCAGTCAGATCATCCAAGTTGCTTTGTACAACCAGAATCTTCAGATAACAGTAGTGAAGAACAAAAGCAAAAGTTTCTAAGCCAAGATCATGACTATGTCTGTTTCGATTTTCTCTCTCAAACTGATAAAAAAGAAAGGCCAGGGGGAAATTTAACTGTTGGAGCACATGTTACTTTGAATGATTCAATGCAATATGGATCTAGTAATGGAACTACCTTCACACTTGTGTACACGTATGCAGGTAAACTGGTCTCATCTGGGTCTGGTGGGGCAGGTCTGGGAATCTGGCATGCTGAAGATGTGAGGAACAAGTAGAAGGAGGCAGAAAGGCAGAGAGAAGGAAATATCATTCCAATCGTATTAGGATTCTTATGAAAGTAATAAATTATGAAAGGAAAAAAAGTGTATTGGAGAGTCTTTGAGGCTGTCAATTCACATTCAAAAAACACTCCTATGTTACTTCTGGGTTCTTTGGGAGATGAACAAAAAAGTATTCTTACAACAGAAAGTAGTTTGCAGGCTGAGCAGCACACAGCCCATAGGAAGGAGAAACACCAAAACAGCAAATTGTTCTCCCACCATTTTTTATAGCAAAGTGTGGCAGTTCCTAAAGGAGTACACACAACTTTCACAACAAATCAGTTCTAGAATATTAGTCAAGATGAAGTTACAGACTTAAAAACAAATGCCAGAACAAAAAGAGTAACATACACATAAATTTAGAGCTACAAGAAGAGAGAACCAATATATGTTAGGATGAGATGTCAGCACTCATTGGTTCCTCAGCAAGAAGGGGGTTCCAGCCATGAGTGCTGGAGGAATATCTCACATTCAAAGCCTAAAAGGGAAGAACAAGGAGGAGACTGAGACAAGGCACCAGGTGAAGAGGGAAGAAAGCACAGCAGATGGGGGTGCATTCAGAGGTTGTACTGATTACACAGAGACAGGGGATCAATGACTAGTTCAGGTCTGGCTGAAGCAGTGACGTGCTGCCCACAGCTGACTGCTCATGGCTGAGGAAGTCAAAGCAAGGAAGGAGCTTGGGCAAAGGAGGATGAAGGGCAGGGCTTCTGTCCTTAGGGGAAGCGAAGGCAAAATTCCAGGCTAAAATATTTCCAGTAGAAAGTAGGAGAACAATGAAGGAATATCTCTGAAGAGCAGCCGAACTATTGAAAGTGGCTGAATGTTGATGAAGGGCATCTGAAAGTTACTAGGTCAAGAGGACAGGGGCTGAAGAAAAAGTTGTCACTAAATACGTTAAACCATGCATAGATGTAATACATGAAAATCATAGTTTTATGGAGCTCAGCAAGAGCAGTGTCAGAAGGAAGCTTCACATATTTGAAGCTGTTTGTGTTGAAGGCCAAAGCATCTCTCATCTCATCTCAAAGGATCTCTGGAAAGGTTGGTCTCAGATGGACAGGATATGTAGTAGAGATAGGCTGCCCCAGACATCTACTGCGATGTCACTTCTGAGGCTTTGAGAACAGTGACAGTTCCCCTTGCTGAGGGTGTAGTGACATGACAGGTGCTCTGGGTTTCTTAAGTTCCTAGGGGTGGGGAAACATCCCACCCATAAAGGGATGGGAAAGCAAACATCAGAAATTGTCCAGTAAGGAGCATTTCTGTTTATGAAAAGTGAGCAGGGGGAGTCCTAAATCTCTTCACAGTCCTCATCTACCATGCATACAAGAAACTCAAAGGACATTGGAGGGCGAGTCAGGGGTTTCAGTACATTATCCCAGCCAGACTCATGCAGGCATGGGTTGGACAGCTTGGAGTTAGCAAACCCAAACTCTGGCCACATATTGTAATGCCAAAATCATGTCAGTTTAAGAGCCCTTACCCCGTGTTCAGTGTCCTGATCTGTCTGAAAAATATGCATAAGCACTATTATGAATTCAGTGGCTTGGCCAACAAGCTGGACCTTTCTCTGGTTATCATTTTTACTGCTTTGCATGGTTAAATCTGACATCACTTTGCTCATGTGGAAGTGAAAAGGGAGCAACTAGACAGAGGGAAACACAAGGGTGATGATTAAAGTTATACAAGATTGGGCCATATTTAATTGTGTGCACCAATGAAAAATATGGTCCTATGTTTAATGCTAATGGAATCCATCATTCATGCATCATTGCCGTGGGAACCATTCAATTAACATTAAACATACTTTGATACCAGTAAATGTTACTGGTTGGCAGAGGAAAGTTACAACACGTGTAATTTTGCTCTGTTTTCTCTTACCATGTGTAGGTGTCTGGGTGGCACTGTTTAGTATCAGGTGATTATAATTTTGTTCTTGGTCATCTGAAATTCACAGAAAAAAAAAGATCCCTTTAAGAAACAGCTTAGCAAACCCACTGATCTGCAGATGATAATTACAGCTCACAGTATTCACAGGAAATCTCAGCATGATTAAAGAAAGGAGAAGAAAATGCTTAAGAAAGCAGAAGAGTCTGTTATACAGTTCACTTAAAATTCCAGAAGCAAGAAGAACATGATAATAAGAAACTGCTCCCCTTCTGCTGATGCTGCAAATTAGAGTAGTCTGCAAAGGTAAGAAGCATGTCCAGACATGGGCTAACAGACATCTTCCTGGGAGAGCTGGAACCTCAGAGCCCCAGCTCCATGCCTTCCCCATCCAACATGGAGCTTTCAGGACATCAGCTACTTGGAAAACAGACTCTCCCATTGTGACCACAACCATCCACAACAACATCACATGCATACAGGGAAAGATCAAATTAATAGCCTAATGCAGGAAGAACAACTCCATAGCTGCACCTGGGTGGAGCTCTCCCTCTGTAAGAAGTGAGGATCCCACAAGACCTGATGCATTCATGAGTAAATGCACCAAGCTGAAGAGGGAATGGTCAATAGTCAGTGGCAATGGTCAATAGTCAGTGAAGAAGTCATGGCATAGTCAGTGGCAGCAGTAATTAGTCACCGTCCATTGGGGTGGAAAACTGTTTGCTTTGTCTCACTGTAACAAAAACCATTAGGCAAGTGACTGCTGATTAACTTCTGTCATCCTTAGTTTCCAGAAAAGCTTCAATAAGGAATGACCTATCTTTGTCCAGATCTGTTCACCTGGTTAGGGTACCATAGTAAATTGGGTGAGAAGATTTCAAGAAAATTACATCTCATGTCGGTTGCTAAGACTGCTCTACTGAAAAACCTCTCATCTATATTTTGCTTCTTCCCCAGGGAATCCATTCCACAAGATCATGCTTTGTAGTCCAATTCCTTCTTCCTGTCTGCGAGGGACACTGAGAAAATCCCAATTCTTTCTGCAATAGTTCCTTATGACTAAGTGGTTTCTGTGTGTTCCCTTATTTTTCAAGTGAAATGATAATATTTCTTTCATGATTCCCTGTAATGTTTGCTTTCTCTTTGTTTGTTTTCATTCTAGCATCCTTCATGCTCCACTGTTGACCTAGATCCCTCTCAAGTATACATCGTGGGACATGTTTCTGGATTCAGGGCTAACTTTTGATCCTTTATGATTCCTTACTGCTTTTCAAATGGATTGCTACTTGTTCATTTGTTCAGTGCACAAAAGGCTTTTTAGTATTCCTGTTTCAGACCAACACATAGCATTTTTCTCCATTTAATCAATTTATTTTCAGTCTACTTCTCCAATCTGTTAAGAATATTTTAAATTCTAATACCATTCTCTAATAGACTTATGGTCATCCAAGCTTCACACCATCTGCAAATTTAATAAGGAAATTTCTTTTCCACCATTAACAAAAAGACTCAATGTAGAACCACATCGGTTCATCTCTCTGCTGATATTTACCCACCTTCTGTGTTTAGTCAGCCAGTATGTCTTCTACCTCATAGAAGTTCATTAGGACCGTGTTTTTCAAATTAGTCTCACATTACTTTCCCAGAAACTACTGAAAACGTAGCAAAAGTCATGATCCCTAATACAAGATATTTCTCGCTGACCACAGAACATGGTAAATAATAACAATAATTAAAATAATATACTGACATTATTTGCTCTACACTGGCAGCTACTTTGCTGGAAAGTCATTTTCCTGCACAATATGCTCAATGTCTGTGCACTCTTAAGACTAAAATCAGAAATTATTTGTTTAGATTTCACCCATCTGAGAAGCTTAACTTACATGTCCATACAGAATATAGGCACTGGTTAAATACACAACCAAAGAACGTCTGAAAGGTTATTATCCTGGGCACCAATCAACATACAAAGAACAAGTCTTGAAATGAGGGCAGGTTCACATAGGCACCAAGGTGCCCTTCAGTAAGTGGCATACAGGTCTCCCAAGGCAGGATTTCCTTTTAGATCTTCCACTGCTCATTACTTATAGCAAGCAAAAAATCCCGCAGCCGTACTTCTGTGATTTTATTTCAGTTTCTGTCTCAGTGCACTGTAACGTGAGAGATCTTTGATACTTCTAGAATCCTCCTAACCATCTGGAGGGACTGTCAGAAGTTTGGGATCACGTAAGACACTTCTCACCCGGTCTTCAGCAAGCATGGCACAGAATTCCATCCACTAATTTCTGCATTAGAAAATGTTTTTTATAAATAAAATAAATTAGTTTAAATTAAATTAAATTAAATTAAAACAAATTAGTTTTAACATTTTCTGGAGTTCAGTCATTCTTGGTAGTATGATTTTAAAAGACTTTACGTGATGGTAATTCTGACAAATACTTAAAAGAAATAACTGCAGTATTTTTAGTCTTTCGTAACAGAAACACAATATACTTTAGTTCTCAACTGAATCATCTCTCTGTCTTCAGCAACCATTAGATCTTTTATACTTTATGGCCAGAGTAAGAAAACAATTTATTATTAGAAAACTCCTCCGAAGGAAGATATTTCTAGCTCATGAAGCTTGTCAGTCAGCAACCTGACTATTGTCTTAAAAATCTAAACACTTTGTGCTTCTGAAAAATCTATGGAGATAAGTTCTGGGCCAGTATCTATAGACTTCAATCATAATCAGTTCATAATGCTCCCAGACAGAAATGTATCTTGTGTATTAACCATTTGAGTGGTGTGTAGTCATTACAACCAGCAGCTGTGTTGCTGAGTCAGTCAGATACACCACTCTGGGGCAGTCTCCTCTATCCATAATTTGTAGGGTTGCAAAGGCAGCTGTTTTACACAGTGTAAATCAGGGCTATTTGTGCCCTGAGAACAACAGCTTTTCTCTTACGGCTTGTTTTCTGTCACCGAGTTCACAGAGTCACAGAGTCACAGGATTGCAAAGCTGGAGGCACCTCCGGAGGTCATCCAGTCCTACTCCCTTCTCAAAGCTGGATTAAGTTGCCCAGCATTTGGGATTTGAATATCTCCAAGCATGGAGAATTCTTCCAATGTTCAACCACCCTCACAGCAAGAAAGCTTTTTCTTAACTTCAATCAATACTTTCTGTTTTTCAGTTTGTTATTATTGCCTCTTGTACTCTAAGCAGGCACCACTGAAAAGAGCCTGACTGTCTTTATTTCTCCCATCAGCTATTGGCACATTGATTAGATCTCACCGAGCCTAGTCTCTTCCAAGGCTGAACAGAGACTCCTCAAGAGCTCTCTCAGTTTCTCCCCATAAAACAGATGTTCCACCCCCTCCAGCATCTTTGTTGTCATGCTCTGGGGCCTCCCCAGGATACCCCTCTCTCTTGTACTGGGGAGCCCAGTGCCAAGCCCAGCACTCCAGATGTGTCTCACCACACATCTAGGTAGAGGGGCAGGGTCTCACACCTCAGCCTACTGTCAGTGTTTCTTCTATTCCAGCCCAGGATGCTGGTGGCCTTCTTTGCCACAAGAGCACATTGGTGCTTCGTGTTCAACTTTGGTGTGATGCAGGGTACCTAAGGACAGCAAAGACGTCCAGCTTGGCTGTAGCAGAGACAATTTTCAAATCAACTGCTGAAAATACAACGATACAAATTCTTTGTCTTCTTTGCAGCTCACACACTACAGGAGCTGACAGATGAAAGGTTACACGGTGCTGATGGAAATGCTTGTGGGTGTGAAATGTAAGCACGTAAAACAGTTGCTGACAAAACCTTAGCACATGAACTGTTCCAGAAAGGAAACAAAAAAAAATTTCTCTCTTCTCTAGACATGGAGTGCTCAAGCAGTGCCTTGGTCTGGCAACCTCACTCCCAGAGCAAGCTGTGTCTTCACTGAGGGCAGTGATTGTATTAACATGAATAGGAATGACAGTCTTGTGATACAGCTTTCAATTTCACCCAAAATCTCATCCTTTTCCTTACTTTTTGTCCTTCCTTCCCTTAATTTCTTTTTCTCCAAAAATCCCAGGTGCTTTCAGGCTACAGCTTGAGAAATGATGTCCAAAATAGGGCCCTGAATTATTGGCATTTTCACATGACTGAGTTAATCAGGCAGCTGAATGCAGTGCTGGTCCTCATTTACAACTTCTATAGCCTATTGTAAACAGTTTCTAAGCAATAAAATGCTTTAAAATGATGGGTGAGCCTTCCTACACCTCTTCAGGTTTAACAAGATAATGCTGTTAATTGTGAAGTGCCAGCTAGGCAGAAGCATAACTATTGTAGATACAAGGATCTCAGTTCTAAGCTATTTACTAGGAAACTGCATTAGAGAAATAAAGAATTCATAGAGCTCTGAATTGCCAGACCACAATGCAATATTTCTGAGCACAGCTGGAGTAGTTATCAGATACAATAACCAGCATAAAGAAAGCAGCATTCTGTGAGGAGAAGGAAACCTGTGCTCCCACACAGGGATGTTTAGGTCTTCAGGTTTCTTTGCAAAAGAAATGGATTCGTGTAATTAGGACAGAGTGAAATGCTGCATCCCGTGAGGTTGTGCCTGCGGTCTACATGCGAATCCTCCAACTGCTGCTCTGGGAAGTGAAACCCACACGGGGCTGGGGGATAACTTATGGAAGAAGAAGGGAAGTTGGGGTTGGAGGGGTGGGATGCTGGGTCTGTGTGGGGGTGGTGGCTGTATGAGGAGCAGCACAGGTCAAAGGAGTGTGGGCTCGAAATGCTGTATTCCTCTGAGAGGGGATAGAGATGGAGCACTTAGGGGGAGGAAGAAGTCTGCTGGTACTGGCAAGTGCTATGGGACAAGGACATGTCCAGACAACTGTGCTGCCTTGCTCAGGTGGTTCTTGTGCTACAGTTATAGAATCATAGAATGGCTTGGGTTGGAAGAGACCTGTAAGCTGCAAGCTCCTCAAGTCCACCCCCTACCTTGGGCTGGTTGCCCCCAGCAGATCAGACTGTCCAGGACTCCATCCAGCCTGGCCCTGGGCACCTCCAAGGATGGGCCATCCACCAGACAGGTTGTCAGTCTGTTCGAGCTCCCCCAGGAGCTCTAATGCTTCTAAGTAGGATTTACCTGTAAGAATCTGCATTAACAGACCTCCCCCAAGATCCTCTTCTTCAGTGTCCCCAGCCAGCATTTGCAGAAGGAGAGGCAGGATCATTCAATTAATAATCCCTCAGATTTCACTCAAAGTGCATGTGCATTTTTGAAAAGACTTAGTCTGGTGTCAGCTGTGGCATCCAGTAATTGATTTTAAGAAACACAAACATATTTTCTGCTGTAGATAATAAAGTTTTCCCACTGAATACGTAGAGTGCTTTATGGGCCTGCAGCAGCTGAGCAACTTTAGCATCTGGACATGAACTCTCTCTGATGACTCTGGGCAATGGGCATCGTAACTACCCATAGCAAATCAGATGGGCATCCCTGGTGGGCAGTTAAATCAGAGCACCTGGGACAGCTCCAGGGTGGGATGGATGGATGGATGCTATCCATCCTTTCTTCTCAGAGGCTCTCTCCATCTGCTGAGGTATTGCTGAAGGGATCTCCCCATGGTCAGGGCACACAACATGAACTCTGCTTCAAGGCACAAAACTCCGAGTTGATGATGAAGAAAACTTTAAATATCCACTAAAGAGTTCCCTTTGCTCTTCTTATCCAGGAGATTCTCTTAAGAAAGGATATTTTTGCATCAGACTTAACCTTTCCTTTGGTACTTTGTTTTAGGTTACTCTAGGGTATAATTTTTTCAGTCTCAAGGATTTTGTATGTGTTTATTGTTAATAAAAAATAGATTTATTGTGATCTATAATGGAAAAAATAGCAAGTGTCAGAATATGGAAAGAAAACACTGTATTTTCCAGCCTGTCTTCCTCTAATAAAAACTGCAAAGGAAGGATATTTTTAATATATGCCAGCTATATTGCAGATATATGATGCTTTTGAAAGTCATGCAATATTTTGTGTTAGTTTTGCAGTATTTATTAAAGCACTGGGAACTGCTCTACCGTCTATATCTGACAGGACAAAAGAAATGGGCCCAACAGGAGCTATTCCCTTAGGAAATACACTTTTTTGCCTTCTGCCCCTCTGGTCTTTTCCACAACCTCAGCATTTGCCTACCTTCAACCTTTTATTTTTCCAGCAGAGATTTTCAGCAAAGGAAAAGCAAGCAGTTTATTTTTCAGATGACAAGATAACTGTTTGGTGTCTGCATTAATGAAGTGAAAATCGCCTTCAAGCCTAATCTTCCAGAGTACTTAAATACTACAAAAGGCTTCAGGAACTGAAAGAGATGCAGACCCCCAAGGCAAGGAAAAAAGCAGACCACGAGGTGATAATGAGAATGTAAATACCTGTGGCACAAAGCTATCAGTTTGTCACCTGCCTGTCCCCACTGGGCATGGTCTTTTCACAATTTGTAGTCTGAAGGAGAACCCTCGAGTCTGTGTCCTGTACCTGCTGCCATGCTGGTCAGCCAAATCTGAGCTGGGCACCTAGAGAGGAGAAGAGGCACTGACCCTTTAGTCCAGGTCAGACAGGGATGCAAACAGAGGGCATCTCCCAGCGTTAGGGACCATCACACTGAACTGGGGAGGCTGAGCCTCTGGTCCCCTCCAATGGGAGACTTCCCAGCCAGGACTGTGGTGTCTTAGCAAGGTGCTGAGCATATGAATGCTAAGCCTAATAATCATTAAATCCCAGCTGTCTTTCAGGTACCTTAGCCAATAACTAATTACTTTATACCTTTATGCTATGGATATCCAGCTGGCAGAGTGTTCTGCACCTGGCTGACAATCCCCAAACAAACTGACACCCAATAAAAGGACTGTAGCAAGGGACTGTAGCAAGTCAAAAATCAAAAATAAGCTACGAATGAAGTCAGAATGTTGGGCACTAAAGGGTCTGGAGATGCCAGATTAAAGGCTGCCCCCAAATCCTTAATTTGATATCTATTATGTCAGGTTTTTGTTCCACTGTTCCAGCCTATTTTTCAACTGTAATCCTGTGACTCATTCATTGAACAGGATGCTCAGGGAATAAGGTAGCTATTCAAGAGTTATTTTAATCCTCATTAAGTGGTGAATGGCCCTGTTCTTTAATATCCCACACCATCCATATACTGCACTGATTACAGAACTGTTATTTTCCATGCAGGCTTTGCTCTAGTGCTCATCTAAATCTCACAAACAGTTTCCAGACTCCCACTGAAGGCAGGGTGGGCTCTGTTAGCCTCAGGTGTAAGCTGAGACAGAAAGCAATTGTACCTGCATCTGCAGGGTTTTATTACTTGTGGAACAGGCAGGTTAGACTTTGCAGATTACACTGGGGATTTTTTAATAGGATTTTAGCCAGCATATATCAGATGCTAATTAATCATACCACTTTTGTGGGGAAGGTAAGGCAGGTGCAATCATTTCTGGTTTACAGGTGAGGAGAGCAAGGGAGGCAGGTGGAAGCACTTCCATGTGGCCGTGCAGCAGCACAGGGAGGATGGGAATGCCCCCACTCCCTCCAGCCCAGCCCAGCCCCAGGCTGGAAGCACATCCTGCAAGTTGCAGCTGGGGCAGCTCACAGGTGCTCAGCACTACTGAAAATCATGTTGCAGCTGTTGGAACCTTAAGCAGCAAGAAACTAAACTAGGGTTGCAAGGCTCTGATTAACTGACTCAGCTTCCTCCAGGACACAGGGCAGACTCACACTAGCAGAACCCGGCATCCCCTCCTGTCAGCCTTTTTGTTGCCCCAGGCAGCATCACTTGGGACACCAGCAGCCACTGGCTGCTCTGTTTAGCTGGCTTAGCAAGATCAGCACTATGTGGCAGAGACTAACACCCAGAGCTACCCTGTCCTGGCAGTGCTCAATACAGATATTTCACTTGGAAAAATTAAGACTCTATGAACTAAGGTTTCACTGAGAACCTCAACTCAGTCATTAATTACTTGCTGACTTCTTGCTTTTGCACCTTCAATGGAAGTCTTTCTAAACTTCTGTTTACTGTCCACAAGCACACAGAAGTAACGCATGTAAGCACCTGTCTTCCCAGACAGATTCTGATTTTGGCTAATCTGATGGCATTGTAGCTTCAGTTCTTTCCATCTGAATTTCTGCTGACAGCTCAGGGGCTGCCAGCATTGGCAGAAATATTTGGCTGCATGGGGAATGCCTTGAGGAGGAGGTGTTGGAAATGGGTGATTCAAAGGCCAGATGTGGCTGCCCAGACTGGAGGCTGAAGTGCTTAGGCTACCAAAGTGAGAAGTGATCCACATGCAGAAAAACAAAGCATACATGGTGATGGAGACATCTCACTTCCTTCAAAGTGAAACGTTCCCCATCACTTGGATTTGCATCGGGTCAGTTTAGCATGGCAGCTGTAACTGCTTCACTGCAATGTTGGAGAAAGTGGAGACTGAAATGAACAGTATGATGTCCAGGTAGAGGCAAGTGTAGAGCTGCAGATGGAAAATATTCAGCTGCAACGGGCTTTGAAGTTGACCAGTCTGACTGCTTCAGATGATTTACATAACTCACTGGGCTGCCCAAGAGCACAACAACAGAACACAACAAAAACTCAAATAAAAACAAAGCCACAAAAAGTATATTTCTCAATCTTGGCTAAAAGGATATTTAAAAAGAACAACGCTGCAGTGAAGATAAAGGTTATTCTGAGATTCAAATATATTTCTTCAAGGAAGAATCTGTGGAGAAGATGCTCTTTGATAAAGAAATGTTTTTTTTCCTCCAGGTGGACAATGAAGTACAAGGTCTATTGAAAGGGCAGCTTTTTCCATGCTAACCAGACTCACCAGCAGAATAGTCTGTAAAAGAGACCTGTCCTGCACAAGAAAGTTTTAGTAGCAATGCCTCTGCATTTAGAAAGCAGTAGTGACAATGATTCCCCAAAATGGGGAAGTTTGATCTTAATGTTGACCCAGTGTGGGAATACTGGAAAGTACATTTAGAACAGAAGCTGTGGAGCAAGATAAATGGCATGAGAAAGGAAGGCTGAGAACCAAGGGCACTCCAGAAGAAAAGGAAAACAAGTTCAAGTAAGCTGTGTGATGGCCACATAATGATTGGAGGAAGAGTGTGTGGCTTGGAACGACTCATGTCCTTGATTGGATAAGCACCTGCATGCACAGTTAAGGAGTGTTTGTGCAGTGTTTTGTTGACATGTAAAGGCGGGTGGGAAAGTTAGAAGAGAAAACTTGTGAATGTATATAAGGGATGTTAGAACCTGTAATAAGTGATTTGGATCGTCACATCTGAGTCTGTGCCTCAGACGCAGAGTTTCAAATCTATCTGTAGCATTTCATACTTTATTTCCTCTGATCTTCTTTGATTTTTGTATATTTAGGGCTGCGTTTTCTTGCATATTCCATCATAGATCAGGAGAAGGAAGCAGTGAAATGAATAGCAGAAATCCAGAGAAAGAGAAAGAGAACAGGGAGAATCCTTCTGGGACAGAAAACCGCACAGCTGGAGGCAAATCCTCTTGGACAAACTTAGCCGGTGTTGGCAATCAGTGCCTGGGATCTCCTCTGTGTTTGAGAACTTCCCACCAACTCTCCAAACGCAAAGTAATTAGATAAATACGGGCTGGGATTCTCAGAAATCAAGCAGCTGAGCAGGCTGCATGACTAACGTTCAGCAGCGATGCACAAACAGCATCTGGGGGAGCAGTCCTGGATGCTAACCTTTGGAAACACATTTGAAATACGCAGATCACAGTGAAAACATATGGTCAGAATAGAACAAAATGTGTCCTTTAAAGGGCATTTCTGAAGATGAAGTTGATTTTAGAAGATATAAATAGTGAGAGTCTCTAAAGCAGGATTAGTTAAATGCAATCTTATGTGGAATACAGCCAGCTATCGCACATTCAGAGTGGAGAGATAATTATGCTAATACCATCGGAAGAAACACGTGATTGTTTTTAACCCCATGGTATTGGCAGGAAAGAGAAGGAAAAGGAACACAAAGTCTTCCCCCTGTTTATTTCTCATTCACGAGGCATCAAGGAAAACAAGAAGTGGGGATGAAATCCGTGCAGGAAGGGCTCTCTATGTCTCAGTGGGACTGTGTGAGCAGGGAGCTGAGCCTCACTCAGGGAACAGCCCAAAGGAGCCTGGCTGTCCCATCCTCCTCTCTCTTTAGACAAAAAATACAGAGGATTTGCCAGAAAGCTAAACCTGAGACCACCTCACTTGTTACATTCCAGGCACAAAAAAAACAAAAACAAAAACAAAAACAAAAAACAAAACAAAAAAAAACAAAACAACCCTTATATGAATTTCCATGCAACCAAATGGGATTTCCTGAGAACATGCATTTCACAATCTACTGACACAGTGTCCAGTGGTCTGGTGTCATACGAGATGGGCTAGAAAAGCAGAAAACCCAAGAGATGCTCTGACATATCCTAGTGCTCTTACTCTCTGGGTTAGGCAGAAGAGCAGAGACCAGTTTAGGGTTACCTCAGATGAGAAGGAAGCTGAAGAGCAGGACAGTACAGGCTTGCAGCACCAATGAGGCTGCTGGAGCTCAGTGGCACCTGCAGCACTGTGGGGCAGAGCAGGGAGCGTGCATAGGGGCCATGAAATTCTCAGCACACCTAACTCATGTACCAAAACACCCAGGGAACGCAGGGAAAAGGAACTTCCAACCCAGAAGCAAAAATCCACTGCAAACGAGATTGTCTCCTGACTGTCCAGGCACAGCTGGGACAGTAATTAATTCATTTCTGTTGTATGGTGCAAACTAACAAACTGAAATTTTATCTGCAAGGAAGTGTGATGCTCAGACTGCTGCTGAGGGAGGAAAACATCTTTATGGACTGCAGTCAGGGAACTCCCCCTATACAACCACTTGTTGTATAGGACTACCAGCCAGACAGGTAGAAAAGCCGATGAAAGCTCCTTGAGAAAGGTACTGCATGGGAACTGCTGAATCATGGCCTGAACCACTGATTAACCAGGATAAACCACCTGAGGTGAGCCCTGAGTCAGCCACAGGAGCACAGGGGGAGGCAATGCTCCTGTGGAGTTCCTAGACCCTATTTAAATGCTGAACACCACTGGGGAAGGTTCTTTAGTTGGAGATTGCACCATTGGAGTTTGCTGTTGTGAGCCTAGGATACAGGTGAACATTCCCCCCCCCCCCCCCCCCCCTTTTTTTTTTTTTTGTTATTGTCTCTTCTCCATCACAATGATCTAACTATACCATCTATAAAATATATTGGTCAAAATATTGTTTGGTATTATTCATTCTGTTAGACTCACATCTTACAGGTGCTCTTACTCCTATCCCAGGTGTGAAGTTAGTTCCTTACTGGAACCTATTATATATTATTTCTATATAATATGTATCATATGTTATTCACTGATTTTCAATCCCACTCCAGACATGGGATTTCCCTTGCTGCTCCTCTGCCAATAATCCGTGCTCACCCTACCAGCACCTGGACAGCCACGTGGAGACTTCCTTGTGATACTGCACAGCCCTCTGCAAGGGGTCGTGAACAGCAATCTGTATGTCAGGATCTCTTGAAGCTTCTTTCTTTCTTTTGCTGATTTCTGGCATTTTCTGTTCCCAGATGTAGGACTCGTTTGTGTGCTTGTTAACTGTTCTGCATTGCTTGGAGCAGTGCTGTATGGACAATTGAGATCCTGATACAGTCTAACACTGATCATATTCTTTAAGCATACAAGCGAGGTCACTAATGCTAATGAAGCGCTTAAAATTAACCATATGCGTGTGTGTTTTATGGGGGCAAAAAGAGAGTGGCACTGTATTAAAGAAGAGCTAAAAGCTCTATTTAAATCCACCCCTAAACCTAGCAGCAATTAAGCAGGTGGTTAACTTTAAGCATCTGCTTAAGTCTAACTGAAACTGCATTGAATGGTGGCTTTCAAAATACAACTCCAGTAGTGATATCAATATATGCTAGCATCCGAATCTTATTTTTTGTTATTAATTACCTGCTCCATTCTTGCAGTCTTTCCATTCCCCCTGATTCGGTGTGGGAGAAAGCAATGCATTCCCTTTGAAATAGGTGAGGACAGCTGCATTAGTGCTAACCACCAGCAGTACTGTGTTCCTCCCATAGAGCACAGATCTTTGGATATGTTATGCACGCCTGTTATTTTAACTTCTTAAAAATAACTATTTAATTAAATAGCCCTTTTCCATATGTTCTAATTAGAAATCTTCTGCTTGGCTGACTCAAAACCAGCTGAAGTGATGAAGTACTAATTTTTTTTATTTTTTGTAATTATTATTTTTGGTGTTAGTCTCAGGGAGACTTAGATGTGGGGAAAATTGGATGATTAATGTTATAGGAAAAAAAAAGAAGTCATTTAAAATGAGAAGATCTGCATGTGCTTCGAAGAACTCACCTTCCTCTTTGCAGGAGCAGGAAGGAGATGTAACGAAGCACAGCATGGCTGACTTTAACTTCAATATATGTAGAGTGCAGACAGTGCAGGAAACCTGCCTGGATTTCAGTGCACCAGGCGTGGTATCAGCTTGGCACCTTGAAAGGCTGTTAAATAATTAATTTGTCTCTATTGATGGTAAGTCACAATACTCATTGTATATCTAGTTGTGCTCAAACTGGTTTCTTGTCTAGAATCCTATGGTAACTACTGAAGCAATAGTTTTAAACCCTGTGCTGTTGTTATGATGACATCATTGGTCTGTCTTTCCACCACATTTTTGTGACATCCTGGTATCTCTTTCCATTAGAAAATGAGCACCACCTGACACAAAAGCTGTTGTTTTTTTTTTTTTAACTATCCCAATTTTAGCAGAAGCATGGCATTTTATCACAAGTCTTTTAAAGATCCTCAGGCCCTTGAATCGTTTGATTAGTTAGGAATGTCATCTGTCTTCTTCACTGAAGGGAGCTTGCTGCTGCCTTGTTTGTTAGTAGCAGCACACTGCACCTCCAAGGCCCTGGAGGCAAAAGGATAAACAAAAGAACTCAGCGTTTATTTATTTTGAACCTGCTTTTATTTTTTTTAATCCAACCTCAGATTTGTTTTCAGATCTCATTTGTGGTTTCTTTAGCACATGTGGTTGTAATGCTGAAACTCCCGCAGTAACTTCTGCATTCCTGCATTGAAATCTGGCAGTGTGGCCGAGCACAGTATTTACAGCCCTCTCCTGTAGGTAAAATAATTTCTATCTATTTACTCGCTACCTTCCATGGGAATACTTACATTAGCAAATCTGATGCTCAGCTATGCTTGTTGGAGCATAGTTTTATTGTTTTATTTTATAGCTGCACCATGCTCACCAAGGCCAAGTCTGGATGTAAGGGCACTAAAGAAATGGTCTTGCTCTTCCCTCAGCACTCCCCCATGTACTTCTGCCTCTCTTGTGCCTGTGTTAGAGTAGAGATGATCTTGCAGGAAATCCTCTATGCTTTTACTTGACCAGATCAGCCTACTGATTGCAGTTCCATCTCAAAGGCTGGAGGTAGTGCTGAGTAGCTGGAGGTGGGAATGAGGGTGCAGCTGCCCCTCTCAGAGACAAATTTATATCAGATTGAAGGCACTGGGGCATTGTGCCAAGTGACTGGCTTGCTCCAGCAGTTCTGGACCAAATGTGAAGCTGTTAAAGGAATCAAACTTGCATAAGCAAGTGGACTGTGTTATCAGAGTAAAGTTCACAACTATATTTCAATAAGAAAGATGCTTGTCCAAGCTAGGCAGTTTTTTGTTTTGTTTTCTTTTTGCAAGCCTCCCAACCCCATTCTCTGAAATAATTACAAAATCCTGTAGTTCCAAAGCTGCTCAAGGACTACTCTGTAGCTGGAGGAAGTCTGGGCTCAGCTGGACCAAGGCATTTCAGATGAATTAGCATAGCCTGACTGCATCCTCCTGGATGAGGCAAACAGTCTCTTCTGCAGCCTTTGGGTAAAACAACCCTGAGACATGGGATGCCAAGTAATTAATTACATTGCTTGTTGTGAGGGCTGTCCTTGTAAAGGGTGGGCAGTAAAGGCTTGAGAAAGAAGTCAAAGAAAATGGGAAGAGAGCTGAAACAACAGTTGTAGTCAAGCAAGGTGTGCTGGGATGATGGGACTGAGAATGTCCTGCTCTGTGGTTGCAAAAGCACAATGGCCACGCTGCCTTCATCCTGCGCAAGCCTCTCCATAGCACTCACCTAAGAACTGAGCAAGCTCCATAGTTAAGGGTTGAATTTAACTGATGACATACTTTGCCAGAGTGGTGTGGGGCAGAATGGAGTGTTATTTCTGTCCCAGTGTTTCTGTCTCTCTTGTGCTGGTCTGGGATCCCTTCACAGTTTGCAGATGTTTCTCGTCTGAGATCCAATGCAGACTGCTAAGTTGAGCTGTGGACATGCAGACATCCTTCTTTTCCCCATGTTAAATCCAAAAAGCCTCCAACACTGTGGGGAGATCCCTTACCTGTTTTTTGGACTGAGAATCTGGGAGAAAGAAGAGAGAAGTCCCTGAATAGCAAAGTGCTTCCTGCAGGATAGCAGTACAACGTGCAGGATATTTCTAAGTGCAGAAAATCTCTTTTCTCTGTTTTACACTCCATCTGCTTTCCCCCTTTGATGCTGTGCTGCTGTCCAGATGGACAGATAAATTGGAGAGAACTTTCCTGCTGGTGGTTTCCTTTCCCATTTCCCAGTCCATTTTCTGGAGCATTTTGGAAGGAGAAATTTCTCCAAAATCTAACTGGGAAAATTCTAAGAAATGCAAACTCAGCCTCATTTCACACAGCTATTTTGCAACTTCAGTCATGGGCTCTCCTCTCCTCAAACAGTATTTTTACTTGTTGTTCTATGTACTAATTCTGCTTTCTTTCACCCAGGCCAGCTTTAGCTTCTAAACGCAGGAATACCAGCTCCACTGGAGAAATGCCTCTTTTCTGAAGAAGTGCTGGAGAGTCTTCAGCACATAAAGGAGGGAGAGGAAGGCGAGACTGAAGCTGCATGTGTTGCAGAAAGCACTGTAAACCGATAGCTTGGAAAAGCCAGGCTGGGTAGAAGCTGGAATCAGCCATTCATCAACAACAGTTGCCTATTTGCAATTGGTTGCCATAAACCCCACACCTCAGCTGTCATCAGGTGAGATGTCCTCTCAAGGACTGCTTGGGCAGAAACACAGAATCAGCATCCTTGCAGGGAGGGGGCTGCCCTAGGGCTGAGCCAACATCTGAGCCCACACCTTCACAAGCTGTGGGTCTCTGTGGGCTGAGCAGCCCCATATCTTCTCAGAGGGGCCTCAGGAACCAGGAGGGGGCTGGGCATCTCGCAGAAAAGCAGAGAGGTCTCTGTGTTTGGAGGAGGATGGCCTGTGCCCTGCTGTGCAGGAGTACGGATTGCAAGGGCTGATGTCATTGCTTCGCCTTTTCCATTGGGGGCAGTTCATTGAAAGTCTGATCTCATCTCTCTCTGTCCTGTTCAAGCTGTGTGCCCCCAAACCACTGCCTATCCTGCATGGGAGGGGCACTGTGGATGATGGTGTCTGATCACACATCCCTCTAATTATTTTATTAGCTATTTTATACCTTTCCATTTATTAACAGTCATTAATAATATAAGAGCCCTGGTTGAAAATATAAATCTCTTTCAAGGAAAATCTCAATTAACTTCTGGCTTCAAAACTTGGCTTGGGTAAAAAGATTTAAAGATTATATATAAATTTGTTGCTTTACATGTGAGTGTCCCTTGTTATCTGATGAGTAATCGGGGAGGAGATGATAGATCAGATCCATTTGATCTTCTGTTTGTGAATGTGTTTGGGATGGAAATTAGAAGAACCTGAACCAGCCACAACATGAGGCTCCGAAACCTCAGTGAGTGAGAGGGGGAAAAACTGAGGAAAGTGAAGGTGCCTTTAAAGTGAGAGATGGCAGGAAGGAAAGAGTCCAAGTAGCCCAGCACAGGTGGGTGCCATCCCCTCGGTGCCCAATCAGTTGCATGGTGAATACCAGCACCTCTTTGTGCTGCTTGCAGGAGGCAGGCTGAGAGGAAACTAGTGTGCTGGCTTTGGGATTTTTCCTACTTCTTCTTTCCTGGATATTTTGCATTCTGCAAGTGAAGCAACAAATCGTGATTCATTAGCTCCTGACCAGAATGCAAAGGCTGGGTTTGGCAGTGATAAAAGCAGGTGATGAAACCACCAAGCTTTCTCTGAAATGCTCCCTCCTATGCCATAGCAGTGCAGTGCCTGCTGTGATGCTGCACTGCCTCCCAGCACCATGCAGCTTGTCACAGCCAGCCCCTCGCACGTGTCTGCATGGTGGAAGCTGATGGGCCCTGAATGAACATGGCATCTTACAAACAATTCCATCACACTTGGAAAAATGTTGCTTTAAATCTTTAACACCCACCACCAAACACAGCTGTGCTGGGACAGAACACTGCAGCCATTCAACAATTCATGGCAATGCTAAAAATGAATGAGTGGGATTGTTGTAAGCACAAGTATGATTTGCTCCAGGACACAACTGCTGAGATGTCAATGCAGAGAGCTGCTCTGCAGGCTCTTGGGGGCATGACAGGGGCTACAAGCAGCACTTGCAAGTCACACTCTCTACGAACGATGCTCAGGACAAGAGTTTCTAATGCAGAAACACAACTTGGGTGCATAAAAAGGTCTGGAAAATCTCATCTCTCCTCCCCCTGCTCTCATCTCTCTCTCACTTTGCAGAAAAGCTCCTTTCTCCAGAAGCCATGCGGACAGCATAATGTGGACTGAAAGCAAGAGGGAGAAGAGCAGAAAAGGCAGGTGTAAGGCTGTACGGAATAGGATGGGCTGAGATGGGATCTGGCCCATGGCAGTGGCTGTCAGAATTTGTCATCTCTATCATCTCTCTGCTACTGTGCAACACAGAAGCAGGGGAGAATACGGCACAAAGTTGTAGAAATGCTTATGGCAAAATCATAACTCCAGGGAGGCTCCACTGGGCTGCAGGATGGAATGAAAGGTGATGTACCCTGGAAGGGGATACAAAAGTGGGCCAATATAGGCAACCCTGGGCACTCACCAGGAGCTGGAGAGGCTGCAGCTTTGGGTGGGGATGCCCTGATGAAAAGTGGAGCACAGAGCTAACAGCACCATGGCAATTTTGCTGACTAAAGGATTCAAAGCTGCGTTTGAGACGGGACTTGGAAGCAGAAATCAGTATTCTTTTAGGAAAGGGGTCTGCAGACTCAAATTCAACATGCTGCAGAGGTTCAGGAAGGGCCTGTGGACAAGGTAAGGGAAGGTGCTCGTCCTTGGAGAAGGCTCTGTGCTGCTGGGCTCATCAGAGCCAGCCTGGGAAAGCACTGCACACACCACATCTGTCTTTGAGGATGCTGTAAATGGCCCAAGTCCATCCAGCTGCTCTCTGAGCATCAAGCCAGGTCAGGAGTTGCTTTTAATACTAATAATTCAAAATAATAAAAAAGACAAAAAACACTGTGGATGAAGGCAGGTAAATATTGCTGACCTTGTGTACAGGGCCCTGAGTAGTCTTTGCAATATGTGAGCTTTGTCTGCCCTCAGCCATCCATCCCAGCCCTCAGATCATCACAGGAGATCATCTATGATAAAGACTTGGTAAGAGTGCATCCCTCTCCCTGTAGCTCCAGATCTCCCCTTCCCCACATCACTTGAGTCCATTCTTTCACCAGCTCTTAGCCCTCATGCTGTATCTCTAGTTATGGGGTTAGATGTTTGTCACATGCTGCCTTATCTATCCAGCTCTGTCACCTACTTCTCAAAGCAGGCACAATGATGAGACGCTTCCTTGTGCACCCTGTGGTCTTCAGCTATGGCCATCATCTAGTGCCATCAGCTGTGTCTCCAGTGGAGACTGAAACATTGCCTGCCCTTGGGGCAAGGGATGAGTTATTGTACAAGGATGTCTTCCAGAACGCCGTTATTTGTATGGTGTGGCTGGATCTGAGGACTCTGCAGCTGCTGTGCCCCATCTGCCATTGCAGATTTGCCAGCAGGTAGAAAGATGGGCCCTGGGGAGCAGAAAGGCTTTGGCAGTGGGGACAGATGAGACAATCTGGAGCAGACAATGTCTCACTGGGGAATCTGGAACAACCTTGGAGGTTCAGTGGAGATGCAACCACTGGTCCAGGAGGGCTTTGCCATGGCCTCAGGTCCCCAAAGTTAAAGCGTGCACTGTGCCGCTGAGATTTCCCTGTTGTATAGCAACACAGTGGCTGTGGCTGCTCCCCAGCAACATCTGCATTGTGGAGAGAGCAGAGAAGGGGGAGCCAGCCCACAAGGACCACCAGCAGCACTCTGTGCCAACAAGTAGGGTGTAAGGTGTGATCTCTTCTTGGCTGAAGGGAGCTGCTGAAGTCTTTTTGGCAGTCCCTGTGTTCCTCCCCACTCTTGACTGATGGCTCTCCCTCCTGTTACAAGTACAGGGCAGTTCCACCACTTTGCTGTATTTGGCAGTGGATGTACACAGGATCAACTATCCCTCCCTCAGGGATGGCCTCAGAGTGCTGAGAGGACATACCTGAGGGGCCCTGGACCTGAACAATCAAGGAGCCTTGAATACTTCTCCACTCACTTTATTTTTTTCCTGCAGCAACCACGTCAGGGAGCTGTGCTTGCTGAAGAGCTCTGCTGTGCAGGGAAGGTCTCTAGGGGTGGCTTCCTGGAGAGCAGAGAGTCCTCTCTGCAGCAGAACCTGCTCTTGCTGGAACATGGCTCAAAGCCATGGGGACCCACTCCAGCAGATTCTGAGCAGTCACACCACGTTCTCTGGGCCTGATCCAGCATCTGTGATGCAGGAGGAAGGTCTCGCAATTTCCTGAAGGGGATTATAAGACAGCAGCCCCACTAAAAGTTTGCTTAGAAGCCTCTGAGGGTCTGAACTTTGTCCTTTGACAGGATCCTGAGATAACATGCAATTCCTAATAGAACTTGCTCTCCCTGCTGAAGTTTCAAACTCATTTTGATGAGGGTTTGGAGGACTGGCTGGTGAAGCTTCTCTCTGAGTAAAGACAGACAGCTGTGTCCCAGGAGTGTGAATCTGTCTCTGGACTCAGTGTGTGGGATGCAAGCAGTAAGGGCCATTTCAGTTCTTGTCATACAATCACAAGACAGTCCCATGTGTACTCATCTGACATCATTTCATGGGGCTCAGAGCAACATTTTCATACCAAGGCAAGCTCCTAGCAGACCCAGGGGGACTTTGCTGGCTGTGCTGGGGTTTCCACACTTGTTATTCACACTGGGTTAGAACTCATATAACCATCATGGCACAGACACACATCCCTGCACTGACAGCCTTTTCTGTGACAAAGGCAGCTGCACACACAGAGAAACCTCTTTGGGCACGTTTCATCTGTTCTCCCTCATCATTGCTAACATGACCTCATTACCACTGACATGAAGCCCTGCACAGCAGAGCCCTGCTGCATGTCCCCTCACTACAGTGACAAAGCAGTGCTGGGAAAGCCCTGGTCAGCAGCCCTGCCTTGGAGAAGCAGGTGCCTGACAAGCTCCATGCTTCAAAGTCCCATGACATTTCCCATTTGTCATCCACAGCCTTGCTCTGCTCTGCCTGCCTCTCCAGAACTAAAAACCCTTTCTGTGCTTTGAGCACTGCAACCCAGCATGCTGCATCTACTGATTTCCAGTACCGAGAAGGCTTCCGCTCACAAACAACCCCTCAGAGCTACCCTTCCCCTCCTGGGGGTGGAGGAGAGGTGGTTTACGTAGAGCACAGAGGCATCAATATTTCAAAGCTCTTAATGCAATCTCTCCATGAATTCTCTGTGCCAATCCTTTGTGCATCCCCCTTGATAGATGAATCATTAGCAGGGAGAACAGACAGGGCTCTGCAGCACTCAGGCTGAGAGCAGAGCCCAGGAGCATCACTTGGCCTCCATCAGGAAGCCAGCATCATTGCAAACTGCTACTGCCTAACAAAATCTTTACCTGCTCTGAACTGTGGGCTTCCCACAGCTGTGCGACTAGCACCTCCCCTCTCTTTTCCTTATACATTTGGTACCAGATTACTTTTACTACTGTAGCACTAGGATGAGACTACTAGGGTGTCCCACAGACACCCTTCATGGTCTATTCTTGTCCTTTTTTGTGACACTTACAACTCTTTGCATACAGAACACACAAGGCTCCTCTCCTTGATGCACTCACTCATCCTGCACACACTTTATTATGTCACTCATGACACACTGCTCTCACCATCATCCACTGCAAGTCTGAGGCTTTGGATGTCTCACAGAATGGCAGTAACAGAATCATAGAATTTGGAAGGGACCTCTGGAGATAATCTAGTCAGACAAGAGGGAAAGACAAAATGTTCTTACAGCTTGGTCAGTTATAGCTCAGCTACAAATGGCAGCAGGTAACTTTCCAGCAGGAGTGTGCATGATGGACAACTTGTTCTGTGGATACTTGGACACAGGGTAATTGAGCTGCCCAGTGGGGCATAGCCAGTCTACCTACAGCACTTCAAAAGCAACCAAGGCTGTGGGATCTGGCCTGCACTTGCATAGGACTCTGCCCAGCATGGACAAGGAGGTCCAAGCTGAACCTAACCAATGGGTACAGGTAGGCAGGAACCAGGCAGTCCTTCACCTTTTTCTTTGTTTTCAAAGAATAGATGTACAGTTACATCCCCTTACAGTCTCAACTTTGTAGTGGTTTTGGCACTGTCATTCTGTTTTGTATGTTCGTTTTCTTTCTTTCCTGGATATGCCATGTTCTAAAAATTGAAGGGTACCACCACTGCCTACCAGAACTCCTGGTCCAACGCTGCTTATTTTGTCTTACAGGCATTCTGTCTGTCACTGGCAGACAGAAACTGACTTCTGAGGCACTCAGACAGTGTGCAAAACCCAGACAGACATTACTTCCATGTACAAAATCGAGTTGTTGCTCTGCCCTGGGTTCAGTGCTCTCCCTTCCTCACTGCCCTCTTTTTTTTCTTGAACCTCTTGAACTACATTTTCAAAGCAGAGATCTATGTGCTAAGCATCCCCCCCAGACCCAGTACTGCCCTGGTGGGCAATGAAGGGATGATCTTATGAGGGCAACCCCAGCAGTCCTACCAACCCAATTAGCATTGCAATCACTGATAGCCATCAGGGCCTCTTTCCCTGAGGACAACAAACCTCAGAGACATAATTTCATGCTCCTGCTGTCAGCTGCCTTGCACAATTTATCTTCTCATTACCTCTTTAACAGCAGTGTTAATCACTGGCTGATCGAGGAAAATAATTCTTGTGATGGAGACACTGGCTCTGGAAATAAAGCAGTAAGTAATGTTACTATGCTACAATATACATCGCTTCTGCAGCCAGCACACAAAAGACTTATGGAAAGTGGATGACAATTGGTTCCAGTATCCTGTGTGCTACTGGTGTTCAGAGGTAATTCTCCCTGGCTTGACTAATGTCATTATAAGTGGCTTATCACGGAAACAAATGCTGGTTGACTGAGAGAAGAGAGAATGGCTGATGGGAAACAACAGGCAACAATTGGATATTGAAGCCTATCATGCTATAGAAGATATTTGTAAGATGATTCTGGGGCTCTTGGAACACTGTAGATGCCTTCAGCCCTCTAAGCAGGACTGGAGGCCCCAAGGAAGGAATCTGAAGAAATAACAAGAGAACATAAAGCAAAACGATGGCTACCACTAATGACTTTGCAAATGCAACAGGCATTTAGCTCATGGTGCATACAGAAAGGCAACTGCAGGTGTAACAACTTTACCCATCAGTTTCTCCTTCTAACTGAGCAAGAATGCACATCACAGGAATCCATGGCTATGTGACTGGCAAGGAACCAGAAACGCTTTGATTCTGGAAGCATTCAATTTTCAGAAAAAAAACAAAACAAAACAAAACAAAAAACAACAAAGCCTTTCTCCTGGACAGCAGGCACTTTTTATGGTAAATTTCACTTTGCTATGAATTCAGTTTCCTACAAAAAAATTGTTCTAGAAATGTTTCACACACTCAGTACTCATCCAAACCACTGGAACTGTAAAAGCATAAGGAGAATCGCGATTCCAGATATGGAAAATGATCCACCATTGCTTCATTGCTAACTGCCCTGCAAGGACACAGGCTGTCTCAGCACTGCTAAATCAAGCTACATGCAAGGGAAAATAAAGAGGAAAAGAACTTATAACCTAGTTTCAAGCTTCCAACCAAGTAACTACTGTTTTATTTAGGACACTTAATATGGAAATTAAAGTTCTTCATCTCATCTGTCTACTGTCTTGGAGGACACGTCAAGAACTTGCAGACACATCCAAGAAATCCATCAAACCTAGTATCACAGCAGTTGAGTTATCATCTCATGATCAGTAGGCAATCTTTGTTGCAAGAGGAATGCCTCAGGGCTTGTGCAACCAGCAAGGTCCTTGTGAGGTGGATGGTAAAGAGCAAATCTTTCCAGGTGCTCATAGGCAGGAGGCAGCTGCCTATGGTCTGTCAAATTTTACTCAATGGCATCACGAGACACCCGAGAACTGGAGCATGGCCTGCTTTGACAGTGATGTGCTCCATCAACAGCACCAGCAGCAAGATGAACAGTTATCTAGAACCTATCTGTTTCTTTTTCAGATGAATGGTCATCTGTGGGAGACACAACTGGTTTCTGTGTGCAGAGAAATAAGTATTTGTCACTATGTTTGCATGGAATTTGTACCATTCAGAAACAAGACAGCACCAGAGAGTGTACTAAGTAAGCACTGTGCAACAGCAAACTTCCAGTCTAATTAGGTGAAACAGAAGATGGATAGTTCAGTGGTGAACACATGAACATCCCAAAAACTGAGTCCAGGAGGTGCTTTGCTTGGTCAACATCCTTCCATCACTTAAAAGGAGCTTATAAACAGGAGATTGACTTTTGACACAGGCAATGGTTTTAAACTAAAAGAAGGGAGATTTATGTTAGATGTGAAAAGGAAATTCTATACTTAGAGGGCAGTGAGGCCCCATCACTGCTGCCCAGACTGTGGGTGGCCCATCCCTGGGGGTGTCCAAGGCTATGGATGGGCCTTGGCTGCTTGAGCTGGGGAAGGTCAACACCAGATCCTGTGATTCTGTGATTCTGTGATTCTGTGATTCTGTGATTCTGTGATTCTGTGACCAAGGCTACAGCAAGGAGAGCTTGGAAGGCACTCATGCTAGCAGGGATCAGCCCTACAGTTATATTTTCCTGTCTCAGAATACAGCTTCGTCGCAGTCCCTTCAGCTCCTTTTATTTTATTTTTTATTTTATTTTTTATTTTATTTTATTTTATTTTATTTTATTTTATTTTATTTTATTTTATTTTATTTTATTTTATTTTTTTGGAGGAAAAAGCATACTAAATAAAATATAGACAAATCAGCCAGGAAAAATGCTGTTGTCACAAGAGTTCCCCTAGCTCCCTTTGGTCTCAACTCTCTGAGCTTGTTTTGCTGTATTTGCTTCCACATGGTCCCCACACGCTGGTGTGTTTCATTCCCTTAAGTAAGAAAGGAGCTGTCACAAATCATTACAGCATGAATATCTCCATATCTCCCTGCATCCCTTGCGGGGCTGTTGGCATTGCTTGTCGCTATGCAGGAGTTTACCCAGGCAGACCCTCTGGATTACCCTGCCCTGTGCTGTTGTGCAGCTGTTGAAGGCAGTAGGTGATGCAGGGAGCTTGGGAGAGCTCAGTGGAGTGGAAAAGGCTGGTGCAGTAAAAATGTCTCTCCCTCCCTAGACAGCTGTGACAACAGCAAAGGGCTGATCTGGATGTATTCTCTGCCCCTACCATCTCCACATTCCGTATCTAGCCCTTACACAGCAGCCTGCAAGATCAGTTTCTGGGTGGGGTGCACATAGACTGGGCAAAGGTCTCCTCTAACCAGAAGTTATCTCAAGCTTGATTACCCTGAATAACCCTGTTTCTGCTTTCACCCCTTCTGAGAAGTAGGCTGTACTCAGTGAGGTGGGAGGGCAACATCCCCATGCACTGCTCACTTCGCAGCAGTGCTGAGCTTCCAGGCACTCAGGACTGGTCAGTGGAGGCAACCTCTGAATCAAGGAGGCCGTGCACAGGCACCTTCCCCACATAGAACAGCTGATCCCTGAGATGGAATTATTGCTGCTCCACTCTTTGTGCAATAGATTTGAAAACAAGATCTGCAGCTTGTGCTGGAGGTCCTGAAGTGGACCTGGTGGCAATGCACTTATGTAGACACAAGGTCTGAATCCTTGGCTAGAACCTCCAGAATGATCTTGCCCATTAACTGTGCATAAACAAACAATCACTTATAAAGTCAGGGAAAATAATCTCACCCATAATCACTGATTAGAAATGTTTGCTTATGGCTGGATATTTATAGCCTACGAGAGGTAAATGTCACCCTCATTGCCTGCATTGCATGGGAGATATTGTTTAATTAGCAATCACAGCCTCTGGGCTGCTGCTGTTTGGAACGGGAGATGAGCGCTGCTGTGCTTTATTTACCCCTTCCCTCTTCTCCTGTTCATGTTTAGGAGTGGGATGTGGCCAGATCTTTCTTATCTGCAGTTACTGTCAGATCCACAGAGCAAGCAGGATGCTGAGGGATCTGCAGGATCTGCTTTGCAGAGCACCACCACAGCCACCTTGTTCAGTATGTCTGGGATCTATACAGCATTTCTTGTCCACTGTGCTGAAGCCCTCAGCATTCCTCAGCTCCGCCGCTCTGACAGTGCTGCCCTCCCTTCAAGGGCATACAGATCAAAGGCAGTGACAGTATCAGAAGAACTTGAGGCCCCCACATATCCAAGGAGTTTGGCAGGACCTACAAGAGTAAAGCACTGCTGAGGCCTCGGGATTTCCTAAATTTGCTAAGAGATCAGACAGACACCTGCACTTCGTGTATCAGCCTTGAGTGGGATCTGCAAAGAGGACTTGCCTGCAAGCCTCTTCCAGCATCCCAGCTTTGTTGTCCCTGATGTTTGCTGAGCTCACTCAGAGCTACTCGAACCCCCTAGCAGTCTCTAAAGACACAGCCCCTGATTATCTCGTCTCTACAGACGGGAGGTTTGTACATGCTCTGACAAACCAAACTCTGAAGCAATAATTTGTCAGCGGGAGTTTGTTTCTCCCACTTAGACCATGGCAGGAATGTGCCTCTTGCTTCTACAGCTGGGAAAATTTATTGCAGAAAAGCAAAAAGACCTGTAAAAAACAGCTATTTCTCATTTTTCTCAAGAGCATCCAAGAATGTTGTTTTCTCATGATTTTTCCACCAAGACTGGGTGCTAGTGACAGAAGTATATTCACTGTATTTCCATCACTGGGGGAACATCTGATTCTGTGATTCTATCATTCTATGAGTGATGAGCCCAGCCACCCACTGAGGAAGGGACGCCAGTCCAGCTGTTTTACAAATGGGGGCACTGCAAAGCTGAGGGCAGGAGAACATAACTATCTGCAGGTGGACCGAGGACTGAGCCTGCCAGGTTGTGCACTGGGGTAAGGCTCACTTCTTTTTTGTTAAGACAATTAATTACAACTGATCAGAATAGTACAGAGCAAACTCCCCATACACTGCTACTAGAGTATGCATCACATATGCTGGACACAGCATGGAGAGCTGCTGACGAGTTTGGGTGTAATTGGCAGCTCCATGCCTAGATGTGCCATTAGCAGGCTTCAGGGTGAGAAGCAGCACAAAGCTGTGCAGCAGATGCCCTGGGAGGTTGTGAGTGATGTAGCCCTGAGAACTGGAATGCCACTTCCCTCTGTTTACTAATGCATGTGGATGTCTCTGGGTAGACAACAGTTGCCATGTGTCTCTTAAATGTTCTCTATTAACTGCCATCACACTTTATCATTCCTCCGGCAATACCCAGCAACACCTCTATAATTTATTGTCATTCGTTTTATTCATGACCATCACAGAGGTCACAGCATGGGGGGAGAAGAGCACTTCATCCATTTCACCACTAAACATTCTGCAATAATGGCTTTTCAAGCAGCTGATGTTAAATAGATATGAAAAGATAATGAGTAATGAGGGATAAGGGAACTGACCTTTTTTTCCAACGAGAGGCTCTTTCAGCATCACAACACTTGAAAGTTGGGTGAAATTAACCTCAACTTCCAGGCCTGTGCTTTCTGACACCTCTGATGCAGACATTGCCCACTGAGCTGATCCACTCAGGCTCTTTTAAACACATGAGGAGAAATGGGAGGTACTGCATTCAGATGTGTGAGATGAACTGTACCACAGAAATGCCTGTTTCTTTCTGACTCTGAAGAGAGCCTGTTGAGATTGACTTAGATGGAGATACCTGCAGTGCCAGGTATACAAACAGCTTGTACTTAGTGCCCTATGATCTCAGAGAAATGGAGATGGGCTTTGCCCACTTCCCAGTGGTTTGTTGTTCCAGATGATCCTATGGAATCTGCAATGGGGTCCTGCAGAACTGCCTCCAAACACAGGGACTGGGGATTTGCTGAAGGCATCCTTCCAGGTAACGGACTTTGCTTTCATGTAGAAACAGAGCACAGAGAGGGAGATACATGCCAAAGTGGCTCTGCAAAATGTGGTCAGGATGAAGATGGATTCACAAACAGACTTAGCATCCAGGACCAAGTGCTGAAATATTCTCCTAAATGTGAAGGGAACACAGAAATGAAGCAGTACTGGTGATTCACAGTATGGCTCGGGCTCCCACCCCAAACCCAGCACACTCACAGGACAGGGTAGAAGTAGACTGACATAAGGTGAAGAAACCATTAATTATGATACATCTTCAACATAATTACGATTTTCCCCTGCTGTGTGTTTGTGTCTCTCTATAAGTGAGAGATAGAAGGGGCAGAAGACATATAAACTCAAAGTACTTCAGTCTTGGTCAGTCCCCAGAATTACAGAAATTCAGATCAGCAGGAAGATTTTCTACAGAACAAAAAAAAAAAAAAAAAAAGAGAAGGAATTGCTCTAGGTACCTCACACTCTTGATCACACAGTGGATTTCTGAAGTTTGTATAGCATCACACGACCCCTCTCACCTTGCTGGCCATACTGCTTTTGATGCAGCCCAGGATACAGCTGGCTTTCTGGGCCATACAGTTTACTGTCAGCAAGCCAGACCAAGTGCTGAATGGAAAACTGAGAACTGAAAAAAAAAGTAGGAGCAAGCACATAAGGAAGGGCCTAGACACAGACTGCTGGGTCACCAAGGCTCCTTCATTTCTGCTACCAGCAGTGTTTCTTCCAATTTTGATTTCTCTCATCCCACAGTGTCCAGATAGTGGCTGTACCAACAGAACTCCCCAGCCATTTGCAATTAGCACTTTACATATTTGCGCTGAGCTCTTCAATGAAAATATGAAATAGGATTGGCCTTACACCTAGCCCTTGAGGAGCTCTGTAACCTCCTTCCAGCCTGACTCTTCCCTTTAAATGCAGCCTCTTGTTGATTTGTCTGTGCAGCTCCTCCCTTCCCCTATAATTCTTCTGTAATCCTCATTTTCTCCAGCATCACTAATCAGCTCCTCATGTGACACCATATCAAAGGCCTTCTCAGAGTCCACAGAGATGGTATCTAGTATGTTTCCTTTGTCTGAAAACTCCATTACTTTATCAGGGAAAGATATCGGATTAGTCTGCCGCAATCTCCTGATAAAACCATGCTTCATGCTAGTCTGCTTCCCACTTACATCCATGCCTTTAATTACTCCTGCCTTTAAAATGTGTTTCAAATCTTGCAGGTTCTTCACCCTTTTGCATTGAGACCTGGTGTCTGTGGCCAATGGCACCAGCTTTATCCCCAGCAGAGGGGTCAGGCTGCAGCTATGGGGCTCCCAGTGAAGAAGGGGACCAAACCTCCTGGAGGACAGCTGGTGAGGCACAGCTCGAAGGAGTTCTGGGTCACAGAGGCTGCTCAGAGACCTGGGAGTGGGCTCACAGACAGACCACAGAGGTGGCACTAAGGCATGAGCCCAGGAAGGATTGTGTTAAGTTTGACATTTCTTCCAGGTGATCGGACTTCACCGGGTCTGTCAGAAGGGATCCAGCTGTCCCAGTGCTGTTCAGACAAAACCCAGCTTGGCTTCTTTGACAACTGTTTTTGTCAGTTTTGGAAAGCTTCTGTGAAGGAAAATGTATAGGGAGATTCACCTTGGAGCTGGGGATGAGCAGGGAGCCAGTAAAGATTCCTATTCTCCAGACAGGTATTACTTAGCCTAATGTGAAAGATTAACAAACTCTGAAGCCTTCCACGCTGATGTTTCTTTCAGAACCTATGGAGAAACCTCTTGTGCCTCTTCAGATGACCAAAGAGCCTTTTTCTCTGGCTTAGTGTGTAGCTCACTTTGACACTTGACAGTTCAGCCTTCATCACTGTGCTTCTGGACCTTAAAGATATCCTATTTTGCTGGGAAACATTTTTTTAAGCTTGATTTCCTAAGTTCAAACCCTACGGCCAAAGCACATATCTGTAAGCAATCATGCTTCCATGGTTGCACTGCTTGCAGGTTCTGCTTACTCCTCATCTGCCCTTTTATAGTCTAGTTTATTGTGGATCTCCCTTCCCTGCAAACTCTACTGGGTGCAGTCTCCTAATTGTTTTACACCTGATATTTGATTTGCTGCTCTGAACGGAGTCCTCAAGCTCTTATGGCCTTGCTCAGCACTTCCCTGAGTTAATAAGAAGTTTCCCCTTTGGAAGGAACAGCTTTATCCCCTGGTTCATCCTTTTTACTCTGATTTAATTTCAGTTGAAATCTTTTGTGATCATCTTGCCCAAGGTTATTCTGTTCAGCCACCCATCTGTAGAGCCTCACAACCCCAAGTGTACTGCACAAGCACAGGCACTGCCTCTTGTTTGGTAGAGAAATGTGTTGGTTGCCTTGTCCCAGACACCAGATCTTTACTTCTCTGAGTTGTTCTGGTTCTGTAAATTATTATTTATGAAATTAAAACCACCCCATTTTATCACCGTGCTTTATTTGCTGAGATTCCTGGTGTCTTTGATTACCCACATTTCCTTCTCCTGTGTACTTTTACTACCTACGGAGAATGCAAAAGCCTCTCCCAGCTTTCTCCCTCTCATTTATTCTCAGCCATGACAGCTTTCTTCTCAAGTGGAGCCCATTCTGAGTTTCTTCCAGAGAATGAACACCCCAGAACCCTTCTCTAAGCACTGACAATGAAGCTGTCTTTTACTAATTATTTTGTCTTCTCCCCCCAACCTCCACCCCCCCCCCCCCCCCACCTCCAGCCCCGTGTACCTGGAGATCCTATAAATGCCACAGAACTCATCATATCTACATCATATGCCCTCTGTCCTAATTCCTTCTGGTCAGAGTTCCTCAAAAAGCTTTTTTAATAAGAGCTCCTCAGCCACACAGACCTTTTGATTATTCTCTATGTGTTTCAAATCTTCTTCCCTTTCCTTCTTTCTGAGAACATTCTTCTTCCATATGCTGTTCTGTTTTGCTTGGACTCTAACCCTTGCCTCTTCTGCTGTCCCCTTTTATAGAATGGGATGCTTCTTCCCTCTATACAGATTCCTCATCTGCATTTGTCCTTATTTCTTTTACATATTAATTTCTGCAGCTAATCTATTTCTCAGAGCTGTTTCTTTACCAGCATCTGTCCTCTTTCTCTGTTTCGTGGCCTTCAAGATATCCTGATCAGCTCATGGCTGAAAAATTTTGGTCTTTATCTTCCTCCAGCTCAGCACGTATTTGGCCTTTAAGGGCTACCACGAAGGAGGATGGTGTGCCCAATCCTTTCCTCCTGTTTCTAGTATTCTGAACACTAATATTACTTCAGATCATTACCATCTCCCAAGGTCTACAAACTGAAAGCAACACACAGAAGGATGTGAGAACACAAACCTTAGCTCAGCCTTAGATCTGCCACACACTGAAGGTTATGGAGAAAAGCTGAAAACTCAGCTTCTAGCAAAAGGCAACACACTGGCAATTCTGGCACTTGGGAAACTTGTATGGCTGGATTAGCCTCATTCAGAGAGGCTGACTGGAGTTGATGCTGGCAATTAAACTGGGTACACTTCCACACCATATAGAAAATTCCATAGGCCTTCCCTCTTCAGTCAGCACAGTTTTATTGAGGACAACGCTGTCCAAACTATATGTCTAAAAAGAAACCTTTTAAAGACTTCAGCAATGTAACTTGCATATCAAGTAGGAAAGAAATCTGCAGTGCAAAGGTCCTCGTTTCTGCAGCTGTTCCCTGTGAAGGACTTTTCCAGCTTCCCTGGCAGTCTGGGCTTGTTAACACAGGGACATGTACAAGAAAAGCACAGTGCTCTCAGGAGGGTTAAAAGCCTCAAGATACAAGCAACTGCCAGATATTTACACCCTCAACTGTGGGCTAATGAAGTCCTCAGCTCGAGAACAGAACAAATCTGAGTAAGGCCTCGCTAATCATTCCATTATCAGTGCACAGATCAGAAGCTGCTTTCTCCACCTCCCTTTTGATATACAGCCAGCTATTAGAGAGGTTCCAGCACAATGAAATCAGCTCTGTTGTACTGCTGTGGGATGAGCTGAACACCCCTCGAGAGATGCTGTGGATGGGTGTGATTCTGCAGAGCTGAATAACTCGGTGCTCACAGCAGCACTGGTATGGAGGGAGCACAGTTGACACCTTTGGCTGCCAGGCTGAAAGAAGGGTAAGGCAAAGACAAAGCATAGGAACCCGTTTTTTTTTAATGTATATTCACATAAATTAAATCCAGGCTTTTCAGCTTGAGACATCCTATGGGCAGATGTGAATAGGTCTTTTGCACAGAGGACATGGAGCTGTGATTTGTGGGGACCCCCAGAGGGCCCTGTTGCACCCACCTAGCTTCCCTTCTTTGTTTTACATTTTGAAGTAGGTGCTAAAATTACTGAAAATAGTGAACAGAAGCTGGGCATGCAATGCTTTGCCTTCTCTCACGGCTTCAAATCCTCACTCAGGTGATAAGTAGCATCAAATGCTGGTGAAATGCCTCTGGCTGATACAGGAGAAGCCCTCCAGAATGAATCTCCCTGTTTAATCTTTCAACAAATATTTTCTTGGTCTTTGGTGCATTTCAGCAACCGAAGAAAGGTGAGAGATGCATCAGCACCTGTGGCAGGGCTGCAGTTAGTGATGAATTGGGAAGTTCTGCAGATTTAAGAGGGAACTGAGGCCCTTGTGATGGGGACTTGTGGGCTGTAATTACTTCCCAATTGGTAATTTTGCTGTGTTGCCTTGGAAAGCAGCAGATGGTAATTACTTTCCATTAGATGTTTGTATTTACTGTGGAACTGTTTCAGTCCTTTCAGCATGGGGAGGAGCTGGGGCCTTGCTGAATGGGCTGGCTGACATGCTTACCAGGTTTGGAGCTGCCACAGTGGCTGGTGTTTGCATTATGGGCAGGGACAGGAGGCACTTTGGTGGCAGGGGATCAGTCCCTGGGAGTAAAAGCTGGCACAACTCAGCAAAGCATGGGAAGGCTGAAGCAGGAGGAGCTCTTCTCTCTGGCTGGGGACTCACCATCCCCAAGAGTTTGTTGGTCTTTGTTCTCATATTAGCATGCCCTTCATTGCTGCACACATTTATTTTCTCACCAGCTTGGTTACGTGAACCAGTGTAAGATGAAATGTTTTTCTATTTTCTCAACCTCCATGGCGTGGACATGAGGTTCCTGGCACTTCCCAGGCAGCACTCAGTCCTTTCCCATGCTCCACAAGTATACAGTCTTGCTATAGAGGCAATAGATTTGCAGTTTATTTTATGAATATACAAAGTCTTTATGTCCTTATTTTCTGAGGATTTCTCCCAGCTGGAAGCCTTGTGTAGTGAAGTAGCTTCCCAGATATCTTCCCTCAGAGCAGGGACCTTCCAAATGAGCTCTTCTCCATGTGTAAGGCTCTAATTCTGCCAGACTTGTCAAAGTCTGCATTTAAGGATCTGTAACTTCAACAAGATTCTCTTAACTTTCATATTCTTTCCTCTCCATCTCAGCCAAAAAAAATCAACCAAGATGGATTAGATCACCACTTATCTTTTTCTGTAAGATGCTTTACTTCCCATTTATCAACAGAGAGAGGAATGGCCAGACGGGGTATGTCTAGACTGACTATAGCTTTGTCCAAAAGGTTCATTACAAAAGGCTAAGGTTTTTGTAAACTACATTTTTGTGACTGAATGAATGGCTCTTGCTCACCCCTGAGAATATGAAGAAGCAAGGGCAGCTTGAAAGAGGGAGTAAGATTGGAAAAATATATCCAGAAATATTTGATAGAAATAGCCCAGATTATAAATCCTTGTTATGAAGCAAAAAAACATGCAGTAATTATGGGTAAGAAGATCTTGGAGTGGAAGAGATGGCAAACTTGACACAAATCTGCATAGAGGCCACATGAAAGGACCGTGCTGTAATGACAGCAGTAGAGGTGGGTGCGTTGGCAGCACAAGGTCACAGCCAAAGCAGAGGGCATTCTGAACAGCCGCAAAATGATTGAGTGACAAGCTAAATAGGAAAGATTAAAGGAACTAAATTATGCATGGCTTGGCCAAACAGTGATTAAATTGCCAGGCAAGGAGCAAAATTGTTTAGTGAAGTCTGATGAGGGACAGCCTGAAGTTAAAAGGTGGGACTGATACTGAAACATGGAGACTGCTCAAAAGGAAAAGATTTCTAAGAAAAGCTCCTTGGCTAGATAAATCAGTAATGCACTCAATCTTCACCAGAGTTGTTTATTTTTGCTGCAGTGCCAGTAATAATAAAATGGCTTTGTACAACTGTGTGTTGAAGACCTCTCCTCTATTGATTTGTCTAGCCAAGCCTTGAACACCTCCAAGGAAAATGGTGGAACACCTCCACCAGAGAGCTGGTGGATGTGTCATCCCTGGAGACATTCAAGGTCATACTTGCTCAGAGCAGCTATGGAGCTGTGGGTGCCCTTGTTCGTTGCAGAGGAGTTGGACTAGATGACCCTAAAGGGTCCCTTCCAAGCTCATCTGTAGATTCAGTGCAGAGCCTCCCTCTCACTCCCAAATATTTTTTGCTTTCTGTTCTTTATGCCATAGCACTGTGTGCACAAACTGTGCCTCTCTATCCCCCCCAAAAAAGGATACTGATTAGAGGAACAGAGAATTTCAGTAAGATGAGAAAGATATTTCCTTTAAAGAAATAAACTGAGTTTACTCACTGAAAGTACAAGTTATACCCTAATACGTCATGTATTAGAGAGTGCCAAACATGCAAACACTCCACAGATAAACTGAAAGGAGAATGTGAAACTGATATACAATTTTATGATGATTCCCAGTGATCACTGCACTTTTAAAAAAACTCAACAGAATAACAGCAGAAGGTCTTTTCCCTACAGAGGCCTTTCAAGGGTTGCTGGTCAGTGCACGATCCTGAGATCCATGAGCTCTAAGGACAGCGTGCAGCATGCAGCCTATGTGGACTGAGTCATTCAGCTTGTTAGGAGGTACTGTAGAAATGAAGAGGATTGGGATGCCTATGAGGATCCTTTAAGAATAACTTTTCTGTCTAAAGGTAAAATATTATTCATATCCATGATAATTATTAGAATAATAAAGATCTCATTACTGAACCAGCATGACTATTCTCAGGTACTCATTGAGCCTTCCTTGGGAAATGCATCAGTATAAGATATGCTGATATTGCCTTTTAGCAGATACATTTGAACAACTTGTGCTAATTAACATTAATAAATATATGCTAAAAGCGTAACTGGAAACTGGGCTACAGCACACAGTTTGGCTACTGACTGAAAATTACACCACTAGGTAAAATTTTCTGCTCACTATCATTACAGATTTTCAAGGGACTTTTATTATTTATGTCTGCAATCAATATAACATTCAGCTTCTGCTGTGAGCCATATCTTCTCAGCTCACACAGTTGTTGGTATCCATTAAAGCACCATCCAGATGTCTCACATCCTGCTGTGTATTTAACAACACAACTGACCTATGGGATGTTTTCCTCATGGAAACAAAGCCCTAAATTCTCTAGTACGTTCAGGTATTCCTTCCTCAATGGATAGTAACGCAGAGTAGCAGAGGACCACTGTTCACACAGAGATAATCCTGCAGGTTGCCTGGTTTCCCCTGTTGTGATCCCATTGCACATCACACGTAATGAACATCTCATACCTCACTTGTGCCAAAGACATCAGCATCTTCCTCCAGGAGAGGACTCATGGCAGAGGACCAAAGCACAAATGTGGCCTGGGACAGGTGCCCATTTATAAGCAGCAAGATTGCTTCTCATCCCTTTCCCTCTGTATTTAAACCCCTGCTGCCTACTCAGTCTGTAAGGGTTCCCTCTGGGGTGCCAATGGGGCTTCAGATACCATCAGGGATCTGGAATTGTTCAGTCTGGAGGAGACTCAGGGGAGACCTTATTGCTCCCTACATGCCTGAAAGGAGGCTGTGATGTGGCTGGGGTCAGACTCTGTTCCCATGTAACTAAAGGGAATGGCCTCAAGTTGTACCAGGGCAGATTTAGGTTGAACATTAGGAAAAATTTCATCTCTGAAAGAGTGGTGAGGCACTGGAACAGGCTGCCCAGGGAGGTGGCGGGCACCACCACCACCTCTGGAGGTGTTCAAGAAACAGTTAAATGTACTTAGGGACACAGTTTAGTGGGAAATATTGCTGGTAGGAGGATGGTTGGACTGGGTGATCTTTGAGGTCTTTACCAACCTTGGTGACTCTGTGATTCTCTGGTTCTGTGATCAACCCTGAAACATCCAAACCTGAGTCACCTATGAGACCTCCCACCTACGCGATGTGACGATTACTTTCACACAAAGTAGAGAAATTCTTCTTCATTAAATAAGCTAAGAGGGAGAAGAAAAACATGATCCACTGCCACACGAATGGGGACAGTGAAACTGCACAGGTGTAAGTCAGTAAATCCAAAAAAGAGAGTTAATTTCAAAAGCAGGATACATCTGAAAGCACCAGTGCTGAGAGTGACTATCCCCAGTAAACTGACTACACTTAGTAGGCTGAGAGTGAAGGTCACCTTTATCCCAGATGGTGTGCTGCTGCAAAGTGTCAGAGCAGCGCTGGCCATCCTGCATCAGCACACAGAGCAGATGCTCCACACCCAGGGTGCTCCCAGCCATGTAGTGCCAGGCTGACACAGATCCCCATCACACCGTGATCACAAGGAACATATTTCCTATCTGAGCCAAAACAAGCCCATCAGGCCTTTGGGCATATTCAGAGCTTCAAGTAAGCATCAAGATCCCTCTGCAAAGCAATCTGCAAAATTATCTCTGGAAATGGTATTTCAATAGTGTATAAAACAATCTGCCTATTCCTACCAGTAGTCCTGGAAATTCCCAATTAAAATATATTATTTTTTCTTCCCAGCTATTTCTAGCTGTGCTTGGCAGCAACATCCACAATACACCAAACTAAGAGGGCCTTTGTACCTTTGGATTTTCGCTTGGGCCAAGATTGACAGAAATCTGCCGATGAAATTCATCGTTCCTCTGGAAGTGCCAATTTCTTGTCATTGACTAAAGAGGGAGCTTACGCACCTCACATGCAATGCGATCCTAAGTGAGACACTTCAAGTAAATGCTCAGAATTAGCCTAGATGAACGAACCTCTCCCTCTCTGTGTGATGTGTTTTGTTGAACAGGGTCCAAAGAAGTGAAAGAGCAGAGGAAAGCACTGGGGCAGCAATGAGTATCTGCAAGGTGCTGAGCACCCAGAGAAAGGCTTCCAACACCAGCCACTCGAAAAGATAACCAAGCAATGACCAGGGGGCACTTCCTCTGTCTGTCCTTCGTTGCCTTTTGTTACAGACTGGGCAATCTAATGATAGGGAAGGAGACTATTTGAATTGCACAGTCTTCCAACAAGGTTTCAGAGGTGACCTGCAGGGAAGCAGAAGGTTAGAGCAACCCTCCTGCCATGAGAACACAGCCAAGTGCTCGCTGCAGTGCAGGAAATCCTGTAGGCACACTTTGCCTCGTGTCTGCTGCTGAGCAAGGCAAATATTTCAGTGCAAGGGAGTGCTCAGAATTATTTTACATCACAAATATCAAAGAGAAATGCATTTTCCCTGTTAGAATAAAATATTTTTGACATATTCATACCTCCTGACATTGATATTAAATGAGATATGCATGCCTAATAACAGAAAGAGCAATATTTTTTCTCTGAAACCGTTCTCTCTGACGTACATTGGTTAAGAAATTAGAGGCAGCCCTGTTTGGGGAACAGTATGTCTCCTCTCTGATACAGTATCTCACTAGGAAAGCTGCTTTGAAGCACTTTGGTATCAAACACAGAGAAAAGAAGATGGAAACTGCACTGTGGAAACTAATGATGAACTAATTTATCCAAGTCAGAGGAGAAGACTGAAAACAATTCTAAGTAGTTTAATGACAAAATGCTCTAATCCAGTCCTGGTGTTTAAGAGTTTCATTTGTGGCATCTTTTATTACAGAAACAGTACCCATGGGAGTATGGATGTGAATAAAACATTTCATTTTATGGCTGCAGACAGAGAAAAAAAAAGTAACAGAGGGGTTTAAAAGCTCTTTCATCATTATGCAATTGTTCTGCAGAGCTCAGGAAACCCTCTACGTTTAGAACAATACTCCAGTCACGTATCATACATCTGCTGGTCTCTTTAGAAATGCCAGTTGTGTGTCAGTGGGGTTTGACATAGAGCCTTAGCAAGGAGTCCTGTGCTCAGTGCCCTGGAAAACATCCCAGGGAGAGCATTCAGAGTTCTAAGAAACCCATCTCTGCGGTTCATTTTCTAATGACCACATGAAATTTATATTTATTGGCATCTGGAATGCAATCTGCATCTGCAATAGTGTCCTTGTCTTAACAAGTATCTGCAATGGCATTTCCATGTGCAATGGTTGACAGTGTTGGCCCTTACAGCCCTGAGACCTCACCCAGTCATGCTCTGGCAGCTGACAGCACGTTTATGGGGCAGGCAGATTAATCCCTTCTCGGATTCAGCATCTGCTTTGGTAAATCTGCAAGGTATGGGTTCAAGGAAGCAGCGAAGCCTGTTGGCGCGTGTGATACATAGCTGGCACATGGTGCTGAATCCAGGGGATTTGAGAGGTAAGAAGATAGGGCTACCTGTCAATTGCCTTCCAGAGGGAAGAAAACAGAACAGAAACGGGGAGTCAACATTCCTCAAAACCTTTTAAACTTCAAAGTGGAGTCATTTCAGAGAATCTTAAGGATGCTTTGCAGTCTTTGCACTGAGAATTCACCACCAGCTGAAGCGCAGCCAGATTCCCTCAAAGAGGAGAAATGGGAGGGGAGAGGCAGCTCTTCCAACATGCTTTCAAACTTCATTTGCACGCAACAACAGCAAGGAAACCATGACCATAACTTGTCTGGGAAGGGAGAGGCCTTCTATCACTCTGATTTGATCTGCAGAAACCCAGGGATAGAAGGGAAAGCAGTTTGAATAGAGAGGGAGCTCTTAGAATGCACTTTTTTCCCTAATTATTTTGCTCTTTTACAACTGTATTTTAAATTTTGTAACCAGGAACTAAATCTTTGTAATAAAGGCACTTGTTTAAGACTTCATGTTAAACTTGCTAGCTGTTTTGAGCAATTGCAGATGGAAAGAGCATGCTTGTCTGAAAGCTACTAACATCTGCTTAAAGGTGAATTCATGGGTTGTTAGAATCCAAAAGGAGTTAGAAAATCCACTACATTGGCATATTCCTTTTCTTTATGGTAAGGGTGATGGAGAACTGGAACAGGTTGCCCAGAGAGATTGTGTAGTTTCCTTCTATGGAGACATCCAAGGCCCATCTGGATTTCTACCTGTACATCCCATTGTTGTGAATCTGCTTTAGCTGAGAGGTTGGATTTGATGATCTCTTGAGGTTGTGCAGTAGTTTTCCCTTTCTTCAACCTGCTCATCCAGAGCACAACCAGCACTGCTCATGAATCAACTCTGGTCCATTCTGGGCAGTTGGAGCAGCTCTGATCTGACATAGAGCTGTGCTGGGCTCTGCTCACAGAGCTCCCCTGCAGTCCCCTGCTGCCAGACTGCCACAATACAGTCATCATATCCTTAATGAGGAACTGAAACAGGCCAAGGCCAGAGGATGCATGAAGCGAGGAAGAAGAGAAGCTCTCTTCTCTGTAAATATCCATTGAGAAGACTTAAGCCCTTCTCAAACTGTGACTAAAGATTTCTTAGATGAGAAAGGCTGGGCTGAGTCCCTGAGGCTCCAAGCAGAGAGCATTTCTAAGATGGGATTAATACTTTCCACATAACCTCTGTTTAATGAGCAATGACTGAACTCCCACACTGTAAAATAAATTTGTTTGCCCTATGCTTTTAACTGCCATATTTTTCCTACAACACTGCTTTGCATGATCTTTTACAGAGGATTCAGAATGCAGTGCTGACCTGACACTGCTCTCACAGCTCCATTCAGGGGCACTTTTGCACTCAGTGGGATGAAGGTTAACATCTGTCTAACATCTGTTCCATAGCATATCACCCACAGCAAACAGCAATGAGACCACTGCTCATCACAACCCAGCTGGCCTCAAGCAGCAAGCCTTCAGGCCTCAGAAGCATTGCTCCCAAAGGCAAGTGGTAGGTAAAGTCGTGCAGGTGGAGATGCCACATGCAGCACCATCATAGCATAGATTTTGTTTCACCTGCTTAAAACAGAACCAGGTCTGGGACGGACCTGCAAGATATTTTGCATGACATTGCTCTGCTGTGCAATGGCTGTTGGTGCGTCCACACTGATTTGGTCAGAGCAGATGTGTTTAGTGCGGGGAAAAATCCCATTGCCTCCCTCTGTGCCTCACTGCCATTTCCCCCAGGGACACAGCAATAGCCTTCCATCTTCTGCTGAGTGTCCCAGAGAAGCAGCCTTGGGGGCTTTCTTTTGCAGGTTATCCCTTTCCTCTCTCTGCCTGTTCTCTCTCCGCTAATTCAAAATGAAGATGAAAGATAAGTCCGTACTGTAACAGTCACTATTTCCTTCCCCATGCAACTGGTTTAGCACAAGGGCGATACCTCTGACAATCTGACAAGGAGGGGATCGGCCTCTTCTCCCAGATAACTAATGACAGGACGAGAGGGAATGGCCACAAGTTGTGCTGGGGAAGATTTTGATTAGATTTGAGGAAAAATTTTTTCTCTGAAAGAGTGGTCAGGCACTGGAATGGCCTGCCTAGGGAGGTGGTTGAGGCACCATCCCCAGTGCTGTTCAAGAAGCGTTTAGATGAGGTGCTAAGGGATTTGATTTAGTAGCTTGGTGGGTAGGGATGGTGGTGGGAGGATGGTTGGACTAGATGATCTTGTAGGCCCTTTCCAACCTAATGTATCTATGAATCTATGAATCTGTGAATCCCTAGTGTAGATGTTCCAAGCCCTAGATGCTCTGGTGCTTTCATAGGTTCACTCCACCTTTCACCTCTGGGAGCAGAATGCAGCCGATTACTGAAAAGCTTGAAATCATCTGCTTTTAGATCAGACAATCAGACATAAATTTCAGCCTGTTTCCTATGAGCTGCAAGATACAAGTCAGCTGAGATCAGGAAGCACCCCTGAAGCAGTCACCTCAATGCTGAGCCATTTATTTTTCCCTGCAGAAGACAGCAGAAGAGCTGTCTGAAGGTGGGTGGTGTTTTTTTTTACAAAAAGAGGAGGATTTCTTTGAAGTTGCTCCCTGCTGGGCACAAGATAAACTCTGAGTAAGAGGAGTCAGCAAGCAGGGACCTTGCTATTGCACCGGAGAGAGGAACAGGTTAATGACAACTCATTCTCTCTGGAAGGAGCTGCCAGGCTGCAGTCTGGGATCGAGGACCTGAGCTCTCTTCCTTCCATCCAGATGAGGGAACCAATCCTCTGGGTCAGGATCATTCCCTCCCTCCCTGGGTGCTGTGACACCTCCTGCCGTTCAGAGGTTTTATGTAGGTTTTATGCTGTCTTCAGGGAGGCTTGGTTGGTCCATTTCCACACTGGTACCTAACAAGTTCCAAGTAATCGTGATTTCTTAAAGGCTAGAGACAGAAGCTTCTCATTTGTGAGTGAAAAGACAGCATTTGAATTTGACAGAGACCAACAGATGCACCAACGAGACAGAAAGCAAAACACAGAGCTGAGGTCCCGAAATTCTTGATCACAACAAAATGCACAGAGATCTGGTATGTGAGGCTTCAGGAAGGCCATGATTTGCACTTCACAGGAAGTGTTGTTTCTCTGAATGTTGGTTTCAGACTGAACTAACATCTTGAAAACCAGAAATACACGGAAAAAATTCATTTTGGCAACAATAATATGCAGTGTTAACAAAACAGTATCTGTTCCTGATAGCTGCTCAGTGTGATTGTTATGAGTTGCAGTAAAGCAGGCAGAGATGCCTATTCCTCGCTTGTGGTCCCTGCTCAGAATTTTGTTAGACTCAGATTCCTGGAACTTCATGTCCTTATTTGCAGACACTCTTGGAGCTCTTTTATCACTGATTATCATGGAGACAGAGATTCAGAGATACAGTCTTGAGGGAATCACTACTTTGAGACTCAAGAGTCACATACACTGAAATAGTTTTCCAACACAAGACTAATCTCCTCATGGGTTCATTCAGAATTATAACAACTGGGATGACCAATTGAGGAGAGAATTATTTGCTGAATTCCCTTCCCTTCCCTTCCCTTCCCTTCCCTTCCCTTCCCTTCCCTTCCCTTCCCTTCCCTTCCCTTCCCTTCCCTTCCCTTCCCTTCCCTTCCCTTCCCTTCCCTTCCCTTCCCTTCCTTTCGTTTCCCTTCCCTTCCTTTCGTTTCCCTTCGTTTCCCTTCCCTTCCCTTTTTTAGTGTACATCTGTATCACTGGACAGTGAAGATCCCCAGATTCTGCAAAAGTTGGTGCAGAAAGTAAGTGTCAAATTGAATCTTGTTGGATCAGCTAATTATTTGCATTCTTCTGCAAGGCTTTATTTTAGTGAGATATTTGCAACAGAATCTGAATTACTCAGGTCCAATTTGGGTTGACTTGCTTGGCTACCCTGAACTCCTTTGTTCAGACTCAGAAAAAATTATTTGCAATTATTTTACATTGCCTTTCTATTTCTTGTTGGTACTTATGAGTACCTGCCCTAAGATTGACACTATGAACTAGAGACTGGGGGTAAGCACTATAAACACATCAATATTTTGCTATTCCTGCTGTTACATGTGTCTTCTGTTTTCTACTGCCTTCTCTTTGACCTGTGACTACCTATTCACCAGGCTGTCACTGAATGGAAGGTATTAGACAAGCTTGACCCAACTAAAATCTCCCGACTTCTGATCAAGAAGAAGCATTTATGTATAATGCAGTGCTTCAGTGGGAATCTGTTACTTTCCATTATCTTTGACATCTCATCTAACTGAAGTCTAGATTGATGGCTCTAGGATTGGGTCTCCAGGCTATCACTTACTCACACTTCTATAGATCTTTTCTGTTAGTGTTGTTGTTTATTATTATTTTTGTTGTTGTTGTTTTGTTTTGTTTTTCCTTTAAAATCCTTCTCAACACCAATCTAAGATATAGGTCTTTCCTAGAGCAAAATAAGGAATGATGTTGGCCAGGTCAGACCAGTATGACTAGAGAGAAAGGTACCATGTGCTTGGCATTATGAAGCACACAGTCATGACTTCCCATGGCCACTTACAAAACAGATGATTTAGGAATTACAACAAGTGCCATCTTGAGTAATTGATTCTACCTGGTATATGTCCTTAAGGTGCCTTTCTGTCCCATTCGTTTCTCTCATGACTTGAAAACTGCTTTCTCAAAGCAAAGGGAATAACAGGGAATAACAGGACTTCCTGATCTTTTCCCCTCTCTAGTAATGCCATTCAAAAGAGCTTATGCCAAATTAACAGGTAACATTTAGTCAGAGAGTGACTGAAAGGATGTGGTGTCCTAGGATGCTCTCTGGTCTCTGGGAATATTTGTTTGACTTCAGCTTGATAACTATGAAGTAGTGCTCAGTGGCAAATCCTCCATTTATGCTTGCTGGCTCTCAGTATACATTATACACAGCACCATCATTGCTGTAGATGTATCACAGTTTGTTAAAGCAGCTGAATAAGGAATAGTAGGAGAGAGGGAAAACATGCTGGGATGATCAATATAATCCAATCAACCCTTGTCAAATGGTTGTGCTCAAAAGCAGGACAGAAGAAGGACCTGACACACAGCAGGAGGATCAGTTATTCACACTACCATTATCTACATGGCATTCTGAAGTTTGATGCTGGTCTGTTTGAGCCATCCAAGCTTGCTCTATTAATTGACACATTTTTGCACCCAGTTTCCAGTGATTTTCCCCACCCACAGTCCACACGGATAATTACAAATATAGATATTCACTCACAGCAGTCTGTTTGGTTGAAATTGCCTGCTTGTGAGCTTGGCATTCTCCCACAGACTAGAACGAGCAGCTCTATTTATTCGAAGATATTTTTCTGTCAATCTCTATTTATACTTCTTCAGTATTTTTCAAAACACTTGATTAAGTTTGCAATAAAGTTTCCAGTATGAAAGAGATTCAAAAGAGCCCAATATCGTATTCTGCAAAACAGCCATAATCTGTTATTGGTACACTTTATGTAGCTTCTCATGAGAACCACAGACATTTGAAATAGGGAATTTATTTGGACATGAAGTTAGAGGGGAAAGAGTTAAGAAAACAGAAATAAATTTGATGGAGTAGGAGATGGGAGCTGAAGAAACTGATGATAAAAGCAAGCACTATATTCCACATCTCAGGTACATCTCGCAGACTGACTGATAAGAACAACAAAAAGCCTGAAGATGGTTTTATTAGCACTTGACAAAAGGTGAAAGCATATGCAGTTAACATAAAGATCACCTTATCTCACAATAGATTTATATCACAACTAAGAAAACAGCAAGCAGCAGCTTAAATGTAAGTACATCCAAACTCATGGAAACGTGGAAATGAATAATTAGCACTTGGTGTGGCAATGATGGTGCTCTGTCTGCAGGACACATTTCTCTGAAAATAACATTATAAGATTGTCCATTTCCTAAAATGTCATTTTCATTATGATTTGGGAATAAGGACAACAGGTCAGTACTTAAATTTACTCTTCTGAAAGGCACCATTCAGGATTTCACCTAAATCTTGGTGTGCTCACAGCTCAGTGCTTATAATTTCTGTGCAAATTCCTCAGAGAGCTGACACCTCCTTCTGCCCGGGCTCAAGATAAGCATCTCATATCTCATATCTAATCTTGTTCCTAAAATTGCATATAAACTGGATCAAGCTCCTGCCCAAGCCCTCTAAACAACTCCATGCAACAAGTATTTCAGAACAAGAGGCTGATTTATCCTCCTGCTTGCTCACCTGGATCTACTATAGCCATCAGATCACAGACAACATCCAGTTACACACAGTCTACACGCCTCTTGCTAGAGCTGCTTGCATAAAAATTCAAGTTGTACTGGAGAAGTTGAAGAAGGTAAGGAATGTTATGGATCCTAGTGGGAATAGCCCAGTCCTGGGAAGGAGAAGCCCTGACTTTAGTCTCTTGTTTCAAGAGATATTTTTCTCTTATCATCCAACAGCTCAGCGGTGTGAAGCATATTCCAACTAAGGCATTGATTTTCTTTGGCATTAGACAATAGCTTCCTTAGGTGTTATTGTAAATTATATTTTGCTTCTCCTTGCACTTTATCATTTTAAGTGCCCTTGAAAATCCAGATTAATTCTTGCTGTGACTTTCCTATCTGTTTAGTCCCCAAACGTACTTTCTTCCTCAGCAAAGCTGATTTACAGAGCTTCCCAAAAAGAAATGAAAGTAGAAAAAGTCACCCAGCTGTAGTAACCAGGAATAAACCTCTGCCAAATTATAGACAGTGGGAAGACTTGGCTCCAGGGTGAGATTGGTCCTTGCAGGATCACCATACAAAGTCTGAGTCAGAGATTCTTGGGCCATGCAGTAAATCTAACAGGCCACTCAGCACTTTCTGTGTCAAAGTGGCTGTGAAAGGTGACTTCATGCATCTTAAATGAGCTCAACACTATTTACTAATAAAAATTAATAATCAGAATATTGTGATAGTAGGTAGGGAGCTTTATCTTATCTAAATGGCTCCAGTTGCATTCTCACAGCTCCTTTGGCATGAGTCATACTGGACATACCATAAGGTGAGTGCACAATGTTTTGAAGCAAGTGGCCTAGGGTAAAAATATGGTTTGGTCTCTACCCTTCCAAGAAACATTCACTGTCAGTTATTATATGTTAGAAAAACTTCCTGGAAGAGGAAGCGTGCTAGAACAGTTAAGGGACGGAAAGTACCCGTACAGCCAGAAGGTAGAGCAACGTGTTGTAGGCATAGGACTCTATAGCAGATCATCTTTTCAGGCAAAATTGTTCAGGATGAGGACGTCCAAAAAGACAAAGGAGAGTTTCCTGGTACTAGTGAAGTACACAAAGTAGACTTATATTAAATGTCTTGATATTGACTGTAGGTACAGTTGGTGTCTCTTATGTGAAAAGCTGTCATTAATGAAGTGGAAAAACTGATGTACTGGAGAAAAGATTATTAGTACTGAGGAGGAATGGAATAACTCCAGGAACTTTCCACATGGATCTGTATAGCGTAGTGATGAGCAGTCATGGTGGTGGTGCCTAGGACTGCCCTGTGGAGGGTGACTGGAGAAGATGGTTTTGTTTAATGAGACTTCCTGGTGAGGACAGGAGGCAGAACTGTGAGGAGGGAAAGCTAAGTAGATTAATCAGTACATAAATAGATAAATAAATAAGTAATAAATAAAACCCCACTGCCATTTGGAGAAGCACATGCCATGGAAACAGTGTAAGAGTTTGGGTCAAATGCAGCATCACAAGAGAGTTCAAAATGTCTTATGAGAAGCATCTAGCTAGAACTGAAGAGGAAGAGTGGATTATGACTGAAGGGACTACAGGCACAGCATTGCTTACACTAGATATGAGCTGGACAGACACTAGGAGTCACTGCATCATGAAGTGCTGAGATATGCCACGTTTGAGAGCAGTGCATGGCTGCAGGGGGACTTCTGTTGTAGCAGGGCATGTAGAGAGATATCTGGTCTGCTGAAAGTAATCCCCAGAGACCAAGAGCACAACAAACCACAGATAGTACGGGCATGTTCAGTGTTTACCATGCATACACGCTGAGGAGTTATTGACCATCCGGACCTCTCTATTAATAGATTCCTTTTGTTCAGCGTTAATGGCATCTTGATGCACCATGCTGTTACACAAATTGAAAGCACTGCAAGGCAACTTATCCATCAGAGCACTACTTGGATGGAAGCAGATAAACAAACAATATTGCAATAGCAAACAGCAGTCATCTTCAATGACAGCCATTCTAGAAGACTGATCCTCAGCGGGCCGTAGTTGATAAACTGGCTAAAATACAGGTTTTTTTAGTACTGAGGTAAAATCTCAGTACTAAAAAGAAACAGTAATCCACTTTGATTAAGAATAAGGGATTTTCCTTAACTCTTGGTAACCGCTGAATAGTTTCCAATCATTTTTGTCCTGACTTCAATTCCTGGTGTACCAATAAATAAATAAATAAATAAATAAATAAATAAAAATCAATTCCAGCTTAAGGGTTATTAAAGTATTATTCCATCTGAAGATGTGATTAGACTGAAGCACACAAGGCTGGGCTTAATGGTCTTGCTCTAGTAATAACACTGGCTAATTAGAATCTCTTGATATCATAGCTGCGTTATCCTTCTCTCCCACCAGGAGATGGCCCTACAGCAGGCTCCAAAGGGCAGCAATTTTTCTTCCAGACTTAAAACTGCCACCTTACTCTGCTCACTCTGGCACAATGTCCCAGAAACCTTTATTTCTTCAAAATTATGTGTTTCAGTCTTAACAATAAAATAGTTGACACCTTAGAAGCAGAAGGTCAGGAATCGATCTGAGTTTTTAGCAGGTCCTTTCTCTTCATTGGGCACAGAATACAGAGAGTGAGGTGTCACAGAAAGGGAAAATGGAGTCTTAGAAGTCCTGAGGAGTTCATCTTTGAAGTGTTTGTTTTTTGTGTGTTTTTTTTTTCCCCTTTCTGGGTACTATTATTATTTTTTTCACTAAGTTCCACTCAGCTTGAAGCAGTGTTCCTGCATTTCAGGTGAGTTAGGCTCACAATGGATACCTGCAACCATAAGCAAAGTGTCAGACTTTCTACGCAACACAAGGAGAAAGTTGAATGTATCGGGACAGGACACACTGAAACCAGTGCACAGACCTGGGGCAGCCTGTAAGAAATGGGAGGTGAAATGGGCCTAAGCCTTGGTTCTCCTGTGTTATTTCCAGCTTTGCTCCATGCTGGAAGAAAGTTTTCCATTCCCATTTCTCTTGTGACTCCGTGAACAGTGCCCATGTGTTTAGCTCCCTTGCCATGAGGTAGAACATCAGGCTCCTCCTTGAGTCCTATTCCTTGTCCAAGTTCAGGAAGAACTTGCTCTAATAGTAACACATAAACAGAGAAGCCCAACTCTGCTCTCACCCAGGTTTTCTGTCCTTTTGGTGGAATTACTCACCACCTAGATCTAGGACTGAGATCTGAATCAGTCACATCTTTCAGGACCAAACTGCTCAGATTTAATCAAGTCCTCTTTAGACACTAGAGTCAAGTTTGTTTCAACTTTCTATGAGTTGCTCATTAGAAATGTTAAGCTGGTTAAACTTTGATAAAATCTACATCTAAATAACAGTCTCCTCTGAAGTAGGAAGACTTATGCTGATGTGTGAACTGAAATAAGATTGACATTTGGAGGACATGAAGTCTTTTGGGAAGCCCTAAAATATCCCTAAGTAGGTCAGCTCAGTGACCTGGATCTGTACTTTTATTACAGGAGTAGCCTATATTTTCTCAAACTGTTTGCTGAACAACGAATGTTTTTTGTGCTGTGGATTTATTTTTAGTAGTTAAATGTGACCTTTGTAGGAGATGCTATAAATGAGAACAGCAATGAAGCTGACCAAGGGTGAGCCACACCACATGCTTTGATTTAAAGGTTATAAACACATATTTAACCTCTGGCCATTTCTGGAAGAAACTATCTTACATGCAGTTTTCACTTTGGGAATCACATCAGTACTTCCAAAAAGGAATTTCTTGATTGGACTCAGTACTCCTTGACTTTCAGGGTAACTAATAAACATCACTAGGAAACAGATTTATTTAGGAATTCAAAATAAAAGTAAATGATTGGCAAAGGATAGAGATTCTTGGCTGCCTTGACAAATCTAGTTCCAATTTCAGCAGCCACCATGCAGGAGTTCCTCAGCTCAGCCCCCAGATAAGCTCTTTTATTCTCAGCCTTCTCTTTTCTAAAATGGAATGTAGCCATCTAAGTACAGAAAAGTTTGATGCCCCAAACTGGGTTATTTCTTACCCCTTTCTAAAAATCTGGCACGAGAACAGCCATTCACACAATCCAGCTATGGAAAAAGCTCAACCCACACTGTAAAGAGAAAGCAGTTATCCCTGTCTTACTCCACCAATAATATATTCACCCAGCCTTCTCTGGGAGTAAATCTCAGTTACCATATGAATCCATTTGGTGATCTAAACTCATACAAGATTCACAGAAACTGGACATTAGTTTGGATGTTCTTCAGGCAAGAAATGTAAACAGTCACAAGAATGTAAAGTAAAGGGTATGTCAAATGATAACAGGAGTGGATTCCCAAAGGACACAGTCTAGTGTTGGTTTTTTTTTTTCCCTTCAGGCCTTTAAAAAAAGCTGCTGATCTCTTACAAAGCCAACTGTTCTAGCTCAGCTACCAGAAATATGAAAGATGTGTGGATCACAGAGTGAAGGGCATGGCCTTGCCATGTAGGAAGTCAGCCCAGATGTTCATACAGAACCCCAGTAGCTGCAGTCTAGGAAACTCTTCTGTTTGACGCAAGGCTCTGTGGAGAACATCTTTGCTATCATTGATTATGAATATCTTGGAAGACACAGCTAACACCATTCTTCTCTCCAGTATGATATGGTTATCCCTTCGCTAAGACACAATTAAACATGATGAGAAATTAGATAAAATTAATCAGAAATAAGTTTGGCTGTTAGTTGTTGTTATTATTATGAGGGCTGATCAGAAAGGAATACCTTATATTATTAGGGCTGCTCTGAATGTAATGCCTCCTGTTTTATCATTTTGGCCCATGGTTGATTCTATGGCAATAGAGGCTGAACCTTCCCACCAATATCCTGTTGCATGTTGTTGCTGTGTGACAGATAGCAGGAGAGCAGCAGTCAGGGAGAGTGGTGCCTGACATGGAAATGTGTATGAAGCAAAAGGGTGTCATTAAATTCCTCCATGTGGAAAAAATCACATCCTGTGAAATTCATCAGTGCTTGCTGAATGTTTATGGAGACCAACCAGTGGATATGAGCACACTGAGGATGTAGGTGGTGCATGTCAGCAGTGGTGATAGTGATGTGAAAGACAAAGCACGTTCTGGATGGCCATGCAGATTTTTATGAGCATGGTGTGCAGCATGGTGTTCATTGCTGGTGAAAATGGATAGGTAGTGGAGGTGACTATGATGAAAAAATGTGTTTTGCAGATGATAATTTGCTCCATTAGATAGTTTGATTGTGCTCTTTGTATCTGGTGTAGATTCTGTAAACAGTCACAATGCATGCTGCTATGTTGTTTGCTGAGAATCCAGAACCTCACTGTGATCTATGAGGTGCTTTTGGCTGTCTTCTGTTTCTTCACACTGGTTGGTCAAGGTGATTAAATGGTTGGTCTGGGAAATAAAGCCCTGGAGTCTTCTCACATCATTTAGGATCAGCTAAGGACCCAAGCAGCCTAATAAGCAGCCTTTCTTGCAGTGGGAACACCAGACGCTGAAGGATGAGAACTGTCTCTTTTTTTATTTTGATCATATGAGTCCCACCGAAGTTATAGGATTTGAGGGTTTATTGGGGAAATATCAGATAGGATTGAGCTTTCCAGTGCCTCTGGCTGTATCTTCAGAACGGCTCCAGAATACATTTAGTCTTGTATTGTTCCAACACGATTACACTTTGTCTTCTTTTCTATAATAATGTCTAATGGTCCATCAATTATTTGGAAAACATCACCCTTCCAAACTTTGACTTGAAGGAAAAATGCTGATGTGCTGATGTTTTCTAATAGAACGTATTAGAAAAATCAGTCTGTTAAAGGGATGTTAAATGGGAGAATGCTTTCCTTAACAGTTTTAATGAAAAGAAAATTCTGAGTCTCTATAAATGTCAATTACATTATGCAAATATCGGCGTAGTTGACTTAAAAATCAATTTATTTGTGTATTTGGTATAAAACCATCTTAAGATAGTGCAGTCAAGAGATGTGCTGCCATCTTGGTTCTCTTTTTTGATTAGAAGAATGACAAAATGGGACCTGAAAGGGTTGATGAAGTATTTGTGATACACTTCTTTCCCCTCCCTATCATCCTTTTTAAAGATTTGCCCTCAGACTGCTTTTATCTTCAAAGTGTTCTAGAAATCCAGAGCAATGTCAGAACACAGACTAGGTCCCAAGTAAACAAATGCAGCCAGAAGCTTGACTTTCACTTGTTTATGGCTAGAACGTGCAATTCTTGTATTCATGCTGGCAAGTCTTAACTAGAACACCCTTGCTGACTCCAGTGACAGTAAGAGCTCAGTGTACCCTCAGCAGTTTGCTGATGACACCAAGCAGAGTGGTGCAGCTGATGTGACAGAAGGAAGGGATGCCATCCAGAGGGAACTGGACAGGCTTCAGAATTCAGCCCACAAGGACCTAATGAGGTTCAACAAGGCCTAGAGCAAGGTGTGGCAGTTGGTTTGGGGTAATCCCAGACATGGGTACAAACTGGGAAAAGAACTTGAGAGAAGCTCTAAAGAGAAGGTTCCGATTAATGAAAAGCTGGACCTGAGCCAGTAGTATGCGCTTGCAGCTCAGAAGGCAAACTGTACCCTGGACTGCATCAACAGAGGGCTGGCAGTGTGCAGGGATGGGACTGTTCCCCCTCTGCTCTGCCCTCGTGAAGCTCCATCTGGAACACTGCATCCAGGCCTGGAGCCCCCAGCACAAGAAAGAAGAGAAGCTGTTGGAGGGCATCCAAGAAGGGCCCTGAAGATGCTCAGAGCACCTCTCTTGTTGAGAAAGGCTGAGGGAGCCCAGGGTGTTCAGCCTGGAGAAGGCAAGGGTCCTGGGAGACCTGACTGACCTTAAGGGAGCTTACAAGCAGGAGGGGGAACTGACTTTTTATGCAGGAATCTATTCGGAGGACAAGAGAAAATGACTTTAAACTAAATGAGAGGAGATTGAGATTAGATATTGGGAATAAATTCCTTACTCAGTGGGCAGTGAGGCCCTGGCACTGCTGCCCAGAGAAGTGTGGGTGCCCATCCCTGGAGGTGCCCAAGGTCATGGATGGGCCCTGGGCAGCCTGAGGTGCTGGGGGGCAGTGAGCCCATGGCAAGAGATTGGAACTGAATGATCTCTAAGGTCCCTTCCAACCCAAGCCACGCTATGGTTATGATTCTATGAATCTCATTATGAATTGTACAACTGGAACCTTACCAATAGCATCTGTGAGCAGGGTATAGAATCATAGGACAGCTTGGGTTGGAAGGGACCTTTAAGATCATCTCATCTAGTTCCAACCCTTTCACTAGTCTAGGTTTGCTCACAGCCCCATCCATCCTGGCCTTGCATGCATTCAGGGAGGGGGCATTCAGAATCCTAATAGGGAACTGGTATGCTCACTCTGTTGGCAGGGAAGCAAATGTGTGCAATTATATTTTATTGTACCTGTATGTCTCAATGTGATGTAATTTGCTCCAACAAGCACTTTTTGAAGGTTGACATTAATAGGTACCAGAATCTGAAGATATAGCTTAGAATAATAGAATTATTGAAGTTGGAAAAGACCTACAATATCATTCAGACCAACCGTCCACCTATCACCAACAGTTCTCACTAAACCATGTCCCCTCAGTGCAACATCTAATAACACTTATCTTGAACATTTGAGTTTTGAGTTCAATGTGAGGCATGATCTAAACCATCAGAAGTTGCCTTTCCCATACCATGCCTCTTGTTCTTGGGTCTTCCTAAACCACTCCTGCCATGAGAGAAGAGCATGGGCACTGACGTATCTGTTGGGTAAAGTGTGGAGTTCATTCCGATGACTTACAGTCACCTTAAAGTTTGAAATTTTAAAGTAGTTTTCTGTGCTCATCCTACAGGGAAATGAGAAAGAAAGGCATTTCCCAAGTATAGCTGAGAGTGTGACACATTGTCTTCCACAGGTGCTCATCTCCTGACCGTATCAGTAGGTATCTGAAGTCTTAGAACCTATCTATTGGGTAGATACTCAGCTTGTGCAGGTGGCCAGAGCCAGTGCTTCTTTTCATAAGTGAGAATAGCTCATTTGTTAGTGAAATTAATTCTGTGTTATCTGGGTAGATGACATGAGCTCAATATGGGCGTTTATTCCATATAATGGAAGAGACATAAAGAAGCCATGATAATTTATATAGGTCTATAGGTATGTTTGTGGGACTCATAGCACAGAACCCTGTGTGGAAATTAAGAGACAAATTATGTGTCTCCTCTGAATCTCCACAAGAAACAGATTTTATGTACTGATTGCACTTGGAATTACTTTAAATTCACAAGTTTCAGGTAAATGAGATCCATTTATTTAAGTACATTATAAATTTTGGGGCATGAGGCTCACTTTAAAGAGGTGTCTACATTTAGCTGTGGTAGTAAATAGTTGTAATAATCTCTCCATAGCAATAGCTTCCTTATATATTTCACAAACTCAGGGTTAAGTGCTTCAGAAGCTCTGTGGACAGACAGCTTCCCCTGGAGTAACAATTGTGACTGCCTCATAACTGCATTGATAGCCATCACAATTACTTATTAGTCTTGAAAGTGGTGAGGAATTCTAGCAGTAAACATCACATCTCTCACAATAATCTGCTGATTATTATCCTACTGAAATGAGTGGGAAAGTTCTCCGAAACCACACCATTCACTGTGGCAGATACGTCTTTGAAATGGGTAGACTCAGCCTCTGGAGCTACTGATAGAAATCTAATTAATGGGAAGTTGAACAGCTGAGGCTGTTTTAATTCATTTTTTCTGTGGTCATCCCAGAGAAATAGTCTACAATTGGAGCAAAAGAGACAATACAGGTATTGCAAATATTTCATTTAAATGATATGATTTGTAGTCTGCAACAAAGAAAACATCTGACAGAACAGCTGCCAGAGTCACTAGGGAAATGACTGCCTGTACATTAACCATCCCAAGATCTCTAAATGTCTGTCTTTCTCAGCTTCCAGCTGACAAGGTGTTTTCTTCCACATAGGTGGCTGAGATTCACTTAATTAAAATGAGGAGACGTTTGTGGTAAACCTTGCTGCTGCAGATCTAACTGGCACTCTAGGAAGGGAGAAATCATGCACCCAATTTTACATCCCCAATGTTCTATGGCGTTCTAAATCAGATCAGACTACCTGGGGGCACGAACCATCATCTACCATTTGAAGTCCTTAAAAGAGGCCTGTAGTTACTTGGTGCACTGTAATGCCCTCTCCATCCAGGACAGACTGCTCACTGTACTATCTACTGCCATGTTTTTGTTACAGGATCTACCTTTACAGAAAGACCTTAAAAACACAACAGTCCTTCAAAACCAGTATCCTGCAGGGCACCTTAACACAATAATTTCCCCACAGAAAGATGGTTGCTCATCTCCCATTCTGTTATCAAGCATCTACAATGTCACTGTCAATCTGGAAGTTGTCAGTCCAAGTTGTCAGTTCTGTCATCATCTCCAGAGCACCATGCATGGGGTGCTCCCATCCTGTACTGGACGCTCTGGTGAAAGTTGTGGAGGGACTCCTTCTGAAAGAGGCAGGGAAGCGAGCTATCCTTCAGTGACAGGACATTTCCTAGAGCAAGTTCTGTCTTTGAATATGTGCCTATTAGGAAAAACTTCTCTGAAAGAAAGGTCAGGCACTGGCACAGGCTGCTCCAGAAGATGGTGGAGTCACTGTCTCTGGAAGTGTTCAAGAAACATGTAGAAATGGTACTAAGTGACATGGTATAGTGCACAATATCAGTGGGAGGTGGATGGTTGGACTAGGTGATATCGAGGCCCTTACCAGCCTTAATGATTCTATGATTCTGTGATTCTCTATGAGGACACACGACCTTTCACTGCTTTCCTGTCCAGATTTTGTTAGGGAAAGGCTAGTGGCAAAAAGGGAAGAGAGGGCTGGTGTTGTGGCTGTCCTGCCATGGAACGCTTCACCCAGAGCTTTCTGCTGCTTGGAGAAATGCCCTTTCCCACTTTCCTGCATGCATTTTTGTTTCCAGTGACCAGCACTACCAGGACACCCCTTCCAGCATGCACAGCCAGGGTTATGCTGGGTGACCAAACTCTCTTCATTATCTCCTTCCTCATCTGTCTTCAAGAAACACAGCCACTTTTTCAAGGAGCCATGTGCCATTTCTGGGAATAAGTTTCACACTTGGGTTCTGACACATAGGTTGGAGTTATTCAGCTGTATCAGCCTGGATGGGAGCCTGGGCAACCTGATCTATTAGGAGTCCCTGCCCACGACAGGGGTTTGGAACTGGATGACCATTAAGGTCCTTCCAAACAAAGCCATTCTACAGTTTTCAGTTTCAACATCAATATGTGAAGCTCATTTGTAAGTCAATGTTCTGAAGCCATAGCCTTCACAGTGCTGTTCCATAGCTTTCTTTAAGATGTTGAGCATAATGAGTTTCATGCCTCTGTTCCATGCAGTGTAAGAGATAATCTTTCTTACAGATCCAGCTCTACAACCTCTCCTGTCCAGCCATAGTAACTACTGGTGAAGCAGATTTATTTTTCAGCTGTTGCAGCTCTAGTGAAAATGCAATGGGAAAAAAAGAAAAAAAAAAGAGGAATTACTACAGCATTAAACCCACTTTCTAGAAAGCAAATATTTACCCAATAGGACATAGATACCACACTGAACAGTAAGTGTCTGAGGGAGTAAACACACAGTTTGCATAGCACTGTATAAACGTATAACACTATATAAAAACAATAATGGCATTCCTCTCCCTGTATTATTTCTCAGCCATTACGTACACTAATGAGGATTTCCAGTTATATAAATGTAACTTGTTCTCTACTAAGTGCATTTTTTGTCGATTCTCTAATAAATCAATATTTTATGCAAGTAAAAACCTTAAAGTTAATGTTAGAAAAAAGTGCCTTATCATCCCCAGCAGCTCCTGAAACCCTGCAATGCAGGCTTTTATTATTTCTGTAAAAGAAAAAGGGAAATCAATAGAGATTCCTCATGCGTAATCCTCAGCAAGATTAGCACTCTGTCAACTTCTGTTATAATCTCCTGGAAAGCAAGAAGAAGAAAGGGAGGAAAAAAAGAAAAAGAGAAAGGAAAAAGAGAAAGGAAAAGGAAAAGGAAAAAGAAAAAGAGAAAGGAAAAAGAGAAAGGAAAATGAAAACGAAAAGGAAAAGGAAAAAAGAGAAAGAGAATGGAAAAGGAAAAGAAAAAGAAAAAGAAAAAAGAGAAAAAGAAAAAAAAAGAGAAAGAAAAAGTAAAAAAAAAAGAAAAAGAAAAGAATGAATTTATAGAAAAAGTTGGAAAGCAAAAAGTGGGAATGTGTTGGGAGTGATCACTGTACTTCTACTAAAAGGGAATATTTGAAAGGAGAGTGGTCTTCACAGTTTGGTACTCAGAAATTATAGAGGTACTTTTCCCAGATGTTGCAGTCTTGACACTTGGAACTGGAAGGGAAACCTTCTCACAGAATCACAAAACTGTAGGGGTTGGAAGGTACATATAGAGATCATCGAGTCCAACCACCCTGCCAGAGCAGCTCCCCAGCCCAGGTTGCACAGGTAGATGTCCAGGTGGGTCTTGAACACCTCCAGAGAGGGAGGCTCCATCACCTCTCTGTGCAGCCTGTGCCAGTGCTCCATCACTGCACTGTGACCATTCTCAAACAGTATCAGTTAAGCGTTCTGCTCTAAGATCTGATGGAGGGGCTCTATTCAAAATTCAAAGTCAGCCCAGCAGCAGTGAGCTCAGTTTTTGGTGTCTTGCCCCACCGATACCAGTTCTGGGGTGTGGGGGCCCCAGGCAGCAGGGCTGAAGCAGCTCCATTGCACCCACAGACCTCAGGGCTGCGTGGGGTTCCGCTTGCAGCTCCTGAGTGAGGGCATTTAAGGTCACACCTCACAACTCTGCAACAGAAAAATCCACGGGCAGTGCTGCAAGCTCTGAATAATGGATCAAGGGCTGCAAGGGAAGGATGGGGAGGGACAGGAACAGATAAGGCCGTGTGTATGCAGGACAGAATATGTTATGTCACGTTGTATCTATTATTTCCCATACCACTGCAACCACCCATTAATTAAATTCACAGATGAGCTGAGAGCAGAGTTAATCCAAACATGAGAGAGAAAGGACAAGAAATAATACTGAAGGATGAAGTGAGGCCAGCAACATAGGCAGAAAATCAGTGAAGATGGCTGGAAACACAACAAACAGTTCATTGGGAATAATCACGTTGCAGTTCAGGCCAAAATTCAAGTGTGCTGCAAAATCACATCAGGGCAGAAGAGTGGGTGGTATCACTCCACATAAGAGCAGGGATCACTGAACAGAGTGAGAGGCAATGGACTGCTGTAAAGGACATGACTTGTATGAGCACACTGCTCCTAGCTCCTCATTTGCAAGTGCCCAGAAAACCAGTTCTGCTGCCAGGGAAATTCCCTTTTCAGACAATAATTCCTAGAAAGTATAGGAAGTGCAACAGCAGATTTCCAAGTTAGGGCTTAAACAAATGGCTCAGCAGCTGCTTTCTGTTTACCAACTGGGGTCATATTGGGTTGAAAAGCGTCCCTGCCATTTCTGTCTTCCTAACCATCTTTGTCTTTTACTGACAGCAACTATTCAATTATATCAATGCATAATTTATCTTGAAATATGGAATTGAAACCTCAGTTTTTCCTCTCAGTCCCTCTCATCTGAATTTTCCTTTACTTATTCATATAGAAGTGGCCCACTAATAAAAACAGGAAACATGTGCAATGCAAGCAACTTTTAAATCTCTGCAGCTGGAGAAGAAATATGCTTCTCAAGCAATTCCCATCTCACCTGAAAAATGTAAGGCTCAATGTAAAACAATCAGAGAAAACTGAGGCTAATTTATGGAGAATTTGCCTTCTTGAGACCCTCCCAGTTATCCACAAGGTACAGTTAGCATATAATGCATCTTTCCAGTTAATCTTATATCAAAGTGGAAAACTTCCTTCTGCATGCAGCAGTAAGACACTGTGGGGCTTACAGCTGATTAATAGCATTTAATAAGTGTGATTTTATTGTTCCATGAAACCCATTTGTTCAATATAATAATAGCGTAATGGAAAAACGTGTATATTGGTTTTGCTCCCAGTGTCTCTGCTATAAAGATGGAGCTCAAGGCCAATACACTATAGGAACTGCTGATCTAACAGAAAACAGGCTCCATTTGAGATCTGAATTGCCAAATGGGGCTTCTTTCTCTTCACTGGCTGCACAGAAGAATAAGCTCCTGACTATTAGACCGCCTAATGTATGAGTAAATTCTCTTGTAATTTTTGCTCCAGATCCATGGAATTCCCCAGACCAACAAACCTTATTTATTAAGCTCCTGACTCTGGGATTCTGGACTCCTTACATAAAACTAGCAAGAAAGTCTTCTAAAATCTCATTAAAAGATTAACTTCCTATCACAAACAGCTGGGACATTGCAGAGGAGCCTGCTGAACTCACAGTAAGAGAAGGTAGAGTAAAACCCAGGCAAAATTCTCCCCTCAGAACACTCCTTCAGTAAACACTGCACTGCTAGGAAAAGACTCAGATGGGTTAAGCATCACCTAATATTAGCCAAATAAAGCCTAGGATTCTACATTCTCTCTGCAGCCCCCTCCAGGCGGCAAGTCAGATCATATATAAGATGATTTTTGTTAGCAAGGTCTCATTTTTATCTGCTGGCTGCAGAAGGTACTTTGGTTCCCAACTTAGACCAGAGTGGGAACTTGGGCCCATGAAGCCAGTTCCTGAAGTTTGGTTGTGATCATTCAGACCCCGATCGCTGAATGGCTGCAGTTACATCAGGTGAACTTTGTCTTTCTCATTGCCTTCCCTTGAAAACCTCCAGGGAAGAAGGATCTTGAGACTTTATTGCCCATATTGCTTTCCTGAGATTAGCTGTTTTTTTTCTCTCTCTGCTTTGGCTGAGTTATTAGAGAAACAATTTATTAAATCTGTCATCTCATCTCAGCTTGCCTGATATGTGTGTGCCAGCTTTATATTCAGTAAATGCAGTGCTGTCTGAATCTCTGATTTCATTGTGGAACAAAGCCCAATTTTCTCAAATCAAGAAATTATTCAGCTCTAATATTCACAATTTTCACTCACTTCATGGATGATTGGTTTAAATTCAGAAGAAGAGCCATGTTATTTCATTGTGGCTGTTGGCACACACCCCCTGATGCCTCCGTTCAAAACTACACACCAACCAAGTGTTTCCAAGTCTGTGATACCTCATAAACACAGGTGACGAGAGCACTTGAAAATTGAAGGGAAGATGTTATCAGAAGTACAACAAAAGAAATCCAACAGTTCAAATAAAGGTCTGCATGCACTTTCTTGTCTTCTGTCATTACCCCCTGAGCTAAGAGGCTGCATCTCCGTTATCTGTTTGACCTGGAAAGGATTGGGCTTTCTCTTGGGAGCTTTGGTACACCTTCCACACATACTAAGTTTTCCACCAAGTCAAAGTTAGTATGGACAGCCTTAGAGGTTTATGCCAGAAAACAAATCTGTTCCATTTTTCTTACTCTGTCATCACATCTTGACTATTTCAGTATTTAACCCATATTAGCAGCAGACTCACAGAAGCATATGCATTATTAAATCTTCTTGTTAGGAAAAAAATTTGTGTTGCTGTTAAGAAGTAAACTCTTTCAGATAATGCACAAACCCTTAAGATACAAGATTCATCCAGGCCAAGGTATGCAAATGAGCAAACATTTCCAGGAATTATCCATTGGAGTACATCTCATTTTTTAACTGGATCATGACAAAGATGCTATGAGCCACCTAAAAGTGAACAGAGAGCACCAGCAGATAGGTATTTTATATATATATATATATATATATATATATATATATATATTGCATATATATATATATATATATATTTATTTATTTATATATATAAATATATATATTGCAATACAAAGAGATCTGAAATGAACACTTGTACCAGGGAGACAGTTCCAGTGGAGAGGCCACCAAAAGTCTTACATTTCAAAATTGCAAGGATATCCTCAAGCTATTTCCTCTTTATGAAGCAATGAGAAGATCATATAATCACAGGACTAGGTCAGAAGGGTCTTAAAGATCATTTAGTTCCCACCCCGTGCTGTGAGCTGCTTGCCTCCCACGTGGTCAGATTGCCCAGCACCTATCCAGCCTGGCTTCGTGCAACTTCAGGGATGGGGCACCCACTGCTGCCTGAGGAATCTGTTAATGATATCCAAGTTTAAGACATCTCCAACTCATGCACTTCAGTAGTTCTCTGAAGGATCAAAGACCTTGAAGGTTCTCAAAATAGTCAATGGGAAGACAGCTTGGATAACTGTCTAGCAGTAATGTTACCTGCTAATTAGCATGAGCTGATGAGCCAGGGCCCCACACAAAGCAAGGAGTTTCTGTTTTGCCCTACTACACCTCTGTCCTTCAAATTAATAAGTTATAGTAAAACTCAGTCTTATTTCCTACAATACTTAGCAGTGGATTGATGCCTGACCAAGCACTGCTGTGGTTCTGCAGACCACCCAATAGAAAATGTCTTGGGAAATAAAGGACCAGCCAGTCCTTGGAAAATCATAGCTGCTTGTATGTTTACTATGTTAGAAATTCAAATATGAGAGAGACAAATTATAGAAATGAATGGATCTGGGATGGGAAATATTTTGATATATGTTATTGTCCTCATCCTTACTCCCCAATAACAACCCCCTCCAGGCTTTCCTTCTACCTGACCTTCTCCACTCCCTTGTCCATCTTCCTTCACAGCCCTAAGTGACAGCACTGAACTTAGCAGAGGGAGACAAGAGAGTGCAGCACAGCACTGCCCCAGGAGGTGCTCAGGATGTCACATGGAGGCTGGCATCACTTGTCCTATGAGCAGGAGTGGAAGGGGAAGGATGGGTTCCCTCCTGTTGGTGTTGACTTCTTTGGGACACGATGCACTTGAGGCGCAGTCACTCATTTTTCTGCAGTTCCCAGGAATCCAGGAGGGAGAGATTCTTACACGACACAGGAGTTGTGCAAGTGTCTGCTCTTCACAGCTCTCTAGACTGGTCTTCATTGGGTCTTTTGGCTAAACGTGATGCATTTTCTCATTTGTTGTCATCTTATGGTCTATACTACCTCCCAATGTCTTTGTTTTTCCCTGAACACTTCCAAAGAGACCAAATAGGTTACTTGGCCTCCTCCCACTCTCACCTGTTTATAACCAGAACTGAAAGCTGTTCTGGTAGTTGCTTCATTATTTGCACATGTGCTGCAATAAGACAGGACAGTCTGAGGCTCCCTTGAGTATGGCTTTGGAAATGGTCTGAAGCAGTGCAAGAAAAGCAGATTTGTCATGCTGAATTGGTTGAATGTTTCAGTATGTATTTTTCAGTGAAAAACAATATCTCAGAAATCTTCATTAAAAAAAAATGACTAAGGCTAAACATTCCTATTCACCTTCATTTATAGGTAGAATGGAAGGTCATTTTGGAATGAGAATAGGAAAATGACAATTCTGAGAATAGGAAAATGCTACCCTTTGTGCTGCCCAAAAATGCAGTTTGAACAACCAGGACTTGAGTGAATGAAGAAGAGGGGAATGAAGAAGAGGAAAATGAGCCCCAAGCAATGAAAAAGAAAGGCTGAATGCAGGATTCTGTCTCCAGCAATTCAGGAATCTTTATGAGAACTGAGAGTTGATCACTAGTAGTGTCCATACCGTTGTGAAAGACAAGCACAAGGCTTCATGAAATAGCAGAACTCTGCATTTAACTCTGGGGCCTTGCTAACTGATGTGCGAAATAAGATCAAGGCCATTACTAATACCTAGAGAAAACAACTTGATGAACAATATTGTAGGTGACAATTCTGTCAAACATGAATCAATGCCGATCAAAAACAATTTCTTGAGGCGGATAATAAGACAGCGGTACTGTGTGGGTTTAGCAGTGAGGAATACACTGAATCACTGATTTAAAAGAAGATAGGGGGAAAAAAATAAAACCAGAAAAAAAACCAAACACCAGCATCTTTTTAGAGATGTCATGGCCAGTCAGCACAGCCCTGAGGGTCTTCTCTGTCCTTATGTGCAGTGGTATGGCATTAAGAACTGGCTGTTATCACTCCTTGCTACAGCCAACAAGCTTAGGTAGAACCAATGTCCTTACACAGACCAGACATCATTATATACATGATCCTGCAGAAAAGAGCCCTGTTGTGCTGCCCCATCCTTGGCTTGGGTACTTGATCAAATCAGTCAACCCAAAAGTAGTCCTACAAAAAGAAGATATTTGATTGAGTACCCATGCCTTGTGTCACCCACTGCAGGAAGTCTGAGTGGTCATGGTACACAGTTGGAAAAGCAGTGAATTTTTCCTTGCAACCAATTAATTCTTGGTAAAAGGGCATGCTTTTCTTGAACTCCAAGCACAAGGGACAGCCTTCTGAGTAGCACTCCTAGTATTTCATTTCCTGTCTCTTGGCTACATTAAGCACACTGGAAGAGACTGGATGACTTCAGAAGCAAAACCCAACAGCCTGTCATCTTCTGATGTCCCCAAAGGGAGACTGATAGATCCTCTGAGCTGCAAGAGCTGTTGCCTCCTTCTTTTCTCCCTCGAGTAGTCACCACCTCATGAATTTGGACAGAACATCTGGTAGAACTTTGCTCAGTTCTTGTTAACCTGCCTCTGCATCACCAAACAAGTGGGAAAGGATATGACTCACTCAGACGCCAGTTGTCTGAAAACTATTGTGTGACATTTAAATAGCAGCGAATATATGTCCTTCAAATGACGGCACTGGATTAAAAATTATGCCTATCAAATTCCCTGAGAGGGTTAATGTATACCTGGTGAAGTGAGGCTGGGTGAATGGCCATCTGGCAATGCCTCTGTCTCCATGAAGTACTTACAGAGCAAGGGAAGCCCAGGATCTATGCTGGGTGCTGAAAAGAGGTGTGTGAAAACACTTTGACAAAGCATGCAAAGACTGCAGTCACAGTACAGATAAATCTGAACGACCTTGAGTGCTGCACTACATCAAGAGATCTGATCGTGATGCATCTTCCCAAGTCCTGAAGATAGTTCTCAGGATCAGCCTGGACAAATTAGGTTCAAACCAGCCCTAATACATTTGAACACATCAAACATACCTGCTTGAATTACCAGCACTGCAGCATAATATAGCTGAATTTAACCCTTGGTGCAGTGTGTGCTCAAAGCTGTTAATTCTGCCTTCTATCTGCTTTAGGTATTAAACTCAGCAACTACCTTAATATATGTTTGAATCTTTCAGTCTGTCTCACTGAAGCTAGTCTGGCTCTTCTTCTCACTTTTTCTTTCTTTTCTGCTGGAGGAACTGAAGTGGGATTTTGCTTCAGTGGCTGTCTCATTGAGAAGTACTATCTGGTGCAAAATGGTCACAGGGTCAGGGAAATTGTCGAACTCTTGCTGGTAAGATCCCTCAAGACTCAATCACACTGCAGGCTCTCAATGGGCTGTTTTGACACTGCAAGAGATGTTTTGATTTCCTGTTCTGTTTCTCAGGTTTGACTGTTTTTAATGGTTTTCTGTCCTCTCACCAGAGACAAAAGGTGATCTCCACTTCTCAGTTAGTTTTTTCTCATACAGACAGTTCTGCTGGAGTGTCTGATTGTAGTGGCATTCTGTTTGCTCTGGGAAGCTCTGAGTTCACAAAGTCACCCCTATAGAAAAGAAAAGCCAATGCATTTGCATTTCTGCAGATCCGCACGTGTCCTCAGTAGGAATGTGAATTAAATGTAAAATGATCTCAACAGCCTATGCAAATGTAACTGACACACAGCAATTCTGCTCTCATTTCCCTAATGTGGGCAAATCGTGTGTTGCCCTATTAATGAATCTTTGTATGCAGATCGTTATCAGCGAGGTCTGTGGAAGACAAATTAAATCTGTGCGCTGCTTCATGCTCTGACAATTGAGCACGGTCACTTGCAGCACTGTACAGAGCCACAAAGCACCTCTGCCCGGAGACCATATGTTGGGTATCCAGGTGAGGGATGGTGCTGGCCCAGCACGTGGGAGGAAATGTCACCCAGATGGCTCACAGAAGGGTGCAGGGTCACAGCAGAGAAGTGAGCCTTTCAAGAAACAGCTTTCTCTCAGAAACTGTAGATGACTTTAACGCTGCTTGAGGGAGAGTACTAGTGTCAACATTTTCTTAATTGGGAAACACGTCTTGTCACCTAGATGGGATTTCTAGACAAAAAGTCAAAGGGAAAGAGGGAGCTGGTGCTTGAGTAGCGACTTCAGTTCTCGTGGTAAGGTATTTCACCTTTGATAAAGAACATGAAGGTTTGCTCCTGTAGGTTCAAGAACAGCCACTCCAAGAGCAGAGGAAGGCTGCTGGTTGGGCTGGAAGAGTTCAGGGTGCTGTGGTTGACCCAGAATTTACAGCAGTGCAGACACATCTCCTCGATGCCGTGGGATATCTTGACTGATCCCACCCTGTCTCATAAAATCATGGAGTCATAGAATAATTAAGGTTGGAAAAGATCTCTAAGATCAAGTCCAACCACCTACCTACCACCACTATTGCCCTCTAAACCATATCCCTCAATACCACATCTACACGTTTCTTGAACAATTCCAGGGATGGTGACTCCACCATTTCCCTGGGCTGCCTGTGCTAGTGCTCAACCACTATTTGGTGAAGAAGTTTTTCCTAATATCCAAAGTGTTCCTCCATGTTCTTTATTCTGAAAGCTCTTGGTTTTGTCCTGCTACAGAAGATTGATTTCATGGAGGGACAGAGTCTGACTGGGTCTGGCAGAAATGTGCAGAGCAGCCCTGACTTCACAGGGAATTTGGGGTAAACTTGTTTTACACAAATGGTCAGCCAAAAAGCCCACAGAAAGGATAGGTAATATCAGAAATGTATGCTCTGTGCTTTCAGCTGATACCTACACACCAATGCCTGTGTGTTTAGGATAACTCTTCTGGTCCCTTTACAATCAGACTTGATACTTATTAACAGTCTCAGTTCTTAAGATCACTGATTTTTCAAAAATATGTTTCATTATTACATACAACTTACTGGCCTGGGTTTGCCTGGGGTGATTTTAGCTTAAGGGTGTTTTGGGATGTTTTTAGCTTTCAGAAGATAGTCAGGACACTAATACAAAGTGATTTGACAGGTAAAACACTGATGCTTCATCTGGGATTAATAATACTACAGTTTTGCTTGTAAACTCCTGCTCAGCTCTATGACCTCTCTATTATCTACTTGAAATACCAATCTAGGAGAGCTCTCAAGTTAATTATTTGCTTTAATCCTGTAGAAGTGACACTATTATTGTCTGCTATGGTCTAAAATGGATGCAGAGCACAATTACACCATGCCAGTAAATCTGCATCATTTCCAAAGAACTAATCACTACACTGAAGATTTGGTGAGAAACTGTTTTCCATTGGGCATTCAGTTATCCCTCCTTCCCTGATCTGGACTCATCCTCAGATATCTTTATGTCCCTTCCGCTGGGGAGCCCATCACTGGACCCAGATGCATCTCACCAGTGCCGGGTAGACGTGAAGGATCACCACCTTGGTAAAGGTTCAGTGTGTTAAATAGACAGGAAACCAATCCCATGAGCTCAGTGCAACAGGGCCACCTTCTTCACAAGAGCATCCAGCGTGCTAATGCATAGTTCTGTTTTATCAGGGGCTAAAGAGCGACCTGCCAGGCCTCCTGCAGGCCCAGTGAGCAGGATTCCCTCTCAGCCCAGCTGTAGCACTGCACTCGCACTGCTGCTCGTCCATGAGCACAGCCCTTGTCAGCATGTTCAGTGGCTGAGATTGGTGAGCGTGAGACTGGCCCATTAGGGGAAATTGTTCAACTTTCCTCATTTACATTTCTGCCCATTTACAATGCTGCCTTCGTTCTTCTGCAGTTTAGTATTCCAGAAATATTATGATTTATGCAACCAAATTTCTTTGATCTTAACCAGCTCACAAAAGCTTTCAAGATGCTTTGCAGACTGTGAGTGGGAGTTGCAGCAGACAAGTTCAAGGGTTGGACGTGCATCTTTTAGCAAGCTCTGACAGCAGGGTCTTTCGCTGAAGCCATTGCTGGGAAGATTACCCGCTTTGTCTGAATGGGAACACTTCAATGTAGGGCTCTGCCCCACTGGATCTGAGTGGCTCATAGGGAGGAGCACAGACTGGTTAACACAGAAGTACACCATTTGTGTGTTGCTCACCACAGGAATAGCTATTTTTCAAGTGGAGGCTGTCTGTGTATGATGAAAACCCTCAAAGAGATCTGGGGTCTTTCAGCACGACGATCAAGTCCAAACTTGAGAACAGAAGGACTATCAGAAGCTTTCACTGCAAGAGAGGGACCCTGCATCACACCCAGAATACTAACGAACCCATCACAACTCACTTATCAAAACATGGGTGCAGGCAGATTTTCAAACCCAAGAATGGGCAAAGGTTAAGTATCACAATCCAGGTACTTTGGCTTTTGTTTCTTTGGGATTTGGCCCCGTACTGATGGTACCACAGATGCTGTGTGGCTGAGCTAGGGTTGACTCTGTTCTGATGGAAGTCAGCGCGATTTCAGTACAAGGTCATCACATTAATTCCATACCTGAGATGTAGTTTGGCAACATTTGAGAAAAAGTGATGTACACTAGGAGGTTTGCCTGATTAATTCAGTTTTTTTTTTTCCACAGCTTATCTTTCCTCAAGGCTTGTCAGCCCGCACCAAAGTAGGGTCAGAGGCCAAGCAGGTGCAATCTTTCTGGGACTGTGATGGAGGGAAACGACATCTCATGTCCATGTACCTTCAAGACACCCAGTTCAGCAGAAGCTTTAATCCCGTGTCTCACTTATGCTGTGTTACATGGTCTGTGGGAGTAAGGAATGCTCTGGCCCTTGCCTGACTAACAAGAGTTACAAGATAGACATCTAATGAACTATCTAAAGGTGTTAAACCTGAAACCTTTCAGTTGAAGGATGTATCCTCCTGGGTCCTTGTGGTGAACTGGGAGGTGTGCTCCACAGTGGCTGCAGGGCAAATGTGAACGCCTCAAAAAATTACAGCAAAAGCAAAGAAACACTGAATATTTTATAACTTTCTGCAGGCTAAACAACCTTAATGGCAAGCTGGACCTCCAGATATCTGGGCTGATTCAAGGACAAGCCATTGCAACTAGGAAAGCCATGCGCTACTGTGGTGCAGAATTCCTACTGTCTACAGATTTGTAAATATATAGTTGAAAAAGAAATTCCAACAAAATCAGTTTGAATCTGTCCTCACTGAAGGGCCCGTCCCAGACATTATGTGGTAGTTGGCAACAGATTACATACTGCTCTTAATAAATAATGTGGGGAATAATAATAACAATTTCTGTGTGGACATGGTAAGAAAGGAACTAAAAAAGTAAAAATAACAATATGAGTAATGTGATAATAATAAAAACAAAACTAGCAGGAAAGCATTCTAAAAAGCAACAGATAACTCTGGGCCCTTTTTTTTTTCTGCACAAAGCAGTGCATATTAACCATATGTATTAGCCATAATAAGACTGTTTCTGCCCCTTCCTGGATGATTCTCTTCATATATTTTAAATTCAAACTACTGCTCTGGACAGTCAGAGTCAGAATATTACACAGCTCAATGAGTATTTGAATCCTAGGAATAAGAGACGGTAAATACTCATTCGGTTTCATCTACAATCTCTGTTCCAATCCACAGAGTCTAATTTTAATTAATAGGAATTATTGTTTAATATTCAACCTGAAATTTTGCAGTGCTTCCCTCTTTCCTGTTTGGAGGTTGTTGAATATTCATGGACCTCCCTGAATCTGCATTAAGTCATAAGGATTTTTTCCTCTTGCGGGGAGGACAGAGGTGTGCTGTAGGCAGCAGGGAGGGAAGCCAGGCATGTATGCATCCTCTCTTTTATTCCTTCAGCAGCCCCAGATCTCCCAGGTCAACTTCTTGAATATCTCTGCATAGGATCTCTGTCCCTGGAGGCAAACAGGTAGTGACAGCCTGTAAAGGAAGGTGAAGAAAGGAGGCTGGGAGAGTTTCCATAGTGACTAGTCCGTCATCAGAGGCTGTGGATGGAAATACCTGACAATGAGAGCTGCCACTTCTTATACAGTTCTGTATGTATTTGGGAAGCTTCAGGATTGGGTTTGCAAGGTGAAAGAGATTCTCTTGTTGTGTTCTTGTCTCCTCGGACTTGAAAAAATATAACAGCCAGACAGGAAACTCTCTGCAGAGTGATATTTAGACATTAACGAAATGTGTGTGAGCATCTGGATGAAGGAGGGATGCAGCAGACTTTGAGGCATGCTCTAAGTCCCACTCCTATATGGAATAGGAAAAGCGTGAGTGGTGACTGCCTGGGAAGAGCTGTGGGAAGTGAGAGCATCTGCTCAGAGCAGGAAAGGCTTCAGGAAAGCTAATCACATAGGGCCCTTGCTAACTGAAAGCACCAGACCTGATCGCAGCAGGACCCTCCCCAGCTTAGATTTTGGTCCAGACAGAGGCCAATAACAGATGAGGAACCCCACAGTGGACAATTATCAGATGAAGTGCCTGGGGAAAATGTTCTCTTGGAACTGTCTCAGTCTCTGGTGGTTGGCTTGTGCTCTGAGCGATAACAGATTATGACCCAGAACTATTTCCTATGTGTACACACAAGCGAAGCGTGGAGCTTATATAAGCTTCCACAAACAGCATATAAATAGGTATGTGAATATGCACACAGAGTGTTTGAACAGCATACAGCTGTGCTGCGATGTGGCCATGGGGCAGCAAGGGGGAATGGGCACAGCATTGGCCAGAGCAGCTCCAGCAGAGGGAAAGTGTTCTGGGCAAGGGGATGGGCTCCCTGTGCCTGAAAGCTTAAGGCAGGCAGTGCCAGATCAGGTGGGTGATAAAAGTCTGCATTGACAGCCTGTCTCATGAAACATGATTTGCTATGCCCTCTGGTTCTGTAAACCTAGATGGTTACTGCACCTTGGTCAATAAACCTTGATGTTTACCTCAATGATTGCCAATATTTATGCCATTATAGCGTGATTCAGGGGGTCAATATTCTCGGGTTCTTATGCAGCAGGAAGCTTTAGGTATAAAAGCAAGAAGGCCTTTCATAATGTGTCTGTTCAGCACCAAACTCAGCAGGAGTTTGCAGTGGGATATAAATAACAGCTAGCTCTGTTTTTTACCTTATTGCCTTTAATTCTAAGCTCACATATTATCTGAGCTTAGTGTTCATCTTGTTTCAGGGACAGAGAAGAACTTCTCTATCATAGAGTCACAGAATAGCTTGGGTTGAAGAGCACCTCAAAGACCATCTAGCTGTAAGTCCCCTGCTGTAGACAGAGTGGCCAACCACTGATTGGGATGCCCAGGGCCCATCCAACCTGGCCTTGAGCTCCTCTAGAGATGGGATACCCACAACCTCCCTGGACAACCTTTTCCTCACAACCCTTCTTTTCAGAGGTAAGCAATAAATTTCCTTTGTTGGAAAAATCCTTGAGGGAAACTGCACGCATAGGTCCTTCCTACCTGTCTTTTCTGTATTCTTTCCTTAGTTTTTTAAGACACCTTCCTAACGAGACAACGCTCACCACAGCAGATCAGGATCCTCTCACAAAGCATTAAGCTGCTGTGAAGGATGTTACAGAGCTCAGTTATGCCTTGCAGTTTTCTAGGAAACCACATTGCTGATAAGGTCCCACAGCATAAGCCCAGGCTGCGGGTAGCCATGCACAAAGCCACGGGCATCAGGGACATAACCTGGTCATTTCCTATCTCTCCTTATTCTCCCTTTGTTCCTCTTCAGCCTCTTTTGACCAAAGAGGATGCAGGAAAACGTTCTAACTAAACTTCAAAAACAAAATGCTCAATTTACTCTTAAATATGCTTCTCTGTGGTCTTCTTTTTCAGATCTTTGTTCAAGAGAGATTAAAAAAAAATAGAGAGAATTTCATTTTGGATTGACCCAAAAAGCCAGTTTTTCAGTTCAGTCAACAAACTGGACTATCAATTATTCAGAGTGTTACACATAAGTGCAAGGGAGTCGACTCTGTGCAGGGTCTGAGGTGATGGGGTGGGATGGGATGGTGACACCAAACATGTGATCCTGCCCTGAGCTGATGCCACGTGTTCTGCACAGCTCCTGCAATGGGATTGTTCTCAGCAGCCCCTCTCCCATAGTGGGCAATGCAGCAGGCGGGAGAGATGAGGTGGGTGTGAGGCTTCCAGCACATCTGTTTGTATCATGATACTGGTTTGCTGCTTTAGAGGAAACTCATCCTGCAGCTGGCCTTGGTACTGCAATAGGTGAAATCTCCACCTTTTAAACTGACCTTTGTTATACAGAAGGGCTGCTCCAAAAGCAGTGCCTCCAATTTTATGATGTTGGCCCATGGTGTCAGAGACGGATGCTGGTGGGATGGCATAGAGGCTGAACCTCCCCATCAGTATCCCGTTAGGCACTGTTGCCATGTGACAGATGGCAGCAGGGGGACACTGACAAATGCCATCTGACATGGCAGTGCAGATGAAGCAAAGGAGTGGAACTGAATTCCTCCATATGGAATCAATTGCAACCACTGACATTCATCGACACTTGCTGTAAGGATGGAATGGACATTAGCAAAGTGGTGGGCAGCGCATTTCAGCAGTGGTGATGATGTCACTACCACTGGTACAGACATCTACAAGCGCAGCATGCAGGATCTTACTCATGACTGGCAAAAATGAATAGCTAATGGTGATTGAACTTCATAGCTGAGAATTTGCTCTATCCAAAAGTGCTACTGGAAATAAATAGGAAGCATTACTTTTGGAGCAACATACGTACACGGAGAGTGCCATCTATCAATTGACCAATTTGTCATTTTTTATTATTTTTATTTTTAAGGCCACATGAACATTTTCTTGCAAACTTAAATTGGAGATGGAGAGGAATTTTGGGGTCACTTTTCACCTTGACTGATTTATCCAAGGCTTTTTGGCAAAGGTCTCTAATCCAGAATGCTACACCACAAGGACAGCAGTAGGAAAGAAGTATCTTTTCATAGTCACTAAGTTTTTGTTCAGAGGATATCCATTAAAAAAAAAAAAAAAGAAAGAAATCTGAAATCAAAGAAATTTCCAATAACACTTCCTTTTCACCAGCTTGTGAAAATTTTTATTAGTTTAAAAAGTCAATTTTCCCTCTACATAAACCTATCCTGGAAATGTACTGACCATTTCCCACAGTGACACCTTTATTCTCCGCCATCTATCATTTACATTTCAGCTCAGAATCTGGAAATTTAATCAGAGACTTTCTGAGCACAACACCATATCCCTCTCACTCTAAATCAATATTTGCTTTGGGGGACCATACCCTAAACCAAGGATGATTCATGTGTTTTATCGGATGTTTTCAAGTAGTCTAGGAGAAAAAAAAAAAAGGAATTATTGGTAAAAATTTAATAACCTAGACTGAAATAATTTACAGTTCTCATCATTGTTTGTTGGGAGTTTCACGATGAAGCACGGATTGGAAAGCCAAGGCATGGTGGATACCCCACTGGTTTGTGGCACTTCATCACCTCATGGCTGGAGTTCTCATGGCAGGAACTGTTCTGTTGGGTACTTTTAGAAGGGTATGCTATAGGAAAAAAGATTTGTGTGTGTGGAGCTGATGTATGTCCATACTCAGCATCACTAGCAGAGAAATCAAGAGCTGTTGTCAGTTAGCAGAACATACAGCATGAGCAGCTACAAAATCCCCGACTTGCCAAGAACCCACATGTGGACATCTCCAGTGAGGCAGTTCTTTTTATCAATTCACTCGCCTGAAAAGCCAAGAGGATTTTATGCTTCTATGGTTTCCCCTCCAAAGTTCAGCAAAACAGAAGAAAACACAAGGCACTCTTTCCCTCATTAAAGCCTCTAGGAGGATGAACGAGCATGCACTGATACACGGAGCAGAGCCAGGGAGGGGAAGTCTGCAATCCAACAGAACTGATATTTCTCAGGCATTTTATAGCAAGCTGTACCACAGAAACATGTTCACAACATCTCTTCCCTAGGATGACTCCCTGTGACCATAACACTGGCAGGATGAAATGAATGAGGTGCTGAGCACCTCTTCACTTATCCTCAGACAGAGCTCCATGGAGCTGCAGGGCAAGCAAATTCCTCTGGTGGAAGAGGACTGAAGAGCGGCGCTGAGCTCTCCCAGGTGGAGGTGCCTGAAGACATGTTGTGTTCCAGGACAACAAATACACCCGTGGTTTCCGTATCTCTGAGATGTCTCCTTCTGGGGTACTTTTCCTCTGCTATCACCACTAATCCTGTTAATAGAAATTGCATCAATAAAGCCAGCTCCTTTTGATGTCTTCCTCCCTAATCTTCATGGTGGATTACTGCAGTAGGTCACCTTGTATCCTCCCTTATCCCTGTTAGAGCATCCTCCTTTGAAATCTGTAATTATCTCTCTGAGATAATTGCCAAAATCGTTTGCAGTCCTGGAGAGATCTTCAAAACCTACTTGTTTATGAAAGCAAATAATTCAGGTTAATCAAATATTGCGAGATTTCCACTCTGCCTGTCTAGGTACTTGTACATTTAAATCTGCACCTTGCCTGTTACGCAACTGGCCTGAAAGGCAACTCTCATTGCAAGAGGGGGAAAGACAGACTGCTTAGAGCAGAAACCACTTTAGTACAATCCCTACATTCAGGAAGAGGCTCTTATCATTACTGGATGGCTTCCAGTGCATGGAGTGCTGCTGCCAGAAGAGGCACTGGAAAGGGCTGGTCAAAGAGTGTTGGAGCATTTCCTGCACCCACAAAAGGTGATAGAAACTGCAGGTGTTGGAGTAGCTCTGTGAGGTCGGTGGATAGCTCAGTTCCTGCCCTCCAGCGTGTGAGCTGGCCCTCACTGTCAGCCAAGGAAACTTCCCAAATGTAGGGAGTCTGAATTGCTAATCACAGTGAGCTGAACTGAGTAAATCTGATCATTTACCAGCTCAAAATCCCAGGTAAGACTTACTGACACTTCCAGGGCTATTGAGAATCACAGAATCATGAAAGTTGGAAAAGACCGCTGAGATCACCAGGGCCAAACCCCAACCCATCCCACCATGCCCATCAACCATGACTCTCAGTGCTACATCTCCACAGTTATTGAACACTCAGGGACAGTGACTCCCCCACCTAATTGGGCAACCCGTGCCACTGCATCACTGATCTTTCTGAGAGGAAAAAAGATGTGTTGGTGGCTACTGTGCTTTTATTTAGGGAGCAATGTGCTGTTAAATGACAGATGTCCTATAATGTAAACATGTTAGAGAAGACATGTTTCCAAAGAGGTTCTATACTTCATCAACTATTTTTCTTGACCTGCAACCATCAGGACCCTCTTCAACATGAGACTGTCTGTCCAATCCCATCTTTGCCCCATCCTGGATCATACCCATCCACCTGTCTGTCTTCATGGGAAAAAACTCCAGTCTGACCTCTGCAAGCCAGGAGCAGCAGGTACAATCAGCTTTGCAGGTGCCTGAGGCAGCAAGGCAAGGGAAATAACTGATGTTCATGGGAATACCTATTTTCCCAAGCCTTACCCATATCTCTTTTTCTATACAAACTCACTGAAAAATCTTAGATTGATGCCTGTAGGTAAAATGTTTAATTCAGGCCAAAAAACATCCAACAATCCTGATTCACTGAGTTTGCCAAAAGAGTCCTCTCTCTTATTGGGTGCCTGGTTGTTCCGAATGACACTGCTGCTGAAGGCCAGGCAGGACAGGGCTCTGAGCACTGATGGAGCTGTGGGTGTCCCTGTTCAGTGCAGGTGACCTTTAAGGGTCCCTTCCAACTCAAACCATTCCATGAGTCTATGAAACACTTGTTAATGTGGTGCAAATGTATCCTTTAATTCAACCCTGCACACTAGTATTTTCTATAGTAACAAAATAATCCCCAAATGCATCTGTAGGACGAGAACAAGTAATACTGCTTTTTTAGCAAATGGGAATCAATTCCCAGTAGAGTTGAGGAGACCTTTTCAAAGATCTGGACTCCTTTACCTGGAATAAAGATGGTTCAAATTCTGGATAAAGCATACCAAATGCACAGCTATGATATGTTATCTGTAAGCAGTGCTCAAAGTGCTCAAAACAGGTTGCCCAGAGAGGTGGTGGGTGCTCCATCACTGAAGACATTCAAGGCCAGGCTGAATCAGGCCCTGGGTAACCTGACCTAGCTGTGCACGTCTCTGTACATCGCAGGGGAGTTGGACTCGATGGCCTTTAAGGGTCCCTTCCAACTCTAAGTATTCTATGAGTCTGTGATTGTAAGCTCTTCTCCCAACATTTGCTACAGGTGAGAAATGATGGTTTCTTGAAACAATAAGGATTTCTGAGAAAAAGATAGTTTTGGCAAACTTGAATCACATTTTTAATGGCAAACAGTCATAAACTCTTTAAAATCTCATCAGATTTTCAAGATCTGTTTTTTTGTGTTTTTTGTTTTTTTATTTTTCATTCTAAATGACATTTGTTCCAAAATTTTGTATATAATGAAAAGTGAAATGAAAGTGAAAGACTCCGAGTGAAATAAACATCTTCAAAGATTCAAGTGAAAGAGGAATGTTAACAGATCTGTCCCAAATTTCTGCTGTCAGTCAGAATTAATCTTTTTAAATATCATTTATTGCTTTTTTCAGAGAGGAAAAGAAAAGCACCCAAATCTCAGCATTTCTCATCCAATCTTCACTCTCAGCTCCATTTTCCTGTCTCATATTTTCCCAAAGAAGCCCAAATTGTGAGAAAGCAGCTCTCTCACAGCTTCAGAAAGTATCAGCAGGAGCAGCAATTCCAGCCTGGCTGTCCCATCCGCAGAGATCAACAATTTACATAAATACACAGCAGAGTTGGAAGTGCTGCTCTAATTAAAATGCCATCATACAAACTTGGTTTTTATAAGACCTATAAAACTTCATTCTGGGAGTGGACTTGGCATCAGCATGAGCCCAATCTACCGCTGTTTGTTTATTTATTTTTTATTGATTTGTCAAGAAAGTAATATACATTGTGTTCTAATTCTGTAGTACTGTCACTGTATAATTGAAGGAGGCACTTCTGGCCTAAGTCCGTATTTGCAAGCAATTATATGTTGCTTTAAAAAAATATGTCTTGTGGAATTGATTTTTCATGTCTCTTGTGAGTGATGAAATATAAGTTTCAATTAAAAAAAAAAAAAAAAAAAAAAAAAGGAAGTGCAATGGCCAATTCTGAGCCCGTCTGGTTAAAATGGTTTTGCGGCTTTTAAGGAAGCCTGATTTGGCACTGCCTGGCAGAAGGGCTGTGGCACTGCCTACTGCATCCCAATAGCTCTGTAGTTTGATTACAAACAATAAAATGGTATTGAGTTCCACGATTCTGCCCAAGGAAATGCAGCATTTTTTTGCAGCTGTTTTTTAATACCCCGTCTTCTCTACTCCACCTACTCCACGAGTAATCCAGCTTTATTAACAAATGTCAGCGTTCAGTCCTGCTGGCTGGAGAGAGATTACTGCAGAGTATGCACAAACTCAGCAGCTTTACATAGTAAAAAAAGAAGTGTCTTTTAAAATTTCATGTGTTTTGGAGAACAACTTTTTGATGTTTTAATGCTGGGGTAAGCAATCTGGAAAAGAAGCACACATTTCTTTTCTGCTCCATGTGTTTCTCCTGACCTGCTCCCCAGCAGCAGCCCTACAGCCATTGCTTGTCCCTGAGCATCCATCACCACCATCACTGCAGTCCAACACATCACCCGGACCTCGCAGCCACCACACTGCTAGGGAGGAAGGGAAATGATGTGACATTTCCTGCATCACTCGGTGAGCAGCTCAGCTGTGCCAAGCCAGATTCACCTCCAGTCCACATCACACCGCTCGCTATTGGCACGTGTCCTAACTACAACCTTGTAAAGCATCCCAACAATACAGGCTCAGGCTGTAATGAAAGCTTTCCACAGTCCAAAAGGGTGAAGATAGGATATGAGCCTGACAGTGCACACACAGCAGTCAGACATGGGAGGGCTCGTTTCTGTCTGCAGAATGGGGCACTTCCAGCCTTCCACCTCTAAGCCCTTTGGGGACACTGTCTGTAGTTGTACACTCTCAGTCCACCAGAGTCCACATCAGAATCTGTGCAGTAGGTACAGTTTGTACCCACGGCAAAGTACTTCTACACAATTCACCTGCATTATCAGCCCCAGCATCCTATACCCATTTCCAGTCCCCTGTGCTGTGGGCTGGTTACAAGCAGAGTGCTGGGAGCATCCCTGAAGAAGCTTGCTCCTACCACGCTGTTGCATCTCCAGGGGTAGCAGCACTGTGCAATGCAATAAATAACGGGGAATCGCCTCCCTGGCACTTGGTGCAACTGCTCAGCTCCTGACTGTGTAATCTGGTTCTTAAAGACTGCGCAGTGCACGATCTATAAACCCAGAGTCAGTGTGACTGATGTGTGGCATTCCTGGGAGGAAAGTTATTTCTAAAGGCTTCTCACCGCTGTGCTGCCATATTTTCTCAATACGAATCTCCACTCTGCCGTGCCTTAGCTGCACAGCGTGCCTCGTCCTCCACGAAGCACATAAAGCTTTGGCTTTGTTTCATTGCTGCACACACTGCCTCTGGAAGGCCGAGTACTCATTCCCCAATCTAGAAACCTCTCCTAAGGCATTGTGCTTTGAACAGGCTACACAAAAAAAACCTTGAATAAAGCCATTGTTAATTCCATTAAGGGAACAACCAGGCACTTCTGTCCCACTCAGCCCAGGAGGGGGTTTGCTTCCAGGTAAAGGAGCCAAATGCATCACAGACCATTTTAAAATGACACAGTCTAGATCCATTTCTGCAGGATATCTCTAACGCCTCTGCCAGGATCCTGCCGTGCATGCACAAAAAGGGAGTGGAAAGGAAGGGATGTTTTCTGAAATGCAGATTAGCACAATGTCTTCAAGGAATGCCAGGTGACCTGTTCTGCTGAAACACCGAATGCCTGAGGTCCCACCAGGTTTCTGACCACACCTTGTAAAACACTTTATAAAACTAATCCTGAGGAGAACTCTGCTGCTCTGGCAGCCCTTGAAGAAGTGTCATTGCTTCTCCTTGTTCGGAGCAGAGCTGAGGAGTGCCCACCAGCGGGAACACAGCTGGGACTGCTGACATTGCTGTGCGGGGTCTGCCTGCTTCATGAAATCATACAATAACAGAATGGCTTAGGTTGGAGGAGACCTTAAAGGGCACCTAGTTCCAAACCCCTGCTGCTGGCAGGGCTGCCACCCACCAGCTCAGACTGCCCAGGGCCCCGTACAACCCGGTCTTGTGTGCCTCTGGATGGGGCACCCACATTTCTGGCAGCCCTTTTCCCCTGTCCTGGCTGCATCCCTGGCAGGAGTGTTCCCCTGGTATTTCTTCAATGCTTCAGCAAGAAAAGCCAGGAAGAAGGCTTCCCTGTGAACCCCCTTTGACCACAGCTGCCTATGAAAGGCATTCTTCCACCGTATGTTCCCAGTGGATTCTCAGCCAGTGCCCATCTGTAGAGGTCGACAACCACCTACCTCATCCCTCACAGGAGGCTTTTTCCAAACAATTTCTAGTTCTTTGTCTGTATTTTTAGCATTTTCTCAGCAATTTTGTTCATCACTAGGGCCTTCCTCATGGCAGCTCACTTTGAGCCAAGGGATTTAATTCACAGTTTGTCCTTCCTCCTCTCCACAGCGTCCTTTACCACTGCAGCTTTCCTGCCCTGTCCCCAGGCTCTCAGAGCCACAGATGCCTCCAATTGCCAGGGGACTGCAAATTAGAGCCTGTCCTGTCTCATATGTCAGCGATAACCATCAGGGGAGTCCTCGATCCTGTTGTAGGAAAGGCCATATGTTTGGCTCCCCAGCCAAAGCAGCAGCAAAAAGCTGGCAGCAGAAATATTCTTTGACTGAATGTATTGAATTCCTTAATCTTATGAATAGGTACCACCGGAGGATCCTTTGTGCTTGTGCTCTGTGTACTCAGGATTGCTCGTATTTCAGAAGATCTGCAGATTGAAGAGAGCACAGACTGACTGTGAGGGGAACTGAGGATCCCTTGGCACAGCTTTGCACCCACTCCTGCTCCCATCCCAGCACCGTACCTGCAGCACTGCCCTGCTCGGAATGCACACGCAATGCCACACACCTCATTTGTTTTCCTTTCTCAGTCTTTCTTCCTTTATCATTCCCTTGCTCCCTATCACCAGTCCACATGTGGGAGCTTTTGCTACTCCCAGAAGCTCTCCTTGACGCACATCACCATGACTTGATTCAAACAGTGCAAATGAGATGATGGGTATGTGATTTAAAGGCATAGTGCTGACAAACTGCACTGATACAGCTGCTGAGCAGCTTTCTTAGCTTGTAGCCACAGCTATAGGCAACATCTTAGCTGAATATTTGTAATTACAGCCTGGTAAACCAATTGCAGGGAAGCAAAAGTGGTTGAAACTAGCAAAGGTCATGACATGTTGGAGAACAGCTGAAAGTGAAACAGATCCTACAGCTGGAAGGGAACATTTGTATATTAGGATTGGATTTAATTTCTGCTTTATACATTTTTTTTTGTACTTATGCTAAATCGAGTTAGCAAGATAGCATGCATAATACGATACAGCATGCAAAATCAGTGCAGCCCACAGTGACTGCATATAAGGCAACGTGTTTTGTTCCCTGCCTCTAATGAAGCATTCGTCTTGGCATGCCAGTGAGTTGTAAATGAATTAGCAATGCTACAATCATTTGTGAGCACGCCTATCAAACTCAGCAAATTGCCTGGCGTTCAGAGCAGTAAATAGATGGGGCTGTTCCACACTGGGGTATGAAGATTTGGAGACTTTGGGGATGTAATCATGGGCAAAGTGGTCCCTGTAGCACGGGACAACCCAGCCGGGTCCTTGCTGAAAGGAGGAGCTCAGCAGGCAACATCCCTAGCTTGTAAGCCACTCACACACTGCTAATGGCATGTGCTGCTTCATCAGCAGGAGCAGGATTAGGCCCTACTATGTGAGAACAGCTTCAGCAGTCATCCCAAGGGCATGGAAGAAGCCGGGGCTGAGACAATGCGCTCCAGCATCACAGACCCACAGAACCATTAAGGTTGGAAAAGACCTCGAAGGCACCTAGTCCAACCAGCCACCTACCACCAGTACTGCCCATTAACCATGTCTCTAAGTACTACACCTACCCTTTCCAGAGGCTGTGACTCCACCACCCATGTAAACATACACTCATATATACACACACGCACACACACATATATTTCATTTCAGACAGTAGAAGCAGTTTCCCTTGACATATTCAGAATGCAGTGCTTTACATTTCCCAATTTGCTTAATTTGACTGGTTTTGTTGAAGAAAGTGAAAACAAAAACCAGCTCCAAATCTACTGCAAGTCAATTTGGCAATGATTTGACATCACTTCCCCATTTGTCCAGTGAACTGAAATGTCACCGCTGTGTTTTGTGCCTCCATAGGCTGGTAGGACCTTTACTAAATGCAGGCAGTACATTGTGCCTTACAACTGCTACTGGTCACCCTGGCCTTTGTAGGGACCTACAGCTGCTCCATAGCTTGGAGACAGTTTGTGAGTTGCTGTCCTTGTGTACAAAATACACCAGGAGGCGATGTAGAAAGCTTCAGTTCATGACCATCTGAGTGTGAAATATTCCAAGTTCCTTGTGGAGAGACCTAAGATTACTAAAGCTGATTTCTCTGTGGTTTTACCACAAACTGACTTGCCCAAGGTCAAGCACAAAGACTTCTGATGCTTTTTCAGCTCATTTTTCACTAGCCATGAGCTCTAGATACTGAATTTGTCGCTCTTTTTTAAGTGAAACACCAGATCAGAGATAAAAGCTGTAATCATCGCCTTCTAAGAACCAAGCCTAAAAGCACACCAGATGTAGCTCAGCTCTCCATCAGATCCCCAAAAGGCAGACACAGCAGTACGCAGATAGCAGCCAAGTAGGAGCTGGAGGATTCTCAGTGCTTTTCTTGCCTGCGGTCTCCAGCAGCATTTTCCCCTCCCTATGGGATGCGTGCTGAGTGAATGCTGCTGTTTGTGCGGGAAGGAGCTCTGCCTCCACCACGGCTGCTGGGAGCTATGGCCATTGTCTTAGGGAAGAGCAGGAAAATGCTTCAATAGGAGAGACATTTGCAGCAGAAATTTGCAGGCTGTCACACAACAGTATCCATATGGTGACTGTGTAAATCCTGGTACAAGTACGTTTGCCTCGTGGAGAAGGACTTTTTCTCTTTTTTTTCTTTTTTTTTTGTATTTGTATATATGACCTAATTTACTAAAGCAATTCCCTGAGCTCTGCTAAGCTGGAGATACTTCCCTTGTCAGATGGGACCTCCATGTGTAGTGGAAGTGGACATAATTCACTCCACTGCCTGGAAAAGGGAGAAAGAGTTCAGAGCGGCATCACAGGGGCATTGTGGACTTTGTAGTGACAAGAACTTCACATAAAATGTAATCTGCTCTTCTTCATGAACAAGAAGAGTGCTTTAAAAGTGCTGTACAGAAAACAACTAAGCCCTGACAGAGAAACCCCAAGCCTGGATTTTTTACCACAGGCTTTGTCTCTGGTTTCACGGAACCCAGTTAAAGGCTTTGCTGTGGTTCTAGGAGATCGATGTACCTAGCAGCACCGTCATCCCCCCACTCTGCCCCTGTCTATAGGAACATGTATTGTTTTTCGTCTCTCACAAAATGAGTGATGGGATACATCCTCCCAGAGAGCAGTGCGGTGGCAGACCATGCAGGGGATGCAGCAGTTCAGAGCAGGACCAGCCTGTGCCACCACCGCCAGACTGGGACAAACACTGTTGTTTTATTACTACGGTTTGGAAGGGTACTCCACACAGAACGCAGATGCTGTGTGCTCCTGCACGTGTGGGGCTGGTGGGCTCATCTTCCCAGTTAGGGTGAATTCATTGCACGTCTACGTTGCTCACACACAGCTCAGAACTGAGTACGGTGGGCAGCAGCACCACAGCTGCTCAGGGAGCAGAGATAACCCTGCAGCCGCTGTCAGCAGCTTTCAGCCCTCGAACGCTTCTGAGGGAGAGGTATCCCCGCTGTCCACACATAGCCAGTGCCTGCTGCAGCACAGCATCATTCCTCACACAGTCACACTCCGTCAGACTGCATAGAACAAGACGTCCTGGAGACTCTGCCCTACTTTTAGGACAGGGAGGATGGGATATACAGAGCAGAAATGACAGAGGTCCAGGGCAGGTCAGGTCAGGGCTGGTGGCCATCCAGGCCTGCTGGCAGAAGGGCAGGAAACCAAGGGAGCAGCAGCTGCAGAGGGGCTGTGAGCGTGTGCCCATGCACAGTGTATGAAAACCAGAAAGAGCACATCTCTGAGTGCTGACCTGCCGAGGGGTACCGCAGACCTTGCAGTAGGAGAGAAATGAGCAGAGCAGGGCTGGACCACATCCCAGCTGTGATGTTATACTCACAAAATGAGTCCTGGGGTGAAGCTCATCGCTAGCAGCATGAAGCAATTTTCTCTTTCTGGAATCTCAGTTCAGACACCAAACTTAAATTTCTAACGAGACCATAGCACCGTCCCAGCCCTGACACCGCCCCTTCCCCAGAGCCATGTCCTCAGCAATAAGTCCTTTACATTACCTGGTGTGTCTTCCCAAGACCGAGCATTCCCTTAATTATTAATAAAAAGAGCTTGGATAGCTATGGACCTCCTGCTGATACCTTTCACTGTGATGACCTCATTACCATGCAGCAAACTGAAGTGACAGGATGGCTTCCCGAGCTCAATGAGCTCTGGGCCTTTTATTGAACAAATGAAGTAAATATTTCCCTACTCCAAAATGCACTTCTAAAAACGGCTGCCTTCCTAACATTAAACTGTGAAGCTCAGGCACCTATTTATGGCTGGGATTCTTCCTATATCTAATCATATTTTATTATTTTCTAATGAAATGTGTGATCTAGTTAAATGAACATGAATGGAAGCAACAGTGCCACAGACAAGAAAGCGGGAGGGATATATAATTAATGTGATCATTGAAAAAAAGCCATGTGATAGCATTACATCAATTATCAGCCTCTAATAATTCTGTCACCAAGTAAATGAAAGCATTTTATCAATTAGTGCCAATTGTTTCCCCAAAGCGAGCACTGAAAACTGCTGAAAACCAAATTGTAACTGCAGTAACACAGGAAGAAAGAGAGAGGAACGTAGGACAAGTCTGAAGACAGCTACCTCTTGTAGTGCAATGACAGTGACTGAAGTAGGCTTTGATGAAGGCAGCGATGAGATTTGTGGTGTAAAGTCTAGTCACAAGGAGAGCTGCAGGGAGTACTGTAGTGATTCGGTTTCAGGGGACAAAATTTAATTCCCTATCAGTCAGAAATGCCCTTTGGAACTGACCCAGCACACCTATAGATTGGCCCTATCAAGCTCTGACCTCAACCATCCAGCTCTGTTAAGCTTCAGTCCTGGTTAGAGGGGCACATGCAGTGTGGGCAATGGTGATGTTCTCTCTCTAAGTGATGGTGGCACAGATTTCTGCATCGGATTCACCCACCCAGGCTTCTCCAAAATTCACAGGCACAAAAATCTCCCTCATCCGCCTTCTAAGTAATGCTCCTGGCTCCCTCTGTTGTTCACCATTAGCTTGACGCAACTTCTGAATTGCAGTGGCTCAGTTGGAAAAGTTGATCATCATGATGAAATTCACACCTGCAGGGAGAAGTCGTCTTTGGGACCTTTGCTCTGACTGCTCCAGCCTTGTGTTAAGGCCACACAGGGCTGGGCATGTCTCAGGAGGAGAGGGCTGTGCAAGGCAGAGAGGTGCTGACTGGGAGTGAGATTTTGGGAATCCATAACCGCGTATCTAATGGACTTCACCTCCCACAGAAGGTTTGGAGGGTCTACAGCTGCTGCTCACTGATAAAGCCTGCAGTTATACATAAGAAAGGGATGGAGTGATGTTTTAACCTGCTGGTATGACTGCTACCCCTGCCGAGGCTTTATGCCCTGCATGAAGATGTTTGTGAGCACTCAGCAAGAAGCCATCTATTCCGAGGGATTTTCTTTCCTCCTCTCAGGATGAGAGGCTGGTATTTGACTTCATTATCTCCTAACTTAAAGTTCAGGCCATCTGGCATCCCAGTGTGCAAACAATCTTGTAAATTAAAGGGAAAAATATGGTCATCATTCCCTTATGGCTACAAACATGCAAGCTATTAAATAACTGGTGATGTGCAGAATTCACTTGGGAGGAAACAAAGTTGGTTCCCAACATCCCACCCCAGCAGATAAAACAGCATCTTATGAAGGAAGGTGACCTGAAATACAGCTGACCTTCTTCCTTCATGACACATTTTCCTTCACCAGCTCCTTGCACAAACTACTGGTCTTCCTGGAACTGGATAAAGTGCTGCTGATTTTGTGTCAGAGTCAGCCCTTTGAGGTCATTTCCAACAGGTTCCTTAGTCACAAGCTACATCTCCACAGAACTTTTTTCACTTCATTTTCTTTAACTAATCTGAAAAATTCTATTCATAAAACCTTTTAATTTACCACCCTCTTCACTCCTTTCTTGAAATCTTTCTTCATTTTTCACGAGAGTTCTATTTCTTCTAAGAGCGTTAGCAATTTCAAAACATATATGAAGATGAAAGATCCTTGCATGTCTTAAAAAATCTTAAAATGAGCTTTGGAACAATTAGATAAGAAAGCTCTCAAAACCTTACCCTCTCCCTCAGGACTGATCCATAATGAAGGAAATAATTAGCAAGATAGAATTTGAAAATGACATTCCATAAATATATGTTTTACTCCTGCTATGAGGAACCAGAGCCAAATAGGTAAAGGTCTGGAGAAGTGGAACAAGGCTAAGAACATACAGACAGATGAAAGTACAGAAGTCTTCCTCCAGAGGCAAAAATAAAATACTGTTGTAAGAAAGTAGTGAGCCCAAGGAAGACTGAGTCAAACATCTTCCTGAGTCCTGGGAGCTTCCTATAACTCCCTGACAGGAGGTTGCAGAGAGATAGAGGCTGGTTTCTTCTCCCAGGTAACATTGTTAAGACAAGAGTTAAGTGGACTCAAGTTGCTTCAGAGGGAATTTGGGTTGGATGTTAGGAAAATCTTCTCTGAAAGAGTGGTGATACACTGGCACAGGTTTCCCAGGGAGGTGGTGGAGTCACCATCCCTGGAGCTGTTTAAGGACCTGAGGGATATGATTTGGTGGGCATGGGGGGATGGGTTGGTGGTTGGACTTGGTGATATTAAAGATCTTTTCCAATCATAATGATTCTATACTAAAATAAAGAACAGCTCTGGGCCTACAAGTAAAAGGGAAGCTGAAAATGGGAGGGGTGAAGCATTTCATCTTTGCTGTGCAGTGTGGATACAAACATTCTCCTGAAAGTCCATGTGCTGAGCTCATCCTCCCACAGCTGGGTTCTGTTAACCTCTTCCTGGAGTGTTTGAGTTTGCATTGGGAATGGGGATGAGCTGTGGGCATTTCAGCAAAGCCAAGGTCTCTCTGTACCTCAGGCAGCAGTATGACAGTAGGAACTGTCATTCTGTGTAATTCCAAAAAGGTCACGCACGAGATTCACTCTTGTACTTTCTTCTCCATGTCTTTTGCAGGTTGGCAGGATCTTTCCTTTTTTCTTGGTAAGGCAATTTTTCAGCAGAGTACAGATTGTTTCTCAGCCTCATTCTTGTGTGTGGGAAACAAGCTTCAAAACAAGCTGGAAATTTTCAGTTTCTAGCAACTCTTTGAGTATGAATGAAAGATCTTCTCCAAAAAGGCGTTTTTCTGCTGGCACTTGTCTCAGGATGACATGGACCTGTCATCTCAGCTGATGATGAGACCTAAGTTCTCACCCCCTTGTTATTAGAGATTGGGTCACCAGAGGTGAAACCTTATTGTAACACTAGAACTGAGACCTAGCTCTGACTCCTGGCTGTCCAGCAGTCCTTTGCAGATTAGACTGGGAATTTACTTCCAGCTCAGCACTTAATTAAGACAGCCACAGTGTTGTTTGGAGTGAATAAAAGCAATACATGCACGGAGTATACAATACATGCAACTTGAACTCAACAAAGTTTTCAAAAGTGGACTGGTTCACTGACCCTTGCCATGCTCTAGGTGTAACTCCAGAGAAGGAGGAACATTGCTGTGAGTCTGTCTGGATTTTGTTGGGGTTGTAGGAGGTAATGTGGCATCCCTGTGGCCTGGGAGAAGCAAGGATGTCGCTGAGATTTCCCTCTCTGTTCTGACTCATCAGGAAGAACAGATGCAGCACTTATTACAACGCAATATTGCATGGGTTGGTGCCCTCTCATCAGCAGCTTCTTACTCACTGAACAGCATTTACATTACTGTGATCAGGCTCACCATATGACCAGAAGACACAAGTAGCTACAGTGGGATTCCACTGTAGTTCAACACTAGGCTTTCAACAGAGACTGTCCTCATGGTATGACTACTCCCAAAGAAGTCTGTACTTCCATTCTGTGTAACTGTGCCTCTCAGCTCTGCCTTACAGCAGGGTAGACTACAAGACTCACGTCCTTTGCACCATTCCCGCTATGGAGGATCATTACAGCTCCTCCTACCAACCTGCTGGTGAGGAGCATCCTTCGTCACCTTCTGGGACTGGCTGGAAACAATGACATGCAACTGGCAGGGTAACCCAAGTAGAATGTATTATTAGAGGCTGCATAGGACAGTGTAGGCCTTTCTCAGTGTCTACGAACTCTCAGACCTCTCTTCCTGCCACTGTTCTACACTTAGGATGCAGATCCAGAAAAGTCGCCAAAATGTTTGCTCTGTATCAGCCCAAGTTTTGTTTCCAGGATGTCTTCTCACCAGCCTGATGTGATAAGCATCTAGAGCAGTGGCACTGCTGTTGCTTTGCTGAGAACAAGCACACTCAGGTTGGAGCAGCTATACAAGGTAGTCCCCGCTGCACCACTCCAGAAACTCCCAGCACGTGCTCTGGAATTCAGTGTGCCTGGAAGTGCTCCTTGTGCAGCCAGGATAGGGAGAGGCCATGTAGCACAAGAAGCAGGTTGCAAGTGAGAATTTCCCTTCTCTCCATGAGATTAGCTATTCCTCTAAGTATTAAAATGTCTCTTTCTACTCAGCTATTGAATGTGTCATCAGTGACAGCAGGTACCAGGATTCTAATAAAGAGCTGCCCTGGGGGAATTGCCATTTCCCCTTTACTTCCCATTGAAAACTCGGGTACTTTAGGATTTCAGATCTGCAGTTGTCATATTTAGATGCAGCAGCTCCAGAGCTGCATGAGCAGAGGAGCTTCATTCTCTGGGCCTGACACTGTCTCCATCACCAGCCTGTAGTATCGGACACATATCTCAGGGAGCGTTCTGCATGGATTGCTAACTGTGCCGCTACCCTGGCTGCATACAAACCACCTTCCTGATAAACAGCAAATGAACCTGACATTTCTGCTGGTTGCGTGGGAGATAAAGCCCACCAGAGTGTGTGCTTGTTTCATAGTTTCTTGATGCTCTGATAGAGATTAATCAATCATGTCAACTCTGTGGCTTGCTCTGTAATTTAACCACTTGCAGTGTTTTGTGCTACTGCTATTTTCTGTCTGCTTAAAAGATCTTCTGCAGTGCAGGACACCCATAGCTTAATGCACTGACTGAGCTTTGAGGCATGAATTAATAATAATTTTAATACCTTTTTACTGGATTTCTGCCTTGCTGTCCATCTGACGGTGCCTTTCAACATGTTAATGACTTACACGCCACTGCAGCAGTGTGATCAGGCTGTTCCCAGCTGCTCAGCAATGCAGCTGATGTCATCTACACAGACTTGTGCAGGGCTTTTGACATGGTCCTACATCACATCCTTATCTCTAAATTGGATAAGGATTTGAAGGTGAGATTATCCTGTGGATATAGAATTGATGGGATGGTCATAGCCCGAGAGTTGTTGTCAACAGCAATATGTCCAGGTGGAGGCTGGTGACAAGTACTGTCCCCAAGGGGTCCATTTGGGGACTGATGCTCTTCAACATCTTTATCAATGACACAGACAGTGGGACTGAGTGCATCCTCATCAGTTTCCTGATGACACCAAGCAATATGGTGTAGCTGATATAACAGAAGGAAGGGATGCCATCCAGAGGGATCTGGAGAGCCTTGAGAAGTGGGCCCACATGAACCTAATGAGGTTCAACAAGGCTAAGTGCACAGTTGTGTCAGGGCAGTCCCAGACATGTACAGACTGGGAAATTAACTCCTACAGAGCAGCCCTGCAGAGAAGGATTTGGGGATTCTGGTGGATAAAAAGCTGAAGATGAGCCAGCAGGGTGATGCTGGAAGGCCAACTGTACCAACTGAGGAGTGGCAGAAGGGAGAATGAGAGAATCATCCCCTCTCTTCTGCCCCTGTAAGACACCATCTGAGCACTGTGTCCAGGCCTGGAGATCCCAGCAAAAGAAGGATGCAGAGCTGTTGGAGTTGGTTCAGAGGAAGGCCATGAGGATCCTCAGAGGCTGTTGGAACTGGGCTCGTTTATCTTGGAGAAGAGAAGGCTCTGGGAAACCTCATCGAAGCCTTCCAGTACTTGAGGGGAGCTTATAATCAAGAGAGACTGACTTTTTAAATTATCTGAGAGTGATAAAACAAGGAAGGATGGCTTTAAACAAAAAAGATTAGTTTAGATTGAGGTTAGGAGGAAATTCTTCACTCAGAGGGCAGTGAGGCCCCAGCACTGCTGCCCAGAGAAGTGTGGGTGCCCCATGCCTGGAGGTGCCCAAGAACATGGATGGGCCCTTGGCATCCTGAACGGGGGCAGGGGAGAGGGGAACAGCCAGCCCATGGTTCAGAACTAGATGATCTTTGAGGTGAATCCTCTTTGGAAAAAACATAACTTTTCATGCAGAACTGAACTTTTGGTCTTTGTAAATCCAGCAAGACAAAAGAGGGTGACAGAAGGAATGGCAACAAGGTGCTGGGCAACCAGCTCTGGGAAAGAACTACTGAGCCAGTCTGCACAGATGAGCTTAGGGATGAGTGAGCACTTCCTAGGAAATAGGGCAGGGTTTGTGCAGTCCTGAGACTGAAGGAAAATATAGCTCTGGCCTTTGTTCCTAGAACATCACAAATGACCTTCATGAAGACTTCCAGCTGAGTCTATGATATTTGCCTTCTCCTAGTGATTGAATTCCACAAAGAAATGACTCCTGTTTGCTGAGCCACAAGGAGATTTCTTCTTAGTCACGCTGGTTTGTGCTTCCAACACCAAATTTTTAGTTTCTTTCCATATTGACTGCACTGGCACCTACACTCATAGCACAGATTGGTGAGAAACATGCAAGAGAATAGCGCAGCCACAGTCCTCCCTCGCTGGGACTCCATGGTGTAGATAAAAAGGAAGCACTGTTTCAAAAATAGGATGATCAGTTCTTGACATAAAAAGGCACCCAGCTCTATCTCAGGTTGCACATTAAAATTATCCTTTCTTTCGCATTCCCTCCTCCTCATCAGAAAAATCTCACCCAGGCTATTTTGAAGCTTCAACGTGTCGCTTTTCATTCATATTTTTCAACGAACTACTAAAGTATCTGCACTTCTGAAGTTTCCTATCTGAAATGTGTGAACTGCTGTCTGATTTTCAGAGGGACGCTTCCATTTACCCTGTTTTGAGGTTAAGTAGTATGGAGAATGCCTGAGGCATTCATGGAACTGGAAATTTCACAGAACGAAGCAATGTGCATGAACATGTGGCAGTGAGCTCTGTGAACTACCTTGCAAACATTTATGATGTCCCCTGAGAGGATTGGGAGTGAAATCATTTATCTGCCTCTAACACAGGAAGAAAATACATATGGGAACAACTTGATTCCTTGGGGGGTCACAGTGGATGGGACTGAGCAGTGCCTGCAGGCCAGGAAATGGACAGGCTCAGGATACTATGACATCAGTAGATATTGCTTCCAGAGAGCATCAAGGACTCAGGTGGGAAATCGCATTAAAGCAAAATGCGTGATGTGGACTTGGGTTTCCTGTGCCCAGCAGGTCCCCCCACGACTTGGAAATCTGTAGGGCCGTAGAGGATCAGGTTGGCAGCCTAAATGAGGATTTGAAGAAATGAAAGACAGGAAACCCTCCTGCTCCCGAACCCCGACTAAATCTTTACTAAGAGCAGTCTGGATGAACACTGAAAACTTGAGTGAAGGAGAGAAATAAAATGGGGGACGAAACCCAGGAAAGCCTTGATGGGGAAAATGAGAGGAAAGGAGGAGCTGCCACACAGAAACACTGTGAGATGCTAGGCTCAAAGACCCCAGTGACCAAAGTCTTACTGGAAAATCTTCCCAGTGACTGAAGTCTTCACTGGAAAGACTGGATAGGTTTCTCCAGCTCTCTCTGTGCCTCTTGATAGTTTGTTAAGCAAGGGTTAAAATTTCAGCTCTCTAAAACACTTGAGGACATTTCTACACAGCATGGAAAAAAGGCAGGTGCCATTCCCTGGCACCAATCACTTTCCTTAAATATCATCATTCCCCATCTAATGCATAAAAACTCTTTTTAGCGATTTAAAAGGAATGGCTGAAATATGGGGCTATTTATGTTATAGTAGTCAGGTTCTAGAATGAGAAGTGTTGCAGAGAGATTGCATAGATGATAAGGCATGTAATCATCTTTAACCTTTCCTGCCTGTTAAGCTGGTTCATTTCCTTTCATTCATGTATCTGAATTACTTTTATGTAAATATATGCTTTTCTTGGCTTACTTTCATGCTTATTCCTTTTGTTTAAAAACAAAAGCAGCAATTAAAGAATGATAAAGATATTTCTAAGCAGATCAGACGCTGGCTTCCCTTTAAAAAGGAAAGTGTTATTCCTTTGTGTGATTTGAGTGATTTCAGCTACAATATCTCAGTGAGTGAAATAAGTGTTTTGCTAGCTACTCCAATTAAACTTGCTGAATTTCCTATTAAATTCCCAGCATTGCAGCTCTGGGGAACCAGGACAGTGATGGGATGAGTATGAATTTTGTGCAAGACAAGAGACAGTGAATTTAGCCCAGTGCTTTTCCCTACCACGTTCTCTGTATCTCTGGGGCTAAGGGAATTCCCACTGCTGTAAAGAGGTGGAAGCCTTGACTAAGGTGACAGCTCCAAGTCCTCTAGCAGTCAGCAGGAGGGAGGTGCTGGATCAGACCCAGCAGTGTTCCTGAGGGCTTCCATTGTCAGTGGTCATCAGTGCAGGGCTGAACTACCAGGGCTCTTGATTAAAGATTCTGTTAATCACTGATGGCTGCTCGGAAACTTTACTGTGCAGATGCATCCATCAGAAACCCTAAGCTTGCATTGTGACAGCAGGTTACAGCACGTATTCCCAGGAAGTGCTAGGAAGGCTTTAGTGAATGTAACTCACTCAGGACTGAGCAGATTCCCAGGTCAGCAGGACTAGCTCTGATTGCATTCTGTTACCATAAGGAGAACTTTTTCACTTAATCACTGAAGTTGCAGATGGGAATCAGCTGATCAGTACTGGTTTGTTCAATGACCAGAATACACCTATGTACAACAGGGAGTACTGTACCACTCAGAGTGCGAGCTACATAGCAAGGCTCTAGGCTGGGATGCCACCAAATGTTTCAGATATGTTTCAGTTCCCCTTATTCTAAATCTCAGCTCCTTTCTCTCTGTAATCCACGTGTCTCTGTTTCCTCTCTGTTATCAGCAGATAACAGATGTTCCTCAGGTCTAATATTACGTCTATTGTGTTTTGTGGATTTGATTAGGAAGCTACAATGCAAGAAATTCTCTACATGGACTCTCCCTGGGAAAGCAGGAATGCAGAGTATACAAAATTGTGAATGAGAGTGGAGGAAGTGAAGACAGATTATTCACATTTAGTCAAGAAGCAGGTGTGAGGGGCCACCCAAGGAAACTATCATTTCAGCAAGTTTAAAGAAAACAGAAGGAAGTATTTGTTCGTGCCGTGCCTTGTTAAACTGTGAATCTCATTAACATGGGAAGGGGGGAAAAATAAGACAAAAAAACAACACAGATTAGACTGGCAAAGAGTCACATAGCAGTAGCAGTCCAGCTACACTGTCAGCTATGGAAATCCCTGAACGTCTCATTACTGGGAACAGTAGGAGTGTGGAGACAAAGAAAATATCATTCTGTGCTTTCATGAGTTTTACACTTCATTTCTGATCTTCTTCTGTCCAAGAGGAGATATGGAATGGATGGCACTGGATAGGTCTACAGTAGGTATGTGGCCAAGGAGAACAACACTGGTGCTACAAGAAATCAGGGTGAGCTTACAACAAGGGAAAGGCTTTATGTAATACTTCAGAAAAAAACTTCTTCAGGTTTCTGAGTGGGTGCTTTGTGTTGACAGTAACAGATCTAAATTTGGTAGTAATTTTTATATAGAAGTCACAGACCTGAAATTAGCTTCTGCTCACCTTCTGGCCTATATGTGATCCACATTGCATTTTCCTAGAACAAGCTTGTAGAAATAGTAATGTGTTGATTATGTCTTGACATCCAGTTATGGGTTGGAGTGAAGACTTTTAGAGTTGAAAGATCTGAAGTGCCAGGTCTGTGCAAGCAGGCTGATGACAAGCCAGAACCATGCACAGAGTATATGTAGAGGTATGAAGGCACTGCTCAGAGAGAGTGACCTTATAGCAAACAGGGACTCCTTTGCCTCACGCCATCATCAGACAGTGCTGAAAGCAGGTGAACAAAGTGCCACCAACACAGTGCTTCCTGGTGTTTTGTTTTGGTCACTAAATCATCTCATCCAGTCAGTACTAGAACTATAGAGTCCTTTTGGGTGTTCAGATCACCCAACAGCTAGAAACCTGAAAAGACAAAATGGTATAGGGAAGCCTATTACTATTCCATAAAATGCATACAATGGTGGTCACTGAATAGTGGTGCTCCTCTTCTGCACAAGCACTTTTTCAACCTCAGCTCACCCACTCCCATAGGACTCCCTGGTGTGGATCCCCCCTCCAGCACTACAGGCTCCCATGGTTCTAACACACTTGGGGTAGAGGAAAATTAGGATAGTTCACTGCATGGTATGAATCATTGCTGTTGCCGCATAGGATATTCACAATAACCATTTTCTGATACTCTTCAGTAGTTAAGCCAAAGCCGCCTAATCAATACCTCCATCTGGGACTTGGTTAGGAGCTCATCAAGCCATGTGTTGTTATTGTTGCACAAGCCAATGTGGGCACTGTCATTTTTGTAGCAATAATCATTGAATATATGAATGGCTCCGGGATGTGAAGTAAATCACAGAGCAGTGATACAGACAAGTGGAGGTTAAAAAGAGTCTCAGAAGTGCTTAACAGATTCTGATCACTGAGATAGTACGATAGCAAAAAAAAAAAAGTTAAAAAAAACAAGTAGCAAGTAATTAAGGACTGTCATGATGGGGTGAACAAACAAAGGCAGGTTCCAGTGGCTGGCCTGCAATGGGGGCATGCAGATTTTAATCGATTTTGCATATCTTGGTACAGATTGACTTTTCTGACCACCAAAAGGCTTCCACTAACAGAACATTTGGGACTCACGCCTATCAACACTGCACAGATCATGCTTTGGCTGTGTGCTGAGCATCCCGTTACTCTTTGAGGCTGGGTTCATTTTCCTGAATGCCAAGCTACTGCCAGCAGTGTGCATAGTGAAAGAGCTGTTTCTGTTCCACTTGTCATTGTCCGTCTGTGTTTGTAATGGCCAGCACTGGGAGGGCAGGAAATGGGTGGAAAGCCAAACTCTGAGCAACAGACCCGAGTCCATTGCTACCCGCACTGCAGGAAACTGGCAGGGGAGGACCTGGTCAGAGAGAAGGGAGGGATGATTCCCTGTGCTGTAGTGACTCAGCAGCGATGGCTGGAAGAGAAGAGGGTGGAGCCAAGCTCACCGAAAGGTCAAGGCAAAATGAGTATAAACCCAAATACAGGAAATTTCACAAGAAAAGTTGCTGTTTTCATGGTTGTTCGTTAATTTGTCTGTTCTTCCTTTTTTTTTTTTTTTGCAGACCTGGTGGTAATCCTGCACTGAACCGTATGGTGGGACCAGGTGATTGCAGAGGTCCCTGTTGTGATGCTGTGGCTAGCTGGAGGGAGGGAGCTGCTAATAAGTACTGGCTGTCCTGAGTGAATGCTGAGTTTATCTTGAGTTTCTAAAAGAAAAAAAGCATGTTCTCCTCTCCCATGACATGTAACAGAAGACAGAGACCCACACTGGCCACTGGACCAAACTAGGATCAAACTCTCCCTTCCCCATTCCCTCTGATCTCCCAATTCCTTAAGATCAGTTACTACATTTATCATCAGACACTGGAGTTTCAGGATTTCAGTATGCAGTAACTTGCAGCTGTGATGCCAGTTAACACTTGTGAATTTTCCTAGTGGACTAAAGCCCTACTTGTCAGCCTGGACAAATGCCTGGAATGCTCTGTATATGAAGAAAGGAGGGAAGAAAGGAGGGAAGAAAGGAGGGAGGGAGAGAGGGAGGAAGGGAGGGAGGGAGGGAGGGAGGGAGGGAGGGAGGAAGGAAGGAAGGAAGGAAGGAAGGAAGGAAGGAAGGAAGGAAGGAAGGAAGGAAGGAAGGAAGGAAGGAAGGAAGGAAGGAAGGAAGGAAGGAAGGAAGGAAGGAAGGAAGGAAGGAAGGAAGGAAGGAAGGAAGGAAGGAAGGAAGGAAGGAAGGAAGGAGGGAAGGAAGGAAGGAGGGAAGGAAGGAAGGAAGGAAGGAAGGAAGGAAGGAAGGAAGGAAGGAAGGAAGGAAGGAAGGAAGGAAGGAAGGAAGGAAGGAAGGAAGGAAGGAAGGAAGGAAGGAAGGAAGGAAGGAAGGAAGGAAGGAAGGAAGGAAGGAAGGAAGGAAGGAAGGAAGGAAGGAAGGAAGGAAGGAAAAGAAAGAAAAAGAAAAAGAAAAAGAAAAAGAAAAAGAAAAAGAAAAAGAAAAAGAAAAAGAAAAAGAAAAAGAAAAAGAAAAAGAAAAAGAAAAAGAAGAAGAAAAAGAAAAAGAAGAAGAAAAAGAAAAAGAAGAAAAAGAAGAAGAAAAAAATAGTAAAAATCAATGCCCAGGAGGAGATGGAGGTGGGGCTATGGAAAGCTTCACATGCTTACCAAGCTCAGCTCCTGCTTAGATGCAGAGCCTCTAACCTAAATTAATAGATCCTCTGGGGTCTGCAAAACTGGGCTAATATTTTGCAAGAATAGCTCTCCCCTGCTTCTTGCCCTCCACTATGATGAAGACAAAATGCCTTCATTATTGCAGCATTTAACAGTGTGCAGTGTTTATGAAGGGGCTGGAGGATGTGAAGGAATCCAAGCCAATTACATTAATCTCATAGCAAATAAAGCTGCAAATATTTACCTTCACTATACTTTATCTCATTGGACAAGCTCTCGAATTAATCTAAATCCAGTCCTTTAACCTTGCTAGATGGATTGTTCCCTGACATCAGGAGGTCACCTAGACATTACAGCTAGTCTCCATGAGCGGACACCAGCTCATCTGTAAAATGCACATTGGATATATAAGCCTTATTTAAATATCTTTCATCTATTGTAATCCTAAGAGAAGTTTTCCCTGTCTCCATCTGGTCGCTCAGTTTTTCAGCGTGATAATGCAGTGCAGGAGGAATGCAGAATAACCCAATTAAATGAGTAATGAACAATAGGGGAATGTTCAGATTTCTTGCAAGCTGTATCACTTAACCACCATAAAGATTTTTTCTCACTACAACCCACTGATGTATGACACAGACAAAATTCCCTTTGCGATGACATGCCTCAGGAATTGCATACAAGCCTAGCCTGGGAAACTTCAGATTTGTGTTTTCATTTTTTCTTATGTGGCACCAAATGCAGTGCTTTTGGGTGGGGCTTCAGCAAATGTAAAACATCTAGGGTGTGAGCAACAAATGTGAGCACACTGGACAGAAGCACTTAGGTCATGCCAGGGACAGACCATGTTGGTCCATGGTATGGAACAACCAATTTATTTACTGTTCTCTCTACACCCTTCAGTTCTCTTTTCAATGACAACCCCTCCTCAGATTGCATTTCTTTCATGTTGCCACTACCTACAAACCCAATTATTTGAGCTCATTTTTGCCTGTTTGCCTACGATGTCCTTTGCATCCAGCCTACAAGAGTGGTAGTGGGTGTGCTCAGCCCTAGCAGTGCTTGGTAGAACAGACAGAAAGAAGCTATGCAGGTTTGGGGGGCACCTGCAAATAACATTCAGTAAATAAACCAAATATTATGTGTGATCACAGGTTCTCCTAACTGGCAGCCCACTAACTATGATTTTTCCCATTACCTTTTTTTGAACTCACAGCATAAGGTCTCAGGACTGATACCCTAACTTCCCTCTGCCTGAGCTGTTGGATTTGTTCTGGCTGTGATAACAGTGCAGGGATGGTGATTTGCCCTGGATTCACTCTGCTTTGGGACCAACCTCTGGCGAAGGTCTGGCAAAGCCATGGAGTGCCTAGTGACAAAGAACAGCCAGGGGCCAACAGGAAAATGCATACAAATAGCCAGAAGCAGACTCAAAACAGTGTGACACGGCCACCATCAGCACCAAACTCCCTCCACAGGATGACTAAGGATGCTGATGGTCTCTTGTAACATCTCATTCTCTCTTGGGAGAGGAGGGAACTGTTGCTTTTAGGATCCTGCATGAGATGGAAGGGATGAGTACAACCCCAGAAGACAGCAGTAAACACCTGGGAGCTTTTGCATAAATGTTTTTACTGTCTTATTAAGGTGGCTTTCATATCTCACATAATTTGGACAATTAGAATGTATAAAACATTACATGAAATGATAAATCCTGAGCTCCACATATATATAGTGCATAAATATATATACATTTGCCCATAAATCATTGTCTGAGTGTGATACAGCCCTGTTTCAAACTCCACAAATGTGTGCAGCTTCATGTATACTTTTGCCTGAAGCTTATTAACACTATTGTTTTGGAAGATGTTGCCTGAAAGTTGGGGAACATAAGAACTTGCTGGAAGTTTGGCTTTCCATCATGCTGTGCATATCATCCTACAGCCCCTGCAGGGTTTTGATTGATGCCGAGCCACTTTCAATCTCCAGATCTCAGGGATTGGCAGTTTATTTATTTATTTACCTTCCTCTCCCTACACCTGGGAAGAGCATTTTGCTTACGGAAGAACCAAAGCAGAAGAGGGGAAAAATAACTCTTCTGTATCTGCACAGAGGCAACACTTTTTCACTAGTTGATGGAGCAGTGGCACGTGGCACATCCAGTCATGATACGCTCTGCACACACAGACTGAGCTGAGATCTCAGTAGGCAGGAGACTGATACCTGAGCTCTTGGTAAGGTACACGTATGGAGGTCTCTACAAGAAATCAGGATGTCTGTGTTCTGAATAAAATACATTGTTTGAAGTAAGAGCTGGTGCTGGGGAGAGGGCATTTGGTCTCAGCAACCAAACACAAACTTTGCTTTTTCAGAAGCCCTCCTAAGTCCTGTGCATGATGAAGCACTGTCACAGCCTGGGGAGCTGGTGGAGTCACCATCCCTGGAGGTGAGCTTACAACAGGAATGATGTAGATGTGGTACTGAGGGATGTGGGTTAGTGGGCATGGTTGCTGGTTGGATCAGATGATGTTAGTGGTCTTTCCTACCTTAATGATTCTATGATTCTCTGGCTCTGTGATAGTGCCACTTTCCATTTAGACAAATAATAGTGAAACTTAGTAGATTTAAGTAAACAAATCCATTCTCTTCACATTTTCTATTCCACACTAGCTTATTTTCCTCATAAATTGAACTTACATCCCAGAAATCATACAAATTCCCTGAGCATCCTGGGAGTTTCATTGAAGTCTCACGTGAGAGACACAAAAAAAGCTTGTTAGTATTTTATTTTAGTATTATATATTGTTAGTTTTAGATGCGAACCGAGTTGGAGGAAAACAGCAATCTCCTGCTCAGTAATCATCCTGATCTACTCTTTCCTTGGCAGAGGGTACACATCCCAAAGCCCACCAGTCTCTGTGTACAGGGGGCACACAGTGGTGCCACCTGCTCTGAGAGCACACCATGGCCTGGAAGACACACACTGAGTGAGAAACTTGAGCTAGTGGCTGAGGAGCTGGCATAGGCTGTCCAGAGGAGGGATGCCTCATCTCTGTAGGTGTTCAAGGCCAGATTGGATGGGGTCCTGGGCAGCCTGATCAGGTGTCTGATTTAGTGACTGGAAGCTCTGCTGACAGCAAGGGAACTGGAACTTGATCTTTGAGGTCCCTTCCAATCCAAGACATTCTATGATTCTACCACTGACTCTATGACTCTAACTTATGGCATTTATCAAACTAAAAGAATTACTGTGAATCAGAGTTCACAGATATCTACACAGGTAAAGGACCTGTAGAATGGAGACACTTCTGTTGAGTAGAAAAAGGTGGTTGAGAAGCCTTTGGAACCTGAAATCACTCATTTCTACAAGTAGGATGTAAATGAATACAAGTGAATGGGGTGCAACTACGTACAAGTGAAGGAGGCTCATAGCTGGAACAAATAATCTGAGAACGTTGTTGAGTTTCCATCAGATGAAGCCTTTAAATCTAAACAGATATTCAAACTGTATCCCGATTCCAGCAAACTATAGCCCTGTAGATACTACAAGCAGAGATTACTCTGGCTGCTGTGCAGGGGCTCAGGCTAGATGGTGAGGGCTGTCCCCTTTGGAAAGTGTTTGGAACATGTCTGGAAATGTTGATCAAGCACAACTCCAGATGAAGCTACAGAGGTTCAGACAAAGCCAATCGTGGTGCAGCTCACCCAGCCCTGGTGACTCAAGGTCAGCCTGACAGCACACTGCTTTCTGGAAAGAGCATGGGGAGCTTCGAAGTATTTGACTTACTATTTTATTTACTTCCCTAGGGCACTGGGTGTGGACTTTGAACTAAATTGCAATCATCTCTCCCAGCTCTCCTCAGAGGTTTCAGTACAAGGTACTCTCTCTGAATTCATTTAGAGATTTAAAAACAGCTCTTCCACCATCCCAAGGTGACTGTGTCCTATTACCTTGCCTGAAGACCCAGGGGTCCCAGACACCCCAGGTCCCAGCATGTCTCTCAAGGTCTTGCAGTGTGTCCATTTGAGAAGAAGGTTCCCCATTTTATCATTAGCTATTTAGTGCTGTTGTCTGAGCATGACTACTAACAGAGAGATGCTGAAATGCCACATGCTGGAGCTGTTGAGTTTATCTTTTCATGCTCTGCTCATGAGCATCTGCCAGGAAGGCTTTGCCTCTTGGGTAGTTGCCTGGATGGCTGAGCATCCATCACACTACCTAAGGAGAAACCAGGGCTGCCAGTCCAATGACCAGAGCTGCAGCTATGCTAACTGAAGAGGATTTGTAAAACTGCTCAAGAATGCATGAGAAATGTCTAGATGTAACATATAACAGTGTGAGAAGTGACAAAAAAGAGACAGCCCTGTGAAGGTCAAGGGTAGATGTCGTGAGGAATAGCCCAACTTCACAGGTCACTGGGGGGAGTCTTGGGGGCTTTTGGGCAGCACAATCATTCAAAATCAACAGCATCAGTGTAACCATGCTGCCGAGAATTCCTAGGTAACTTGAGCAGAAAGACCAAATTTTGGTGCAGATGTTGCAAAACTGGTACTAATGGTGGATGTGTGAAGCATGGAAAAACTCTTTACTGGGAGAAGGCCAAGGTGAATGTATAAGGGTACAAACGTGGCAAAAAAAAGGATGCTTAAAATTAAAAATAATATATAATAGTGCAAAAGATGTGACTGATTCTATTCAGGGTGCCTGTCAGGCAGCACCTTGTTTGGCCATTCCAGAGCCAGCAAGTCTGTTCCTGTGGTCAGCAGGGTGGGATGCTTCACCTGGTTGGCAGGAAAATACCTGGATGGATGGGGCTCAGCATCTCAGTAGCACTGTGCTGCTGCATGTTCCAAGCCTGTTGGCACAGGCAGGTACCTGACACATCATAGCAGAGGTGTGATGACAGATTGCATGAGCAGAATTCCCCGAATATACCTGATACTTCATCATCATTTTAGAATAGCTCTTGCACTTCACTTCCCTCCTCTTGCAGGTGATCAGACAATATAAAGAAGGGGAAATGAGTTTTCAAAAATCACTCCCTGAATTTGTTTCCAGTCTCACTGACTTTAAGGATTACACGAGTGTAAAATCGCTGCCTGCTCGGGAGAAGTTTTGTGATTGATATCAGTGTGAGAATGATCTCCTCCCCCTGCCAGGATCGTACAGCCACAGCCATGGTGCCTCCCATATCTGCTGTATCTCATCATTCTCTGCTGAACTACTACATGAATGCAACTCGAAACAAAAGGGCACCCATGAAACTGGTATATCCATTTCTCTGCAGGTCTGAACACCCACCCCTTTGGCTCCAACAAGACATGGGGAAGGAGCTCTGAGAGGCAGCATTAGGAACTGGGGGTCCAGAGTTAAGGAGCAGAAAGCAGAAGACCTGCTCATGATTTTAAAAGCAGCTCTGCTAAGGTCAGTGGGGCTGTCAGGGTCCTGGATAGCTGCAGTACTTTGCAAGTGCTTTTGCAAAAAAAGTGTCAGAATCTGAAGGATCTTATTAATTCATCTCAGTTTTGCTGAACTATCTGTTTAAGGAAAAGAGAAGCAAACAAGCAATTCCAGATGAAATTTTTCATTTTGACATACTTCAAGGGAAATCATTTAGATTTTCATTCAGAGCTAGCTCGTTAGGAAACATCCTTCAATTGTCATTTAAAGAAAAATCCTGAATTGGAAACAAAACACATCGTTAAACACTCAACAAAAGGCTCCATCTGAAAGTGAGCAGCTGATTGCCTGCCTGCAAACAGGGACCCCATCCCAGTACATCACCCAGCTGTGCAGGAGTCCTGTTCTGCAACCCACCCAGGGCCATGATCCAGAAGCAGCACTGGCACTCAGTAAGAACCCCTCCGTGCAACTGTGTGGGCTTTAAGGATGTATCAGCATCCAAGAAGAGATTAAATACAACAGGGAAAATGCACGGAGCAATAACCAAGGCGGGACACTGTAATAAGCCTGGGTTCTGGGTCATTAATTCCTTGTTATCTGCCTTCATTCAAATGCAGGGCTGGTACATGCTGCTGCCCTGTATTTTACTGAATCCAAACCTTACCCTGAAGTTCCCACTTGTAGTTCACTTCAGAAGGCTTCTTGGTGCAGCACCTCCAATGAGCTGTGTGTTCTGTGGGGCTCCTTGTTTTTTTCTGTTTTTTCTGTTTTTTTTCTTGTTTTTTTCTGTTTTGTGGGTATAGGGGTGAAGCTATATGCCCAGGGCTGACTGCAACGGGCTGTGCCCAGATACTGCATGCTGAAAAATGGACAGACAGTCTGTATCATAGACAAGAGGGAATGGATTCAAGGTGCACAAGGGGAGGTTCAGGTTGGACATTAGGAAAAATTTCTTCTCCAAAACAGTGCTCAGGCACTGGAACAGGCTGCCCAGGGAGGTGGTGGAGTCAGCACCCTGGAGGTGTTCAGGGAACATTTAGGTGTTGTACTGAGGGACGTGGTTTAGTGGGGAAATATTGGTGAAGGGCAGATGGCGGACTGGATGACCTTGAAGGTCTTTTCCAACCTTGGTGATTCTATGATTCTATTATTTAGACTTCCACAGTGCAGGACAAGTGGGGATGCTGCTCTGCACCCAACAACAGAAATGTCTGGGACAAATTACACTCAGCTTTTCCCTGCAAGTCCATTCACGGATGTCAGTGAGGCATTTGCTGTGCAGGTGGGATTTGGGATGCATATGTGGGTGTGAGCTCTGCACATGGTAGCATGCCTGGAGTACCAATAAGCAGATGCTTTCATAGGAACTGGGGAAGTGAAATGGAATCACAGCTCTTCTGCCACCAAAGCTTAAGCAGAAGCTAATGAGTTAATGAGATCACACTGACCACTGACAGCAGCCGCTTTACCCACCCAGATCAGAAAAGATGCACTTTGTAGGATTTTAATTGCTACATAAAAAGCTGACTGAAATTCCACCTTCGTTACAGACGCTGCAGTCCGTGTATGCCATTTGCAGCATGTAGTTTGACCAGCTCTGCAACTGCCTCGTGCACACATAAAAAAAAATGCTCAATTTTAGAATGACTTTTGCTTTTCAACTGCCCAATATCTGTGTTTTATGTACCAAAAAATACAATTCATTGAACCACAATAAATATCCACGGATCCTAAGAGACCACAGACATTTAGATTTGACCAGATCTAGACAATGAATTTCAGTTCAGTATTGCAGTCCTATTTGTTTTGCTATTAATTCTTGTGAGGACAATTGATCAATTGTTTTAATTTTAAATCAGAGAGCTAATATCCCACTTTGGCTTCCCTTGTGGTCTTCCAGTTACTGCCTCTGAGAGTGAAAATCGCTTTTGTTTCTTTCCCTTTTCTGTAGTTAATTCAGCAGCCCCATATGAAGAATATCAGCTGCCCTTTCCCCATTAGATTGGAGACGATGCTGTTTCTTTACTTTTAATAATATTTATGAAGAAAAAATAATAAGAAGAAACCTGAACAGTAATGTGTAACTCTATGACCACTCCAAAGTCCAGGGTGTGCAGACTCACAAATGAGCACGAGGTTGGGCAGAACCGCTGTGAAAGGTTTGGAGAGGCTTTGAGTTCTTTACATAGCCATGGACTTGTCTTCCCATTACGGTAGCATTTCTACCGGCGTTGCTCACGGACTTGGGAATAAAGGTGTCTGAACACACTGTGTCTGTCTTCTGGAACCATCTGCTACTCTACCTCTCTCCACATCAAGCTTGTATGTACCTGGGGTTTCTCTGGCTGTCCTATGGCTGTCACTTCTCCATCTCAGGGTTGTCAGAGATCTGCCCTCCTCTTCCTCCTTCCTCCTCTTTTTGTTTTTGCATCTTAACCTTGCAGCAACCATCTCTCTCTGTATTTAGGCCCAAGTTCTGCCCCAAACCTCACCTCTTTAGATATGAAATTAGGGTCTTGATTGAGGGTGACCTGCCCTCGTCCCTGTTTCTCGTGAGCCTCCCAAAAGCCTTTCTTTGGAAGTTAGGTTGTTCAGCAGAAATACATGTGTTGAGGTTTGTTTGCTGTGTTCCTCTTTCAGAATCAATTACTCTTGCAACTCTCATTTGTTAGTAGATTTATTGGTTTGATTTCTTACTGCATAATGACATCCCCAGCTCTGGTATCTCCAAGCACCCAGAGTGGTGGCAAATTGCATTTGTAGTTTGTGGGTCAGAGGCTCCAGCTCAGATCCTGATGGCAGCTCAGGAAAGAGGTAAGTTGTGATTTCATTTTAAGTTCTGCAAATTAGCTGTGGTTCAGCCTGCCTCTTCCCTTGACACTTTTGGTCTACTCTAATTCCAGTCTCTGCAGATCTGCTCTGTTCCCACTGAAAAGCTTATTTTGTGAGCTTAATTTAACTTGACTCAATGCTCCATAGATCATTCTGCAGCCAGAGCACACTGTGCTCTGTGATCCTGCTGATCTGTACACGATAAACCAAGCCAGACCGGGTCATGGCTTGTGAGACCATCGGGAAGCCAGTGCTGCTGCAATCAGTGATCTTAACTTACTGGTTTGTGCTGTAATAGTTTAAGACATTGGTAAGACATTTTCATAGGAAAATGGCCTGGGATGGCTCTCACTGGGTCGGTCACCTATTTCACTGTCCTGCATCGAGACACTGATCTCTGTTAATCTTGACACATCAGCTTAGTCTGGACTTTAACACTCAGAGGGCTGCAGTTGGACTGCTTCAGTCAGATCTATTTCCCTGGTCTGTGTGCTAAATGAAGGGGTACAGCAGATGTGGGACTGGGAGGGCTTTGGCATTTCTATTTAAAAGATTATTCCACCATTTGAAAATAAGCTTTCATTCCAATTTTAGCAGAGTCCCAGCAGTCACCCTTCATCAGGAGTCACAGAATCACTGAGGTTGGAAAAGACCTGCACGATCATCCAGTACAACAGTCCATCAATAGTTCTCACTAAACCATGTTCCTCAACTCAACATCTAAATGCTCCTTAAATATCTCTGGGGTAGGGGACTACACCACCTCCCCAGACAGCCCATTTCAGCACCTGACCACTCTTTCGGAGAAGAAGTATTTCCTAGAATGCAGTGTGAATTTCCCCTGCTGCAGCTTGAAGTCATTCCCTCTAGTCCTATCACCAGTTACAAGAGTGAAGAGGCTGACTCCAGATCACCACAATCTGCCTTCACGTAGTTATAGAGAGCAATGTGGACTCCCCTCAACCTCCTCTTCTCCAGACTGCACAATCCCAGCTCCAAGGAACGATGCTGATGGTCCACAGAGCTCCAAGGGCAGCTGATAATCTTTAGGTCACAGCTTTGTGCTCCTGTCATCCACAGCGATCCCTTCTGAGAGCTATCTAGCACAGTTTGCTGCTCACCCAGTGGCTCACAGTGAGCTCCTTCCCTGCACCCATGGGCTCTGGCCCTCTCTCCCAGCCTAAGGATGCTGTGGCACATTGCTCTGTTTAAATCTGATTGCTTTGGAAGTCTGCATCTTCAAGCTGAACTCATGGCTTCTTTCCTGCCATGGCTTTTGGTTCCACACTCACAGCTGGCACTGCTTCCTTGCAGACTGGCAAAGGAGGGTGGCTTAGCAACGTTCTGGATGTCTGGGGTCCATCCCTGAAAGGCAGAGCTCTGATCTCTGGCTCCGGGTGGACAAGAGTGGCCACAGAAATACAGTTTGTAACAACCCCCATATATGACTCAGCTTTATATGCTGGCCATAAAAGCCACACTTACACATAGCACAAGGTCTGGGGTATGAATACACTGGACTGACACTTTCAGCTGCAGCCAAGGAAAGGCTGGACCAAGTAGTTTCAACCTCTGTAGATCCTCCTTCAGAAGACAAAGAGATACATCAACGAGGTCCTTATGCTGCTTGCGCACAGCTGTCTGCACTGTCCCCCCTGGGGGCACAAGGAAGAAGCAGTGAGCAATCCAAAGCTATGCTGGATGTGTCTGGGGGATGCAGACTACATCCCTGTCTACCTAAAGGGGCTGTGTGGACTTGCTTGGCTTTGTAAATTCTTCATCAAAGAACTGAGCGCATTTGGCAAATGTGCTTCTTGCTCCTCTGTCTGTCCCACCCACTGCTCCAGCTCACGCCAAACGCTGTCACCAGGTTTGGAAAGCTGACACAGGATCTGAAGTCTTGAAGGGGTGGACAAAGGAAAAACCTGGTTATCTAATGGACTGTGGGATAAGGACAAGCTAATCACATCCATCTTCCTCCCTGACAGCCCAGTGAATGCTTGGTGCAAATGGGAAGTGATGAGGACAGAAAGCAATGACGGAAGCCCTGAACACAACAGAGATGCTGCTGAGGGTGACAGCTGCTTTCCTCTGCCCCCAGAACTGAAAGCTTTCTACAGCAGTGTGTATTTATCATAACTCACAGCACATAGAAATGGGAAAGGGGCCCAGGGCAGGAGACGAGCTCTCAGTTTGTCTGCACTGCACGGTCCTGCAGGCGGGAAGGTGGAAGAGATGAGATAGAGAGGAGATGTATCGTCTGCTGGGCTCTCTCTTTCTGTGTCATTAATCAGCTTCTCTTTGCAGGTCATTTGTATACAGTAGAACTTAAAGCAAAACAAAGCCTGTGGAATGATTTGTGCTCTTATGAATTCTTAATTCAAGCAGGACAGCAGATAATGTCCCTCAAAATGTTTCTGCTGTGCTTTACAGCAGTCACCAATTAATTACTGCAGGGATGGTGTTTCAGGGCCACCTCCTCCCCTAGATAAATATGTCCAGTGACAGAGAAAGTTCTTATTCCACACACATAGCACACAGGGACAGCTCTGCACTGGAAAAACAACTTTGTCTACTGTAGGAAAGGGATTCTGACACCAGGAATGATGTAGGCACTGTGCAATACTTTCTGCTCAGGAGAACTGTGTAGCTTGCCCTGCAGGCTGGGATCTGTGCTGGTGGGAAGCAGTGGTGATGTTGCGTCTAAAGGCAGGTTCCCAGCAGAGCTAAACATGCACATTTGCAATTAGCAGAGCTCTAGGAAAGTTCAGCTCCAACCAAGGCATCCAAATATCGAGTAGGTTTCCCCATGTCCTACAAAAGGCCTTGTTACAGCTATTAATGTCTGGCAGTAACTCCACCTGTATTACCCTTGGAGTCAATACACATTTGTCATTATCTCAAAGCTCAACAGAAACTAAAGTCTCTGGTTACTCTTACATCTGTTTATTTAATACCAACACTTTCAGGGTGCCCAGCTCCTGGAAATCGATGAAACAATGCAGATAGTGGGCATTGGTCTGACTGCTTTCAACCTTTTAAGACAGGTATGGAAATCTATCTGCAGTTTCCCCTGTAACCGTTTTTTCTTAAGCAAAACACATGAAAGAAAAAAAATAAAAGAAAAAAAAAAAAAGAAAGGGAAAGAGAAAGAAAGATTCTACAGTGATTCTAGCATGTAATTCTCTTTAAACCAGTTCTAGACTGAAAGACTTGCTACTCTGGGATTTTATAGGTATTTCTTTGAGATACAAATAGGGATTGACGAATAACCCCTCCCTGCCCTGCAGCTGGTTGCCCACAGACTCAGTGCCTTTGAAATTTTTCAGGTGAACAAAGGCTGACTGCAGTCCAGGGCCGTCATTGAATGCAGAGGATTTGGGATCAGAACTGCAAGGAGAATGATGACCATGAATTACAATATGTACCACCCGAAAATTCACTCCCTCTCCTAGCCTGCCTCCTCTCTGGTGCTCAGTGCTTGTGGATGAATTACATAAGCCTCCCAGAACTCTTTGGTGGTTTATCAGTGCATCTGCTTTGCAACACAGTAAATTGCAAAACGGAGAGGTCAAACCCATAAGTTTTCTCCAGAGCAACATGCAGATTACTGGGAGATGCAAGAGAAGTGCCCAGGGGTCCTGACTCACTTCCAAATGAGAAGAACGAAATAATGAATGGAAAGAATCAAGATCATAATAAATCTTGCTCTGAAGTCTTTAATAATTAAGATTTATTGTAAATCCATCACAAAGAAACATTACATGGAGCCACCAAATAGGTCAGGTTAATTACATCATCTGAAAATGGTGTGATACCTCGAGCTGTCATAAAAAAAAGTAATCAAATCTCCTAGGAGTGAGAGATGACTTTTTTAATTAGTTGAGCACTAAAATCTCTGTGCTAACACCTCACAGTGTTCTTCTAGCTTAGCTAGACAAAATATGACATTTACAAGGTATGTAGCAAATAGGACTGCTTATCTGTGTGCCAGTTTGCATCCTACACGGTTAGCCCTGCGTGATGTAACAAAAAACCTCTTTGCTAGACCTACAGGCTCAGTGCAAAAGACATTTGCATTGAGCACCTTCCCCCATTCTGCTCTGTATGTGCAGCCTGTGACTTCCATTCCACATTCTGTACTAAAGCTGGCATGCTAAAAAGAATCAGAGAATCTGATTTTGCCGGATCTCAAAGCCCATTCAGCTCTAACATCCTGCCATGGGGAGGGACATCCCCAGGAGATCACGCTGCCCAGGGCCTCATCCATGAGGAAATGAAGCATGCACAGCTTCTCTGGACAAACTGTTCCAGTGCCCTACCACCATCACAGGAATTTCAATATCTAACCTAAATCTACCATCCTTCTGTTGAAAACATAATCCCCTTGTCCGATCTCCACACACCCTAGGGTAGAGTCTGTGCCCATCTTTCTCAGAGGCCTCCTGTAAGTACTGTAAGGCATCAGTAAGGTCTCCCTAGTCTTCCGTTTTCTAAGCTGAATAACCCCAAGCTTTCCCCAAGAATGTAACCACCTTTAATATCAGCCAGCATTGGTTCAGGAGTTGGGAAGGAGAGCTGGGAGGTATCCTCAGCCCTTCCTATGACTCTCTGGCTGATGCTGGGGAAGGCTCTTAGCCACTCCTCACCTCATTCTGCAGCTCCAGTGCTGGAAACCCCCATGTTTTCAGCTCACATTCCCTCTGCCTCCCAGATTCTCCCCAACCCTCCATTTTCAGTAAAATCCCAAAGCTCACAGTTTCCTTGCACTTACCAAACCAAGGAGGATATGATCCATGCTCTAGGGATGCCAAGCTGAGGCGACACAGTCCACAGCTATGGATGTGCCAAAGACGTAGCTCCATTTATACGTCCAGCTGATGCAGTTTTATCATTAGATACCAATGGGAGCATATCCAAAGCTTGCTTTAAACAGAAACACTCCCATAGATTGCAACTGTGCTTGGGCTCAGTCACAGTTCCCCTTTCCGAGTCCCCTTTGGCTTTTTTTTTTTTTTTCAACTGAAGCCATCTGTACAGGGTTTGCCAAAAATAGTTTTCGAAGGGAAATCATCTTTCCAAAAGGAACAAATATTTCCCTTGAAGAACTGAATTCTTTTCAAAACATTCTCCTAGTAGGTTTTATGTTTTGAAACCCAAAGCATTTTTCAGTTCTCAAAACAGGATTTTTTCCCCCTTTTCACCCCAAAATACTCTTCTCATAGGAACCGTTGGTATATTATTACAATATCTTATCCTCCTTGTCTGTGAAGCATCAGCGACGATCTGTATTACTGAGTTATATTAAAACATCTATTTATATTTTCCCACTTGAAGCACATGGTATTTTTACCAGCCCCACTGCGCATCCCCCAGCAGCAATCCCAGAACACTTGCACTCTCGATAACACTGGCAAGATGCTAATAGTGTCACTGAGGTTTTTGCACCCAGAGAAGGTATGTTTAAAGCTTTGGTAATTTCTTTGAGCTCCACAGACTAATAACTGCCAGGCAGGAGAGCTGTGAGTCACCAAGGCACCTAATTCTGTGACCTGCACAAGCACCTGGAGGAGGCAAAGGTTATTTAAGAAAGCAACATTTCTCCTTTCTGGTTAAATTCAGTATCTTTGTGTTGCTTTGCCAGTCAATGTGTAGTTGTCTAAAGAGTGCAGACTGTGACATATGAAAGTGGTAGGTGTTATTACTAAGCATATTAAACTGACAAGAAAAACACAGGGCTCAGAGACGGCTGAAAGGCACTTTGAAGTCTCACCAAGAAAAACAAGCTTGAGATGTAATCCTTGACCCAGGCTTGTGCAAACGAAAGTCCAAGGAGAGATGAGGTTCATGCTGTAAAAGACAGCCAGAGAGGAGGATTGGGCGGCTGTACCGAAGTTGAGTTTTGAAAAAAAAAAAGTTGAAACTTAAGAGTGCTCTGAGAAAATAAATGAAATAAAAAAATCACTTTCTATATATAAACCCGGAGAGGGAAAATGCTGGGGAGGGAGAAGATCCAGCAGACAAACTTGGCACTGGAACAAGAAGTGTACGCTAGCTGTGAATAAATTCAGGCTGGGAAATTGAAGGAAGTTTTCAGCCATCAAAGGAACAAAATCCCGGCCGAGGCTTTGACGAGGAGGAGGAGGAAGAGAAGTATGTGGGTGTAAGATGAAGGGCAAGAGAAAGGCATTGTGAGAGAAAGTTGTTTCCTGGGAACACAGAGAACCTGTGCTCCTGGTCCAGCAGAGTGACTGCATCCCCAGGGCTGAGAACAGCACCATCTGCAACTGTAGGGCACCCTGCTAGTGCTGGACATGAAGGGAGCCTGCAGGAAAGCTGGGGAAGGGGCTTTTATAGGGGCATGTAGTGACAGGATGAGGGGAAATGGCTTTAAATTAGAAGAGGGTCAATTTAGATTAGATACTGCCCAGAGAGGTTGTGGATAACCCCTTCCTAGAAGCACTCAAGGCCAGGCTGGATGGGGCTGTGAGCAACCTGGTTTAGTGGGAAGTGTCCCTGTCTATAGCAGGGGGTTGGAACCAGATGATCTGAAAGGTCCTTTCCAACCCAACCCATTCTATGATTCTATGATCCTACTATTCTATGACATGGATGTGAACTCAGAGTGATGTGCCCACAGCAGCTCGCCCATCCCTCCCCCATCACCTCCCTCAAAGGCTGATGTGACATTTCTTCCCTGGCATTTCATTTCCTTTATCTGCTGGGTCAAGGAGCACTTTGGTAAGTTCACAGCAGTTCTGGTTGCTGCTGTTTTGAGCTCATTCTAACGACATCAGCGTGCCACAGCGAAAAGCCTGACTGCTGAATTCCAGACAGAGATTGAGAGGTTTCTCCAAAAATGAGGCCTCTGGCTTATGGTGTGAGCTCTGCCTTCAGGAGTGCTGCTTCAGTTTCATATTTGCATTTGTCACACGGGATTCTGGAACAGTGGATTTTTTAGTTACTTATTTTTTTATTGTTGGAGGATGTTAGGAAAAAGGTTAACAAGAAAATCATTTTGCTGTGATCTGAAACTTTTTTTTTGTTTTAATCACGGACAGATGAAAAAGCAGAAGATGTCCAGGGTCAAATGAGACACGTACAGACTTCTTTCTTTAGGAATTTAAAACTAACTTAGGATTGAAATATTTCAACTGAAAAATGTGACTGTTTTTCAAAACAGACAAAAGGAAACAGTTTTCTCAGCACTCCCCTACACCAGTCCTGGTCTATCAGACTGCATTGCCTGACCACTGTCATTTTTCTCCACTAAAATACATTTGTACAAAGCGTTCTCCTAGCTCTTCAAAATCATTTTGTACAACTTCAACACAACTCTTCCATTCTATGGGAGAATCTATGGGAGCACAGAGTGATCCTATGTTCCTCTTTAATCCTTTCTACCCTCCATATGACTGGGGAGAACTCCAAGCAAGAGGGCAACCTCTCTCTAACATCTGCCGATGCCAATAGGGAAAGCGACACAAGAAGCACATCAGAAGATCCAGAAGGTAACACTGGAGATGTGAAATCAAGCTGCTCTACCTGGGGAACCTATTCGAGGTAACAGGTGGAAGAATGCAGCTATGGGATCTCCAGAAATGGTGGGTGAAGCAGTATGTGGAGGATATGTTGGTCCAAAAATGCCCATTCAGTGCTCACAGAGATACAGAACATTACTGAGTTGGTCCATTGCAGATGGAGATTGGGTTTCTTTGGACATGTCAATTATGGACATGATGGGATGGTTCTCTTAGATATACAGCAGAGCAGAACCAAATTCCAATCCTGAAAACCATGTCCACAGATCACAGAGAAAACCAAGCCTATCACCAAGTGAGTTTGGAAGTGGCTGATTCATTTAATTTTCAATGATATGAAATCTATGCCTGGCTTCTGAAAACTCTTTTATTTCAAACAGTTTTTGCTTTGAGACCGAAAATGAAATTGGAATTAAAATATTGGAAATAAGAAGTGAAGTGAGCATTTTGAAAAGAGACTGAAAGAAATGTTTGTGTAACAGTCAGCAAGAGACAGTGCTTGGCTCTTAGCTCAACCACACTGCTAAGGCTCACGCAGAGCCTGGTATTTGAGACTAGGTTAAATAAACCCCAGAAATAATGCTAGATGTTCACCATGGGACTGGTGAAACATGTTGCTTTTCTGCATAAGAAAAGACTCCTATTCAAATGTGCAGGCATTCTTCAGCTCAATTTACTGGTACAAATTGGACAGCTCAGAGTCAGAGCGAATGCAGAAAACGTTTTCTTATATGCAAATGGAGATCAATTTTGTTTTAAATGGAAGCATCTATAATAGTTGGAAATTAGCAAATGTTTCTAGATCCTTGATAAAAGCAAAAAACAAAAAACAAACAAAAAAAAAAAAACACCAAAAAAACACATTAATCTAATCTTCCCAGATGAAAATGACATTAATTGAAAGTCTGATTCTATTCTCTAATGAGTTTTCCTGTTGCACTGTAATTAATAACTACTTACACCTAAGATAAGTCGGTATCCTTTTAAATTAGGTCTCTACTTACAAATACGTTCACATCTTTAACTAGTTCTTCACGATGCCATGCACTGTCCTCCCAGTGACTGTCAAGGTCTCACTAGCAGACCCTTGCTGGATGCTGTAGCAGCTGGTGGGCCGGATGCTGTCACATGCACACTAAGAGCTGAGCTCACCCTCTACCTGAAGCCCTCTGAAAGCCAAGACCCGATGGAACATCTTCATGGTGACTCAAACACAGCAGATCTTACTGTCCTACAATGGGGCGTATTTCACAATCCCACTGAGCCTCAGTATTTGCCCAAAACCTGCCATGTGTTTTCAGTGCCAGGCAGGGTGGATGGAGGCAGACGTGCCAACCGCAAGGCACCCAGGCTTGTCCATCTGCTGTTTTCCTTTGGGCTACGTCCAAGTCATCCCAAGGATGCTCTTGAGGGCAATAAAGTGGATGGTCTTGAGCCACACTTGACCTCTTAACTTGGCTGGAGGCTGCTCTAAGCGTCCAGCACACACCAAACTTGGATGCCTTCTGAGACTCTATAAATAAGGCTTCAAGGATAGTTTTTTCCCCTTGCTCCTGGTAAAGACAGAAAGCCAAGGGAATGCAAACACTGCAAACTGACATGAGGATGCACCTCCCTGCACAGGGCTCTGTCACTGCTCCCACTAATGCAACAGACACCCACAGCCAGGGGTGGTGCTTACAGCATCGAGCGTCCACACGTGCTGCAGGAATCAGGCCAGTTCCCATCAAAGTCAAGCTGATTATTTTAATTAGCTTTGTTTCCTTCCAGCCCCCTGACTCTTTACTCCGCTCATTATGGTAACTGATTTGAATGTTAAATTGTTAACCTCAATCACAACCCAATTAAAAAGTCCACCATAAAATACAGTGGTTTTGCCATCTTGACTCAAAATAATTAATGCAAGTGATAGAAAAATAATTCCCACTCCCACTCATTATGCCTGTCTGGGGAATGTGGCACAGATGTGGGGACCATTTGTCAATTGGGATTGTCACCTACTACTGGTACTGCCCTTTCTGCATCCCCACAGACATCATGGACATTGGGGAGCCCTGAGAAAAGAGGAGAGGGAGCTGGAGAGGGGGTCACTTGAGTTTCATTATGCCTCTAATGATTCCAAGAGGGAAGCAGACTTCTTCACTGCAAAAACCCTGGAGGCTAATGCTTCAACAGGAACATCATGGAAAGCCTGAAAGCCTCATGCAGAAGCTGAATGGGGGCTGCTCTTCCAGCCCTGGGAGAAGGTTGGCATCAAGTCCTTGGTGGAAAATGACTTTAAATTAAGAAATGTTTTCTTTTCTTTTTTTTTTTTTTTTCATTGCTCCAAAAACCTGACCAGAGTTGCATTCTAGTGTTACAAAGCATTAGGATCAGATTTTCCTTCCTTCTGCCACAGCAAGAAGAGAGTTAAAGAAAAATTATTTGCAATTGGACAATCCTTCATCCCAGGGACTGAAGGCTTTTTCTAAAATGCAACTTGCTGTGGCCTTGGGCTAAACCTAGAAGGACTTCTGTCTGCCAGTTCCTCCAGATCAGCCTTTCTCTCCTTCCACTATCCAGAAACCTCCTCAAATTTCCCTGCCCAGAAACATCCCTCAGCCATCAGTTTTCCTCACTGTGACAGCTCAGAAACCCACCACGAAGCTTTTTGGAATGCAGCTCGTATCAAAATCCCTTATCCCCACCACCACGCACGCACACACACTCACGCTCCTCTATTTACAGACTGCAAATTGCCTTTGCTGCATGCACACACACAAATCTCAGCACAGCAGGGACATGGGTGCGCTGTCAGAGGAGCAGCAAGGAATGCTGCTGGTCGCCATCGGTGTGTTGATAGCTAGGGTGATGCTGCAGCTTATTCTCCAGTCTGCAAAGCTAGGGAAGTGCTATATAAAACGCCGGGCATGGATGTGTGCCAGGAGGTAGTAAACAAACCGGGAGCTCTGTTTTTCCTCTGGCTTTCACTCCAGAGCCTTGTCTGTCTGTGGAGGAGAGTGCCCGGCTGCACCGGGCAGATTTTTCAGATTCTAAAACCAGTACTTTTATTTATGTTTTGGTGATGGGGAGGAGGAGGAATAATTAACCCTGCTTTGCAGAGAGCCGGGTGAGCAGCAGGGAGCTGCATGGACTCTGGATTCAGGCCAAAGGCAGTAAATGGCACGAGAGCAAAGTTCAGAGCTGCCTTCAAACCTCTTTCACATAATGAAAGCATGAAAGCAGATTCACACGATGGATGAACATGAAAAGCCAAACATATCGATCACTTCGTACATCGCTGGCAACCAGCTGTTCTGGCAGCAGTCTTACAAGGGCTCTGCTGCAGTCAGACACGAGATAATGAGGAGCAAGCAGAGGAGCCTGGACCGGGTGGGTTTTATTCCCAGGGAGAAGCCCTGCTTGTCCCAGCGTCACCTGCGCTGCTCTGATGCTGCTCACAGTGACCGTGTTTTCTAGATGGTGGACTCTGTCCAGCAAACGCGCTTGCTGTGTGCCTGCAACCTGCTGCACAGAGGCAGAGAAGCAGTGGCAGTGCTGCAGGGAGCACCAGGACGGCAGAGCAGCCTGAAGGGCTCAACCATCCCAACCCTCTGCCTCCCTTGGGCTCTGCTCCACGACTCCTGAGGCAGGTGGTGCTCAAGGTAAGACGGCGTTTCACGTTCGTTCTTCTCCATGCAATTAGGCAGAAAGAGGCCTCTGCACAGGCAGGGCTGGCAGACAGGAGAGGCAGCAGCACGGGGCTGCCTGCAGCACACAGGCACACAGTGGTGCTGAGGCTGCCGTGGGCAGGGATGCTGGGTGGAGAGCTGGGGACAACAAGAGCTTTGACCTCCACCATTTTCTCTGCCTCCTCATGCCGTTCCCTGTCTCAGCCCAAATACTCTTGCTTTGCACATCGGACGCTTACCAGCTCCCCTCCCAAAAACAGCAGCCCTTGGGGATGCTCCAGGACTATGCCCCATCCACCTTCCCAAACCTGGGAATCTGGAATCCATGAGGAGGTGGTGACCTCCAACTGTCCCTGAGCAGTGAGTGCGTGCTTGCAGCCCAGAAAACCAACTGTACCCTGGGCTGCATCAACAGAGGGCTGTCAGTGTGCAGGGAGGGGACTGGCCCCCTCTGCTCTGCCCCTGTGAGGCCTCATCTGGAGCCCCCAGCACAGGAAAGATGAGGAACCATTGCAGCAGGACCAGAGAAGGGTGACAAAGATGCTCAGAGGGCAGTAGCTCCTCTCTTATTAAAGCAGATTGAGAAAGATGATCTTGTTTAGCTTGGAGAAGACAAGGTACTGGGGACACCTCAATGCAATCTTCCAGAACTCAAATGGAGCTTATAAGCAGGAGGGGGACCAATTTTTTACATGGTCTGAGCGTGACAGGACATGGGGGAACATTTTTAAACTAAAAGAGGGGAGAATGAGAATAGATGTTAGGAAGAAATTCCTTACTCAGAGGGCAGTGAGGCCCTGGCACTGCTGCCCAGAGAAGTGAGGGTACCCCAATCCTGGAGGTGCCCAAGGCCATGGATGGGCCCTGGGCAGCCTGAGCTGGGGACAGGGGGCAACCCACACAGAGTAGGGGGTTGGAGCTCAACAATCTTTAATATCCCTTCCGACCCAAGCCATTCTATGATTCTTTGATTGTCCTCTGGGAGACGATTCAAGAGTTCAAGAGACACCAGAATGAGGGAGGTACACAGGACATGCCCACTTGAAAGCTCCCCAGGAAGGAGACCTTGGTTTACCGGTGGCCAAAGCACCAAGCTCTGCACTCAGTGCTGCAGCCCATGGATGATGGGCTAGGCACTGAAAGGCCCGGAGAGGGCCCAGCAGCTTTCCCCATGCGAACCATCTTTTCAAAGTATCTTTTGGTCCATTTATCTGTGAAACTGCTGAGATAGAGAAGGAAAAGCACAGCTCCCGTGGCATGGCTCCTGCCTGGGTGCCCAAGCCTTTCCTTAGAAACAACAAAATAGAGATGAAAATAAGACAGTGCAGCATATCTCATCCTCCACACCAAGGGCTTTGGCTAAGCCCTTGTCCCCTGAACTGCCTTTTGTAGACTTTCCACCCCTTCCTTGACCTTCCACTGCAAATGCAGGTCTTCTTTGGGACCCATCCTTGCTCATCTGACCTGACTCCTGACCCGCGGGGATGCTTCACAGCTGACTATCCATTCCCTCTTTGTACCCTTCATCAAAGCTTCTATTACTCTCTGTTGCTCAAGTAAGGGTTAACAGAGCCTCTGTATCATCCTGATTCCGTTCTCATGTGGGTCCATATAGTTTCTGATGGGGAAAATGTGTGACCTGCGTGTCCAGGTCCTCAGGACTCCAGGCAGCTGCACTGGAAAGTGTGTTATGACTCCATGGGCACAAAACACCCTTTTCTTAAATGCTCTTCTATGTCCTCACCATGCCTGGGTTTGAGATATCTTTTTATTTCGTGGCAAAAAAAAATAAAAATGGAAGGAGATCGATATCAGAGTTTGCAGGGAAAGATGGCTTTGTGTTTAAATAACTGGATGCTGTTTTGAAAACGAAGGTCCTGCCTCTTTGCCAGCATTTCTATGTGGTGTCAGGAGAAACCACATCTTGCTCTGGTTACTCGTTTCCTGTTTTTTAGGTTTTTGGATTTATCCTCCAGTTCTTTTCTGCTTTCAGCTCTGCCTCAACTGACACTGTATTTACACCCCAGCAACTCTAGACACAGAATAGGTTTCTTCTTCTCTCGTAGATGCTCACTTTCCCCCCATTAATTATACAGACTGTCTAAACCATTCAAGCAACTAACTACCTGACAGTAAAGGCAGCAAGACATATTTTACCCGGTGTGCCAATTTGGGAAGATTTTTATGTTGTTTTGCGGTGTTTGGTTTTTTTTTTTTTAACTTTCATACTCCGCAGCCTTATTGTCCCTTCCTGTCACTAAATCATTATCACTTCTACGCCAGGGTCTTCCAACTCACAGAGTACAGTTCACTGAACACCACAAAGCTCAAAAAAGCCCAACAAACCAACCCCAAACCTGAATAAAAAGGATGTTCAGAATTCAGGTCCAGAGCTGGAAGATTTTAAATGCAGCAGAACTGCAGCTCATATGAACTGAGCGTTCTGTGAGCAGAGCTCATGTTTGATTTGTTATTTATCAGCGGCCAGTCTCAGTGCTACAGATACATTCAACAACAACCATGGAGGACTTTAGGAGAGCAGGGAAGTCAGGAGAGGCAGCATACAGGAAGGGCAGTTCTGTAGTGTGCTACACTATCCCTTCATAACAAAAAACTCTCTGCTGTTTACAACTGCTCAAACCCTTTGCTAATGTCATGTGTAGGATTAGGTCCAGAGGGAATTATTATTTTCATGATTCCCTTATTTTCGTTCCCTTTTTTTATATGTTACATCTGTAGAATCTGTGAACAGTAATTGGTCTTGATTAATTTGCCACAATATTGTGCACTTCTGAATGTGCCCAAATGTATTTCATTCACAGATGCTCAGAAAGAAGGGTGCAGAAACATAAAAGGTAAAGAGATAAAATGAATCCTGGGAGAAATGCCTTACGAAGTTTCAGAAATTATGCTTTCCAAAATAAGAAACTGAGAATTAAGATTGAGGCCATGCCTTAGCTCTGTCTCCTGATGTCTTAAAGGATGGTGCCTCATTATTTTGATACATTTGTGTGCCAGTTTAATGTGCTGTGCAATGCAACTTCCATTATTTGTGCCATCTAATGTAAGGTAAATTACAGCATCCTGTTTTGGGTTTCCTTGAACTTCCATTAGTAAAGGAGCCCAAGAGAACATGTCATGCTAGAAGACTATCAATTCCTATAGACTTTTCTAAACTCTCTAATGAGACTGATAGTAAATCAAGGACTAGTTTTGCTGTGAAGAAGACCCATGCATTTGATAACCTTAGCTAGTTTCAGTTATTGACATAAACATGGAAAGTAACGGAAACTGGATGTCTCTTTATAATCTCAAGAGTGAAAGGCTCAACAGCAAAATACTTCATTTTTGTATCAGGATTCAGAACTATTCTATATTCAGGAATGTACAAATTATGAAACTCTGAAATGTATGCATTACAACAGAAACCAAGTGGATTTGCATAATTAAAAGAGAACTGTGCCTCTGTTCCACTAACATGTTTTAGAAACGCCTGGCTGGGAAGTAATCTGGATTTACGTCTTGTAGCACTAGGAGGTGATGGGATGTCTGAGCACCTGATAGATACATCTGGAAAATCTGCCCCCGTACATGGCTCTGTCTGAATTAGATGAAAGCACAAAGCTGGGAGCAAGGATCAGGAAGAAACATCTCAGTGGTCTTCTTTCAACCTTTCGAGTGTGAGACTCCTGAAAGACCTAGTTAAACAGTTAAAACGGCCATTGTGTGAAATGGAGAGAGCAAAGATGAGGATCACAAAGGCATGTGATAAATCTACCTCCGCAAGGTCACACACCACATATCTGCACTTTGTGCAGATACCACATGGATCACTGCAGGGACAAAAAGAAGAGGATGTAAGCTTCATTCTTTTTCTTGCCTATCCCTGGCTAAGTAAATTTTTTAGCAATTGGTCATTTCCTCTCTCCAATGAAGACTGCATAAGAGAAAGAGTTAATGCATAATGATGCCATATGAGCTAACAGAATATGCCCGTTCCAGCAGAGGCTTATGAGCAGCTTCTGATGCCACATGGGAACCTCACTGGCTTTTCAGACTCAAAGGGACTTTGCTTAAGTTCCTTTCCAAAGGAAACGGCTTCAGCTCATTATTTGCAGACAGCATCTGTCACTTTTCTATGCCAGTGGATGCTGATCGTCCTCAAAGAACATTGTACAAATGTGCAGACTGCTGTGTGTTGAAAAAGGACTGCTATTATATCAATTTTCCACTTGAAAGCAGCAATAACAGCAAATAAAGCCAGAGCCACATGACTCTGTTGGATCTGGGGCACTTTCACTGAGGCATTCACCCTAAGTGAAAGACAAGAAACTAAACAGGAAGGTGTGGACTGTTGCAATGCTGTCAGTGCATTCCTGAATACCCCCTGGTAGTTCTGTGAGATGTGTAAATGGGTGCTTGTGGCACTGGTGGACAAAGCTGACCTGAGGAGATCTCATGTGTGTCCTCATTTGGACCTGCTGAAGGAGCTTCTGCACACCGCAGCATTGGAGGGTCACATGCCATTGGGTTCCATCCAAGCTATCCTGGAGCAAAAGCTGCTACAAAGTGCAGATTCTGTGATCTTTGGAGCATTTGAGGTGCCTACGAGATCAGGAAGAGCTGCATAGATCAGCTCCTTTGCTAGGTCTGTTCAAGAGATATTAGCTGTTCCTTGTCTTCTCATCAGCAAGCACAGCAGATACGTGGAAGCTGCAGAGAGACAGAGTGCCAGTTCATCCATCCATCCCTCCATCCATCTCGTTATGCAGGCGAGTAGCACTTTGTTAGCTGGGTTCTGCTGCTGCACACATCCACCTGCCACCTCGAATGCTGGCTGTAACGTGGGAAGCTCCAGGTTCCCTCTTGTCAGGGGCTGTATCCCCCAACCATTCAGACTCATTCTCTCCCCTGCCTTGTACAACTGACAATGCACAGGTTTCTAGTGAGCCTGACGTAGTGTTCTTTTGTTAACCAGAATGTCTGGCACAAGCTGATTTTTTTTTTGGAGATGTACAAGCAACATTTGTCTATAGCAAGTAGAGAACAGTGGATGAATCAGCAACCAGTTACTGCCCTCTGTCTCCTCGCAGTTGCAGCTGTACCTGGCCATACGCTGTGGCAGTGCTGGATGACAAGCATTTGCCATCAGCCCTGTGTGAGGACAGGGCACTTAAGGACAGTTACCATCCCTCCTTCAAGATTCATGGCAGGCCTGTGACTCTGGGACATGAAGATGCATTAATTGCATGGCTGCTGCCATGATGATCAGTGAGGAGAACAGGGGTCTCCTGGATGTCACAGGTGAAGTGAAGTGACCTCCCCCTCAAGAGCCGAAGCAAATGGAGAAACAAGTGGAAAATGTCAAGCAGCAGGCATGCATTGCCATTTCTTGACTTCTCTTACCATGGCCACTGTGCCACATGAGCCGTATTCTCTAAAATCTCCAGGAGAATCTGGAAGGCTACCTTAAAGACTTAAGGTACAGCTGGAGATAATGGCAAATGTGCCCCTAATTTTACAAGAAGATTCTGCTGTTAGTAACTTGTTAATTTGATCTATCGCATCTGCATGTGTAGCACCCCAGGTCTACCCCTGAACTTACATACGATGGACTTTTGAGCAGCTGTAGAACAGGTAAATATCATGATTTTAGCTGCTGCTTCTCCCCAAGTCTGGGCAAAGAATGAATTCTGATGAGAAAGAAATTACAAAAGAATCACACAAAATGCCCTGTTTGCAAGAAGCTTAGAGAAGACCAAGATGCAGTATCAAATTAAAAGGGATAATTTCTGTCATGCCCTGCGGAGTAAAGGAAGCTAGACTGAAGGAATGTGCTCAAATTCCTCCCTGGGTTTTACCAATGATGTCAAAAAGCTGATGTTCTGAAAAGTGTCATCTGTGGATGACCCAGATAGCAAACCTGGCAGCTGCTCTCAGGGTATCGCTGTTGGTTGTCGGAGCTACGGCCAACAAATATTTCCAATTTTCATTTTAAAGGACAGTGTTTCAGACCCAGTGGACTTACATTTTAAAGCACCTGTAGAATATTTTGAGGAGGTGACTTTGATCAAAATTTGAATATTGTATTTGAGCATTCATGCCCAGAACACATTTCATAAAACATTTCAAATGCATTCGTTCATTCAGAAAAGCACCTTTAAATATCTAAATGTTTTTTGAGTCTTCTAAATGTCTGTTTCCATTCTATCATGGCAAGTTTTCTTCCATTTATTATTTTTTGCTTAACCTTTTGGGTGAAAATGTTGTCATTCTCCACGGGCTTCTGCAGCATTCTAATAGGAAGCAGCAGATTTTGAGAATGCATATGGATTTCAGGGAACAGTAATTCCTTCTGTGTTTTACTGGAATACAAACAGCTACTTCAGACGCCGCCTGTCCCTCAAAAGGATTGAGGTTTAGAATTAGATGAGAATTTGAAAAATACAGCCTGATTCTTAGCTCATTGTAACTAGTAGGACTTGCGTTACCAACTTGAGTGGGAAAAAATGAAGACTGGTGTCAACAGGACCTCACACCAGAGCAATGAGCTGGAACAGCAGCATTACCAGATCAGCATCTTTTGTCCCAACAGGTTAGCTGACATCACACCTGAAGAACACCTTTAGCAGCTCTCCAGCAGGTCCTTGTGTTGCAAAGCCGTGCAGTTACATGTGATGCTCTCAGCAGGTAATCCCAGATTTCTCTGAGACAGTGCTTTAGCAGTCTTACTGCGTGCCACGATTTGATATTGAGGTGAAACAAATCCTTTCTGGATCTTTGCTCCTTGAAGCGGGGTGTCAGCAGTGGCAGACTGAGCAGTCACCACTCGCAGCTAATTTACTTGAGCAAGGTTTTGAAATAACTTTGTGACAACCTCCTAATGAAAGCAGGGACAGTGCTGTTCTGAGAAGTCTAATTGATTGCAAATGTCCAGCGCTTCCCAGTCCCAGGGAAAGCATTGCAAGAGCCATAAATAAGCACTGTAGCTCAGGGCTCATATATCATTTTAAACATTCACCTTTCGGAAAAGATGGGAAATGGCAAAATAAACAGAGGTTCTAATTCTGGTGGTTTAGCCACACCAGATTTATTAAATAAAGATGTGGAGAAAAGTCCACATCTCTTGCAAAGACAATATGTATGGTATAAAAGGATGAGTGAGCAGGGTGTATATGTGTGGGTCTGCATGCATGTGGTTTGGGAGAAATGAAGAAAACAGGGTGGAAGCATGGAGCTGTGTAGGATCTGGCACTGGCACAGGCATTAAGAACATTGGGAGTCCTACCAATGCTTCAGCAAGTCTACTGGAATGACCTTGAACATCCCTAGGAGCACAGATACACTACTGAAGCTTCTTGAAGACAAAGATAATGCTGCTATGTCTTTTCTAATTAGATTTTTAAGTGCTTCAGGGTGAGGACTGACTTTTCACCGGGGATACAACAGCATCCAGCAGAATGAAGCTCTGAAGCACGACAGAGCATCTGACTTTATTATTTGAATAATGACCAAATCATAAATAGCATAATAATAAGATGAAAATGATAGGATGGAACAAGAAGTAACACTAGTAATATGATAATAGCAATAATTACAACCATGTTATTTGTTATAATTATCTGACTGTGTTCAGCAGGTCTGATCAGTGGGTCGAGCTCAGCACAGTTATGTGTCCAAATGTACCAGGTTATGGCACCCATGTATGTGGGGCCCCAGGGAGGAGCAGGGTGCTGGGGAGGTCCATCTGTGTGCAACTTGTCCCCAAATGGCTGTGTGTAGTTGGATGTATCAGTGTCACAGCTCTGGATAGGAAAGGGTCAGATTCTGGTGTCTGAATCAGAGGTGTGGGTGACTCAAGGGCCCACCTGGGGATCCTTCCACTAAGTCCACATCACCTCTCCAAGGGGACCAATCTAAAGAAGTAATTTAAGGCTTTTTGGTTGCAGTGAATGGAAATGGGCACTTTCAAGGCTAATTCATCAGATATAAGTGTGTCTGAACTTAGGCTATGTGCCTAACATGCCTCCTGTGCAACCTGGAGCAATGGTAATCTTTTTTTTTTGTTCCTGCACTGGCATGCCATAGTATCATCCAACTCTTTCTTCAGTATAACTCTGATCCTACTGAAGTACGATTAACCTATAATAACAATAATTATAAACAAAACCTTCCTTAGATAAGTACTGAGCAATCCTGCCCTCTGGCTTCATTTGAAGAATGCCTTTTAAGCTTCATGTTGGCAGTAGATAAAATAATCTGCTTCCAATCTGTGAGCACCAGCTGCAGTGTATATCTACCACTGCAGAGGTTGGTTGATCACTGATGCAGGCAGCAACCTAGCACAGCTGGAAAGTGTGGAATAATATCAGGTTTGATATTATGAATAAATTCTTCTCAGAGAGAGTGGCAATGGATTGGAATGGGCTGCCCAGGGAGGTGGGGGAGTCCCCATCCCCAGAGGTGTCCAAGAACAGGGTAGATGTGGTACTGAGGGAAGTGGTTTAGTGGGCATGGTGGGGATGGACTGACGGTTGGACTTGGTGATCTTAGCAGTTTTTTCTAAGCATAATGATTCTATGATTCTATGAACTGAGAGTAATTTCCTGAAATGCCCCTTGTGCAACTTTGGGCAATGGTAATCTTTTTTTTTTTTTTTTGCACTGGCATGTCATGGTATCACTCAACACATGAACAGTGATGGGAAGTCTCCTGAGATAGTTCCCCTTCTGTAGAGGCTGGGAGTTGCTTTTTTCATGTTGAACTACTGGAAACAACAAAGTGTCACCCACAAACATCCCTCTGTGAAACTCACAGCCAGCCACAGCTTTATTCCTGTTATTTTATTTTGGATTTTTAGATGAAAAGGGGTTATCTTAAAAAACTGGGAGACAATGAGAAATTTTCAAAAGACTCTAGCTGCCTTGGCACTTCTTACTGTTCTTGTAAGAGATGGCAGTAAGGTGTATTCTGTTAACTGTAATGGGTGGGAATATGGCACTTGCTTCTTCAGTACAGATCTTCCAAAATCTTCTAGCACTTGCTCTTTGCTGGAGAAAATGGGAACAGCTGGAGGTGGAACTGTCTCCTCGCCAAGAGCCTGAAGGTGCTTCAGTGCCAAGTGCCACTGTCATGGGGGGGATGTGACTGATGTAGCAGCATTAGAGATGTTGTATTTGCATGGATGCTTCTCAGACTTGCTGTGGAGTGTCTGCCAGCAGTAGTTTTCCCCACACAAATCTCATGAGGAATCAAGGATAAGGCTAGCAAAACCATGACCCATAGATTCCATTAAAAGGAATATTTTTAGGGGGCAGATTTTCAATCATTTTTACCAAGAGAAACTCACATAAAGTCAGCGTGATGGCTGCCTGGGCAGAAAATGGGACATAAAATCAGCTGGACTGTATCCTAGGCTGGCAAAAGTACATTTGTCCTCCACACCTCCATGGAGCAGGCATGAATCTTCATTTACATGCAGCTCCTCCACTAAGAAGCCCAGCATTTACTGCAAAGTATATGTACACGTGGATGCACATTTAGTTAGCCTTTTGTTCTCTGTTCCTACACTGAGCACACACCGCCTTCAGACCAGTCCATCAAAGATTTGTAGTCTCTACTTGGAGACCACTAACAGTTAAACTTGCTGAACTTATGACGGTATCCCTTATTGGGCTGATAGCTCCCTGGCTGCACAAGAAGAGAGGAACTGGGGCAGACGAGCAGTCTGTGCTGGAGTTCTGTAGGGAAAAGGCTACACTTGAAGCCTGGGAAGTTGGGAAGTAAAATCATGCATGATACAGAAAATACTATGGACAGGCATCCTTTTTCATCCAAAAATAAACCGAGTCTTTGATGAAATATATTCTTTTTTTTTTTTTTTTTCAGAAGTGTGTTTTAAATGGAAATTAGGAGCTTTTACATCCAGAACTTGTTCTGTTCTCAGTGGTTTTATTCCCCATGTTTTCCAGCTTTGTAATTTTATTCAGAAAGCTGCATTTGTTTTGTGCTTGTGTGCACACGTGTATTTGGGAATAACTGATGCTGTCTAACTGCTGTTGTTCATACTGTTAACCTCCTTCACAGAACTACAAGATTGACATAAATATGTTTTTGCTCAATTTTAAATCAGGTTGACCGAAAATTACTATGGAGCAAAGATAGCTTTGGGACTAAACAGAATGATGTCTTTGGAAATGGAGAACATGCTGGTTACGTTAGTAGATGGATTCCCTGACAGGAGCTTAAACAGAGCACTTAAGAACTGTCTTCAGCATCTTATTGTCTCTGATGAAATCATGATTCAGACTACCAGAGCAGTATCTCAAGTACATGAACCCTCAGGGAGAAGAACTGGCTCCAAGGACAGCATTTTGATGCATAGGTTAGCAGTGAATTCAGGTTTAATTAGCTTGTCTCTGCCAACTTAAAACATATCATCAAATAAGATTACAAGTAAGAGGTAAAGACAGTCATGCTCAGGTTTACAACTTGGGCCACAGGCAAGAGTGACTACAAAAAAATAAATGCCTCAGTCAGATGTAGCCAGGGCAGGGATCACCCCCTCCCTCCCTCCTCTCAAAATAATGTACCCACCAGGGAGATGCCTACTTGAACCATAACAAAGACATTTGTCATGAGCACAGTGTATTAACTACTGGGTCAAATTAGAATCATAGAACCACCAAGGCTTGAAAAGACCTCCAGACTCATCCAGACCAACCATCCACCTATCACCAATATCTCACAATAAACCATGCCCCTCAGTACAACATCTAACCAGGCTCTACCACAGGTCACTCCTTCTCTCTTTCTTTTCTTTTTTTTTTTTTTTTAGGGCTTCATACAGCTCTGCTGTGGTCTCAGCTGCTGGCAGATGCCTGAGGCTCACTGGTCTTTCTTGGGCTCTCCTTCCAGCCCACAGAATGATGGTGTTCATCTTCAGACTTCAGTTTTCAAGCTATGTTTTTCAAGTCATAGTTCCAATGTTTTTTTGGAGGATTGCAGCCCCAAGAGAATGAACCATGCAGAGCTAGATAAAGAGTTTACAAAGTGCATCAGCACTGCCAAGTACTTGCTGCAAGGCACTTCACAAATTCCTGCTATTCCAAGAAATCCATGCAGCTAGTAAATGTCCACACATATATCATCTAGATGTAAAAACAAAACAAAACAAAACAAAACAAAACAAAACAAAACAAAACAAAACAAAGCAAAAAACAACAACAATAAAAACAATTTCAATGCCCTTTAGAGCAAATAATATACCGCAGCAGAATTCAACCCATGGTACAAAAAGATTATGAGAAACCACTGTGTATAGCTCCATGCTTTCCTGTATGGTGGATGGGAATACCTGAAGAACAGATTCCCCCAGTTATGATAGCCAAGGCCTAAATCTGAGTTTCCCTGGCATTCTAGGATTGTTACAGCCTGTTTCAAAGTGGCAACGACATTGGAAACTTGAATTTCTCAGGCAAACTTTCCCAAAGGGTTTATTACTACTGTTATTATTATTGTTGTCATTATTATTATTTACCCAGATAAATATTTCATCCTTTCCCAAGTAAAAATTAGCAAGAAAACGGTTCGCTTGTATTTTAACAACTTCACCTGTCTGTTTTGAAGCAGGGGATTGATGCCCTGTAGGGGACTCGGTAGGAGTGTCTCTTCTACTACTTTTTAGTGTTACATGAAACTGGAAAGTGGGTCTGAAATTCTAGGAGCAGAGCTATAAAAGCTCTCACACCTACAGCTGAAGGCAATGAGTGCCAGAAATGCAAGCAGAAGTATTTTGTGCAGGAACTGCAGTACTTGACATAGAGAAAAGATTCAGTGAAGGGAACTCAGCTGATAAAACAGGCAGGAGTACATGAGAATGTTTAGAGTGAAAATCTCTAATTTGGCATAAGTAAATTGTCTGTAGTGACAACTTTGGCTTTAATCTCAGTAGACCTATCTGGCTGTAATAAAAATACCACTTCTTCTCTTAAAAATGGTGTGAAAGAAAGTGAAAAATACCATGGGGGAATTAATATGCTCAGATCATCCTAGAAAAGGCCATGAGGAAACTGATATTTTTGTATTCAGTGCAGAGCATGGACAATGTGCAGTAAAGCATGCCTGGCACCACAAATACGTGGAGAGCCTAATGAGATACTGAGCAGGTACCCAATCAGAAATAGCATCGGTCTTGTGCCCAGGATGAGACCAGAGCTGTGTGCAACCATGTAAAACCTCAATCAGAATATTACATATAAATGAGCCCAACTCACAGTTGCCTTAGTTCTGTCACTCGCACTCAGAATTATGACCTTGATATTTTTTTAATGCGGTGATTGAGGGTGAAAAAAATGGCATGGTCAAGCCTCTGTGCACCTTCACCTAGTTTCACAGCAGAGACTGGAAATGTCTGCTTTTAAAAGCTGAGATGTTACTCCTTGACTACAAAGAGCACCTTGCTGTTGACAAGTAGCACGTCCAGTTGGGTTTATGGAAACTCCAGGTTCAGATTTTGCTTTTAGGAACCATCAACACCTGACTTCCCAGACTGAATACTGACAGCCTGCTGTTCAACCAGACCCCCAGCAGCCCTGCTACCACACGGCAATAGGGGAGGTGGAATAAAGAGCTCAAAAATGATTGCTTTAACTTCTGGGGATGACTTTCATTGCATAAGGAAGGTGATATGAAAGCTTCTTCCTCTTCAAAGGATCAAAAGGAAGTGTGGAAATAAACTGGGCCTTGTTCTTTTTATTTTTTTTTTTTGTCTGAGATAAGTCAAACAGGTAAGATCATCAGGGCAGTCTTCAGTTGAAGACAGGACTTCCCATGCTCCTTTGATCCTGATTTCTTTAGGACATTTTTAGTAAGTAATCGTATTTTTTATCAGTCATATTTTGGTTTGGTAATTCTTTTCATTTTAAGGAAAGTTAGTAGCAAATACAAGTTTCCAGGCTCGTCATTTCATGGAAAAAAAACAGGAAGAACATCAATAAAAAGTGAAGAAAGTCACTCAGGCTGTTGCTTATTCTCCTCACCTTTCCTTAAATTGTCAGTCAAGACTTGCCATTGGCATTGAAAGGGATGCTTGATCAATTTTAGCACCTTCTCCAAGTGGAAGTAGCAGGCAATGTACTTGGCCAGGTTGCTTTGCCATGACCCAGCAATGCCCTCCAAGCATCCTGGCTTTCAAACTATCCTGGCTGTCATCTTATTGCTCATTTTGAATGACGATATTAATAGAAATTATGTTAATTTCACCATCAAATGCAATTAAATCAGACTAAAGAGCACCTAGTGAAATTTGCAATAGTGCTCTGAAAATGCAACCAGATGCTCTTCTCACCTTAAGCTATCTAATGTATTGGAAATTTCATTACTTTGACCCACCTGTATTTACTGCCATTAAGCCCAGGCATTAAATGCTTCTGAAGATGAGATAAAGGAGAAGAGCCCCCTACACTGCCTATAAGGACATGGCTAACTCCAGGGACATGCTGTTTTACTTAACAGTGCTGTGAGTCTCTTCGTGTGTACGGTAAGTTGCATTGTGCCTGTCAGTCCAACATAAAGTTCAGGACATGGTGTATGATGGAGAGGGGCTATGTGTCAAGGTTTTCTTTGTTCTTTCGTACTTTGACACTGGGTCTTCTTTCCTCGAGGTACTGCTCATACAAAGGGACAGAAGGCCTCTGGATGCCTGTCTCACCCCAAAAACACCACTCTGTATGTAGCTGCCCATCATCACCCAGTCATGAAGTCCTGTTGTTTCTTGTGGACCAAATGGGATATAACTACCAATTTTTCTTACAGGTTTCACTGAACACATGGCTAATGCCAGGTAATACAGGTTCTGCTGAAAACCTAATGCTGAACATTACAACTCCTGTACGGCTTGGGCTAGATTTTCATCTGTACACTTCAGAGGTAGTCACATAGCTAAGTGACATTGAACTGAGAAATCTATAAAGTGGAATGTCTTTGTTATCCATCTCATGCAAGTGCTAATGTCATCTTTAGCTCTTATTCGTGCCAATTAGCCAAAACCCCATGGAGGAGGACTAGATATATAATTCCAGCTGGAGCTAATGCGTCATGTGTGGCTGCTGCCACAGGTCCTCGGCTCAGACTCATCACTCATCCAACTAGTCACAGAGGTGCTCTGGCAGTGCCATCCGCATGATGCTGATTTAGTCCCTTTGGTCAGCTGAAGCTGGTAATAAATCAAGTCCATAATGAGGTGAAGTTGCTGTTGGAACATGCTATAACTACATCAACATTCCAAAAGGCATTATTAGGTAAAATAGCTGCTTGATATCTAGTAATCTTGCTGAGAGCCTTTCTAATTGGTTTACTTATTGGATGAGCTTGCATGATTTAAATATACGGAAGCTTTGTTGATGGGAGTGAATTTTTCCAATACATTTATAAGAGCATTGGGATAACAGTCCATAGCAGCACTCAGGACAGATCCTTGATCTCCTGTGACAAGGGGTACTTCATAGGAGGGATTCTGCACTCATGCCCCGCTTTTTTCTTGAAAATAAATCCCAAAGGTGGGTACTTATCAATACTACACAATTCCCTTCCCCTTCACCAAAACAGGGCAGCCCCAATATATACAAAGCCCACTTTGTATCACACTGGATTAAAGGCTAGTAATCCCATTGCTGTCTAGAGGATTTATATGCCTTGATTGCCAGTGATACCTCTAGAATCCAAATAACGGAAATTTTTCTAAACGCTTTCACACTGATTTTGCCTACAGCATCCTCCAGCAAACCTCCTTTTTCCTGCTTTTCAGCCCACATGTTTCTCTCCTAATTTATTTCAGTTCCTGATTACATCTGCCTGGATCATTCTATACGTTATTTAAGTATGACATTTATTGTTGAATAAGCCCTACTTGTACATGCAGTCATCACTCAACCATACTAATGAGAGGCTAACTACAATTTGTAAGCTGCTGCTGCTCTTTCAACTCTGTAATTACATCACTGATATTCAACCTTTTTTTGCCCTGTGAGCCACAAGGCCTATTATGTGGTCACTAAGGAGCTGAATGGCTTCTTCACAAAATGGGAGTACTTCTGAACAGGCGCCAAACAGTTGGAGGACATATGGCCTCAGGCCTATTGACATTTCCTTTGCTCTGAAATAGCAATGATTATCTCCCCCCCCCCCCCCCCCAAGTGTTCTGGAGCCCGTGTTTTTCTCAGAAGCTCTTCAGAGTGCCACTGGAGTTCCTGAGATCTGCAAAACGGTATAAGATGAGGAAGATCAGTACCACTGACCATGGGTTTTCTACCACCCTCTTTACTTAAGACCCATGGGATGTTCCCACTTTTCATGAACCTACAGCCAGAGGACAACTGGCCCTTGGTCAGGCCTTGCCCACGGAGAAGTAGGTGGCAAAAGGCATCATCCAGCCACTATAGAAAGCTCGTCAAGGAAAGACAAATCCTTTGCCAGCATCCCACAAAGGCTTGGGGAGAGCATGCTGAGAAAGGAGACTTTTTGTGTCCTTACCCCTCGTGTGAGGCTTCAGTCACATTTTTGTTCCCAGCTTCCAGTGTAGATGCAGTTAACATGGCCTGTTCTCCATGGTATGCTTACTAGGAGAGTGAGGAGAGATGGAGCCAATGCTGGCCTTTTTTGGTGCTCTTTTACAGCTATTTCTGTTATCTGAAATGCTGCAGTGCATCATTGTCTGTTGATTGCAGCCTTCTGCCCAGGTGTTTTCTCTTGACCAGTCAGCACCCATCTCTAAGAAAATCTGAATTAATTGTGTGAAGGATTTCACCAGACTGAGATATCCAGAAACATTCAACAGAAATCAAGACAGAGTAGGGCTGATTCTGATCCCAAGCAGTTTGAGGTGGCAAAGATTTCAAGGCTTGATGGATTTTATGGCTCTTTACCCCAAGGAAGGGGAAAATCTGTGACTACACTCTTTCTACCACAGACCTAACACTTCATCAGCACAAAACTCATGCAGAAGGTGCCATTCGTTCTCTCAAGCAATTCTTTCTTTGACCTCCAAGGATATTCTGTACCTTCTTTATGAACCTAAGATATCCACCATTTTTGATGCAATTCCTGGTGTCGTGCCCACTGCTGTTGATACCTTCTGCCTGCAATATTGAAGCACGTGCTGAGGGGTAAATGAGACTTACCAGGTGACTGCTGCCAGGACAACTGTTCATCCCTTTCCCAAGCACTGACACTACACGTGACTGCTTCCTCTACCTTGCTGCTCTCCATGGCTTTTCAGCAGAGTTGGCGGAGGTGTGGAATACTTATCAGTTAACTCTGTTGACACAGTAAGGGGATGTGATCCAGATCCACTGACTGAATACAAGTATGACTGTTAATCGCTTCTTCCCCTCAAGGCAGAGCCCTTTTTAGCTAACACCATGCCACCTCCCCAACAAACTCTGTGATAACAGTAGTAGTAGTAGAAATAATAGCAGAAACAACAACGATGAATAATACCTCTCTAATCTCTCTTTTAGAATACAGTGTTAGGCTCATAAGTAAGAAAGGCTGCTGCTTGCTTGATACGGCAAAACTCTGTTCCCAGCCCCAGCTATGCAACTGAGGATAGATATCCTTACTTCTCAGTATCTACTCCCTGCCTATGAAGGAGGTGATCACAGCTGTGCTTTTGCTCAGCTGCAAGAAATGTTTAGACTTGGAAGTGCAGGGAAGTCAGATTTCAGCCCTGTGCATAAACTGTTGGTAGTATCATCTTGTCTTCTCCTCCTTTCTTCCTCCCACCTCTCAGGCAGAATTCCACTGTTCTGAAGGTTCACACACTTAAGGAAAAATAAAAAATCGGATTTTTCCACTGACTGTCAACATAGATTAGAGGCCACAGCAACATATTCAGCATGGGCTGATAATAAATGAACTCAGAAGGTTCAAGTGATTCATATTTGTCATTTGAAAACGTACCAGACTAAATCTCAAGTTTGAAGGAAAAGGTCAGAGAAGAAATCCAATCTATTAAAGCAGAGCAAATTGTTAGTAATAGCCAGACTGGAGTTTCTGTTTTTAATTAAAAATCTTTTTATTTGTCTATCATTTGTTTCTATCCCCCAGCAGATTTTATTTGTCATTTTAAGAAGTAAAATGAAAATTTTCTAAATGTTCTCCTGCCTAGGACTCCCATTTCTACCTGTGTAGTGCACAGCACAGCAGAGCCTGTTTGCATTTGATTTAAAATCCTTAGGCTCAGCCACTCTTTGGGGACTGCACTGCTTTTATTCATGCGCTCCCAGACACGAGGCTGAATGGAGTTTCCCGTGCTGCTCCCACTCCAGCCGCTCTGCTGGCAAGCAGGTTAAACCAAAGCAATGGTGCAGGGAGATCTTTAAGCAGGTGTTCATAAATTGTTGTACTTCTGCTTCTACTGCGGGGGCTAATGAAGCCCTCTGGGTTGGTGTATAATGAAATTCAGGCTCCCCAAACTCCCCATGTGAGGAAGAGAACAAATTCAGATTCCCTTTTTACTTCACCAGATAATAACTCTTTTGTTTTAACTAATCTTTCACTTTCAGGGGTGATTAGATGGTTGAGCTGAATGAATCTTATTACTTAAATCTTTTTCTGTCCATTTCCTAATGCGTGTTCTGACTCGTGTACCTATTTTGATGTAGCGATTATTTAGTAAAGGTATTTTTCCTCCACCTTTAAAAATAACAGCAAGCAGGTTTTTGGACTGAGCCTTATCTGTGTGCACAGCCAGTCACTGGTGCCAAGCAGAGCAAAAGACAGAGAATCTGAAACGCCCTTGCAGATGATATTTGACCACCAAAAAAGAGAATGTGATGGAAATAAGGATCTTCAAAGTATCAGAAAATGGATACTAAACCCCAAAATTAAAGCCCTAATGCAGAAGAGCATTCCCTCACATCCTCATATTTGCACTCACTGGATCCAATGGGACAAAGTCCCCAAAGGAGCACAGTATGGTGTGGCTGTGGGGCACATGATGCGGGAGCACCATGTGCCAGAACAGAGGAGAAAGTGACACTCTTCCTCCTTCAGCTCCCAGGAAATAGGTGCTGGGACCCAGCTCATCAGATCACAGCAAGGGAGAGGCTGCAGTCACAGCTGAGCCAGGAGCAGAGTGTGCCACGCTCTTTAATATAAATACCACTAATGTATGTGCATAGGATACATTTTCATTGAGTTCCCCATGTACGATACACCCACATACTCAATGTGAAGCCATTACCTCTGCCTCATTCTCCCAGTCCAGCCTACGCTCCTATTTAACTTAGTGCTCCCTGGCCAAGACGCTTCTTGAATTCCTTATTCTCCCTTCAAGCTAATGATTTCCTGGAGCACGATCCAGGATGTCCTCCTGACATATCCTTCTCCACACTAGAATGTCTGAGATTCAGCTGCAGAAGTATCCACGTGAACCTGGAGTCAACTTCCAAAAAGATCTTTCATAAAAGAAAGCAGATATGAAGAGAGTGGGGAGGGAGCAGGAGCGGCAGCCAGCAATTTTCCTGCGCCCGATGCAGGGGATTTATCTGCATTTCAAGTTAATAAAAGACATTAATTGATTCACGTGCTTTACGGCTGCACACAGAGCTATTTCTGGCTGGGAGGAGACTCTTAAATGGAATGAGTCAGACCAGACCTGTTATGTCACCCTGGGACCCTGGGAAGATTCGTTAATAGCTCTGAACAAATCAAGTTGCTTCACAGGGCTATTTTCTTCTCAGACATCAAAAGCAGAGGGAAAGTATAGCAATTCTGAAGGCTGAAAATAATTTTTTTTACACGGTCCTTTGCATTTGGCAAATAGCAACAGGATAATCAAAGAGCTTTGCTCTCCACAAGGCACTTGCATAGAAATCTCAGCAGGATTTATCAGCCCAGCCAAACCTAATCTTTGGAGACATGGCTCTTAGCTGAGGAAAGTCCAGGCAGGTCACAGCTCCTCAATTCAATTCCGAGGATTTCTTCCAGATTAACTTCGCACACCAAACGATTGTGCTGAGAGACTTTTACAGGAAGGGAAGTCTGTAGTTTTCGGCTCTTAAAAACACACAGAGAACAAATTCCCTCTCAAACCCCCCTCCCTGTAATTTCCTATTTTCTGTTTTTAAAGGCTGCAATAAAGGCTTGTTTAGAATTCAAAATGGTGCTGGAAATGAAACCATTTTAAATCAGAATTTGTCTGTAGTGAAGAACTGAACTGCAGCTGAACTGCTTCATATTCCTGCTCTCCCTTCTGGGCCACAACACCCTACCAGATGATACCTCCAGGATGTGACACACAGTGGCAGCTGAGATGTTCCCCATGGGAAGGAGTCCAACCAAGGACTCCAGAGATACAGTGATCCCAAGTGGGGAAGGGGATATAAGGATGCCCAGCTGCACTTTCAGCCCTTCAACTACCTTTCCACCTTCAATTTGGAAAGCGAATCAGATAGTTTTGAACTGAGAAATATCTATGCTTTGTTTTTCACCAGAAGACCAAAAATATCCATGGAAAATGTTGACAAATGGAAAGCATTTGTCATTTCTGCTTCTGTTTCCCTGGTGACAAAAAAATATAAAAAAATAAGGAATTTCCAACAAAGACAAAGCCTGCAGATCACAGTCTTGGCCAGTTCATCTCACCTTAATTGTCCAAAACAGCACAGTGGTGGCAAAAGCCTGAAAAATGGCTCTCACTGGTCTACTAAGCTGGAACTTGTTGGCTCTTGTTAATGCCTGTCCACAGCTGTTCTCAATGGGATAAGTGCCTGTACTGGCCTCATCCTACTTAGAAAGTGGTAGCTATACTTTGTTGTCTTGTCAGCTCTTGCTAGGGAGACAGCATTGCTCTTTGTGGTTGATAGGAAATGTTTTCTGTTGTTTTTTCCAGACTTTTTTTTTTTTTTTGCTTTGACGTCTTGAATATTCACAGCTCTTGGACATCTGAGGCGTCCATCAAAGGACTCTTCTCTTTGTTGTAGATATGCAAAGCAGAAGCCTGCATGTTTCTTCTGAGCTTTCCTCACACTGGGTGGTGAGAGTAATTCAGTAGCCTAGGGTTTGTAAATCTGCACGCAGCCCTGATGAGACAGCATTAGCTGAGTTAAAGGGGGTGAGAGGGAAGAACAGATATGTTCACACCCTTACAGGTCATACCAATCTGCCCCCAGCCATGCTAGCACTGCCATCTTTCTTACAGAAGAAGCATGCTAAAGAACAAATATCCTAAGTGATTTCATTCCAAGTCACCATTGCCACGGAGCCTGACAGCTGGGTTGCAGTTTTTCGGTTCTCCTTCTCCATATTAGAAAGAGAGTGAAGATGCATTGGAGAAAATCACCCTTTTGTGAGAACGGCTGGTGTTGACTTACGCAGATAAAGAAATTCAGTCTCCATGTGCTCCAGCACCTCAACATCTTGCAAATCCCCATTCTCCAGGTGGCTTCAGCCTGCTGGCTCCACAAGCCCAAATTTCCTGTTTCCATACAACAAGAAGGTATTTTGCTGTTCTGCCTGCTATCAGTGAAGGTTTCCATTAAAACACCCTGGAATCCTTAAAGACGAGAAATTACTGTGGCACAGCAAGGATCAATATAAGCAAGATAAACACAGCTTCTGTTACCCAGAGCTTGTACTTCATAACACGAATCTCAAAACGTGATGCCAGCTACAAATCCAGGCTAGTCATTCTATAAGGCTGCGCTCTTTCTGTAATGCACTGTGATGTGACTCTACAGAGTGGGCTTCAACTCTCGCTGAAGTTTCATACCTGTTTTAAAGCAGTGATGCTGCTGACATGGTCGCATCACTCCTCCCCTGCCCTTGGCAACTTGCTCCTTGCCATGTCTGACATCCATACAATGCTGCATCCAGGGAGACACAACAGGAACTGATTCACATTCAAACCAGGCTGGGTTTGGTTTCATCCCACTTGAAGCTTCCAACCTGACCCACCAGTGTTTGTGGTGGCACAAAAGAAGACACACTGGAGAGGAAGAGGATAAGCAGGCAGGAAAAATGTCTATCCTAGATGCCCTGCTGGAGAATGCAATTTTACACTACACCCAAATCCCCTGTTTTTATCTGTAAAACTTGTACACATTGCCTTGTTAACCATCCATGCCGCTGTGTGTGCAAAGAAACAGATCTATCTTATTGAAGAGATGCCCACCTCTCATTGTGGACTTTTTGAAAGCCTACGTGACTAGCTTAGGCTGAGAGCACAATTTTTAACAACTGCTGTAAGCAAGATGATATAAATCCCATGTCCATGACCAATATAGAGGACTTCAACATTTCTGTGAGACATGGGGTCACCTGAGAAAGGAGGGTGCACTGGAGTTATTTCCTTTTTAGAGAGGCCTGGAGCCTAATACTTGGGGCAAAGATCCTATCTTGGCATGAAAAACAATGGGCAGACAAGGAATGCCACAGCCTACTCTGCTTCACTTCTGATGCATTCTGTTCCTACAAAATAAGCCTGCAAATAGACACAACTCTCATGAAAAATCTGAGTAGTTGGAAGCTGATGTACTCAGGACAGCAGCTCTTTCTTCAGGGATATTATTTGTTCTTTCAGAACAAAGCTATAAAGACTCAAATAATCCATCCTTCTCTGGGAAATTGTCCTTTATTCTACTCTCATCAGGCACTCTGGTTGCCAGCACAGGGTTATTACAGAAACATCATTCCTGCTGGGCTCCAAGCTTCCTCTCAGTGCTCCTAGGTTACAAAAAGGGAACCAGAACTGGAAGGCTGCCATCCTCTGAGCCTTGTTTCGTGAATGCTGGGACATAAGGCTCCTTCATGGACTGACCAAGCTCCATGCTGCAGAGCTGGCATCTCAGCACGTACCAATACACTAACTGGCTGATTGTCAGAGAACTTCATAGCTCTGACCTTCAAACCTCTCGGGCTAAGCTTGTCCACAACCAGTCCTCACCTACTTCTCTTTGTGCTTGTATCATCCCCTGTTTTACACATAATTTTCTCTCACAATTATTAAGTCACTGCTGTGTTTGTGAAGGATGTGCCCCTGCCTTCCAGCTTTCCTTTCCTGGGCTAAGCAAGCCACACTCCTGCAGTCTCACCTGGCCTGACAGGATCACTGCTCCTCAGCAACCCTCTTTGTGCCATGGTTTTGAGCATGCTTGAGATTGAACTCATCTTCCTTTAAAACAGTAGACAAAAAGAAGCTGCTCAGTGACTCCTGCAAATTCTGCAGGTGATTTCTTACCTGGAGAAGAATAAATAACAGCTCGAAGGCACCAGATTGTTGGTTTTTTTTTTCTCCCCTTTCCTTCTTCCCCATAATAAAAGACAGTGGATAGCCTATATCATTATGAGTGTTGGAGGCTTCCGTCTCAGGGCATCTGATCAATGCCAAGACTATGCATTTATCAGAATCAGTAGAGCACTTCAGAGTGGATGCATTGGAGAGGTATCTTCTTGAGTCAGACACCCTGGGGAACTGCAGACCAGTGAGTCTAAGCTCTGTGCCTGAGAACATGGAGCAGTTCCTCCTGCAAAAGATGTTGAAGGATGTGAGATGAGGAGGTGATCCGAGACACTCAGCATGGCTTCATGAAGAACAGTTTGTGCCTGACCCACTGGCATTGGAACCAGGTGATCTGTGAGGTCCCTTCCACTCTAAGCCATTCTATATGACTCTCTGTCCTACACAGCAGGACCTCCTTCTCTCCAGGCCATATTGAGGGAGGCTGAGCAGCAAAGTCAGATGGAGACACCACATTGATTCTATTTTGTCTTTGCTGCCTGTTTCAGAAAGGAAAGAGGGATATCTGCTGTGACTCACATATGCCTGGAAAATCTGCACGAGCAAATGTGCAGCCACAAACACGGGCTTCTCTCCTAGCCAGCAACTTAACCTGGCAGAGGTCCTAGTCCCACTCCAGCAATTTTTCTGCTCACAACTATATGTGAATTGACATTTGTGCAGACATGTGGCTTCTGCTGGGAATTGTCTCTCTCAGTCCCCATGGAGCAGGATGATGAGAGGAAACCTGAAAAGGGAACCCTGCTTATGCTCTCTCACTTCCCCTTAAATGCTGCTGAAGACTTGCTGCAAAACCCACAGGAAAAAAAAGTCACTATTTCAGCTTCACCAGTATTGCTACCAGTGCACAGAGATCTGTGTCTGAAAGCCAGCTGGATGAGACTGTCCCAAAGCCTGGGTGGCAACGTGTACTTCAGAATTCTCCTGAAGATGTTTGGTCATGTTGGCATAAGCAAGTGATCAATGAAGAAACTGGATACCATCAAGTCATGAGGATAATGTAAACCCTGTTGTTTGGGTGCGTGGACAATCTGAACACGTCTGTGACTGTCCCACCCATGCTGACTGGGTCAGCCTCAGGATATTAAAGATCAGGACCTTTCTGATATGATCTGAAAGTCACCTCAGTTGTGTGCTGGTCATGACTAACGTATCATTTAGGTACAGTCCCTGTGTCTCCTCAGGCTTCTTCCCCTCTGTTCACCAAACTTCTCTTCTGATCTCAGCATCATTTCAGATACATTTTCTTGTCCTGTCTGTTTTCCCAGTTTCAAAATTCAGCTAGAAATCCCAAATTATTTGTTAGATTTCATGGGAAAAAATTACAGGAAAATGCTTTGTAAATGGTTAAAATTCTTTCTACTTTTGCCATCCATCCTCCCTGTTCAGTCCTTCTTCTACAGTTCAGCCTAAATATTTCAAGGTACTTCCTTCTTATCTGCATATGAAAAGAAGCCAGAAGCTCTGAAGGGCTTGTTTAGAAATTCCAGCAGCAGCTATCTATTAGGTTTTCGCTTGCACTATTCAAATCTTTGTTCACATCTAAGGGATGAAAGCTCCAAAATGAGAACGATCATGAGAGTGCGTGATACTCCTGAGAGCAGGAAGAATTTTTTTGGTGGCAGGTTGGAGGGAGATGAGTGATGAAGACCATGATGGGACCTGGACAGGCTGTCCCAGTGGCTGCCTGACACCTGTAATCTATAGCTTTCTGCATCCCTCACACACTGTCACGGTCTGTGCCTCTTCTACTTGCACATGAAAAGTTTCAGAAGGACCACCAGACACCTCAGGAATGCCATGAAATAACACCAGAGGCTAAAGATTTTCCACACAACTTCTTTGAGAAAGCTCATCACTGGGGGAACAGCAGGAACTTCTGTCACTCACCAATGGAAAAGTCAGAACTGACAATGTCCTGCCATCAACTGCTGCCCTGCTGAGTCATGGAAAGATACTTCAGCAGTGAAATATGGAGGTGTTGGGCCATATGTGTGCTTTACATGGCAGAATCGGTGTCAGGATGTTCCACAAGACACTGATGGTGCTGAAGGATGCTGAGCTGCTGGAAGACGTGACTTGTTCTCTGCTCTATGTTTGGAGTGCACAAGTGCAAAGGAGACAGCTTGTCACCCTGTGGCTATCATGCCCCCAGCAAGGTATGTCATCTGCAGCCAGCCTGGAGGCAGGGAGCAGGGCCTAGGCAGGGCTTGAGGTGCAAGGCAAAGTGCTGGCGCTTCGTGGGTTCAGATGCATGCATCCCTTTGGGCTGCATTCTTGCTGGAGGGCATCAGAGGGTAGGCCACACATTTTACCTTCTCCTATTCCTTCTTACCCAGGGCACTGCTTAGATTCACTTGGTGGTGACTTGTGCTCTTGCCGAGACACAGCTGCATCTGGTGATGCCCAACCTCAGTAACTTGGAGACTGTGAGAAGAGAAACACCTCCTTATTAAGGCTATGGGGTAATCAATGACCCTTCAAGAGCTTAGACTGGGGCGATGCCAAAAAGGGGTATTACTGGTACTCTGTGGTATACATTATTAACTGTTTTGCAGGATGAAGCCCTGCCATGGGCACTTTTGGACAGTGTGAACTCCAGCAGGTTTCCTCCAACCTCCAAAGTTTGAGGCACTCCCCAGCTACAGAAATTGATATTGTTCCCTCATTCTTTCAACACTAACAGTAACTTTGCTGTATGGGAACTCTTGAATCACAGCCCGAACCACTGATTGATCACGTGAGGCAAGCACTGAGTCAGCCACAGAGCGCAGGTGAAGGCAGTGCACCTGTGTGACCACAAGGAGTGGAGTCTTGCTCCACCTCTCCCAGACCCCATTTAAGGGCTGACCACCACTCTGGGAGATTTCTGGAGCCTGCTCCTTTGGAATTTCCTACTGTGAGCCTAGGACATGGGTGAGCATTTTCCTTTATTTTGAATGCCTTTTTCTATCATGGTAATCTTTCTACATATACCATCTGTAAAATATATGAGCTACAATACTATTTGGTGTTATTCATTCTGTTAACATACACTTTGCTTATCATCTCACTAACTGCACAAGTATTGTGGTCTGTGTTTAGTGTTTGCATGCTCTCAATCCCAGCAGTGTTCTGTGCCTGTGAGATTCACAGGCAGTGATTACACTGAGAAAAAAAAAGCATTTCTTGCTATAATCTTCAAGTGAGCACTTTTAATTCCATGCCTTTCAAGTGCTATGCAGAGGGGATGCACAAGTGTCTCCAAACTATTTTCTCTGTCCCAAAAACTTGTATACACTGCTCCTCCAAAGCATGCACACTTTATTAGGCACTTCTAAAGTCTTCGTTCATATGACACTTTCTAACATGAGTCTCAGGTTATTCTCATCACCTATATTTTAACTCTCTCTATTTTTAGTTTCCTAATTCAAAATGAATATGAGGACAAGCCTTTTATAGACAGTGCACTCTTAGTATCTGAGCATATCTTGAATTAATAGCAGTAGCATTAAACAATAGAGACAGGGTGATGACATAAGAAGAACAGATAAGAGTAAACCTTAATAAAATGCTGAAGGTTTGCACCACCAGAGACAAATCTGAGAGCTGTGTGCTCAGATATGGCCACATGAAAGGAGCAGATCTGCTCAGAAACATGACTGCAGGATGAGGGTTTCCACACTGCAGATGTGCATCTTGCGTCTGCACTGGCATTTTTCTTATTGCAGCTGGGAGAGCAGGCCCTCAAGCTCACTCCACCTCTATGCCTTATCCACAGAATTTGATAGCAAAATCCAGTTTGACCCCTAGAGCTACGGATAAATTTTCAGCCTGACCAGTAAGCTCCTTTTTGTTCATATTATAGGCACATTTTGTCCAAGCACATCTAAAGAAAGACTCTTAACATGCCACCCTTGCTCAGAGGGGAAAATGTACCTTGGGAAAACAAACTCAATGCTTTCCTCGAGATGGAGAACAGGGTAAGCATGCAATAGCAATGTGGTATGGTTTGCGTTGGCATAAACAAGTGTATTTTCCTCCACAGATCCAAGCCAATGCCACTGAAATCAATTCAAAAACACCAGTCATTAGCAGAGTGGGTTTGGAATCAGCTCTTTAGTTGAGGAACTAGGCTGTGGTCCAGAAACTGTATGTCAGCTATATGAACTCCTGGCAAAATCCCAGCTTCTCTATTCATTCACTTAATGCTATGACTATCCAGGAGTCAGGAAAAAAATGCCATGAATAGATCTATTCCTGCTTGAAGGCTTCCTGCTCCATGCACCTTATTTCTACAGTGACTGTCTCATCATTTGCCTCCAGCTGAAACACAGCTGCTAATCTAGAAAGAAAGTTGGTGAAAGAGATAATTCTTGCTTTTTGTTTGTCAGATAAAAAATTGCAGGTTCATCCTAACCACCAGTCTCAATAATTGTTGCAGACCTGGGTTCTGGGAGAGCACCAGCAGCAGCCTCAAGGCACTGAATGGAAGTGATGCCCTAATCTTGAAAATCCTTTAGAGAAATCACTGTGACTTTCTTTATATGAGAAAATGAGCACACACCTCTATGGTGAGTTTGGTCATCTATCTATTCTCAGGAGCACAATGGACATTGCATGAGGGATTTCTAGAACCTGAGGAATTTTAAAGCCAATACTTTCAAGAGTATGCAAGACAGAATGGGATTTCTGAAGTTCTGAGAAGAAATGGAGATGCTTTCAGGAAGGAAACATCTATCCTAGCAAGGAGCAGTAGCTAGCTGATCAGTGGAAAGAGTCTTGGTCCTCCAACAGGGCTGCTTTCTGACAGAGCTGTGAGGGACTAAGTACAGACTCTCCTTTCCAGTGTTTCTGGTCAGCCCTAGACATGTAACCTTCACAACAGACCATAACTTTTGTGTTTTGCTCGTCTATGAAAAGAGTCAGGGGGCTTGCTTTGGAAAGTATGAACAAGAGGAAAAATGTCTGTCCCCATCCCTCAGCACACAACCTTCCCCAGTGCCCCAGTAAGAGCAATCCTTAGAATCGTGGAAGCCTCAAATGGCTTGGGGGTTGGAAAGGGACCTCAAGGATCAAGTGCCAACCTCCTGATGCAGGCAGGATTGCCTTCCACTACATTAGGTTGGCACATGGTCCCATCTTACCTAGCCTTTAATTCCTCCAGGAATGAGGCATCCACAGCCTCTCTGGGCAGTCTATTCCAGTTCCTTACCACTATCTCAGTAAAAAATAAACTTCCTTGACATCTAATCTGAATCTTCCTTCAGTTTAAAGTCATTCCCCCTCGTCCTATCTCTATCTACCCATGTGCTTTTGAGCTTCCCGCTCCTTGGGACCTCTGAAATTCTTGTAATGGAGAACAGTAGCAAGTTTTGGAGCCTACAAATGTCCCCAGCATATGGAAGAGGTATGCCACAACCTGATTCCCTAACCTAAACTGAATCACAGCAAAAGCACTCAGCATGTGGGAAATTGCAAAGCTCTGTCTCCATTAACACTGAAAAAGTAGCTCAGCAGTTAGAAATATCTTCCAGCTGAAGCAGTACCCTTCATGCACGTGCCAGAGATAAACCGCTCCTTCTCTGGAATGGTTCTGATTTTTCAGATCTGGGCTTCATAATGAAAATTTCTTAGCACTCCCTTCAATATCTTCTGTGCCAACCTATGAAAGCATGGGCCATCCACTTGGGAGCACTCTATCTCTCACTAGCCCAAGGCTTCCAGCAGCCCACGTTGCAATCTGGCACACTGTGAAGAGAAGAAGCAGTGACAGCCATACAGGTCCTGTTGGTCATCCCAGCTCTGAGAAAGTCTGGGGCAACAAAGTGATGCTATAAGCTGTGAAATCCAATGTTCCTGCTGTCCTGTACCAGGATCTGTCCTTCAGGTAATTCTCAACAGATACTCAGAAAGAAGAAAACATTTGGTGTATGACTCTTCCTGCTTTGTCCCCACTTAGGAATTGTGGTTCCCATTTTCATCCTGTGACTTTTAGATAGTACCACAGTGTGAAACAATCACAGCCATGGGCCCATGCACTGCCAACAGATGGAGGGTAATCTGTTTCAAAGACTTGAGAAAGTCAATAAATGAGCTTAAGTCTGTCTCTCAAAGACTGTCTGCAATTACATTTATGGCATTTGTTGTTTGAAGCTCCTACAACTGTCCACCGTTTTATACTGACTACTGAAGGGTAAAGCGAGGCTCCTGGGATCAATTTTCCTATGAGTGAGTATTAGACCTGGAAAGCAAATCTGGAAAACAAATCTAGGGCTTGTGTCTCCAAAGACACTTCTTAGATGTTGAGCCAGTGTTCCTTCCACAGGCATTAAGAAGATAAACTGTATATAATATACTGCCTTTGCTGTAACAGTACCCATTTGGCATACCCAAACTGTTCACCTGCTGAACTCTGACTATGGGACTTGGTTGTTCTCAGGAAACAGAAGAGATCAGAATTACAGATTCTGCTGCTGAGTCCTCCATATGCCCCAAGGCATCATGTGTTTTTTTGTTTGTTTTTTTTTTTTGTAATACTTCAGTTCCATATTTACGGTCTGCAGACACATTACAATTGATTGGTAGCCTGCTAAAGAAACCGCGTTCCAAATCCAAAGGTGATTCCTAATTTCACTTAAAAGCACTCTGTGAAGAGATAACCAGCCTGAGGTGCTCAGTAACATAGTAGTAGAAAATCATAAGGTTATTTTATACACCAATTATTGATAATAAATACAGAAAAAGACATTCCTCAAAGAGAATTTTGCAGCATGCAGCTGAAGCTCCCTGTGTCAGGTCTGTGGTTGCCAGCTTTTCACCTGCCTTCAGCTCAGCTTTCAAAGGTACCTGCCAAAATGTTGCAGAGAGTTGACAGTCTCCCTGTGAAAGGGCATCCGATAGGCAGGGCTTTTTTTTCTTCTCCTCTCAGCTATTGCAATTTATTTTGATATACTGCTGGCACACAGCAGAAAGGAGAGAAATCCATTCTAGAGCACCACGCTATTGAAAACTATTCCTAAGCACTGAGCTGAGTGCTGGCCACGGTTGGGTCTGTAGGACAAGTGGGCAGCAAAATAATTTGCTAACCACCGGAGACTGAGTGGAACAACAGCTTCTGTGCTTTACATTGCCATGGAAACACAAGGTATCAGCAGTGGCAGGGTGGTCCTTTCTTGTTGAAACGTGCTTTGTTTTAAATGTTCACTCAGAAAGAAGTGACCCAACCTGGTGAGCATCCTCCCTTCCTGCTTCAGTCCTATCTGTGTCCTCCAGGAAGTGTGCTTCACGAGGCCAAGTCAGAAACACCATCAGCTGAGGGGGTGAGCAGTCATCTCTGAACAACCACGGCTGGGGCTGCCCTCGGGGGAAGTTTGGCTGTTGCTTCAGGAAATGGGCTTCCTTCAGTAGCTGGCTGCGAGTTTCTTGCCCCAGAAATCTACATCTCCTGGCTGAGCACTGATGTATGTGCTCCATGCCCTGCTTGTGGTCATTTTTCTGCTGCTTACTTAATAAGCTCTCAGATTAGCTGCCAATCCTCCTCTTCATCACTCACAGACTGGGAGACATCAGCTTGGAGAGCCCTGTTCTAAACGCCTCTCTGCACTGTGCTTTATTCTGTTTGTGACCAGTTGATCAGAAGACAGAAGGGCACTAGCCCCTCACCTTACTTGTTTCAAGGCACTGGCCAGAAGGTGATCCCAGGGGCTGCTCTGGGTTTGCTTCAGCCCACCCCATCCCTGGCCTATGGAAGCTGCATGCTGCACAGCTGCTGCAGGCACTGCTACGGATTCAGCGACCTCCTGCTCTCCTCCCTGCCAGATATTCAGAGGGCTATAAAATAGAGCTGTCCAGACTGCTGAGAAATGGACGGTCGCGCCTGGAGTCGGCTAAATAATTCAGAGCGGATTGAAATGCCCTATTGCGTAATGGAATCTTTTTGCAAAGCCGTGCAGCAGTTTCCACATCCCAATGATCCCATTTTCAAGTCAATACAATTAGGTGTCAGAATATGCAATCGTTGAAATTAATCTGGAATCAGAATGCAAGTGATCTTTAGCGCATACGCACTGCAAGACACCATCAAAGTCATTAGATATTACCCAGGATGAACACAAAATGATTCATTGGGATGCTGCAGGCTCTGGCTTTGACATCTCTCCATTGATACAATATGTGTAACAAGTGTTTAATGAGAAAAAGGACTCAACACACCTAACCCTCAATTTTCACATAATCGATTCACGGCATGTTACAGATGTAGGCATGAAAAAATGACCCTTAAACTTCTTTTATTCCCAATTTTAATGAGCCTGCTGCACATAAGGACTACTAACGACAGGAGAGGCAGTAAATTTTACATTGTAGATGCTTCATTGCATGTTTTGTAGGGAGGGGGCATGCTGGATTATAGCAGACATAAGCCAACACCCCCAAGGAACAAGTTGAGGGTAAGAACCTGGGATATGGGCAAGAAGCACAAGGCTGCCAGGATGGCAACCAGGAAGCAGGAAAGTGTCAGAGGGGGAAGAGTCAGAACCCTCAAACTGCTAATGACTAATTAGTTAATAAATCTCTTCCCCCATCACACTCATCTCTGATTCATATTCACATGCCAATGGACCAGTAAAACTACTGGTCTGTGAGTTGTTGCTTGCAAAAGGATCCTTCTGTATGCTGGGTGCTCCAAAAGGAACAGGAGTGAGTGGACAAAGGGAATGCACACACGCACGTGTACAAGGGGAGGATATGGTGGCAGCAAGTATAAAAACCTGATCCCATTTTGCCCCACGCTGTATTACATTTGGCACCTAAGCAAAGCTGGTAGAATGCTGAACGCTATAAATCCTCAGAGGTGTCTGCATAAAGATTAGTTTGCATACAGATATGTCATTTAACGAAATACAGAGCCTGTCGCGGAGATTCTTCAGCTTGCAAAACAACCAAGGAAGGTGGAAAGAATGTGCAAATGAGGGAACGCAGCGGATGGGTAGATCAAGACATCTCAGGAAGGAACCGATCTGATCCTCACGTTGGCACGGGAAGCTCCACAGCCCTATCAATATCAACACACTCTTCTAAGAGTCACACTAACACCAACTTGCTGTGCTGTCTTGGGCAAACTGACACAGTGACGAGTCAGCCCCTTGGTGCTTCCCGTGCCCATCCAGCAGGAGGGCAGCACCTCACCCAGCGAGCAGCACGGACACAGTGCAGGGAGAGCTCTGCAGCTGCGAGGGCAGAAAGAGATGAGAAAGAGGAGCTGCCGCCCACCTCCGCTGGCTGAGACAGCAAAGCAGCTCGGGAAGATCTTGGTTGCTAAGTGTGATCTAGAGCTGCATTGTCCTCCTTTGTGTTTGTAGGAGGTTCCCTTATAATAAACACGAATGTTACTTTGTCAGAAAGAACGAGCTGCCACTTTATTCTTGAGACTTGTCTTGCAGTAGACCTGTGTGATGACCCCAATGACATCAGGCCCTCCACCTCTGGGTGGTGGCACACTGCGTTGCTGTGGGAACACAGTGGAGTCCCTGCAGGATGCTGCAGGGTGAGGATCTGGCCATGGACTGGCAGCAGATGGTAGCACGACACCGCCCTCAGCTCATGCTAAACTGAGCCCAAGGGAAGAGCAGCCATGAGGTTCGGATCAGCTCTCCCCCCATCTTTGTCTCCTGTCACTCGCACGAACCCCACTGTTTCCAAACCCCAAACTCACACAACAGCTATTTTCCACTGCTCTGACACCATGGGATGTACGGTCTGTCTGTGTTTACAACAGCTCATTCACCTGCCTGGGAGGAGGAGGTAGGACTACTTCAAGGACAATCCTCTCTGTTCGCATATGTGACAGAATGAGGTACCAAACATGTTTCAGGACAGCGAGAACAGAAGCCTCATCAGGGAAATACCACATTCAGGCTGTAAATCTTGCCACATCTACACCAAATGTCATATGATAAAACCTAACTGTGGGTAGCTTTTATTGCTCAGTCACCAGACCCTACACCGACATCTTTTTCACATTGCCCACACTGCAGGATGCTCCAAGGCGATGCCAGCAGCGTAGTCAGGCTTCAACAGCCACATCACACTGGCTTGTGAAAATGTTCCATTTTCTTTCCTGCCTACTGGCACCACTGGAGAACAACTTTGGTGCAAATTTTAGAGTGATGCTCCAAGAGAAAGAAAAGATTCCTACAGACGTAAGCTTATATGAAACCAACAAATTCTAGGAAAAGTCTTTTTTTTTGTCCCCGAAAGATGACTCTGCAGTACAGGAGTCTGAAGTCCCATATTCCTCTGGCCTCACTGCTCCCTCACCCCCAGTGTTCAGTTCAACTTTTCCTGCGAAAGCTTTGCTATATTTAACACCGCTGTAGCGCTACCAAGGAAAACAAAGAAGTGTTTTAGTTACAAAGAGAGTTCATCATCTGCTCTACAGAATTTCTGCTGCTGTCACAGATTGGTGAAATACAAAGAACCCAATCCAATTCTGAAACAATTTTTAGGGTGAGAGGCTGGTAGTGAGGAAACGAAATGAAACAAAATAAAATGAAATCAAATAAAATAGAGAGTACATTTTTTACCTGAAAACAACATTCTTGGTCTGGATTGTGTTTAATGTTCTTTAAGACATATGGATTCACAATAGTTCAGAATCCCCATGGCTGCTTGCCCCATGTCATGTTGCAGCCAGGTGAGTTTCTGTATCAGCCTGTGTGACCAAGCAGAGCCCTGGCAGGACTGTGAGCATGGTCACTGTTGGGACTGCATCAACCTGGGACACCTGATATCAGCAGGATGCTCTGAGAGAGACTCATGGAAGAAGCTGTTTCTTTAATTAGATTAGTGCACAGAGGAATGGGATAGCTCCTGTCTTCAGTGCTCCTGCTCATGTCACAGAGCACTGAACTGTCTTAGTGACTCCCACAAGCAATTAGAGCTATAGTAACTACTCACATGCTAGCAACTACAAGTAGGATCCAGCTGCCTTTGATGTTACAAGACCTAGCCCCCTGCGGCTCCCCTCTTGCTAGACTGGGAAAAGAAGGACCTCTTACCATCCAGGAGACACTGGCACTCATTTAGAGGTACATGCCTCGCAACACGTGGAATTGAAGGCTACCATTTCAGAATAAAATGTCCAACTTCTAGCTATCTAAAGCTAGATGAAATTAACCCCGTTATGTGTCTCTCCATGGAGACCTTCTACGGCCTTTGGATTCATTCTGAGATCACCGTGACAGACTGACACTGAAGCCCTTTACCGTGGTTTGAAGAACACACAATGCAATGATTTTATAGATTTAAATGCCAGACCGTGATGCAGTGCTCAGTGGAGTGTCATATAAGACGCATAAACCACAATCTTAAGGGAGCTCGTGGACGTCAGACGTGAATATGCTGACTTGGTATCCATGGTAGTTTGGTCTAAAAGCCAGAACACCCATCCAGGGCCGGGTAATGACAACACAGGGCACTGTTATGTGGTTAATAGTAGCTGAGGTGGAGATCCTCATTCATTCATTGAAACTGAAATAAGATGAAATCTGAGTACAAAGTAGCTCAGCTAACGCTCAGGAGTGCGTCCCTTGCTGGAGCACTCGTCCTTTTTGTCTGCATGTCCAACTCTGCTGCCAGTTCAAGCAGTATACAGGGAATCTATCGTGTAATATTTCCAGAAATAATCAAATCACATCATAGGGTGGAATCATAATGACAGAGACCCTAAGTCATTTACTACACGCAAAGCCCCTTCCTTCACAGCACAAGTAGGCAATTAAATCAGATCGCAAACAAAGACAAACCTACACATTTGCTGAAGCAAACAAGACAGTTTGCCTGCAGAATGTGTGCACACGTTAATCACTAGCACCAGTCAAGCGTGGGCATGTGAATTTACCATTAAGAAGTTAGAAATTAACACTATGCTTCAGTTCAAATGAAATGTGAATTTCCAGGTAGCTTAGAAGTAAATTGGAAAGACAGTCCATTACTTTTGGCATGTAAAAAGCCAAGTTAGTTGAATTTCTTCAACTAAAAGCTTTTTTTTCACTTTTATCAGATAGGGTGAAAAGCACCAATATATCTGATGGCTGTTTGGCACTGTGGTACATACACAGTTTGGTTCCCACTGCCCATTCTACCATCTTCCCAGGGATGGGAAAGGTGCTCTGCGAGGCTTCCAGCAAAGCCAGAGGGAAAGGTGTGACAAACACTGGCCCACCCAGGGAAGAGAAAGCCCCCAAACCTCCTCAGTTAAAGAAGGAAAGCGGGAAAGGAGAAGGAAGTGGGAAAGGTATGTTGTACAGAAAACTGCTCAAAGATAAATGTCTGAGAGAAAGAGGCAGGTTGTAAAGCTCTGCCCAAGGTCACCCATGCTCTTGAGGGGGCCCATCAGAACACACCACTCAGCAGACCATGCCTCTTGCTACCTTACCCTAAACACACTGTTAGGTCTAATGTGATGGGACATGACTGTAAAATCTCCTTTGGGTGGAGAGGAGAAAGGGAAATGTCGTGTGAAACGCCAGCCATGAGTCCTTCCTCGAACCACTTTAGTTCCCAGCCCGCCTGAAGGTTCATGGTGGTTTGCTCTGCTTTCCTTCCACCGGTGCAGTGCCAGGCTGGAATTGCAGGGTATTGTATTACAAGTCCCACGGGTGCTGCCTCAGCCTCAGTAAACTTTATTTAAGCACACACAGACATACACAGACAATATACATATATTTGTTTCTTCTCTGACAGTTCTACAGGACCAACACTGCTTTGGATGACACTCGTGGAGAAGTTGAAAAAGTGCAGGAAATGTAAGGAAAAATAAAGGTATTTTAATAATTAGTGAGTCGTGGTCATCCACAGAAACAACACAGGTGCATTCAACCAGGCGAGCACATGGACACATCTCCACATACAGTACATTGTGTCTATATAGGTTATCTCCACATACATTGTGTCTATAGAAACGTACAGCGGTCTCAGAAGTCAGCAGGACACAGAACCAGAGGCGGACTGGCACAGCACATGCTTGCACCCCCAGTGTCACCACCCACCGCCACGCAGCCGTGTGACACAGCCAGGGTATGGGTGCAAACAGAAAGGTGCTCCCAACATGGTCTCACTGTACACCATAAAAACTCACCAAACAGGCAACAACGTCATAAAACAAACATTCCCCTGGGGTTCTGGTGACCAGCCTCGTTGAGTCCAATGGCACAGCTTTTGCGTCACCACAACTCCTGGGATATACGGTTACTTATCTAATATAGCTACAACTGTCTCTCAACATTTATCATATATACAATACATATACACAGAACATACACAGAGCAGTATATGTATATTTTTGTGTTTTCATGTTTGTACATTATATCACAGATTATATGAGCACATAAAATATATGTCTGGGACCTAAAAAGAAATAATTATATAAAATATTTGTAATACTCCCCCACCTCAACCCCCCAACAAAAAAGAAAAACAGCCCAGAAACTAAAAGAAATCCAGAAATGCCCTCTGGAACTGTTACTGCCTGCCCTGGGACAGCATGGCACTGCTTCCCTTTCCCTTTGTCAGTACAGCAGCACAATGGTGGTTTGCATCCATGCACCCAGGAAAACATAAAGAAGTATAAATTGTTGAACTGCACAGTCAGAGTGGAGCCCGGAGGCTGGCTGTCCAACTCGACACTCTCCCACTGTCTCCCTTGCTACGATTTAAAAGGTTCTGCCAGGAGCACAGTATTTTACCTGCAGCAATATTTGCTAGACTAAAGCTACTGACTGCAGTCCAATACTGTTCTAGCACTTAGAAGCCAGCTTTTGAGTTATGTCTTTATTATTATTAGTAGTAGTATTATGTATTTAAAAGAATCTTTTCTATTTAGCAAAAAATTGTTTCCACTGTACCCTTCGTGTGTCCTCGTCCTAACGTGACAAACCCGGAGGAGATGAAATTATGCAGATCTGGCCCTCCACTTCGATAAATATCCTTTCCATAGTGACCTGGCAAGGAACAGAAAACAAAACAACGTTATTCAGGTGTTTATGTACGTGCAGATATATGCAATGCAGCCCCAATGCTGCCCCCATGCAGAAGCACCAAAGCCCCACCACACAGTTACTTTATGAATGGTGGACAGAAGATACAGCAGAACACAGCTGCTGCAAAACCGAATTTCCATGTGGGCAAAGGTTTAGGAAGAACTAAGTATTCTGACACTTCCAAGGCATGAACAGATTCCAACAGCAGAGCCAAATAGCCCAAATTTGCCCAGCAAACACCCCAAATTTCAGAGGTATCACACAAGCCCTTGGCAGCACGTGCACCTCATTGCTAAAGTTTTTTGCGGCCCAAAAGTCAAGTTGCCATTTCTCTAATGCCCAGACTGGACCCAGGTGTCCATCAGCAGTATGACAGCAGACTTTGCCTTTTAGCTTTGATTTGTTTGCTATGGTCCTTGAAGAACATCCCCAGATAATTTCCCAAGAGCGGCAGTCTTCTGCAGAACACTTCCTAAGAGCTTTCTTAGTCCATCGCATAAGAGTGGAGCCAACTAGTCACAAGCCATCCAGCTTTTTAAGGTTTTCATACATTAATAACAAAAAAGGGCTTCTGCTTACAATGCAAAGCTCCAAAATGAGCACATAGATAATTTTCCAGACACCCTTTATCATCTCCTCCTCTTTTCGTGTTGTTAATTTTCCTATCCCTTTTATTTCAGAAAGACGCAAAGACAAGATAGGTGCAAGGGGAGGGAAGCAAGGCAGCCCTGGGGACTGGGAATGCAGCTCCTGCCCTACTAGTCTCCAGCTTCCCATCCTCTCTGCACAAGCCTGAGGTGCACACACTTGGGATGCAGCTCTGTTCCTCCAAGCCCCAGCAGCCGTGAGCCGGGCATGGCAGATGGTGCAGTGCATGGCACCCGAACGGAGAGCTGAGTCAGGAGGCAACGGGGAGGGCAAAATGGGATCCCAGATCCAGGTGGAAATGCAGCCTGGGGCTGTGTTCTGGCTGGCTGACGATGCCTCTGACAGATGCTAGAGCCCTTTCCTGTTTTTCAAACAGAGACAAAATGCTGTGTGTTCTCACACATATTCAGGCTTTTTGGGAACATTGTGAGAACTAAAACTCACTTTGAAATCTCATTAGTTTGCAATGTCTTCTTTCCCTTTTTGCCAGTGACTCCCACCACAGTGCCTTGACAACTCCCAGTGTTCATAGAATCATTAAAGATGGAAAAGTCTAGTAGGACCACCAAGTCTAACACCAACCCGTCCCCACCATGGCCACTGGCCATGTCCCTCAGTGCCTCATCTCCATGGCTCTTGGAACACCTCCAGAGATGGTGCCCCCACCACGTCCCTATGCCAATGCCCCACCTCTCTTCCTGAGAAAGAAGTTTTCCTGATATCCAACCTGAACCTCCACTGGCACAACTCAAGGCCATTAGCTCTCAACGTTGCAAGCCATCATTCCCATCACCAGCATGCACTGTATATACGGGTGGACTGAAGGTGAGCACCTTCTCCATGTCCAACCTGACCCAAAATATGCCCCTACTCCACACTGCCATGGAGCTGAGCAGGATGCAAACCCCACTCCCCACCTGTGGGACTGTGCCACCCTGGGAGCACGCTGAAGATCCTCAGAGGAGGCTCACACATGGTGGTGGCAGGAGATGCTGAGACTTTTGAGAAACTGTTTATTGCAATCTGCTAGAAAAAGCATCCCACTCCTTTTCCTCACGTGGCATTGCTGGTCAAGGTCAGCCAAAGGCTCCCTGTAAACTTCTCAAAACACATACAAAGTGTTTCTACAGGTTTGGGAGAATTAGCAGAGAGACAGTTTTCTTTCTACATTTATAGCAATGCAAGGTGATAGCAAAAACCTCGAAATATGGAGGCTTCCACCCATAAAGCCACTGAGAAGTTCCGAGGGAAAAAAAGAAGGATTTTCTGTTTGCAGAGGAGAGGAGCTGGGCTTCTCTCCTTCTCTCCCCTTCCCACCTTGTTCCTCAAGCCCTGTGCATGCTGTTGCAGGGTGAGGACAGCACAGTTAGCCTCTGAGTGCCTGGAAGCTCCTCCTGCTTCATGTGAGATCTGCTCTGCCCTGAGAACCTGAAAAGCTGCTTTGTGGTCACAGTGCCCAATTCTTCTCTTCGTCTGTATCGCTTTTCTAAAATGGGCTGCATTTTCTCTTCCCTTTAAGCCGATTTTTGCTCAGACATCACCAACTTCTATGCTTCAGGGCCAGCTACGCAGGCAACTGACACTTCATCAGTGCCATCACTTTGCAGTTTTAAATGAGGATAAAAGAAACACACAAATATGTGCCATTACCTCCAGCTGAAGCCACGGCTGTCTTTTATATATCCCTTTGGAGGATTTGCTTAAGTCAGAGATCAAGAAGGGGAAGTATATTAAAAAAAAAAGCAAACATTGACTGGGAGATTGAAGATCATTCATCAGCCATTTGCTCTCTGAACCTTGCTCTGCCCCTTCTTGCACTACATAACAGTTAAATTAAAAGATTCCTGTGAAAACATCCCATTAGCATTTGAACAAGAGTCGTGTTTTCCCACGGGAAACCTGAATTTGTAGACTTCAAGCAGCACGAGTTTATCCTTTTTATGGGCACATTACAGAACGCTCTGTTTGTTTTACAAGGTTCTTTCTTTCTGCTCACTTTTGATCATTCCTCCTGCCCCTGACATGGCCAAGTGCTGGTACCAAGCTTGGTAGGAGTGCCTTGGGGGCTGCTGGGGTTGTGCCTAACCAGAAAGCATCCCTGTTGCTCACTGGGGCTGTCTGCCTCCCCATTACTGTATGTGATCCCACCTCGGGGTCAGGATCAACCTGGGGGCTCAGCATGACTGAGCTGAACTGCTGATGGAGATGAATGTCCCATGGGCCAAAAAGAAGGCCAGCTAAGGCACTCAGTCTCTCCCTCTGCCCTACGGTTGAGAGCTGATGACTCGATTCCTTGAAAAACAAGTGCAAACTGATCTACTGTCAATTCATTTCAGACACCTGAGGTATTTTTGATATTGATCAACACCCAACTGAGCAAACTGCCATTCCAAGACACAAAGGATCTCACTTTGAAGACTCACAAGGCTCCTTCCCACGCCCTTTCTTTCCTCCTGATGCGAGAGTGCATCATGGCATAGCTCTCTTTTGGAGGCAATGTCCCTGGGACAGGATGTGCCATGGGCTGCAGCTACTGGGGAGCTGAAACACATGGTTAGCAGCTACTGAAGGTCACAGGCAGCACTGTCCGAGCAGCCACAGGGATGGGCAGTGGGGTGTCACCTCCTCACAGCTCAGTCCCATGCGCTGAAAGGAGCTCCTATGTCCCTTGAACAGGCACCCCCAAGCAGGAGCTGGATGTGATTCTGATGGATCCTAACAGCACGCCCTACTTCCATAGCCACACAACCACCCACCGATCCAATCTCATGGCATGGAGCATGCTATCTTTTAATGCAGTATTTCTTGAGCAATTTTGCATCTGCAATGAAAATGCTGCTTCAGAGCACCATGTCTGAGTGCCTGGAAGAGGTTTTTCTTGCTCTGCCCCTCCCGGTTCTTGCTCACACTCATATCAGTGTGCTTTAATGCATGTAAACTCTCAGACACACAGGGGCTTGCAGGCTTTTCCATTAAAAGAAATGACCTGGAGTCCAGCAAGGCAATGTGTTATAAAGCAAATGAGGACTTACACAACTTAAAATTTCTGAAAGAAATTGAAACAAGGAGAAAACACGACTTTTTTTTTCTCCTCTCCTTTGCTTATAGCACATAGCAGAGGCAGAGAGCAGGTGAGCGTTCTGCCTGCTGCACAACAAAGACATATTCTTTAGGGCATACAGCTGAAAGAAGGAACATTTCATTACAACCGCACACTGCGTAACACACATATGGAACAAACTCAGCCACAAACAGCAATTACAGGCCCAGCTCCGATTTAACAGAGTTATTAGAGCTGAACTAAAATGCTGCTATCCACCTTTCAGAAATGGTATTACTGAGATTACATCACCCACAGAAGGGCATACAGGAACCGCTGCGGACGGCCGTCCGGATGACACACACAACGATGCTGAGCTCATCCCCATCCCAAAGTTTCCTTGGAAATGAACCGCACAGACAGCAGTCCCAGAACCTCAACACGAAGAATGTGAACGGCCAAAATGACTACAAGGTGACAGCTGAGGACATAGTGTAGGTTGGACGGGTCCTTCAAGATCACGTAGTGCTTAGCCCCAGCCATGGGCTGGCTGTCCCCACCAGCTCAGGCTGCCCAGAACCCACCCATGGCCTGGGACACCTCCAGAGTTCCTAAGCCCGTGCCTCCATCTCACCCTCTGGCTCTCCACCACATGTGGTTGCTGGCCACAACCACCTATATAATGTTTTAAGTACAGCCTAGGATCACTCCCAAGCCAAGGAGAAGGGAGAACTTCAGGTTCAGAATAGAACAAGAAGACTGTTCAACTTGGAAATTGGAAGATCTTTATTCTTCTTTTTTTTTTTCAGGTCAACTTCTGGCTTATCAGCTTTCAGAGTGCATTTGCATCACATCTTCCAGCCCGCTTCGCAACCACAAAGGGTGAAAGCTTCCTATTCATGACAGTACTGGAGCTCTCAAGTGAAATTATTAGTCAAGAACTGGGATTTTTGGAAAATGACGCAGACTGAAATGACTGAAAGACTTCCCCCAACAATGGGGAAATAGGGAACAGCTCCTGGCACAGGAGTCTGCGTTAGCCCCAGCCAATAGATGTGCCCCAGATAATGCCCATTTACTGCACAGCAAGCCAGGCCAAATCCAGCACAGTGAGCTGCACAAAGTCCTGGTTGTGATCATGTATTTTTCTGGCAATGTAGAAGATGAAGGAAGCAAAGTTAATAGCTGTGCTAGATTTCCTGATTAGAGATCGAGGTAATATCTCCTTCTGTTAATTGTTTTTTCTACTAACAACAGCAGTTGTCCTTGGTTTTGCAGCCTCCCAGAATGAGCCACACAAGGTTTCAGAAAATATCAGCTTCTGCTATTCTGTTAACTTAAAAAATGAGTATCTGTGAAAGGAGTGCAGCGCTGGAAGGGTCTGACCAGCAACATCCACTGGAGGTGATACAAACACAGCGATGAGCTCATATTCAGCTGAAACATCCAAAGAAAAACACCTTCAAAGAGAGAGGATTGCACTGATAGAAGAAAAAACTCAGCACCTCACCAAGGCTACATATGTGCACTGATCGCAGCTCCTGGTTTGTGCATGAAGCAGTGATGCTCCCCGTGGTCTGCTTCCCATCAGCACACAGCTGCCTGTGGGCACATTGTGGGGTGTACCCTGCTGCTCCACAAAGAGCAAGTGTCCAACCCCTAGCACTCAGCAGGGACCGTCCTTCCATCAGCAAAGAGATGAGATCCAACAGATGGGATGGGCCTCCAGGGACTCACCCAAACCACAAGCAAAACCCAGCAGGCTGATACCTCCATGGGAAACAACTCTGGGTGCAGTCCTTGCCCAGTGAGTGCCCCTACCAAAGACGTAGGCAATCCAAGTTGATAGGTGCCACGTGCCAAGGGATCCTGTCACAAATTAGTGACGAAGCAGCCCTTCATCTTTCTCTGCTTCCTTTCCCACACCCTATAATTGCACAGGATGCAGAGGCAGCTCACATTTTATGTGACTCAGGAGGGGAAGAAAACATTATATTTTCCTGTTTTTTCATATATTTTTTTTTGTTTTGTATTTTGTGTTCTACTTTTTAAACGAGTTTTTAAACCATGAATCAGTTCACATCTTCCCAGCACACACACAGTCATGCTTAGCACATAACACCCTCTCAGGAAAGCAGAGCTTGAGGACTGCTTTATCAGCCCTCTGCACTCCCCAGCAAGGAAACAATGATAGCGGGTTGATCTCAACTGTTCTACACTGAGACCTGATTAAACGCTGCATGTTGGCACAGCAATGTGTGCATGCCTTTATCTGGTTAAGTGGTCAGCCTGCTCCCCCAGCTCTCAGAAGCAGTATCGTTAATTTCCATCCAGCTACAGAGCACCGGGGGCTTTGTCTCTTCCTTGAGGGTGAGCATCTAAATGCCTATGGCTCTTCTGAACCCAGGAGTGTCATAGATTCATAGATACATTAGGTTGGAAAGGACCTACAAGATCATCTACTCCAACCATCCTCCCACCATCATCCCTACCCACTAAGCTACTAAATCAAATCCCTTAGCACCTCATCTAAACACTTCTTGAACAGTGCTAGGGATGGTGCCTCAACCACCTTCCTAGGCAGGCCATTCCATATCCCAGGCCATTCTTTCAGAGAAAAAAATTTTCCTCAAATCTAATCTAAATCTTCCCCGGTGCAACCTGTGGTCATTCCCTCTCGTCCTGTCATTAGTTATCTGGGGTCCATCCAGTCCAGGCTTCTTCTCCATATCCCTGCACGCTGGATGATCTGTGAGCAGGGGAATCTAGAGATGTCCAGAAGTACCAATAGCTCCAAATCCCAGTCCCACCTGAGAATCACAGTCATTAAGAGACCTCTAAAATCACAAACTCCAACCCAGCCCATCCTTACCATATCCACTAAGCATTTCCTCAAGAGCCACATCTCCACATCCTTGAACATTTCCTGGGACAGTGACTCCACCACCTCCCTGGGCAGCCTGTGCCAATGCATCATCACTCTTTCTGAGAATAAATTGTTTGTAATATCCAACCTGAACCTCTCCCAGCACAACTTGAGGCCAGCACCTCCCATCCTATCACTGTTACCTAGAAGCAGAGGCCAACCCCCCACCTCTCCACAGCCTCCCTGTCAGGGAGCTGGAGGGAGCCATAACATTTCCCCTGAGCCTTCTCTTCTCCAGACTGAGCCATCCCAGTTCCCTCAGCTGCTGCCCATAAGACCTGTGTTCTGGATCCCTCACAGCCTCACTGCCCTTCTCTGGACAATCTCCAGGGCCTCCATGTCTTTCGTATAGTGAGGAGCCCAAAACTGAACACAGCACTTATCTACTGGGAGACATCTGGTTTCAGCAATTCTCTCTGCTTCCACCTACTTCACAGCATTAAAAAAGAAAACAAACAAACAACCAAAAACACAGAAATAAAAGAAAAATACAGAACACCCCTTGAAGAAAATCTCCAGGGAACAGCTGCCAGGTGTGACAGAACAGAAGGTGGTCAGTACATCACCCAAGTAGCCATCAGCCCCATGGCTTCACCCCATGCTGGCCGCAGTTGTGCCATGGGTCACAGGGGTCTGCCCTTCTGTGCCCAAGATGATGAGCCCTGGGCAGCCTGATCTGGTGGGAGGCACCAGCCCACGGCAGGGGTTGTACTGGATGCCTTCCAATGCAAACTATTCTGTGGTTTTATGAGTACGAAGTTTTATATATCCATTTTAAGGGCATTATAAATGAGCCTTTCTGTATTAATTTGAGCTAGTATTGTTGTAACTGCTGTGCTTTGATTAGAGTGCTAAGACACTAATTAACTAACCATACAAATTCAGCTCCACACACAAGGTGATCTCCTGTGGGCTGTGCAGGATTTTGTGTGTAACACTGCATCCATGAAGCACGGGCATAAATCTGTTTTCTTTCTCCCAGCACTAATTCCCAGATGAGTGTAGAAGAAATTCAAAAGTTTCCAGCCAGAGAAAATGCCAGCTTAGACACACATAAAGCCTTTTGGATGACACATTTACAGAAATCACCTTAATTAATTATCTCATAAATATCTCGGCTGCTTTCCCGATTCCAGTGTTAAATTCCACGTTTCATGAGCTGTTCCCAACTGTGGTGAGCAGGAAGATCTGCCCCATAGCCTCAGCCCCACACAGTGTCCTGCTGGTGTCACACCACCACTTTGGTGTTTGCTCAAACCTTCCTGCTTGCTTCCACTGCCCCTTGTTGCTAAACCACTGCAGGCAATGCAGCCCAGTGTACAAACCATCCTTCCTATGTGCCAGCTGGGCTTCTCCCTTGCAGTCAGATCCACAAGCTTTTCCTGCTGAGACAAGTTGCATACTTCTCTCCACGTGGGATTGGGTGTGCCCTGCCCTGTTGGACAAAGCTAGGGGTACCTGAGGTGAGCGGGATGCTGGGGTTACTCATGAATCAGCTGTTCTTGCTGTGTTATGAGAAAGGATTGAATCTCTGCTTCCCAAAGACAACACACACACTGAGATTTACATGGGAATTAGAAGTAACAGAGGACTCATGGAAGCACCTGTACTAGGTGACTTATGGGAGCATTCTGTTCAGAGTCCTAGTCCAGCCTGTAGCCACTGAATCATAGAATCTCAAGGTTGGAAAGGACCTACAAGATCATCTAGTCCAACCATCCACACATTCCCATTGCTACCACAAGCTACTAAACCATATCTCATAGCTCCTCATCCAGATGCCCACTGCCAGGGACAGTGGCTCCACCACCTCCCTGTGCAGGCCATCCCAGTGCCTGAGCACTCTCTGTGAGAGAAAGTTTTTAATTAAGTCCAAACTAAACCTCCCCTGGTACAACTTGTGGTCATTTCCTTGGGTTCTGTTTGTTGCCTCAACAGTTCCATTGCCCTTCTCTGGACACGTTCCAGGGCCTCAATGTCCTTCTTGTGGTGAAGGGCCCAAAACTGAACACAATACTCAAGATGCATCCTCACCAGTGCTGAGAGTAGCTCCTGTGCTATTAGGATATAATATATAACACACTTTTATATATATTTTATCTATATAACACACTTTTCACGTTCCTTCTCTAAAGGGTTTTGGTCAGCATGCAGTGGCCAGTGTACAAATGCGACAAACTCCATTCACCTTACAACAAAGGTGGTTTTACCCATTTCCTCCCAAAGATACCAGTGGGCACCTCCACTCCCACAGGAACACATGCACGGCCCCCTCAGCTCACTGCCTGCCTTACAACCCCTCACCCCAAACCACACTCCCACCGCCTTCCTAGGGCAACAGCAGCGATTACTGACATAGAAAAGCAACCTGGGGAAAGTGTCGAGTGCTTTTCCAATTCTCTCTAATCCGCTTTCTGAAGGGGAAGCAGCAGGGAAGAGTTATGGCTCTGCTACAACAGGTGCTCAGAAATCATGTCAAGAATCTGTGCGCTGCTGAATCGCACTTCTGCAAAGCAGAAGAATGAATTACCAAATTATGTTGGAAATGGTAAGTCTCCAAAGGGTAAAAAGAGGTGATGTGATCTCTAATTCAAACTGCAACATTTCCTCATCTTGCTCTCAGATTGTGTTTTGTGTGGACTTCTGCAGCTGTGGCCCTTAATTTCCAGGTAACGCTACCCCTTGAGATAGCTGGTGAAACTGGCGTGTGCCCATGTGATTGCATTACCTCAAACCAGCCATTTTGATAAGAAGATAATCATTTCAGAAATGCTTGAAATGACGGTGTTTACGATCATCACTTTGAATTGGAAAGCTACAAAACTCCAGAAACGGTCCTCGGTTGCACTGGGCCAGCGAGGCTGTGTCTGAGCAGAGTTTCTGCAAACACCCAGTGCACGCATGCTGACCCTTCAGCCTGATGTTTCTGCAGTGACTTTCAGGGGAAAGCAACAGTAATGACTACTGGAGACAGCAGTTAAGGGCAGCTGCTGCTGCCTCAGTGGGCTCTGAGAAGCTGAGTCCTTAAACCACGTCATCTCAGGAAACCTACATCATGGGATGAATGGAGAGGAAATACCTTTATGGATGTCACAGCCTTCGGAGGAGCCTGGTCCTGTCGGTGGGAACAGAAAGGGCAGAAGGTGGAAAGGCAGGGGATTGTTATCCAACAGTAAGAGTTTGGAAGTAACAAAACGGTTTTTTCTGTCTGGAGGAAAACAGCTTGAGTAAAAACACGGTGTAAAATGATAGAAAGCATGGTAATAATGCTGCCAGCAGAGCAGGAGGTGATTGTCAGCTCTGGTGAGGCTGCATCTCAAGTGCTGTGCTCAGTATAAGAAAGACATGGAGGCCCTGGAGCGTGCCCAGAGAAGGGCAATGGGGCTGTGGAGGAGTCTGGAGCACAGGTCTGATGGGCAGCAGCTGAGGGAACTGGGATGGGTCAGTCTAGAGAAGAGTAGGTTCAGGGGAGACCTCATCTCTCTCTCCAACTCTCTGACAGAAGGTTGTGGGGAGGTGAGGGTTGGCCTCTGCTCCCAGGTAACAGTTAGGACAAGAGGTGATGGCCTCAAGTTGTGCTGGGAGAGGTTCAGATTGGATATTAGGAACAGTTTCTTCTGAAAAGGAGTGATGATCCATTGACACCAGCTGACCAGGGAGGTGGTAGAGTCACCATCCCAAGAGGTGTTCAAGACATGTGGAGATGTGGCACTTGGGGACAAGGACAGTGAGCATGGTGGGGGTGGACTGACAGTTGGATTTGATGATCTTACTGTCTTTTTCCAACCTAGAAAAGGAGAGCTGGAGTCCCCACTGTATGAGGAGCACGGGACACAAGCACGACCTGTGTGGAGCACCGTCCCTGAGCTCTGAGTGCAATCTGTATCCCCTCACTGCTAACAGAAGACTACGTCGATCATTCCCCAAGATTGCAGATTCCTAGAGGTAGAAGTAAGCTGTGCTAGTGCCATCTGTTTACTTCTTTAAATGCTTTTGAACAGTTGCTTCTGGGTATTTGATCTGGTTTTATATGATAATTCCAGTGCTTTCTCATAACAATCTCCATAGCTGGGAGGAATGCTGGTAAATAGCTCCGTGCAGGGCTCCACAATCAAGTAACATCCTCCTTTATTGGGGTTAGATACGTAGGGATATGACAGGGAGACATCCCCCAAGTACAGAGAAGCAATCTAACAGCACAACGCTAATGAGAGGCACAAGGCCACCAACTCCCCGCGATGCGCTTTGAAATTGTGCCCTGGAGTGCCTTCCAGCACGGGTTGCTCCAAGTCTAATTCAGAGGCACGGCTGTGTCTCTGAAAGCTGTACACAATGAGCTGAGCAGCTGCTTGGGAAGTGAGCAACATCAGAACCAGTCAAGCTACGCGTCTTCTGACGGAGATTTGCTGATCTAATTTAGAGAGGGCCTAATATTCCCCTTCTAATTAATTTGTTCTGTTCGCCTGCGACTGAACTGGCTTTTGTTCTTTGGGAGCTCCTCAAAAATTAGATGCAATACCTGATGGAATTTAATTATATAGGCTGGGAGAAAGTGATTAAGGGCAAAGGGAGGGCTGATCACACTGCACACAGCTTCAAGGGTATTAGCAGAGGGGAAGGTGGAGGCTGCTTTGTCACAGCTGGAGGGAGAACACCAGGGAGCGACTGCCTCCAGCAAGAACTTTAAGGGTAGAGATAAACTTCCTGTGATAGCTGAATGCCTTTACAAGGATCTGATGAGAGTTACTTTGTGATGGCCGACCTCTCTCAGATACCATTTCAATAAAAACAGGTCTGAATCTCAACCTTGGCCTTGTGCAGCAGATCGTCTTCTTGATGCTCTCTTATTCCCTTGGAGCTGTGTGTTCCTGCAGCTAGGGAAGGGTCCCCATGGTGCTCAGCACTAAGACCTTCGCTCCTGACCTCTGCCAGGACCAGCGTGTCCTGGACCTTGGGAAGCCCTGGACCTCATATCTCAGTTCTCAGTGGGAGAACAGAGTTACCTGAGGTGCTAAAAGTGAAGGGAATTCAGCAGTGGAGCTCCTAGGTTAAACTTCAAAAGATACAATCGCACAATGCACCAGTGTCCAGCCACCACAGTCATGCCCTTCTCTGCAATTATTATTCAGAGAAAAGTAGAAGAATGGCATAAAAGAGAAAAAATAGCAAAGTGAAGAAGAGAAGGGAGAAAGAGAACTGGGACAAATGAGAATGTCTGATCACAAGAAATTGTTCTGCTAGACTCTTGGAAACTGCTGAAAGTCACACAACTGAATATATTCATTGATATGAGCACACCCCAGGCTGTGAAAAGCACAGAGTACAAATTCTTCCACACTTGAAGAGTACAAACTCTTGCACTTCAAGGAACTTGAATAGCAGTGATGCTCCGGCAGCCTGTGTCAGCAGATCCCTTATGGATTTGGGTTCCAAAGCAGTGGGAGAGGGGTGGTTTTGAGGCCTAGATGTCTGTAAAGCCAGAGATACCCAATGTTGCATCAGTTTCCTATGATGAGGGTGGCTGCAGCCTCCTGGCCACAGCACTAATCCAGGGACAGGCAAAGCTGTCACTGCAAAGGAAAGTCAGTGGGCAGAAAGGTGGCAGAGGATTTGTCTCTGCTCACAGAGCAATGGGATTCTCCCGTGAAGATGTACCAGAGGAAGGGGTGCACAGACACAGATCTCCTGGAGATGGTCTTCTGGACTGCACGTTCCTATCCAAACAACATCATTATGGTAAGTAATGGGAAATGGAAGAAAAATCTGTTAAAGCCTTTTGCCTTAAACAAGCTAGTTAAAGCAACGGCGCTGCCACATTCCTAGAAAGGTCTCTTAAGGCTCAGAACGCTAAGCCTTGCTCTCCTTAGGAAACACTAACACACCCAGCCGACACCCAACCTCATCTGAATATGACATTAAGAGACCAGAAAAAGTTTTGTGACATTTTCTGACATGGTTGGAACTCACATCTTTTCCAGTCAACTTCAGCTGGTTGCATGGGCTATGGGAATGCATGTTGAATTGTGATTTGTAATTACAAAGCATGAACAACAGTACTGGCCACCAATTTCATGACAGTACAACACATCCTACACTGTTTCTCGATCTACAGTCAAAGCTCTGTTAATTGGCATTTAAATACTTCAGGTGAAATTGAAACGGTCTCAGATTTTGCTTCGTAGCATGCACCAGTCTGACCTTTTCCAGGCCTTGCAAAGGCTCTAGTCAAGTGTATGAGTTTTAATATAATAAATTTGCTTTCCAGGGAGAGAGGCATGAATTGGGGAGAACATGGCAAATTGGGAAGCCTGGAAAGAAGGATCTGACAGTGACTGCTAACAGTGTATTAATCGGTCCAGTGTGAGCTGTATATTTGTTCTGCTGTTCCCAAAGGTTATTGGCTGGTTGGCTTTTTGTTTGCTTGTTTACTAGTTTCACAATTTACGGCTGTTGACATCACAAGCAGAGCAAATCTGACACAGCTCTGACAGTGGTGATGATAATGACCAACAATGATCTCTTGGGATTCATGTCTACCACCACCCTTGTGCCTGGCCTGTGCTGCCCAATACAGTGACTTACAGTGAGTTACAGTGACTGTGTTGAAATAGATGAACAGGCTACAGGAGGGAGATATACAGATTTCAATTAGGTTTGAGGAATTTTTCAGTAGTGTTATGGCATGTTTTAGGAGGAGAACAAGGTTTCTTAGGTGGCCTGTGTTACTTTTTGTCCCCTCACCAGTCTTCAATACTGTTTTTCCACCTAAAGCAGTACTGTGACATACCTGAGCTCTTCTAGCCCACATCAAATTCAGCTCATCCCATTTTACAGCTGTCTCAAGCTGGAATTTGGACTCTCAAAGCAGGAGAGATGCAGTACACAACCACAGCCATGCATGGTGACCCTCCTCCACGACAGGATGAAGGGCAATGACAAACCCCAGCACATGGTGCTGTGCAGCTGCACCCAAACTGTGTCATGCCACGTCAGCATCCCTCTGTGCTCAGAGAACTGTCAGCATGAGCAAACTGTCACACGAGGTATTTGGAGACCAATGTTTCTACGTCTACACTGGGTTTATGTGACTCCCAGCTGCAGAACATAGGGGAGGCTGACTGCATGGCACCTGATCCACAAGGAAGAAGGGACCTGAAGACATCAGGAAGACTTGTTGCTTTTGGAGATCTCAGTCAAAGCTGGATGGAAACTGGGACTGAAATTGCACAAAATTGCACAGCCTCATCATCACAAAGAAAATAAGACATTCTATAACTTTAACCAGGCATTTCAGTTTAAACTTCCATTATTTCCATAGCACTTTTAAGATGAGAAGCTGTTGACGTTACAACTTACTTTGTGCAGGAAACCTTGTCTTTTTCTTTTGGAGAATACCAATGTTAAATGCATCAGTGTGCTAGAAAAGGAAATCCAAGAAAGGATCCATACTGAGAGTTATAAAAATACCCTATCTGCTGCTCGTAGAGATGGTCACCCTCTGGAATAACCCTAAAGGCAGGAGCCAGGAAAGAGACACTGTGGTCCTTTGCAGATGAGATCTGGAGAGGGCAGTAAGTCTAAAATATAAAGGAAAATTGCCCTGGGAGTCCCAGGGTATCCTGAAAATAGACTTTAGAAGCATACATTAACTTGTACTTTGGAAACTCTATGGGACAGATGGATGATGCTCTCATAAAGGCAGACTGTCTTCCACCTGCCATTGGGTGGCTTTGCACCTTCCTAGAAGGGAGAAGCTGGCCACTGTCGGAGCTCAGCACAAGTCAAAGTTGGAGTCCCTTGATTTTGGTGTGTTACCTGAAGCAGAGGGAAGACAAGGACATGGGTGATACAGAACTCCAAGTGTGAGTGCTACTGAGCTGTGAATGAAGGAGAGCCCAGGGATAGAGCCTGTCTTGCTCCTACCAGAGAGCACTTGGTACTGTGTAGGATCAGCCCACAACACTGATGTGCCCTTGGTGCAAACCACTGTTAAGTTCCCAATGCGTGAAATAACTAGAGCTCAAGATGTGGCATCAGTGTCACAACAACTGCATTTTAAAAGCAAAGAAACCTCAGAGAACTACGGGCAGCTTTCTCTTGCACCGCTGCAGCTGCTGCATCATGCTGTGCAGACATTGCTTCACCCCAGCATGCTCCCAGCCCTGCTGCTGGAGGAGGAAGGAAACGAGTCCTCGGGGAGCCTCAGCTCTTTAATGAGAATCTGCCAGTAGCAACGTGTGCTGTTCAGATACGCTAATGAAAAAAACGTTCCCTTCCCAGCGACAAAGCTCTTCCTGCGCTCCCTAGACACAGTTTCCAGGAGCCAGGCGATTTCAGGACAGGCAACAAACCCTGAGAGACACAGACCCAACAAGGCAGGCTGGGTGCTGGAGCTGGTGGGGTTACTGTGGAGTCACTGTCCCTGGGTGCAAAGCCCAGCAGGGATTTCCCTTCCCACTTTCCTCAGTTTCAGACCCAGATCACCAGAAATGTCAGGAAGTCCTGCTGACTTCCCAGACCTGATCCCAACAGACCCAACAGCAGATCTGGACGGTTCCTCCCTCCTCTTCTAGTAGGAAAGACAGAATGGGAGACATTGAGAGACATAGGAGGGATGGAAAGGAACACGGGGAAGGAAAAAGATGGAGGAGAAATGAAGACAGAAAAGGGATGGATGCAAATTAGGCAGAACTCCTTCACAGGTGTAGCCCTGTGCATTCAGGTTCAAAGATTGCCCTGAGAAAATCCTGAAGGGAAGGTGGAGGAGGGAAAAGGCATTCTACAGCTTAGAGGAGGGGGAGGGGCACAGTTAGAGGACTATGCAAAGACAAGCAACCGGGGGAAATGTCCCACACTGAACCTTCCCATCCCTATTCCAGGCTCTGTCAGTGTGGAAGGGGCGATCAGAAAACGAGTCTGCTAGAGATTTCCACGTTCATGCTAGTAGGAGAAGGCAAGTGTTTTCCCAGGAGTCAAGCAATTCAATGTCCACATCTAAAATACTGGTCTTTTTTTAAGCTCACTGCATGTTTACATCGCTTGGCATTTGGGATGGGGTTTGGACCAAAACAATTTCACCTCAAACACAGTGATCATATTTTCTTCTGTCTTCAGGAAACAAAAGGCTTGTTGTACAAAACCCCTCCTGTTTCTTCCAAGAACCCACTCCAGCAGTACATTTCTTTCAGTTTTACAAGCAGGATCAGTGCTGAGCACTAATTCTCTTCCTATTTCTACCAGCCCTATATGGAGCTGTTACAATGAGCTCCATAACACGAACCCCCAACTGAATCACTTTCTGTACCTCTGCATCTTTTGTGCTATTTGTGCCAAAACTCAACACAACCCACTTCTGAAGTGCAGAAGGATCCCTGACAATTTCAAAATTCCCCAAATATCAGTATGAAAGGAGAGCTGTAGTTTTTATTGCATTTCCTCACACTCCAGCCCAAGCATTAGCGTCTTGACTCTGCAGGGTAGTGCAGCCTGCTGTGGTGGGTGATCTAACCCAGCTCGGAAGGCTCTACACAGAAAAATGAAAGTTCAACCTCCTGCAGATACATTTGCCCTAACTTATCTCTCAAGACATCCGACTCTTCTCCTGTCTGCTCTCCTCTACATTCAGTGGAAAGACATAAACACCTTCATTTCAAGGCTGCTCAATGAAACAGTCTCCAAGATTGCACATTGCCTCCATTTCAGCAGGAGCTCTGGTGACCCACTGAGCCTCAGGGGTCTGAATGCAGCTATCAGAAAGGTAGTTCTTGGGTGTGAGAGCCTCTGGATATGAGAGGCTCTGAGGACCCAAGCATCACAGGGACTTGATGAATGTCATCCACTCTGAGACATAATTAGGAAAAAAATGTCATCTAGCTTTACTGGATTGGTTATTATAAGCATAACTGAAACATCCCACATCCTCACGTGCCACCAAACTCGAGGTAATTCAGAATTTTCCCACGAGGGTAAGGTGGTGGTTAAAACCAGCACTAAGAAGGAAGTGATTGAACGTTCACCCACATGAACACAGGAGTGGTGGCACTGCTGAGTGGAGGAGTGGAGAAGGAAGGGGACACAGCAGTGGTGGCTCTGATGGACAGAATGCTGACAGTTGTGATGTTAGCCTGCCTGGTCTCTTTGGACAAGTCACGTCTCCTTCTGTGCTTCAATTTGACAACTGGTAAGCGGTGATAATACTTATTTTCTCAGCAGGGCTTTGGGATGCTCCTTATTAATATTTATGAACATCTCTGTTTATAATTGTGAGTAAATAAATGGAAATTGACAGTCTAAGGATACGAGTTGTCCTGTTTCACACAGTAAATGCAGCCACTTCTTGTTTCTGCCTTCATTTAAGCAAGGAAGTTAGCAGCAACATCTTCAAAAACTCTTACACCCCAAATTGAGCCCCGATTAAGAAAGAAAAGAGACAAATCCCACTGACTTCAGGAAAGATTCACGAAAACTCTTGCAGGTACTGACAATAATAATAATCAAGTGACAACAGATGTAGATAGGTGCCTGATGAAGTTTAGGAAATGCTGAAGTATCCTGTTCTTTTCTTATATCACTTTGAAAGGGAACATGGTGCACAAATATCCAACAGCATTTGGGATCCTATCACCCACTCATCTTCCCATGACATCTGTGGTAGTTTCCCTCTTGCATCTTCCTATTCCCCCTTTGCCATCAGCCTGTCCTTGACCCTGTCCTTGTCCTTGTTTCCAACTCAGCAATCAGCTGCTAGCGCACTTTTCTGAACTGATCTCTTCTAAAATCCACTGCTCTCATAACAGTGGAGCTCCTTGAGCCTTCTGTGAGCATGGTCTAAACAGGGTCCTGTTTAGATGGTGCTTTCATGGCACTTTTCACTCCTCCCTCTACACAAGTTACTCTATAAGGACCAGAAAACAAACTTTTTCTGAAGGGACTTGCCCTGAACAGTGCTTTCAGCATCCCTGTCACTCATCAAACACTCACCCACCTGCAGTAATCCCTACGTAACTCAAGTCCTGGATCCATTGACCTATTTAAGGACACTGCTTCTGAATGAGATGTATTTCTCATGACAGCTCAGAAGAACTCTCTGCTGGTTCTCTCTTGGCTTCATGATGGTCCATTGAATTTGGGGAAACTGTTCATATCTCCTCCTGTCTCAGTTTCCCCATCTGTAAAGGGTGTTGAATCTCTCTATCATTATGTGCTTAGAAACACACTAACAACAGCACTTAAAGGAACTTTCTGGAAAGACAGTCAACAATGCTTTGAAAAGAGCTTTTGAATTACAAGGATGTCAGCCCTGCATGACTATCAGACATGTTTTCATTGATTGTTAGTGGACATATTTTCAGCATTTCCTGAGTTACAGGACTAAGTGACCCCTGAAGATGGCTCCATCCTCTATTTGAGAGGTTGTACTGATGGACAATGGATGACTGTGGCTCTGTGCAGCTGCTGAGATGCTGCCTGCCAGCGTGCCACAATTCAAGGGTCCCTCCAAAAGGGATTGCTAAGAAATCCCCACTTCACAACTCGGAGAGGTGGCTTCACAAAGCGGCTTGCTTCCAGACCCACCATATATCTTAACTGCTCATGACAATGTGCTGTACACATCACAACAGAGAGCTGGTAACGTGTGTGATCACAAGCTAAACAGACTGAATGCATCACTGACACCTCAACTGCATTTCATCCTTGAAATTCATTGCTCCAAGAGTTTTTAGAGGTGTTTGTAGAACAGTCTAGAAAGGGCTGGAAATGGATGAACAAAGGCAACAAATACCTATAGCCAAGCCTAAATAAGAGTGATAATACAAATAAAGAAAAGGTAGGAAAGCCAATTGTAAGTTATAAGGCACTGAGAAGAGAACGAGCTGGAGAAGCATCCTGGAGGTGTTTAACAGCATGCTGGTGCTGAAAGAAGAGGATGGAAAGAAATAATGGGTGAGAGGCTGACATGACACAGCTATTCTACTTCCACCTCTCTTTTCCTTCCTGAACTGCAGCCCAAGCATGCCATCAAAGGGCTCACACCCAGCCAGGTGCCAGAGCAAAGGATCTCAGCACCACACTTGAGATCTCTGCAGATCTCACAGGGTTCTGGTTGTTGTACTTCACCCACACTGACAAAAGCCCAAGTTGATGAATTGCTGTGAGCAACAGCACAGCACTGACTTTGCCTCAGATCTATATTCACGCTCTCTCCATGCAGTGCATTGCTTTCCTCTCTCCCTGTTGGGATCTTCTCTCTTTGCTCCACACAACAGCACCATTCCACCACCCATGGATCCTTCTGTTCAGCACAGCAGGCAGCTGGAAAAAGCACCCTGGCACCTGCCTGCCCTACATTAGCATGGGAGTGCTTTAGTGCCCACGCTGTCAGGAGATGTCATGGAGTTAAATTGCACAAGACAGCCACTGATGGATTATGGCACCCAAAATTAACAAGAGGGATATTTATATTTTCGCTGCCGAAGCCCTGGAATGAGTCCCTTTTTGTTTGGCAGCACTCCCCCAGAATTGCATTAGAAAGCTGCTGAAGGCTAAGGCAGATGCTTGCAGAAAGTGAGTGCTGGCTTTGTTTACTAGGTAGTTACTCTCACATGGAGGAATTCAGCCAGCCGCTTTGATCTTAAAGGTGACACCATTATTTTTCTGCCTCCCCTGAAAGTGAGCTCAGCTTTGGCCCCTTTGTCAAATAGTTTTATTTGAGAACAACAGTCTTCTTGGGCTGAGTCACTCTGAACCTGTCCTTCGCTAGTCCTGGGCCACATTTGCAGAAGATTTTGGTCATTTCCTATCCAGAAAAATGCTGGCAGAGCTCTCTGGTGGCAAAGTCTTAACGAGAAAGTACGTGGTGGCTCAGTAAAATCATTGCAGTGCCATATGTGGAAGGATGCTGAGAGCAGCTTGCAGAGTGGGGGCTGCAGTAACAGCTCGAGTCTGATCAGCAGCCTGGTCTGTGGGATGGGCAGAGATACGGGCACTGACACTGAGCTTGTTCCTTGTGACCAGAGCTGGGATATGTGACGGCTACCATCGAGCCAGCTCCTTGCATCCAGCCCTGTATTATCTTCCTCTCCTGCTGCTCAAAACAAGAGCTCAGCAGGCATTTTAATTTTAACAAGCAACTGTAAGCAAGAGTAGTTTTAACCCGTGAATTTGCAGCTCATGGCAGAAACTCTCTCTGGCTCCAGGGAGCTGCAGAACTGCTCACAGACCTGGTGACCTGGAGGACTTCGTGTCCCTCTGAGCAGGACCCCAGGTCCCCACGGGCAAAACAAACCTTTGCCACCTCCCTCATCTGGGGTACTTCTCCCACCCATGGGGCTGGTGTTGGCTCCATCCCAGACCGTCCCTTGGTGGTCAGAAAACAGCCCTCAGGGCAGACACCATGCCACCTTGCTTGAGGGACTATTTTCTATTTGGCTGAATTGCTAATGTCATTGTAATTACTTAGGAAAATTCCTTAATCAAAATCACATTTATGGAGGTAATGAGCAAATAGGTCAAGGAGAGCAACGTCTGCTTTATAAGCAGGAGCCGCTTCCCTGAGCATCTGCAGAGCTGGCTGCCTTGAAGAACCATTGGGGAAGGATGGGGCTGTGGTCCAAGCCACATCAGAAGTGCAAACTCCCCAAGCAAAAGTGACCTCCTGGGAGCTGCATGCACTGGGGATGCTGCAGCACACCTCAGAGCGCTGATTCACACAGCACACGGTACTGCTCAGACATCCAGGAGCTCATTGCTTTCAAGGAGAGGCCACGAGTCCCTGAACAGATCTGGCCACCGATTATGGTACACAGAGGTCTTGGAAAGGCAGCTGATAAAGCTGTCCTGATTCTCAGAAAGGTGAGACTGGTTGGAGACTTGGACAGCCTGAACCATTGCAAATAGAGTATGTGTTCTGCAAGACTTCCTATTTTGAACAGCTAAATACAAAGATGAAGTCAGAACTACTAAAGCATAAATCCCTATCGAGGAGCTCAGTATTCCTGGGCTGTGGACCAACAGGATGTCTCCCTTGCCCTCCTGCTAGAAATCTTTCTGCTAGGTGTTAGACTGCACCCAGATAAGTCTATGCTGTCAGCTTCACATTTGAGAGTTCAGAATAAAACCCCATCACCCACAACCTTCTGACACCACACTACACATCTTTTCTAGATCACTCAAAAGCACACTGAACAGCACATACCCCCAAAGAGATCTTCTAGCACTCCAGTAACAACACTTGCCCTGTCTAAAACCTTACTGGTTGTTCTCAGTTACCTGGGGACAGAGCACCTGATTCCCACACTAGGAGCAATCCCACACTGGAATCTCTCCCACTCTGATGTTCAGAAGGATTCTGAGGTGGGATGCCATGGGTTGGGCCAGCCTCCATCTCCAGGTTGCTTGCCATGGATGTCATCACCAGCAGGGCGGAGGGTATTTGCTAACTTAAAGTTCTCCAGGAAAGCCTGAGTGTCTGACTTATGGAGGGCAGTGCAATTAGCCTCATACACAATTCAAGACTGTAAATCATGAAGGGCCGGCTGGCAGCAGACAGTGAAACATTAATGATCTTACAGCTGCTCAAAGGTAAATATTTCATTAGCTCCACCAAGTACCATTATGACAATTATGTTAAGCCCATGTTCACAGGTGTCGTCCTGCAACTTAATGCAACGTTGGGACCACGTCTGTGTGAGCGGAGCTAAACACCCCTGGAGTGACTGGACAGTTGGGGTTTGTCAGCTCCTCAAAAAGCACATACGCCTTCGGATCTGGACACAAACAGATGTGTGCATGTGGTGACAGCAGAAAGGTGAGAACCAGAGTTAAAGAGCAACGTTTGTACTTCTGTGCAGAAAGCAGCACTCCCCAAGCAGCCACAGGATGCCCCTCAGTGCCAAAAGCAGGGAAGCAGCTCTTTGCCTCGAGGTTATCAACACTGAAGAAGTCCAATCACGGGGGAACCAAATGCCTCAAAATCATGGGGTTCTCCTACAGAAAAGGAACTAGACCTTTGCTGCTGGCCCATTGCTCTCCTGGCTGCTAAGCTGCACAAATTAATAGCAGCAGGACCCGCTCATTGTGCCATCTGCTCACTGCTCCAGATGGAGAATGCTGAATGGTGATGCTGGTGCCGCTGCTACTCACCTGCCCTGCCTTGGGCACTTGTACTCCTTGTTCACACTGAGCATGGTGCTCACCCCAAGATCCAGGCTGAGAATCTCAGCAATCCTATGCAAAACATTGATTTTTCATTGCATCCATACAAAGTATGCTCAGAGACAGACAGAGGAGCTGACACAACAGCACATAGGAAAGTAGCAATGAAATGTGGAGTGCACAAAGGGGAGATGAGGAGGCATCTGGGAGAAACTTGATCAGATGAACACTGATAGCAGTGTTCCGGGGCTGGAAAGCCGTGGGGTGTAGTCAGGAGTGAGTGACACAAATGACTCTGCCTGGAGCCAGGAACAAAAGGAAGGAGAACTAGAATTCTGGTGCAGGATGTGCAACTGGATACAGCACAGGTAGAAGAGTCTGCAGCAGCAACACAAAAAGGAAACTGTGAACAACGAGCGGTGTGCTCCTCAGGAGAGGTGCAAAGAAAGGTGTCCATGGCACTGAGCACCAGGCAAGGAGGAAGAATTCAGTAAAAATCCACGAGCAAAATAATTACGGAGAAGACGTTGAAAAGGAGGTTAGTGTAGGAGCTGAAGCCTGCTACAATCCTGCACAGTGGGACACAAAGTTCAATAGAAACCTTTGCAATGTTCTCAGTCGTACACCACTGAGAAATGCGTCACCGTGGGAGAGTTTAACTCCCACCTCCAGACCAGAGAAATAATGCCACTGATAACAGGAAAGCCCAGTTTTTCTTCTGGATGCAGCAGCTGACACATTTCTCCATCAGGCAGCAGGACCACCAGAGGTCATGCTGGTCATGCTGTGGGACTGGGGCTTGGCTGCATCATGCAGGCAGTCTAAATAGACTCCAGACAAAGTATAGGTGTAACGTGATTGCCTGGAACACCAATGGACTAAATGGGGGCTCTGATGGATGTTATCATCACACAGCTGGAGATAAGCCAGCAGTGTGCTCTTGCAGCCCAATGAACCAATGGTATCCTGGGCTGCATCAACAGAGGGCTGGTAGTGGGCACAGAGGGGATTGTCCCTCTCTGTTCTGCCCTCGTGAGGCCCCACCTGGAGCACTGTGTCCAGGCCTGGGTGAGCAGTCTGAACTGGGGGGGCAGCCAGCCCACAGCAGGGCTGGGAACTAGTTATCTTTAAGGTCCATTCCAAACCAAGTAATTCTGTAATTCTATGATTAACCCAAATTCCAGTGCTGCCAAAAAGAAAGGACACTAAGGTGGGTACAGGGAGGCTCATCTTCCGCCTTAGCATCTCCAGTCAAGTAGCACCTGAATTCCTCTCTGGTCATCCCTGGACTTCTCTGATGCTTATTGAGGAGCATGACCCACACAGCAAGCAGCCTCAGAAGGATGAGGATATCAGCTAAACTGAAGCTCTGCTTACACCAGTCACTGATGGGATGCAGTGAGGGCAGTCAGAAACCTGAGCAGTGGGGTGAAAAGTTCTTGAGACCCACAGTGCTCAGCCCCAGGGTAGTAGGGGGATGCCTCAGAGATGGCAGCAGCTGGAGACACCTGAGTTCATCCTGCACACAAAGAGCCCTTTCAGCTTCAATTCCCCTGCCTGCTTCCTGATCACTGAATGCATTAATATTTAAGTGGGATTTAGTAGAGACACTTGTTCTGCTGAGCTGGGCAACATGGATGAACATTCTTGGTGATTTCCAGTAGCTTGAGAGCTTCCTTGTGCCTGCATTTGGTCTACAGCATGGACACCTCATCACCTTCAGCTAACACAAGGACTAATTCCTTTCGAACTTCCCTGAAGACAGATATGCTTTAAGGGCCATAGCACTGCTTGCTATAAGGAGTATGGGTAGGTATCTGGATTCTGAGTTCAGGTTGCCTGAGTGAGCTGTACAGAGATTTGTTGTATGGTTCCAGGACTGATTTGGATTTCACATTCCTCTGGCAAGCAAGATGTAGCCAGTATAGCTGCACCCAGCCTGTGGAGCTTGGTGAGAAATGCCTTCTTGGTAGGAAAAACTGTGGATCCATGGAGGAGAGATGTGAGATGAAAGGCAGTGCCACAGAGGCTGCATTCCTGTAGTTTGGAGATACTGGGTAGAAAGACATACGGCTGGGAACAAGTATTTATCTGACTGCCTTTTCAGTGTGCTTATTCCAGGAACTGGAGCACTGGTCTGTGACTGGCAGCAAACAAACATCATCCATGGGGTTTGTTTTGCAGAGCAACAGTTAACCATAGAAGTGATTTAGCACAGGAAGATAGAGGTGCTGGCACAGCTGACAAGCCAGGAACAGATTTGGGGAGGAAGCTGCAAAAGGCCATCCCTGTGCATTAGAATTATTTTCCTGGGGAGGATTTGATGAGATGTGAACTACATTATTTGCTAATGTTGCAGCATAAGCCTTGTCCAAAACCCAGGAGAGTAAGAAGGAATCTTTCCATTAACTTCCCTGATTGTAAGTAGTATTGTGACAGATGTACTCCCATTTCCTTTCTGCTCAAATATTTTAAATCAATCAGAAAGAGCAGTTACATTTGTCCTTTTATGGAGAAGGAGATCGTTCCCTCTTAAGTACGCCCATATAAATAGCCACAGGGGAGTCCTTCCAGCTACCTGCAACAAGTAGGATGGTCCGAGGGTAATAAAGCTTCCAAGCAGAGGAAGGGAGGCAAGATCCCTGAGCTGCACACACATGGCTGGTTTGCCAGAAGGAACAGGGACTTGCACGACGATAAAAGCTGTTTGCAGCCAACAATAAAAGCTGCCTCCAGATCCCCAATCTGAGCCAAACCTTCCTGCTGTCGTTCAATCCAGAAATGCTTTCCCACTGAAAGCCTTCAGAAAACAGCCCTGGCATATCACAGAAGGTGGGAATACCCACAGATGTGAGCCTCAGGAAGGAGAAGCCAACTGCCTCGTGTACAGAGCACAGCTGAAAGGAACAGAGGGGGCAGCCCTGCGGATGCTCCTCATTCATTGCTCTGGCTGAGTAAGGCTTGAGACAGGGCAGTAAGGGAGAACAGGAAAAACTTCAGAGGATTTAAACGACTAAAACCACATATCAGCTAAATTTTCAGTGTTGTGAGCAGTATCTTCTGCTGGAGATGCTCCCACTTCTCCTAATAAAGGATTGGAAACTTATTTTCCTGCACATCAGATGAGCTGCTCAATACCAGCATCAGTAGTGATTTATAAGTGATTTTTAAGGCAACTGCTATCACCTGTGTTCTCACAGCTCTGTACGCTGAGCTGGAAGACTTCCATGGCCATGATGGCCTTGCAGTGCTGGTACCACTGCTCTTCACACAGGCTATGGCCAGTGGTCATCTGTGGAGATCATCACCTCTGCTGCAATGCCAGGGATAAAGGATAAAGGGCCAAAGCTTTGCTTCAGTACATTTCTGCATCATTTTAAGTCAGAAAAACCAGCAAGGTGGTAAAGAAAACAAGGAAGCTGAAAGCGATGAAAGCAGAGCATAGATTGAGTCACAATACTTGGGCTGGGGTCCAATAAGAGAGGAAGAAGAGCTTACTGATTAAGATATGTTCTTAACTGGAGGACTGCTTCCAGCTCCTCACCTTTGTTTATATAGCGTGATAGGATCAGCAATCACGAAATGGGAGAAAGTCAACAAGTATAAAGTCCTTATAAAGATTTCATTCCTCACAGTGTCAAAATCAAGCACTTGCATTACTTTCTGGAGGCCAATTTAATTGTTGTCGATACAAGTTGCAAATTGGCTTTAACATTTTAAATTGATGTTTTCTCTAAACTGGTCTGATTAATGGAAGAAAACATTGTGTTTCTGCCTTTCATCTGAAGATCTAATGCATTTTACAAACAATAATTGATCCAGCACTGAGCATGGGAGCAGACAGGGGTAAGCCAACCTGCTGCAGGAATGATTTTACCCTTCACCACTGCCCAGCAGAGCTGTGGGATAGCACAGGGCTTACCCGTTTTCCTTTTTTTCTCCATGGAAAGTAGTGAGAAGCTTAGAATTAAAACACTTAACCACAAGCCACCGTGGGGGCAAAAATGAATTCTGGAAAGTTCTTGATGTGACAGCATGGAGTCAGTGCACAGGGAGGAAGGACAAGGACACCTTTGCCCAGGGGCAGAGGAGCCATTGATCTGCCCATGAATCTGGGGCTTGGTGGGAACAGGCAAGCACGCAGGTTCAAACCAAGAGTCTGAGGCTCACATCACAACCCTGCAAAGCAGGGCTTCCCAGCTTGCTGCACCTGAGTCCTTGGGGGTAGTGGTGTTCCCCAGCGGTTGGTCTCTTAACATCTTCATCAGTGATGTGGATGAAGGGACAGGATGCACCCCTGGCACGTCTGCTGATGGTACAAAGCTGGGAGGAGCAGCTGACACCCCAGAAGGCTGTGCTGCCATTCAGTGAGGAGCCTGAGAGCTGGGCAGGGAGGAACCTAATGAGGTTCAACAAGAGCAAGGGTGGGGTCCTGCTACTATAACAGGCTGGGGGCTGACCTGCTGGAAAGGAGATCTATGGAGAAGGATCTGTGTGTCCTAGTGGCCAACATGGTGACCAACGAGAAAGCAGTGTGCCCTGGTGGCCAAGAAGGCCAATGATACCCGGGGGTGTGTAACAAAGAGCATGGACAGCAGGGCAAGGGATGTGACTCCCCACTCTGTTCTGCCCTTTGGAGGCCCCATCTGGAGACAGGGAACTTCTGGGGAGAGTCCAGTGGACAGCCATGAAGATGGCTGGGGACTGGAGCATCTCCCTTATGGGGAAATGCTGCAAGCCCTGGGGCTGATCAGCCTGGAGAAGAGAATGCTGAGAAGGGTCGATATTGATGCTTATCAGTATAAATATCTAGAGGACAGTAATCAGGAGGATGGGGACAGAAGCTTTACAGCAGTGCCCAGCAACAGGATGAGAGGCCGTGGGCTTAAACTGGAACCCAGGGAGCTCCATCTGACCACGAGGAAAAGCTTCTGTAGTATGAGGGTGACAGAGCACCAGAACAGAGGTGGTGGAGTCTCCATCTCTGGGGATACTCAAACCCATCTGGATACTTCCCTGTATGACCTGCAGTAAGGAACAGGTTGGACTGGGGGATCTCCAGAGTTCCCTTGCAACCTCTACAGCTGTTACTCTGTGATTCTGTGATCAGCCACCCAGATGCTCTTTCCACATTAACAATAGGAAAGCCTGTTTCAGTCAGTTTCCCCCTTCTCCATGCGTTCTGCTGTCTTGTATTCAGCAAGCTGAGTTTCCCTGTGAGGCTTTGTTTCAAAGTAAATCTATGTGCTTAATCCTCCCTCCTGCTCACAACTTGTATTAGTCTCTCTTAAAAAAGGATGCTGTTCCCATAGTAACCTTGCATTTCTGGATATCGCTGTGGATGATAAGCACTGCCGTGCCCGACCTTGTGGCTCTGGGACTGCACTCTGCCCAACAAATGCTAAATTCCACCAAAACACTTTTACCAGGGGCCTAATATTTATCCTGCAGCTCTGGATGTTGCTGCTGTCGGGGCTATGTGGCTCACATGAGTATCAAGACTACCCAGATCCTACATTTATTTGTGTGTATACACACACACACACTCCACCTACCCATGTTTTTTCTCTGCAGTGAAGACTTCTTTAAACATTTTTTAAAACACTGCCACTCGTTAGCTGCTTTGATGCACGAAACCCTGACATCAGTCAGCACAAATATTTGGAAGTGAGACACGAGACGCTGGAAACGTCATCGCTTTTTATTCTCCAAGCAGCTCACCGCACCGTGCATTTGCAGTGGGGATGTTTTGCTGTCTCATGGAGCTTGTTAGTGGGGCAGAGTTTTCCCAAAGGTTCCTTTTCACCGATTATCCTAAAACTTTACAGCTCAGTGGAATGCTCAGGAGAACAGAATAAATCAATGGCTGCAGGCAGGAGTAGGTGCAGTCCCAGACGGATGGGGGAGGATGGAGGCAGACTTGTTGCTGTTGGTGGGCAACGTGTGCTAAGTCCTTATGTTGTCTAACAGCTGAACAGACCCGTGGCAGCATTTTCCAACCTCTGGCAACAGCTGAAGAGGAAGGGAATGTGCCCAGAAAATGAGACAAGCAAAGAAAGAGTGCACAGTTTAACACCTCTACTTGAAATCAGGTGGATCTCCCATGTCTTGAGCTCACAAGAGATAGCTTTGTAGATCATCTACCTGACTTTCTGACCCACCTTTTCTCTTGGATTCCAAATATTTTGGGACAAGGTGCCTGCTTTCCAGCACAAGTATCAGTGCTCTCATTGGCAGCTGAGACACAAGGCCAAAGGAGCCAGGTTCGTGCCTCTGTGCTGCATGCAGAAGAAACTTCCCCAGGCACCAGGAGCAGGGTGGTGGGATCCATGCACCCAGCAGCATGTGTCCAGCAGCAGGGCTATGTGGTGGGAAGGCGATGGTCCCGAGGCATAAATGACCCAGGGATAAGATTTCAGGCATTTCTTTTGAAGCCCATGCAGTAACACTACCTGCCTCTTTGCGATCCCTTTTCCCATCTCTGAAATGGAGATTGGCACTGTCAGAAAGGGCAGGAGGGGCTCGGCTGCCCCAGCACAACTAAGTGAGTACCTGAGTTTTCTGACACATTCTAACCTAACCTAGCTTCTTCAAGCACCCCACAGTAAAGGAGACAGCAGGCAGTGTCCTATCTTAGCTGCCCTGCACCACTTCTGCCAGCATCCCCCTCACCCCCACTCTCTGCTGGACTGATCCTCCCTTTGGCAATGACATCCCAAATGCCAAGATGCTGAGTAACTCCGAATGCTCTGAGACAGAAAAAGCTGACATTTCCTGGCTGTTCAGAAAGAGCATTAACCCATTTGGGATTTTCCTGGGTGGGAAAGCTGTGGGAAGGACTGGGGATAACCACGACAGAGGTGTGCCTGGAAGAGAAGCAGATGGAGTGGCCTTGACTTGCCCTATCTTTTGCAGATCCTAGAGGTTTTGGAGCTGCCTGCTTCTCTCTATGAGTACGGTGAAAAGAAAAGCCCTGTTCCTGGAACTCTCTGAGTGTTTTCCAAGCAGTTTCCCTAATTCTTCTCCCCCCTGCACCTTAACTAGCTTCTTACAATGGAGCACAGGGGCTGTAAAATGCTACTGCGGGGACTGGGGGATCATTTTACACCTGCTTTGTATTCCCCTGAACAGCTGTAAATGACAACACAAACTGTGAAGCAGCAGGGAATTTGAACGCCTTCGACATACATTTCGACACTGATCTTTGGTAAATTAATTCAAATACTTGCTGGGGATTTGGGGGAGAAGCTGGAGGATTCGCTGAATGAATAAAGGAAGCAATCCGAAGCAGAGAGCAGCTGGAGCCCTGGGGGAGAGGAGGGATGAGGAAGGGGGAGGGGTGGATGGCATAAGACCTGGATGATGTGGAGGAGACCCACGTCTCAGCTCACCCTGTCCTTACAGTGCTCCTGTCCCGTGCCGTGGTTGGGATGGATGTGTTCCTTCTGCTGCTCTACCTATATTTGGTTAGAGATGTTAGGTGCAATTTCCATAAAGATTAAAGGCCTCTCCTGCACTTGTTCACATGCAGAACAAGCTCAGAAGATGCCTCTGGGTGGAAGGCGTCGCTGAAAACAGCACTTTGAATATGTACATCTCTGGAACATCCTGACTCAAATGGCTTATTAAAAGCCTTCCCCAGATATATCAGGCTAATCAGAGCGCTGGGCTGTGTTGTTTGCTGCATTCAAAGCTGTAATCCTGTCAGTAGGCTGTTCTTCACACCTGCAGGCACCCCCCATCCTTACAGCAGGTGAATTTTCTGTGCTGGCAAATGATCTCAGCCTAGCCCGGAGGTCAGCTCTTCACCTGCATGTCTGGGGCTCGTTTCAGACCAAACTCAGCATATTCTGTTGGTGAGGTCATGTGGTATTCAGAGAATTAATAGAACAAAAGAATATAAAATTAGGCCAGATTCTCTGATCCAAGCCGCTCCCCCAACTCCTCCAGCCCTCCCCATAAAAAAAAAAAGAAGAGTTTTGTAATTGCTGTTTTAGCATCCTGATCCTGCAGGTAGTGAGAAGCAGCATCAGTCCAGGCACTGGGTTTACCCAGCTGCCCTGTGCCTGGGGAGGTGACATCTTCATCACCGAAAGCACTGCATGGTGGCAGCAAGGATATCTGTGTCCTGAACATATTTGAGAGATTCTCCTCCCACAGATCTTCCCATGTCAGTCTAATGGACCTGAGCATCCCCCTTCTCAAGTGAACTGTATGAAGAAGTGCTGGTACAGAAGAACCAGGATAAGAGCAAGAGAAGAAAGGGCCCATGCCCACTGCATGGTGGTTAGTCCTGAGCTGGCTGCTCCACCACCAAAGCAGTCAGAAACCTGCCATCTGACATCTCCTGCAGGTCCTTTGCTCAGCTGCATTTTGGGATGGAAGACAAACAGCTCCTTGCATCTGACTTTCACAAGGCCTTCCAATACCCACTGGAACTGGAGACAGCTGTCTACGCTGAAATCCAGCCATGATTTTTCCACAAACACTACAGGCTATCAGCATCGCTGTCAAAGGCACTGCCCCCATCTCTTCTGACACATCAGAGGACCGTGGACAATGCAGAAGCGACACCTCCACTTTCTCTGTCCCTTGTGCCAAACACAGCACCTTCCTCCACGGGAGACCCGAGCTCCTGTCTTTATATTGTTTGATAATGTATGACATTTTCCAAGCCCCTAGAAACTGCTGACCTTTCTCCTGTCCCTCCACATTCCCATCTATGTTTGCTGGCCATCTGCTGAACAAAGGAATGGCACCAACCTTCACAGCAGACGTCAGGAGAGCTAACAAGGACAAACACTAAGGAAACATGACCAGAGCTTTCCTACCAACAGACCTAAAGGTGTGGCCGTGATGGCGACACTGAGAATGCCAACAGATAGCTAGATGAGAGGGATTTCCTGTAATCTCAGACTCATCGTGCTTTACCTGTTACTCACAATAGCAAACAGTGAACTAACAGGAGGTCTGTGTGGGCTGGAGGAACGTTCCTGTCTACAGACAGCACTGTCGCTCATACTAATTAGGTGGTGCACAGCTGGAGAAGTGTGCTCTGACCCAAGAAATCTGTAGGCACAGCTTTCAGCTTTCCTTATCTGCAAAGCACTCCCACCACTGAAACAGCAGCACCATGTGAAAGCCAGGAAGAGAAACGTCAGCAGCAGCGAGGGTGGAGGGAAGCAGAGATGAACTATTCTCTACCATCCCAAAAGGACTTCAGCTTGATTCTCAGAGGCAAGAATCTCAGGGCGGAAGCCTTCAGACACATGGATCCACCAAGAAGGAATGCGTTTTCCTTCTGACTAACACTTGGGGAAAGTGGCAGCTGTAAGGCAGTAGGCTGAAGCCTTGAAAGCAAGCATCCTTACCAGAAAAGAATGGTCCCCATGGTAATAGTTCCCAGTTTAGGACAAAGAGCCCTACTTACCCTCTTTCCCTTTTGAAAAGCATCACTTAGACCAGAGTCCTTCTGTCTCAAATCTCAAAGGATCAGAACACACTTAACACCAGCCTTCCCACCCCCCTGCAGAGCTCCAAGAGCTCTAAAACCACCTCTGTGAGTTCTCTCCGTGTTTGCCTTGGTCTTAAGCTCCCCTTTGGGCACCTGCAATGGATGGAAGCAGTGGGAGGTGGGCACAGCCAGGAAGGACCAGGAAGCACCAAGCATGTTGTGCACCTTGGCCATCCCCTCACAGCACTGCTCATGCTGCTTTGCTCGGACTCTGCTGCCTCGAGCACAGGCCACCTCAATTTGTCACTGTCACCCACCATCATTCTGCTCAGTGACACCAAACAAGGCTGACAGCAAAATGAAGCTATGGTTTATTTAGCCAGGCTTAAGGGTGATCTTCCAGATAGAGGTTTGGAAACACAAGTTCCAAGCAAAATAAATATAAAGCTCAGTCTCAGCCTATGTGTAAGAGCTATAGCCCTTTCTGGTTGCTTAACCTCCCTTATTCTGGAGACCTGAGACAAAGCACAGCCAGCAGACCTGATGCTTCAGTCTTCTTAAGTCAATTTACAGCACCAGCGAGCACTGCTTCACCTGGGTCCTCATACTACGTTTTGTTGTCTCAATTTCCACCCCCCAGCTTTCCCTCATTCTCTCTCACTCTTTTTTTAATTCTTATTTTCAAAAAGCAAGGATGGATAGTGAGCTCTCTTCCACTGACATGCTGGAGCTTAACAGCTCTCTTCTAGATTAATGTGATATAACCCAGTTTTGTTCTCCAACTTTTCCTTCTCCCCCAGCCTTAAAGATTTAGAATTCACTCATACAATTTTCTGATTCATGCAATAATCTGAGTAATCAAGTACAGTTATGATGGAGCATTGCCCTATTCTGCAAATGAAACAGTATAAAAAAGCATTAACTGTATAGCTGTTTTATGAGCTCGTGATCTTTTGTAAGTGATTAGCTTCCTGTCTCCGTTGATATATGAGAACACGTTAATAACGGACAAAAGTGAGCCAGGAACAAGTTCTTTTTGGGCAAACTACAAGAGCAAGATTTCCCTTCCCAGCTTGGCTGGGGTTCAGGGGGACAATGCGTCCAAGTGGCTGCCCCAGGCAGATGAGATTGATGGCCCCTCCAGCTGACAGTGGCTGTGGCAGGCTGGGCTTTCAGCAAAGTTCCTCTCCTCCCTAGATGGATTTGTGGATATTTGTGCCAGCATCTCATTCATGCACCCACTCTCTGATCCTTGAATCCTTGGTTGCTTCTGAAGTCCTAAGGGCATCCGTGGAAACCATCCACACCACAACCACACCAGAGTAAAGTACTGCAATAAGCTATTCTCCTTGCAAACCTTCCCATTTCCCCTTTTTCAGCCTTGGCAGTGCATAAACACAACATGCTTCCAGTATCTAGCTGGTCTCTGCTGCAAGCAAGGAATTTCATCTGCATCTCCACCTACCCTGACCCATGCGAGCTCCCCGCACTGGAGCCAATGGGAAAAGACAAGGTTTGCTTCCTAGCAAGGTCTGTGTTAGAGTTGCTCTCCAGAGGAGCCTGTACCTGTTCCCTGGCCACAAATCCTCACTTCTTGTGTTTCTCTCCTGGGTTAGAATCACACAGCTTCTCACAAGCCAGCAGATTTGCAAAAGCACCTTCCTCTTACAGTCAATTCAGCTCATGTACCATTCTCCAGCCCAACATTTCATTTCACATGTATAATTTCCTGGCATAAAAAAAAAATAAAATAAAATACTGAGTTTACTGGCCTCTAAGCAAAAACTGGAAAGAGAAGAAATCCTTCTGTCTTCTCAGGGAAATTATTTTGTTCCCAGCAGCAAAAAAAAACCCTTCCAGAGAAGGCAGTCACCTGGTTCTGTCTCTGTAGGGTGATGAACATTGCATCCCAACCCTTCCAACAGTCACTGCAGTATGGCCATGGGGGCAGTCGGTGCCCCCAGCCATGGCCCTTCCTGCACAGAGGGGAGCACACTGAGCCCTGCAGGTCACAGAGCAGCCCTGCTCCCCCAGAAGGGTCCATCAGCAAGAGCCCCCCTGATTGCTGGGTGACATAGGCTGGGAGATGCCATCCAGAAACTTCTGTGGGAAGCCGAATAGCTTGTGACTGAATGAGGGCATATCTTTGAGGCACACATCCAGTTGCAGCTGAGAGATGGGAAGTGATGGGAAGTCTACCACATCCCACTTAATGAAGATGGTCAGAAATCACCGAGGCATTGTTCTGACAATTATCAATATATAAAGCATTGAACAAACCAGAGTCATTTCTTGACCTAAGAGGCAAGCATCCTGCTCCACTGGGGAAATCAAGGCAATGAACACTGCTTTGCCTAAATTCAACCAGAAAAACGTCTCTGTGTCTTAACCCCCAGGCCAGTGCTCCTTGGGGACCTCAAGCTGGTGTCCTTCAGCCACTGGGACACCACTGGGGTCACCTTCAACACTGTGCTCTTGGCACACGCCTGCGGTTCACCCACATGGAAGAGGTGGGCTCCATTATGTAGATGTCTTCCTTCTCAGCTGCTGTGCATGGAGAGCCCAATTATGCTTTACAGCATGTGTGTTTGGTTGGAAATACACAGTGTTCTGAGCTTAATACAAGCATTTTGGTACAAGCTGAATTCATACCTCGCTGATTCGGAATTTTTAAGACGCTCAGAGAGAACAGCTACTCTGCTCAGCAAAAACCTTACAGAATCATCACCAACAATCCTTGCACTGCTCCGCTCTATCTGATCGCCTTGGAAAACCGTTTATAATCCTAATTTTAGGTTTCAAAATCTGCTGTAGTCAAGTGTGACGTCCTGCTGATTTCTAACAAAGCATTGGCACAAGCAGCTCGGAAAGGAGAGCAGAACGCAGCACTTACCTGCGTTGCTTTTGGAGGTGCGCACGGGGGTGTAATGGTTTTTGGAAGATGTCCGGACTGGAGTGTTTTCTTTGGGGGAGGTATCTATGGCCGAGATAGTTTCTCTTTCACAGTGTGCTATTGGGATTGGTCCCTGCTGCCTTAAGATGTCAGCCAGAGCCCTGAGGGGAGAGAGAGAGAGAGGGAAAAAAAAACATATTTTCACAAAACGGACGGAATGGCATTCAGCATCTTCACTTCTACAGCCGCTGCATGAAACCCGCAGTGCCTGGATTCCTACCATGAGCAGAAAAAAGCAACAAAACAACAACAAAAATAATCTGTCTTAAAAGCTCAGATGCTTTGTGCGTGTGTATGTCTGCTGCATGAAGTTACAGGTTTGCTTGGCTTCTGTTGGTCTAAGACACAACAAGTCCAGTCCTCACACTCCATACACCCTGTCCCCACACTCCTCACTTCTCCTGCTAGGACCTCAGTACAGAGCAGAGATGGGAGTGGGTTTCTTAGAGTAGAACAAGCAGCCCATAAGAAAAGAACTAAAAACATCTTCATGAGTTAGTGACAACACAGCTATTACCCCATTTTAGCTATTTGTCCATTAGAGACTCCTTTAATGGTTCTGAGGTTTCACTGCTATTCTCCAAGAAAAGAAATGTCACAGAATTCAGCAGCATCCAGCATTTTCCCCTTGGGTGAATGGAGACTCAAAGATTTTTTCCTCCGTGAATATCACGGACACAGTGGAACAATTATAGCATGAAATGCACTGATTTTCCCAGTGCAACCACAAGCTATCTCTTGAGCCATAGGAAAAGGGAAAAGGGGTGGCTTGCATGGATTGTAAGGGACAGCAGCATTTTAAAATGATGGTTTTAAAGGTTCCTTTCTCTTGGCAGAGGGAATCTGCCTAATGTCACCTCGGGTACCAAGAAAGATGCAAGAAGAAATTCCTCCACTGCATATTAATAAGAATGATGATGGTGTTGCTCATACCACCTTAAATGCTGTATTTTTGGTCTTTTATGTGAGAAATAGTGTAGGACCCAAGTCCATTCCATTTTCCAAATCATTTCCCTTGCAGGCTGCCATCCTTGTACATAATGAATTGCAACACTAATGTGCACTACCAAAGGAACTCCTGGAAGATCTCAGAGGCTTCAGGGGAGGAGTGCATTAGTTCACAACCACCCTCTGCAAAATAAGAATACTTTTTATCTTCATCTGATTATTTCTTCTTTGTAGAGAGAGATGACGCAGAGGCTACAACCAACTGCATGATGTGTGCATGTGCATATACATGTAGGGATTAAAGAGGGGCATCAGTGCACAGAGCTCAGCACCCAGTATGCCCCTTTGGAGACAACACTTTCTCTAGAGATGGAAGGCTGGCAGAATTGAGCCTTCAGAATGTATCTTCAAGAAATATTAAGCATCAGGTGCCCATTAGATGGTATCAGCAGGACAGAAAAGCAAAGAATAATTTTTCAATCCCACTGATGGTATTAGGACTGTTATTTACTGGCCCATAGCGGTTTGGGCTCATTCTGAGCACTTGTGAAACACTCTTAGTGTCAAGAGTACAATCACTCAGAGAACAGAGAAAGATGAGAGCGTAGATAACACTAAAACACAATATCCCACTTAGCTTCATGTAACAGAGCCAGCTGGGCAAGAGGGTCGGGTCACTCAGATGGGGCTGCACAAGCATGTCTGTAATACAATGAGGACAGTCTAAAAGGATGGACATCCTGCTGATGGGTGCTGCGGTGCAAACAGAAGCACACTGCTCTTGGAGGTGCACAGCTAAAGGACGAGGGGAACAGCACAAGTTGCAGGAGGGGCTGAGGCACCTCCAGAGACCCCTTCTGACCTGAATTCTGTGATGTTCACACTACACACCACCAAACACCATGACCTGCCTTATCTCCTAGTGTTACACCTTCCTGAAAGGGACTCGATATAGTCTCAAGAAGAGCTTCCCTGCCTCCCACGTGCGCAGTTTGCTTCCCTTTGCTGAAAATGACTGAAGTACTCAATGGGAATAGCTCTGGTCAGACTGGAGCCAGGCATCCTCTTGGTCAGGGTCTACATGAAAGCTGAACCCAGAGCATGCTGCCCTCCATGAGGACCAAAGCACACGTCTGGGCAATACTTCAGCTTGTGAACTGCCCCTGACAGAGCCATGCAGGGTTACAGGCAAGGTCTGAACTCATTGTTCCTCACCATCAGCACCAGTAAAGGTGCTATGCCCCAAGCACACCAGTCAGGACACAGCTGGGTGACAAAAGTGCTCACTTGGTCCTCTTCTTTAATGTCCGTAGAGAATTAGTCCTGCTCAGAAGCAGCAAAACAAACCAATACAGGTAAAAGTGAAAGTCAAACTGGTCAGTTCCTTGCCTACTCAATCACACCACTGTGTGTGATCCAGTTTATTTCCATTCAGCACAGAGGGGCTGACCACCACACCAGTGGGAGGTCGGTCACAGCTCACTGAGGAAAGCTGTGGTCAAGTTAAGCCTTTTAGATACACTTATTCTAATCGTCCGCTGAAAAAGCTTCAAGCAGGGTGAAAACGCTCTTGAAATATTTGGGTCTTGCATGTGCAATTAGTCTCACTGATGTCACAGCATCCTACACACCCAGGCACTCCAGATGTCGCTCTGTGATGACACGGCTCTTATCTCAGGAAAACAAACCTCGCTCACCAGGACGTGCTACCTGTGGCAGCAGAGAGAGCAGCCAGAGCTGCGTAACTGCACCATCATATCCCGAGATAAACATTTCTGACAGCGTTTTCATTAACGTCATCTAAGTGAGAACGCTAATGCTTCATTCCATGTAAAGCCAGCACAGAGATACTGACATCAGCGTGGACTGGCAGTGTGGGAGCAGAGCTGTGATGATGACAGGGTGTCCCAGGCAGTGGCTATGGCAGCAGGGAAGTTGTCACCTAACTCTGGCCAAGGGGTGGCCTAAGTGAGCTGCTTGGAAAAGGATCACAGTGGGATGACGGGGGGTAAGAAGTCGTTGTGACTGTTTTAGAAGAGGAAAAGTAAAAGGCTTGTTGTAAATACAATGAGAGAAACAAGACGGAAGCAGGAGAGTGGCAGGGCTGGGTGTTAGACGGGACTCTGGTGCTGAAAGATGCAACCAAAAGAATTTGTTGAAGAGATGACTCAAGGGTGATGTAAGCTGGGAGAGAGACAACAGCAAGGGGTGATGGAAAACCAGAACAGAACAAGGAGCAAGCAAGCAGAGGATGATAAAATGGGGAAACAGAGAGGAATGAACCACAGAGAAGAACAGGTAGGGCATGAAGCCCAGCAGATATGTGATGAGTTCATATCTCAGTCTCAGAATGGAGATGTGGGGAGGGGTTGGAGGAGCCTCTTAGTTCAATAAGGCAGTAAATAACCAGTAAAGATTTTGTAGGATAAGGGATGTGAGCCTCCCTGCTCACAGTGCAGGTGAGGCAGAGCTGCAGGGCTGCGTGCAGTTCTGGGCTCCCCATGGGCAACCCAGAGCAAAGTGATTTGGGTCTTAAAGCACTGTGTATAGAAGAGAGGCTGAGTGAGCTGGGACAGCCTGGAGAAGGCTCTAGGGGATCTCCTCAGTGTGCACCAGTGCCTGAAAGGAGCACAGTGGTGACCAGGGATAGGACAAGAAGTAATGGGCACAAATTTAAACATAGGAAATTCCATTTATGCACAAGATAAAAATGTTTTGCACTGAGGGTGACAGAACACTGAGACAGGCTTCCCAGTTTGTCATTCTCCATCCACAGTGATATTCAAAACCCAGTGTGCCACCACTGCAGACAGCCTGTGTGGCTCTGGACTTGACTCCAGATTCGCAGAACTGCCTTCATGTTCAGTATTTCTGTGAAGATTGTGCAGAGAAACCAAGCTCTCCCATAGCACACAGCCCCACAACACCACAAAGAAATAGGCTCAAAACACAGCAGAGGGAATTCCCACTAGGAAGCTGATCCTTCAGGACCCTAAACTGCTGATCCCATTGTGGTCTCTCAGCTTGAGACAGGGCTGGGACCATAGCACCAGCCTGGTGCCCTCTCCATTATCCAAGGAAGCTCCCCTCAAATAAGCACATCCCTGCTATCCCTGGCTGCCTGACAGCTTTCTGTAGGATATGTCTGTGGTAATGCAGGACTCACAACATCACCCTGGGGCTGGCAAGAACCATACAGTCAAAGGGGAAGGACTGTTTTTAATGAGATGTCTTCAGTCCTTTTGTGGTAGAGATAAGAAAGAAAAACAGAACAAAAAAATCAACAGGTCCTATGTAGACAGGGAGAAGTAAAAAGCTGGAATAGTGAGGGATGTGTATTTTAAGAAGTGAGTTTGCCACACACTAGCATTTGCCACTGCAATGAGCTCTGGCAGGCTCCAGATAGAGCTGGCAGCTGTCAGACGGGGACAGAGAACACACAAATTCATCCCAGTAGTACCTTCTGAAAGTCCCTCCTCTTGGGGATCTGACTTCCTCATGTGTGGGGTAAGGAGGGGGGTGTTAGAAAACAGAATGGCCTTTTCCGAGTCCCTGTGAGTTTGGGGGAGAACAGAAAAAGAATGACCAAATGGATCTGGCAGAGCACAATAAAAAGAGCAGCGTCTGGCTGAGCTAAAAGCCTGCTAAAAGCATAGCAGTGATGGAGCTTGTGGCACAACTCCAACCGACTTCAGCTCGGCCAGGATTTCACTACAAGTCCTTAAAAAAAAAAGAGTGAGGTTAAAGACTCCCCTATGCCCTCTTACTAACCGGAGAGAAAGGCAGTTCGGCCGTGAGAGGTGATTTATCCAGAAGTGAGCCAGCTCACCCAAAGGGACGGGAGAGCTCTGCTCTCAGCACCAGCAGCATGGGGCTGGATGTGATTCTCCCACAGCAGATGCTGCTCTGAAGGTGCAGGGCCTGTGCAGCAGCTAGAGATACACGACACCAAAAGAGTTCCTGCAGTGAGAAATGGAAATGTCTGCAACTTCAGAGCAGGGTTTCTGGGGAGGAACTCTGGAAGTGGTCATTGCAGTAACCCTAGGGACACATGGGGGTGTCTGAGTATGCACACGTGTGTGTGTGTGTACATGGGAATGGGTGAATGCACACCTGGAGTTAACAAGGAAAAAGGACTAAGCATGAGGGCACCCTGCTAAGCGTGAAGCAATTGTGTTCCACACCCAGGAAATTTTCTTTCTTGAAAAATAAACGCTACAAGGAAAGGTCAGATGTCTTCCAAGAAAGAATTACCTATGAAGCTCCTGGAATTTACCACAGCTTTAAGAACAGATTTCACTGAAAACTTCACTAGACTGAGGGATCCTTACCCAAGACTACAACAGAATGAGGCTGGAGGTGTTCCTGAACCATTTCTCCTAGTGAAGATAAATAAAGCAAGCACACAGGTAACATAACTATCTCACAGGTATGGATGTGTGCACACAGAACACACTTTCCAGCTGAAACAGAAGTGGTGTTATAGGAGTTATACCAAAACGAGAAAACAAGTTGCACTGTGAGCTCACTGTGTTAAGGTGTGGAGGAATCAACAGGAGGAAAACCAACCTGTTGTCTTTGGGGCAGGTTCTTTATATCAAGGACAGCAGAGGACAGTCTTCTTTTAGGAAGAAATGTTTTACTCAGAGGGTGTTGAGGTGCTGGAACTGGTTGCCCAGAGAGGTTGTGGGTACCCCATCTCTGGAGGTATTCAAGACCAGGTTGAATGGGCAGGATGGACAAGTGGGTGGCATCCCTGCCCATGGCAGGGGGTTGGAACTGGGTGATCTCTAAGGTCTCCTCCAAGCTAAGTCATTCTGTGATCCTATGTTTCCACAAAATGCCAGCAGTGCTTAGCCTGAACCTATTACTCAAGGAGTTTACATACCTAATACACACACTGATTAAGTCTCTAACTCTTGCTGTGACGTGGGAAAGGAATTTGCTAAAATCACTGAACAGTGGGGAACGCGAATGCCTTTGGAAAGCTGCACATTACATCCAACGAGAAAGAGATTTTCATGCAAAGATCTTCTCCTTAAAAAGTAAAAGCTAAAGCTTCTCAACCGATGCCTGCCAGCAGAGAGCTGTTACCCTGAGCAGAATCTCAGCGTGGTTGGGTTGTAAGGGATCTTAAAGCCTTCCACCCTCCCCCTTGCCATGGGCTGGCTGCCCCCCCACCAGCTCAGGTTGCCCAGTGCCCTGGCCACCTCCAGGGATAGGGCACCCAAGGGGCAACAAGGGGACATGGCACCAGGGAAGGGGCTCAGCTGCAGGCAGGGAGCAGCAGCCCATTGGAGCACAGCACCCAGTGCTCCGGCAGCGCTCCGGCTGCCACCTGCTGTACGCAGGAACCCTGGCAGCGAGCACGGGCACAGGGAACGGGGCACGGGAGTAGGAGAGCACCGGAGAACGGGGAAGGCACCGACTGCTCTCCTGGCTGGGGAAAGAGGAGGAATGAAGAAGAGCAGGTCCTTTGGAACCATGGAAAGCCACAGGGGTTGCTCGCAGAGCTCAGCTGGTGCAGCTTTCCAGCGTGCTGTGCATGGCTTTGTGCTTGAGTGCCTGTGTGCAAAGCCAGGGAGAGCACTTGGTGGATATGCAGCACTTTGAAAAGCGCGTGAGTGCACGCAGAAGCAGCCTCACGCACAAAGTATCATCTTCTGCACCAAAGCCTGTGCTGCAGGTACAATTAAAGTGCTTTACACTCACCGACGCAAAATCTACTTTCTCCAAAGAACCCTATTGTTGCGACAAAGGAGATTGGGCAAGGGCTAAACTACAACAAAATATTTGTTGTGAAAGAATCCAAGGCTTATCTGCCTGAGTAATGAGACATTTGAGACCTCTGCACAATACAGCGCACCCAGATCTAAGGAAACAGATTGCCCATGCGAGTAGGGGCAAAGGCAGGCATAAAAACACCATGATCTTGTTTTCCTGATAAGGTTCAGATCTTCTTATGTGAAACAGAAGTTTTAAAAGGCTTCTGATCTCCAAAGGCACAGAGATCAACTGGTAGTTAAGGATATGAGACGAAAAGAAAACAGAAGTTCAGAGCTGGGCTGGAATCCCTCGACACCTTTGTGATGGAGGGCTGCTAACAGAGCAAGTTAATTAGAAAGCAGAAAAATATCAAATGTGCGCAAGCGGAGACGCAGAAATGATTTGGTGGATGGAGCATGGTTTGTGTGCAGTCTCTTACTGGGAGAAGTTCAAAAGGAAAAGAGAAGACTGGGGAGCAGCCAGAATCTGCACTGCTACCAAAGGCAGAGGTTGTACAAAACAGGGAAGCACAGCAAAAACACCCGAAGAAACAAAGTGTGACCACAGCTTCAGACTGAGCCCAGGATGTGGAACTGAAGCAGATTTGGTGTATGCACACAAACACACACCCTGCTGTAGCTGGGCCAGCTGGAAGCGAGTGATTCATCACAGCAGAGCAGGACAGGGTTCAGGGCTGTGCTGGGCTGGGAGTCCGTGGTGGTGGGAAGCAGAAGAACCACTCATGGGCAACTGCTCTGAGGCAACACAACACTCAGAAGCCACCAGGGATAAATGACAAGAAGAAGGGCAGGGAGCAGCTGAAAGGCACGTGAGCGATGGGTGAATGAGATGGAGTGGAGTAAAAATAAGCAGAGCGTAAAAACAAAACAGCAGGAAGAAAACAGTGTTGGAATCTGAGAAAGAAAATCTTCTGCACAAACCCTATTGCCAGGTGCGTGCTCACAGCACTCTCCCCACTCCAGAGAGTTAAAAAGTTGGATCGTTTGGGCCAAGCAATGCAAAGCAGCAGAGAAAAGAGCTGAATGAGCTGGCTGTGAGCACGGCTCACAAAACCACATCAAGAGGAAGGTGGTGGGGACAAGCCCCACCTCAGCACAAAGGGCTGGAACCTGTCAGCCCCCCAGTAACCATGGGGTGCAGGAGCCAAGCTGAGTGCATCCTGAAGGAAGGGAAATACTCCTGTGCTTTAAGCCAGCATCGTGCAGAACAGTGCACGCGGCATCCCTGGGGCTCCGTTGCCTCCAGTTCCTGTTGAAATTCAGAGCTGCAGAGTGAGAATGGCAAGGAACGGATCAATTTCACTGGGGCTCTACTTGGAAAAAGGATGTTCGTTTATAAAGGCAGTCCCTGTTGTTATTCACAGAGCAGAGGATGTGCGGGCAGGGACTGAAGAGACGAGGAGCACAAACACCATCCCTCTTCGCAGCACAAAGCCGCCCCGGGAGCAGGGCACCGCGAGGCGCTCCGAGCAGAAGGCACCTGTGTCCCTTCTCCCTTTCACCAGCCAAAACATTCATCGCGCACACGCCGAGCTTGGACAGAGCCTTTTAGCAAAGCACAGAGCTCATCTGCTGGGAAAAATCTCGGCACTGCTTCTCACAGCTCGGCGAGAACAGCTGTGCTCCCACCGCTGCCCCAGGGCCGCCGCTGCCACCACCTCTCCCTGGCGATGAGCAAAGGCTCAGGATGCCCATGCAGCAAGCGAGCGACAGCAATTCCAACCCAAGCTGCAAACTATACACAGCTTTCTAATTCATGCATCCCTAACTGAGCAATGAGTGCAATGGTTCCCACCGCTGAGAGCTAAATAGGGGTCACGGAGCGATACTATGAGCAGTGAATTATTTATGGACTGTGGCATGGGGAAATTTAGGGTCGTGACCACCAGCAGAAAATATTCTGGGTCACCCCTCCTCGCTGCTGAGGAGCATAACCAGCTTTGAAAACAAATAGCTGATACTCCTCCTTCGCTGCCAAAGATTCTCTAACTCCTTCTTGTGCTGAGAATAAAGCAAACACTCAGCTCACTTAAGAAACGCTTGAGCAAACTGATGAAAACAAACCATCCTCACAAAAGCAATCAGATGAAAGCACGGGCGAAAAGCTGCTAGGTGTAACTCTCTGAAATCAGCCTGTCTCTACCTGGAGCCCAGCATGCACTGGTTCTGCCTGCACAACTCCAGACCAAGACCCAGACAAGAGGCAGTCACACATGGCCAGGCTGTAAGATCTTCTAATCATTATAAAATCAGCTGGGTATAAAATATTACAAGTGCTTTTTGTTGAATATGAATATTTTAGTTCCTGTTTTTCAAAGCACTTTCACTGACCGCTTTTGTAAACGAACCCAAGCATCAGTTACTGGCACTGCTCAGCTCAGCATCACAGCAGTGCCTCTGCTTGAAAGGTGCATGGTGGTACTTGAAAACAAGCCCCGATTTTCAGCTCTGAAATGTACATGCATATCGCAGTGCACAGTCGGCCTTTCATTTCACATGAGAGTGACAGCTCTCCCGTGAATTTGTAAACCCTCCTTTCTATCAAAAGGCAGAAAATGAGCCCGCCCTCCATCAAAACGTTCCTTCTAACCGAGTTAATAAGGATTTTCTGTGCAAGCTGGATGAGAAGGCAGCAGAGAAACAGCATCTACACACAGTGCTGCTAACCGGCCATTTACAAGGAAACACGGTTTAAAGCAGGATCTTGCTCGCACTGATGTGTAGGGAGATCACTCAGTGTTCCCTGGGCGTAGGAGAGCACTCAGGATGGGCTGTTTCTAGGACAGCAACGTTAAAACTGGCGTTCTTTATCCAGAGGTTTCGGTGGGATGCACACGGAGATTTAGTACACGTGCCATTACTACAGTGCATTTTTCTGATGATGCACTTAACTCCAATTGACACAGCCTCAAACAGATATAAATATCTGACTACATTCTGCTCCCTCCCTGTTACTCAGCAGCCGTTCTCAGAGGCAAACAAAGACAAACCACTCCACTCCACATATTTACATTCTGCTTAGAGCACAGATAGCACAATTCCTCAGACAGATGCAGATCCTGTCTGCCGGAGATGCACTTCATAATATTTAAACCATCGTGCAATGTTGATCAAGTTCAGGTAACAGAGCTCTGAAAGGTATAATCTTTTACCAGCTACCATATTATAGAAGTCAATCAATTCCTTAAAATGCACTGAAAGTCAAGCTTTCCAAGCACTCAATCTGCCATTCATGCTTCTACACACAGGTGAATCATTTCACCAGAACTTATCTAAATAAAGAAAAGCAAGCATCAAAGAAATGAAAGCATCAGGAATAATTTCGACAAGTCTGGCAACACTGCCTCTGATCTCAAAGGGCGTAGGATCCGACCCTGTATCACTCTGGAGCTAGAGCAAAAGTAACACACAGACATGCAAGTCAGCTTTCCAGATTCAGTTGCCTTGAAGCCAAACGAGCTGGGCATCTGGGGAACTAGATCCTGGTGTGGGAAGTATTAAAAAGAACCTGTTTTCTGACCAAGCTGCTTCCAGGACTCTCCGCTGTACAGGCACACAAGTGACCTAAGAGATATTACAATACTGCTAACAGTGCGAAGTTATTTTCTTGCAGAGATGGGTTTTGCTTGGGACAGCCCCACAGCAACTGCAAAGCAGCATTACTTTTTGGCCTCGCTGAAGAAACGGCAGTTGACACCAGCCAGCACTCCCGTGCGTGCAGTCTTACAAAGGGAGGAGCCTAAACAAAGCACATCTTCCCAAGTAAATAAAAACTGCGTCATTCATCTCCTTTCCTGTGTAAAAAGATAAAACTCTTCCCCTCAGACTCGGTCGGCCGTGTTTGAAGTTCAACCTCAAAAATGTTGTCCGGGGTTTCAGTGGTATTGATTAAAATTTCTTCATTAAAATAACTTCTGTGAAGTATGTGGAAGATGTAAGAGCTTCTCCCACTCATGTGCTCACAGCTGTTCTTATACAGAAGCTCCTCACTAATTTATATGTTCAAACACAGGAACCCACTGCATTCCCAGCACACAAGAAATACACATAATTTAAAGGGACTTTTTCACCAAATATAAACACGATCTGAGAGTGTACGTGCATTTTCCCAATAGGAGGAGTACTATGGAAGCTCGAGCTTTTAAGCAGGATTTCCTTTGACACATCAGAAGTGCTTTCTCTCGTTAAAAACGTTAGAACAGCAACGTGTGAAACCACTGAGACAAGGATTTCAGACTGCTTCCCTAGCACCCAGCCAGAAAGGACTATGAGCATGAGCTGTCTGGATTTAGAGGGGAAAGGAGATAAAGAAAAGGAAGAAAAGGAAACTAACACCGCTTTCTCGAATACCCACCAGAACCATAAGGCAAAGGCACCTGCATGCGGGATCCACAGCGATTTCCTTCACACTTTTCAAACAACTAACCCCTGGCTGCTCCTGAGAGTGTCCCAGGCCGAGTGGGATCGGGTGTGGGGGTCCCGGGTGCCCCGCGGGGGACACGAGGTGCGCGGACACGAGGGGAGCGCGGAGCCCCGGAGCTGTCCGAGGCCGTGGTGCTGAAATCCCGGCCTCACCTGCCCGAGAAATGGGGGCAGCGCAGGGGAAGGGGAAGGTGCTGTCCCGGGACGGGGGCACCGGGGTGAGGAGTACAAAGTGGGTGAGTGTTGTCCCTGGACAGACAGTGCAAAGGTGGGGAACCCCGGGATGGATGGTGGAATTTAAAACCTTTTGCTGCGAGAAAGGAATCCTTGGAGGGGAAAATCCTCCGATGAGTGGTTCAAAGAGGGGATCTCTCAAAGCAATGGAAGATCATTTGGACTCGTGGTGCAAAAGAGAAGCTCTTGGCCAGTGCAAAGAAGAAATGCCTGAAAGGGTGGTGCAAAGAGGGAACTCTCATCCGGACCCTGCAAAGCCTTGGACAGGGCAGCCCCCTTGGGCAGGAGTGCAGTGGGGGAACTCCTGGACAAATGGTGCAAAAAGGGGAAAATCTGGGCAGCCAGTTCGAAGGGGAAATGCTTGGACAGGTGTTGCAAAGAGGAAACTCTTTGACGGGTTGCATGAACGGGATGGCCGGTTGAAAGGAGGACTCCTGGGATGGGCAGCGCGCTGGGGGGGGACCCTTGGACAGAAACGCGAAGGGAAAACTGTTGGGCAACCGGAGCAAGGGGGGAACTTCAGACAACGGGGTGTCCCTAGACCGAAGGGGGAGGATCGCACCTGTGTATGTTCATCTCCCGCGGCGGGCGCCGCGCCTTGTCGTAGGCCACCTTAGCGAAGACACCGGCGATGAGCACAAAGGCGATGGCCCCGCACGAGATGTAGACGGTGGCGTTGGTGCTGTCCTTGTCCGGGTCGTACTTGTTGGCGTCCCCGTCGGCGCCGTTGCTGCCGTCGGCGGGCAGCGCACCGCTGGCGGTGGTGGGGTGGGCCCACTCGGGGCTCTTGTAGTTGCGGCACAGGCTCTGGTTGAGCTTCTCGGCGCGCTTGTTGCAGCAGAAGCGGTAGAAGCAGGTGCCGCAGCAGTAGCGGAAGCCCGTAAGGCTGTTGTTGCACTCGAACTCCTTGTCCCACTGCCCGCTCACGTCGTAGTACCCCCAGCACGTCTCGTGAGCCGGGGCCGAGCCCCCGCCGCCTCCCCCGCCTCCGGGGGCCGCCTTGCCGCCCCCGGCGCCCTTCCCTCGCCCGGGCAGCGCCGTGGGGGCGGCCGCCCCCGGGCCCGCCAGCGTCTGGTTCAGGAGCTCCTTGCCCGGCTTGGGGGTCCGCCGCGGCGCCGTCGCCCCCTGGGTCCGGTTGCCCTTGGCGCGGGGGGGCCCGGCCGCCTGCGCGGCGGGCAGCAGGGCCAGGAGCTGCAGGGAGAGCAGGAGCAGCGGCAGCAGCAGCAGGTGCCGCGGCCCCATAGCGGGGCGAGGCGGGGGCCGCGGGGCGGCCGGCGCGGGGTGGGGGCGGCGGGCGGAGGCGCGGAGCTCAGCGGCCGCGGTGCCGCCCCATGGGGCGCGGGTCCCGTGCCGCGGGGAGGGGGTGGGGGTGGGGGGGGGGGGGGTTAGGGGGGTGGGGATCCTCAGCGGCGGCCGCCCGGCGCCGGGCGCTTCATGCCGGCGAGCGGCGGAGCCCGGCGGAGCGCGGGTCGAGGCGGCGGAGTCCCGTGCCGACCGGCGCTGCTCCGGCGAGGGGCTGCGAGAGACGGGGAGAGGGTCAGAGCGCGCCGCGCCCCGGGCACCCCGGCACGCCCCCGCCCGCCCCCCGCCCACGGCCTTACCATGCCGGAGCGGGACTGCAGCGCGGCCGCGGAGCAGGCGGGATGCCCGCGCTCCTCGCGGAGGCGGAGCGGCGCGGAGCCGGGGCGGGCACGGAGCGGAGCCGGGGCGGGCACGGAGCGGAGCCGCGCCGCGCCGGGCGCTCCGGTAAGGCCCGCCCCTCCCGTCGCCGAGCCCGCTCCTTACATCACCCGGGGCCGGCGTCACCGCACGCGGGCCGCCGCTCCGCCGCCGGGTCGACCCGAGCCGTGCTCCCCCGGAGCCCGCTCCGCGGCCGCCTCCACGTCCCGCCGGCCCCGAAGGGCTGCGTGGGAAGGTGCCCATAGGACCCTATAGCGGAGCGTGGGGGGCGTGGCCCCCGCCGGTGTGTGCGGGATGTGGCGCGTGGGGTCACTGTCCCTATAGAGGTGTGCAAGGGTTTGGTCCCTGTAGGGGTGCGTGGTGCGGTGTGATCCGTATGGGGGTGCGCGGGGGATGTGGTCGCATTGGGACAGCTTGCTGTGCAGACCCTATAGGGGCACAGGGGACAGGGTGCCTGCAGGAGCATGTGGAAAGTGGGGTATGGTAGCTGTGCAGTCTGTACAGCCTCTGTAAGTGTGTATGCACTGGACATGCAATTGTGCGTGAAGTTACAGTCTCTGTAAGTGTGTGCAGGGAATGTCCCTGTGGATTTTGGGGGCTACGTAGACCTTGTAGGTGTGTATTGGTTTGAAGGACCCTGTGGATGTATGCTTGTCATGTTCCCTGTCGGTGGGGTGTATGGTCCCTATGGATGGTGTGAGCAGGCCCTATAAATGCAGACAGGTTTGGTGTGAGACTGTGCAGTCAGGTGTGAGATGCTAGAGTTGATGGAGCCTGAGCTGGGCAGCTGAGGAGCGTTACTTCCATTACTTCCTCCAGAGGTTTCTGTCCCAGGACAGTGATCCCAATACACCACAGTGATGGGCAGGTGTCCAAACTCCTGGTGCTTCCCCCACGTCCCACTGCAAACTGAAGGAAAGCCTTTATAAAAGGCACTGCCAGCTGTAAGGACACACAGAGGACAGAGAGGAATCACTGCAAGGAGCAGCATGCAGGCAGAGAAAACCACTGAAGTTAGTTCAAGTTCGGGACAGAGGAGACCAAGCACAGAAGTATATTTGAGTTTGGCTGTTGAAGAAATTTCGTCAAGAGGGAGAGAGAGTGATTTATTGTGGACATACAGGGAGGTTTCGGAGGAGTGCTGCACCAGGCAGAGGAAATACTGCCTTTAGATGAAGTCCCAGGATGCCCAAAGTGAGCTGTACCAGTAGAGATAATCTTGAAACCTGGAGCTAAAGAGGTAAGGCAGAAGCAATTATCCAATTAAAGTAGGGACTAGGCAGGGCCTCTAAGAAAACTTGGCTTATTGGTACTCCAAAAATAATAAGGCTATGTTGCCAGTCACGAAACCGAATGGGAAAGAGTACAGGTTAGAAATGTATGCCAGAGCAATTGATCAGATCCCACAGGAAATACTTCTGGTAGTAACGAATCCACATGCTTTGCTGATGGCTCTAGGGGAGCAGCATGGGTGGTAAGCAGTACTAGCTGTAAAGGATGCTTACTTCTGAGTACTTCTGAATGTGGCAAGTCAGGCGATGTTCACCTTTGGCTGGGAAAATCCACAGACAAATCAGAAGAAACCAATTAGCTCAGGAATTGGAGGTATGGAAGAAGAAGGCTTCGCAGGGAGCCTCGATGTTACTGCAGTAAGTGCATGTCATTCTCCTGGGTATAGATTTGAGATTTCACAGGAACAACTTACTGTGTTATTGATACTTGTAGAGGGCAGTGAAGTCATCAGACAGCCCCAGTTGTTGTTGCCACGTGGAGGAAGAGCAGGACATTCTTCCAACCACTGTGTCATATGCCTGAATGCCCTGTGCTGCTTTTAAGTAGAAATATACTGAACAAGTTACAAGGCTATGGAGGCCCAGGTCTTTATCTTGAAAGAATCACCTCTTTAATCTGAAATACCTGGAGAGGTGGAGAAGATGATAAAGCCATTGCTGTGTTCTGCAGAAACCCCAGGGCGATCAAGGCGGACTGAACCAGTAACTACTTATGAAGCTCAACACCAGGACGGGTTGGATGGGCTCTGGACAGCCTGATTTGGTGGGTGGCAACCCTGCCCACAGCAATGAGGTTGAAACTCAATGGTCTTTAAGGTCCCCTCCAACATAAGCCGTTCTATGGTTCTATGATAATGCCCTGTGGCTGTAGGCAAGCAGTTGGCAGGGACATGGAGAGGGGAAGGTGAAGCAGGGAGAGGGGGAGCAGTGCAGGGAGAGGGGATACCACCCCCAAATCTCCTCCCCTGGACCTCTCAACAGTGAATAGCCTGCATAGCTTTAAGTGCCCACAGCACCTGGGCACACTTTGTGACACCCTGAGGAGATCCTGAGGTTGGCAAGGCAAACTTTAACTCTGCCACCTACCTCTGCTCCAGTACCGGGGTTGACTGAGGAATCATAGAACGGCTTGGGTCGGAAGGGACCTCAAAGATCATCAGGCTCCCACCATCCTGCCTCCTCCTTCCTTCACTCTGCAGCAGCCCCGGGAGTGCAGGGACATGTGCAGGTCCCAGTGGTGAACTGACAGCTGGTTGAGCTGGTTTAACACATCCACCCTCCTGAACTCTGCCTCCTGTGAGCCCAGCTCACCTCCCTCCCTCTGCGGATGATGCTCTCATTTTAGTTGACTCACAAAGCCTTACCTGGAATGCAGCAAAGCAGATTCCTTCCTCCTCATCCTCCACAGAAGCAGCAGCGGATTTGGCTCTTTACAAAAGTTAGGGGTCTTCCAGGTCCGCAGCACAGCCTCATCAAAATCACCGTACTAAGGATCCTTAGCCCAGAGCTCCTTGAAACTCTGTCCCCTGACCCTGCTTTTCCAAGGGAGGTGCTTTGTGAGGTCAGGATGCTCAGTTCTTCCCCACATCTGATGTCTTCCTGCACTCTTGGGCAGGAACTGAGGTCTGCACAGATGCGTCACTCTAGGGAGGGGACTCACCACCCCAGGGGAACCCAGCATCTGTTGGACAAGGCTTCCTGCCTGAGGCAGTCAGGAACCTGTTGAGATCTTCTCTTCTGGAGACGTAAACTCTATTGACACTCCTCTGTCCTTATGCCAAATGTTACAGTGACATAGAAAATGTTGCAAAACAGTATCCCCTGGAGAAGAGCACTGAGTGGTAAGTATCCTGCCCTAGAGAATACTTAGGGTCAGAAACTTATCATTTTAGCATGCCTGGACATTGGCTGTGGTTCATGCTCCACATGACAGTGAGGTACTGCTTAGACCATACTGGACGGAGGTAATCATCTGATGATTCAGGTTACTCTCCTTCCTCCTTCTCCATTTATCCATGAGCATGCTAGCTAAAGAAGGACAAAGCCTTATAACCCTATTGCCTCACTCTTAGCCTGAATATAAGAGCTAAAGGTGAAGGAAGGAAGAAAGCAATATCTGATTTCTGGAACTTTTCTGGGCTTGCAGCTGCGTTGCTGCTGCAGAAGCAAGGGACAGCAGCTGAGATGCTCTCAGCAGAGCAGGACTGCCTTCTCTCCTGGAAGTCACTGCGAGATCTCCAGCCCTTTTATCTCACGTCCCCATCCTCCCAGGTTGTTTTGATCAGCGTGCACGGTTCAGAGCTGTTGCCTTGTTTATCTGCTGTGCTGGGTGCTTTCATCTCCTGGAAATCCAGCTGGCAGCGAGGGGAAGTGCAGGTTCAGTGCCTTCAGTTAAATCGGACCCAGATCCGCTCACCTTTCGCCTCTTTTCCCTGCCACCACTTGTCGGACTCTGATGACTTTGTGAGGAGTTTGTAATGAGTCTGATGTGCTCAAAAGCTGGTTCTTCTCTGTCAGGGGATTAAATTGTGACCGTGAATCTTTATTAAAATGAGCTCGGCACTTTGAACCTAATTTTTCTTCTAAAATTAATGTAGCTACAAAAAGCTAGTAACAGGAGTTTGGGGGATTATTTCTATGAAGCTGGTCTTTTTTTTTTTTTACTTTCTTGACTCAATATAGGCTTGCTTTGTGAATGTAGTGAGATAGGGAATGGATCCCAGGTCTGTTTTAATTGGAGAGCTGCTTAGTTTCAGGTGCAGGACAGGCAGTGAATGGAAACCAGTCAGGGAAAGGTGAGGGGAACAAAAGCAGAGGGCAGGGGTCTCACAGGCACAACGTGGGCAGTGCCAGGTGGGATGCGCTCCTTCTGCAGCAACCTGAGTCTGGGACAAACTAGCTCAGAAAAGGGGCAATCCATCAACCTGCACTAGTTATTTTATTCCCTGGAGCCTGAGAGAAATCTGTGGTTTATATGATTTTCTGCAGTTTGAGGAATGTTGTCTGTCTTTACCCATGGGAACATCTTGCTTCTCTCTCCTTCTTGCCATCCATCCATCCAAGCGCTGTGGCAGTGAGTGCTGCAGGCTGTGATGCCACACGCAGTGATGTCTGTGTCTATCCACAGAGCATTTCCAGCACTCACACTGTGTTTTCTGTCTCGCTGAGGGGGGAGAGAGAAGTGACTGCCAGGGCCATTGGCAGATGTGCACGCAGTCCTCCAGACCCTGTGCATCCCAATGTCCCTGTGCCAGAGCTTTGGCTCAGCAGTTCGTCACTGTGCTCATTTGGAATTTCCACATGGGCCGTCAGTAAACAGAATGCAGAGAAACCTCTCAGCAAATGATTGATTCATCATTAATCATCCAGGTTTGCTTACATGGAAGTGCTCTTATGGTTGCACCTTTGCAAACCCCAAGGTCCTGACGTGCACAGAAGCCATCTGGGTGCCTTCCTGTGGAAGAAGCTCTGGCACAGAGCTGACCAATTAGACCCACTAGGTTGCTGCAGAAATGCTCTGTGGGCTGTATGGAACAGTGATAATGCCTGCACAGCACCCTAACACAAGGGCAGATTCCTCCTGTTCCTCCCAGCAGCTCCATCAGTGTCCAACTGATCAGATTGTCCCATTGGAGCTGGCAGTCCTCACAGTTGTTCTTCCACTCATGCTCACTAGCCTTCATCACCAACCAGTCCAAGCCAGGAGAGCAGGCCAAGTCAGCAGAGAAGCAGATGGAAGGAACCAGGCTGAACGCATGGCAGACCATGCACGGTCGTTACCCAGCCGTGGGTCTAATGCAGATGTTAAGTCAAAATGGGAGTTATTAACACCAAAGTTGGTGACCCCAGGTCTCAGACAGCTTCCTCTCCTGGTTGTTGTCCTGGCTGTGGAAATCTGAAAGCCTTATCTCCATACCTCACAGGATACTGAATGATAATGCAGAGTCAGAAGAGCCTCAAGGTGATGTGAACAGACATTTTTCTTTTCTCCAAGCATCACCTCCAAGAATGGATCTTCATCTATGAGAGTTTTATCTGGGTGTATTCATTTAATAGTAAAAGCCAGGGGCTGAAGTGCCGCAGAAAGGTGCATTTGCAGGTGAGAGGATTGTCTGTGTGCTCTTAGACCTCATGTCCTCACAGACCACCCAGGGCTGTAGCAGTTCCTCGCCACCTATCTCACCTATCTGGTCTCAGTTTTGCAGGAAGCCTTCATCCCCATCCTTAAGCCTGGGAGCAACCCAGACAGATGCCTTGTGCTGGCAGCATCTCAGGAGAGCTGTGGGCAGAGTTCTCCCAGCTGCTTTTACATAAGAAATGCCCATTATTTTGTTGTAATCCTGAAGGCTTTCCATTCCAAACATATTCAGCATGACGTTCACAGAGAGGGTTTGCTCTGATCAGAAGGAAGGTCACATGGATGACGATTGTGAACATTCTGTAGGGTAGGATTGCCATTCTGTTCACTTTTCATTTTGATTTTTCAATTGCAGAGGTCACAATTCAGACTTTCTGTCACTTCTAGCCAAGAAGGAATTCTGCTTGGCAGGTGATGGTGGATGCAGAGAAGCTACAGTGGTGTGTGCAGACAAGAAATGGGAAGGGAGAGAGGAGGGGAGGGGAGGGGAGGGGAGGGGAGGGGAGGGGAGGGGAGGGGAGGGGAGGGGAGGGGAGGGGAGGGGAGGGGAGGGGAGGGGAGGGGAGGGGAGGGGAGGGGAGGGGAAAAACAGAGCAGTTGTTCAGAAGTAGACCAGGCCATGGGTATTTTGAGACTAGGTGCTAAAATGGAGCCTGCAGCTTGCCAAAACAATGGGATTCCTGTATTTGATGTCTAGCCTACCAGGCTTGCTTTGCAGTCAGGACACAGAGACATGGGAAGGCTGTGCAGCAGATCTGCAGTAGCTCTTTAAGGAGAAACTCAGGTCCTGGGAAAAATAAAACCTGAGGTCTTTTCAGTGGGTGTCACAGGAATGGTAACTGCTGGGGCTGTTCCCATCCTGCTGAGCCCTGTGGCTGAGTCAGAGCCCACAGGAAGAGACAGGGCAGGAATATTGGCCCCAAATCCAACTGGTGCACAGCTGCAGCACAGACGTTGTGCTGGAAGGTTGCCTGTTCCCTTGCTGTGACCAGAGGCCATTCCTGCTACCTGGTTCACAATGTAGAGCAGAGCTTTAGTGAGCTGAGTCCTCCCCAGAGTCTGCTTGAGGTGTGTTGAGGATGGGAGGCATGGAGCTGTCCTGCAGGGACACCCCTCACCCAGCTCACTGACTCCAGGAGAAGGAAGGTACATTATTACTTCCCTGTGAAAGCTAGGTGACAGCACATCACCAGCAGTGCTTCTCATGGGGTCTTCTCATTTCTGTCTTTACAGGGGGTAGCTACAGCTCAGGGGAACAGCCCATCAGATGCTCAGTCCCCCCTTTGCAGCCATGCCATTTGTAGGGGAGATCTGTCCATCAGGCATCAGGCACTGCAGTGCCATCAAACAGTGTGATACATCCAGCCCTTGTCTTGTTTTACACCTTTTCTGAAATCCCCAGGGATGAGCCCATTCTCGATGGTCATCCGTAGACGAAGCAAGTGGCCAAAAATGAGCAGAGCCTGGAGCACTCTGAGATCAGGATGTTTTCTAAGGCTGTGAATGAGACCAAAGAAACTCACACCCCAGGCTTGCAAAATTCAGAAAAGGCAGAGGGATGGGAGCACTGCTTGCACAACAGGGCTGGATAACCATCACCCTGCAGGTGGGCAATGTCAAGTCACAGAGCGCAGCTGCTCAGGCAGTGCCTCTACTACATCCCCAGGCTAAATGGGAACCTCTGCCTTAAATCTTTGTGCTGCTGCTGCTTCTGTTGGTTGTGCAGCCACAAGCTGATGCCAGGAGTGTCCCTCTGCTGCGGAATGAAAGGAAAGCTGCACTTGTGTTGTTGTATGTGGGTGTGTGCAGCACAGGCTTTTTATTGGAAATTCCCTTTCCCTCCCTGAACGTTTCACAGGGGGTGTGCCTGTGGAAATGAGCACAAATCACTGCTGTGCAATGCCAGGACATTGTGGTGATATTCCTGGGAATACCCATATGGTTCAAGGGCATTTTTTGTTGAACTATGTTTGATTTGAAAGTAGCTGCACAACAATGACATGATGAACAGTGAGCATCAGCCATGTTTGTCCCACTGGCGACAGCATAACCTGTGCTGTGCTTAGACTTCAGCAGCCAGTGTGGCACAAAAAGAGAGGGCTGGGAGAGAGAAACCTGATGGCAAGTGACGGAAACTGGAAGCCATGTGGAAAAGTGAATCATGAACTGTATGGCCAACAGCGCAGCAGAGTCCCAGACAACAAGGAGAGGGAATTTGGAGTCATAGCAGTGATATCAGATTGCGGATAAGTGAAAGTGGTCGTGCCCCTCCAATAATAAGAACATCCATGCCCTGCCTGGCTCCATGCTTAGCATTCAGTTGCAGAGGGTCTTAGAATGAAGAGGCCTTCCCCCGCCCAGCCCCCAGCTTCAGCAGGTTGGGGTCAACCTGCCCTGGCTTTGCATGACTGCAGGCAGGCATAACATACAATGGTGACATATTTCCAGGGCTAGAGGACCAAAAGCCTGAGGCTCTGGATTAATCACTCCAGCAGCTGGCTCGCTTGGAGTGCAAAGCCCACAGTTAGGATCCTCCTGCTGCCTCTCCCCCTTTCCCAGTGGAAGCAGACACGAGGCAGGCTGCTCCCTCCATGCAGCGTGCCTGTGCGTGGGGAGCTGTGAGCAAACCTGCTTGGACTTTGGAACTTCCCCACTCAGATTTTATTAATTCTTCCTTTGCAATAATCCTCAATATGTTTCGCTTACATTCAACGAGCAAGAGGGGAGCACTGCCTCAGTTAATTTAACTCCCACAAATTCCCATCGCGGCTGGGGAAAGATTGCGCTGCCTCGAAGATAAAGCAGCCTCTTTATATTTCAAAAGGTTAGAGATTAGATCTGGTTACCGTTACGCTTTTATTAAAATTCTTATTTACATTTTTTTTTTCTTCTTCTCATTGATGCAATTACAGAAAAGACAGAACTTTTTCAATTCAGTTCTTCAGCACTGAAATATCCCTGGTCTGGAGCTTGCACGCATGTGGAAAGCCAGGGCCTGGTTCCCTTCCCTGCAGATGGGCAGGGAGGAGCTGGTGCAGGCACTGCCTGTCTTCCTTTGTGCTCTAAGCTGAGAACTAGCACAGGGCTTGACCAAATTTCTCAGGCTTGCAGCAAAAGGTGGAGGTTTGCCTCTGAACAGAAGGTCCCTGCAGCATTTTTCTCCTGGGGAACAGCTTTTGGTTATATCCCAGATGTGAAGCTCAGGGGAATTTGCAGTCTGGCACCTGGTGCTTCAATCCCCCAGTGGTTTTGATAGAGATGCAGAGCAGAGAGTATGCTCCTTTGCTTACGCCAGGTGAATCTTCATGGTGCATTGTTAGGTACTACGGCAAGGGTGCAGGACTCAGGGCTGCCACACATACAACGTCGGGTGGGAAACCCAAACCTACGGACAACAGCACTGAGGCAAGACCAGTGTCATACCAGATTGAAGGAAGAATTGTGCTCCTTAGGAGGAGCACGGGACCCCAGAACTCACCCACAGGAACAGGAGGAGAAGCGAGGTGATGCTCAGCAATGCTGCTCTGTCTCTTGGCAAGGGAAGAAAGAGGAGATGCTATCTCCTGAACTCCACTGAATCCTTCACTGACACAAATCATTTTCACTGCAAATCTGCAAACCTGTGACCTGCCTGCTCCTGGCTCACACACACCATAAAGCAAGGAGACACTGAACAGACAGGAGCAGCTCTCTTCATCAACCAGCATCTCCCTGCTCAGGAGCAGGGGGCATCCAGAGAAGCAAAAGGGAGGGCCAACAAAACGACAGAGGGAGCATGAAGGGTGGCCCTTGCAAACACATGTAGGACATTGCAGGTAGAGATCAAGAAGATCTTGAATTTACTGCAGCAGATGCAAGTCAGCAAAGCCCTTCATATAAAGCAGCACTGGTGGGGTACAGCAGCAAAACACTGTTTCCTAAAAGACTGCTCAAAAAAGGGTCTTTTTATCCTGTAGTGGGTATCCTGTCATCCCCAAAGTGTGCCAGCAGGATGGAGGATATCAGGGAAGGGGGCAGGGTGGGAGCTGAAAAGCAAAGGGGACACTCAGTGTGCCTCTGTGCAGCAGTCTCATGAAGCACAGTGGACAAGACAGAGATGTTTTTGCTCCCCTATCCTTGCTGTGTGCTGACCATGCTTGATCCCCCACCTTGCCTCCAGCCCTGGGTAACGAAGAGCCACCCAATGCATGACCCCATGAGAACAGCGTCCCGGAGCTGGGAGGGGACAGTTACTGGAGGAGAGACTGAGAACAAGAAGCAGCTTCAGGTCCCTGCCCCTATGATGGTTCAGGACATCCTCACCATGCAGAGGGGATGAAGATCCAGCCCTGCATGCCTGCACGAGCCCTGTGTATTCTCTCAGCAGCTACGTGCAAGGAGAGAGCCCACAGCCCTTCCTGCTGGTGGAGTAGCTCCCTGACAGCACAGAGATGCTGCTTTCAGGTCCCTGTGCGACATATGGTGGAGTGGGAGTGGAGTGGCTGGAAGCCACATGGTAGCCGGTAGCTTGCCTGTCTCTTCAGGGCTGTTTATTTTTATAAGGTGTCAACACCCTCAGGCAGAGACTCTGAGACTGCAGAAAAGCACTGGGGAGAAAAGGCTCCTTCCCACCAGCACCACTGGCCTGCTGTGATGTGCAGGTAGTGTAATGTGGGGGCTCGAACGGAGGTTTGGTTGGTTATATTCTGAATCTCACTGCCACAGAACAAGAAAACAGAAATCCACACCAAGGATTTTTGCCCACTTTTCTTCTGCTTACAGAGAAGATGCCCTGAGCATCAGGGCTGACATCTCCAGGGGGAGAGGCTGGATTTTATCTTGTTGAGAACGTGGGTGGGTTACAGCTCTGCAGCCTTCATCTCATCATGATCTGCTGCCCCTCTGCAACAGCTTTCTATCAAAGACCACTGAGTGTAGCATCATCTGGGACCAGTAGAGATCATTTCTGTGCCGAGTTCTGGAAGGAGAGCAAAATGATGAAGAACATGCACTGCTTAGGACACTTTCGAATCAATGAGCATAGGCAGCAAAATGGAAAAACACATTTAAGTGACATTGGGGTAGGAATTTAGGTTGGCTGAATTATAATCACCTGGCTAGGCTATGGGCTTAACACCCCTTTTTGATGGATCTGATGAAACTGAATTATGAAATCACAAAAATAAAGCCCAGTTCTCCTTTGTAGGGTTTCAGAGGCATTTTCTGTAACTCGGTTTCTCAGAAAAGGGGTCAAAATGTCCTCCCAGTCCTCCTGTTTTTTAGCAACAACAAAGAAGCCATTTATTTTTGTCTGAGGGGAAGATCTAAGTTCCTGGCAGCCTCAGAAACTTTCCAAGGCATTTTGATGTTTCCTAAACAAAGTGGGAGGAGGTGGGAGTTGGGGATCAATGGGAGCTTTGGTTATTCCTGCCTGGTATCACAGTCCCAGAGATACCCACCTGTCAGAGGAGATGGGGAGCATCAGAAATGCAAAGGGCAGCATCTGGGGTGAGCTGGGGTGGAAGTTGGTGGAGCTTTGCTGACCCTTTTCAGATGCAAAACTGTGCTGGTTGTCAAAATTAACTGAAAATGGTAGTCAAGAGGAGTCAAAGGACAGACAAAAGGTCGGTCTGTGCAGTGCTTGGCACAGAGCCTGTGAGAACCATCAGCCCAAAGTCACCCACAGGAGATAGGCCCTCCCCCAGCAGTGTTGGAGAGTTAGTTTTCTCATGGGCAGCACACAGGCATCCTTCACAACTCTGTGTTGATTCAGCCAGCCCCGACCTCTGTATCTATTAGGAGAAAATCTACAGGTTTGCTCTGTAATGAAAAGCTGGCAGAGGAACAAATGAATTTAAGCATGTTAGGCTTCAAATAGGAGCATGTATTGGACGCAGTGTTGGTGAAGAACAGCAACCACAAGGAATATAGATGGGGTTAAGAAGCTGTCAGACAGAGCCTTGGCAGGATGGAAAACAAGATCACCCCCAGGATCTGGGAGCTTCCTGCATTGTGCTCTCACATGTCCCCATGCCCCTGTCTCTCATTCTGTGTCAACTGAAAGCCAGACTTGCAGACAGCAAATGATTTCTAGCTGCTCACAACCCTAACACCACCTTGATTAACTTCTTTGGGTGAGAATTTCCTTCGGCTGTTAGTTCTTCTTAATGAGACCTGACAAGGGGCTGGGGAGGACAGGCCATTAGACACGATGTTCTGAGATAAATCTTTGCCACAGTGCTCCTTGGGATTCAGTGCTCTTCTCTGCCAGGCTTGACAAGCCCTGTGTCACATGTAAGTCATCTGGACACTTGACCTTTTGGTTCCAGTCAATCACTTGAAGGAATACAGCTGTGACCACTTCTGACAAATCCTTTTTCTGGAAAAACTGTAAAACTTTACCCAGGGTAAGGGAGGATGAGAAGTGTTGATAGGCACTCCTTGCAGAACAGGACAAGCAGTGAAGTACTGCGCAATCCCACAGCTATTGGAGTGAATCTTTTGATGGAGTGATCAGTTGAGGGATGAATTGCAAAGCCAAAATGTGACCAGCACTGGCAGTGTCGTTCTTTCCTTGTCAGAAAAGTGAGCAGAAATCTCCCTCTCCACCCAAAAGTCAACCTGTCAGATTTCGCATAGGTCACAACAATAGGTATTATCTAGTTCTGTGGACTCCAGGACAATAATGGTCTCTTTATCCTTTATTTTCCCCCCAGCAAAACAAAGAAATAAACAAGAAACTCAAAGCATTTAAAGTTCTGCTTCCAAGTCCCAAGATGTCTTTTCTCCTCCATCCTCCCTCCCTAAGGCTCAGCCTCACACCAGGCTGCCTACGTTTATTTATTTCTTTATGTTTTAAGGAGGTACATTCATTTTGCAGGGGTTCTCCGGGGAACAGGAGAGGCAGTAAATGGATTTATGAAATTCATTTGCTCACAGCAGCGTGCCAGCAGCTTGTCCCAGCTCTGCTGCTGCCCACACGGGACTGGAGGAGGGTGACGAGGGATACGTGGAGGGGATGTTTGAGGATGCACACACACATGCACATGTGTTCCTACCCATTTTCCCCTTTGTATTTAGAGTTTCTATCTCCAGAGTTTCCTCTTTGATCCAGAGAGGATCAGAGACAGACAGCGTGGATGGCCAAGAGCAGCAAGTGTGTGAGAGGAGCCCCAGCTCCTTGGGCAGGCAATGAGGGGCAGACCCCTCTTTTCCCCCCTGAGAGATGCCTCTCACTCTCCTTGCAGCAAGATCTCACTGGGTTAACCTCACCTGGAGGCTGCAGAGATGTGGTGAGCACATGTTGGTGCTGGTGCTGGTCAAACCCAAGGCCACAATGGTGGACCACTACTGGAGCTGCACATCCTCGTGACTGGGTGACATTTAGCTGAGGATAAACCACTCAGGAATCATTCTGAGATGGGTGTGGGGAGTGTCACCATCACATCCTGCCCAGGGCACTGGGGCTTTGGGACAGTGAGAAGGGTGAGGACAAAGCAGCTGCTGGGTGCTGCCTGGAGGCTCCCATCCATCCCAGTGCCCACACGCATGGTGGTGGTTCTTAGGGCTCTGTCAGGCAGCTCCCCTTACTCTCTCTGCTCACAGCATCAGTGGAAACATTGTGCAGTTTCAGTGCCTCGACATTTATGAATTAGTCCTTCCTATTATTATTTACCTATCAGCTCTTTATTAGAGAGCTCCCTTGGCTGTGCACACGGATTTGTCCCCTTGGCATTTGCTTTGTTCTGTTACGAGATTATATCGATGTGTTTGTTCCCCTGTTTACAGATGTGTTGTAATCCTAACTGCTTCACTTAAAGTGTTTAATGAAGGTATTTACTCTAAATTGTTTGCTGGGATTTTCTTTTACAGTTGAGGGATAAGAAGAGGCTGCGGCATGCTATTTCATTCCTGCAGTTTATATGAATTGACATTTTATATCAAATGGAGGAGGATCAACTGGTCTGAGTGGTTGTCCCAGCTGAGGCAGTGCCTACACTTGCAGGATCGGAGCTGCTGAATTTGGTTCCAGACACTGACAGCTTTTGGTCCAAACAAGGCCAAACACATCCCCTAGATCACAGCACCCCCAGCATTGGGGCCGTTCCCTCCTGTAGGGCACAGGAGAGCTGTGCTCTCCCCTGCATCCCTCCCCCATCACACCCCAGGAGCCTCCCAGCCACTGCCCGTGCTCCACTCCCAGTGCCCCCAGCAGTCCTGCAACACAGCAGACCCGGCCCAATGGCAGACTGCACAGAGGCCACCCACAAGCAAAAAGGAGGATTGCATTTGTTGATGGGTAAATGCGTGTGCTAAGAATAGCTCCTTCCAGCTTTGCTGCTCACCTACCTTATCCTGCTCCAATTACCTAACTTAATTTACTCCAGCTGTTCCTCCGTATCTCTATGATCTATTTTGTACCTCCTTCTGGCTCCGCTTTGATTTTCGGTGTATATTTTAACATACCAGATTCATTTATCTCTGAAAGTGCCTCTCCTTACAGGAAGGCTGTATACAGCTCCGATATATTTTGCGTTACTTCCATTTCCAACCCGCTCGCAGCCGGGCTTTGTGGCACACGCAGATGCTGGCAGCACAGCAGTTATCTGCAGAGCATATTCAGCTCAGGAAACACTTGTTCCTGAATGAAACTCATTGTCCTGCCCCACTCCCATCTCATTCAGCACACAGATTTGAGGGGAAAAACTGCGACCTGAATTGCTGAGATACGCCCTCATTGAAAACAGGGCTCAGCCATTATCTCCCCCAGCTCCTCTTCCAGCCCTGCCTGTCAGGGGCATACCCTGCCCAAGGCTGTTATTCTCAGCAGCAGCACCCATCCAATGCAGCATTTGTCCAATTTCCTGTTTTGATACGAAAAAAAAAAATGATGATGTGGACACAAATCTCAGAGCCGCTGCAGCCAGGTAAGCAGCTCTGCTCCCTGTGCGGTACCGAGAGTGGATCCTCCCTTCTCCTCTGCGCGTTTTGTCCACAGTAACGCCCAGGGGGTCTGGAGAACCCACGATACCACCGTAAGGCACGACCCACGGGTGGGTCCACGAGTTAAAATCCTCAGTCGGGACGGCATCGCCCGGAGCAGCGGTCGGCGGCACCGCTAGAGGGCAGGGACGGACTGCCGGCACGGCACGGCACGGCACGGCGAGGTAGTGCACGGCACGGCACGGCATGGGGCTGTGCAGCGTGGCTCTGCATAGCACGGCAACACGTGGCTCAGCACAGTTCGGAACCGCATGGCATGGCACGGTCCTGCACGCACAGCATGGTGCCCCACGGTATGGAGCAGCGTAGTGCTGCACAGCACGGAGTTCACGTGGCACTGCATGGCACAGCGTGGTGCTGCACAGTGCTGCATGGTGATGTTTGACGTGGCACAGTACGGCCCAGCATGGAGCCATGTGGTGCTGGCATGGCATGGTGCTTCACCGTGTGGCATGGTACAGCACTGCTCAGCATGATACAGTATGATGCAGCGCTGCTCAGCGCAGTACTGCATGGCTCAGGACAGTAGTGCATGCCCTGGTGCCAGGTATGGCCACCCTGGGAGCTGGAGCATCCCCATGTGCAGCCACTGTCACGGTTTCCACCTGCTGCCTCTGCTCAGATCTCTGCATCCCTCAACACCAGGGTCACAGCCCTCCAGTGCCTCCTCGGAAATGAGGAGGGAAACTGAGCCACGCTCAAACATGCCCTTAAATCCTCTGCAATGAAGGCCTGCACTGAAAGCTGCAAGCTCTGTGCGCATACAAGCACTGAGGAGCAGGATGTTCTCGAGCAGCTGGGAGGCCACTGCTGCTGTATGGTACCTTTCCCATGGTGCTGGCACACCTCAGTGACCAGCTCCCCTGGTGCCTGCAGTAGTGCAGCTAAGCAGGGAATATTGTCCATCTTGCAAACTGTTTTGCTGTCTTAAGGACTTTCCTTCTGAGCTCTGGAAAGAATCTGATGCTGACAAGTCCTGTTGGTGTACTAAGCTGACAGAGGTGGCTGGATCTATTTCCCAGTATGAGTTTTTTATCTATTTTGAGGGTGTTCAACCCCAATTCCAGTGCCTTTATGCTGCAGTGCACTCATGAGGCTCCACTCTGGGTACACAAATATCTGCTCCACCACCCACCTCAGCTCTCTGGGTAGTGCTCTGTGCTGGTGGAGGCAAAAGCTTGTCCTCAGCACAAGGTGTGTGAGCTCATGTTCTGGCCAAAAGGCAGAGAAATGGGAATTTTCTGTTGGAAACCTGATTCTCCAGGACAATCCTATCCAGCGCTGCAGGCTCGAAACATTGCTTGCTGCAAGATTGACACGTCCCTGTCAAGCAGCCAAGGGATTACTCCTTCCCTTCCTGCTGGGGCTCCCTGGTGTTTGGTCTCTCTCTCCATCATTCCTATCTGGAGCTCCACACACTCCCTGCTTTCATCTCCCGGTGGCAGTGAGGTCCGGGTGCCTTGGACTCACTCCAGACTCAGCAGGGTACCAGGGAGAGAGCAGCTGCTGTTAGGCAACGGTCCCATGCAGTGAGGGTTTCCTTGTCTGCTTTGGACAGCCCTGCCTGCCTGCTGCATCTTCATAGGCAAGCACCTCCCCAGACTAAAATGTAACTGCTGTCCTTGAGAAATCCCTATTTCCCCCACAAAGGGCCCCGTAATGTGCCATTTGACATTGCTTTTTTGCCCATAGCTGCTGCTGTGAGTTTGTCCCATCAGTGAGCAATCAGCAATGGAAGATGCTCACAGAGAAAAGTAGAGTGCTGACCCTACAGCAGCTGAAGGTTAGCTTCACACTGCATGTTGTAGGGAAGTGCATCCAAAGCCTCAGACTCAAAGCACTGCAGATAGAGCACCCTTTGGTAGAGGAGGACATTGAGCCACTGGAGTGAGGTGGGCTTCTTAGGGCTTTGCCAACAGTGTGCTGTGCCGGAGCACTCTGACTGAGCCAAGACAGCTTCAGCCTGAGTTTATTGACCAAGCTGAACTATGACACATCTTCTGTGTGGCTGTACACCAAGCACGTGTGCATCGCATGGCTATGGATGTGATATTCCACCGTCTTGAAAAATTAGGAGGATCTGTATGACTGTGCTGTCCTGCAAATACTGACCATTATAATCACTTCTCTGAAACATGTAGGAGGGGACATAAGTGGCTTGAAAGACTAAGGCTGAGCTGTCAGCTATTGAGAGACCCAATGCTGAGTTCTCAGCACCAATCAGTGTGAGACCCAGGGGGGGGTTGGTAAGAATCCATCTGCTTTTACCCCCAGCAGGAGTCCACAGAACTGACCTGCCCAGTTCCCTTGTGATGCTGTGGGTTGGCATCATTTGGTAAAGGTCCAGATGACATTGGAGTTTGTAGAGATAATGCAGCACCCAGGGTCTGGAGACAGTGAATTCTCATCAGATCTTCTTCAAGAAAGCCCTGCTTGCTTCTCATGAGCTGTTGCAACCTCTCTGCATCTGAGCACTGCTGCCATCTGCTCCCTTACATCAGTGATGTTTGCACAGTCTTTGGGGGCACGCAGAGGAATCTCAGCTCTGGTAATCCACCCTCTGGTCAATATTGGATTTCTGCTTGCTAGAACGTCTTAAAACCTCACACTGCAAATACTCACTCCCAAAATGTAAAAAAAAAAAGAAACAATAAAATGACTCGAAAATGCACTAACTCTTACCAAGGGGAAAAAAAAATCTTGAATGAATTCACTTTTAAATAAAAGACAGTACTCACTGCTTTGGTTAACTCTTAAAGGATGGCATCAAATTCACAGAAGGAATCTGTGTTTCAAAGAGCTTCTTTGGGTAACAGCAAGGTTTTAGTGCAGATTCCTGCAGCTGCAGTGTTCCTGGCAATGGCTGCTCAGACAAAGTGTCCTAACGGGGACTCACATAGTATTCCAGGCTTTTCTTGTGTGTATGTGTCATATTTTAACCAAACAGAATTTCCCATTGTCACTGCATGCAAGAATAGCAATGATCCCCTCATCATCCTTTGAAAAGGACATCAGTCTTCCTCCTCTGCCATGTCACAGCTGCTTACCCTGTGTGAATGCATCAGAATGCTGTGGGCATCATCGCATGTGGGTGACTGAGTCCCACCCCATGCAGTCAAGCAGAGTATTTCAGCATCACCAAATGCATTCCCAGCAAAATTAGACCAATTTCACGCATTGCCTCAGTCCTGGTGGATCACTAATGTGACAGATGTTCTCTGACTGCTTCTCATCTTGAAAAGCATGTGAGGGAAACTGCCTGGAGCACAGGACTCCTTCGTCCTCAGGGGCCCAGCTTCACAGCTTTCTCTTGCTTTGAGCACAACTTTCTGCCTTCATTTGTGTCCTAAAAATCTGAGATCAGGCTGTTGCACTGCAGGCTGTGAGCCCTTCTAGCCAGCAGCACCTTCTCTCCCATGTGCAGGCTCCTGGATAAACCACGGTCCTTCCCAAAGAGCTGTTGTCCTCACAGTAGAGAAGACATAGTTGGTGTTATGAAGGATGAGTTATAGGACCACATATCAAGGCTCTGGAAGGAAGGAAGAGGGACAGAGACCCAATTCTGAGGCACTGAAACTCTGTGGAAAAGCTTCACACTGAAAATCCTTTACCGTCTTTTAACAATGTCTGACCTTTTAATCAAGTAAACCCAAAGTGAGTATGTAGATGTTTCCCACACTGGCCTCAGGCCTCTCAATTCTCACATCTGCAGCCTGCTCCAGTGGGGCAGCACGGAGAAGACACTCACAGCACGGAGAAGCAGTGGCAGGTCTTACCATCACCCAAAGCCTGTCCTGATTCTGACTTCTGGGCAAGGGGAGCAGAAAACATCTTCTCCATGGGTGAGGGGATCTGCAGCTCAGCAGTGCAGTCAGTGTTGGCTGTGTAGAGCCAGAGCTTAGAGACATGGGTACCTCTGGTCCGTTGGACAAGTGGTAGCAAGACATTTGGTTGATGCACTGAAGAATATGCAGGTGAAAACCATGCGCAAACAGTGTCAGGAATGGAAAATGACTGAAAACGGGAACTCTGAGCTGTGTTAGGAGGGGCAGAGAACAGACAAGTCTTCTGGGTTCCTTCCCTCCTGTTATCTCTGCACAAATCCCCAAGCTGAGGGTACCAAGGAGGGACAATTCCTAGCTGACAACAGAGCATGCAAGGTCAGGGGTTATCACAGACCCATGCCCAGCACAGACAGACTAGTCCAAGATGTCCTCATTTTTCACCCAAACACCACAAACCTTCCTTGGGACCACGGGAGAACAGTTGAGCTATTTTATGGTACACCAGATCAGTCATGGAGGGCAACACACCAGCTCTTGTTCCTTCACATATGAAGAAGTGACTGCCCCTGAGAGACTAATTCTGGATCGTGATCATTCCGTGGTACCCCGAGTGCATCACCCAAACTGCCATCACCCCCAGGCTGTTCAATATCTTTGTGTTATATGTCTACTACTTGAACAACTGTTCTTCTGTGCACCTCTACCCACCAACATTTCCCTCTCATGAGCTGCTGATATGTTTCCGGTTAAATATCAGGGGTCCTTTTACCAGGTTCTTTTTACTATCTAGACAGGAGATAACTCTCCCTTCTTTACCCATGGGCAATGGGTAAAGATAGATGGAGAAATTCCACTGATACTTAGGAAGAACTTGTCTGCCTGGCTCCTCCGTGGCCACAAGATGAGAATCAAAGCAGCCTGTGATACCAGGGTATACTTGTGTCCAAATTACCATCATCAACAAAACCAGCACCAGAGAGGAAGGTTCAGTGCAAGTGCTGGATCCTGGATGTGTAAGCACCCTACAGCCAGACAGAGCAGAAAGAAAATCCTGGGAACTGATCTGCAAGATGAGAAAATAGAAGTGCAGCTCTCTTCTACTAGTGCAAGGGGTGATTTCCAGGTCACTGGCATGAAAGTGCTTTAGCACCATCAATGTGGTGATGCTGAGCCTTGCATGGACTCCAGGAATGGGTTCAGAATTCTGAGAAGCTACATGGGATGCCTTCAATTTTGTCATTTCTGGTTTGGTCACTTCTTTCCACTGTTCGTGTTACTGAGAGGCTCTGGAAGACATGCTGAGCTTGTAACATCACTCAGGTGTGGCAGGAATATAACACACAGAGCTAGCTTCAGTCACCCAGACTGGTGTCTGGCACTGCCTGAGACACCCAGGGTGTGCAAGGGTCTTTCCACAGTGATGTCAGATATGAAATGAGGCCTGGAGGAGGCCCACATTCTCCTGGCATGGCAGCAGGGTACCAAAAGGAACACTGCATGGCACCTCAGCTGCACGAGCATCTCAGCTGCGCCTATTTTGGCATCTGAATCCTCCTCCTGACCTTATATTTTCATGTCACGCTTCTGACAGGGTTCAAATTGCTGAAGCTTGAAGCCTGCCACGTGCTGCTTCTGAAGCTGTGGCATTTGCAAGGTGCTGTGTCAGCTGCGTCACATTCCTTGGCTACGGCTGCACATTTGCTCCATGACCCTGTCAGAGGTCAGAGCATCCTGGACAGAACTACATGGCCACGCAGACTTCAACAAAATGTCTTGATCCTCACCTCAGTCCTCCACCTCCACTTACAGAATTAGCACAAGCTTTGTGCCAAACGGCTTTTGAATCTTTTATCGTTGCTGTTGAAAATGTCTTCAAGAAATAGAGCTCACCTGCCCAGCAGCATTAGAAATGGACTGGGAAAAGCAGGGCAATTACTGTTTATATTTTCACTTATCAGTGAGAGATCTCTCTGACCATTAGCAGATGACAATGAATGAAGAAGTATCACTTTCCTTCACTTCTCATTTTAGATTCAGCAACAGTGAGCATAGCTCAGCCCCTCAGTGAGACCTGGGACTTGAGCTGTGAAATGGCTCAAGCAGCACTCATCTCTCTTCTTGCCCCAGTGCTGGATGCGATGCTGTTTGCTGAATGCTCTGGGTAGTGGGCTCTGCTCAAACCCTTTCCAATGGATCTGTCCTCCCTGGCATGGGACAGAAGCTTTCATCACTTTATGCTGAGTGTAGGAGACCAGGCTGTGCATGTGGCTTGGTTGTGTTGAGGATGATGTTTCCTTACTGGTGTTGCTTTTCTCTCTGGTGCTATCCTTCCCTAGGCAGCAGACACCATCAAGGGAACAATAACCTCAGCCCTTGTCCTCTGTGGGGCTCAATGGGGTCATTAACTCCTGACCAATAAAGCTGCCCTCTCCCCTTAGGGTGTCAATCCAATGCCTGATTTGCCCTGCTCTGTCAAGTGTGAGCCTTGTGTTTTCATTGCTCCAGATTTATTGATTTTCATTTTTAAGACCAGGGCAAGTGCTGTCATGCTCTGCTGTGAGCAAGTGGCAGCCTTCCTCACGCCGTGGCCCCACAGTACATCATTTACTGCTGCTTCATGGTCCTCAGCTCCTCATTACGCTGGGGCAAGTCTGGGATCAAGCACACTGTCCCTGAGAGAGACGGTGCCTCTGCGCTCCAGGTGCTGCCTCGTTGAGGGAGAAATGAGGCTGTTAATGGTCAGGAGAAGGCATGCCAGCAGGCAGGGCTTATCTACTATTCCTACTGCATCCTCAGCAAGGCTCTGCTGCATTCTGCACATGTTGTTCCCGTGAAGGGCTGCAGGGGGATGCATCTGATGCAGAGGGTCAGAATGCTTTTGTCCAAGGCACAGAAACACAAGAACAGGCACCACAGCATCCCACAGGGGTGAGGGCTTGGCATGATCTTTGTGGAAGTCCAAAATTTTTCCATTAATTTTATTTCTTGGTGCAGACATTGGCTTTTCTCTTCCCTTCTTTGCGATTCCCTAACCCACTTCATGCCTTCTTTGTTTCATTTGGGCAGGAATTTCCACAGGATCTCAACATTTGTAGGGCCTGCTTAGGAGAGTCATCACAATGTCATCGCGCAAGCAGATGCACATGGATCCAGCACCTTCCCATCCGAGTTTAATGGGTTAGCCAGGTAAAGGCTTGGCCATCTTCTGCAAAATGAGGTCACCTGCCAAGGGTGGATAACTGCCACCTGCTTGACATAAAAGGTGAAATGTCCCTGTGCTGGTGACACAACTTGCCCCAAACCTTCACCTGCGTGGAGGTCTTTGTGGGGTCCAGGGCCAACAGGAGGCCATAGGCTGACCAAGGGCCACCCTCCAAGACAGTGGTCAAGATGAGTCTTCCTTCTGCTAAAACATGGAGCTGCATCCATCCCTGAGTGCTGCTTGTCAGCCCTGCTCAACTGTGAGCTCAGGCTGCTTTCCTTCTGACTTTCTACCCCTCATCACTGGGCTCTAGTCGGGCTCCCTCAGAAAGCAGATTTCTCCCCATGGGAACCTCACAAAGCAGTGATACAATGCTAATGGCAAAGAGATTGAGTGGATCCAGGGTTTGAAGAATGCTAAACTCTGGAGAGATGCTAACCTCTCAGTGCCTATGCAAGCTGTAAAATCATAGAATGGCTTGGGTTGGAAGGGACCTCAGGGATCATCAAGTTCCAACTTCCTCACCATAGGCAGGATTGCCAGCCACTAGAACAAGTACTGGAGCTGGGTCTGAGGCTGCACTTGAGTGAAATGATTAGTAGATGACATCTTAAGTATCCACGAAAAATTCAGGAAACATTTACAGCTTCTTCTTGGAGATCTGTTAGGGAAGTGTTCATGCATCTCCTGGATTTCATATTTGGGAGCCTGGGGTAGAATTGTATGATCCTTCCTCAAGGATTCAGGAGAGCCAGAAGTTGCAGCAGAGCCATGTGCTACACCATGTCCCATATCTTGGGCTCTTCTGCTCCTTGGAAAAATGGTCTCAGTCCTTGGATAGGTCTCTGGCTCAAAGCAGAGAGGTGAGTTTGTCTCAGACCACATCCTTGATACAAACATCATTTGTCTGATGTTTGATGTGAGAGCTGACACGCTCTCACACTTTATGTCTTGTTGTTCCTCACAGTTGATCTGACAAATGATTAAATAGCCTTTTATCTGCCCATTTCTACAGCATGGTTTTCCTTTTCTCCTCCCTCCAGGACAGGTATTTAGATTGATGGGAATGCCTGCTTATTTTTATAATAGGTGTTATCCCCATCACCCATAGTCCCCAGAGTGCTGCTTTAATCAAATAACTATGAGTAATATCAAAATTACTACATCAATAGAAGAAATTCTGGATTTTCAGCTGTAATTTTTTACAGAGATTGTATTTGGTGGGATTTTTTTTTGTTGTTTTTGTTTTTGTTTTCTGGGGAAAAAAAATAATAACAACCCAAAGAAGCTTGCTTTTCATCAAGAAATACAAAAATACATCTGAGCAATTTAAAAGTTCTATGATTCTAACTGGCTGGGCTTGTTTAGCAGCATGGCTTTTGCCACATCTTCATGCAGATACAGCATATACAGGCACAGCCTGTCAGCCTGCTACATTGTGCTTGAGAAAGGGATCTAATATCACTGGGGCAGCATTCATGGGACCATCCCATAACAGCCACGTGTGCTAGGGAAGACAGCTGGACAGACAGAAAGACTTGTCAGGAAGCACTGGGCTCTGGCAGCAGTGCCAAGATTTGCCAGGCCACATGTCAGAGCTCAGGACCCCAGCTTATTCACTTAGGTTTGGACATCACTTGGGGACAAGTGGCACTGACTGAGTGTGACTCATTGACTTGGACATCTGCAGACATGCTTTTCTTACTACCTCCCAGGCATTTGACCTGTAATTGCATTCAACCCTAGAGCAAATGGCTGAGTTAAATTCTCTAGTGGTGAAGTTTTCTACAGAAAAACCTAAGAGAAGTTGTGCCACAGTGGAGACATTACAGGGATGGAACTGACTGTACTCTGTGCTGCATGGCAGGCCTGGGCAGGAAAACCACAGGGCCCAGAAAACAATAGGTGGATCCCTGAATGGTGTGTCACAAGCTTTAGATATTAGGAGGAAATTCTTTCTTCAGAGGGTGGTGAGACACTGGCACTGCTGCCCAGAGAAACCGAGGTGCCCCAACCCTGAAGGTGCCCAAGGCCATGGGTGGGCCCTGGGCAGCTCGAGCTGCTGGGGGACAGTCAGCCCATGGCATGGGTTGGGGCTGCATGGGCTGTAAGGTCCCTTCCAACACAAGACATCCCATGGTTCTATGAATCTTGAAGACTCACAGCCCTTCAGAGCAATCCTGCGACAGGACTCTTTTGTGGCATCAGATACAAGTGAGAATGAGGGAGCTGCTGATATTTGGACAACAGCTATGTTAATTCTCACTCCAATCTCACCTATTGCAGGCATTTCTTCTTGGCTTTGAAGCAACAGCTGGGGGTTGGGAAGGAAAACATGTCTATACTTGAAGGTCTCAAGGGGTTAAAATTCCCTTCTGCCACTTCCCGTGTCCTAAAACAGAGTGGGCTGAATTAATGTGATATTAATATAAAAAAATGTGATAAGATAAAATACATGATGAGACATAAGAGAAGGCTGCAGGAAGACCTCATTATAGCTTTCCAGTATTTATGGGGTGATATTAAACAAGCAGGAAATCAACTTTTTACATAGGTAGGTGAGGATGGAATGGGACAAGGGGAAATGGTTTTAAATTAAAGGAGGGGAGATTTAGATTAGAAGTCAGGGGAAGATTTTCACTGAGAGAGTGGTCAGGTGTTGGAATAGGTTGCCCAGAGAGGTTGTGGATGCCCTATCCCTGGAGGTGTTTAAGACCAGGTTGGATGGGGCCCTGGGCAACCTGATATACTCTAGCAGCTGGCAACCCTGTTTGTGGCCGGAGGGTTGTAACCAGATAATCCTTGAGGTCTCTTCCAACCCGAGGCATTCTATGATTCTATAATCACTGGGCAAGTGCTGGTGGGTAGCAGGATGTCTGGTTCTCAGGTGACAGGGCAGAACTCTATTGCTGGGTAGTGCTGGATCGCCAGCACCTCTTCCTGTTCTTGTAATTGAGAGCTCTTTTTCCCCTCCAGTGCTTTACTATGGAGCAGAGCTGCTCAGGTTGTTTGGAGATTTTCCTTCTTGCTTAGAAGGTGTTCATTTGAATAGCATGAGACCTCATTTGGGAGGGGAGCACCTGGAGGACCAGCCATGTTGAAACAGCCATGAAGGACGAGCAGTGACTCCCACCCCGGAATGGATCTGGGCTCTCTGCATTCACCCACGCAAACTCAGCTTCACTTGGGGAGCTTAACATTTGCCCCCAGAGCTCTCCACAGCCTGCCTGAGCTCACCTTAAGTCTTGTAGTAGTGAGTTAGAGCCACTGTTGAAATACTGGTGAACAAAGCAAGACCCACACTAAGCCTGGCCCCGTGACACTGGGATTGTGCAGCATCTGTTTTGCATAGAGGACCTTTGCTGCACAGTGCTGGAGAACACAAGGAAAGCAAATCTCCCAGGACAGTTCTGCTTAACTTGTGTTTAGGAACAGTCGTCACTCAATCCTGCAAGGAACATGTTATCACTAACTTGCTGGCAGAGACGTGAGCTTTTGTTTATTGAAAATAAAAACACACGCGCTGCTTAAAATGCTTGGCAAAGGTGGCATGAGGGCAAGGCTGGGGAAGAGCGGTACGCTTCATCTCTCCTTGATAAATTACCTTTCACAGTGCTTCCAGCACCTCTCTCTTGCAACAACCACTTAATAAGGTACGGGCACTGCAGTTCTCTCATTACGGGGAAGAAAGAGAGACGTTTCAAAGAACCACAACGTAGCCCGCTCTCAGGGGTTCACTTCCTGGGCTCCTCTGACACAAATTATAAAAAGCATTTCTCAGAAAAAAAGCATGGCTTAGGCGGCCTCCAGCAGCCTCCACCATAAACAAAGCCTTACACGTACTTGGCAAAAGGAGTGAAAAGGAAAGGAAAAAAAAAAAAGGGGAAATTAGAAACATGGAAATGTAATAACTTTCCATTATGCAAATTTGATTTAATCAGAGATGAAGCTGAAGTGCAATAAAAACATACTTTCATTAAGTTTATGACTTTCAGACTCTATAATACCCCAGAAATGTCAATTATGAGGTTACCATAGTGATACATGGATACAACTTCGAAGAGATCTGTTTCCTCACCAGTAAGTGCTTGCTGAAGCCAGTCCTGGACCTGGTTTCTCAGCTCCTTACACTGATAAGAGCCTGCAAATGAAACGGCAAATACTTTTGACAGCCTAGGTGAGAATTAAACTCTGCACCAGTCAACTGTGCCCTAGGGTCAGATGGGATAAGCTTTACCATGTGTGGGATGTAGAAGGCTCAGATTTTAATTTCCAGAACTCAAGGTCCATGGCAGTTGTGTGGTTCTAGAAGTGAGCAGCCCATGAGGGATGTTTCACCACCGGGGGACAGACTGGGATGTGTTGTAGCTCTATGGTGCTCCCCACCTTGTAGAGTGTGAGCTACGGTCTGTCAGCCTTTGATGGTCCCCTCTGACTGAATGGGGCTCTTACCAGGTCCGTGTCAGTACTGGACTGGAACCAGAGGTGCTAGGGCTGCTGTGCGGTGATTTCACTGGTGGAGCAGACTTTAGTGCAGATGGCCAGTATGGGGGAAGTGTTCTGTTAGTTTGTAGTGAAGCCCAGTGAAATCTCAGTCTGGATGGGGCCTCGGACAACCTGATCTGGTGGGGGGCAACCAGCTCACAGTAGGGGTTGGAACTGGATCGGCTTTAAGGTCTCTTCCAACCCAGACATGCTGTGATCCCATGACAGCCCAGATGTAAAAGCTTCCACAAGGAGAAGGAGTCACTGATGTGGCTTCAGTTGAGACAGTTTTGTCCTGAAGAGGTCCAAAGCTGATCAAGCTTTTCAAACAGTTTCCAGTGAAGTCACCCATGGGTGCAGCCAGCTATACCCCTAAATGCTGCCTTTGTGTTCAGCACTGGGGCTTCTCCCTTTCCTTCATCTCCCAGTGCCCTGCCCGACAGACAACCACTAACCAGGGCTTGATGCCAGCCATGGCCAAGTGCCACACCATGAAGCAGGACATTATAATAGCACAGTATTTCCTAATCCTCCCTTTGCTGCTTTTTAAGTCTGGCAGCACTGAAACGATAAAGAGAAGTCAGCTAGGTTTCAGAGCCTCATGATCACAGCATTGCTGGTTTTGTCAGTGCTGTGGATTCATTTAAGCCTGGAGTGCGCCACATCCAGAGAGGAAGGGAAAACATCCACATGGTTAGGTGGCAGTGTCAATGTTCCTTCAAACTGCTGCAAAACACCCCTGCCAAACACACTCTGCCTTTATATTGACATATCCCTGCTTCTACAGCAGCTGCTTCTTGGAGAGGGTCTGAAATTAGGTGGCCACAAATGTGATGAGAAGAATTTAGCAGTAAAAATCTCTTTATTTTTGTGCATACATTTGGACTTCAGAGGTGTGCCTTGGTGCCTAGTGTCCCTTGCTGTTCTGCATTCAGGCCATTACTTGGTGCCCAATATCCCTATATAGCAAAGAGAACACTAATAAGTGATGTGACTACAAGAATCTCATATAGAGATAAAATGAATCAATATCCATATGTGAAACACATGACACAGATACTGCCTGTGGCCTACTGATAAATGCATTATGCAAAATGGAACACCAGTCTTAATTTGATAGGACAGGAGGGAATGGCCTCAAGCTGTGCCAGGGGAGGTTCAGGTTGGATGTTAGGAAGAAATTCTTCACAGAAAGAGTGGTGCTGAATTGGCACAGGCTGCCCAGGGAGGTGGGGAGTCACTGTCCCTGGAGGTGTTCAAGTAAGGGTAGATGTAGTACTTAGGGACATGGATAGTAAACAATACTGGTGGTAGGAGGACAGTTGGACTAGGTGATCTGGGAGGTCATTTCCAACCCTAGCGATTCTATGAATTCAAAAGGAAATTGTTGGGTTATCTTTTTTAAATGTTAAAATTTCAGAGTTTACAGCAACTTTGGACAGTTTACTTGCAATTTTTAATTGCCACTGAACAAGCACTTCTGTTAAAAATGCCAGCACTGGGAAATTCACCACAATCTCAGACTTCACTTTCCATAGCCCCTTGATAAGGTATGCATCTGCTCTGTGCTAATTAGATAAATGACTGTTGCAAAATCTTATTTCGAAGCAGGCCCACAGTGCAAAGCCAAAGCACTTTCAGAGTTCGCCAAGCTTCTGCTTGTACCCAGATGCTAAATTAAAGAACAAACTAATAAGAACAGAGCAAGAGAAATATATAAGAAGCTAAACTATTGAGTGAATGTGAATGAGAAGGTGTTGGACATGAGCAGGAAGGGGTCACAGATCTTAGGTAATCACCTATTTTTCACTCCACGTATTTTCCAGACAAACTGCCAGGAGCTTAAGATGGACACCCCTAGTTGGTGTGTTTCATGTTGGCACAGAGTCAAGCTGGGAACATTAACCTGCACTGCATTACCTGACTTGCTTTGATCAGCTCGCTGGTAGATCGGGCAAACCAAATCAGTGCTCGTGCTGCAGAACAGCACTGCGTCATAAAGCTGAGGAGGGAAAAGTGTCCTGCTTTGTTTGATGGCAGCCTCACTGACCTCGTGGGAATCTGTGCTTCTGTGCTAAAATGTGATCAGGAGACCAGAACCAGTGCTGCCAGTGAATCTCTCAGGATGAGGTTTTGCTAATGGAGCTGTAATGGATAGTATTTCCCTGCTGCTGTGCTCGTGGAGGGAGGGTTAGGAGAGCATGCCTGGGTCCTCACCTTGTGCTTCATAAGCAACAAGAAACTGACATTGTCTTACTGCCTCTGGCTTGCAGAGCACACCACAGAGCTGCCAAGTGGGCTTTAGAGAAGGAAATCAGTTCAGAGCTGGGGATTGTGCAAAACAACCTGAGTCTTCTTCTGCCTGGGACTCTTTGCCATGAAGCTCTGTGGGATTAAGCCACTATGTCCTCTCCTGTGAGGCCCTCAGAAAGGCCCAACGTCCCCATTCCTACTCCTGCCTTGTCCACATTTTCCCATCCTGCAGCACTGCTCCTTTGGACAGTAGCTTGCTCCAAAGTCATTGCTGGGCCCTGAGGTTCAGTGGAGGACATTGCATTCCCTCAGCTTTTGCAAAGGCTGTCATTTTGCAGAAACACATACAGTAAGGAAGGCATTGTCTGGTGGATGAGGGCCTTGATATTTCTAATCATACCCTGCCTCAGCCTCTTTGAGTGCAGAGAACCTTATTCACTGGCATTCAGTGGTTTCTCTGGGTGCTATTTCAGATGCAGAATAATTAGCAACATGCAGGAAAAGCAACAAAGCCTTGAATGGTATTTAGTGACAATTATTCCACCGAACCATTTCTTACTATTATAAATGGAGCTTATTAGCACTAAATTGTTTCCATAGGAAGCAGCATCAGCAGTAAAAAGAATGACTGCAGGCTGGCTCGGCGGTGCGGGAGTCAGCACAAAGGAGCCTTCCTGTCTGCTCCTTGCTGTGGGAACGTGTGCTGGGAGAAGCCCACACAAAGCTCAGGGAGCTCCAGCTCACTGCTAGCAGGCAGCCTGGCCCTGCTCCAGCCCTGCTTTGTGGCATGGTGATGCTGGTACCTGCTGTGACAGGTCTGTCGTTGCTGGGGTGAGCTGGTTTGTGGCAAAAGCTGGAGGTTGGTGAAGGAGAAGTGAGGAGAGGAGATACCACCTGTCGTAGAATCTCAGCGTGGATTGAGTTTGAAAGGACCTTTGAACTTACCTCATTCCAAACCCGGCTGTGGGCTGGTTGCCACCTTGGGTCCCATCAAGCCTGGCCTTGGGATAGGACCCATCCAGGGATGGGGCACCCACAGATTCTTTACAAGCTTCCTTTGAGTACTGGAAGGATGCAGTGAGGTCTCCCTGGAATCTTCTCTCCTCCAGGCTGCACACAGAGCACCCTCAACATTTCTCCTCGGCAGAGGTTCTTCAGCTCTTCGAACATTTTGTGACCCTCCTCTGGACCTGCTCCAACAGCTCCACGTCTCTTGTGCTGGTGGCCCCAGGGTCTCATGAGGGGAGAGCAGAGGAGGACGATCCACTCTCTGCCCACTACCACCATGTTGATGCAGCCCAGGGTCAAGTTAGCCTCCCATGCTCCAACAGCACACTGCTGGCTCATCTCCTGCTTTTCAAGCACCAGAATCACCAAGTCCTTCTCCATAGTGCTTCTATCTATGCCCCAACCCAACTGCAATACCCTGCACTTAGCCTTGTTAAACTCATTAGACTCACGTGGGCCCACTTCTCAAGCCTGTCCACGTTCCTCTGGATGGCATCCTTTCCTTCTTTTGTATCAGCTGCAACACTCAGGTGGATGTCATCCCTTGTGTGGAAGGTTTTTCCATGGGGGAGGTTCTACTGCCCATCCTCCTGCTGTCCATCCAGGTCTGCTCTGCAGGCTGCAGACCCAGGAGGGAGTGCAAAGGGTAGGATGGGATTTAGTTGGCAGTACAGCTTTAAGTGTCTGGTTTTGGTCTTCTGGCTGTTGAAAATCAATCTCCTATCCCCATGTCTAAATTTCAGACCATTTATATCCTGAAATCTCAGAAATGATTCTTGAAGTTTTCCACTTGGGTTTTTAAATCAACTTTAAAGAATTGATTTAGGAACGTTTCAAGAAGAGAAACATACAGCCTTCAGCAAAATATAATAAAAAAAATATATTTGTTTTCATTGACCCAGTTGTTCGATAAACCCGACCTCCACATCTGAGTGATTTTTAGTATTCTGAAACCCTAAAGGTAGAGAAAACATTTTTCCCTGAACAACTGTCCATTTTTATCTGAAAGCTGCTAAGATTCAAGATCCTAAGGAGACACGTGCACAGCTGAGACCCGGGGCTGGGTGGCTGCTTCACAGACACATCACTTTATGAAACCTGCAGGAATATGGGGAATCTCTTCTGTGTAGAACCCTTCCCTGAGACTTTAAGGTAACAAAATCATGCATGTGGGATGCAGACACCAGAACCATGACCCAAAGGAGCTCCACCAGGCTGTGCTGCAGGAGATGAGCCCTGCTCCTCTGCTACATGTGCATTCCTCTTTTGTTCGTTAGCGGGTTTCTGTGCTGGTTGCACACATCGCAATTCAGCAGGGCTCTGGGAGGGAACGAAGGCTCACTCATCTACAAAGCCATCAGCCACAGCCAGCAGGAAGAGATAACCAGAGCTCCCTCCATCCAGAGTCTTTCTCCTCACGCAGGACCTGCTCTTCCCCATTTTCATAACTCAAGACAGCTGGAAATCCAGGAGTGTCTCAGACAGACGGTGGAGATTTAAAGACGCAGCCCACAGAAACAAATGCATAACTAAACATGATGCATTCACCGCAGTGGAGCATGACAGCCCCGCAGATTTGTGACAGCATTCCCTACACGCTTCCCTCCTGCTTTGCAGATGATTGAGCAGAGCTTCTGGTTCATCCACTGCTCAAAATCTGTGGGATATTCCCTTTTCTTCCCCATAAAGTACCTCTGACCATCTATAAGATGTAAAACAGCACACCTGTGAAGCAGTTGAATAGAGGACCAAGTGTGCGTGACAGAGGTACATCTGCAGCCAGTAAAATAAGTCCTGATGGCTTTGATGCAGGCAGCTCAGGCTCTTTCGGAGGAGGACCATTCATTTCCCTTTGCTGGAGATTTGATTTCCCCGCTTTTTATCTTCGGGACATGATAACAGCACCAAACACTGCAGAGAGCTTTAAAGCCAGGCAGCACACACTGCTGGATGAATCACTTGCTTCGGCTTTTGGAGATCTGGGATTCTCTCCAGGGTACACCCTCTACTACAGAGGAATTTTCTTGCCAGCATCTCAGTTTCCCAACTCAGAGCTGTCCTGAGACATGCAGCAGCAACGTGGTCATTAGTGCCTTGCTCTGATACCTTCAGCAATTAGAAGCATTCATGACTGATGAGCTTTCAGCATCTCTCTGGCAGATCAGGAAGTGTCAGCAAATCCCCTGTGCTCGATGGGCACTGCCTAACTCTATTAGTCAGCAGCAGTTGGTGTCTAAGCAGCATCCTGGAGGAAACTCCCATTGCTTCATCAGTCCGTCCATTAACATCAGCCATTGCTTAGAGCATTGCAGACGAGGAAGAAAAATCTTCTGAAAGTGACAAAGGGAGCCAGGCCAATTAACAGCACATCTATTATGGGAAGGACAAGAGGATGGCTGAGCCTTCACCACCCAAGAAGGGCACAGGGGGTGAGGTACCCCCAGCAATGGCAAGCAGCAGCCGTTGCATGGAGCTCAGGCCATTCTGAGCAACGTGGAAATTAATTAGAGCTAAATAGCAGCAGCCAAAGAGACTCAAGGAGTAAATGTCACATCCAAAGCAGGGCAGGGAGGTAGCTCTGGACTAATTAACCACAGCTTTGCTGCAGGAAAAGGACATGACTGCCAGCTGCAGCCTCCTGCATGCAGTCTGGGCAGAGGCCACCGAAGGTTAACATGGGTTGAAACAAATATGAATCTCTCCATCTCCTGCAGGAAAAACAGATAATTCAAAAGTCAGTTTACTACTGACAAAGCACAGCAGAAAGCACTGTGCATCTGTCACACATGCTGTCTCCTTGTGGCTGCATAGAGCTGCCGTAAATAATGGCCATAAATACTGTAACCAAGTGAAAGTTTACCTCACTCCTGTGCTATTTGTTATTATGCACAACAGAAGTTATATTAGAAGAGTCAAAGATGCCTACAAAATCCCCTCTCACATGCAAGCAGAGAGTGGGCTGAGCACTGTGATGGGTGTGCAGCCTGGCAGGGGTCTTCGTAGCTTTTCACATCACAGCAGTAACCTGTTCCTCCCCAGGTCCTTCTGCCTCATTTGACATGCAGTAAGGCTTTCCCATGAGAAATCTGCGCAGAGGACTGCTTCCAAGCTGCACTGCACAGCACAGAGCCCATCTGCAACAGCCTCCCCCAACTGTGGCTGCAAGGTTTCCCCAGGCAGATGGGAAGGAGCACGTTTCTGCCCAGTCTCCTTTGCCTGAGTTGGAGTGAGCTGCAATCTGGGACAAAGCTGTGGAAAATCTGTGTCCTCCCCTCCTCCTGCCCTGCCAGCTGGGAGTAAGCACAGCACTCCTCTGCCTCCTCTCTGCCATCTGTGTGCAGAGTAGGTTCCTCTGGGGAAGGGCTGTCCAGGGGACAGCAAGTAGGCAGGATTGTGTCCTTCTGTATCAATCCTACACTGTCCAAAATAGGTGACCACCAGGCCCAGCTGTGGACAAGGATCAGGGCCAGCCAAGTGCCTGGGGACTGCTGGACAAGTCCCTGATGATAAGGCAGGCTCAGAGCCAGTCTGGGAGGCAGGTTGAGAATCAATGGGGCACCCAGGCAAAAGCCACCAGCAAGGTGAGCTTAAATGAAGGTCCCAGGAGGTACAGGTGATGAGTGATGTCTATCTAGGTGAAGGTGCAATGCCAACTTGCTGGAGTTCTTGGCATCTCAGTTCATTCCTATCTCCCTCATCACCCTACAAATGAGGCCTTAAAACCCAAACAAACAATATTCCTCAATCCCAGACCTGCTGATACTGATAGTTCCAGTAAGGATGAAGGGGATGACACCAAGCTGTGGTCAATATGACTGAGGGATGGGATATCATTCAGAGAGACCCAGACAAGGCCCAGGGGAACATCATAAGGTTCAACAAATCTGTGTGAAAGGTTTTGCACCTCAGTTGTGGCAACCCCTGCGACAAAGCGGAGGATGTAAGGACAGAGCACAGCCCTTCTGAAAAGGACCTGGGGATACTGGTGGATGGCAGCTGGCCATGAGCCAGCCCTGGGCCCTCATAGTCCAGAAAGCCATTGTATCCTCAGCTGCATCAAAGGAAGTGTGGTCAGTAAAGTGAGGGAGGGGATCTGCACCTCTGCTCTGCACTGTGAGACCTCACCTGGAGCACTGCATCCAGACGTGGATCCTCAGCACAGGAGAGACATGGACCTGTTGGGAGCACATCCAGAGGAGGTCCACAAAAACAGTTCCAAGGATGGAGTACCTCCCCTGTGAGGACAGGCTGAGAAAGCTGGGGCTGTTCAGCCTGGAGAAAAGAAGGTCCAGGGAGACCTGAGCGCAAACTGTTGGTATCTAAAGGGACTGTAAAAGAGAAATGGACTGACTCTTTAGCAGGGTCTGTTGCGATAGGGTTAAGGGGAGTGGTTTGAAACCAAAAGAGGGACAACTTAGATTGGATATAAGGAGAAGGCTTTTTTACAGTAAGGGTAGTGAGATGCTGGAAGAGGTTGCCCAGAGTAGATGCCCCATACTTGGAGACACTCAGCATCAGGCTGGATGGAGCTTTGAGCACCCCAGTCAAGCTGTTCATTTGAGGAGAGTTGCACCAGATACTTTCAGAGTCCCTTCCAACTCAAATGCTACCATGATTTATTCAAGGTCCCAGAAAGATCTCAAGGGTCAAGGGTCAGAAGTCACTGAACATAGGATACAGAGCATCTCCTTGGCCATGAAGAGCAAGGAAGCGCGTTTCAAACATACATATATTTAGTAATGTGCAACTGAAAAATTCTCTCATGTTTTTAAGGTTCAAAGATTTGTATTTTTTGAGGGCATGTTGTCATTTTATGCCCGAAAGCTAATGAAATTGTATGAGCATGTGTATGCAGAGCATCCCAGCAACCTGATTTCATTATGCAAAACATGCCTTGAACTAGCTAGGGAATCATTAACGCACATGGTCTTGCTAGAGGATGAAAGGATGGCTTCCCATCCCTAAAGCACAACTGAAAACTGTTGCTTACTCTCTTAGTGGGTAAAATAAGGGTGTGTGGGGGGGGATAAAATTCAGTCTGTTGAGCTAGAAGAAGACAAGAAAGTGAGCACCTAGTGCCACCTTTGCAGTGAAGAGTGAATAACAAGACGCTGTGCTAGAATAGATGGGCTCATACAAGGCTTGATATAGCCATTCCTATAGGCTGGTGTTGGGATGTGAATGCAGATCCAGAGGAAAAGAAAAATCGGTTGCAAACAGCTCTTTAGGATGAGCAATGTCTATAACTGCATTGCTGCGGACAAGACCCATGGCACCAACAGAAAGACAGCAGGATGACAGCACCAAACTCAAATAAAAACATGAAGCACCATATATTCATGGTTACATCAGAACAGATTTTTGCCTTACACAGAGCTCAAAGTACTTTCTCCTCCCAGCACTGAGCCTCACTGAGGCTGCAGAAAACCCTGCACTCTGGCTGTCTCATGCATACTCCTTGTTGATTTTCCAGTTTCATCCTGAGCTGAAGAACAGGAGAAGCCTTGTGAAAGAGTGCTTTAGGAAATAAGGATGGACGCTGTGCATGGACTGGAGACAGACTCAAATTGACTTAGGTACAACTTCTCCAGGACACTCCAGCACAAAAACACAGGCAGTCAGTACTGTCAGTCTCAAAGCACACAGCAGGTTGGTCAGCACTGCTCTCATTCACACTGACAGGACAAGTGCACTTTCAGAGCTTCAGAAGTTCAGACCCTTCTGTAGAGTGATGCTTAATGTCCACCAGGCAGCAGTGAAAAAATGAGAAAGTTTGAGGCAAAAAGAGCAGAGGGTGGAGGACAGTTAGCTTTCCTGTGGTTTATATGTAGAGTGATGGAGCCCTAATTTTCTCTTAACCCTCTTCAGGCCTGGGTACTTAGTGCTTCTCTAACTGCAAGATCCCAAAGGAGGGCAAAGATGTAACTGCATCTGGTAATGGACACCCTGCAGCCCCACAGAAAGGGGATCTGCTGAAGTACATTTGTCTCCTAGCTTGTCTTTCCCCTCTTTCCTCCAGACTCATATGATCTAAAACTGCTTTGTACATAGGAATGACTGGAAATCTGTCTTCCAGGTTTCTTTCAAGTTCAGTGCAGCAGAACAAATACTTACAAGGTCCCAGCCCTATGCAGGGGACTCCAAGACAGTACAGAACTGAGTGTTCTTGAGGAGAGACCTTCCTCTGAATCCTGCCTTTTCAGGCAGAAGGAAGAGCCATGTTCCACATGCCTAGTGCCTGCCAGTTTCAGGGCAGATGTATAGGATCCCTTGCTTGCTGGGATATGCAAGGATTGGGTAGAGCAGTTGTATTACCCAGTCAGTAACCAAACCAGTTTTGGGCCACAGCCAGAGTAGGGAAAATGAGGGAAGTATCACTGTTCAGGGCTACTCAATGACCTGCTAGGATAGCATCATCACATTGTGCCCTAGGGCTTTGTGTGGGACATGAACTCCCACCTCAGACTACAGGAACTTTAACTCTGATCCCACAGAGCACAGACTGCCTAGGGCAGGTGAAAGGCTGTTCAGGGATTCATGAAGAGCTTCTGGCAGAGCAGAAGTGTGCTGACCGTACCCCAGCATGCTGCCTCTTGGAGATGGGAGCTGCAGGTTGGGCTCTGCCCATCCCCTGGGCTCAGCTTGGAGCCAGCTGTGTTGCAGCAGGTTGAGGGAGAGGCCCTGCAGTTGCCACAAGCTTGCTGATAATGAAGTTTTTATGATGCACTTTGCTAGCACAGGGTCATGATGTTATGACCTGGTTCACCTCTGCTGACTCAACCATCCAAAATGAGCCAAGATTCCCTGGCAGCAGCACCCATGGGTTTGTCTGACAGAGCAAGCAAAATGTTTGGCACATGAAAGCATTTCAGGAGGCTTTTGTTCTGAAGGACAGATCTCCCTCCACCCCTGTTGCTGCTGCTGTTTAATGGGGTCCAGGAGCTCCCACTGAAAGCTCTGCCTGTTTTTGATGTTCTGTATTATTTTCTTCAATGCTTTGCCTGGTGACAGCTGCCATCAGACGTCTTGCTCCATGCAGGGGCTGTCTGATGGTGATTGCTAATTGCCAGTTTGAAAGTGCTGCAGGTCAGAAGGGTAGGATGAGATTAGCCCTCCCAGGGCTACCCCTGACAGATGCTTATCTAGCCTGACCTGGAGGTCTCTGATGACTACCACAGCCTGACCTCACCACAAGATAGCTCCTTCACATTCAGCCTGAAACTACCTTTCTGCTTGTTCTCTTCCAGGGAAAGCCTATGAGACACTGTCTTCCTGCACAGGAGACTTCTGTCTTCATACCAGCATTCCTTAGGCTCTGGCCTTGTTCAGACTTCCCTCTCAAGATCATTCCCATGGATCTTCACCCGCCTTTTTAGCCTGGATGCCACTGGATCAGCAGCTCCTATCTCTAGCAGTGATGGCTGCCAGCCTGGTTTCCATCAGTCCCTGGCTTGGAAAACACATAGGGCAGTGGGAGATCCCAGAGAAAGGAGCTCTGCTCTGGGGAAAGGGGAGTATGGAGGGTGAGAGAAGCTGAAGTGGTGGCAGTGGGAAGAGCTGAAGGTGCATTTGCAAAGCAAGCAGTGTGTGTCCTCTGGGTTGGGCTTTCAGAGGCAGAACCCAAAGAGACAGAGGAGAAACATAGATAGGGGTTACTGTGAACTTCTGTCCAAACAGAGAAGTGTTTGGGGTCCAACATCAACCAGTGGAGAGTAGGAACTCTAGTCTTAAAAGAGGAAATGTTTGTTATATGAAAGAGTGCATACTGATCAGTGGTCAATAAATCTACCATTGACTAGATAGTGAGCCTGAGGACTGGAGCAGGGCGTAACACTGTACTTCAAGGGCACAGGTCATAAATGGGAGTCAGAGTTACCACCCAGTTAGTCCTGGATCCCAGCACAGGGCTCTCATCACATGGATACTCCGTCTTCCTACCAGTCTAGTGCCAAAATCCTCATTAACACAACAGAACACTCATCATGAGAAATCCTTCTGATTAACGCTCAGAGATTGGACCAAAGGGACTCTGCAGCACTGGGAATCCCTAACCAGATGAAGGTCCACCAGGATTTGATCAGCAAAGAAAATATCCTACTCCATCTGTGGTTTGTTCCTTATCTAGTCACTCTTGCTGCAGAGGCCCTGTGCCTGGCTTTCAGTTTGAATTTGCTGGCTTTAGCTTCTAGACATGTGTTCAGGCTTTGCCTTTTATTTCAAGACCAAAAATTGCATTAGCACTCGAAGTTTTCTCTCCATAAGGTAACTTTATCCTTCATTAAGACAGCTTTCTGTCTGTTTTCTAAAAGCAAGTCAGACTGAGTGCTTCACAGCACTTTTTGTCCAGCAGTCACATCCTGTTATGACTCTGCAGGCACTCCTTCCGTGTTTTCATCTTCCCTCCTGAACAGTAAGTGCCAGATATAGATGAGAACAGTACAGTCAGCACCAGAGCTGCTCTAGAGAGAGGAAATGCCCTTTCTGCTCCTTTGCCCCCATTTCCATATGCAAACATCTCATTACTTCATGCCAGAGAACTGCCCTGGGAGCGGATGCAGAACTTCTGCAAGAAAGAGCTGCAGAAGGTGTAGTTATTAGTGGTGTTCAGATCCACAGCAGTGCTCCCTTGCTCCTTGGCAGACAAAAGGCGGAGGTCCAACCCCACATTTCCAGGCTGCAGCTCTGTCAGCCAACAGGTGACATTCACTTACTGCTTTACTACCTGGCTGTGACGCAGCGGTTCCATTTCTGAGTCCTTAGTTATTATTTGAAAACTGAGGCACTGAAGAGGGAATGATTTTCTCCTGTTGGTGTGGTGCCAATTGGAAAAATAACCCTGGGAATATGGAGAGGATTGCACTCCAGCCCTCTGACCATTATCCTGACTTCATGTCCCCTCCATTTGAAGTCTAATTAGGAAATCAACTTGGCCTTTTCTTGCTTTCTTGCTTGTTGTTTTCTGCAATGCATGGAGCCACTCACGCAGCTGGGAGTGTGATGAACTCTTAGTGGTCTCAGCTAGAGAGTCCTGCAGTTGGGTTAGGCACAGTCATGCACAAAAAGGCAGTCACACTGGCTCAGGTATGGAGAATGGGTCTGCAAGTCACAAGGACAGGGAGCAAGGAAGACCAGAATAAAAAGAGAAATTCAAGTGTACATCCATTCAGGGTTGTAGGATGACAGCTTAGCAAGTGGAAACAAAAACCCTCATGCAAAAAGGCAGCATGTGAACAACACAGCAGGAAGGATGGTTGTCACTGAGGACATCTCTGTACCTGCTCTGCCCACAGCCTCCTGAACGTATAAGCAACTCCATAGCACAGGGAACAGTGATAGCAGATTGGGTTATCCCAACTGACCTTCATGCATGACCAGAGAGAGCCAAAAGTCATTTCTTGATAACAATTAGAGCCTTTACCATCTTGTTTCAGAGGTGTTTCAAATGATCCATGATTTATTGCCTGCCTATTCCAAGACTGGATGGTTAATTAGCTTCTCTATAACTTGTTTCTAAACTGACTCTGTTAGGACTTGGCTTCCAGTTTCTGCATCCTGTCCTTCTTTTTGCTGCTGTCACATGTCCAGATCCTGTTCCACACAATCCCCTGTGTGGGATTTTTGATTCTTCTTAGGTAAAGGCATGATGTGAATGTCATCACGTTCAGCAAGCAGAGTGCTGGGCATTGACTTCAGAGCATGGCTCAAGGTTACACTGCCACGTCTCCCCCAGAGCTCTCCCCAGCCCTCTAAACGTGCTGCGTGGGAGGAACAAGGTGATTATCATATCCGAAAAGCTGCCTTGCCCAATGAAATGGAAATGTGATTTACCGAGATTCTCACTACAGTGTGGCGGTCACCCAGAAGAAACAGCACACCACAGCATAATTTTGATGCTTTTCTTGCTAAAATGGGCAAATGACCTATTAAGAAGAGAACCTTCCCAGATAAATGAGATAGATGGAGTATTGAGCTAGCTCCAGTGCCCACTAAATTTAAGATCAGCCTTGCTGAATCAGACCTACTCTGCACTAAGTCAGAGATGCTCTGGCCTTATTCTATCAGATCTTCTGCTTTTCCACACACATATGCACAGTCAGCCCAGACAGCAGCTGTGTTTCATGCTAGGATCATTGCATTGAAACTACATTTAAAAACAACACTGAGGAGAACAAGGGATGTTTCAACCTCAGATGTCATGAAGTTGGCACTTGAATAACAACACAGTGGGAACACAGTAAAGGCTTGGGTAAGGAGTTTTGATGAGCGCAGATAGGGCATAGCCCTCCTGCTTAATCCCTTGTTAGTAGCCCTGGACTCAGAGTCAGTGCTACAGAGGATGTGCACAGGACTTTGCTTCAGGGCAGCACTGAACCTTAAGGATTATCTCACGCCTGTGCCTTGTTCTCTGAAGATAGGAGTGGCTGCAGTGAATCAGAAAGAAACCCATCTTCAGCCTGCTACACCAAACACATTCAATAGATTACTGAAAAGTGGAAAAACAGAGGAAGTAACCATCCATGCTTCTCTCATGCTCTGATTCCAGTGAACTGGGACTCAGAAACTTCAGAAGCTGATCTGTGTGATTAAATTCCTGAAACATTTTCCTCCCATGAATCTGTGCTTGTTTCACCCTGCTGAGCAGCTCAGCTCCACCACTCTCACACTGCCTCTCCTCAAAGGAACAGGGGGGAGAAAATACAATAGGAAAGGTTTCAGGGTTGGAGATTTGGGCAGGGAGATCACTCACCAGTGACCATCACAGGCAAAACAGGGTCAGCACAGGGAGATAAATGTGATGAACCATTAGCCAACTAACACCAGAGCAGTGAGAAACTAAAAACAAACAAAAATCACCTTCCCCTAATCCATTCTCTTGCTGAGAAATGCTCAATGATTCTTTCCTATTCATATGCCTTCTCACTTACATTGTCTCTCCCACATTCCCATACATTGCTGGCAACCCTACTCACGACAAGGGGGTTGGAACCAGATGATCTTTGATGTCCCTTCCAACACAAGTCATTCTATGATTCTAGGTCTGTAGTCTTTTTGACATAAACCACTGTAAGGGTTGTGAAAGCAAAGTGACCAGCATGAACAAGGTGTTACAAAAATAAGGAAATGAGCGCCCACCCATCTCCAGAGATCTAGGCTCATGGGGATCAAACTCCAAAAAGGAAGGATCTCCAATAAAACATCCTTCCTTAGTGGCAGTCAGCCCTTAAATGAGGTCTAATTGCCTTCACCTCTACTCCCAGGGCTGACCAGATCTTTCCTTCAGGTGCTATTCAGTGGTCCAGGCTGTGACTCAGCAGTTTCCATACAACCACCAATACGGATCCCTTCTTCTCATCCTTGTTCTGAACAGTTTCCACTTCTGCCTTGACTTTTTGTGGCTAGGCAATCAGAAACATGCAGTGAAACAGGGAGTGCTCTCAATATACGTAGGAAAAGATCAGTATTTTCTGCTACTTTCTCTCTTTCTGGATAATTATTCACATTCAATGTATTTTTTTAGCCCATGGTGGCTCTCTGAGGTGTTTGACTCTGACTCCCAGCTCTCTGTTCTTGGTGATGAGTGGTAGTTCAAAGCCCATCACTTTGCTTTTCCCCCGTTGCATGTCCTTCTGTGCAACTACTTGAGCTTCACATGCTACTTTATTGCACAGTCATGCACTACAATGAGGTCCTTCTACAACTGCTTTTAGACAATTTTCCTTTCTACTCCCATGAATAATGAAATATCCGCAGGCTGTGGTCCCTCATTATACAGTCCGTTCTCCAAATCAGTTATGAATATGCTGAAGAGTACAAGTCACTGCACAGAGCTCTGGGACTGCCGTTCATTTATTCCAGCCCGTTGCTTCCCCTTTTAATGAGTTCTTAGTTCATGCAAGGGATTTCCCTCTTATCCCATTGCTTCAGTGCAGCAGCTTGTTAAAAGTTTCTTGAAAATCCCTGATCTTGTTCGATTATTCATTGATTCCTCCCAAATCCTCCGGTGGATTTCTCGGCAATGAAGCTCTTTTTCATCATATCATGTTTATCACTTCTCTGCTAATTCTGCTCTGTGGAGATCAAACGTTCTGATCTGCAGTTTCCCACATCTGAGCCATATCATTTTCAAAGATATGATGGAGTATTTATGACTGACTTTTCTACTCGTACCAAGGAAACTTTTTGCAGGATGCTCCACTCCATGGTTACTAATTCAGCAGTTTGCTGGGTAAATTGTTCCTGGTTCTTCTGATCTATTGCCGTTTATCTTACTGAATTGTTCAAAGCCTCTTCTACCGATCCAAAAGTCCAAAAAAGCTCATCTTCTTCATCCACCACGAAGATGGATGAGTACATCTCTAAGTACCTTCATTTAGTTTTTCTACTGTTCCTTTCTCTTCCTTGACGCGGTAATAGTTGGGTCAGCTATTGGTGCTGCATTTCCTGGCTGGCTTTCAGTTCTTCATGAATTTAAAAGGGATTTATTAGTAGTTTATGATGCCTTTAGCAAGTTGTTCCTCAAAGGCTATTCTTGGCTCTTGCAAGAGCTCTACTATTTCCTGGCTTTTGAAAACTTCAGCGCTCTTTGCCCATCTTGCAGTTTTTGGTGTACATGGTAAGTGATATATGTTTCCTCTGGGCCTTCCACAGAGTGTCTTTAAACACTTTTCATTCTGCTATATTTCATTCTGCATATTTTTGTCCTTAAGCTGTTCCTTTTAGTTTCCTCTAAACAAATTTCCTTATTTTTGTGTAGCTTGACTCTTTGAAATACAGTGTTTACACTGCTGTGGACTTTGCCGGCTCCCTTGATCCTACAAAGATACTAAACTCAAAAATAGTGCCATCACTGCCTGAAATGGTTTTTGAGAGGAATATTTTGGATCAGAAATGAAACCAGAAATTGAAGATGAGAGGTGTTTCTTCTCTTTCTAGTTTCTGGTGGTCCCCTACAGTGCCCATTCAGTTTCATACCCTGCCTTGGGGGTACAGTCACACAGATTCCACTGCTCCCTTTTGGGGCAGAGGATGCCCGTGCCTCTCCATGGGCTCTGAGAAGTACCATGATTGCTCTCAGCCTGGGTTAGCAGCCACACATGTGAAGGTCCACATGTGAGCTTGGCTTGCAGCCACCAGTCTTTAAGTTGTTCAGAACTACTGCACACTTTGCTGACCTTCCTACTCTGTGCATGTTGGTCTTTTTCCATCTTGGAAAGTTATCTAAATGGAATATAAAGTCTTGGTTTCTTGCTCAGCTTTGAAGAGCCTTTCGGGGGGGGGGGGTCCAGCTAGACACATATCATTGCAATTTCATTGCATCCTTTCTCAGTCTTGCAGATGAAAGTAGCTTCTCCTGGACCAGTAATAGATAACATAAAACTGGGAATGACTGGGACTCTCCAGCCAGAGCACTGACCCTGACAGCTTTCCATTCTCTTTGGATGACTGTCCATTATGAGCAGCTAACTAGTGCCCTCACACTGCTTCTCTTGTCTGCTGGCTTTTAAAAGCGTAGATTGCACCGAGGCGGACCTGCCAAATTGCCATGTTTCAATAACAGAGAAATTAACAATAGCCAGTGGGTATTGTGTTCCGTGCTTCACGATTTTTGTTTACATTGTAATGAAGGGAAAAAACAGCACAACACCTCCAAACCTTTGGACATTTTCTAGCTGATGGCAGTTGCTTGAATATTCATTTGCAAATGGGAAATGAGGAGTCTGAGTTTCTTCACTAAGAGAACCTTGAAACTCAGAATCTCTCAGCCAAAACTATACTAAGGCCAATATGTTCCCACAGAAAATGCTGGTGGTATGGTTTTGTGGAAATGTGTTTTGTTAAATGTTTCCATCAGTTCTAATTAAAATTTCCTTCTTTATCAAGACAGAAATGTTTTCTTTCGACAGCGTTATGACGGAGTGTACGGTGATAACTCATATTATAGAAGAAAGGCTCAAAAGAAAAAGAAAAAAAGTACCACCTAAAATGAGTATTTCATCAGTGTTGCGATGAAGACAGAAAGCTCCTTCTTATCAAATGTCACTGGAATGGGGGTGTTGCTGCAAATACTTCCCTTTGACAAGACAGTGAGCTGCTCATGCTGCCACAAACATCGTGAGCGGCTCTGCTAATGTCATCAGAGCAAGACCAGTGTGCATCCCTGCTTCTCAGATGAACTTGGCACTGATGTATGCTTTAAGGAAGAAAGGAAGTGGCCTATCCACTCCAGAGATGGAGATACTGAAGAGATATGTGAATACACTCATTCAGGTGAGTATCCCTTGGTACCGAGGCTCTACCTCCAAGCACCAGAGCACCACTCCTCTGCAAAGATAGATGGGAGCTCCACCAGCAGCCTATGTCTGGTCAGCACTGGAGGAAAAGGCATAGCCACTCCATACTACAGCAGTTTTAAGCAATTGGCTCTTTCTGGAGCTACACCGTTCTGTACAAAACCCTCAAGAACGACAGATCTGATTGTTTCTTTCCTATCGCAATAAATATGAAAGCACTGTATAATTACCTGTCAGCGGCTCGCAGAAGTTGCATAACTTCTCAGGCTCTGAAAAATGGAAGGGAGAGGTTTGTGAAGGTTATTTATGGAGGAAAAATATTGATGGATGATAATAATAAGCTGTAATGACAATGTATACTAGATAAAAATTCCCTTCTCACAAAACTAATGTGGTAGGGGGAGGAGAACAGCCATTGCACAGATGTCCTGAGCTCCTGCCCTGTTAGCTGGGGATAGGGAAGTCTGGGTGTCAAGTGGCTGCACACTAAATACTCACATTTATTATTGCATGCTTCAGAAATGCAGGCTGACAGTGATGCCCTGAGGGCCGCTGGCTGCAGAGGATGGAGCTGGCATTAGTCTGCATCTATTTGGCCATCACTGAGGTTCTGCAGCTGCTCTGTGGGGCACCTGAGGGCAACGCGTTAAGTGAGTGTGCTAAAGGCAGTGCAGCTGAACTGCTGGGCATCAGCCCCTGATTCAGGCTAACGACTTAGAGCAGCTCCGTTATTTATAGGGGTGACCTTTTTCTCTTTTTTTCTTATTTTTTAATGTATTTTCTTTATTTTTAATTACAAGGGCTATTAAATTTTATGAATACAGTATCTTTGCTCCTTGAGTTCATGTCAATTCACTTGAAAACCTATTAGGGATGGAAGAATCTCTAAAGGTTTTCTATTTCCAGTAAATACTTGGAAGAAATCCAAATCAAAATTATGGACTTGGTTTCCTTAAATGTCTGCAAAATACAAAACCAAGTTTCCATTTGACCTTGGCTTTTGATCATCTGCTGATTCTAGACACAAGCCTCCCTAAGCTCTCAGAGGAGTCCATTTCTTTGGTCTGGGCTGTGGATATCGCTTAGGTTTTTGAGTATTTCTAGTTTAGCCATGGAGAAAGAGTTTCTTAAATGTCATTATTGCTCAGTGCAATGAGCAGCAGGATTGCACTGCCCTTGACACAGGAGGATTTGTCTAGAATCAGACTTTCTTGCAGGTTTTGACAGTCCCAGTTGACTTCTCTGAATTACACGAAACAAGCCCTTACACTTATCAACCATTTAATCGAGGTTTTCAGGAAAGCACTCCTTATATAGGTCACATTAAAGACATTGATATCCAAATGAGTGCATGCAGCTGGGCTACCCAGTCCTGCTGTCATTTTGCCTGGGGGTTCCTTCTCATGAGATTTTCCTCCAGTTTGTTTCTTCTGGGCTGCAGCAGCATAGCTTGAATGCCACAGGCTTTCACACCATGACAAAACCCCTGCGTATACTGTACTGCAGTCACTGCGGACCTGTCCTTTAGCTCATGCTCAGCACAGAGCAACCTGCTGCAGCCTTCCCTGAACACAGACTTTAATAAACGGAGTTGTCAGGAAAGAAGCAAATCCAGCTCTTGGGGAGTTGTACAAACCTGATGCTGTTGTGTCCACTGCTGCTTTGTACAGAGTCCAGGAAGGATTTTCACAGAGCTGGTGTCCGTGTGTGTTTGAGTTGCTGCAAGGGCTGGCTGAAGCACTAAGGCAGCCGCTTATTCCTGATGAACCTAGCAAGCCATGTGTCACATGGAGAGAATTCTGAAGCAGAGACATAAGGAAGACATCATGGGGTAATTGCTAATTTTCCTCATGAGTTCATTCATTTTTCTGTGCGAGCAGTGACACCTCCGTGTGAGCTGGCAATGGATGTGTTCCCAGCCGTGCATGCCAGCTGGACGAGGTGCCACTGTCATCTTCCATGGAGTGACACCAAAGCAAGCAGGGGTTGTGGTGAATAACCAGGACGCTGACAGCCCAAATGGAGAAATCACATCCCAAAGTGGTGGTTCTAACTGCAGTGTGAGCAGAAAGTTATTCCAAGGAAATGGAGTAAGAAGGGAAGAGCTTTTAACTCTTACCTTCTTAAGTCTTTATTTACCTTAAGTTGACCCATGTGACAGGTAGCATCTGATTGCTAACAGCCCCATGTGTCCTCCTGATGTACCATGCTGGGCACGGCCCAGCAATAAATACTGCCTATATTGCTAATCAAGACAAATCTTTCCAGATCCACTGAGCTGCCAGCTTTCCTGCCCGCTGCACACCAGCAGTGTTGAGGACTCCGTGACGATGCTTACAGAAAAAGTCTCCTTCCCTCCTGTACTTTATTATGCATGGGAAGTGCCTGCTGGCAGCAGCTCCTGATTTTCCCAGTCACCTTCAGGGATTCACACAGGTAATACAGACAGAAGAAAGCTGCTGCTCATTGTCAGACAGCATCTGGGCCATCCATGGGGAGAAGGCTTTGAAGGAGCTGAGCTTTGCATTGGGGGCTTTGCTTTGAAGAGGTGGACAAGAGGAAAACAGTTGTTAGTACATACAAAAATAGAAATAGGCAGAATAGAAAGAAAAATAAATCAGCAGTTTGGGAAAACTGGCAGTAAAGTCAGCTGTAGAGGTTGTCTGTAAAGTGGAAAAGGACAGGTAAGAGGGGCTGGTGGAATTAGCAGCTGTATGAGTTTAGCTTTGGGAGCATGATGAAGGTGGCTAAATTAGGATGCATTTCTGCTTGGAATCTAAGCTCTCATTTCCTTTTATACCACATGACACAACATGGAATGTCAGGAAGATGTTCCTGTGTGCTGGTGAGCACTGGAACTCAGGTATTAAAGGAGATGACCGATAGGCCGGGACACACAGTGTGCTGTAACATTTAAGAACTCTTTGAGGCTTGTACAGATGTAACCTGAGCTGGATTTCAAGAACTCATTCTTAGCAGGTCTGATGTTCAAAGAGAACACATCCTTTGAAAGAAATACATGCTCTTTGAGACTGTTTACTGGCAGTAGAAGCTAGCCCAGTATCACCACTCTGTGCAAGGCACAGGACCTCAATGTACTCCATACCATTTGTATACATCCCAGTGCCTCTCTCCAGATCATACTGTACTTCACCACCCACAGATGCTTCCAGCAACAAGAGACCACTGAGATTTTGAGTCAAACCGTTCTGTAAAAGCGACTTTGTTCTGAGATTTTAAAAGCAAAACCTAAATGCACTCTTTCATACCCAGAGGAGACAAAAAAATATTAGCTAAGCCACAGAGATTCCTCTTTTTCTCCTTTTTTTTTCCATCTTTTATAAAATAGAAAAAGGTTTGGATTTGTCTTGCTTTGTCTGTGCTAGGAATAATTATTTATTAGTGAGTTGGTCTCTGATCAATGAACCGTAAAATGAATGCCTTACAGAGCTGCAGCTCTACCTACAGCTCCAGCTGCATCCCTATCCCAGGAGCAGGGAGCTCTGAGATGTGGGGGGCTGGGGTGCATCGCTTCTGTTTGCGGTCTGCATCTGAACAGGCAAAGAGTAGCACAGGAAAAGTGTCACTAAATCCCCATTAATGACACTTCTTGGTGGTGAATTATGATAATATTTTTAAGCCTTTATGATAGCCCTACCTGGAGCTATCAGAAAGCAGTAAAGAAGCTATAAATGTGTTAACAAAGAATTCTTTCCCGACATGCAGCCAGTCTGATTTTACAGCTACAATTCATGTTAAGTGTGCATTCATTAAATTATTCAGAGATGATAATGTCTCCTCTTCATAATCCTTAATCACCATGCCAATATGATTCTGCTTACACTGGTTAAAGAGTAGCTGGGGGAGAAATGCGTTTTGGCAGGGCAAGGATCACTAACACTTTGCAGTAACGGTAGATTAATTAATGACAGATGATGACGGAGTGTGTATCAGAGTAAACAGAGCTTCCACCTCAGCCCTGCAAGGACTCATCATGGTCAGATTTGTAACAGGAAACATCTCAGTGCCCTGTGTCAGAAAACAGGACGCTCCCTCATTAATGCTGCCCTCCATATAGCTCCATTATAATAACACATTTATAAAGCATAGAGGGGGAGCTTTGCTGCCAAAAGATCATTAACTTATATGAGAACTTATGCAAAAAAATGATATGTTATACTCAGGGATATACATCTCCTCCTGATCAGGACATGCAAGGCACGCACTGAAATGTGTGACGTTCTGCTTCACCTGCCCTGCTCAGGTTGTCTCAGCATTAGTGACTCAGTGGGATACAGGCTGCCCATGCTGTCTTGGATGTTGTGTATCACAAACTGGGGTCTGATCTCTCCAGCATTACAAAACTTGCTCCTCTGTCTGGAGGAGTGTTATCAAGTGCCATGCCAGACTGGCCATCACGTGTGCTCCAAATGAACCATCTCATCCACCTTCAGTCAGACCCGTCTCATCTTTTCCTATATTATTAAAATGGACAAGGAGAATTTTGGCTAAACTTTTTACATGTTGATCTAACACTAATGCTGAACATCTCCACAGCAGGATTCATGCATGAACCTTGCATTTAAAGGGCCAGGTTTCCATGAACTCTCCTAGAAAAAGTGATTTCAAATCTCAATCCAAGCTGAAAACTTTTGTTTCTTTTTGTTACTTGCATTTTGCATACTCCATCTTCTATTTTGATCTGGAAACAGGAATACTGGCAGATCTTTCCTCCAGCACCCTTACTTAATTTTAGTGTCTTTTCTTTGCTGAAAGACATCAGAAGTGTGGACCTTGCAGATCAAATTATTGCTGGTGATTGAGACCAAGTATAGGGACACAGATGACAATGGCATGAGGAAATGGTCTCAGGTTTAGATTGGATATCAGGATACATTTTTCATGGAGAGGATGGCCAAGAATTGAAGCAGGTTGTCCAGGCTGCAGGCTCCCATTCTGGGATTTATTCAAGGCACACGTGTCCATGGCACTGGGGAGCATGATTTAGTGAAGGAACTTAGTAGGTCAGGTTGCCAGATGGACTTGACGATCTTAAAGGTCTTTTTCAACTGAAACAATTTCATAATTCCATGATTTTTTTTTCTTGCACTGTGGCAGCCAGCCTAAACTTGCTGTCCTGGGCAGAGCAAAGCAGTAAATTTGTTCTAAAGAATCTGTGCTTAAACAGTAGTGGCTGCTTCCCAAAGTGAGAGCATTTGGGAGCTGAAAGGAAATTATTCATTCTGGCTTTGGCCTTCCCAAAGCATAGGCAGTGGTGTAACAGCTCTGCAAGGACTGCTCATGGTGGCATGTTCAAGAGGGAAGTGCAAATATATGTCTCATCATGGAATAGTAAATCTATCTTTGACCTCCCCACATGTGATTTAATCACACTGCTGCTTTCTGTTGAGCATGCAATAACCCACCCTTCTTTATACTGTCACAGCAGAGATTAATGTATTTGAAGGTATCTGGAGGATGGATATCCTGTCTCTAGGTATATAGCATGTGTTTACAAAACACCTCACTAATCAGTAAGGAATAGATGTGCTTCTCTTAGAATATAGTCCTTCTGTTATGTTTCATAACAGATGACACACAGTTTTGTAAGGTGCAAATATTAATATATCCCCTAGAAGAGCTCTCCAGTGCCCTCTTCTTGCTGTACCGGATGGAACAATCCTCTCTCTTTGAGTCATCTTGCACAGGTCTCTGTGCTTCAATACCACCAACCCTGTTAGAGCACGTCACCGTGAATCAAGAGCTCTTTTTAGAATCATGATAAATGTAAAACCTTGAGCTTCAGCTTAAAAAAAAATGCCCTGCAGGAAATGTCTTCCTTGGGGCCTCATTACTCTCCACACTGATCTCCTACAAGAACATCACTCACCTTTTAATGAAACCCAAAGGGAGGAATGTGTTCTGCTTGGGAGCAAAACACATGTGGTTTCCATCTGGCCTCATGAGTGAGCTGCACAGTGCATTCACCACCTGCACCGAGAAACAAGTTAATTATGAAGCTCCTTGGCAAGAATCATTTTTTGTAGCATGAAATGAAGGGACCCTCATCCCTTGCTCCTCCAGCATATCCATGAGAGGGTTTGATGGGGCACTCGCGTTCCACTTAGACAAATGATGAAATGCTCTTTATGTTATCGCTTTTTTCCTGGTAAGAAAGCACAAAACCCATTGTGCTCCTTTATGCAAGATCCAGCAGTGGGTGCTGGCAAGGCTTCCAATGGAACTGGCCAGCAGGAGAGTGCTTAGCAGAGCAGAACTGGATGCTGCTGCCAACAGGTGTGACCCTGTCCTTCCTGTGACTTTGGAGCTACATTCCGTTTCCCTGGCTGGAGTCCACAGAGTCTCTTGCAGGAATTGCAATCAGGAATTTTGTGTCAATTATTTTTCCTTTGGGAGATGCCATTCCCCCTTTTCCAATAGCTGTTTTCATATTTTTTTTTTCTGAAAAGACATTCAATTTTCCCTCGGGCTGGGAATAGAATATTTGACCTATATCAGATTGTTTCATTTCTTTATTCACATGGGGCTGGTTAGTATCAAATCAGCTCAGAATCCTGTCAAACAGCATTTCTCTGCTGGTTGTTGGCTGGCAGGAGCTGCTCTCTGCCAAATCCTCACCTGCTCGTGTGGATGAGGCTTCTAGAAAGATCTCCTCCTCCCTTGAACATGCAATGGTCTGTTCTGTACAGGAACTGAAGGGATTATGTGACATATGTCCAGGAGCTACAGTCAGGATGATGGGCAGGAGACAGCAAAACCAGGTAATTAGATTCCATTAAACAATGTCATATGAACTGGTGTGAGGCCAAGAGGCTGATCATTTCCAAGAGTCAAATTTTCCAACTCCAGGAGTGGTAAAACTGCTGCAATCCCATGACTTAAAGCAGTGTCAGAGGATGTTCTGGGATCAGAAAGGGGTTAGGATGGTGAAAATTAAGAGGATGCAGAGAGAACACTCTGTGCTGCTGCTGTTCAGAATGCCCTGGACGGGTTTTTTGAAAAACAGGAAATTTCAGACTGCCTTAGGAAAGGAATTGAAGCTGTGATCTTTCTCAGTGCAGGGTGTAAAAGACCTTAAGGAAGCTCTCACAGCAGAGATGTAAAGGTTTTGGAAACATTCAAGGACAGGCTGGACAGCATTCTGAGCACCTGATGGAGCTGTAGGTATCCCTGTTCATTGCAGGGGAGCTGGACCAGATGGGGTTTAGAGTCCATCCCAGCTCCAAAGATTCTGTGATTCTATGATTCTATGATAAGAGCAGTGCTTGGATTGCTCAAGGCTGTGCCCATGTCCTGGCTGTGGTGATGAATACTAACCTCTTGAGTTGCCCTAAGGGTTTCAGTGGTTGATTACAAAGCCAAAAGCACTGTTTCCACACAGTCCCCCCCCTGCTTTGGGACTGCTTATTTCGTTGCACATTTGTGGCTTGGGACCCAGTTCTGCTCCAAGCACAGAACCATTTCTGCACCTCTGGATGCCATTTACAGATGTGAATCCCTGTGTACCCAGCAGCTTGACATCTGTTTGGTTCCTTTTTCTTAGAAGTAGTTCTAATCTCTGAACTTGACTGGTTAAACCAGTGCTTTGGTTAGACATAGTGTGTGGGTTACCTGCCACGGTTTCTCATATATTTGACACAGTTGCATCTTGCTGGAAAAAGTAAACCAAAACTGAGCCCAGCTCCTGCAACCCCCATTGCAAATTGATCCTTAGAGGACCCTGAACAGAAATTTCAGGACGCCCTGAGCCCTCCACGGGTGTCTGGCATGACTGATTCACTGACTTTAATTTACAGATGGAGGAAGCAACATCCAGGTATTTATTCATTTTTTGTTTGATTTGGTGTCAGTCTATCTGTAACTGATCTCAGTTTAATTGCAATCAAACAGAAATGAGGATGTCTAGACAGGGTTTTGCATAGTTTAGCAATGTATTTCCACTTCATTTGGTGCTGGTTTGTACCTGGGCCCACAAGGAAAGACAGGCACAAGCAGTTCTTTCCATCAGAAGATGGGCTCCAGCAGTGCCTCATCACAAGAGCAGAGCTGCTCACCTGCTGATGCAGGAGGTTCCCCTGCCCTGGGTGACACTGGCCAGCCTGCCCCATGTGCCAGGCAGTGGTGGCACTTCTCTGGGGGTGACACAGATCCTTGTCTTAGCCCTAACACAGCTCCAGATGGGGAGGGAGGAGACAGGACCTAGAGAGCAAAGAAATAAATAACGTATACATTTAAAAGAGTATAATCAAACTCGCCTGCCAGTGGAGCGTGCTAATTAGCTTAATGAGATTTCTTGGAATGAGAAAATATTACTTATTTCATTAACTGCATGACAATTGTGCCCTAAATGAATCAAGAAATAAATCTGAGAATTAAGATGTAAAAATAAAGTGTTAATATAATAACCTCTGCTAGCAAACTGCTTTAATGCAGGAAATCGGGTTAGGTTTAATACCCACTAATATTTTATGAAAGAAATGACAAGAAGCATCTGGGATGTGACACAGCTTGTACAAGACAGCTGTGAAGATCTCTCTTTGCCATGTACCAGGGGTCCCAACATTAAGGTTCCCTTCTGTAGCATTGGACCACAACTGAACAGGGTCTCAGTGGTGGGAACAGCACAGATGATGGCAGATGATGGGGCATCTTATGGCATTTCTGAGCCTGTGGTCACCAACAGCCCACCACTTTGCCACCACTGGGATGAGGATGTGAGCAAATGGCCAAAGATGGGGCTGTCTCGATGGGCTTTGCCCTCTTGAACCTGCCAGGAAGATCTCCAGAGGCCCTGGGGAAACTACCAGTGACTGAGATGCTTTGGGTGATGCAGAGATTGACTGCTGGAGACCAGAAATCGTTGCTAGGTTTGGGAATTTGGCTGGTTGGCTGGTAGAATTTGATGAATAATAGGAAAATTATGCTGTGAATAATGGGCATATTGGATGAATAATCTCTTGGCAAATAATATCTGATCTGCTTGAGTTGCCAGCAAGGGACACATGCAGGCTGCGTAAGCTGTGGGAAGGCAGTGGGTTGTCTGCAGCTTCAAATTTAAGCTTTGTTAAACAAAGCCAAACAAAGCCCATATGTTTTATGAATATAAAAGGTTTTCATCCTGTTAAAAAAAATAATAAACAACCTTGTTGTAAGCAATGGTTGTGCTGAGCTGCTGGGTCAGGAATGGGTTTAAAATGAAACCATACAACTTGATTTCACTGTAATGGGACTGAATAGGAAACAAGCAAGCAAGCAGGGTCAGAACTCACAATTTAATACACCAGAAGGTCAGAAAAAGTCTCTTTAGCAGAGCTCAGAGTCTCCCTCCACCTCCAAAATAAGGGACCCAGTGATGCAAATCCTCAGAGCATTTCTGTGCTTTGTAAGCATGGCACTCTGTTTGGGGATGTGTTGAATTGATTTCTAAACCCAGGAGTGTTCCAGGCATGGTAACAGAATCATAATCAAAGTCATTTGGTTCTGTCTTCTAGCAGAGTCGAGGGAACTGGGAAAGTGTTTGCTGGTATCCCAGTACAGAGCTGGAGATCCAACTTGTGAGACAGAGAAGAGCTCCAGAGCTGTGTGGACTTCCATGCTCCCTTTTTGCTCAGGCTGTCGGCACTGGTGGCTTCAATTTCTGTGCTGTGTAACGTATTTCTCAAATGGTAGTGATGATTTTCAGCCCATGCTGCATTTCCAATGAGCTGCAATGGGAAATGTATATTCTGAAAATGATAGCCAGCAGCTGCACTGCTTCTTTTGTCCCCTGAGATCCCTGTTTGTTTAATAAACTTGTAGTTTTCTGAACAGCACAGCCCATTGTGAAGGCAGTCTTAAAGGGAAAAACGCCTGTGAACAGAAATGATTAAACATCAGAGATTACAAAGCATCCTGAAGCCCAAATGACAAAGCCACCTGATGAAAAATCCACAAAGAGAATGTAATTAAAAATGATGACAACAGGGAAAAATAAACATCTAAAAAGTCAAAATTAATCCCTTCAATCAGCGATGACCCTCATGCTGATGGAGCACTCTTTTCTCCTTCTGACGTTGGCCCAATCCCTTCTCTGAAGACCCCTTCAAGCACATAGATGAAGAAAAAGAACTGATTCAGCAGATTTCACAGCTGGATGGAACCAAATGCCCTCCAGCCACCAAGATCTCTTCATGTCTCTGGCCTCTCAGCTCCATGGCAGCAATCATTTTCTGTTCACAAACACTGCTGTGCTGGGTGCCCTTCTTCTGGCCTTCAGCTTCCACCTCATCAGAGTACGGAAATTATTGGCTCTACCTGCATCCTGGTTGGATATCTTCACCAAGGGTTTCACTTGACCTTCCTCTCACTGAATGCACCATGTCTGTCATATTGTGTGGGCTTTTGTGTACCCACATCTTGGGTGTTCTGCACATCAGTCATGGGAGAGAAGATAGGGGTGGCAACGTGTTACTGCTGGGCAGAGACATCCTATATTGATAAGAGTGTCTCCAAGAGGGACTTGGCTCCTGCTGCATCCTGGTGTGTCACCTGGGTCACAAAGCAGCTGTGAGGCTGCTGCCTCTCTCCAGGCTGTGACCTTCTGCTTCCTGGGCACTGAGACACAGGGGATCACGTCCTCTTCAGCCCAAACCTGATGCACCCTGAACACCAGAGTCCTGCAGTGTTCTGGGGCCAGGAGAGCTTGCATGGCTGTTCTGCCTCTCATAGTCAATACCAGCACAGAGGAGCTTTGTGGGCTTCAGTGAACTCAGAGCTTCTCCCTCACTCTGCTGGTTCTGCTGCCATCCTCTGGCAGCTGCTTTTACATGATGCACTCTTCCCTGGGACACATCAGGTCAAGATACGAACAAACAAACACTGTACCCTCTCCAATGCACTGACTGAACATTTACTATCTACCTTTTCTAGCAGAGAAACAACTCACCAACAGACCAAGCTCCAAGGACATCTGGAGCATAATTCCCACCAGGTCTTTGCTCTCTGTGCCTTCAGGGATCTGTCACTGACCACCTTGGGTTAGGGACAGTGCTGAGAGATGGTCAGACTTCCTCAGAGACTGCCACAGGATATGACCGTGGAAATGCATAATGACACCCTCTGGCCAAATTTACCTGGGACAGGGTGCCAATGCTCCAATTTAGTGGCTATTTTATTTTGTATTTTGGAGTGAACACCAAGGACTGGATTTCCTGACTCTGACAGAATGGGATGACATCAGTTACAGACAAGGCAGTTATTCTGATGCCAAGTGCATTCCACTTAAATATCATGGGGTAGTCAGTGTTAACCAGGCTGGTGCCAAATTCCCCTACCCATGTGAACAAACCCATTGTGACCATTTTCTAAGTGTAGGAACAGGGCTGACTCAATAGCAGGATTTTCATGGACCTCTTGTCCCAAAGCATCCCTGTGGCAAGGAACAGTGCCATGAATTTAGCTTATTTTGTATATTTTGGAACATTCATTTCACAGAAATAACATCTGCACTAAAAGATCAGAAAAGATTCTTTGTATTGGTGTCATTGAAAGCATACCCAGTTCCTTAACTGTAGCATCATCAGATAATTTTTGGGGAAGGGATCATAGTGTGATTTTTAGTTAGGAGCAAGGTCAGCTCTAAGAACAGCACAGTTTGTTCAGGAATTGTCTCACTCTGGCTCTGAATTCCTCCAAGGAGGGAAACTGCACAAACTCTCTGGGCTGTCACTCTCCCTCTTAATGTCCGTAGGGTAGAAGAGTTTTCATTTGTTCTGAATGTCTCATCTCTTTGTCAGCAGCTTCTCATTCTCCCACAAACATATGACTTCGAGGAACATTGCTCTTCTTGATGCACTGCCCCAAACAGTGGGAGCACCCCTCAGATTTGAAGGGAACCCAAGAGCTTGATGAAAATGAGGGCAGGTTTGTTTGGGAGGCCTGTTAACCCAGTGCTTTTCTTGTTTTTGTGGTGATCTGGAGGAGCACTGCTAAAGCTGGGGAGTAGAGACCTGAGGACATATGAGGTGCTGTCACCACCAGTCCTGCTGTCATCAGAAGGGGAGCACTGGTCACTGTGCAGCTCTGACTTGCTTCTGTGCAAAGCAGCCCATATCTCTGACAGCGCAGGAAAAAAAAGACTCCTGACAAGCATATAATCCAATTAGCTTCTTGCTTTCACATCAATTCAGTTCTAGCTCATGAAATTGCTTGTCATTTATCCATCACTCCAAGAGACTCCAGAATCCAATTGCCTTTCTCGAAGCCAGAGATGAGACACTAACAACAGGACCCATTAGAGATGTCATTCAGTGCTTTCACTTTTACTCTCCCTGATTATAGATAAAGCTCTGTAGTGGATTACAGCTCTGGAAGAATTCAGAGCAGCTTATTCCTTCTCCCTGGAAGCGAAAAAGTCCCCCAAGACATGCAGAGGTAGACCCTACAAATGGCTGTGTCAAGGCAGGCCAGCATTTCTCCAAAATACACTCAGCTGAAGCAGACCTGACTTTTCACAGTAATTGCTCGCATCAAATGAGTGTTGTTCTTTTTTTTTTTTTTTTTGATTAATTTGATGAATTTCACTATTCTTTCCTGTTTACTAATTGCTTTCAGACAGATTGCAAATATGCCATGGTTATTTAGAAAAGCGAAATGCCAGAAGGCCAGAAGCTTCCAAAGGGGACTTCATCTGTTCTCCAGTGTTAGAAAACAAGCACAGTGTAGGGGAGGGAAATCTGGAGTGTGCATAGAGGTGTAGCATGGCAAAGCAGTGAGAAGACTTTGTGGGCTGCACGTAGTTTACCTTAAGGCAATGGAAGCTCCTTTCACCTTTTTGCCAGAGAAACCAAACTACTTCCTGGGGCTCAGTGAATGTCAGCGGGACGCAAATGGCCTTTTAGTCACCAGTGGTCAGTTTCTGGTAATGACCTACAGCCTACTATCCACCTCATGGCTTTGTATTCCAGGACACAGCTGCTCCAACTCCCATTCTGAACACCTTTCCAGCTCTTTTCGCTGGGTACAGGGTTGTGATTTGTTCTGCTTGCGTTAGCTAGGAGACATGGGGCTCCAGCTTCATCTCCAAAATCAACTAGAAGAGTGGGATCTCGCAGTTTGTTCCCTCTGCATCTGCCCCTGGAGTGCAAATACTCATTTTTCCTGGGCTGTGACACCAACAAAAATTGAATGTGCATTAGAAACCCACTAGCAAGCAGGCACACATGGCTTTTATTCCTTCTCCTTATTCACTTAACAGTATGAGTACGGACAGCAGCAACCTCTCCATCCCTGCCATTGCTGCTCCTTGTCAGTGCTAGCACAACTGCTTGGGATGTTGTGCTGAAACCAAGCAGAGAAATGATCTAATTTTAAGTGATAGCGAGGCTTTTCAGGTTTTATTAATGTGGGTCATGTCTCCAAATGGAGGTCAAGAGCAGGCCCAGCAACAGCTTTGTAGACCTAATGGGAAATGCAGAACTGCAGCACAGGATGAGGATAAGCAGAGAATGGAGACATTATAGGACTGTCTGAGGCTGGGACCTTCCTTAGAGCCCTTTGTCACCAAGGCACAGCTTGTGCAGGCTGCAGCAAATGGCTCAGATGATGGCAGCCTTTACAGTCTCCATGAGGAGTCCAAGAGATAAAAAGAGGATTTAAGATCAGGTCCAGTTAGACCACACTCATCACATTCTGTCACACCCAGGAATGAACAGGGCTGGGAAAAGACTGGCATTTCCTCACTGAGCTACTGAAGACACTCTCAAAACATAGCCTGCACCATGGATCCAAGCCTTCTTCCTTCTCTGGAGACTCACACGGATTTCCAGCCTATGCCTCGCCAGCATTCACTCTCTTCTCCTTTGTTGTGGTCCCCAAGAGGGGCAACACTCACTTGTGTTACCTGGAGCATCCAGACAGAAGACTGTGCCCCTACATCTGCAGGTTGGCTTTGAGTTTCCTTAGTGAATGCTCTCTGGCAGCTGAAGGAAATCCTGGGCTCTTTACCACCCACAGAGTGACGCTCAGTGCCATGCCCTGTGTGTGTTTATAGTATTAACTTGTGCACCCTTGTTCATTTTTGGCAATACATCTTATGAGCATGAAGATTATGAGGGACACAGTCATTCAAGAACAGGAGCTTAAAAGTGTTATTAACTTTATAACTCCTTTTTAACAAGATTATTCCTTTTCTCCTTCAGACTTTATCTGCACTTGCCATAGCACTAAAGCAAGCTACCTATTCTCAGGTCCCATGGATAAAATAGCATGTAAATCCCATTTATAAACTGTAAATAGAGGCTCAAGCCAGATTTGTAGCGGGGCTTGGGTTAAACATGAATTCTGTCCCTTGTTACATGACCTATTATCTCTGACACCATGACATCACATACAAAAGAGCAGAAGCTCCTGCACGTGTCAAATTGGAAATGCACAGCTGCATCATTGCATGATCTGAGCATCCCAAGCCCCTCCTTACCTGCTGTGAGGAAGAGTTTCACTCCAGCACATCATCAGTGATGTTTGTTGCTGCTAATTATGTGTCAGTACTGTGTCTGTGGTGTCCAGGAACCTAAGCCCCTCAGTGGTAGATGCTGGGTCGGATGCAGAGCGAGACGACTCATAGGGTGGTTTCTCCTGTCTGTGTTACAGGAAGACTGGAAGATGGGATTTTTCTCACAAAGCATTTTTAAAGGGTGTTTTTGAGGTATGATGCATTATTCACTACTTCCTTGCAGCAAGGAAGACCTTATATGCTTTAAGGCCATCCTCTCAAGAAACAAAAGCACACCTCGTGCTCAGCATCCAACAAAAGCAGCTTTGGTTTCAAACAAGGGATGTTCTCCTATAACGACAGACTGTTGAGCACCTGCAGCTAGGAAAGCATTCATATAAACTCTGCACTGAGTTACTTCATAAATGAGAAAACAGCATCCTGACCATGAGCAATGTGTGAGTAAAGCAGGAGTTAGACATGGCAAAAAAAGCTTGGTGCAAATCCTCCTCCTGTACATCTCAGAGCTTTTGTTTTGTGGATTGGACTGCACCTGGAAGCATGGCAGAAGTGTAAGAAATGCCTACTTTGGCAGGAGCAGAAAGAATCTGCTGGAAGCTTATGCAAGGATGCATGAGGTACAGGTAGGGAGACCACACACCTGATCTGATCCAATTCGATAATCCCCATGTGTCTCCTGACACTCAGAAGCACTCACAAAGATGGGTTGTTTGTCCTGCTCTGTACATGTGAAATTGGGTTTGCCAATGGCAAAGAAAATCTGGGTTTCTGAGCACTCAGTGACTGATTACTCTCCACAGCCTGCAGAGCAAGCCTAAATCACCATTTGGTCCTAGGAAAGCCCAACTTTTAGCCTGCTAAAGCTGCTGATGAGCTTCACCAGGTACAAACAGGATGTGTCATTCCACCGCTCATGGTCCCAAGTAGTTAGCCTTGCTAACAGCAGGAGGTACTCTAGAACAATCTGCATTTGAGTGCAAATAGGCTCAAGAAGACCAAGAATATGGAAGAAGAAAACCTCAAGATGAGTGCTGTTTTCATCCTGGTGGAGGATTCTGGATGCCAACAACTTTTCATCATCTCCCCTAGGGTTCCTTTCAGAACCTTGAAGGTCATAGGAAGGGTGAGTGAGAACAAAAGTAGATGCTAGGGAGATTCTGTAAAACAAGTTCATCTATTTCACCTGGGAGACTTTTCTGTAAACATTAGATAGTTTGGACTATTATATATCATTAAGACATCAGATTTACTAACAATAAACTCATTCCTCAATATTTAATATGTATTTCTTTCTGCTCATAATAATCTTTTGAACGTAACTGTGTGATTTAATATCCTTCCTGTGGATCTGAAGGGATCATACCAAAGAGCTCTTTGAAGTCAGATCCTTCCAGAACAGCTCTGTGGAGCAGGTAAGTTTTGCACTGAGAGTAATCCCCAAATTTGCTGCTTGCCAGAAGTGGACAAGATGTTAACCAGGTCAGTGAGCCTCAAGATGAAAGGAAGAGAGTGAAAGGCAGGAGCTAGTTTAGCCCAGATAACTATTTTCTACATAAGCACAGGGCAGGCAGCTGTGATGGGACTCAGAAAGGATCAATGTAACTTATGGGAAGGCAGCTCACCTTGGTTTTACCAGTCCGTTAAGGTAAAAATGATGATGAGAACTGTGACTGAGGCTCGGGTTTTTGCTTTGCTGTTGATCCCCTGGATTACTCTGAGTAGCTGTCTCTGCTTCTGCAGGCAGTATCAAGACCAGACAAACAGGATGTGTATCTGTTTGAATGTGGAGGCGGCAAGAACAAGGGAGAATGGTTTTAAACTAAAAGAAAGGAGATTTAGATTAGATGTCAGAGGGAAGTTTATCACACAGAGGGCAGTGAATCCTGGACAGGGCTGCCCAGAGAAGTGTGGATGCCCCATCCCTGGAGGTACTCAAGGCCATGGATGGGCCCTGGGCAGCCTGAGCTGCAAGGGAGCAACCAGCCCATGGCAGGGGGTTGGAACTAAATGATTTTTAAGGTCCCTTCCGACCCAAGGCATTCTATGAATTAAGTATTTAACCAATGATTTGGTGAAAACCACACTTTGCTTTAGTTCAACGTAGTGCCAGAGGGTTCCTGAGCAGAAGTAAAGTAATAATCCTCTACTAGTCTGGAGGTCTGTCCAGGTTTGCATGCATGGAGCTATTTTCTTCGATGCTTCTCAGAGAAACAGTCTAAGACTGCAGCCTATGAATGGACTTGAGTTGTTGCCAAAGGCTCCTAGGTGAAATGGTGCTGAAGATGGTGTCTTCAGTCTCTGTAGCTGGAATGGGTAATCTGTAGCAGCCTGCAATTAAAACAAACCTCTTAATAGTGATGGATAGTATGAAAAAGATCAGAAGCCACTTTCAGTGGAGGAGATTCAGGCTAGGAACATTCAGATTGGGAAAACTGAAGTGTCGATCAGCACTGCAATACAAAGAGGCTGTAAGGTATGACTCTGAAGTTTTTTTAAGACTCAGACAAATCCAGAGTGACCTAATCCAGTGTTAGCAACAGCCAGCAATATCCACCTGATCATGCAATTTTCCTGTTTCAGGTGGAGGTCCCTTGCTACCAGTCTTTCTCAGTTTTATCTTCCCAGACAGATCTGGAGACTTCCCAGAAGCTCCAGACTGATGGATAGAGATGCAAAGTTGCACTGCACTTGGATGAACACATATTTCAAAGTGACTCCGGACTCCAGGAGAGTTTGTGTTGTAACTCTGATTTAAATCTGAGGCTGCTTTCATCCCAAGCAGACCCACCAGTACCCTGTCTGCTGTCCGAAAGACATAGCAGTGATAATCTGCAGCTGGTAAAATGTCTGTTGTTCTAGCAACCAATTAATTCTAGCTTTTGCAATGAGTCAAAATGGTGTCAGAAGAAGAGAGTTGGAGATAGTGGGAAACATATTTCTAAAGTCAACGTTCTTTCTTACTAACGAAGTACAGCTTGCAGACTTTCCCAACCTCATTTCATGCATTTGAGTTGGATGCAGACTGATTTCAAAATGGGCCCTATCACATCAGCATGTACACAAGTGAGTGACAATGATTAAGGAGCTGTGTTACTCAACCAAGCATCATATGAAACTTCAAGAAGGATCTTTTGACCTCACCTTGATCCTTGGGAAGGTAACAGAACAAATTCTTCTTGAGATCTTTGGTGAGACCCAGTAGGGATCGACCAAGAGCAATATAAATCTGTGTGCTATAGTAAGAAATGTCTGCAATACTTTCTAAAAGTCCTTTATTTGGAGGTGAAAAAGCAAAGTGTGCTTTCATCAGTAGTTGGAAATCTCTTCTTTAGCCTTCTGATTCTTTGCTGGTAACATGAACTTAATTCTAAAGAGTGGTCAGAACTCAAGGTGAATGGGAACCTTCTGATATTCAGAAAGAAAATAGAGTGGCTTTGACAGCCACTGCCCATCTGTATGATTTTTACTTCTCAAAACAAGCCTATCTGTGGTGGAAAATAGATGTTCTTATTTATATTCCAATCCTTGGAAATCACAAAAGAAGCAGTCAAAGCCTTGTGCAGAAAGAATGATAAAACCATTGCACGACTGATAGGAACAGCAAGCTGCTACAGATGGCAGGACACTTTGAGATGGTTTGGAGCTGAGGCATTATTCATAGAGAAACTGAAACTGACGATGACTGGCACAGCATGAGAAAGGCACTGCCTAGGACATTTTCTGCAGCCTTAATCCAAAGGGCACCAACAGGAATGGAGAAAGAGCAGAGGTCTGAAAGAGAACTAAAATTTGACCTGATTTCTTTGGATGGAAAGCTTCATCATTAAATCTTAGATGAAGAGGATGAAGAGGATGGGGCTTGACCTACTACATACTTGTAAGGATCACCTAAAAAAGGAGCAGGCACATGATTATAAGGAATGGATCTGAGGCTCTTCATGTCTTCCAAGGAGCAGGACAGACTGGACTGGATCCCCAGCTCTTTACCTCAGGAAAAGGCAAAACAACAAGAAGCCAGAATCTCCACTGGTGTGACAGATTCTCCTTCTCTTCTCCACTTGAAGTGAAAAGAAAATAATTATTAAAAACAAGGAATTCAGAGGATGATGAAATTAAGGGTATTTCCTGGTCCATGAGAAAAGGAGAGAAATCATAAGACAGGTTTTATTTAAGTCTAGTGTTCTGCATCAAATTGACTTGTGATTCCCTTCTTGTCCCAAACAACCCAGCAGGTCCCACTTCCAATGCCACCAGTGCCACCAGTCTACATGTGTGCATGGAGCCCTCATGCTGATGGGAGACCTGAGGAGCCAGGCGTTCCTGGGAGCTTGGTGCCATCACCATATCCTGGTGGTTTTCCTGACAGATCTCTCTGAGGGAAATGTGCACAGGATTTATATAGAGGTGGAGTTGCCTGAAGAAGTTATGTTTCATTTTAGTTTTGGCTGTGAAAAAAAAATAAAAAATAAATCCTGACATTAATTCATTGTGGTTTTCAAAATTCTTTGAGTTAATGTGACAAGGGCCCGTATAGTAGTGCTTAGAATTCAGTTATTCAATTATTAATTAATGCTATCAATAATTCAAGCATTCTATTATTAATTGTTATTATTACTCTTACTCAGAGTTCACAGAGCAGCTCCTGGCCTGTCTAAAAGCAACATGCCTTCAGTTTCTTCTTCCAAAATTTCTATGCTTTGGTAAACACCTTGCACATACAGGCACACCTGTCCACATTTCTGTGTCTTTCTTTCCAATAACTAAATCCCAAGCAAGAACTATTGGTCTTGTATCTGCTTGGATGAATGAGCTGAGCTCTGGAGATCTTTCACCTTCTGGAAGAGGGATTCAGTTGTTATTAAGCAAGCCTGTTTCATCATCTTTGCAAATGAAACTTTAGAGCTTCATTCACTGTGAAGCATCAAACTGTTAATTGCAAATATTTAAGTGGTTAATGATGTCCATGAATGCATGAAACACTGTGAATTTGAGTGTGGACATGTCTGATAGATCCCTTCTGAAAGGAGTGTTTTGTTAAGCCCCCTTTGTCACAGACTTTTTGTGTGTGTGTGTTCTGATTCAAGCAGAGCTTGTTTTCTTTGCACGTGTGCTTTGGACTGCAGGAAAGGTCACACAGCCTGTGGTCAAGTCTGTTCACAGAGGCCTCAAGACCTGCACCTCACACAGATAATGCCATCCCAATGCCCAGTGCTGAGCAGACAGCTGACAATTCTCCTGCATTTTTGAACAAGACAGAACCCTCACCACAAAGCCTGGCAACAGGAAATCAGTCAAACTAAAAATGGACATTGTTTGCTAGCAGAAATAAAATTCAGCATTAACCCCTCTTGAAGTGGTCTTTAAAGTCAGTAGAAACAAATAACCCCCTCAGGGTGTGATTTCTTTGATGCAGACAAAGCTGTTTCTTCCCATTGCCAACAAAGGGTCTCAAGGGCAGTTGCCCAGCTGTGATGCTGGTGGTACTACTGGTCTCTGGTCTCACCATCAGCACTCTGATAGTGCTTTGAGTACCCAGTGCTACCCACTAAAGCTCTCTGACAGAGGGATTTTGGTTGCCATGAATGACAGCAAACAGCTCAACATGAAACCAACTGTCAGGAGACAATACCAAAACGATTTTGGCAAAGACTCACTGAAACTGGAAGTGGAACCATTCAACAAGTCAAAAGAGTGGGAGACGGGATTCTGCCCAGGTGGGTGCAGCCCCCACTGTAGGTCCCACCCTGTGCACAGTTCAGAGTGCATGGACCAACTCTTTCTCCCATTGGCATCATGCTCAGTTGTTGCTGCTCCAAAGCTCTTTTAGGTTCATTCTCATCCTACAAAGCATACAAGGTTTCCTTCGTGATGTAGACAGATTGAAGAACTTCTCTGGCTAAAGCACCACTGTTTTTAACCGTTTTTTCCTGAACATAGATTGCTAAAAAGGAGATGACCTGTCCCAAAGCCCTTCTCACGGCAACAGGAAGAGCCCTTCATGCAGCCTAACAGGCCCCTCTTGGTTTGTGATGAGTAATTTATGAATGTGATCACAGAAACAGAACTCTGCAGCAGAGGACAGCAACAAGTGTCCAGTTCTTCCAACACTAAGGATGTTTTGACTTTGTGCACAAGTTTAACATGGGAAGTTTAACTGCAGCCACAGAGTAAATGATCCATCACCAGTGTCAGAAAATTGCCTCTGTTTCCCATATTGGTTCAGGAGTTGGTGACTGAGAGCACAGCGGGAGACAGCCCCAACAAGAGGTGCACCTTGGAAAAGCCTGATCCAGTGTGTGAGAGTGGAATGGTGCTTTGCAGAAACACCATTTGTTTGTAGGATTGGGACCTTGAAGAGAAAAGCAATGAGAGTGAGAGCTAGACTTTTTGGAAGAGCAGAGTTAGGTGTAAGAGTCACCAGAACTGTAACTGCAGAGGTAACAAAGATGGTGATCATCACCTGTGGGAAATAAAATGCATCCAAATGGTGACAAAAAGTGGCTCAAAATCCTGGGACAAAAATCCAGCCTTCCTGGACAAGGAGATTTGGCTAACGCTTAGGTTTCAGTTTTCATGGATGGATGCAGGATGAGGATGTCCCAGGGCACAGCTGTGCTGCAAACATTGCATACAGCATCTCAGCCTGCTCTCTACCATGCTGTGACTTTAGATCTGTCAGTAGGGGCCTCAAGGCCAACATAGGCCAGCCTTTGCTCAAGGCACTCAGGCCCTCATCAGTAGAAGCCAAAAGTTATCCCTGTTATCCAAGAAGCTATTAGCATCTCCAAAGGCATAGCTGACATGTTCTGCAGGGATCATGATGCTTAGCAAGATCTTATTTGCAGGGAAATAATCCTTGTGTGGTAATGCATTTTCTCACATATCATTTGCTTTGTTTTCCTCTTGCACTGTGAGACTTTCCTTCACACAGTGACAGAAGTGAAGATACACAGGAGAGCTACCCTCTCCTCTATCAATAATGTCCATACAAGCAAGCCTCGCTTGAAACTGTGTAGGGGAAGTTTGACAGCTCCCAGTGATGAAATTCTGAAAATAATGTTATGACAAATTAGGAGTTTCACTCAGCAGCACCCTTTGCTCACTTCCACTCATTGTAACAGGTTTTCTCTGTCTCTTCTTCCAGTGCTTGACACTTTCTCATCCCTGAAGCATCTCTGAGCCATCCATTAACACACTAAGTCTCATCATTAAGATCTATCACAAATGGAACTGGCCTTGTGTTGACCTCGGCAGTAACTCTGGGGAGATTGCAGTCCCTACAATGCTACTGGAAGAAAATGTTTCCATAGGCTGGAGGTTTGGTTTTCACTTGTTAAAAACGTATGTTTCTCTTTCTTTGGAGGGGGAGGGATTTGGAGAGCTTTGACACGACTCAGTCCAGAGTAAAGCAGTGTTTGCCTGGAATAGCAAATTGCTAAAGGGTTACCCTTGCTTTATGGCTCCCATTCTATCCTCTGAAGTTTAATTACTTTGCATTTCCCAAGATGCAATCAGTTTGCACTAAAGCAAAGACTCTGAGCATCATGGGAATCACAAAGCAGTTGGAGTGTTGTGACCCACCCAATGATGGATCTGTCTGTGTAGAAGGATCTGTGCCTCATATGTTCAAAATAGAGCTCCCAGAATGTATTTAGCCAAAGCTTTAAATTAATCCCAAGGTAAAATAGTGATTTTTGCCTGGGGGGTGTGAAAGTGTTTCATGTTGACTGTAAGCCATGAGGTGCACTGAGTTGCAATTGTTCAACTGAAGTATTTTGGAGTGGTTTGTTCTATGAGAAGATAGTGGGCCTTTCTCCTGTAGAATTAAAGCACCTCCGACCCAGATACATACAGAAAATTGTATCTGTGTTTTCTGTGATCAGCGTCTTCCCCATGTGGGAACAGTACTTGGCTTGCACCATCGTCTTTGGGAAGTAATAGGATAGTTCATGAGAACATGAGAACAGCGGAGATTCAAGTTCAGAATTTCAGCTGGGCCACAAGCTAAAATCTAGTGATTTGGGCACTTTCCTTTGGCATTTTTGGTTTCCTCCTCAGGACTTGTCTAATTTAACTACACAGATTGTACGAACAGCTGATGGCAGGATGCTATGTTGTCTGTAGCCTAATGAGGATCTGCTTTTAGATGGGTAAATATAAACCTGTAATAAGCTGTCCTCCACACAGACAGTAGCTCATGCTCTTGACATGACCTGCTCAGATATTTACAAGAATTCAGAATCCCAGGTGCTATCAGCAAGAAGTGAAACACAGTTTTTTGTGAAGAGGGAGGAAGTTCGTTCCTTTTATGATCACAAAATAGCTATTGTTGGTGACTTCAGCAGCAGATGCTAATTGTTAGTGATGTAGACTAGGACAAACATGAATAGCAACACCTATGTGCCTATGGAGCAATTAAACAAATATTTCTGTCACTGAAACTGTATTTTCATCATAAAACCTGAGTCAAACCCATTGTGCGGAAGGTAATTACTCTCTGAGCTGCTCAGTAACATCAAATACAATTTCACACTGCCTTGCAAGGACATGCTATTAACGACTGTATTAGAGGCATTTGTCAGAATGGTGTGAGGAAGTTGCAGGGTCCTTACAGCAATGCAGGGATGATCCTGCTGCCGAGCACGGGCTCCCTGGGAACATCCGAAAGCACTGAACAGAGAAGGCTCAGCTGAACAATGCACAGATGTCAAAGCTGTTTTCCAACATTAATGAGCTCCACAAATCTTCACTGCACACTCCTTGCGTTATTATTATTATTATTATTTTTTAAATTAACGTATTTGCTGTTCAGGGCTGGCCAGCAGCTCACCCCGACCCCCACCCTGCTTAACATTTGTGGTCTTAAGCACAACTGATAGCCTGCTCGCTACTGCCACAGGCAACAAACAGTGCTCAGGGTTATCTAAAAGCACTCAGCCTCTGCAGAGCTCAGGAGGGTTCTCAGGGTGGTTCTGTGTTGAATGAGGTCCTTCATCCAGGGCTGTGTGTGTCCCTGGCCCTATAGGGATTAGTGCTGGCCGTCTGCCCCTATGAAGACTCGTGGTGAGCCCATGGGAGTCTTCAGCACAGCAGTGGCTGCAGGAGCAGGTGGCAGTGCTGCTCTTATCTCCACATTCTCTATCTTTGGCTTTCTTTGAATTTCCAGTCTCTGCTACTCACTCAGTAGCCTGCAGTGTGCTAACCCAGCTCTCTTCCAAGATATTTCCAGAGCAGGAATTGGAGAAGCTGCTCCAAGAGAAATTTGCTGAGGGAAGATCTGGAAGAAAAAGTTTCCTCTGAGACAAGGTCCGTCTTTCTCCCACCTCTATTATGCCCTCTCCAACAAGGTAGGCTGGTGTAGTGGGTTTCTTCTGCTGGTAATTCCTGCCGAGAAACTGAACATGTGATATTCCAGATGAAGGAGTCTCTTTTAAGGGGGAAATAGCACAGAATAAGTAACAAGAACTGCATTTTCAAGGATAAATTAAACTATATGAATTCAGAGTTATTTGCAGAAGCACATATCACAGAATGAATATTTATAAAGCGTTGTATGGAATCCTGTGGGATACCTATATTAACAGCAGCCTCTTCCTTTCCCTCTACTCATGTGGTTCAGCTTGTGATTGCTGGGCCTCCTCTGTCCTTCTGCATAGGGCAGAGGGAAAGATCAAGCATGATGTCTTGGTTTAGCAAGAAGAGAGAGAGTCACTTGGAATCTAACTTGAGTCTGCAACTTCGTGTTAATTCCTGACTATGTTGACATCTTAGGCTTTGATATGACCATGGTGTTTTTAAACAAAATTTTCTTCCCCTTCTTTCCCCTTTTTATATCATCTTTTATTTTTTTTTTTAATTGTAAAATTGAGTTTCAGGGTGTTGTCTTACAGATAAAATCACAAAGATTGTAGATGCTGTCTCAGGAAGATCTAACCTCTATATTTTGGAGTAGATGAACTGTCCTTTTAGTAGCAACCTCCCAAATCCTGCTGATTGTAGATTTAATTCCGGACTGCTGGGAACGAAGGATTTAATCAGATGTGACAGCAGAGCCTGGAAGCTGACTTCTTTCTGAACATTCCTGAATTTCTTCCCCAGCCCCAATGCTCATGCAGTCAGGTATTGCTGGAGCTGTCTGCTGCTGAGAATACCTCTTCTTGAACTCATCATTTTCCAGAGTATCCTTTTTTTTTCCTGGTAAGATCCCTTAGCTCTTTATTGTACTACTTCAAGCTTGTACCACGAACTACAGACTCTCTCTGAGGCTCATACAAACGGAAACTTACATTTCCAACCAAGGCACTTAAAAGGGAAAACTGAATAATTCTTTCTCCAGAAACTCCTCTGAGCCTCTGCTCTGATGCATTCTATTAGAGATTTGTTTAGATTACATTTCTGGTTCTGAGTCCTGGATTTGACAGTCCATCACTATCACAAAGGGCAGATTATTTTTTCTGTAATCCATCAGGAAGCTGTAGGGAAATCTGTCACTCCCAAGAGTAACAGAGAACAGACTGGGGCTTTTCTCAGAGCCAATGAAGCATCTCATGTATGAGAAGTTGATAAGCAACTGGCACAATTATTTTGTGGTCAAAACCAGACTGTTTAAGTAGCTTCTCATGGTGTTGGAGCACACTACAAACCTGCTATGCATATCACTGCTTAGGAGATAGTCATAGAATCACCAAGGTTGGAAAGCACCCCCAAGAACATCTAGTCCAGCCACACAACTTAAAGCTGTTGTGTTGGTGCTCCCCTGCCCATCACAGGCAGCACTGCAGTGGGCTCACAGTGCCTACAAATATGCCTCAGCCCACCCTGTACCAGGGCCCCACATCTCTTCCTGAGATTGCAAAAAGCCCTTTGGAAATTCATGTAAAACTTTCTCTCTCCTTCCTTGTGAATGAAACATTTTTAATTAATGCACTGTATCAAAGGCTGTAGGACTTCATAAGCCAGTGCAAATCCTGTGTTTGTACAGTAGTATGAGTAGACATATTACAAGGAACCAGTCTTTGAAAAAACAAACAAACAAAAAACAGTGAATAATACTCTCATGGTTTGAGTTCAGTGCACAGATGTCTACTCAGTAATGGATTTCTGGCAATCAAATATTTTCTTTAATGCTATAAGACAGCTTGGTGGTATTTGATCTTGATTAGCCAAAGCATCCCAGGGTGTTTTGGGGGGTAAAAAGATGGGAAAATATCCTAATAATTTATTCTATACAGCAATTGTCCCGTGAACTAAATACCTTTGTGTACAAAATACAGCTCATTGTCAAGATTTCCTCTCACAAACATTTGTGAAGCATCTGTGGTAGTCTATGTCTTCTACCCTAAATGCACTGTGTGTTTCCTCTGCCCTTGCTGGTGAGTATTGGTCAGCTGGCCTTCAGTTCACCAAATCATAATGGCAAGCTGGTTTGTCTGACAACATGCCAGGAGAGATCCAGTCAGCCTGCTGCAGATGCCACTTAAACAGAACCAGTGATAAGTATTCATTGCACCACCTATGATAGCTAAAAGCCTCCCATCTGATTTGTTTATCTCCTGCCCTTCTTCTGTTAATGGATCTGAGAAAGAACAGATCAGATCCAAACACAGAAGTGTGAGCCACCTGAAGTTGTCATTGGGATACTGCCCATCCCAAAAGAACACCCTGCACACAGGTCTTGGCTCGGCAACTCCACAAATATGCTGAGGTTCCTCCACCCTTTGAAGGATGCAAAACCAAAGCCACAGCTCTCCAAGTCAGACTGTGCATGGATGCACAGACTGCATATGGAATGCAATCTCCTGCTGTAATTCAGAAAACTCTGCTTGAGCTTATGAAGAACATCCTCATGCACTGTTGGGCTGAACATCATTGGAGCATTCTGGAAAGGTCCAGTCCTTGTCCAAGCCCCTTCCAGGCCAGGTTCTATACTGTCTCATGGTGTAACCTGAGAAGTCCCAGAAGGCTCAGCAGCTGTTCTGCTTTTGGGGGAAAAGGAGAGGGGCAGGCTCAGGCTGCTGAGGAAAAGCTGACTTCTGCTTGGGCAGGGGATCCCACCTGGTAGGCTACATCTTCAGTTTGGCCCCAATAAAAGGCTAATTTCCAAAAGCAAGGTCCTTCGTGATTTTCATCTGGAGCCAGGTTGAGATCCCACCTCCACCTCTGCTGGCCAGTGGTTGTTCCTGGAGCCTTTTTCCTGTAAGTAGTTGCTGGTAGAGAGAACTGACATATGCCAGGAGAATGGGGAGTGGAGGAACTGTTTTCTACATGTTTTCTGCTTCATAAATGTTTCTCCATGTTTGTCATGGGAAACTCTGATCCTACCTTGTGCTAAGAGCCAGAGGTGTGTCTGGCTTTCTGCCTTAATGCTGTGCAAGTTTCCAGAGTGGGAAGGACAAATCCAGAAAAAGAACTCAACAATTGCTTCACATAAGAACAAGAAACATAGAGGGCAGAGTCAGGCTATGGATGCCTCTTGTGTGCTACATGGCAGAGCAAGTGCACAGCACCTTACAGGGTCTATCTGATGGGAAAGGTGAGATGCTACAAACAGGGTATCTCAAGCTGCTTTAACTCCTGCTCTAGAAGTGTGCATGGATAAGAAATTGCAATATGTGGAGTTTCCTGTGTTGCTCTGACAGAACTGTAGAAATGTAGCCTCTGGGAGACTCCAGACCACTTGCAGAACAGGACAACCTCCAAGATCAGATCAGCTTTGTCTAGCAGATCCCAAATAACCTTGAGGATGCTCCATGCCCTCCCTGATTATCATGTTTCAGGGCTGTGCAGCACTGAAGATTTTCCAAATTAAAAAGAGAAAAGACACAGACGAAGAATACTGGTGCACAGAGGAGTTGTAGATGCTGATTAAATCAGTAGATGAAATCATTTGCCCAATCCCACTGTTGCTTATCTGTTCCCAGATGCTTCCATAGCTGTGAAACCAGAAGCAAGATTGCTAAGCTTCTATTGTGGCCCAGTCAGATTTTACCCAAACCTTCAACACAGGCAGTTCATCTGAATGTTTGGTACTCTACAAATCTAGCTTGGAGACCATATCATTTTTCTCATCCCTAGTTTTCCATCAGAACAAATACATTATGGGATGGCTTCCTAATCTGAGCTTGAAATGAAGAAACTCATTATACATTTAATGTCCTAGATTTAATTATTCTGATTTCTCTGCACCTTTTGACTCTTTATAATATTGTCATTTATATTTATGAGATTACAGAGAGATTTAATGTGTTATAAACTTCCCAAATCCTCAGATTGGAAAATAAAATGCCTACACCTTTGTTTTGAGACAAATTTCTCTTCTTGTTAATTTACCCATGGAAAGAAGATATTCACAAGGAGCTATCAGTCTTCAGAACAGTTGCAGCCAAGCAGTTGGGGTGCTAAGAGCAGCATGGTGTTTCAAAACAGCAGAACATCCCTAGGTCATGGTTAGAGCAAATGGTTTTCATGGAGAGGTTGAATTTATCTGTATAAATTAAACTGCTGGAATTAAACTCAGATGCAGAGTTCTCTCTCTTGGATACAGTTCTGGAAAAGCCTCAGGTGGCAGCCTCCTGATGTGGTAGCTCTTTGTTCAGAGTAATATTGTACATTCCTACTAATTGCATGATGCTTGGTGTGCAGATACCACTGCCTGCCTCACTTGTCTGCAGAAACTTGTACACTTCTTCTTTGCTATGGTTCTGCAATAGAAGTTTCCCAGGTTTGTCACATGAGTGACAGTAGTTACAGAATGGAAAAAAATAGGTTTGCTAGTGAAGATCTGAAAGAAAGCACTGCAGAGCAGTGCAGAGCAGAGCAGCCACTTCTTACAGGCAATGTGTAAGGGAGAAATGACTCTCCACGTGGCCTGGGTGTGTTTCTTCCTTCTCCTCTCTTCATCCACACGTGGAAAATCCCGCTAGTACCTGTAGTAGTTTCACACAACAGACAGTTTTGCCAAACTGGCAGCTATATTTTGCTCACACTCAAAGATGATTTGCAGCCAAAAAAAGTTAAGACGCAAGAGCAAGAGAACTGTGTCAATGGTGTTTGGCTATAGCCCAAACCCAGTAACACAGCTAACACGTGGGAGCTCCCTCGGATGTTTTTGCTTGATGAACACCCACTTGAAATGGCTGATGAATTTCAATATTTGGACAGATGGCTGAATTCCCAAATCTGATTTTAAAATACACATTGAGTCTCCTCAGAAACTGCACTTTCCTTCTTTGGAGGTTGCTATTCACTTGGAAAATGCATTCTTCCATTCTTATGGCTTCAATAGCCACAGTTGGTAACCTCTTCTCTGCAAAAAGCTGCACTATTGCTATGGTCATTTCCTTGCTCAGTGTCTCTGCCCACAGTGTTTGGAAGGGCTGTGATTAATTCAGGGAGAAACACAGGGATGTCAATGTATACACAGTGGTGACCAGCAGTAAAACATCTCTAAAGGAACAGAAAAGCAAGAAAGATGGAGGATCCTATGGGAAGGTAGGAGCTCTTCCAAATTTTTCATGTCACAGCAAGGGCCTGGCTCAAAATGTGTTTCCAAGGGAGGTGAACAAGCTCTCTTGGTGGGGCTTGGCAAGGCATAACCCCAAATCCTATGATGGATGTGAAATTGCATCTGCTGGAAAGCTGTTGGCATTGGCTGTGCCTCCCACCAGACAAAGGTCAATAAAAAGAGAAGGAAAACAAACTTTTATTATTACCATTGTTATTTCAATAGCAGTGCTGTTCTCTATCTCCATCTGCACAAAAAATGACACTGGGTGCTCCTTGCCTGCAGGAGCCATCTGGAGGTGGAAAGCTTTTGTTCCCCCACACAAGACATGCTGGAACCCTGAGTGAAGCAAGCTGCACTGGGTTGGTCCCAAGGCTCAGTGGCATGCGTTCCTGTGAGTATTACCAGAATGGTGACATGGGTCATCAAGACCACAGCCACTGCTCCTTCCAATGAATGCTGACTGGGTTCATCAGGCTGCCTGTGCTTTAGACTCGTCTATGTCTGTGCAAATAAATCCTTTGTCCCAGTAATCAAATCAAGTCTTCCTTGGTGACAATGATTTATGAACAGCTCTCTTCTTTCAGGCTATGGTGTTAATTAATTGCTTCTGGAATACTCGGATTAAAAGTGTATTTACTTATGTAATACTCAGAAACTAAATATTTTGTGCATTGCACAAACATTCCTAATGTGTGCCCACAGAACAATAGATCAGACAAATGGAACAGCTGCAGAAGAGACAGATCATACATACTTCTGAAGTAGTCAATTATTTAAATTAACTAATGAGTAATGACTATGTATGCTTTTTGCATATAATTTGACTATTACAATGCCAGAATGTTCAACTATTACTCCTTTTGCAGAGTCAGATGAACCCCTGGTTTGGGCTTGACCTGCTATCCACCATTCCACCCAGCCTTTCAGAGGTCTGTTATTAGCCCTGTAGGACTCCTTTGTGCTAGCATCCATTATTTGAGAGTGGCTAGGCACTGGAACAGGCTGCCCTGGGAGGTGGTGGAGTCACCATCTCCGGAGGTGGTCAGGAAACGTTTAGATGTTCTCCTGAGGGACATGGTTTAGTGGGGAAATACTGGTGATGGGTGGATGGCAGGGCTGGACAATCTTGGAGCTCTTTTCCAACCTTGGTGATCCTGTGATTCTATGATTCTATTTCCCATTTCTTATGTCTTCCCATCTTTCTAAATGGAAATTTTCTCGAGCTGTTGTAATGAAACATGACTGGAACATTCCAAATGACATCACTCGCATACCATAAATTACAACTGACACATGAATACCCATATGCTCATATTCTGATAGAAGTGTGTGTACATGTGGTGTGCAGACATTTAATATATTTATATATTTTATGTGTATATATATATATATATGATATATGCGTAAACAAACATATATAGTTTATAAAAAATTAGTACTGGAAGTGGAGAAACAGAAAAAAATAATCTGTTTTTAAAAAATATTTTTAAAATAGTCTTTATAGACTGTGTTGACTTCATTACACTGTTGGATTACCACTTCTTTGGAATTAAGATGATATAGTGCTGAAATAGATTGCCCCTGTGTATTTATAATGGTGGATTTCCTAGGTCCCTGTGCACACTACTGGGGGCTGCTAATGACTTGGTACTGCAGGTTTCAGAGCTAGCTATGAGTGTTCTGGAGATTAACATCCCAAGGATTGTTTTCATTCCTGACTTTGGTGAACGATGACTAGTAACTATACCGCTGAACTCCATAAAAAAAATAAACAATAAAAAAAATTAAGCTGGATGGAAATGCTCCCTGGTCCATCAAACCTCTGAACCATTCCTGGTTAACAGAGCTCAGAGCTGTGCTGTGAAACACGCACAGATCAGACACTATGGGCTGCCATGTCCTGAGTTTCCTTCTTAGACTGGCCTTAGACAGAAGCTCTCCATGAAGAGCTGTTTGCCATTGGCTTTTAGCCCACCGAAGCACACCAAGAAGCTCCTCCAAATCAGAAGAGAAGGAAGCTCCCTAAGCTTTAACTTTGGTAAATATCATTCTAGTTTAAAATGTTTAAGAAGCAAAATTGTACCTGCAAGAATCTCCAGAAGGCTTTACAGAGGGCTAGGGAGCAGTGAGATCAGACAGAAGCCATTTCTGTAAGCACACATGCCCTACCTTGACATTGGAAAGTCATTCAAGAGCAAAACATGATGTTAAATATCAAGGGCTCCCAAATTTTTCACAGGGGCTGAGTGGGAGGGTGGCATAACCTTTCAGATCCTCAGTAATGGCTTATCTCCTCCACCCTGGCAGGCAGGGAGGAATGTTATAAATGATGCAGGTGCCATGGAGACCTGATAGTGTGAGAGGAATGAATCCAATTGCAAAAGCATGCAGAAAATGTCTTCCTGAACTGAAGTGGGGCATTAACCCTTCTGAAGCCTGAGAAAGGATGAGAAGTGCACGTAAATTATGCCAACATATTTGGCTATGCTCCTGAGGATGCAGGACCTCTGAAAGAAAGCCCACTGCCTTGTACCTAGAGAGCCTGATGACCTGCCATGAAGATTTGGAGGACGGAGTAGTCCATTGCTATTCTCAACTCTGGGTGCAGGCTGAGTACTGTGTGAAGCCTTGGCAGTTCCTGATGTGCCCCATGCTCTGATCTCTCAGCCCTGACTCCATAGATTCATTTCTCTCTGTTCCAAGAAGCTGGTTAGGGTCAAGACCTGGGGCACTTTTTGGCAAAATCATCTCCTTTCACTGAAAACAAAGGATTTTCTGGAGGTTGAGATGGAGCCTCTCTGCCAAGAAAAGTAGAAACGACAGAGATCCCCAGCTCCTGGATGGTGCAGAATTCATTGCCATATGGGCAGTAGCAGCAGCTGAGCAGTAGGTACAGAGATCTCCTGGTAGACAGATGCCCACATCCACTGTCTGTGAGCTGCAAGTATGATTTCCCTTGGACACCAAGGTCAGTGAGAAGCTCAGTGGCTTCTGGATGACTTCTAGGCTGCAGTCAATAAGAGCAAAAAGAGGAACCCAACAGGCAGTGTTCTAACATAAGTTTACAAGAAATAGAAGCCTAAGTAGTTTGATGGTTGTGTTGGTGGTGGGTTGATGGTTGGGCTTGATGGTCTTGGAGATGTTTTCCAGCCTCAGTGACTCTGTAGGTTGGCATGGCAGTGATGGGTTGGTGGCTGCACTTGATAATCTTGAAGGTCTTTTCCAACCTTAATAATTCTATGATTTGGAAGAGTATTTCTGTAGAGAATGTAGGAAGCCGTGTATGTGAGGCAAGGAAAAAGCACTACCCTCTCAAGAATACATCTTGTAAGGTACTAAAAGGTTAAATTTTGAAGTGAAATCCTATAATAAATAAAATATAACTGAAACTGCATGACTGCAGGAAGAGCTATGGATTAGCATAGCTTGAAATGAAATGCCAGTCTATGTGTGGGTGTGGGGAGGGGGTTATGCACAGCATGCTTGGCAAATACTTTGGATCGTGAAAGCAGTTATAATAGAAAAGGCTTATGGAGAGCCTTAAAGACTCAGTAAATCTCTTCCAGCTAGACATGCACGGGATGCTGAATCCAGGATACGTCTAATTTATCTCTATGCTTTCAAGGCTGAAAGGAAGATGTAGTCCTGCTAAGTCTTGGCACAAGTGTTAACTATGAGTGTACATTTCTGCGAAGAAGATCCTCTGAGCCTGGCAGTCCATCTGGCTTAGGCCATGGTAATGGTGCTGATGCAATCCCTTTCCTATCAAGTCATCACAGCATCAGCACAGGGGCTTTTGGCTGTGGAAGCATTCACTGGGCATGCTCCAAAGCAGTTAGCACATGCTGGTACCGCCAGTACAGCACTTTGGAGTCACATCTTCAGCAGTGTCCTCTGCCACATCCCCATCAATGACCTTGAGCAGATGTGTGCACAGCAGGGAGAAGAGTGTAGACAGAGCCCCAGAGAGCTGTTCCTAAAGGAGCCTCCCAATGGGCACTGCAGTGTCCTGGTGGGATTAGTGCTCTGGTAACTAGCAGAGGTAAATAGCAGTAACTTCTGATATTGAAAAGGAGGTCTACATTGTGCATCGCTACAAACTCATATATTTTATTTTGCTTTTGCGATGAACCAGGAGCTGAAACAAAATCTGTAACTCCCACTCTGAGAAGGAGAAATAACTCATTAGAGCTGATGAGAGCTCATGAAGCTTAAGGAGTTTAAAGTAATTCATTCAAGTGAGATCATTTTTGTTTGCAGCTTGCACCTCTACAAACCCCCACTACAGATAGCTGTGTTTCGCCTCAGAGCTGCATGGTATTGCCAACATCACAGAGGAGTCCTGTTCCTTTCAAACAGCTCAGAGAGGAGAGGCCTTTAGTGATTGCTGCTTTTTTTTTTCCCCCACAGATTAATGAAAAGACAGCCCAGCCTGTGCAACTTGAAAGAACTTTTTCGACTTTCATATTTTTTGCATCCAGAAATAATGAGTGTCACCGATGTCTGGAGAAAACAGTGAGTGTGAAGGGCAGCAAAGGACAGCCCAGAGATGAAGGCAAAAAAAACAGATGGCTGAAGCAGATAGAGATACACAGATACTGGGAAATGAAAGGTCTCCTTGGAAAGTTCTCTGTCGTAAGGGTCTTTAAGCATTTGCTTGAAATAAGGGAAGATCAAGGAAGAAAACGAGAAAACAGATCACAGTCCATAACGTTCATTTCTTGTGTGTGTAAATGGAAAGCATTGAGCTGGTGCTTCAGGAGATAGCCTCCTTAAAATGCACCAAATCACTCAGCCTGAGGAGTAAGGGTTGGGCAGTGGAAAGCCCTGTGACATAGACCTGGCCATGAGATGCCAGCATGGTTGGTGGCACAGGGTGAAGGGATGTGTCACACAGCCTTCCACATCAGCAGCTTCCAGCCTGAGCCCAGCTGAGAGATTATGATCTTGATGGGATCTTTGTCCTACATACCAGCATGTCACTGAAACCATGAAATCATCCCCCATGTGGGATGATTTCCATTTGCCAGGAGTTCTCTGTGTGTCACAACTGTGTGATAATGAGTGATTACAAGGCATGTTTGGAGCTGCTGCAGAAGCAAAGAAGGTGATACAGGAAGGAAGTTGTCTGTCTGTACTGACTGAAGAAGCCCATGGAGATGTGGACTATTTGGTGAGCAAGACCATTTCAAACTGCAGGAGGAGCCCTGCCTCAGGAACTACCAACTTGACCAACAGGAATAATTAACAGTTATCCTCTCTGCTCATTTTGCTGTAGCCTGTGTCATCTTCTACTTGCTTCCCGCAGTAAAATAGGGAGCAGTTGCCAAGTGGGCTTGCTGGGGCTGGTCCAAGCTGTCACTGTACAGTTTGCCAGGGGAGATTAAAAAAGCAACTGCCTGCAAGCCAGGAAACTTTCAGCCCTTTTATGATCTCCTTGAAGGTCTAGAGCTTTGTGCTAGCTGAGGAATGCAGGAGCAATAGCAATTAGGAGTCAAGGTATTTTCATGAAGCCATTGAACATCCCAATTATACTGTGCTGACAAAGGCTATATTCGCCACCACATCTGTTATTTCCATTTACAGGAGCTCTTTTGTAAGCCTACACATGTATTACTCTTGGCTAGCTCCTCTGGGAAATCTGCCTGTCTCACTTCCAGCCTTATGATTGTCCAATTACTTTTATTCCTTCCTTTGCCCTATCCCATCCTATTGATTTATCACCTGCTTTGAGGGCGGTTTTATCCAGTCCCAAAGAATGGAATATGTTGCTGCTGATAGCAGCAAGTTATAAAAGACAAAATGTTCCTGGGATGAATGTGATTTCTACAAGGACAAACAGAGATCGATCCTGCAGGAAAAGTCTGGTGTGGGACTTAAGCTCCAGCTTGGAGAGAGTGTCATGCAACAGGGCTCCTTCATGCCAGACAGCACTGAGTGCAGAGCCAAGAGGGGCATGTGCCAGACATTCTGGTCAGTAAACCTGCCAGTCCCACTGAGCCTAAGTCAGGTGGCCAGCACTGGGAACTACTGAAAGGCTCCAAGATCCATTCGGTGGACCCCAACCAATCCAGAAGCAGAAGCTGCCAGTAAATCCACATGCAAATCTGGGCAAGGGTGTTAGAAATTGAGGGTATTCAGGACCAACCTGAACACCTACCTGTGCAACCTGGTCTAGGGAGCCTGCTTTGGCAGGGGAGTTGGACTAGATGATCTCTGGAGGTCCCTTCCAACCCCTGCAATTCTGTGATTCTATGATTCTGTGTTGTTTGTGCTGGGTATTGGAACCAACTAGAAAATCTATTTCAGAGAATGGGAAGGACGAATATATCCTTTCCCATGCCTTTGGCCAGATTTTTGGAATGAATGCAGTGGAACGGAGTATTTTCAGGGGAGGGGGTATCAGCACTAAGATGATGCTACTCAAGCTGATGTTCAAATAAAGATTAAAGAAGGAGGTACAGGCAAGGAATGTTTGACTGACCCAGGTGATCTTCTTGTAAATGTCTCCATGCCTGAAAACCAAGCCTCTTGACACAGCAGGATGACTCAGAACTCAAAGGTAAGCACAAGGGTGTGAATTAGGACACTCTGGAGGAGAATTCATAGCCCATATCCCAAAAACACAATGAGATTTTGCCAAAAGAAAGGTCACACACCTAATTCTTCCAGAGCCAAGCAGTGTTGACCAAGAGGCCAACAAGTGCCCACCATTTCCTCTGAGGACTGCCACCCAAAATTACATTAATTAGGTCAGACGGCACTAGTAATGTTTCCTGGAATACGTTAGGTGAAGAGTCATGAGTTAATAGTTAAAACATAGCCAGATCATGTCCTTAACCTACCCAAATATTTAAAAGGAGCTAGAAAAATTGATAATCCTTTATGCTGCTTTTATCCATTACCTAAAAGACCCAGAATGAATGCTATAGTCCTTGATGCTACATTGATTTAAAGCTTGTGGCACCATAGAAAATGCTTTGGGATATATCAGTTAATTAATAGTGAATTTTGGAAAGGCATCTCTCCTCTCCAAAAGAATTGATTCTAGACAGAAATTAAAAGAACACGTGGAGACCCCAAGGCGGAATCCAATGAGTGATCTGGTTTATGTATTCTTTGCAAAGGACCAGTCCCCTTGTTGCTCCTCCCATAATGCCCTGTTTACTCAAATTTGTCTTCATATTTCATTCACAAGCTTTAAAGGAATTAGTTTGAGAAGGAGAAAGACAGTTTATACTCTGTGCTCACGTCTGAATGACTTTTCTCAGGTTTCTGACACTGGCATTGGCAGCCTTTGTCAACACAAATCCAAGGGATGGGACTGTGTGACAAGACTTCTGAGGTTCTCATTAGGTCTTGTTTGTTTCTACCATAAAGACTGAATTTAATTTAGCAGTTAAGTTTCATCACCCAGCCTCACTTTAATAACTAGGCAGGACATTATATTTTTCCCTGGTGCCAAGCAGTTTGCACAGTAGTTTCAGTTGGTATGTGAGGATAAAGCAGAATGAAATAGTAATAGAATCCAAATGGGACTACAGGAAACTAAGTATGGGATTGCTCATATTTCACTGTATATTAGCCACTAACTCACAGTTGATCATCAAAGTCAAGATTGAGTCAGGTCAAACAAGGCAAAAGAAATCCATTTGTTTCATTCATTAACTAAAGTCATGTGGTGTCAGAAGTTCTGAAAGAAGACTCCAATATACAAAGGTGCTTGAGAAACTCCTGTAGAAATCTGAAAGTCCATTCTGTACTTGGGTTGCACAGACAGTCCCTTTGATGAACATTGTCTAGAGTTTTCTATCATGTTACGTCTGAGTCAGTCATGACATGGGGAATGTCTGTGAAAGACCTAACCATATCTTGACTTCCGAAACATCAAAGTAATTTAATTAGAGTAATGGAATTCAGTGAACCTAAAAAGGAACAGATCTGGATGTGTTCAGAACCATCAAGAAAGCCAAAAAAAGGACATGTACGAGAGTAGCAAGTGAAACTAATCTGTAATACACCTCTTGATTTGTCCTCTCCAGTAGGATGTGGCAGTTCCTTCAGAAAAAGATTGGACACTCAGTGAAGGACTCCAATGGGAATGCAAAGGCCCTTATTAGTTGGGCTTGGTGAAGGAGCTAGAATTTCTGGATCTGTTTCAATCTGGGATGTTTTATTATTCTATGAACCTATTATTAGAGTCATCACTCAAAGGGTAAATGCATGCTGGGGAAGCATAGCTACTGCTGCTTGAGAAGCAGAGAAAATAAATGGTGGATAAGAATCTGTCTTCCTCCTTGAAAGCTTTTGACAATGAACTCAAATCATCCATAGAGGAAATTGAAGACATGACAAGGGCTAATGTGCAAGGAAAGGATTGAAAGGGAGAGTGGAGGACTTGGACAAGCACCCTGCCTGCAGATGGACTGGTGGATGAATTGATGATGTTTGTAACACTTAGCTGCCAACTACAGGGACAGCTGAAGGAAGACCACTCTGCCTCTGAATCACAGCAAGATATGAGATTTCTACACCCAGAGGCTGATAGCTGCCAAGAAAATGGATGCTGAGTTCTCAGAAAAACCATTGTGTGCTGCAAAGACTGCTTGTGTGCAGAAACATCAACCATGGATAATGGATGTTGTAGAGTATAAAGGTCACTGACAAGGGCATCATTCTCTGACTCTGCAGTCCCTCCAAGGCTTGTCCAGAACCAAGGATGGGACAGGCATGGGATTCAGGTGTCTTTACTAGGACTTTCATAGAAATATGAGGTTCCTCTAAACTCCAAAGTCACATCTGCATCCCTAGAAATGTGTCTGGGTCATGCTGGTCTAAAAGGCATCTCCTATCCCTGCTTTCTGATCACCCTTCACTCATCCCCACTGGGAGGTGACTGAGGAGGACTGTCAGGAATGTGCAGTTCTGCCATAAAGCCTTTGGTCTCATGTCCTGCAAATAAGGAACTTCTTGACACTACTGCCTTGTCTAAAGGCATCTGTTGGGTCATGAATAAATTGTTCCAAGTAGGTTTTACCTTAACTCTGCCAACAGCCTTGGCAGTTGCATACTCTGCTCATAACTGATCCCACTGTAATAGCTGCCTGACTCTGAGGGACATGCACACCATCCTCTTTCACATGAGTTGGGTGAGATGAAACAGCACACCAATTTCTTCTCTTTATTCATTCTGTTTTTCATAAATTTCACATTTTCAACACTTTGTTCTTGTTATATAGATTTACTTTTCAGGTGACAGAAATGTTTTTCAATTTATAGAAATGCCAGTTCAATACATCTCTGTAGAATATGATGAGACTGGAATTGAATTTCCTGCTTGTTCATTTTTTTTTATTAGTATTTCTATATCGAGCAATCTGGCAAAAATAACCACCTTTACTTTACATATTGTGTCACCACATTCAGCTTCCTCCTTTCAAATTGAGAAAGATAATACTATTTATGTATATAATATATTATTTATATTTAATATATCTTTTTACCATTATTTCCCAAGTGGACTCACCCTTTCTGTGCACTCTTGCCTGAACTTCAGGTCACCAGATAGGTTTTGAGGTACAAATTCAACATGTTACTATGCACTCAAAGGGGTAGAGGAAGGAATATCACATGCAACACTGGAAGCTGGCGTGAGTGTTGCAAGCACCATTGTTATTATTGGCAGGACAGAAAGTACTGCAACAAATAGATGTCCCACGATGATATCTGGGAATCTGACTGTAGCCACCTAGCACAGAGCAGATCCTGTACACTGAAAAACAGGTTGCATCAATGCACATTTTCTGATGGTCATGACTAAAAGCCTATCCTGGGAGCATGAAGGAGTGTGTGCGTTTCACACAGAACATCAAGGCAGATTCTCACCAGTGGAGGAACATCTAGACTGGATATAAGGAAGAAGTCTTTTGCAGTAGTGATGGTGAGGCATTGGCACCGGTTACACAGAGAGGTGATGAGCTGCCCATCTTTGGAGATACTCAAGATCAGGTTGGACAGCATTCTGAGCACTTGATCGAGCTGTAGGTGACCCTGTTCATTGCAGGGGAGTTGGATTAGATGCCAACCAGATCCAGCTCTGGTTCATTGTCTCCTGGCAATTTCTTCTTCTCCACTGACCCATGTCCCTTGGTGAGTGGCATGAGTACCAGCAATACCCTGACGCAACTGTTAGGTCAATAGCTTATGAACAAATGTTTTCCTTTTACATCTGACACTTTATGTGAACACTAGGAGCTGGCAGAAGGTTTTTCAAACTGACAGTGGCATGGGGCAGTGTGCAGTGGGTGCCATGAAGCTGCCAGGGAATGCAGCCTCTGTTCTCACCAGGGCTCCTGCTAGACTCCTGCCTAAAAGGCTGTTGTTGGCCTGGGTTTCACTGGCAACAGCTGAATAACCATCCAGCAGACCCTTGTGCAAGGAACAAGTACAGACAGTTCAGATGTGCCTGGATCTGTTCAGAACTGTAGGAATCCTGGAGAATTTGGCGTGCTGATGATGATTAGCCTTTAATTTGCTATGTTATAATTAAGGCCAAGTGTAGGGAATTCCCAATGATACTGTAATCCTCTAAAATCAAGAAATGTGAGGAAACAAAAAATCTCTCCCAGTGCCAGGGTAGTAATTTCCCAGTTTAGTGGCAGTCCAGACTTAGTGGTTCTGAATCAAAAGGGAAACAACTGGTGCTGAAGGTTTTGGCCAGAGCAGAGCTGCTGCTGCTTCCTATGAGCTTCCCATGTGTTAGGGTGGCTGCAAGCTCTGAGGCAGGATTGCTTACTAACTGTGGCACATGGCTTGTGTGGTTCAGATAAAGAAGGACACTGATAGAGCACTTCAGCATGCTTACTCTCAAGGCTGCTTGTCTAGAAAGCAGAGGAAGTGTTGATCATCCACATTCACTGGAGACAGACACCACTGCTGGAAACAGCTTTCCCAAGTTGCTTTGTGTCTGCAGTATGTGTCTAATGATCCCACTAAAGCTCAGCTTGCTGTTGGCTCCACTCATTGTTCCCAACCTCTGTGCACAGTGGCATTCTGGTGGAGTTTCTCAGAATAGGGAAAGAGTGTATCCCCACTCAACTCCCATCAACGCCCATTGCTTATAGGTAGCATGGGTGCCAGAGTCGACACAGTTCAGGATGGAGCATAGAGAACCCTAAAACACCCATCCACCTCCTAACCTCTGTAGGATCCCTCCCAAAGAGCAGAATATTCAGAGGAGAATTCTGACCTTGGTGAGCTGCATCATTTTCCCTCCAGATCGGGAGAGTTCCCTGGGGATGCGGACTCGGGAAGAAATTAGGGTGAATGTTTCCCTTCCACTCCCCACCACAGTGCTGCACAGAAGCAGTCTGGGAATTCATCTGTAGCCTTGGCTCGTGGAAGTGTTTCCTTCAGTGAGCTTTGAAAAAAAAAGAAAAATTAATACATTCAGTTCCTGTAACTAGTGTATTTTAATTTCTCATGAATAATTATTAGCCTATAACTCCAATCAGTTCCTGAGATCCTGCACCTCATCAGGAAGTTAATTATGCTTAGTTAGTGATTGCAACAAAAGACGTGCTTCTTGTTGACTCTGCACCAAAACCTCATTTCTTCTCCTGACAGGGCCTGTCTTATCTCCCTGAGAAGCATCTTGGCTATCCTTTATTTACGAGGCTGTCTTTATTTCAAAGCAATACTGAAGTGACCTGACAGGAGGAAATCTGAGGAAATTATGAGAGAAGGCTTGGTGATGACAAAAAACAAGCGAAGTTTTCCAGTAATAAGTGTCATCTCCAGCAATGAAACTTCAGATCAGCTTATTACAGTGCATGAAAGACCTAATTCTCATCCTGCTTGCCTCTCTATCTTCCTCAGTTACTCAATGAGTGGTTATGGAATTGCTTTTTATTTTTCAGTGTGCACAGGGGACCAGAAAGCACATGAACCAGCTCAGCACCATTATCTCCCAGCTGTACTACAGCAGGCTCCTGAGCTGCCATAGTGATCTCTCCCAGCTAAGGTTCCTTTCTCAGCATCAGCAACATGGACTCACAGCATCACAGAACAGTTTGGGTTGGAAGAGATCTGAAAACCGTACAGTTCCAACCCCCATGCTATGGATAAGCACAACTCCCACTAGACCAGGCTCAAGGCCCCGTCCATCCTGTCCTTGAACACCTCCAAGGATGAGACATTCACATCTTCTCTGGGAAGTCTATTCCTATGCCTCACCACAATCATGGTGAAGAATTTCTCCCTAACATTTAACCTAAATTTACCATCTTTTAGATTAAAACCATTACCTTTAGTCTGATCTCTACACTACCTGACAAAGAGTCTCCCCAGGATTTCCTGTAGACCCTTTTTTTGGTTATTGCAGGGCTGCAATGGGGTCTCCCTGGAGCCTTCTCTTTCACAGTGGGTTTACCTGAAAGGCTGCACAGCTCTGCTTCTAAGACCAGCTCTTCTTCCCTTCTGCGCTTCTTCTCTACAATCTCTCCGTTAGTTTCTGATTCATTAGCAGTTTGCCATCTGCTGTCTTAATAAAGTAATAAACAAATTCCGTGGCAAGTTTCCTGACAGGACTGAAATATTCATTTGCATAAGTATTTTCATCCATCTTTTCTAATTCTGCTCACTTTCATTTGCAATGTGCTCTGACTCCTTATGTTTCTGTACATACCTTTCTAATCACTGTGGTGACAATGAGACAGATGCCTATAAAAAACGTAACAGTGGGATTTCAGGTCTATCTGCCCTTTTGAAGCAGAGATGCTTACAGGAAAAGGAGAGACCCTCACACTGTGTTGTCTTCATCCCAGGCCCTGTACCCTAACTTTGCCACCTGGTATGAGCAGGGCTTTCTTGGGTTCCTAGGACAGTCAAACAGAGCAGTGTCAGAGGGCTTGCTCCATTGGTGCTGCCAATATTCAGTATGTAAAATAAATCCTGAGAGGGCATTATGCAGCAGAGGAGAATGATCCCCTTCCATGACACTGCCTGAACTTTACCACCAGAATGCAAGATTGCCTCCCTCCTGGCCTTCTTTCTGCTTATTGATGATTTCTCTACAGCACGAGCAGCAGCAGATTATGATGGACCAAATTATTTCAGCATTCATCCCCAGGTTCCTCAAAGCTGCTGAGATATAAATTAGTTTTTAGGGGCAGATTAAGCATCAGGTGCATGAGGCAATCAATGACAGAAGTGCAGTAAATGATGCTCCATCAGGCAGAGGAAGACTCGCGCAGTGGGATGACTCTGGTCTCACCTTGCAGTCGTGCTTCAAAATGGTCCCCAGAACCTGAGAGGCAATATACATGACCCATGGGTGAACAGATGAATTAGAAACTCGACCACAGATACTCCGTGTGATATTAACCCTATGTTACTCGGTAAGAAAAAAAGGCTTCTGAAGACTGGACAAGATCAAATAGGAGTGTATAAAAGAATGTGAGACAGACAGCTGGGTGATTTTCTGATCTTTTTTTTTCCTTCTGACAAATAGTTATGTTCTCAAAAAATGCAGTTTCAGAAGTTTTTGTGAATCAGTAAATAGTTACAGCTGGGAAAAAAAAAAAGGAGAGAAAGAGAAGAAAAAAGCCAGCTTAAACGAAAAATACTTTCATTCCAACTTTTTCCAGACTCATGGTTTTGTTTTGAAATCTGGCTATAAATCACCATTGCAGGGAAGAATGAAAAGTGCAAGGTCAGTTGTGATGAGTATTTTTTTTTTGTTGTTTGTTTTCTTGTTCATTTCTGTTTTCCTTTCCTGCTTTTGCTGCTTGTCCTTTGACTTTTTTGAAGAAGATGGGAAGTCATTTACATCCCTTGAATTACCAGAAGTAATTCTTGTCTTGGTGTCCTGTACAGAATGTCCACTTGGAAGGTCTACACAGGCGGAATGAAGAGGACATGTTGCTTTGCCTGTTCCCAAGCAAAGTCCTCTCCTTTGGAGGGATGTAGAAGGTACCTCTGTCCTGCCTCTCACCCACTCTGCCTGCCCCTCAGGTCTTCCTCCAGATTCCTGCCCTGCCCCCAGCCATTTTGTAGGCAGTAGCTAATGCCCTTCTCCGAAATTCAGTTACTTGAGCTGTGCTGGGAGGCAACAGCCACCTCTGCCCCCTCCATTGCTCAAGCCACTTTTAACCTAATGACAACTCTGCTAACAGCCAAAATCAATACAATCTCGGTGTCTAAATCTAATCACAGTTATAAAGCCAAAGAACCAACAGAGCTGTACGAGTTTCAGCATGGGGTTTGAGTTTGAGTTTAACCCCAGAGGCTTCAGGAATGATGGAGTGTGTTGCAGATACTTGGAAAAGCATCAGTTTCCCTGGTTCCCCCAACTCCCTTTTTTACCAGGAAGAGCAGAGATGAAGCCAGCAAACACTAAGGGCGTATGCTACCATTGCCTCTGGGCTACTTCAGGGCTTCTGTGTGCTGGATCTCCTGAAGGACACAACAAACATTAATGGAATTAGGTACTATCTCCTCTATTCTCAGCTTCAACCAAAAGGATGAGCATTGGAGATGAAAAGATTCACTGAAAAACATGTATTTTGAGCAGACAAAATTTGGGGACTTTGAGGTTGAGCAAGGAGGCACTTGGAAGCTGATGTCACCAGAAAAGCTAATCCAAGGGAAGTGGAAGATGTAAAAGAAGTTTTCTATGACTGAGAACTGCCCTGGGAGCAGCAGGGAGTTAGGGTTAGTCTGAGAGGGGCCGGGTCACCTCCTTGCCTGCAGTACACCAAACCAGTGCCTCTCTCCCTACCCCTCCTCAGCTCAAAGTGGGGAGGGATGGCATGTAGTTTCTTTGTCAGTTGGATGTTCGTTGCCCAGAGAGGTTGTAGATTTCCTCCTTTAGGATATTCAAAAGCTTCCTGGACTTACTTGGGCATGGACACCCTACTCTGGTGTCCCTACTGGAGTAGAGATTGGGCCAGATGGACCCAGAGGTCCCTTCCAAATTCAACCAGTTCAGGTGCAGGTAATCCAGTTGTCAGAGAGATCAAACGTTGGAAATCATGTCCTCAGAGATAAAACCAAAAAAGTTCATTCTGCAGAGTGAGAAAGACACAAATCTTTGTAAACTAAGCAGTTTTGTCTGAATTTGGACAGCTTACCTTCTACAGGTCAGGGAGGCACTGGCAGCCAAAGACCCATGGAAATAGAGGTAAAGGGATATAAAATAAAAGGTAAGGAACAGCTGGGTATTTCTCCTTATGATCAACTGTTTGTAGAGGAAGCTTGGTAGCAATGAAACATGAAAACAAACAAATAAACAAAAAGAGCTCGCTCTGTCCTTGCAAGGGGACAGGATTTGAGTGGGAAACAAATTCTTATGAGTAAGAGATAACAGGGCATCAAGGCAAGGAATTGTTGTGGTGATGTGTGCAGAGCTGACGGTGATGGGAAGTCTCACTGGTGGATGTCCTTGGAAGTTCTGTGAATTTCTGCTGCCATACTCATTCCTGTTCAGATGCATTCATTTCCACCTCAGAAACTCCAGAAAGTTTACCATGAAAAAAATGATTTTATTTTATTTGAAGTGCAAGGCACTGAGTCTGAATCAAACCACATGTCTGTTGGTCAAACAGAGCTTTGTTCATAGAGGAATCTTATTATGAGAAGCAGAAATACTCAAAGATTTTCCAGTCACTCACACTATGACGTAGTATGTAGCACTACAGACATGTTCCTAGTGTCAGGATCCTTCCCACCATCAGCTCTCAGGTGCTACCATAGACATTCATGCAGTGCACCAAAATCAACATTCCCCTACCCTGAGCACCTGAGGGATGGATATGATTAAAAATGTTCTGCCTCTCAATCCATGGGAGGTTGCTTGGTTTTGTGATAGCTGACAAACAACAGAGGTTTCCAGTGCTGCTTCTGGAAACTTCAGAAGAGCATTTTTCATTCATTTTAGAAGCACTCATAGCTACTTTTGATTTCAGCTGGAGCCATGGTTTCCTTGAAATAGAAGCTCTGGCATCTGTAGCTCGATTTTTGTTTGCAAGGACTTTGAAACTCTTTCTTCAAATTATCTATGCTGGCACATTTGAAATTCCAGATATCACACTGGGGTAAGAGGTGGCATGGCCATGAGATAACAACATTCAAAAATTCTCCCTTTTTCAGGCTTTTGGGCACAGTCACACCTTCGAACCCCCTTGGTTACAAACCACAGGTCAGAGCCATTTCTGCACAGCCAGACACTGACAGTATTTAATAAAATTGACTAACACCTCTGGCAAGAACAGCACAAACATCGTACGTGTTTGAAAACAATTAATACCTCTCACTGCATGCAGGCTGCTCAGCAGAAAACCACAGAAGAGATGTGCACTGGGCAGCATCCTGCCTGCATGAGGTTTCACTTGGCACCCAGAGCCCAGATGAAAAAGAAAAGAAGAAGAAGAAGAAGAAGAAGAAAAACTTCCTTTTTAAAGAGAGGACATGGCTCTTTCTGTTCCCAGCTCCTCTCTGTTTTTTTTTTCTGAGAGCACTATAACAAACAGAGGGTTGAAGTTTGGGACGATGGGATGGGAAGACCCAATGGGCTGTGAGGACCAGGCTCACAGCTAAGCCTGGTGCCTGTGGGCCAGAGAAGCATTTTTCTGGTGAAAGAATAGCATGGTCTATCTGTTGGAAACAACTTGGATGTCTCTTTCTGCTCTCCATGAGAGATCCACTAGATACCACATTTGCACTTGTTTATGAACATCCTAAGGGAACTGCCTGCAACACAGAGAATCTGCTGCTATAGAAGCAGAATCCTGGACTGCAGATTCACCTGAGTTTGACATAACTCTGCACACAAAATGGAGCAGTGAGCTTTATTGAAGCGAAGCAATGCTCCTACAACAAGAGCAGATTGAAGAGTGAGACCACAGCTCCTTTACAATGACCCTCGTTAGTAAGGACATCGGTTCTGCTCTCCAGAGTGGCTGACCTCAGTTTGTGATGGTTAATTTCCCCATCCAAATAATGTCTTGAGTCCCACTTGAACCTCCTTAATATAGGCACAAGATGTAACGCACCACAGGGACAGCACTGCCCTACAACAGGAGGTGGGCTTCTATTCTTTGGAATAACAGTCTATTCAATGTCCTCCACTGTGCAGCCCCTGCTAACCCACACTTCTGTTGTCACACACAACGCCCTGCCACAGATTGCTGCAGCTGAGCTCTTCCAAAGGATCAAGGTGACACCTTTCTCCTTGCAGGACCCAATATTGGAAACTCTGGGGTCAGCAGTTTCAGCCTAAGCTGGATGGGACACCACTAAGCTGCCCTTGACCCCCCTCAGTCCTCCTGGGGACAGGTCAGGGAGTAGAGATGCTGCAGATGGTGAGCAGCACTTCTTGGAGCTCTCCTGAAGGGAGCAGGAGGAGCAGAAAAGCAGATCTGTGTGGCTGCAGGCCCTCTACTCTGCCCTTGGCCCGGGAGCTGTGCAGATGTCTCTTTGTGCCTCCCCCTGGCCATGGAAATTTTGCAACAACCTGCAAAGAAGGCAGGAGCCAACGTGACTCTGTGCAGCAGCTGCAGCAGTTTGCAGGGAGAGCTCCCACTTCTGCAGGTGACAGAGCTGGTCCAGGTGTGGGGTGGCAGAACTGACAGAGGTGAAGCACATCTCCTCCGTGCTTCAAAGCCATGCCTGCAAGAAGAGGAGCTTTGTTGTGCTCTCCCACCTTGCTCTCTACAGAAGAGCATTCATCTTCAGGGCCACGTAAATCAAATCCTTCCAGCAATGGTGAGAAATAGCAGCCAGAGATCATTAATCCCAGTATGCTGCCCTGTGCAGAGAGTGGAAGCTTAGTTTTTGTTTTTCTGCTCTTGCTCAACCATTTGCACGTTACTGGCGCACAGGGATGCAAGGCAGCAGCTGCATGGAGAATGCTGTGGGCATATCTACAAAGAAACTGCTCAGAGAGAGAGATTTGGCTGCTCTGTGCTGCCTGTTCAAGTAGCAACAAAAAGAAATCAAAGCTCAAACAAATGTACGTTTTCCTCCACTTTTTGGAGGGGCCACAGAGCAGTTTTCTCCTGGAGATGCTCCTGAACACACTCTTGTAGACATCCACTCACATCTTTGCTTGGATCTGTAAGGAAATTGTCTCTCAAAACTGCTTTTAAGCCAAGTGTGAGGATGGACAAGTGCCAGCACAGGGAGGGTGGTGGGTGACCTTGGTCAGCCCTGAGAGCTCTGGGGAAAAGACATTTTGTGTCTTGAGATGTGGATTCACTCTCCTACAAAGAAAAGCAGACTCATATCCTCCTGCACATAGCTGACGTGCAGCTTCCATGGGCTAAATGATTTTTTTTTTTTTTTGAGAAGTCATTTGTAAATCCAATAATTAGTTTATGAATAACAATTAATTAAAAATTGGCTCCCCCAAGAAATGTAGCATGTCATCCTGTCATTTGTCCTGATTGATCTTCACACACGAATATTGCGAATGCCTGAGGCGCACGTATAGGAAAAATTAACTGAAACCTGGCACAAAGGCTATATTCGAGTTGGAATTGGTTGAAGTGAAATGCAATTATTAATGATTGTCATGTATAATTGCTGTGATTATGGTGGAGGGACGCGCCGTTCAGACCATTGGCACATCAGAGATAACTCGATCGGTTACCACCTCCCTCCCTCGTCCATTTGCACAGCACTGAGCTGGGGACGTGCTCACGTTCTGATGGGTTGCTGCAACCCAGCTCCGCTCCCCACAGCAGGATGGGACCTTTATCTGACAAGTCACTGTGCAGCAGTAGACTCAGTCCTTGGTGTTAAATAATAGCCAGGCTGGGAAAGGCTTGCATTGTGCTGATCCTGCCTGAGCACAGAGGTGGTGGCACTTGAGGACTGGGGTTGCAGTGACCCAAGACCTCTGTAATCACATTCAGACTTTGAGTCAACAAACACCATCTCAGAAAGCTGAAATTCGTGGATTAAAACTGCATTTCAAAGCGGCAAGTAATGTTCTGGAAGCTGACCCCCCACTGAAAGAAAAGGATCTAGGAGGCTCTGCAGAGAGGACGAACATTTCATTTCATGTCAATGGTAAATTTGAGTTGACTAAAAATAGCCTTTTTTAAAGTCTCACTTAAAAAGAAACAGCACCAATTTTGTTTCGGTGTGACATGTGCCATTTTTCTTCTAATTCTCTGGTTCAGCTGCTGAAGCAGAATATTCATTCTTTTCCCAAATCTGCATGCAACCAAGGATTTTGTTTAAAAAATGAAATGCTGGATAGACCAGCACCTTTTGTCTGCTTTTCACTGGCTGAGATAAACCTAGACCAGCTCACAGCTGTACTCGCTTCGCTTTTCGGTCTCTCACTGAATCTGCCTTTATTATTTTCAAAACGAATTCAGGCTGATTCTGCATATCTTACCATGCTTAAAAAGATGATAATTTGGGTTCTTGATTAGTTTTTGTGTACAAAATTTTAAATTATTTAGAGTAAGTGAGGCAACTCCTGCAGAAACAAACAGTAACAGTGACAAGCCGTGAACGACACAGCAGCAGAACAGGATTCATCCCCACTGACTCCTGGGATCCAGGAGTGAGAATTACTTGTCCCAGTCCCTCGATGCAGTCAAGAGGAAAGGTCAAAGATGTCCCTCAAAAGGATGCCTTCTGTGATGCCCACTGCTGGACGAGGTGATGTTGGATGCCTGCATGCCATCACACAGTCCTTTTGCCTGTAAACAAGGGTCTAAGGACACTTCTGTGGTGGTTTGCAGCAAGGTGATGGGCTGGGACCATGAGAGGGGAGCCCGGGCAGAGAACGATCCTGTATGGATCTCCAGTGGGAAGAATGCTCAGGGGTGGAGAAGTGGTGGTGGGAAGAGTGCCTTGTTCACTGTCACTCCTCCTGCAGACCTTGAGCCCAGGCACAAATCTAGCATTGTCAGTGCTGAGTGTCCCCTCTCCCTGCCCACCTTTCCCCTTTGGACACCATCTCATCTGTACAACTACTCACCACCATCTGAATCAATGCACCACATCCCCTGTACCTGGAGCAATGTGAGGACACAGTCCCACACCTGCCCCAAAGAGGTGCAAGGATGTAGGGATGACTCGAGTTTTCCACCTTCATTCTGGCAATGACATGTCTCCATGCAGGAGCCTTGGGACATGCTGGGCCAGGCTCTGTGCAAGACTTCTGCACAGCAACAACTTTGTCTCAGAGGTCTGGAGCTGTTCCTGTACTCTATGAACTCAAACGACACAGCTTCGGTTACCAGAACTATAGGAAAAGTTCCCATTTATTCTCCTTTGCAAATAGAAATTCCTCTTTATGTTCTCTTTTGTGCTCACTGTCTTGTAGCTTGCTCAAAACATCCAACAAGTCCCATTAAAGTACCAGCTTACAGCAATTTCAGGGCTGAGTCCAGAGCACAACCTGAACTGATGTGTTTACAAAATGAAAGCTGTGCTTGGATGGGGTTAAGCTTATGAGAGCTCAAAGTGGGAACTGTAGGTAAACTGCAACTCAGAGACCTTTTCACCATTCTCCAAAACATTATCATAAATCCAGAAATTCACCATTTCTTGCTGCACACAAAAAAAAATAGAATCATGCTGCAGCCCTGAAATACAAAGTTGAAGTCCTGAACCAGTTTTAATGCTGTCTTGCAGTAATGATGAGCATATTGTCAGAAGGTATCTGAGCTTACACACATCTACTTTATGAAAGCTTACTTGATCTTCCTTATTTTTTCTCTTCCTTCCCCCTCCCAATTGTTGTATTTCGTCCTCCTTTCCCCCTGTGAAGAATTCTTTGAACTGTCCCAACAGGGCAGATGATGCCCTTCCTCTCTGATGTCAGTGAACATCCCCCAAAGCTTCATCCTCTCTTTGACTGGTTTCCTGATGATCTGACAGACATGTTGCATCAAGCATCTTCCAATGCTCACTGCTCAGGCTAAAAAATATGAAAATAAACAACAGTCCATCAAAGGAAGGAAAAGGAAGATGCATGCATATTATCCATGGGGGCTCCTGGGAAGGTCATCAGAAACCTCCCATGAGGTGAGACCCAAAGAGAACAATCCTTTTGTGTGGGTGTCTTTTTCTTTACCTTTACACTCAAGGGAAGGTTTATCAGCTGACAGATAGCTTTGTGTTCCGAGACATTTGGGAACAAATCCTGGGTAAAAAGCTTTCCAGCAAAACTATTCTTCAGCCAGCCCTGCAGCAATGCTAACAGCACAGCTGAGCTGGTATAACTTTGATCTCCAGGGATAACAGCCTCTCGTGTTTAGTTGGACCATTGAGAGTGTTATTCAGCTGCAGAATTGAAGTTCCCACTGAAAATAGGGCATTTTTTTAAGCAGTCTGACATTCATTTCTAGCCCTGAAGTTTTGAGGAAAACAACAAGACAAAGTTATCTCCTCATGAAACCAGGAGCAGCAGGCAGTCAGCAAAAGTGGTTTGAGGTGGAAGGGACAACACATGTTCACACAGTCAGAATGGAGGCTTCTTCCCGTGATGGTATGGGATGAATTTCAAGAGGGAAACTGAATTTTCCAAACACTGAACCTTGGTGTAAATCTGCTGGAGACATCACAGACGTGCTCAGATACCATCTTCTGGGCAGAAGCATGCAGCAGGCCATTTCCATTAAGGTCTCATGAGTGAGAAGAAGATGACAATGATTTTCAAAATCTTCCTCAGGAAATCTGTAGCACCCCTAAACTTTTCATGATGGTTTATTCGGTATGGGAATGGTGTGAGTTTTGTGTGAGGGCAGAACTGGTTTTATGTGAGGGCAGAACTGGGCTCATAGCTCAACACTGGAGAAATATTGGAGCAGATGGAAAGTCTATTTTCTAAATGGTTTTATAGCCACAAAATAACAAGACAAGGCAAAGAAATGTTCTTCAAGAGTATGTTTTATTTAACAAAAGAGAAATGCAATTTTTTTTTTCTTTTCTCATCAAAGGCGATGTTGTTCTGAATGTCATCTCTGAACAAAATGTTTCATTTAGTAATATTGATTAGGAGCATTTTTTCCCAAATCGGTATTTTGATTAAAATGACAAAGTTAAGCCAGTATTTTCATCACCGAAAGATATTTTCCAGCCTAGCTGTTCGCCCACTTTGATGGATACATAAGCCTGTAACCTTGTCTTCCACCAGGTCCTGGTGAGGTGTTCAGGACCTCATAGAATTATAGAACCATTAAGGCTGGAAAGACCACTGAGATGACTGAGTCCAATAATCAAAAGCTCAAAAACAAGCAGGGGAGGAAGGCAGTATTGCCTCTGCTGTTCATGACTCACTTCACTGGCAAGAACATCTTCCTGGAAGAGTCTAGACTTAGCCTGGATCCAGGGACTGTGACCTGATGGGGCTGGAGGAGAGTTTCCTCTCTTAAAACTGAAGTACATGGACACTCCACACTGGTACCACTGACCCTGCTACTGAAAAAGAGCTGAATTCTGCACCTGAAAGGGCATTCAGCAACCTCTGGTTATCAAGACTTGTGTGGCAGCCAATCAGCACCTTCCTTATCTATGAGTAATTCATCTTGTCTTTTCCTTTTCACAAATGCTGTATATCATCACTGAGTAAAAAGTTAATAGTATGGGCGCTTAGTAAAATTAATTGTGTGGATGTTTAGTGCTAAGTATGTTAATTGGTTTATGATTTAAAATTAATTAAAGTATGGTCTTTGGGGAAATTTATCATCATTTGTCAAACCAATTTGTCGCATGTAATAAGAAGTCCAAAATCAAAGTATACCAATATTCTCCAAAATATTCTCCAACCTTCTACTAAGTTAAAGCTCATGATTTTTTTTTTTTTTTTGTTTATTTACTTATTCATTCATTTATAGCCGTGCCATCAGTTGATATTCATTTCCCTGATTTTTGGCTATGACTGTTTAATGTCTTTTTCAGCAGAACTAACGATACTTGTGCTATGTGTAGCCCACAAGGAATTCCTTTGTCCTGGAAAATCTACCACCTCTTTTTGTTCTGGATGTATTTAAAGTCACAGCTTCCCATTCAAATCTGTGTCTTTGAGCCCCTCCTGTAGTCATTTAATGTATAACGTGCTCTCAAGGAGGCAGCTCGCCTCATTCTTCAGCATACTAGAGACATTAAGCTGCAAAACAGGAGTGTTATTTTCTCTGCTGGCTAAAGGGAGTCTGGATGACCAGAGAAGATGACGATGCCAACAGAGCTGATGTCAGAAGTCAGGCGAGATGAGTCCAACTCCAACGAAGGGAGACTCCAAGTACACAGCAGTCAAAATAGATCTGTCCTCGCTTTCCTTTTAACAGAGCACAAAAATAACAGAATGCCTCTTGAGCTCTGAACTGTGTATTATGTAAACATACATTAGGGTTGAAAAAGAAGAAGATGAGATTTCTCAAGTGGCAGTTTCCTTTATTGCTTGGTTTAATACTTTTCTACCATATCAGTCCGTGAGTATGAGAAATGAACTCTGTTTCCCTTCACTTAAAATGCGTTTAGCCCACAGATAACATCAGTGCCCTGTTCTTACTTCACAGACTGCCTCTGTAATCCTCTCGGATCACAGTCCTGCAGCTCCAAAGTAACTCTTGTGAAATGAAACAGAGGGGAAAGAATAATCTTAGATGTGTTGGTGGAGAAAGGACCATTATAACATTATTTCTATGCTGAACACTGGTAACACAGACCAGGAAACTATCCTGAGATGTTTTCACCAAAGTCACAGCCTTCTTGGATGTAGAGGAGAGTTTTCAGAAAAACACTGGAAAACAGTTGAGAAATACATGGATTTTGAGTAAAGTTCCATCTTTAGTCATGGAGTTGCAAAGTGTATTTCATGGAGTTGCGTGGGGAGATAATAGTTGGCTGGCCATACTTCTCAGTTGCCTTTAACTTCTGAAATAACATCTGTGCCCCCAGCTGTTGGAAATCTCCCCCTTTGCCCACTGTTAGACTGAGACCAGTGAGCTTCCATAATCAAGTGTTTACTTCTTCCCTGTCTCTTTCTAAGCAGAATTTTCCAGATCTCAATACTTCCTGTGACACTTCTGAAACCATTTTGAATGTCCTTCCTGATTTTCTTTTCAGATGTTTCTTTCCTTGCTAAGGACAATTTTGAACAGTGGATCTTGTAGAAATGTCATTGGGACCAAATAAGTAGGTATCACTGACTCTATCCTATTCCTGCTCTTTTTGTTTCTAGATCCAAGAATCTTGCTGGCTTTGCCAGTCCCAGTATGACACTGGGTGTCACGGTCTTCCTCACTTCTGGCTTTAAATTTTTTTCACCTTCCTGTGTTCCAGGATATCTGTCAGTCTTAGATTTATTTTTTCTACCCTGGTACTCTTTCAGACAGAGTATCCAGATCAGTTTACACAGAACAGTGAGATGAACTCTGGCTGTAAGTAGTTATGTATCCTAAAATTCCAGTGAGAGCTGCCTCTGGGAAGCCTTGAAGTCCCCTGACCTTACAGTTCAGGTTAGATGGAGCTGTGCATTTGATTTCACTGCACCACATCATAAAAAGCAGGTTTGGACAATTACACTTCCCTCTTGTGTCATCCACCCTTTGGTCATCAATGATCAGTGTCACTTGAATACCCTGTTTTGCCCTAGGCTTAAACAACTTTCTTCAGTCCTTGGGCCTCCTGTCAACAGCTGGTGATGGGAGAAACACAGGGAAATCACCCTGAGCTACACGAGAGCTGGATAACTCCAGAAGCAGGAGCTGGGATACTGTTCTTGTTTTTATCCTCCCCCCATGTACATCTTTGCCCATGTTCCAAAACCAGTCTTGGGTGTCACTGAATCCCAACTGGAATGTGAAAACAAAGGATTTTTTCTCCTCCTGCTCTGCACAAACCAGGCTCGGTCTTGAGGCTGGGAATATGGGGTGGCTTGGTACAAAGCCTGCCTTCCCACTGTTCTGTGTCAAGCCTTCTCAGAAGTTAGACAGGTCCCTGAATGCCCTCAGCTGGGGTCTTTTGCCCATTCTACCGTCAGCTGTGTTAAATGGATGTCTGACTGTGCATGTCTTTGTTCCTCCCACATGTTCACAGCTGTTCCCTCATTCTGTGAACTTGGCAGGAACTTCTGGACAGCAGGGATCCCATTTTGCCTCCTTTCCGTCAGCCTCACAGGGGACAGAGAAGCAAATGGCAAGGCAGGGCATGCAGTTAATTTGTGGGGAAATTGCCTTTTCCGTTGGTCGGTTTTGTCTCCTGGCAGTGCGCAAAAGCGACACCATTATCTGTTTCTGTCAGTGCTTCTAATGTTGAAATGTCTCTAATTAAAGGCATGCCGAGTTGTAGATATGGGATATCTTAATTACATGTGTGTGAATAAAGCATTTAACAAGATGTGAGAGGCCTTTCCCCTCGGAGCCACCAGATCAAAGAGCAAACCCACTCCCTTGGAAACAGACAAAATGTGCTCCTCTCCGAAGGGCTATTTTGCCACCAAACTTATCTCTGGACTTTTAATGGGCTGGTGCAAAACTTTGAAAATGATTCAAGAGAGGGATGGCACAAAGAGTGCACGGAAGCTCCTTCCTTTTGAGAGGTGGACCCTCAGTGAAAAGAAGCCCCCAGGGAATTGGGGTGATGTTTATTGCCTCCCATTGCAGAACTGTAGTCAAATTTGTCTCTTGGAGTGACTAAACTGCCCAATTTGCAGCTAGTTATTGCTCACCTACAGCTGTATGTGTGTATGAGTTATTGCTCACATGCATATTTTCATTCATTGACTTCTAGCTCCCTGTTTGCAGGAGGCAGGTCTTGTCTGGTCTTGTGCTCTCTGTACTGACAGCAACCTGTACCCAGCCATGGGGAATACCTTTGTTTCGTGTTCCTTTTAACTCCTTTCTTTGTGAGAGGGTCTTCACAGGTTTAAGTGTTGTGGTCATCTCCTGCATCCATGGCTGTTCTGGCACAACATGAGTCTGTGGGCTGGACTCTACAGTGGAGTGATCAGATCATATACCTGGGCCTGGGAACTTGGCTCCTTGGTCTGTTCTGTTATCGTGTGCTCAACAGCTATTGCCAACAGGGAGGGGCTGGAAAGATATGCCCACTCCCATCTTCAAATGGCAACACAAACTCTCCAAGAACATCGATTTGAGATTTTGCTTTGTCCACTACAGTAAGTTCAATTAGAAGTCTAATTTGAAGTAAACTAACAAGAGATGAGCTGTTAGTTAGAGGAACATAAAACACTTGTCAGCTTTTGAGGTGCTTTGCAGGAGAAAATTTACTCAGGGTACCACTGAGGAGAGAGCGTGACAATGGCTGTGAATGCTGGAGGCACCAAAAAGAGCCTGACCCCATTCACTTTTCTCCCGCACATTAGATCTTGATAAGCATTGATGATATCCCCTCTCAGCCTTCTCTTCTCCAGGCAGGGCAGCCCCAGGGCTCTCAGCCTTTTCCCATAAGGCAGATGCTCCAGACCCCAGCCATCTTTGTGGCCCTCAGGTTCTCCAGTGTGGCTTTCTGTTAAGTGAGTGAAAATATGCATTTATTTCAAAGTTAAGGGGAGCTATGTTTCTAAAACACTTAGGGGACCTTTGAAATGTCTTTGAAGTGTAGTGATACAGGGAAAGGTTTTCAAGATGCCTTCATTGAAAGTTGAATGAAGGCTTCTAAGACATTGTGGAAAATTTCAGCCCTTCTCCATGCATCTGCAATGAGAAAAAAAGATGCTGTGATGCAAGCCCTGCCATCCCTGAGAAAGGCAAGCCACTGCCGAGGTCATCAGCTGTGCTGCATCCCTGGCTGAGTGCCTGCAGAGCTTCCTTCAACAACACTGCTGGACAAGTGTCCTTGGCAAGAGGGAAGTGCACTTGGCTTGCAGATCCTTAGCTGTGCCAGAGGGAATCCACTGGGAATTAAGCTTCCAGGGGAGTACTGGTCTCAGGTGAAGGAAAGGTATGGATCAGCTTCACATGAACATTTATTAACTGTCTGCCTGCAGCTACAAAGCACTGGACAGGAAAAGAAAAAAGAAAACACTAAAAAACAGTAAAACAAAACAATACCAAGTATATAGCAATAAAACACAGCTCCATGCAGAGACTACTGGGGACAGCGTACAGAGAAAATCAAGATTCCTATTCAAAGCAGATGCTGCTTAGATCTGTTGGAAATACCTAAATACCTCCTGCTGCCCTGGAGAGCAGGAGCAACGTTGCAGAGAGGTCAATCCTTTGCTCCTTTGTAATGTTTATTTTTGCAAAGAGATGGATGAGTGCTCACCCAGGCTAATAAATGTGTGGAATCCCTGTCCTCCCCAGATTCATCGTAGATGTCACCAGGTCTTTAATTCAAATACAAAGGCTGAATGAGATGTGATGAGTTTTCTTCACGTCTCTGTCCAGGAAAGGGAAGAAAAGGGAATGAGGAGGGAACAAGGCTGCCTGAGCTGCTGGACTTCCATCTCCTTCACTCACTGACGTCAAGGTTGGCTCCTGGACAGAGGGACAGACATCTCCATGTACCTCCTTCAGCAGCCCCAGTTGGGATGGAACCCAGTGGGATGTCTCCATGGCCTTACAGGGAGGCTGGAAGCCTCACTGAAGTCACAGAGTGGTGTTGCTGGTGCCTGGCTCATCCTCTGCAAGCTCTTTGCATTCCTGAGGTCTCTTCTGCATCTCCATCATATGCACTGTTCCTGTGCCCACTTTGGATGCTGCAGACACCTTCCAGGGTGCGTACAGAGAGTAAGTGCTGCCTGCCCAAGCCAGCTTCTGCAAAGCCTTTCAGCTGGCAATATAACAATAAGCAACCACCCATATTTCCCCTGAGGCTGGATAAGCTTTCCCTCTTCATGACATTGCTGTTCTCCATGGATCAATTTCTCCCCTGCCAGCCTTTGCTTCTTTCTATAGTGGATTAAATTGCTTTGATTAAATGAAAATGCTGGTGTATTACCAGGGAAGCTCAGGGCTTCTTTATCACACGAACAAACTGTGCAGAGGTGGGCAGGACAACCATCAAGAAGGAGCTGCACGCTGCAGAGAGAACTGTTACACTGAGCGTTCGTCCCTGCACTTCATTATCTCATGGCAATAAATTTTATATCTCAGCTTTCTTTTCCTATTTCCATAAAACATAATGACTTGTTTCCAAGTTAAAGCCACGATGCCAGGTATAATGTGTCCAGCAAGCAATAAAGCAAGGTGCTTTTGAAAATATTCCTCTGTTGCTTCAATCCAAATATAAGCAACCTTCCCATAAGCAACCTTCCAAAAATAATGCACAAGAGAAGCAGCTGGCAGCTACTGATGAGTCAGCATTGATTCTATCCCTGTCCTTAACCCTGTCCCTATCCCTATTCTTAACCCTATCCCTATCCCCAACCCTTCCATTAAGGAGACAAGCTTCCAGTATGGAGCAGGATGAGAACAAGTCCTGCACCTGCTCAGGGTACTGAAGGGGAAATAGAGCTGAGAGACTTCTGAGGAAGTATATTTTTTCCAAATTCCTTTCTGAGATACATCCAGAAAAGTAGCACAGAACACATCATAAACTGCACTTTTAACTATTTTTGACTATGCCAACTAAAAGAGACAAGTGAAAGGCTACCAAAGCAATAGCTCTGTCAAAAGCAAATACCACCAGCTCTAAATCATGTTTGCCTTGAGTTTTCTAGAAAAAAAAAAAAAAGAAAAAAAAAAAGTATTTTTTGTTGCTGTCTCACCTGGAGTACAGAAAAACAGCCAACTTCTGTCGGCCAGAAGATAAATTGAGCTCAAAGCCCATTGCAAATTCCAGCCTAGCAATGTCTATTTGCTTTACAAGTTTTCTCTCTTTACAGAAATGGTTAATAATCCTTCCTCTGTTAGATTAATGCATAAAGGTAAAAATACTGTTTTACACAAACATCGGCATGAATATATGTTTTTTACGGATAATATGTTTTCAAGTTCTCAAATTGATCTTTGCATTTTAGAAAAAATAATCCAAGTATCACCAAGAAGATATTTCTGGGTATATCTGGCATTTATGGAGTGTGAAGCCCTGACAACCCTGCTAATCTCTCACTGCATTTTGAGGCCTCCAAGGAGCTTTAAATAAAACGAGTTTCTGCATCTGTCCACAACCAGAGGCTGCTTCAGCAGCTAATCGCAAAGGCTGGGAGAGCTGTGAAGCAATCATTAATTGACTTTGGACTTCAGCATCATTATTTTCCTCTCCTCTAAGATGGTGTAAATCCAAAGCAGCTTCACTGAAGCCACTGGAATTAGCAACACAGAAACTGAGGACTGGAGAAAGCATTTGGTACTGAAGAGATGTGAACTGATGTATCACAAAAATGTGACCATAATGTATGCAATGCTCTGGGAGGCAAAAGGACAAGCTGATTCCTGGAAGGATAGGGCTCAGGAAGGAGGTAAAAGCAGCAGGGGCTCAGAACAACGCATGGAGGAGTGAAATGGGGCCTTGGTGCTGAGCTGTTGGTTCAAGGAGGAAGCCAGGGAGCGTGGGAGCGATGCTGCAGTACAACCTCAGCACTGCTGTGCTCTTCTTGCTGCAGGACAGACCTCTGATGCCTGACACTTTCAATTCAGACTCTTTAGCACAGGCTGGGCTGGTCGACCAGCAGCACAGCAAACATCTCGCTGTCCTGACACAGGCTCTGGGATGTTCCCCAGCTGCTTGTGAACAGCTTTCCCACACCCCAGCAGATCAGCCATGGCAGAGAGAAGACCATTTCCACCACCAGCCACACCTGCTGGCTGCAGGGCCCCCTCTGCTGCAGAAAAAAAATAATAAAACAAGGTTTCATTAGCTTCTGACAATAATTTCTGTTCTCTATCCAGCTTAATTAAAATCTACCGTTCAAATTCCAGGCAAGCATTACACACAAAGAAGGTTTAATGCCTCCCTCTTACCCTTCTTTTTGCCCTTTGGGAAAGGTTCTCTGAATGGCTCACTTGGAATATAAATACTAGCTGCTAATTTTATTTCATATGAAATGTCCGGCAAAGTAAATTTCACAAGTCTTTACACTTCATCAATAAAATTAAAACACTTAAGGATGGGATTTGCTGATGGAAAATTCTGAAAGTGTCCATCTTTAATTAATCCTGGAGAGAACATGCTGAAGTAAAAGAGCCTTTATTTCACGTCAGCATTTCCCTGTCTGCAAAGATGTTAATTCAAGCACTGGGTTAAAATGTAGTGCAACACGAATTGCTGGAGCTCTTCCACTCACTGAGGTGCACTGGGCTCTTGGAAATATGGAAGCTGGATCTCAACTTGGCTCCTTCCATTATCATAGAGGCACTGCTCAGGATGCACAAGATTTCTGGAGGAGCAATAATCACAGCTGCTTTGTAACAATGGGATTTTCTCTGTCCTTCCTCCCTCAGGGGAAGCAGTACAAAATGCATGGATCTGAAAGAGTGAGAGTCCATAAGAAAGGACTCGAAGAGAGCAAGAGAGCACAAGAAGGAGGTTAGGGGCTTGTCCCATTGACAACAGCCCTCTGGAGAAGAACATGACTTGTCATGTGGCACTCCGTAGGAAACGTGACACTATTCCAGGTCAAGGATTTCTGTTTGCTTCAGTAGAGAGATGCTGCAGAGACAGAAGGACACACAGCAGATAAAAGCATGATCAGCTTTGAGTTTTGCTCAAGCAGCTCTTTTAAGGCCTTCCAGACAGCTGACCAGAGGGCAGAGAGGATCTCCCCAGCAGCTCTTTCTGACATTTATGTCAATCTCATTTCTTACAAAAAAAAAATATATATATATATATGTATATATATTATTTTGTAGTTTCTGAGCTGTTCAAACCCAACATCTCCATCCAGCAAACACAGGCAGGTTTGTCAACATAGCTGAACATGCAAAATTAGCATGCATAGCGTCTGTGTGCACAAGCATCCCCACTGGTCTGCCTGACAATCCTGAGCTGAACATTGTCCATCCAGGGTGGAGATCCATCCCACCAGCCTTCTCACATCAAGGACCATTCCTGGCTTGTCCCATCTCCCTTTAGATCCTCATATCCTAAGCAAAAAAAGAGATATAAATACAGAACAGTATGGACAAAGGCAAGGGGAGCCAAGATGAGTTAGGATCTACAACAGAGGACATAAAAAATGGTCAACCCTGACAAAGGAGATCTAAACAGTTGTTCTATAAAAATGGCAGATGGTAAAGACAGACAAAACAGAAAGAGATTACATTCACCCTGTCCCTTCCTAGGACTTACTGCCACTGGGGCAAGGTCAGCTCAGGCTGGAGCCAGCAGAAATAAGTGCTGCCACAGGTTGAAAGCAATAGATCAGTGACAAGTAACAGCTACAGCAGATAAGATCACTTCTGTTGGTCACTCAAGATGAATGTTTTCAGTGAGCCATCATCTGGAAGTGCCCATAAGCAGCAGGGTCAAGTGTTCAGCTGAAGAAATAGGGTGGTCATCAGCAAGCTGCAGAGAGGATGAATGTGCAGCACAGCCTTTATGGGTTTGTCATCCACCTGCCCAAAGATGTGGGAGGAGAGAGGGCTGGAAATGCAGGCATGGGGTTTCTCCTGGATGTTGGCACAGTCACGTACTGCTTCCATTTTGTTTCCCATGTAGCCAGTTCTCTTGCAAAGTAGTTAATTTAAATAGGAACATCTATCTTCTAAATTGTGTATATCAAACAATCCATCACTTGGAGGCTGAAAACCTACCCAAATCTGTAATTATGGTGTCACAGCTGATTGTGATGAAAGTGAAGCTGTCAGGGAGACATTTGTGAGACACATACACTTGCGCACGGCACTTTTCCCCAGAGTGCTATGGCAAGCTTTCCTGCCATATGGGGCCATGATTAATAGCCCAGCCTATATGTAAATATTTAGCTGTTTAGGAAGCAACGGGATCCAATTACCTCTAAACCTATTTCTCTCCTCCTGATAAAATACAAAGCAGATTTTTTTTCCTCAGAAAAATAAAAATAAAGAAAAATAAAAAGCACAAAGAACCCTGATGACTCATATTCCACTGATGATATTAAAGACATCCTTCTCTGCCTGAGGTAATACAGACCGAGAGCTCAGCTGGGCTGAAATCTCTTATTTTCTCATTACAATAATGTCCTTCTCCAAGGAAGCAATTGCCAGAGCTTTCTGCTGATAACCCCCCCCCCCGACTGCCACTGTGACAGTGGCCTGGAAGCAGAGCTCTTGCTGGTACACGATACAATCTGAAGCAAAGCTTTCATCATGAGCCCTGTGGTTTTTAGGACGATCCTTAAAGCTTGCAGCTGCTGGAAGGAAGAGCTGCCTGAGCATCACAGCAGTCCCCATGGGAAGGAAGCAGACATTTCTGGCTCTTGGAGCAGCAGGGACAGTCTGAAACTTGGTTTTATGTGTTGGGTGTGGAGAGGAGAAAAATAAGACTCCTGTTGAGGCGGTGTGTCCTACATGACCACTGCTTTATCTCAGTGCAAAGATGCTGAAGAGGCAAAGGGCAGGTTGTCCCTTGGGACTTGCTGCCACTGCACCGTGAACCTCTCCCAGCCCACAGATTTGCAGAAGTCAGAACCCAACTAAACATGAATGGTATTCATAGAATCATAGAATGGTTTGGGTTGGAAGGGATGTCAAGGATCATCAAGTTCCAACTCCCAGCTGCTAGATCACACACTTAGGTCAGAGTGCCCAGGGCTTCAAAAGCTCATTCCAGACACATGATTCTGACCTCAGTGTACTGATTAAGAGAACCAGGACAACAGCAGTGCCTTAGGATTCACCTTGGTGCTATGGAATTTTCAAATGCAGACATTTCAAGGTAGGGACTGTAGGTCTCATGCAGCAGATACCCATCTATTGTCCAGCTCCTATGGGATCCTGGCTGTCTTCTGCACTTGTCCTTGGGAAATAATACCATGAATTCCCAGTATGGCTGGGAAAACCTGTGCCCTTGATTTCTGTTTGGTGGCCCTCAGGCCTAAACTGGCTGTGCTATAACTTTGCTGCTGTAGAATTGCCACTCACTGAGAGCTATGGTCAGTGAGACTGGGAAGTCAGGGCCTGAACTCATGCCCATGATCGTGACAGGTAGAATGCCTGATTACTTTTCAAAGCTTGTAATCAGTGCTGGAAGCCGTTCCCTTGGTGTTCCTACACAGATGGCTGCCCAGGGAACGATGCCTCGGTTTGGCCTCTCAGCTGCTCTGTCACTGCTGCAATTTGTCTCCTTAAGTCTCTGCTGAAATGTAGTTGTAGTTGTGGCTGGATTGTCTGACCCCCAGAGTAGAAGGAACATTGGCTCTGCAAATGGAAGAGGAAGATAAATCATCCTGTTCTGGTGCGTGGAGGTAATGCAGATCATAGAAGGTGAGTTCAAGCAGGATGAGCTGAGGTTCTTCATGGTTGCAGTGCTTAATTGGGTCTTACTTGCAGCACCATCCGACTGCTGTACACCCAAGTCTCCATTCCACTCTCCTTCCCAGGCTGGAGCTTCCCAAAAGCTCTTCAAAGTCCTCTGGAACCTCTGCTCTGGAAACATTTTGTTGAGAAAGCAGAGGTGGTCCGCCCAAACTACTCCTTCCACCTCTTCCAGGGCCAGGGGCTCAGGGCTACAGTTAGGGTTATAGGGTCAGGGTTAGAGATGAGCATGCTGGAACACTGCACTCACATCAGAGGTGCATAAAGGAAATGCATTTAGTGGCGGTGGTACTGGACCTGTCCTAATAATGGAAAGCTCTCAGAGAGGATGCCTGCAGGCTCCCTGCCCCTGCCCAGCCCAAAGAGAACACCTCCTGGCTCAGCAGTGGCTATTGTACCCTCGTCCTCCTGGAGTGCACTGAGTGTCCTGGGATGCTGCCCACTGTGCAGCTCAAGTCCATGGCCAGGCCAAGCCCTGGCAGAAGACGGCAGCAGGAGGCCACTTCCAGCACAGATTTTTCAATGAGGTTTTGATGTATAACCTGGGAAATGTTAGTTTTATTCTCTCCCCAGCCTCCAGATAGATGTTTTTTCTAGCAATTTCCAGACAATCAATCCTAGTTGCATTTTAAGCAAAATGGGTAGATGCAAAACACAAAGAGTCAGCTTCAGTGCAACATTAGCTCACAGTTCTCTTGTGCCACAATATTTTGAGGGAGAATAATGACTGATTTTTTCTGTTATGTGTTCCACTGGGTCTGTTTCTTCCTAGTTATACTTTACATTGCTCTGATCCTGAGAGATACTGAATACCTGGTTAGACATGGCCATCTCATCCAGCTCTCACGTCCAGCCTCAGCCATTCTGTATCTACAGCCACACATAGCACAGGAATTTGTAGCAAGGAATAGGCAACAGCAGCAATATTCCAATTCTGAACATGCCACAAAAGTGCTCATGTGAAGGACCCCAATGTTTTCTGAAGAGCAGGAGCATCCACTGGATTTTCCTACCTGAAAACACTGTCCACCATTCTTCACACACGTGACATAAAAGCCTGGCTTGGTGTGTGCACAGCAGAGGTATATCTAATCCATCAGGAAACTGGGCTCTGACCGAGAGAACCCTCAATGGTTCCATGAGCCTGGTGGGTCCCCTGAGGCCTCAGCAGAGTTATTTCTAACTTTGCTGATCAAGATAAGTGCTTCAGACAGAACAAGGCGGTGTGAAAGGCTGCTGTTTCCAAGAGAAAAAGAAGAAAGGAAAGGCTAAGAGCAGCAGGAAAGGCCTGTGCAGTGAGAGCCTCCGGCATGGAGGAGGTTGAACTTGGGGAGGAAGGGGAGGCTGGAGAGGTTTCAAACCATTTCCATTTGGGGCTCACTCAGCAGTTTCTCCTCTGGATGAATCCAGGTCAGTCTCAGCCCTCTGGCCACAGCCATTGTGTTATTTGAAGGAACAACATCAAAAGGAGGCACAGAGACAACTTGCAAGCACTGTGGCTTGAAAGGGATTGAGTCTCTGGGGGACCAGCCCTGGGTGTAAGTACAGGCTGCTCCAACAACTTGCAATGGGGAGAAAGGCAGGGAAGAACCTGTTCTGCCTGTCAGCATGGGGGTGTATATCCTTGTCAGGGTCTGGGGGTCACCAGGTCTTGGATGTGGTTTGCATTAATGATGGGCTTGTTGGGTTCAGACCGCTCCTGCAGCTACCAAAGGAAAGCGGGACTGGGTATGTTCACATGTGATAATGTATATTTTATATACATATAAAATATGTAACCTGTTTTGCACTGCAGTGTGCTCACCCACTTCTGACTGTTCTATAAGGACTCTGAAGGAAAATGAAGGCCTATATATCCCCCAGGTGTGTCAGTGCCCATGGAAAATCTTCCAACATGTAGACCCTGATCTCCAGTGTAAGCTCAAAGACAGTCCTTAAAGTCAGTGGGCTGCCCTGGTTTAAATGCAGAGAAAAGTGGAGCTGTACTCATTTCTGACCCGGGGGACACCTCTCTGCAGAGAATATTGGCACTGAACCCAACATGGTGTGTGATGTCTGGGGACCTCTCCTTGAGAACTGTCAACACATTCTGTCTAGAGACTCCACTGTTTACAAATCACTTCTCTTGCATTCTTTGGAACAAACTAAACAGAACAGGAAGGCAACAAAACCAGGATTTGCTATTCGGTTATTTTTTGCCATCTTTGAAAGCTGAGAATCACTTTTTAGGAGAGTGGACAGAAAGTATTGTTCCCAGTCCAGATCCTTAGTTTATCAAATGTGATGAAAGTACATGACAGACAATGTGTAATAAATCAAATACTCCAGGTGTTATCTAGCATCACTGATCCAGCACAAGAAATTAAGATTTAACATGATGTTTTCAAGGGGTTATATTTTCAATGGGACATAATTTCCATGCAAAAGAAACCTATTGGTTCCTTCCAAAGCCCTAAGACGCTCTGTTAATTATCTGGCCAGTTCTTCCCAGGAAAAGTAAATGAAATCTAAGCCTTTGTCTGCTTCAACATCAGGCAGACCTGGGTATATGAGGCCAAGTTGTACACACAGGTAAAAGAACTGAGCTATTCTTTCCTGGTGAGTAAAGAAGCAGAGACCCCCATGCCCTGCATTAACCCATAAGGAAAGAAGATGAATTGCTTGCTACAAAGCACGTAAGTGCTGAGAAAGACCTTATCAAAGTTGGTAGAAGCAATGCCATATCCCTGCCTTGTTCTGCTCCCCTGTGATTGTTTGGGTGCCCACATTTGTCTGCCTGAACAACACCAGACAGAGCTTGGCCAGCCTTTGCATAATGGCAATGCAAACTTGGGCACTGGATTAAAGGCTGCTCTTGTTTCCACTGTCCACAGTGCAATTAATTGGAATCCTGGGGAAGCTCTATCCACGTTAGCCTTTTTTCTGCTTCATTCAAAGTAAAGATTGCCTCCTATTTCCACAGAAATAAACTGTGCAGAGATCAGAAGGGATACGCGTGCAGTCCTGTCCTGCTTTGAGTATGCCCGTGTGTGCAATGAGGAGGAAGAGCCAATGGGCACCCACCAGCTTCACTGAGATGCAGCATCTGCCACAATGCGTGGGATGGGATGCAAGCAATGACACGAGGCCTGGGGATTAAAACAACAGCAGACAAAGAATAACAATCTCTAAGCTGGTTATTTCAGCAGAACATAACATTCTACCACTGAACTCACATTTTACTACTTCTTTTTACAGAATAGGAGGTCCTTTTCCACTCACTTCTCCAAGAGGCACAACAGCATGTGGGATGTATGACTAGCCCCAGATATCATTGGCCAAACACAGCCTACCAGCATCCAACTTGAATTAGACAGAGATAGGAATGAAAAATTCCCCTTTTGATGAAAACCACATGTCTGAGTTCTGATTGTGACTGGCCTCCCTGAACCCACATACAACAACATGGGCAGAAGTATTGCAGAACTATTTGCATACAAGAAACATTATGAGTGAAACTAAAGTGAAACTTCTGGATGTGGTATCATGTCTCCAGAAATGATCCATCATCTTCAGGGTGCGTCCTGTATGCCAATCCTCTGTCATACTTTGCTTCCTGGCATTGTTTCTTAGGTTCAAGGTATGAGGATCATAAAAGGTAGAAGGTGATGGTTTAGTACTACAATGACTGCTCAGACAGAGTGCAAGTGTTGTTTGGGATAGTATGGAGACAATTTATCTACAGCATAGCTTACAAAAAAACATTTTGTCACCCTCCAGAGCAGAACTGTGTATAACATAAATCCAGCCAAAGTCCTGTGCAAGTATGCAATTACCTCGTAGGAAAGTTAAGGCTTTGGCATTCAGTTCTGTGCTATTGCAAAGAAGGAGAAGCAGAAGGTGGAGATGTCATTAGACTATTAATAACTATGTGCATGGTACAGTCATTGCAAAACAATCTTACAAAATAAGCAATTCCAGAATGAATGCCTCCTGCTATTCTTTTTAATTTAGGCATCAGTAGCACTGGCAAATATCCCTGCTCCTGCTGGCATTTCTCAGTGTACAGCCGTAACCATTGGCAGGGGAAGACTTGTATAGTAGACCAAAAAGCAGAGTCTAAAAGGTCCAGTCCTGTTGGGTGAAGTAGCTCAGCACAGGAGAAGGACGTGGTGCTGTGTACAGTCCTTATCTTCTACATAATTTCCAGCTTACACGCACAGGTATTAAAAACCAAAAGCAAACTGCTGCTCTAAGGTGTAGGCCAGGAGCACAGATGCCTCTATTAATTCCTTCCCTACTTATCTTCCCTGTCTCTTCCTACAGTCAGTTCCACATTTTCAAAAGGCTCTCCTCTTTGGATTTCCTTTGCTCATATAGTCTCTTTACTTTTCATTCTCCAAACAACAAACATTCTCCAGTGGAAGCACCCATCCCCTCAGCACACCCTGCTCCCCCTTGATGAAGACAATTCACAAATCCAGCTATGCTGTATGAACTCTGGTTATGGTCTTTGGCACCTGGTAAGGAGTACAATACTGATGCTACAGCTCCTGCAGAAACCACTGCCTGTTGAAATGAATCAAATCGCAAACCCCATCCTGAGAACTTCTGCAATGAGTAGAAGCCACCAGCAACACACTCCACAAACAACTTCTCTGTTTTTAGAAAGAGGCAACAGCGTTCATGTTTCAAATCCCAAGCACATGTAAGCAAGTTGTGAGTTTTACAGAATCACACCACTGTAGGGAGTGGGAGGGACATCTGGAGATTCCCCAGACCAATCCCCCCCCACAAAGGAGGTTCCCTATGGCAGTCCACTTGACTGCTGTCCATTAGATATTGATGAGCATTGAAAATATCCCCTTGAAGGGGGATCTTTATCACCAAATAGGGACAGTATGTGCTAATTATTTCAGTCACAATTAACCTTTTGATTAGATGCTCCTATGGGGTGGGTCTGCTTTCATTTCCAGCTATTTACACACGTCTTTTGAACTAGCCAAAGCCTATCACTTTCAACAATGTAAAATATAATCATGTGAGTTCTTCCTGAAGATGAGTGACTACAAGTTGGAAGTGTCTGCCCCAGGGCATCTTCCTGATACATAAGCAACAGCAACATAAAAGCTTTACAGCATGTTTCCAAGAAATGGAAAAGCAGAATGCTTTCTCAGATGTCCGTACCTCAAAAATAGCCCGTGCAGTTCAGCACTTACTCATACAGACAAAGTGCTCTCCTCTGGGCTGAGCCTAGACATGAAAGATAAGATGAAGGCTTCAGAAGAATGCTGCATTTCCAATTGGGCGCACAGCAGTTTCTTCTGGCCTCAGCAACATCCATGGCAGGGATCACACGATGCCCTTGAAGTTCTTTGACATCAACCTGATAAAAGACACTGTTAAAGAGGGAAGTACAATTGTAATACAGGAAAAGCCAGGTGAAAAATCCATAAACAGATTTAGGGCAGCTCCCAGAGATAATAAACAAGAAAGGGATTAAGAAAAACAATCCTGTAAGCGAGTGAGTGAATGAATAAATCAGCATTCTGACCAGCAACAATTAAACTAATGTAGTACTCATAACAAATTTTGTTTTAACACTCTCTGCTCAGATTTCATCTCTTTACACCCCACATTGGGCATCACAAGGACTGTTGAAGTCTCACCCAGCAGCAGCTCAGGAGAGATGTTGGTAGTGTGGCAGAAGAGCCTTTCCACCAATATTCCATTCTATTTTGTTGCTGTGTGACAGATGGCAGCAGAGGGGCACTCTGACACAATGGCATCCATCACAGAAGTGTGTGTGAAGCAAAAGCATGGAATTGAATTCCTCCATGTAGAAAAAATTCACCCTCTGACATTAATTGATTCTTGCTGAACACCTCTGGAGACCAAACAGTAGATGCTGCACAGCAGCAGCAGATCACCCTGGCCAATTGCCCCTAGATTTATTGCCCAGGCACCATATGATATGCAATGTCCCTTTGGCTAGTTTGGAACTGCAGTCCTGTTTCTGCCCCCTCCCAGCTCCTTATGCTCTGCCAGCTCCTCACTGGCAGGGCAGTGCAAGAAGCTGAGATGTCCTTGACTTGGTGTAGCACTGATTAACAACTTAAATTTGGGTGTGCTGTCACATTGTTTTACTCCTAAATCCAAAATCAGACATCATACCAGCAACTATGAAGAAAATTAACTATAAGACAGGTGTCATTCATCAACCCTTATTACTCCCGAAGCCTGACCATCTGAACTGCTATGTGAAATCTGGGCAAAGGATATATGAACAAACTGCTCAGACTAAAGGTTTGTTCATTCTTACCAGTCAAACCAAGAAAATCAGAAGTGAAGGACTCAACTATTATCAGAGCCAACAGATAATACAGCAGAAACTCAGCTCACTGACCAAGCTTACCCTGACAACCTGCCTCCAGGTGACAGTGCACTCTGCTATTGCATATTTCCCTTCCATCTGTCACTCTTACTCTTTACTCCTTTGCCTACCTGAGTCAAACATTTTCATCTCCTTCAACAAGGAGGGAAGTGATAGAGTCCCCCAAGGTAATCCTGAACATTATCTTAATCCAGAAGGAAATCTGAATCCATTAGGACGTTTGTTCTCCTGTCTATAAATGCTTGCTTTCTGAATGCAATCTTTGACGATATATAACTCCTACTTCGAACAAAGAACACTAACACGCTGTCTTCCAATAGCTGCAGAATCCTTCACACAGATGTGTGCTTGCTTTGTCAAGTGGATGCTTTGTAAAGTGCACCCTGAACAGCAGAAGAGAAGAAATGACCAATTCTATGGTCTTGACCCAGGAGAGAAGATGATGAAAATGAAAGGGTCTTCAAGAAATAAGTACATGATTCCTTTCAACAATGGGGTACAGCAATGCTTTGCTGGCCAGTGGTGCCAGACAACTACTTTTTTCTCAGAATGGCCAGATAAGTTATGTTTTTTCATAAGAAATTCTCTCTGATAAAAAATTGGTTGAATCAGCTAGGAGGCAACATAAAGAAAAAATGATGACAAGCAGAAAATTGCAAAGCTTTGAAAAGTTACAAGCAGTTAGAAAGCATCAAGCACAGAAGTCTTGAAGTGACCTAACCTAGCTGCTGCTAATGTTCAGCAGTAATAAACAGTAGTCATTTTCCCTGTCCTTCTCCTTTGAGAATCTTTGCTGTAATGCTGGTTGGTACTTGAATTCCCATAGTTTATAACAAAGCTATTGTCTGTTATCACAAACGCAGTGACATTATTACAGAACTTACCCTGCAGCAAGATATGAATTAGAGTCAACTTTAGCAGACACCAAATATTTACTTTAGAAAAGGAAAGAAATATTATTTCATAAATCAAAAATTGTTCCCTTGACCCTTAGAAGAAGTTTAAAAGCAGCCTCAGTAGAATCGCATGAAGTAGAATGCATAATGCTGAACTGATCAGATCCATGGGCTACCCATTGCTTGTGGATTCCCACCTCAGAACACTTCCTACAAGAGAGAGACTGAAAGCAGTTGGTGGGAATCATACAATCACAGAATGATTTAGGTTGGAGGAGACTTTAAAGATCACCTAGTTTCAACCCCCTGCCATGGGCAGAGTTGCCACCCATCAGTTTAGGCTGCCCAGGGCCCTGCTCAGTCTGTCCATGACAGCCTCCAGAGACGGGGCACCCACAACCTCCCTGGGCACCTCTGATTGCCATTCACTCATGTTTTGTATAGGATAGAAGAAGGGTGTTCAGTGGGAAGACAAAGTTCCTGTGGGGAATGAACAGATGTGTGTAACAAGCTGAGGTTATAATCAGATTCTTGTGCGTCAGGTGTTCAGCACGTGAGGCTGTTTATCTGTCTTACCATCACCTAGCTCTGTCTGCATCTATATGCACTTAGCAGTTTCGTTTTCCTCCTGCTCTGCCCATTTACCCTCCCGTCTGGCTCTAGATGTTCTTCATTTGCCTACCTTATCACAGTACCTTAACTGCAGACCTCCCTACATCCCCCACACTGTATATTAAAGGCTGTTACAGGGCCAGATCTGCCCCTCTGCCCTGCCACAAGTCAGTGCTGACTGGAGCAAAGCAGATAGAAGGAAGGAGAGAAACATCAATGTCGCAATGACCCCAGTTCACCTCAGCCTACTTGATTAAGCTGCTGATGAATGCAAGTTTGCACTAAGTGCCAGGCTGAAGTGTCTGCAGCAGTGATGTCCAGCCCACCCCATTCTGCAGGGACAGTGAAGGGACAGGAATATTTTCAAGAGCTGCGGCAAAATCTACTGAGCTCCCTTGCCAGGCTAGGTCAGCTTGGTTGGCCCTCACACTCTGCACACATGGACCTGGCAGGGACCAGAGGAGCCTGGAGCTTCCCACAGCCATCCCTGTCCCCACCTCTTGCCCCTGGGACCGAATCCTGAAGTTGTCTTTTTCCCCAGACTTTTCCAGGTGCTGTCACATGGTTTATTCCCCCCGCAAATAAACCACTTCCCATCGGCACTTCACAAAGCTTCTGCTGGGAAACATCCTGGACTGCCTGCCAGCATAACAGCACCATGAGTTGATGCAGCAGGGGCAGATGCTCAGGAGAGCACAGACGTGGCTTTACAGGTCTTCAGCATTGATGGGGATAACGATGTGGAGTGATGGCAGGAGATTCGGGATGGATAGGAGTGACTGGGACAGCACCTAGTTCTGAAACCTGTCATGCCATACAAAATCCTTGTCAACACAGAAACAGGCACAAGTCACACCAGTAACTGTGCTTTAATGAGGAATCTCCTACACAGGGATGGGGCAAGAGGCCTAAATTTGCCAGTGATGGACAGTCGCAAGGCAATGGAAAATGTCAGTGAATGCTGATCTCATTAATAGGAGCCCAGCAAGAGAGACCTTCCAAAGACAGACAGGATGATTACATCAGTGGTGAATGCCATGCAAAGGGCTGGCAGTAATGGGACTGAGATGTTGCCTACAGGAACATGTGTGTGACTTGGAATGTTTGGTGAAGTGTTGGTGTAACTGTTCCTCCAACAGATGTCATGTGGATATTGGGACAATATAGAGCATTCAGACCCCTTCCACATGCCCAGTGAGCTTGTAAAGTGATCTGCCCCCTCCTATGAAGTTGGCCTGCCAGCATCCATCAGGACCTTGCACCCTTGTAGGTTAGCAGAAGTAACAGAAACCAGTTCTGGGAGAAGGGTATTCTGGACACAGACATTTCAGGGAGTGGAGAAAGCCCTCATAGGGCAGATGAATGTTTATATTCAGTGTTTTGGTCCTGACATCCTGCTACTTTGCTTCCAACAGCTCTGGCTGGGGAGAAGGAAGGCACCAAACAGCACCATATCACTCAGAGACACTGAACAGAAGTACCCTGGTGTGCTCACATCCTTGCTGGCTTTGCATTTCAAGCTGTTTTTCTACATCTCTTCACAATCTTCCTGTTGCTTATTATGGTTGGAAATACTCGATTCCACCTCTGCAAGTTAATTCTTCCCTGTCATACCCTCCCTGCTCTGTGCCTCTGGCCAAATGATCCTAGGGTATCATCTGCTTTGTTTCACTGAGAATACTTACTTGTTGCAGCTCATCTTTATTTATCAGGGGTTGTGTCGACAAGCCTTTAAAAAAACAGCTCATCTCTATTGCCTGCTCACTGAAAATCAAAAAAGCCTGCAGGAAATCGGATAGAACAACCATTAGATTAAACAAAAGCTGTCCCCTCCATCTCCCTCGATTCCCTAATCCTCTCCCCAGCAAATGCAATGCACACTGTGTTCATCTATGGGACATGGGAGGCTGTGCACTCTGTACTCATGGGTTGGAGTTATATCAACAGGATTCAGGATAATTGAGCAACACGTTTCATTGCCTTCATCATTTTCAAAGCCTACAGTGTCTTCTGAGGAGAAGTGGGAAGGAAAAGGGGCAGGAGGGCTCTTCTACAAACTGACCCTATGGGGAAATTGCAATTCCTCCCACTGGCTCTGTCTGTAGCAAAGACACACATGCCTCTAGCAGCAGGTAGTAGGGAAATTCCAGCTTGTCCTGTGTAGTTCTTGTTCTTATTTTGCTTCTAAGCTACAAGCAGTGGCCACAACCCATATGAATTTGTTATGAAGTAGAAAATTAAAAAGAGACAGGAAAAATGTCTGAATATGAGCCACACGAATGCATTTGGCATTCGTTCCATGGACTGCTGGATCTCTAGAGCTCTGCTCTCCTTCTGTCAGAGGTTTGGGGCTTTGAGGTTGGAGTACCAGATGTGGGTTGTTCTCTCCTTCGCTCCATCACCCCTAGATCTCCCAAGGACAGGTTTCCTTTCTGTATCACAGTAGCTAAAATTCCCTCTCCATAGCTGTTTGGCCTTAGAAGACCTTCAGAGGTGATAGAGCAGAGTGTCCTAAAGCCTGAGAAAAAAAAAAAAAAAAAGATGAGAAACATCACGTTTACAAGACCATCCCTATTGCGTAGGCTTATGAACAGCATTTTTCACTCTGGGCACAGGCTTTCTTGTTCTACCTGATGCACTGAAGTTAAGGAAGTCATAGGTGTCCCTTAGAACCCAACAGTATACCCACCATGCACTTGAGAGCACGATTTAAGCATTTTAGGATCCCTTTTTTTTTTTGGTCTCTGCAAATTTCTAGGCTGCTCAGTTAGAAGGGAGGAAGTAGGTGGTTACATTATAAGTATTTGCATAGTTCCCGGTTTAATTAGCACTCAGCACTCCCCTGATTAGAGTGCTCAGTCCCAGTGTATAGGAACAACATGTCCTTACACTTCTCTATAACTATTCCCTCCCCTATGCTAGCGGCACTGTGGGTCACCCTGATATTGAGCTTCTCAGCACTGTGGGAGTGAGCTCATGTGAGAAGGGCTATGGGATCCTGAGGATCTGCTCTGTGCTGACATAGGAAGCATACAGGTCCCCTAAACTGCCAGCCCCATGCGTGGAACAGGGTACATGGTCTGCCACCAGTATACACCTGTCTTTCTTTGCATAAATACTCACTGCCTCCTGGCTGAAGGCACAGAGGAGACGGTAAAAAGGAATGCTGGAAGTGGAAAGGAGGCAAAGATGATGAAGTTCAAAGTTCGAGAGCTATCAGCTTCAAGGATACTTGAGATGTCAGCCTCTGAGGCTTGCCATGCCCCTAAGACTGTGTAGATATGTGAGAACAGTATGGAACCTATGGCAGTGAACCTTACTGAGAGCACCAGGTAAGGTGGGCTCAGCTCCATGTTCACACTGCTTCTCAGCTTCTGCGCTGCAGCTGCATTTGTCATGGACAAATCAGAGCCTGGTTATGTGCCTGTTATCTCCCATCCCAGGGCCATTGGCTTTGCTGTGGACATCAGTCTACAAGCTCATCACTGCTGCCCCTAGGCGAGCACTCTGCTCCTGGCACTTGGACACATTAACATCAGCATGACAGAGTTTGAGTTTTCGCTTACCCATTGGAAGAGGAAAAGGACCCTGTGGTCCCCCTGCCCACTGCAATGCTCCAGCCCATGCAATGCAGACACAGTCCCTGCCTCAAGCCCTGTCTGATGCACCCAGCCCTGCTCAGTTCTCCAAGAGAGGGACTGCTCTATGACATTTTCCCTGGCGTATCACCAAGATGCTCCCAGCTGTGAGCTTCTGCTTCCTCTTTTGCCCTTCTTGTCAATAAGGCCAGCTTGCCCAGATGGAGTATAATGCATGGCCAGAGGGCAAAGGTTGCCCTTGAGGAGCCTGCTGGTTGTGAGGGGTCTGCCAGGCTCTGGGGAGGCTCAGCTGCAGCTCTTCAGATGCAAAGTGAGCTGGCAACCTGATTCCTCCGAGCTGGGAGGAGCGTGAGATATTTACCGATTTTCCATGGCTCAGGATTTTTGTTTCTAAATACAGTAAATAAGTCCAATAAAGCCAGCAGCCTTGCCTTATTCATCTCCATTCCTATTTAAAGGCCCATAATATTTTCAGCTAAAAAGCTGACTATATTTTTCTTCGAGCACCTTTGCCAGGGATGACAATTAAAGACAGACTAACTTCTAAGGAGGGCTTTGTTACACTGAAGATTTTTATCATCCTCAGGTGGATTCATGGCTATGAATCACTCAGTTCTCCAGAAGTTTAGTACCTGCTGCCATGAGGGAAACACATTTTATCTCAAACGCATTACTTTGACTCACTGCAATAAGCATTGCTTATCAAGGCACAGTTGTTCCAATCCTAAAGCTGTTTTGCTTAGTATTATGTTGAAGTGTGATCAGATTCTTTGAAATGCAATTGAGCAAGTTCATTTCCTTGGAAGTCATCCTGAGTTCACCTTCCTACTGCCACTGTCTAAGAATTGAACATCTCCCATCAGAGCTCAGTTTCCCCAGCTCCCTTTGCCTTTGTGAAGGAGGGGCAAGGCTACTTTGACCAACAATGACAGTGGGACATGTGGGGCTGGGAGAACACAGCCCCACAAATAACAGACTTTGCCTTGAGCCCAGATGAGCTCCCAGCCATAGATCGATGGTTACACATCTCCAGGGGATGTCACACTCAACGCTGTAGTGTAGGCATGCAAACGCACAAGTGAGCAGAATTTCTTTTTGGTTGATAGACAGGGAACAGAAAGTGCCCACCCCATCTGGAAGGGAGCAGGGTAGGGGATGCTGGAGCAAGCAGAGTCATCCTGTTGTTTCTCAGCAAGGTCACATGAGTTTCTCCCATCAGCTATTCCAGCCATTTCTCCTGGCTGGAGCTTTCTCTGCCAGGAGGGCAGAGGTTTAACAGAAGCAGAGCAATGCTCTGAGCCTTTAGAGAGAACTTGTTCACAGACGGGAAGGACCTTTGGCTCCAGCACTGCATATTCATGGCTTGGGGAACAAGCTTGGCTTTGACTGGAGCTTAGCAGCCCCAGGTGAACCTGGCAGAAAACCTTGCATTTATTTTTCTGAACACCGTGCAATGCTATGATTCCACAACAGGCATTGTTCTCTCTGTCACAGGGAAGAATAGCATCCCCACGCCTGCTGTGATGCTTTTATGTGACGCTATTAAGTCCACTGGTGGGAGCATCTGTGGAGCCTGCTTTGGTGACACTGCTGTGCCAGGTGACAAAGGCAGGCCATGAGGATGGCCATTAGACAAACCCCAGGGAAAAAAATTCCCACTGGTGCAAAGTGCACAGGGAATGGAAACTGAAAAAGAAGAAAAGAAAAAGAGAAAAGATTTTTTGAAAGTACACGTATTTTGTTTTTTTACAATGTGCCATTGGAAATACAAGTCACTGTTATTTCTCACCCTGTCTATTGTGAGCACATTTCCTCCTGAATGGCTTGCAGTGAAGTTCGAAGGCTATTTAAAGCATATATAAATGCACATATGTCTGTTTACAGATATCTTATAAACACACAAACATCCACATTTTTGTGTATTTGGTCTGTTTATCTTTTTCCTGTGATGAACTTTTGATGTCACATTTACATCATTTCCAGAACTCTCTGTGAAGCTTTGAAAGGAAGGCAATCCCCTAATGGGCACCTATAAATCACTAAGAGGAGATACTTCTGGGGTTTTAATTCCCTTCCTTGACAGATTCCTAGTACTTGGATAAACATTTGTATCTCTTTGCACTGATCACCAAAAAATGATGTCGTTTTCACTGGAAATTGATAGTGATTTTTTTTTTTTTTTTCAGGCAGCAAAACTTTAAACAGAATCCTTATTCAGAGCAAAGGAATGTTTTACCATTTGTTAGGCATCAAGCCTCTGTGATATGATATACCCCTATGCAGTATTTGCTATCTGCTTTTCCAGACTTCATTAGTTCACTCACACAGCCTTTCAACATCTGTTGTCCCAGGGAACCAGGAGGAATAATGAAAAATGCCCACTGGGAGATACAGGGACAGCTGTGACCCAATCCTGCTGGTTGGCTGTGGGAATACTCCTTGATTTGTTCTCATAGACCATCAGCCTGTTCTGTGGAGTCACCTGCTGCTGGTGGTTGTTGCCTTTCTCAACTTCACTTGCTTCAGTTAACAGAAGATGATGCACTTCCACCAAATCTAAACATTTTTGATCATCTTTCCATAACTCCCAAGCCGTAGAAGGGTCTGTAACAAAATTCTCATGAGGAGTGGCTGAGGAAACTGGAATTGTTTAGTTTGAAACAGAGGCGGCCTTATTGCTTTCTGCAGCTCCTTGACAGGAGGTTGTAGTGAAGCTGAGGTTGACCTCTTCTCCCAGGTAACAGGGATAGGTTGAGAGATGATGGCCTCAGGTTGTGCCAAGAGAGTTTCATCTTGGAGAGTAGGAAGAATTTCATCACCAGAAAGAGTGGCTGGGCACTGGTACAGGATGCCCAGGAAGGTGGTGGAGTCACTGCCTCTGGAGATGTTTCAGGAAATGGTAGATGTAGAACTAAGGGATGTGGTCCAGTGGGCAATAGTGGTGGTAGGTGGATGGTTGGTCTAGGTGATCTTAAAGGTCTCTTCCAACTTTAATGATTCTGTGATTCTGTCCTTCTATGGAATTTATGAGTAAACCATGATGAATGTGTAGAGAGGGAGTTTTGTTTTAAATCCTTTCCACGTCTGCTGTGTGGGCATCAAAGATGATAATACTGCAACTACTGCTGGGGTTGGTCCTAGCTGACCCCAGAAACCCCTCAGATAGGGACAGGTGAGGGGAGCGTTGGCCCTTGCTAAGGTCTCCCTAAGCATAATGGGAATCGTGGCTGGAGCAGAAGGGCATTAGGGGCTGCTGCTGTTTGTGCTTGTGTTTGTCAATTTGCATTTCTAGATGCATAGATCCCAGAAAGCCATCACTATAGGATCGGAGCATCTATCACAAGGGACAATAACAAAATTACTTTTTGTCAGCTCTGCTGTCAGGAATAAGATTAGAACAGTTATTTCTATTGCTGGTTTTATTTTGTTTTACACTGTTTGGGAGAGCTATCAACTCCATCTGTGGAAGTGTGATATGATTAAACCAAGGAGTTATGCAGAAATGAAGATGAAGGGCTTTGCCTGTTGTTTGAAGGCAAAGTTCATCTTTATTTAGTCTGGCAGCTCAATCTAGAGGACTGAGCTATCTCCTGCAATCAGGACTAACACCACTGTTGTCTGAGGAGAGACTGGGAATGGCTTGACGTGGGAAAAGGAAGTAGAACAGCTGGGAGGCAGCATGGGGAGAAGAGCTTTGGAAATAGAGTCTGTTATAAGGCATTTGGGACATTTGTTTCCATCTCATGTGCAAACCCAGGGACCTGAGGTGAAAGAATGAGTGCTGGGAGATCTTGTGATCTTGTGCCATTTGCACTGACTGTAGGACAGTGTTACAAAAATGAAAGAGCACTCTTCAAATGACCATAGAGAAGGGAAGAGTAATGGCAGTGAATAATTAATAAATACTAATTGCTCTGTTAAATGGGAACTCATTAGCACCACACGGAGCATTATACACTGCGAGGAAAAAGGAATATGGCGCCAGAGGGGACTTCTCACAGTGTGACCGGTCCTCTCCATTGGAAGCACTGGGGTGTACAGCTCTTATTGAAAATAAATCTTAGAGGAAAAAGAAAAAAGACAATCTTGGCCCTTGGTTCTGGGCCATGTTGAGAGGCTGTTCAAGGCCTTGAAGGAAATGTGCTTCCCTTGGAGTAAACAAGCAAACACAGTTTGCCTTGTTTATTTGCTTCTTTTTTGTTCTCACACTGATACAAAACTCCCCTGCTCATGCTTGGATGGTGCAGGCAGATACCTGGGAGGACATGAGATGCTGCTTATCTTCATCAGGCAGGAGAGCAGTCAGAATGGGGTGCTGTATCAGCACAGGAGAGAGAGAACCAGCTAACTGCGGTGCCAAAGGGGCGTTCAGAACTAGAGTCAAATTAATGACTTCCAGGGTTTTGATATTTTGGTTTTGTACTCAGCGAATGACACCAAAGAGGACTGAAGAGAGAGGTGTTGATGCAATCCTTCTTAAATGAGAGAAGAAGTGTGGACTCATGTCAGGGATATGAAGTAGCACCAGGTCATTTAAAGCTATGTACTATTGTGGGAAGTTACAATTTTGAGTAGAGATTGGCCCAAATGTTCTCTGTGTTGGAGGCTGTTGTATTTACACCAGAGAATTAAGAAAGGATTTAGAGAGGTTATAGTTGGGCTGCAGCCCCAGGCATTCCAGCAAGATCCTCTTGTGATGGAAGTAGTCCTGCACCAACCAAAGCACAGATGGAAGGGTTTCCACCATCACTCACCTTCAGTCTGACCACCCCCTGGTTACCACAGCACCAGGCATGCAGGTGCCCTCCTCAGACCCATATCTGCGCTGAGCTGTAGGGTGGTTTAGATAGATATAGCCATACTGGAAAATCTGCAGCAGAGGATTCAAGGACTGGAAAGAGAAACCAAGAGAGAGAGGTGTTTTCAGATTGCTATGTGGAGTTGAAACTAAGACACAAAGTAAGGGGAGCCCTGGGTTCCCACCTCATTCCCTGGGTTTCTTAGTGTTTCACCTCATAGACAAATCATTCCAAATGCATAGAGGCAAGAATCATAATTTCTACTCCATAATTTCCTCTATTGGCAGCAAATACAGCTTGAATGAAGAACCAGTGTGGGAGCATGAGATGGGCAATTACTTGTTATAAGAAAAAGGTCCTTAGACCTGCAAAGATAAGCAGCTCCAGATGCTGAGCACCTGAAGAAGAGAAGTGGGATAACCAGGGAACAACCTGAAGAATAAGGAGATTGCTTTCATATTTGGTAGATGAGCAGACTTTTTCCCCGACTTATAATGTTTGTGTTTCACTAACGTTTTTTTCAGAGCTTGGGGAATAATAATGAGCTATTATTTGCAGATCAGTAGGATATCAAATTTCCAACCACGTTATAGAAAGGTATTAAAAGAAAAGGACTTAGAAGCATGCAGTTATATGTTCCCCTTGCTTGAGAACAAACAGATCCTCAGCCAGAGCCTGGAGAGAAAAATCACAGCATAATGTCCTGCACCAGTGACCTAGTGAACTGACCAAGGAAAGATGACTGAAATGTGAGATGATATCTGTATTTCCCTGAGTAGAAAGGGCTTTGTTCTGACCCTCTTTTCCTCTTTATTTTGGGTTCAGAAAAGAGCTTGGCAGTTTGGGTGAGATGATTTCTTCTGAATATGGCTCAGGGTCACAAAGACAATCAAAGGACTAGAGCATCTTTCATATAAAGAGAAGCTAGAGAACTGGGACTGCTCATCTTTGGGAAGAGAATGTTCTGGGACATATTTTCAATATGTTCAAATATTTCAACAGTATTTTCCAATATGTGAATGCTTGGTGGAGTGAGAAGTGGTACCCTGACTTTACTCAGCCATGCCTACTTACAGGACAAGAGGCAATGGGCACAAGTGAATACACATCCATTCGATATGAACTCTGTTTTACTGTGAGGATGGTTGAATAATACAAAAGGTTTTCCAGAGTGATTGGGGGACTCCACCTGTGGGTATAATCAAAACCCCACTGGACACGGTCCAGGGCATCCTAGGAGCTGGTTATGCTTTAACAGAGGAGTGGGGGAGGATTGACTTGATGATCTCAAGAGGCCCTTCCCAAACTAAACGATTCGGAAATGAAGATCCACGTCCATGGAAAGTGACTGTGATCCCAAATCCCTCTGGTTTCATCATGGGGAGAGCCTGGCCTACAGCTGCTACAGGAATTCATTCTCTGGTTTTCAGAAGAATCTCCACTAAATCCCATGCAACTCCTGCAAGAATCACTCTTCCCACAGGGCAAGCAGAGCTTATGATCCCAGGACCATGTGGACTCTGCAGTTGTAAAGAAAGCTGTGTCCTCTCCAGATGCAGGAAAGGCCCTACGACATCTGCATCCAGGTCTTTGTGCAAATGACAGCAGGGTCTCTGGATAAATAGTACCCGCTTTACCAGAAATATCCCTGACTGTACTTTGTGAGGTTCCCACAGACCCTTGGCACAGTGTGGGCTGTCCCCAGTATGGCTCAGTTAGCACTAGCTGAGCTACAGCAGGGAAAAGCAAAGCACAGCAACACAGCGGTTTGTGCTGCCTACTGCTTTGTTTCTGAACATCATAATTACAGTCCCAGGGTGATACTGTCAAGCTCAGAGTTAGTAATTTTTCTGCAGCTATTAGAGCTGAATACTTAATCCAGAAAGAAAACATCAGAACCCCCTGTGTGGTAGACATCAAACTCTTCCCTTAAAAGAGTAAATGTCCCAAGGACGTGGCTGCTGGCCCAGGACACCATGCTGTGGTCAATATGTGCCCAGCAACTGAGGTGTGAGAGGAGGACATGCACACATGCCTTGGTACCATAAATAGCCAGTGAGCCCCCACATAATTCATGGAGAGAGAAATCTGCTGTTTGCCACATGCATAGCTCGTGGGGAAGAGGTGAAGGGTGGGAGGGAAGGATGGCATTCAGCGTACAGACATCAGGTGTAGAGGGAATGTGTTGGGAAAAGAAGGAACAAAAAGGAGAACACTCTATGGGAGCTGGTGTATTCAGTGGGAAAGAGGGGAGCACACTGGGAAGGATGGCTTAGTGGGGGAAACTGAGGCAGCAGGATGACCAGAATAGAGAAGAAGATGTGAAGAGGTAGAGGAGAGCTGTCAGAATGTGTTTGCGAGGCACTCAAGGTGGCAGGAAGAGGAAACAAAGCTGGGGCAAATGATGTGACAGCACTTTAACGGAGCAGCCATGGTCTCCTGCTGCCTTTGTTCAGCTCCAGGCTCAGTAGACCTTTCTAGGTCACTCGGATTAATTCACTAACAAATACAGCTGCTGCAGCTTAGGCTTCCACCTTGGTGTTGGGGATACAGAGTGGGATGCCCACACTTCCAAGGGTTTAACAGTAGCAGCAATTCATGACCAGACTGGTATTTCCTTTTGAAGCAGTACCCTGCTGGGCATTCCTCTGCTTTCATCGGCCCAGCTCTCTGTACAGATGAGATTTTATTGGTGTGAAATGGCTTCTGATTGTTTATGTGTTCCGTTTTTCCAGTTTAGACTATATATTACAAACAATTTCTCCAGAAACTGCAACTAATGAAAATTTCCATTCTCTCTACTGTAATTCGAAGAAACCAAGCAGAATGTTTTGCAACTTTTGTCTTTTTCTCCAGATCTTTCATTTTGCTTTTTTTTAACTGGCAACTGGGAAGGGATGCCTCTACTTTATGTGACTGTGACAATGTGTAGAAAGCCCTTTTTGCAGAGTACCAGTACACCTAGATCATAACGGTGTTGAAGAGTCATTGGGAACACTTCTTTTTCGTGAGTGAAAAACTTTTTATTTCTGTAAGTTGCCTTCCCAATTGTTTCTGCCACTTTCTCACTGAGGGAAACATACAGCAGGCAATACAAAAATTGAACTTTTCAGTTTGAACACACAGTTATAGAACACCCTGCTCCAAAATGAAAACGCTGTTTTGGTTTCCAGCTGTTGCCTGGAAACTTAAATGCGGAGCATTTGACAATTTTGTCTCACTTAGAGATTTCCCCTGGGAAAACCTCCCCGTTTTCAATCAGCTCCACTTTTTGAGCTTCCCATGTCACTAAAACCTCTGCTGACAGCTTGTTTCATGGCAGGAGCCAGCTGGAGGGGTTTTCATAATCCTTATTGTGAATTGTCACCGTCACAGAGCAAACCCACCACTCCCTGCTCTGTCCTCACTGACAAAGGAGAGTAATTGATTCCTGTAACATCCCACCCACTGTTTGTTTCAAACCCTCTGTACCAGAGATTGATTTTAATAAAGTGTTCCACTTTTACACACATGAAAAACATCAAATTAAGTTTTTGAATGTGAAATGGTTTTTATCAAATGCAGCCAAACAAAGGCTGTCAGAGCAGCCAGGATATGGTTGGAAGGAATGGAAAAGGTGGAGGACATTGCTATCTCTTCCAAAAGATTCAGGTCTGAACCACATCACTGAATCTCTATATTATTGTACCAGCTACAAAGTCTTCCTCATTTTGACTTAGTAGGGCTTTCCTGGCAATGGGATACGGGTGATAAACAATGACACTTTTTTCCCAGACAGCCCCATCTCTAGGTGTCCACTGCTGATTTCCCTAAAAGTTTTATGAAATCTGGGTTTGATTCCTCATCCATGCAAGTTTCAACAACCAGATTTCCATATAACTCAGAAAAACAAGTAAAATTTGCTGACAACAGTGTGTGAGCTCTCGACTGCCCACTGTGGCATGGGAAAGAGCTCTTATTGAGGTATGGAATTGTATAAAAATCAGAAATGTCAAACCAGAACTAAAAGATGTTGAAGGAGTGACTGAGAAGATGAAAGATGCAGAATGGCTTCAATGCCGGTAACATCCAAGTAGTGTCAAGTGCAGCAGTTGGCTCAAAAACCCAGAGCTACCAAGAGAAAACAGGCAAGAACAGACATCCCTGTCTTCGGTAAAAGAGTTTGGGGCTATAAGATGAAGGTAGTAAGAGACAAGTTCAGGACACACTAAAGATGCTGAAGATGGAAGTACTTTGTGCAATGGAAAGCAAAGTTCAGGAACTTGCAGAAAATATATGGTGGCTACCAAAAACAAAACAAACAAACAAAAAACAATCAAACAAACAAACAACAAAAAAAAACCCAATGCACAGAATCATAGAATGGCTTGAATTGGAGGGGATGCTGAAGATCACAGAATCACGTAATCAATAAGGTTGAAAAGACATCTAAGCTAATCAAGTCCAGCCATCAGCCCACTCCCACCATGGCCACTAACCATGTCCCTCAGTGCCACATCTCCACATTTCTTGAGCACCTCCAGGAATAGTTACTCCACCAGCTCCCTAGGAAGTCTGTGTCAGAGAGAATAAATTGTTCCTAATATCCAACTTGAACCTCCCTTGGTGTAACTGAAAACCAATACCTCATTGCAGGTTTTGAAAGGGATGGAAGTAAACAAGCGTCCACTGCCAAAGGGACACCAAAGCTACCCCTATTGCCTCTAGCTATAGTTCTGACTTAGCAGGCCCTGTCCTGCATTGTCTGGCTCAGGAAGGCACAAAGGGTTAAAGCCATCAGCAACCTGAAGGGTTCTGGGAAACAGTTCCACAGATTTACACAGTGTTGTTAAAGCTGAGCTGGACACAAAATGATCCTCATTGGGAAGGCAAATTTAATGGCTAATGTCACTCCATCAGCTTTTTCCCATGAAAAAACCCTGCACCTTAGGTACTATCAAGTACTAATTTGCAAGGAAACCTTTAATAGAGTGACAGTTAATTATTGACAGATTTGAATGACTTTATCTCTCAATCAAAATCTGGCTCTTTCCCAACCAGCAAGCAATTCAACATCCACAAAAGTTAAATCTTGACATGTGCAAGCTTTTATGCTTGGGCCCAATGCTTTCCCTCCCTAATGCCAAGTTCTGCTAGAATTTCTTTCTGAAGGAGCCAGTGTTCCTCTGGTGGTCACCAGCCCAGGTTGAGGTGCTCACTCTGATTAACCCCACTTGGCAGAGTGGGAATTGTCAAGGGGACATCCATCTGGGGCTGCCTCTGATAAGGAGTGTCCATTGTTAATAAACAGGCTACCTCTACTCTTCAGCAGAGACTTCATTTTCCAAACAGTTTTCCTTTAAACCCCCTGCCATGAGCAGGGTTGCCAACTGTTAGATGAGGCTGCCCAGGTACACATCCAACCTGATTTGCCACCAAGGCAGATCATCTTGATCCCTGAAGAATTAATGTAATATAGAATTATTCTGCAACCACTGCAGCATAGCATTTATTTTCACTAATGTAGGAAGAGTGAATAGAACCACTCACATCATAGCATCTACCCACCAGAAGGCTCTAGTCATGCTGCATTTTAGCTTTCATCATTCCAGTGTTTATTTCCACAGACACTTGTCGGTGGATTATACTGTAAAGTTGATGAAAAAGAGGCTTGAACTGAACTTAGTGTGTTTCAGTCATACTAAAACAGGTGCACCTGACTGAAATACTGATTTTCTTTCCCCAGGGGAACCCAGGATTGAATCAGAATTCATAGTTTTCTTTCACAAATACCCTGCGTCCACATGCAATTAACTGAGTTCTTGTGCTAAACTTCACTCCTATACACGACATTCAGATTTCACCTGAGGATTCTGATATGCTACAGGAAGCAGCAGGAAACACTTGTGGATTTCCTTATCGTAGTGCCAGAGGCAGTGAACACTGCAGGTTAAAGTACATAATCCTACACAGATCTTATCACATAAAATTTGGATCAGCCACTCAGATTGGAGCAGCTGTGAGATCAAAGTGGTTGTTACAGGAGAAATTCAGGGCATCAGATGCATCATGTATTTAATACACAAAATTGAGTTGGTGGGCAAATGTGGAACACAAAACTCTGAAGACCTCCATTTCTCTCCAGATATACCATCTATGAAGAAGTTGATGATCACATACCGGATAGATAATTATGGTGGATATCAATAATTATCAGCTATTGCTGTTTTGAACTAGCTAAAAAAGTCTTCAGTTTTCCAGCAATTTGAATTAATCTCATGTTCTTAAGAAAAACATTCTGCAAACTTATCTTGAAAAGGCAGCATTAAGGGCTGGTTTCCAAGATTGTGGTTCCTTCGTGATCAGTCGACGTTCATTAACTCAGCCATCAGCGGTCATGAGCAAGACAAGGAGAGGAGAAATCTGCTGTGAAATAGAAGACGGGTCCATCTAATCTTGCATCCAGTGTCTAGAAAGATTGCCACTTTAAGTATGGAACAATTCTTTCTCTATGTACTCTTCTTTGCTTTCAGTCTATAGCCTAGGGAGATTTTGAATGAGAGAATATATATTGCTGTTTAACAGAGCTTCTTTTTTTTTTTTTAATTGCTTCATTAATTCCAACACGATTTTGATGTCCACAACACCTGACAGTAAAACATTCTGGAGTTTAAGCTGAATGAAAACATAATCTCCTTATTCTTAGTTTAATCTGGTTGATGCATATTACCAGTGATTCCTTCTTGGTTTTAGGTTGTGAGGAACAGAATGATTGTGCCCTATTCATCACTCGTGCCACCTCCAGTCTAGAGGAATGTTACTGTACCTCCCAGGGCATTGCTTTTCCTGGTGAAAGAGATCCTTTCAATTTCATCTTTTCCCTTATGGAGATCACAGTGTACTTTTAAATATCCCTCTTGCTCTTTCGCTTATGTTCCTATCTCAATGCCTGGTTCTGCTTGATCTTGTTAAAAGTTTTTGGGTAATCCATGTATACCACATCAACCAAGTCACCCTGCTCCACATGCTCCTTTAAAGAGTACTAGTGGGTCTGTGAAACATCACATCCTCTGATATGTACTATACAGATGCTTTTACTTTTTATCCAGAAGCCTGTCACTTCCAAACCCCAGTGGGGATTGGTTACTATGCCATTCATTAATTTGAGATAGTTCCTCCAATTCAGAACCCATAAAGAAAAGTTCCACTTATTTAATTTCCCTAAGCTCCCTTGCAGCAAACATCAATATGAAAAATTCATTTAGCTTTTCTGTTCTCACCGTATCTTCCTTGGGCTGATCTTTTCATGCCTCACACATCCACTGGCCTTGTAGCCTCCCCGGCAGTCCTCCTGCTGATGACGTGTTTCAAAAGGATTTATTAGTACTTTTTATACTGTTAGCAAGTTGTTCTTAGAAATATTTCTTGGCCTGCCTTATTATGATATTACATTTATCTTGCCAGAGCTTATGTGCTTTTCTATTTTCCCCATTTAAAAATAGCCCATGATTTAGGACTTGCAGCAAGCTAATGCTTTGTGACGTAAGCTATATTGAGGGGAAGGAGCACACTCGATCTTGACAAGGAATGTTGTCATGGTATCCCTCAAAACCCACATTAAAGGTAATCCATGCCAAATGTGCTATCAGTCCCAGAAATACCAGCTTTCATGTCAGTGTTTTGATGTGAGTGTGTAGTGCCTTTGTCAAAGAACCATTTACAAAACTCAAGGCTAGAATTTACCCAGTCATGGTGCAGAACTTGACACACAAACCAATGGCCTTTGATGCCTTCAGTTTAATCACACCCTAGAAATGTCCACAACTCCTGTGAATCCAAGGGAGCCAAAGCCAATGTGCTCAGACATATCCACACCACAGACATCTACAGCATGGGGAACATGCCTCACCCCCCAAGATGTTCATATTCCCCCCATGTTCCATGCACAGGAGCACTGAGCACCTTGGGGAATGAACTTCAGGGTGAATCATTCACAGAACTCCATGAGGAGGGCAGGAGGAGGACTTTATCTCAAACAGGAATGCTAACGGCAGCTGTGTGTGAAGATTATACATGTTCCTAGACTCTATCTTTTTTTTTTTTCCTTTTTTTTCTGTGCAGGAAATTTTAGGATGAAGAGTTCTTGCATAAAAGCCAGATCCCCCAGGGCGATATTGGTTAAATGTTCTGACAGCTTGAATGCTGCCTGATGGAAGACAAGGCTTCCCAGAGCTCTGCTATCATACTATAACTGGGTTACCTATATTTGAACTTCTTCAGTACACTTTATCTCCACCCTAAATTTTTCATGAGTTCAGGGTGATTGCAAGGTTACAAGGAAGCAGAAAGACAGTGTGGCATGGTGGTCTCCACCTGAGATGCTGTGCTGTTCTCACAGTGCCACATGTAACATAGGAATAGAGCAAATGAGGAGAAATGTAATAAACAGCACTGACACACCTGGGAGCTGCAGTGCCCACTCCATCCCACTTCTCTTCACACCGGAGCATTTTTAAAGGTCCAGAAATCCTGTCTTCAGAAAGGTGTGTTGTGCTCCCATGCCCTGTCACCTCTGCCTGGTCTTCAGGAGGAATGTCCACTTCCAGCACCTGTGCTGGAGACACTGCAATCAGCCAGGTCTGTGGCCTTTCATATCATGCCAAGCTTTTCACAGGTAAGGGGGAGTGTTCTTCACTTCAGGAAGATCAGATGTAGAACTCTCGCATATTCGCTCTATGCCAGGGTCAACTTGTCTTCTTCACTCCCCACATTCTTCATGTTTCACAACAGCAATGTCAGCCATCTAGCTAGCCATCCCAGGGGCTCAGGAAAGCCTTCCCATCACTAACAGGACATACAACTTGTAACCCCACTCTCCAAGGGCTGCAGAGTCTTGCTGCCTTACTGCACAGGCAGAAGTATTTAGAAACAGCCCTATTTTCCATGGCACTATAGTTTAGCTGGGAGATATATTCTCTGTAAATGAAAAATCCATATGAGAAAAATGTTTGCTTACCTAGGATCTGGGATTTTGTCCAAGGTATACCATAACACTCCTGAGGAAACAGCTTCATCTGATTTTTCTAGCAGAAGATAAGAATATAGGAAAGATAGTTCATAGAATCATAGAACCATTGAACCACTTGAATTGGATGGGACCCTTAAAGGCCATCTAGTCCAACTCCTCGCCATGAACAGAGACATCTACAGACAGGAGGAAGAAGGTTCGAAGGAAGAAGAGGACCAAGATGTCTCCGCCAGCACTGATGCAAATTTGTCAGAGGAACCGGTGACCACCTGACAAGAGTGACAAGAACAGCTCCAGGATCGCTCCGAGAAGCCCTAATGGCAAGACAAGATCATTTAGGAACCAGATGAGGCACAAATCTACCTACAGCATAGCTCAGCCTGAGCTGCAGTGGCTCTTCTGGGTCAATGGAGATGTCTTAGCTGAGGGCAGCAAGCACAAATCTTCCCTTCGCACCTCTGGTGACAAATAGCAGTCTGGTTTCTGATAAATAACCCCAGAAAAGGGCTGGTGGGCAGCATTTAATGGGGCCATCCTCTTCCCTGAACTGTAAGCAGCTGATGCCCAAAGCTGCTTCAGTACAAGCCATGAGGGAGAGGAAAACTCCCAGGGGCTGACTGCATCTTCTGGGAGCTTTGAATCATCCTGACAAACCAGAAGCACCCCGGGCCCATCCGTTGATGCCAGCAGAGCCTTCTTAAAACCAACCAATCCCCCTGTGTATGCTTCTCAAAGCTGCTCCCTAGCCTCCTTCACACTTCCAAATCTCGTTTTCCATGGCTGCTCAGAACAGAGAGGAAGGAAATTTCAAGGACTTTAAACAACCATTTGCAATTAATTCGGTGAAGCCTCTCCAGGCAATTAGTGCTGGAGGCTCGCGGCGCCCTGTGCTCCCAGCATCAGACCTGGGCTCTGTCTGCTACATTTGCTCAGCGCAGGGAGGGAGTTGCTGTACACAATTAAGTAGCCCAGACGCTTAATTTAAAGTGAAGTGAAAATAAATGGGTGACTGTAATTAGTTATTACAGTTTATTAGCGGCTCATATCCTTTGGCAGATACTGTCTTTATTCAGTATTTAATGGGATTAATAACTTCTTAAGTAGGCATGTGACAGCAAAGAACAGTTAAAGTTTACGACTGGGAGACGAAGCTCTCTTGACTCTCATTTAAAAAAAAAAAAAGAGGCATATTTTCTCACGTTTCTCCTATAATTCTTGCTGAGTTATTGGCACAGTAAATCAATATGCTACTGTGACAAGCAAACAGATAGCGGCTGCTCTTTCAGCTCCCCCTAAATGGCTGTGATTCTCAAGTCACACTGCATCAGCCATAAATCCTACCTGGGGCATGCTGAGTCCCCTGAAATCTCCCAGCCAAGATGTCCCAGTCTGACATATCCTGGAGATGCCCCCGGCCTCATCTCAGCCACCCACAGGACCCAATCAGAGCTCCCACACCACTGTGGCACAGTGTGCAGCTCATCTGGCAGCTGGCATTGCTCACAGTGCACACAGTGGGCTCCTTCTGGCTTATTTTCCCTCCTGTCACCTAACTTCTTTTGGTTTATTATCAGTCAGTCCTTCCTTCTATCTGCAACACCACAATTTACTGTTGTGTGTCAAAATAACTTAGTTTTTAATTGCTGTGAGGTGTTGTGCTTGTTTGTGCTTGTGTGTGTGTTTGTTTTTGTGGAGTTTCTTGATGTGTTTGAGCAGACAGTGCCTGTTTTTAATTGCTCTTAGGATACAGATTTTATCCTTCTTTGAAACTCGACACCAAATTGGTGGGATAATAAACCAATCAACAGAGAGATTCCTTGGAAAGAGTTCCTTAGATATGACCGTATTTGAGTGGGACAAGATGAGGAGCATGGTGTGAGCATACTCTTCCATGTGCATCAATCATTACATCCATTTGTTGTATTTGTTCTCAGCAGCAGTGGTGGACAGGTTGGTTTGTAGCATCTGATTACCAGAGGACTGACAAGATTTTTGTGTGTTGATTGATTCTTAAGATATCAAAATTAGCTCCACCAGATGTTGACCTTCCCAAGTCAGAAATCTGGGCAGGATTACTCAAGCACAAGATAAATGAATCAAGGGAAAGCAAAGTGCCTTGTGGCGTCTGTGTCGAAACGCTCAGTGTTGAGCTGTGCAAACAATGAAGCAAACAGAACTGCCTCATCTGCGTTTTTTTCTTGACAAACCCACAAACAACAAATTCTCCAGGCAAGACAATCGGAAGGAAGGGTAAGAAAATCAAAGCAGGGTGTGTTGCTGTCTTCAAACTAAGTTCTAAGAAGCTGAAGAGTGAGAGCCAGGAGGTTTTTAAAGAATCATTTGCCCACACTGGTCCTGATTTCTCAATGAGTAAAGAAATGATTTGGCAAACGACCACTGCCTCTAACCCTGTGAACTACTTCAGCCACTATTATTACTGCAGACTTCATCCTTGAAAGGGACCTAAGCAAGTTTAGACAGCTCATTAACTGCTCATTATTTGTATATGCATTCCAGCAAGATTAGCATTGCAAACGACTAGCAAGGGGCTAAACTCATCCTGAATACAATTTGCTACAAATGGTTGGTCTCTCCTGGAAGTCCAGGGGTTCAGTGTGGATTCATATCAGCATCAATCCCACAAATGCAATAATGAGTTGGGATATTATAATCTGAAGCCAGCAGACATCTGGGTGTTCAGTCCACCTCTTTATGGCCATCTGATACATCAGTGTGCACAGCAACATTTTGCTCTAGATCAGGGCGTCTGTGTCAAGACATCCACCTGTAGGTGCCTTCTGATACCTAGGCTTCATGTGTGGGGCTAGCTTGTCCATGGGATGACTTGATCTGTTCCGAAAGTATGTCTGGGAGCCTGAATCAGGCATCAGCAAAAATGCATGTAATGTTTGGTGCTTTACCTCATCAGGATTGCATATCTGACTCACTTTAATTAAATGCCTGTATCAAATTTAACAGAGCTCTACACTTCCAGTACACATGGTGTACTACCCTGTTTACGATGCTCTATTGCACTGACTCAATGTGATCTGTCAAGGTCGGTTTACAGGGATATTACTTACCAGACGAGGATGAATCCCTAAATATTTATGATCATTGGAGTAGAAAGCTATTATTTAGGATGCTGTTTCTGTAATGAGTCTCCTGATCTGAGCTGAATGTGACATGTTCAACAGGGTCATGTGCAATCACACTGCTCAAGTGGTGCAGCTGTGCTCAGCAGCTGTACCTGTATGGGGATGATGCTCTGCTGCACACCCAGGGCACCTGAGCCTCTAGGCCAGGCTGAAGTGATCTAGTTGAGGACTCCCATTCATTCATGGGAAGAAAACCCATCACCTTTCTAAGGCTATTCATGACTATTTCTGAATTAATGTACGTAGATCAACTGCAGGGGTGTTTACCTAGAAATGCTCTGTGACATAGGACGAAGTATATACTTAAGTAGCAACAGTGATAGCTTAGATGGAAATGACAGCAGTGGCTCATTCCAGCAGTAAACTTGTGAGCTGTCCATTGGAGAAACACTATTAAAGTAGTAGTATTTCATGGAAAACACTGAAATACAAATAATCCTGTCCTGCCCCTCTTGCAGACAATCTGCCTCCCTTCCATGCACTTTCTGAAAACACATGATGTTGTTTACACAGACTTCTGCAAAGCTATTTGCTTGACTCTCCTGTTTCCCATCTGTTTGAATTTCACTACCAAGACCCTGTCTCATCTGCTTCCCTGGGCCAGACTGCAACGCGGAACATAATGTTTAGCTGTGAGCTGTGCATGCACACTTTGTTCGTTTATAAAATGCTGCATGTCCCAAAAACGTGGGCTCCAGGGAGTGTTTTATATAGTATTTATGTTTCTCAGACACGTGAGAGTGCACTCACAATCTGACAGAAGAGAAATGATACTTCTGCCATTGAGAGGTGGGATTTGCTGCAACATCAGCAGAAAGTAAATTAGCTCCCAAATGAGTTCAGAGTTTTTAGTTGTCATTTCCATCCACCTCTGGAAATGTTCCTACAAGCCTCTGACCAGCAGGTCCATCAGTTACTGGTGGTGGGAAAGGACTGTAAAGGTGATCAAGCATTTGCTCTCATTAAAGGAAAAGAGATGCAGCAGCTGGAGCACTTGAGGCTGTTATTACCAATAATTACCAATAAGGTCAATGAACAAACAAAAGACTTGCACAGAGCTAAGGTAAATACCTCCATTAGTCAAATGGATTAGCAGTTTTCCAACAGCTACTGGCAAAGTTCTGCAAGGACTTCATAACAGTTCAAGAATATGAAGTAGGGAAACCTTGCATTTCTTTATCTCCAGTCTCCTTGCAAGGACACAAAATACAGAGAGGTTAAATGATAAGGTCATGCTAGTCACTGAAAAGGAAGTGCGAGGGAGAAAGGGAGGAATGAAGGGAGGGAAGGGGGGAAGGAAGGAGGGAAGGGGGGAAGGGGAGGATGGGGGAAGGGGGGAAGGGGGGAAGGGGGGAAGGGGGGAAGGAAGGAGGGAAGGAGGGAAGGAGGGAAGGAGGGAAGGAGGGAAGGAGGGAAGGAGGGAAGGAGGGAAGGAAGGAGGGAAGGAGGGAAGGAAGGAAGGAAGGAAGGAAGGAAGGAAGGAAGGAAGGAAGGAAGGAAGGAAGGAAGGAAGGAAGGAAGGAAGGAAGGAAGGAAGGAAGGAAGGAAGGAAGGAAGGAAGGAAGGAAGGAAGGAAGGAAGGAAGGAAGGAAGGAAGGAAGGAAGGAAGGAAGGAAGGAAGGAAGGAAGGAAGGAAGGAAGGAAGGAAGGAAGGAAGGAAGGAAGGAAGGAAGGAAGGAAGGAAGGAAGGAAGGAAGGGAGGGAGGGAGGGAGGGAGGGAGGGAGGGAGGGAGGGAGGAGGGAAGGAGGGAAGGAGGGAAGGAGGGAAGAGAGGGAGGAAGAGAGGGAGGAAGAGAGGGAGGAAGGAAGGAAGAAGGACGGGCCTTGAGCAGCTCTGAGGAGCTGTAATGATAAGAGGGCACAGCATAAAAAGGCTGCATACATGCAGAAGAACCATTTTGATCAGCAGGTGATTTCAAGCAGAGCATCTGCTTCACTCAGAATTTGGGACTGATTCTGTGTCTAACATTCATCAACACAGAAGTACAGTCCTCTTTGAAGAATCACGGGGTGAGCAAGGCATCTTCAGGTGGCTTTCTGGAAAGACAGACACAGAATAGGCAGGATGTCCTGAGCATCTTGAACAGCATTGGACACCAATGTTTCTGTAGTTGGATTCTGCAGTCTGTTCAGCTGCAGAGGAATGGGGTCTGTCACTGATATACTTCCAAAAAGACTGAGGTCCATCTGGAGTCCTGAAAGTACATCTTGTTTTGCTGAGCTCTGGCTTTCTGAGCCTCGCTGCTGTTACAAGCTGCAGAGTCAGTCAAACACTGCCCTTGACACAGCGACAGCCCCGAGGCTGCCCAGATGCACCACTTTCATTCCTTGAAAGCTTGATTCACTCTGCTGTTCCACTCATGACCTCTGTCACTTGCTAAGAGGGAATACAGCAATAAACATCTTCTGTCATTCACCTGAGTGAAGATTTTGTGTGACTTCAGCATGTTACAGTGACACCATGTGAGACAACAATATCGGGGGCAATATCCCCATCAGCCATGAAGCAGGACAGTGCTTTGCTTTGTCTGCACAGGAGGTCAGACAAGTGGATCATGCAGGTTGCTTCCAGTCCTATTCTCTTCACATACACAGTGCAGTTGCTGTCTTTCTATCCCCAAAAGACATGTCCTGTTCAACAAAGGTCAGGAAGCCATTAATACTCTAAACCATGGGTGTCCAACCTGTTAGCTTGCCTGTGTCACACTGAGTGAAAAGGAACCCTAGTCTTGGGTTGCATATAAAATATATGATATAGTTTATGTATGTAACTTCCTAAACTTATTTTCTTTTTAGAGTACTTTTTATTAAAATGTCTCAAAAAGAGCAATAAAAACATGAAACTAGTGGGATATTTGATCATATTTTTCCAAAGCCAATGCATCAGTCTGGTTTGATGGAAGTGGCTGCAATTCTTAGTGAGTTCTCAAGGTGCTCGTCAGAGATTTTTGATGAAATTTTACTCTTCTTGTGCTTCAACCTTGAAAATAATTGTTCACAAATGTGTATGTTGCCAAAAAGAAATGACATGAATAACGTGTGACTGGGAAGCAAAAGGCATTTCTCTCCAGTAAGGGAGGGCTTATGATAGCTTGGTAAAGAGACATGGGCAGCTTTTTGAGTTGTATGTCCAACTGAAATTCAATACATTGCATTTGAAAATTCACAGGTTATATATTTATACTGACTGAAAGTGAAGTTGCAAATTTATCAATGATGACTTTTTTTGTAGCCTATTCCCAAATTCCTTTATTGAATCAGAAAGCAGAGCAGCAAGTTTTTCACTGTTCACAGGACTCTGTTTCACCAGTGCATCAAAGTGCATTAGATGATTTGCCATAACTTGAATTAGCACTGCACTGCACCCTCCCCATGTCCTGCTTTCATCCCAGTCAGCATTCAGTCAGTGTTGAGCAATGGGTGCACACCCAGGGCCCTCCTGATCCTTCTCACTCCTCATCCACCCGTGACTGATAGCTGAGCACTGACAGTGCTGACTTCCTGAGCAGCCCAGCTTGGTAATTGGTCTCTCTTGTCTTTTAAATACTCTAGGAACTGCTCCAGCAAACACATTGACTGCTGTCAGTATTAGATCACACTTCTGTAGAAGGTATTTCAATGGCCTTGAGGTTTTCAAGGTCGATCAGGAGAGCCAGATGTTGGCCTGTAGGGGCTGGAACATGGTGAGGGCAGACAGCGTTAGGGCAATTCCGTCACTTCTAAGTGCCTGTTTCATGCTTGCACAACTGACTTTCTGGAAGCTTTAAAAAGTGAATGTGAACTTAACAGGACAAGAAAAGGGGGGCCCCTAAGCACAAGTAGATCTCCCTGAAGATGTCCTGTATTGACTCAGGAATAGGATTTATTTTGGAAGTAGAAAAAATCAACATAAACTTTGTTGAAATTTTCAATGAAAGTGGTGACCTCCTTCACTTGAGCTTGTCACTGTTAGAAAGCCCATAGATTTGGCTGATGGCAAATGCTTGAACACACTGTCATCTCACATACCTAACTGCAGCTCTCAAAGGCTGGTTGCTCGGTGGAGGTTACTTTAATTGCTAAAGCCCCTGAGAATTTGTTTGCTTCTTCTTGCCCCTCATTGGAGAGCAGTACAGAGCCAAGACATCAGCAAATTTGGACTTCATCACTATTGCTATAGATGTTATGGATGGATAGAAGAAGCAGAGATCAAGTGGAAGAAAACATTTTTCTGAGCTTCAAATCCAAACAAAGACAAATGTCATATGCAGTTGAAAAGAAATCATAAGAGGAAGCACCAGTGGTGAATGAATTACCGTGTCCTTAGCTATATGCAGCTTTTCAATGACTCTCCCTTAAATTTAGACGATCATGTCTAAATAAAGGAAACTAATTAAACACTCACTGGCTAGTTTGCAAACAGCAAACAATTAACTCCAAACAGCTCAGCATCGATTAGCTCAGCGGCAATGAAGAGAGTGTCCTGAGCAATGCCAAATATCATGTGGTCTGAAGGCTTTACTTTGCTGAGCACAATACAGACTGGAATTATCGAAGTTCTAGTGCAACCGGGAGCCCTTTGGAGCAGATATTACCATCACACTGATGCCCTGATTGTGCTGATTTAGTGAAATGTCAGTCCTTACAGTCACCTGGAGTGCTGACAAATCTTCCTTCTGTGCAGAGAGTGGGAATCAAAGCTCAAGTTGCTTCTTGAAGGTGGTATCACCCACAGAGGAGAAGCTTCAGATGATGCTGCCATGGGAAAGAACAGTGACTGACTCAAATGAAGAGAAGTGAAATAACAGCTTTTTCCCTCTTGACCTCTTCCAGCCTTGACATGAAATCATGAAGGCATCATAAATGCAGAGATGACCTGCTCTGCACTCCAGGAGCCACCATTTCTCCAGATCAGGTGGGCAGCTCTGTCTAATCTGGCTCCTGGGCAGAAATGTATCTGTGGCATATTTTCCTATTGATCTCTCGCTGCCTAGGATATATTTTTGTTACATTTTACTAAAACTCAGGAGAGCAATTTTCAGGGAAGATTCAGCACAAGGCTAGTTCATAGTTATGAGGGAATATGGTAATAAAATTATCTTCCCCTGCAGAAAGCTATCAGCTGTATTTCAGAGCAGCCAAGCTGTAAAGCCAGCAATTTCCATGCTTACACCATTGCCTGCAGCATAGTTTTTACCTAAAGGCAGTGATGTGAGCAGGGAAAGTGGAAACAAGTATAACCAAGGGCTAAAAGAGCACAATTACCTGGGAGGCCACTTACAACAGTAAAGCTGGTATGAAGGAACATGCTCGTTGCAGGACAGGAAAGCAAGATTTACATGGATTTTAAATAGACCCAGTGGTAGCACCTCAGCAGGTATTCATGGTGTGAATGACACATGAGGAGCAAGTGTGGATGCACAGGAAAGTAGTGTTTGAAGTCACATTTTTCGAAGCAGTGTGTGGCCAAGCTTTCACTGCATGGCAGGTTTCACAGGTCAGTGCCCAACATGGTGAAATAATTGCAAATAGCTCAGAGATGACTCTGCACAGCAGATGTCCAGCCTTGACTGTCATGGAAGGAGTAAAAAGTACCATGAGCATTATCACTCTCTCCTCTAGGAGCTGCAGCTGGGAAGGGATGAGTAAAGGACGGGCCCTGTAATATTTCCCCAGCAGACCATGGGCACTCAGACCTTCAAAAGCAGCTGTCAGAGTTAACCCATCCACTCTCTAGCTCCTGGGCACCTTGGGAGAAGAGGGTGAGGTAATTCACGATGGGGCTGCCCTGCTCTGTCAGCACCTCCAGTGGAGCTTGAAGGTTTGTCCCCATTCTCTGCTATAAAAGAGATTACACAGAAGTGAGTGGGGTTTGAGGGCACTCAATGTTGGCAGAGCGCAAAAGCCAACAAAAATTGCCAAAGGTTCTTGCTATGTCTTCCTCCTTAGAATCAAGAAGGGAGGAAGCTGGATGCAGTAGCAGATGCTGAGGAATAAGATTACCTCCTTTCTTAATGTCTTAACACAGACCATGAGATGAACTTACCCTCATCTGGAAGTGTATTTGGCTTTTAACACACGTGGCTGTGGGACTTGATACAACCCCAGAGACTTGCAGGATCCCACTGACTAAGCAGGAGATGAGCAATGGCCTGGGATGTGCCCTGCATTGCTCTTCAGCTTTTTTCACTCCACACTGGGACCGATGCTGCGCCAGATCCAGCACTGTTACACTTCATACTGGAAAACAGACTCACAAGGTTATGAAGGTCCCCACAGAACCTCAAATGCAAAGATCATGGGCATAAGTGGGAATGGTGAAGACAAACCTTATGTGTAAGCTCACTTGGGCTGAAAGAGCAGATCTGCTTTCTAAGTCTGGTTGTGTGTGGTAAACTCATATCACACATATTTCTTCAGCTCTCTTCATGATCAGAGAGTTGAAAGTGCCACAGCATCAGGTACCCATTGCTCTTGTGTTGTGCACAAGATCAGCTGCATTCTTACAGAAGGAAATTAGATGGCTTTGATATGATTTGTTGTAGACAACCAGGGCAGACTATTACTCACTTCTATGTAATTTCAAGGAGCTACTCTTCTTAATTACTTTTCCAGGAATCAAAGCTGAGATACAAGATTCAGCACTATGTCATGGGATGGCATTCCTTGCGTGCCACAGTCCTGCTGATCATCTTATTATTTAGCTAGAAAACAACAAGGACAAAGGTTCAGAAGTAAACAAACCAGACTACCTTTATAATCTCCATGGATCTCCATTCATTATTTTAGTTTAAAAAAACACAACATAAACAACAAAGATCACTTTTTTTTTTTTCTTTTTTAATAACAGGAATTTCTGGAGGCATGGAGCAGAATTTATTAGCCTAGTCCTCACGATCAGATTATTACTAGAAGAAGGTAAGTATGATCTTCTGGGTTTTTTGTGGCCCGTGATTGTTTTAAAGCACTATAATGACTGGCAGAGTTCAGGGTGTGTAAATACACCAATATCTCAGCAGCTCTGAGCCAGGCAGGGCCTGGAAATGCTGGTGATACCATGGGCTGGGCACTGGGAACTGCTGCCAGCATCCCCACAGCACGGCCCAAACAAAGCCCCGATTTCTGCACGGAGGGTCTGTGAGGTCACAGCCATCTCAAATCGTTCTCCTGTGATCTGTTTTAGAGACACACTTCTTGTCCTGTCCTAGTTCACATGCAGTACCAATCAGTGGCAGAGTCTACATCTGAATTGCTATCTACACCGAGTGCTCATGGCACAGCAGGCTGTTGGCTCACCCTCTCCTGTGCCCCCTATTTCACAGTCCAGCTTTAGCAGGATTGGGGCAGATTCCCCACGTGTGTCATCTCACCTGGCTGTCAGCTGGCACTGACTGCAGGGTGCTGCTCCCCAGATGTGTTAGCTGTTGGGTTGCAGCAGTTATATCATGTCCCAAACTTTACCCTACCAGAGAAATATCTCTGCAGAGAAAGAAGCGCTGTCCTCCAGCTCTGGCAGTCAGGGCTGACATTCAGCTGCTCCTCAGGTGGGAGAATTAATGCAAAATAGTGGTGGAAAACTCCTAGAAGATGTTTAAGTCTACTCAGAACCCAAATGCACAAATGCTATACTATTCAGAAACCTCAGAGCCAATTCTTTGGTCAGGCATTATCAAGAGCCAGCAGATCAGATGCTGAAGAAAACAGCAGACCTTCTCAGTGCCTACCCAGCACAGAGCTAACAGGGTGAGGGGCAGGTTCAGCAGCCCAGTTGCACTGCAGGGACTGCATTCAAAGGCACCCACTGCCCCCTGTTCCCAAGGCACTTTCCAAGTGGCATTTCATGCTCTCAGCCCCATTCAACAACTGTGCATTCTTGTTTTCCCTGTCAGCCTGTGCTGGGACTGTTCAGTGCTAAGAGCTTTAGAAAATCAGGTCCTCCTGGGGACCTACAGCAACAGGTAGGATGGACACATCCCATCCATCATAAATCTGACAAATATTTGAAGAAGGTGGAATTACTCTTGCTTCTCTGGGTCTGCTGGTTTATCTTCACTCTTCAACCTGATTATGCACCTTGCATCCCTCACCTTCCCGGTACTGCTGGTTTTGCCTTGCTTGGACTTATTTCCAGACAATAAATGATAAATGCTCTCATCCTAATTCTTCTTTTTTTTTTTTTTTTTCCCTGGGAAACAGCTGCAGAATGCACCCTTGACAGCTTTCCTTTTAACCTCATTTCCAGAGCTCTGCTCTTGTTTAACAATAAACCACACACATCATTTACTGTTATTCTGTAAGTAACACTCTGTGATTCAACTCAGATTTATTCAATTTCACGCTGGAGCAACCTACTTATTCCCGAGTCTATTTTCTTATAAGCCTAAATCACAATTTATCAAGATTAAGCATTGTTTTAATTTAAAAATAAAACAAGAGAACCCATTCCAAAAGGAGCATGATCCACTACAGCCAAGCAGGTGCTCTCTTCTCGAAGTTACAGCTCCCATTTCTTGCTGCAGCCCATTCACAAGGTGCTGGGTGAGCAGGGGGATGTTTTACAGCAAATGGGGCTCCTCTGAAGAAGCAGCCTGAGGTGGCAGCAGAATCACAGATGAGAGGTTGTGTTTGTTATTTGGTTGGATGGTGGTGGCATTTGGCTTGGACTAAACACGATAAGATATATCATCCATTCCTGAATGCCAGAGGTGAGGAAGACAGGGAAAAGGTCTCTCAGCTTGCTGGGTCCCATTGCACTCACAGGGAAGCAAGGAGGCATGGACAGCAGCAACCACACAGACTCATAGCTGTTTCAGAGCAATGCCAGGTGCAGAGAATGTGCTGTCTTCTGGAGACCCAGAAGGGCTGCACGCTTGAAAGGAATACTACAAAAACTGTTCTATGATCTGGAGTATGCTGGCAGAGAAACAGTGAAAAAAGCATCATTGTGATGAAGATTGCTTCTGGGAAAGGTGCTGTAGAGCAGCTTTCCCTCATACCCAGTTGGAAGATGAGATTGTAAATAGGCATGAAATGAGCCACAGGATGCACAGAACTGCAGACCTTGCCCTTTATTAAACACTCTCCTGCCACGTTGTGCCACCTGCATGTTGGCTACTGAAGAGGAAAAGAGGATCTGCCAAGAAACAAAAAAAAAATCAGAAACAAGCCCTTTCCAGTGGCCATTAACACACTGTGAGGGACATTCACGGAGTGCCAGCTAATTGTAGAAACTTAGCATTAACTACAGCAGTGGATATCTGCAGTGACAGATGCTGCCAAACACAGCTCCTGGTAAATTAGGAGGAGAATGGGGAAGCAGCTGGTGCAGCCACTGTTATAGACAGCAGCAGCTCCTAGAAAGACTGTTTCACAAAGTGCCAGCAATGCCAGCCAGCTGCCAGCAGGGAAGAGCTGGGATGGGGTTGGTGCACCACTAAATGGAGCAGAAGCAAGTCTGCTCCTGAAAAGAATGGATGTTGAGGTTCACCAGCGAGACCCGTAGGGTTTTTTGTAGCTGGTCGGAGCTCATTGGAGGCTTTGCTCCCCAGGAGGAGTTGTTGCTGCAGACAAATAACCCTGTAGCTTGTGCAATTAAAAATGGAAAGACAACTGGCAAGTCAGCCTAGTGCCAGAACAGACACAATGACTGCAGCAGGTTGCTGGAAGTGGTAATCTTCAATGCACTTTGCAAACTACAGATGAATATTTTCATCCTTTTTAGAGTTGACATTTTCCACCAGAAGAAGTGTGGTATGAACTGGAAATAAACTCATTGGCTTGGTAGGGAATGCACATTGCAGACTCCTTTCTAAAGGTCACTTATGGACTCAGTCAGACACCCTTAAAAATTATGATGGTGGTTTGGTGAGGACTAGAGAAGGAGTGGTATTAAAGTGATGGTTTAAGGTAGGCATGAAAAACTCAGCATTAGGAAAGTCTCACTGATGTGACTGAGGTGTCCCTTGAGTACAGCTCTGCACACTGACTGCTGCATGCACTATGGAATACACTTCTATGGATCCAGTTCTTGTTTCCTGAATGCACTCTTTTCCTGTAAATAAAAAGGTTCAGCTTCAAAAGTAGAAGTTCCAGGAAGACATAGGTAGAGACTAAAAGTAAGAAAAAAGAACATGAAAAGCCCTGTCAATGCTGCTGGAGCTATTTCTTGTAACAAAGAATGCCATTTGCACATACAATCACATGAAGACACAATTTGTAAGCCAAGGCATCAAGACAAGAGACTTTCTCAAAGGAATATTTTTTGCTTCTTCCAAAAGATGAACCCAGGTGCAAAGCCTTCATGAGCTGCGGAGGGCCACGCTCTGATGGAGAGCACCATCCCTGAGGCTGTATTTTTTCTACACAGAACAAAGTTGTTACTTTTCGTTCTATATTTGTTCAGAACTCTATCATTTATATCTTCCTCATCCATTTACTCTGCCAGCGGGAAGTTGTTCCTTATTTTTCCCCCCTTTCCCTTTTCCAAATCCTCACTGTTGTGTAGTGGCAGAGTGACAAAAGAGCTTTGAAACTGCCCAAGTGTGCCAGCCGCCCTGAGCTGGCTATGTTCTGCAGAAAATTAGAAAGAGGAGGAAGGAAAATGGCAAAATGCGGGGGGGGGAATAGCTTTCTTTGGCACTTACAATGCAAAAAGCCTTCTCCCAAAAAAAGAAGTCCTCCCACAAAAAGTTGAGTCCAGACTTCATGAAAGAGAAACACAGCGAGCTGGTTTTCCCTGGCAGAGTAGAAGAACAGTAACCCCTTGCCCATGTGCAGCACTGGGGTGTCATAATCTGCAGTGGGGAAACTGAGCCACGAAGTGACCTGATAAGCTCAGCAGCAAGATGAGGGGCAAAGCTGTGTCTCTGCAGTCTAAGCCAGGCTTTTATTGCTAAATGGCAGGATGACTAGAGGAAGCCAGCCACGCGTTCCATGCCTAATGTCATTTACTGGTGAATGGCTGAAGCAATTGGAAGTGACACTATCTCTCACCCGGCAGCCACAATGCATCAGCAGCAACTCTCTGAAAGACAAAGCTGGCAGCAGGCCGTGGTGCGAAGGGTTACCATTTTCAATCAAGCCAGCTAGAAAATTAATCCAGACATTGGGTGGATTTGGAGGGGTGAAGCATCTCTTAATCATGTCAGTGCTTCCCTCCTTAGTGCTCTGTACCCTGGAGCTCACAGAACACCCCATCTCCTGCCCTGCTCACTGGGCATCTGCTCCCGGTGCTCTCCTGTTCTCTGTGTGCCAGCCCCTATGAACCCACTTGACCCATCTGTGTGCAACACTCAAGCACCACTGGAACTCTTCTTCAGCCACTGATGCCGTATCAAAGAAGAGTCATGCCCCAAATTCCATGGAGGGTTTTGTCCAAGACAAGAACTCTCAGGAGCTGGAGCATGCCCTGACAGCCCTGCCGAGCGTGACTCCAATCACTGACACTATCGCAAGCTGTTAGCTTTGTCAGAAATACCTGCAAGCAAAGACATTTTCTTGTTTGGCACTCGTGGATTTTGCAGCTCAGCCCCCTCTAACTTCTCCTAAGTGGAGGAAAAAATGATAACCCTCGGTGTGAGGACCCAGGGGGACAGCAATTAGCAGACGCCCACTTCTGCTGCGTGCTGAGAGTGGAAGCCGGTGTCTGTTGAAGAGTCCCGAAGGTCACAGCTTGATTTAATAAAGGTGTCTGCCTAGCGAGGCAGCCTGATTTCCCATGCTGGAACAGCAGCAGCACTTATTAGCTAGACCTCAGGGCTTTGCTAATGAGCTCGCAAATGTCTCACCTGGAGGCAGACAGGGATGAATCCTGCTTGGTGGGGATGAGAGTTATTCCTTTTTAGCAAAAAATAGTGGTTTGTCTCCAAAGGAGTGTGCAGTGCTGCCTGTTTACTCTTCACGCACTGCAGCTGGGATCTGCAAGGATGGGTAGCAGGGCTGAGGTGCCCATGCTTTCATATGCCCAGAGGTAGTTTCCCCTTTGATCAATGGCAGCTTTCACTGGCAGGATACAGCTGAAAGAGATTTCTACCTGTAGCTGAACAGCCAGTGGTTAATATCCATTCCCACTACAAGCAGCACCTTCCACTGCTGCTGTGGTAGTTTATGGGCTTGTAAAAATTCATTCACTGCTTGTTTTGCTACAAGGAGCAAGGTTTGAGGCTTGCTGAAGGCTTTCTGTGGACTGCTCCTAGCTCATATATTTGTACTGCTGCATGTAAGCAGCTGGGGTCAGGGCTTCCTCTAGCAGATCCCCATTGCCCTATCTGGAGGGAGACAGGCTAAAGTCACTGCCAACCCTGCCAGGTCTCCATAGGATAAAGGCACGGTTCTCAGCTATAATGTGGGGGCTGACTTCACTGCACATCTGAGCAAAAGCAAATCTGCATCCACCAAGGCAGACAGGGCAGAAGGTTTCTGGCTTAGCTTCTGAACAAAGCAGAAGTGGGTTTGAACATGTTTGTGTCACAAGTGGGACCTGAGAAGTCCTTCAGTGTGAGGACTTCCCAACTCCAGGACACGGTTTATTATAGAGAAGCATCTGCTGTGTCATTTTTTCTGTCCTCAGAGTGGCATGTCAGATGGGATATTTAAATAGGAGAAGGGAAAAAAAAAGAGGGGTAGGGGGGTGGTCAGGGTAAACAAAGAGAGGTTCCAAATCTCCCTCTCCTCAGCCATCCATGTGTGATTATTTATCAGTCTCTATCTCAACACAGAGCAGTATCAGCTTACAAGGAGTGACACATACAGAACAGGAAATAACAGGGCTGCCAAAGGATCCTGAAGGGAAACAAAACCTGCAGCACCTCAGCAAGAAGACTGAAAACCCACCAGGAGGCCACACGGCTGGGCTGCTTTGCAATTAGTGTGGCAGCGGCTGCATAAAGATGCTCCTCCAGAGAGCAGCCAACCCCATCATTCGCTGAAGGACAGAGCTTCTGTGCTCTGCAGTCCAGGGAGTGGGGCTTGGTGGCTTTTGGAGACGTAATGCCTGGAGCATTTGGTGCCTTTACTGGTTGATCTTTTCTCCAGAATGCTTGGAGAATATTTGCTGTCTTGTCTTCTTGGCTTTTTTTGCACTGACTAAATGGGGTAATGCATCAGCTCCCCTCCTGCTCCTCTAAACAGTAATGCTGAGCCTGTTCCAAGGAGAAATCGACTCTGCAGGGCTGAGGCTCTCACTTCACTGTCAGTCTTGGCCACACTGGCATTCCCCTACTCCTTGTCCACCCACACGGAGATTCCCTGATATGGAATTCTTTCCTGTCACATTCCAGGGTTGGATTTTTAAAACATCTGGCCTGGACCAGAAGGATCCATCCAGACTTGTGTCAGAAAATGAGTGTCATCCTCATTCCCTGAGCTGCTGTTGTACCTCCAGGTGTCCCTGCAGCTATATCTCAAGCTGGTTCTGGCATAGCCACCTCCTCTCAGCGGACGTCAGACCATCTCAAAGTATCCAGGAGAATTAAGGAATATTGCCCACGTCAGGCAGAAACTCTTCCTCTTTCTGCTCAGCTCCTCTTTCCTGGGACTTTCCATGAATATTTTCTGGGTCATGGTGAAATACACAGGCAGCCTTGTACCTCCTAGATGTTAGCCATGGAACCTCAGCACACGACCTCCAACAAATTCCTGGAGTCCTGTGGTCACTCACTCATCCTGAGAATGAGACTAGTGAAAGGGATTTCTGAGGAGGTTCGTGGGCTCATGAGGAGTCACCCATCTGGCTGCCAAGATTACTCAACCTAACTCAGAGCCACTTGGGATCTCCTTTCTCCTTGCATGGCCTCTCAAGTGCAGGAAATAGATTCCTATTGCCAGGTTGAAGACATCTTTGTTTGGCCTTCACCTTTCTTGGTCATTTTCCTGTGACCCTCAATAAAACATCCAGGGTTGCTGAAAGAGTGATTTTAACAACAAGCTATTTGGCCCTAAACTTTGTATTTTTACCTTAATGAAGATCCGCCTGCTACAATACAAAAAGCATGGAAATAATGAGCAGAAATATGTTCAGTGTCGATACTGTCCTCTCACTGATAGCAGCCATTGCTAAGATCCCCCCTGTCATTCTAAATAGCAGATTCACCCCTGATGTGCCATGTGTCTTCATACAGAAAAAAACAACTGGAAGAGTTGCTGTTCAGAATGGAAAGGAAGCAACCCACCGTCTGCTGTCCACATATCTGTCTCCCTCCATGCTCCTGCCATATCTGCATTAGCTGAGCTGCAGTCACCACATGAGGATCTGGATTAAAGATGTTGCACGGTTCAGGGCTACCCAGGGTCCAGCTGTCCCTGTCTCCAGCTCAGTGCCATAGGCAGATCTGGGACTTGGGATTCTTTTGTCTGATAAACTCGTTCATTAAAGTGCACTGAACTCTATGCAAGCCACATAATGAGGCATCTAAAAACATGTATTCAGCATTCTCCTCTGATTAGGCACCTTTGATGGGGATTGGTGACACTCATGTAATTAAGACATCATTATGGCAACTGCTGTTTTGTTTTCTCTGCTGAGTTATACCTTCTGACAAAATGTGCTCTGTGGCTCTTGAGTGACAGGCATCCTTTGCTCCATTGTTTTTCCACATGGAGGATCCCAACAGAGCTGGTCCCACGGCACAGGGACAACAAGCAGCAGGTGGGGTTGCTCAGTTCCTTGTGTACTGGCATAAGCAATAGATGTCTTGTCCTAGCCTGACTCTGACTCTTCATTTGTTTGCCTCACAGAATCACAGAATCACCGAGGATGGAAAAGACCTCTAAGATTATCCCATACAAACATCCCTCACCACTGTGGAAGCTCATTTCAACTGTCTTGAATGTCAAAATCTGCCCCTAGTTCTTGTCAAAATAATAATAATAATAATAATAATAATAATAATAATAATAAATTAAAAGAAAAAGAAACTGGGTGTGAGTTGTGGATCAGAGAGACCTCTTTTCCCATAGAGCAGAACCACGATTTTGTGAGTGACAATGAAGTGGGCACAGATTGGTTCATGTGTCCCTCCAGGGACACATCTCTCATACACACCATGGTTCTGGACCAGCTCCGGTGTTTCTTTTTTTCTCATTTTCTATTTGCCCATAGACCTGAGTGCTGTGCATCACCAAGGAAAAGTATGTCCCAGGGCATCTTCCCCTTGCTGCAGCCCTTAGCTCTCACCTTGACCCTTGCTCTTCCTCCATGGGTTCCCACATTCCCACTCTAAACCCGTCTGGGTGCAGTCCCTACATCTATTAACACCTGCAAACCTTGACACTCAGCAGAGGCAAGGTCAACATCCCAAATCCAAGAGATGGCATGGTCAGACATGTCTGGGGCAATACTTGGCCTCTCATCTCAGGGCTAGGGTTGTACTTACATCAAAGAGGAATAGCTACATCAGATCTTCCAAAATTGGTTTTCAAAGATCCACTGACAATTTTGTGTCAAGGCAACAGGGAGATAGACAACCTTTCTGGGCACTGACTTACAGGGTGATGACCATGACCATGCAACACCAGGAAATCCAAGTATAAAGCATGGGAGACAGGTTAATGGCTCCAAAGCACTTTGTCACCTGTCAGCATTAATATGCAGAATTAAGGGCTGAGAGACGTATCCTTGTAAAAGGACTGTTGAACTGACTGAGTTATACCAAGCTCTGGGTGAAAATTTCAATTTTCATGAAGACAGCTTGTCTATTTCTGACCAAAACCATCAGAAAAAAAAACACACACAAAAAAAAAACACAACTAAATCACATTTGGCTTCAAACTTTGTCCAAAAAGAAGACAAAGTTTTTCTCAGTTTGCATTTTCTGAAGACAGAAAGTGAGAAGAAAAAAGAGCAACTCTAATTTTCCATGAATTTGTTGTTGCACAGAGCTGTTCATTGTAGAAATGAAATTACTGTTAAAAAAAGAACCATCCAAATATTTTGAAGTAGACATTTCTCTCTGCTCTACAAGCTTTGAGTGGTAGAAAACACTGGTTTGGGTAGAAAAACTCTTTTCTGGTGACACACAGTCCGATGAACTTGAAGCGTAGACGTAATTATCTGAGGAAGACCTTAAGCAATACTCCTGCTGATTTGCTGGAGGATGATCATTTTTGCAATAGTCCTGCCAGATCCCTTCTGAAGTGCCACAAAAGGTCTGCTGCCCACAGAGAAAATGCCAACAACCCAACTATAAAGGCCATGCTCTGGAAGATGCTGATTTCCAGCCTCAGCCCTTGCTTCCCTCCCGCTCCCATGAGCTCGTGGAGCCGTGTCTCACGTCATACTAATAACGCATGGGCTCCAAGCACAGCTACCTCGTTTTCTCCCCAGTCACGGTCAACATTTAAATTTACTCTGTGCACCTCTTCCATTTAGGAGAGCGGAATTACAGCAGAGATTTGTATTGGTTTAACAAAAGTATTTGCTAGGCAGCTTTGGAGACTATTAAGCGGAGAGCTGGGTTTCATGCTAATTTTCTTTTTAATAAAGAACAAATGGGCAAGAGTTCCGCACAAAAACGCATGGCTGCTCTGAAAGGAACAGGAACGGAGCTATGAGCGACACAGCCCTGCTGTGTTATTATGTTTCGAGGGTGAATAACTCCTACAAATCATTTGTATACGTTGCCTAAATGGAATGCGTGGGGAATAATTTGTGGCAGGAAAGCATTGCGAAAGTGAAGGATACACTCCTGCGCTCGTTTGCTCAACTTAAATTCCTTTTTCTTTGTTTGCTGCCCTTGTTAGAGAAATTTTGCCTTGGTTAAACTTAAAATATGAGTGTGATTATAAAACCCAAATATAAACCGACACAGAATAGAAACCACTATTCATAGCCACAGAGCAGGAGCTTTACATAATTTCCATAGTGTGTCACGCATTTCTAGGAAGGAGAAAAAGGTCCTGAAAAGAAACAGCTGATGGGGAAATCATTATGAGAGATTTTTATGCACACAAGGTTGTCTTAAATGAGAATAATACTGCTCTGGAAAATAACACTTGCAAAGTTATTTGGGCCTAGAGTTCCAGGTAGGCAATTTGCAGGGTTTGCAGCAGCACCAAATCAGGGAAGAAGAGGCAAAACGTTTGCACAGGAGCTATGCTGGGCTGCACAGGGGAGGATTATTCCTTCCAGTGGTCCCCATTATGTCTCCACCACAGGCAGCCTGGTTGTGGGTAAGTAGAGCAGGGAGCAGGAGGTGGAGACAACAATGGGGACAGCACTGGTGAGGACAGCTGCAATGGGGACAGCCAACCTCCTGTCCAGAGAGACCAAGAGGTAAAAGATTTATAAAAAAAGTGAATGGGGTGAATGGGTTCATCTGATGTGTCTGCCAAGTAGTTCTGGGAATGGCATGGAGGCTGGGAATGGCACAAAGCCCTGCTGGTGGCACGTGATGAGAACAGAGACAGGCTCACACCAGACCCACAGCAGGTAGCGTTAGTGGGATCTATGTCTATATAAACCCAGAGACCTCTGCCTGCAAGATTTACTTGAACCAGGTTGTGAAGTTAAGCAGTAGAGTTGTCTAAGCACAACTGGAATAGAGAGCATCCTCAGAGATGCAATGCCGGCAGCAGATCTGTCAGGCTGCAGAGGCAGCAACAGAGGTCTCTCATTTCCCTAGTGCCCTGTGAGGTGCAGGGGCAGGAGGAGAGGCAGGGATGTGCCAGGCAGCATGGGCTGGGAGGGTTCCTTTAAGCAGAGTTTCAAGCCTGGTGCCAAATGCTTGCTCCCAGTTTTCATTTATTTATTTATGCTTTTAATTCTCTCCTAGATGCTGGGAAACATATTTGCATTTCATTAAAATGTATTTTCCCCACTTAGTTCTGCATTCTTTTCTGGCAAATGTTCCCTTTTTGTCATTTTCCCTGGGCCTGGAACAAACTCAATGCATTGCAGCTGCTCTGCTTTAGCAGCCACTTGAATTTCAGGGCTGTGCTGCTTGATGGAGTCTCTCTGGTCCCATGTCTGAATCAGTGCAAGCACCTGGCAATGCTCCATTCTCATCCATGGAGCACCAGCCACCTCAAGTCATTGTGCCCTGAGAGAAGCCAGAAAGCAACCACGTCCACTCATCTGTCCCAGAACCTTCTTCCCATCCCCTCTGTAGATGGTGAATGGCTTCCTTCCCTGTCACTGCCCCTAAGAACAACTCTCCCTGGCCCCCTGCCCCATGCATGCTAGTATCCAGCTCATTCCTCCAGCTATATGGCATATTAATACCTTTTCCCCCTCCCAGAGGAATATATGCCCCATGTCCCTCTCCATCACTGCATTTTACTGTTCTGTATGCTGGCAGGTTCAAAGCTGTCCTGAGTCTCATTACAGACCAACATTCTTCTCCCGGCCACCAAAAAAAATGACCTTCTCTCTTGGAAGAGACACTTTTTCTCTAGGTGTCTTACTCAATTACATCCCAGCTCAAATAACATCCATATTTAATTGTAAGAGGTGCCATTAAAGAGCTGTGCCCTCCCCAGCTGAGATGTCCTGTTCTACATTGCTCATTAGACCGTAGGACAAGCTCACTGAGGCTGGACCTTGGCACCAACAGGGTGAAATGCAGCCTCCGTGTCTTTGAGTGGAAGCAGATCCTTATAATGATTTGTTCATTTTAGCATCTGTAAGATGTTAAAAAATCTCCCTCCCTTCAACCACTTTTTCTTCCAGAGGTACATTTAAGATCACCAGATGAAAGGCACTGGAAATGCAAAACATCATTAATATTTGAGTCAGATTTTCAGGAAGATAAATTTAAGCATTGTAAAAATTAACTTGATAAAAACACTATTTCCTGCAGTAAAGAGCTCAAACTGATTCACATAATTTATTTTTTTTTTTTTTTTTGCAGAAGCACTGTCCCTTGTTCTTGTATCCCCGTAAATTTATGCCCATGGAAAATCAGGCAGCTCTTCTGAAGGTATGGCACCAATGGGGCAGCAAACGGGTTTGGGTTGCTCAGGGCGTCACAAAGCACAGCTGGGTCACAGTCCCAGCTCTGTCTCTTTGGATATTATGCCATGACTTCAGCAAAGTCTAATTTGTTAGCACCGTTCCACAGACCAGTACTGTCTCTGAGTGACCCCCAGATGTCCTCTCCTCCCTGTAGGGAAGAGAAAAAGAGTGTGGAGCCCAGCCCAAGCCGCTGCCAAAGGCCTGGAACCAGCACAGCTCCTGAATGGTGCCCTGTTCCAGCAAGGAGCCCACTGTAGCTTCACAGGGACCACAGATTCCTTGGGAACACAGCAGGGAGGTAACTCCATCACAGAGCATGTCACCAACTTCACTGTAGGAATGCAAATAAATCCCCTCTTTTCTTCTTGGTAATTTGTTTCTGCATAGAATAAATTGAATATGTAATTTCATTTTCTTTCTCGGAGCATTAACAACCTTGGAATTGTTTGGATTCACAATGAAGACAACAAACTAGTAATTACCGACAAACTGATATTGCTATTGAGAAGAGAATGCAATTGATTTTAATTCTCGTCAGCCCTGTTTACACTCCCATTGCATTAGGCATAATAAAGTGTTACAGTAGATTATGTTTTGTTGTAAAGTAGTTCTTATCAGACACCACAAACTGCCTCCTTATTGGAGAACATTCTCATTAGAGTGCCTACCCATTACGCTCTTCACCCGGTGTCCCCTGGGAGGGGGCACCACTGCCCACATCAAGGACTCTCCTTGCCTTGGATACAGGCTCCTCCCTGCCTTCTTAGGAGCTCCGCAGGGTTTTGCAAACACGTGAAGATGGAAGGTGCAGAGCCAAAGCTCACAGCCACCTCAAGCAGAGGTCCGACATGGGCTGTATTTTTAGTGATTTCATAAAGCAATTGTCATGAAGCTGCTGGACTAAATACATTGAGATGTGAAATTTGGTGAACAAAATACAAGGTAAAGGGTTCTCTTTGAAAGGCAGACCTGGATCCTATTTCTTTCGCTGGCTGGGTCTCATCTCCCAGGGAAAGCAGGAATCACTGCTGGGACATGCGACCTTCATCCTCCTGTGCCTCCGTGCTGCTGGGTGTCATAAAGAAGCAGAAATCTTCCCCTCTCTCTTCGAAGTGTGAAGATTTGCCCTGGATTTTCAGGCTATGCTGCCGCTGGTGGAAGTGTTACAGGAAGTGTTGAGGATTGTGGTGAGGCTTTCCTGCATGGAGAGGACGCTCCAACATTAAATAGTTTATTTCAGTGCTTATGGAAAGGTTATACAAACATAAAAGTGTTAGTGTGCAGGAATTGCTGGAGGTCCCCCAGTCTGGCATCCCCCTTCAAGCAGGACAGTTATCAGCCTTGGGTCAGCTATGGACACATCCAGCAGGATCTAGTGAACAGCCAGGGATGGAGATGGCCCTACCTCCCCAGATAGGCCTTTCCCACCCTTGCACACTCATGGTTGCCATCCCCAACCATCACCTCCTGCACTGTCATTGTGCCCCTGTCCTTGCTATGGCCACCTACTCAGCAATGCAGCAGCATGGTTAGCATAATTAATTCTTAAAGAAAGTCTGAGTTGTAAATTATTGTTAGAGGAGGCATTGTCTCATCTTAATTATTGTTGCAGATCTTTCTCTGGTCTTTCTGAGTTTGGTGAGAAAATCGCTCAAGCACTGTCAGAAAACTAAGTAATTCCCCAATTAATATAACTAATGCTTACACTTAGGTTGCTCTTTATTTTAGAAAGCAATCGCAGCATTAAGTGACCTTGGTAAACTCAATATATTAAGTATGTCTCAGGACACAGATACACTGATTTTATTATACAAACATTCATCTTCATTGCAAAATATTCCCAAATTAACCTCTTTGAAGAGGTTTCTCATTTCATAAATAACAGAGGTTGTCACACTGAGGGAAAGACATTAACATCTAATTAGCACCAAAATTATCCAACAGAACTACGTGGTATCTCCTTCAAAACATTTCTGTCCTTTGAAATCTCAGAGAATGTGAAAAGTGAAGGGTGCAAGGTGTTACCAAGCAATAAATCCGCTTAAGACGAAATCTACAGCCCTTTTTGAGTAGGTTTAGATGAAAGCATTGGGATTTTTGTGCAAATGAAAGTCTGCTTACAGAGCTCAATAATTCTGAACCAAGTACTTCATTTCCTCCCATCTCCTGCAAGCAGAGATGCTTTCTACAACAGAACTCTTGCATGGCCTGTCACATGTAGCTGAGTCCTTTCCATTTCAGCACAGTCTTTGTGCCAAGTTGCTGCGACACAGAAGCAGTGACACCCCAAAGAAGCAAAAGGACACATTCACCTGTTCTGGGAGATCTTTGTCCTTTACCTTACACCAAATTCCTGCTGAAGGATGGGATACACCACCCCTAGAGGAGCCAGCCTTCCACCAGTGACTACAGGGAATGCCTGGACAACAGTCTTAGACGTTTTCCCTATGTCTTCCTGTGCTAAATATGGGTGAATGAGTCCCAATCTCTTTATATTGCACTTTGGATGAAAAATTACATTAAAAAAAAAAAAAAGAAAGATTTAAAAGTAATTAAAAATTAAAATAAAATAATGACAGATATCCCTACAGTGTAATTAAATTGTAACTTAATAAATTAAAAATATTTACAAAATTCACAAGAAATCCTTGCAGCCAGGGTCCTGAGCAGTCAGCATGAGCTATTCTACAGTAAGTGCAGAAAGGAGCGTGTCCCAGGGAAGGCTGAGAATGACTAGTTTTCAAAGCATTGTCCAGAGCAGGCAAAGCTGACAATGTGATTACCTCAAAAGAAAGCAGGTTTCTCTCTGAAAAATATAGGAGCCTGAGGATGACTTCTAGTACTCAAGTTCTGGAGAACATGGTCAAGAAAAACTGTTTCACCACATCACCATGAACATTACAGCAATTGTTTGATAAATCCACTTTAAACACAGTCCAAGTTTAGTCAGGTTTTTGCACATATCCCCTTAATTCAAAGACAATCTTACAACACTAACTTAAAATATGAGAACTGAATTTCAATTTCTATTCAAGTGAACTTAACACAAAAGATTAATTAGAGATGTATTAATTAATGTGGATAAAATCTACAAATTAAGCATCCTCATAAATGGACATTAAGCTATATAGCTGCTTAAATAAACGTATATAAAGAAAATGTTTCATTCTTGGTAGCAATCAGAAGCGTAAGACTGTGCAGAATGGGAACATTTATCAACATGTTCTAGCCATTATTGAGCAGAATTTGAGAGGGGAAATAAGAGATTCTGCGTTGCTGATTTAATTCTTGAAGACAGTGACCTGCAATCTTTCTTGTTGCAAATGATTTTCTTTCTTGTGTAGAGGCTGCTGGCCCACTAGGATGTTTGGGCAAGCTTTTCCATATCAAAGTGTGCTACCATTGAATCATTGGGTCACCAAGGCTGGAAAAGACCTTCAGGATCATCCAGTCCAACTGTCTGCCTATCACCAGCAGTTCTCACTAAACTGTGTCCCTCAACACAACATCTGAACGTTCCTTGAACACCTCCAGAGCCAGTGACTCCACCACATCCTGATGTCAGGTGAAGCACTTGTCCTGACAGAGCATCCTCAATTCATCCTGTCAGAGCATCCTCAATTCACAAGGAGTTTCTCCTTCCTTTACAAATTCCTCATGCTCTCGTTTCACTCAATTTTCTTAGCACCTCAGACCTCAGTGTGGAGTGGGATGGAGATGAAAGTAGAAAAGCTCATCCTGAAGTGCAGTAGAGGGAAGGATGGTGAGAGAAGTGTGCAGTGGAGAAGCTAAGGATTCTAAGTACAGATAATACTCTCCTGGAGCTTGTCAGGTAACTGGAAAGTAATCAAACAAGAGTTTGTCTTTTCACAGAGATTGATGGATACTGAAAACAGAAAGAAAAAAAAAAAGACCTAAAAGTGTTGTATGAGTAAATGGGAAGATTGTTAAGAGGAAATTCTACAGTGAGTCCCAGTTTATTGGCGTTCTGGCATTCTGGTTTTGGGACAACTATGGGTGGGTATGGGGATTCAACTCAACAACTGGATTCTCACTTCAATTGAATGAAATGGTGTTTGCTGATTGGAAGGCAGTGTCAGATTGTCATATGAAATTTGGAAGGGAAAGATGATGAAGCTGTAAGTAATTGAGTTAGGAAAATACAAGGAGTGTGCAGAGGAAAATTGAAAGAGAGTATCACAAGGGCAGGATATTAACAAACAATTGTAGGAACCTTTGAGAAGCTGAAGGCAGGACTGTACATATTGTAGAATTAAAAAAAAAAGAAAAAAGAGCAAGAAAAGCAGTACATACTGTGCCAGCTTTTGGACCTGCAAGAAATAATACAATTATTCTACAAAAGGCTGAAGGAATGAAAACTCATTTTTTCAGAGATCATGAAAAAGTACAAAGGATCAAAGTACAAAATTATACGCATAAACCTTTCATCAATCCAGTGATCAGACCATCATGTTGAACAGATTTAAACCTTTGTGCTTTATTTCAACATTAGCCAATGATGTAAGGCTTTCTACTGCAATCGAAAGCACAAAAACTGGCAATGAGAAAACCCAGTCCTACTGAAGAGTTCTCGAATTCAAGTCAGATAACAAGAAAGTCATTGTGTAAATCTGTGAGCTGACTTAGAGGTAAAACTGAATGTCACGATGATAATTTCGTAATTGTTTCAGGAAGCAGAATACTTGTTATGGGGCTGCAAATGTTTCTTGAACTGAGAGTAGGACTCATGTCACCTCACTGTAGAAAACATCTTAGCTCATCTCCCTCACCTCCCCTGACAGCTACAGGAGAGAAGAGACACTTCTGGAGCATGATTCATCTGCCCTCACAGAGACACCTACTGAAGGATGAGATGAAGGTACATTAAAATACCTAGAGCTTCTGTCAACTATAAAGAGAATCTGGACTAGCTCAGAAGTAAATATTTGCATTGAAGACATCTAAATCTGTTGGATGAATCTTGCCCTAGGTCTCTGAGACAGAAATTATACTGCTAGGGACGCAACCTCTCAAAATAGGAAGGAAAACGGAGATGAAGAGAAAGCAGAACTGAAGGAAAAAATTATCATGATAAAGGAAAAGTTGAAATCTTGGGGAGGAGACAAATACTACAAAGGAAATGCAAAACAGGTTTTTATAATGCTACAAACCAGCTAGAAATGGATGGCATAACAAACTGTAGATTGTGATATTATGCAGGTAAACAGGTTCCAAAAGTCTTCAGCTCTTGTGGTTAGATCAAGCTGTTAAGTTGCTTGGTTATACCAAGATGAATGACATAAAGGTTCAGTTTTGCTGTTCTAAACCATGAAAACTGGAGTTAATAAGTAAGACAATTGCTAAATATATCACTCTGTGTGTACATGAAATAGCTGTGAGGAAGCTGAAGCAGTGCTTGGCAGTTACAGGCAGCAGACATCCCTGGTTGTTGTGACAGTACATGTTCTGACAAAGGTTGGACTGAAGCCTTGTGTATCAAGTCTGGGGTAATGTGATCTAATGGCTGGGTTGGAAAGAAGATCTTTGAGAGGCTTGTAGAGTCCAGTTGGTGTAACTGGATTATGGAACAGCATTCTTGGAACTGGGACTGATAACCTATGAAAATATCATATGTTTGTAATGAATCCATCAGACCACAGAAACACCGATGACAAATACAGAGGTATGGTGTGCCACGAACAATTAGAGAAGAAAACAATCTATGAACAAAGGTCACCTTTACAGTTCTGAGAGTGACAGTGTCAAAGGGGATGCAGAAAATCCACTTGCTTCTTGACAAGACATTGCATATTCCTGTATGAGTCCTAACCCAGATCCTAAAGCAGGGCACACCTGTAAGTGGCATCTTCAGTGTCTTCAGCAAAAGGAATAGGAAAAAAAAAAATGGTACATGGGATACATTTCATGTAAATCCGAGATCTCAGTGTGAGAGTCCTTTCTGGAGGCCAGCAGTTAAGGAAGATAAGGATGATCTGAACTTGATTTTAAGAGAGTCATGGGAAATCACAGGTCTATCACTGCCATTTGTTGTTTCTCGCAATAAGGTCAGGGTCCTGATTTTCAAGGGCAAACTAAATAATTTCTGGTAGAGCAACCACATGTGCCACTAATTCCCAGCAGTCCTAATTCATGGAGAAGGAGAGTCGAACTTCCCTGCTGCTTGTGGGTTGGACTGGGATGCACTGTCATCCAGCAGAAATGAAAGTGGTTGACCCTATTTTCATTTTCCATGCTGTGGAGCATACCATATCTGAGGCCAGGAATACAGGAAGGTGAATCTTTACTTTTCTCATTCAGATATATTCCTGGTGTAAAGTCAGCAAAACTTCAACAAATTGAAAATATTTGTTCAGTGTTTTAACAAATCATGTGGCCAAGCTGAGATGAGAACCAGACCTCTGCAGCCTTTTGTGGCTTGTTAACTTTTACATCTGTATCTTCTCTAAAATGCTTGAAAACTTTCTTCAACAAAAATCCAGTCTCTTTTGGAACCTCATGAGAAATACCTCCTTGTGGTGAAACTTATTCCTCAGCACAATCCTTCAGAGGATGCTGGATCCCTCACCCCCTTGGCTTGAGCTCTACTCATTCTAGGGGCATCTGATTTTCCATCTCGGTGTCATGAAACATCTATACCACACCTCTGTAGATATCATTACCAATGAAACTTGTGTATCATTTAAAAAATAAAAAGGCTAAGAAGAAATCAGGTTAGTTAGATGAGACCTACTTTCTCTAAGGTTGTTGACTGGTATTAAATATATTCCTTTTCTTTTCTTTCTTGGCAGAACATCACCTCAGCTTTCATAGTGTTTCTATGGGGTCAATCTCTCAAGCCTACAGGCATTTACCCAGCTGCAATTTTGGGATTACCATTCTTCTGACCTTCGATAGCGTCCCCATCATTTCCAGGCCTATTGGTAGTTCATACTCTTGGACAAGGGAATCACCTCTTTCAAGACCCTCGAGCGCTGTTTTCTGAGCTTGCTTATACAGATATTTTCAGTGATGACAAATACTGTTTAACATCATCTTTTGTTGTCAAGGTGCTGGAAAATAGTTCATCATCCTTATGTACTATTCACCCCGCTTCTTCCCAAATTCAGAACTTCAGAATGTGTGCTTTATTATTCCTTTGTTGTGCCAGCCACCGATTTTCCCAGGTGTGTCAACTTGACAGTTATCTTCAGTTCATATCTTCTAACATACATTAATTGCCATCAGTGCTCCTGACTTTATATTATTATGTTTTCTTACTTGTATATCTGCTGTCTGCACTTTCAGCACTCCACCATCAACCCATTTGGAGAAGAAAGGTGTAAGTGAGAGAAGCCAAGCAGAGGGGCCCACAGCCAGTACGGCCATGTAGACATATCTTTTACATGTCTTCTGGAACACCCTGGATGTTTCTCCACCAAGACAGGTAGCAACTTCACAGCAATAAAACTCCATACTCCAAACTGGGGCAGGTGAACTCTAGTTTCTTTCTGTCAGATAGAAACAGAGCCCCAGAACATATTTGGTTTAGGAGAGGAGTCACCAAGCAAAGGCAACATGGTGGGGAGTTGCAGGGACATGCAGGGACCTCATCCCATGCATGTGTGGGCTAGCACAGCCCTGGCACCCCTCTGCTGCCTCCATGAAGCAGCTCACAAGGCAAGGCTGAGCTGAATGAAAGGATCATCTTGAAGGCAACGAGAAACTCAACTTGTGAAGTCAAACAAATCAGGATTTAGGCTAACACATCAAACCAAAAAAATAGAAATGGGGGGGGGGGTCTACGGTTTACGGGCTGGTTTGGCCCGGTTCCTTGATGACTGGGGCTGGAGACCCATGGACCCACGCCCTGGGAAAGGGGAAGGGGGAAAGGGAAAAAGGAGAAGGGAGATAGGCCTGAAAACAAAACAGCAGCAACGATCTGAGGAGGAAAGCTAATTTACTAAATAAGATATTAGAAAGCAAAATAACTATAATACAATATAATTGTAATTGAAGCTAATGAATCAAATGAAATGAGCAAGAGAGAGTGTCTGATAAACCAAAGGCCTTACGCTAAATGCTGAAGATGGGACAGCAGCGAGCACCACCTGCTGAGTTGATCCGGAAGGGAAGAGCCCATGTCTCGTGACACACAGTTTTATCTTTCCCTCTGAGTGGAAAACAGAAAAACGCAAAGCAACACGAAGTACTTTGGGGTATGTAGTCCTTCTCTTCTGAGACAGTTATCAATGATCCACAGAGATGGAGCATTAACTCCCATTTCACTACATGATGTTATGATGTGGAATCCCAATAAAAAAAATCATAAAACATTGACAGGAGGACAGTGCTCAACATTTGCTGGAACTGAATTTGCAGCATAAATTCCCCAAGGCCTTGGAGGTCCAGTGTGATGTTTGCCATGTGATCACTTGTGAAAAAGTAATGACAAGAAAACTATATGTCCAGAAGGCCTGATGAACTCGTATCAGACTGTGCTGACTTAACAGCTGGTAAATAAGGGGCTGGAAATGAATAGTATAGGATTGCCTGCTGGAAGAGAAGCTCAGTGGAACAAGAGGGTTGGCTGGTCTCCTGGAGCAGTTCCACTCAAACATACTATATTCACTGGGCAAGGTCAAAAGCCCAGGTGTGCCTTGCCTCTCCTCCCTCATGACTCTCAAGCTTCACTCAACACACTGAGGACACTCCCTCTGACCCAATAACCACTAATTATCCCATGAAAAGGGATGACAGGAGAATGCAGCTGCCCCAGACCTCGAGGCTAGACTCTGACAAGGACATCAATCAAGGTCTTGCTCTTTTCAGATGAAAACCTTACTTACTGCCATCACTCCTTTGATCACATTTGGTGGCTTCTGGGTATTCTCTGGGCTCTAAGGTTATCAAAATACCACAGGCAGAGAATCTAGTTGCAGGTAGTAGTAGGGGTAAGGCAAGAATGAGGCTTCAGCAGTTCTGTATGTTGCCAGGGCTTTTCTCACTGTGCACACATACAGCAACATGGTGGCAGGCATCTTCAGGGCTACTCCAAGTCCAGCTCTCAAAGGACTTACTTAAATGGGGGCAAAAGATTGTCACTAGTGTCAATTCCTTTAGGTGACTGAATGCCATATGAGCACAGTCAGCTGCTTTTAGCATACCAGTGATGATTTATACTCATGTAAGATTGGAAAAGCCAGTTTGGTGACCTGCAGACTTGGAGAAGAGGAGAACATATGATATACCAAAGGGTCTCAGGCAAGTGGAAATTTCTGATCCTCCTTCCCCAGCCTGATAATAGAAATCATCTTTTTATGCTCCTAGGGTATCTTTCAGGACAGGAAAACTATCTTAGACAAAAGACACCTGCAGCTTTCAAAGCCTATGAACCTGGCATAGTTGTCAGGAGGCCAAGATCATAACAGAATGATGATCTAGCCCTGGATTATATTGACTCAACCAGAGCAAGTGCCAGAGATAGAAAGAGACAAGAATTATGGTTCCCAGATGTAGAAAGGTTGCTGAGTGTGGAGGGTCTGAGCAATGGTGTGAGGTCCAGCTCTGGGAATATTTCACCTTCCTGACTCTTGCTTCACCAGAGAAACAAAAGAGATACAGATGCTTGGTTATAAATTTTAAAGCAATTCTGCTCTGAATTTCCTTTTGAATTTAGAAGTGAATCCTTCAAATAAATGGATTGAGAAATTCTCCCTCAGAAGTAATCTATCTCTTAATAGGACATCCTGACACTAGCTGAGTCAATCCAATGTCCATTGTTGATTTGAGTGTGTTCATCCAAGGCTGACATGACATTTCTTTTGTCGACAGAGCTCATATGTTAGGTAGTCTGTCCTTCATATTTCTCTGTCTTACACTGCTACAGCAGCTGCACACCAGGAAAAAATGCTGCATTTACTTATTTCATTTCTTCAAGGTCCATTTCCTGGATGTTAGCTGCTCCAGCTAAGGGCAGCATCTGTCTGTACATCCTAAATTTCAGCTAGAGAAGGATTTACCCAGGAGATTGTTCTTTGAAGGCCAGTGTAGCAAAATTCTCCTATGCACTGAAACACTTGTATTTAACATCAAAATCAGATACACAATAATGATATTATTCCTCATCTTCAATTGCATGGGGTTAATCTCAAAAGCTAGACCTTAACTGATAGCTCTATGGGTGGAATTGGATGGAAATACAGGACTTCATGCACCATGGCAGTTCCGGAAACATGACAGCTAATTTGAACTTTGTCATGCAAAGCTCCAAATCTCATACTGAACGCTGAGATGAGGATTCTGTTCTTTCAAATTGATGAAGTCTTCCTCACAGAGAACAAAGCTCATGTGGGCAAGAAATGCAGCACTCCCAAGACAAGCATCCAGACAGTTGAATAAACCTTGAACTGTGACTCAGGAGGCTGGGAAGGTGCTTTGTGGAAGGGTCACTGCATGCTGGTCCTGTCCTCTGATCTGCAGGAGTCTTTCAGAGAAAGCATGCAGACAGTATCATTGTCTTACATGAGTATGGATCAGTGTGGGCATAGCTATGGGTGCAGGTAGTTCTCCCAGGGCAATCATGAATAAAACCAACTCACATAAAATAATGCACCAGTCAGTACATTACCAGCACTGTCTGGTGATCAGGCCTCCTCAGACGTTCCAAGTGAGAAAGGTCTGAAAACTGCTATAGACAGAGCATAGGGAAGGGGAAAAAAAGCCACTGAGGAGGTCATTTGAATACTATGGTACAGTGCTCCTGTGTCTGTGCCTCAAGTGCCTAAGCCCCAGAGTAGCAAGGTGATGCTTCACTAGCTGCTTTCTGCTATTTAGAACCTGGAAGTCGTTCTTACCAATCAAGTCACTCCATCAGGCTGATAATATTTGATGAAGTTACTGAGTAAATCTGCTGGTGGGGACCTGTGTAGGAGCTCAGCTTTCCCTGTCTTTAAATCTGGGCTCCCTCCTGACCACTGAATCTACACAGCATGAGGGCCATATCAGAGAGATTTTCCTGTCAAAAGTTTTGCTCTATTACCCACTGTGATGCTAAGCACATGGGCCAGTCTGGGACCCCATCTTCTCCCTACTCCAGCCCCAGAGTAGGTCACAGGTTCTGTCTCCTTTCCTGGGGGAAATCAAGTCTAATTCTTGTGCAGAGTTGCTCCTTGCCTTGTAAAATTGTAGTAAAGACTTACCAGGGATTTTCTGCACAGCTGGCCAACCAATGCCCTTCACAGCACATCTCCAGTCCTTTAAATATTCATGAGGCTGGGTCTGCTGCCTAATTGAATTTCGTCTATGAATGAATCAGTTATTTTCCCATCTCCTGCAGCAAAGATGCAGATTAAGTGTGTAAAGCTAGAATAGTACACCAAGAAAGCAGTTTCTCTCCGATTAGTGGCTGAGTGAACTCGCCCCTACTGGGATCAGTTTCTCCTAGACAACCTGAAAATCACAGATTAATTGAATAATCCATGTCACGATAGATTGCTAGATGCATTCAATCCAAGCTCTGCTTAGATGAGGGATACCTCCAAAATCAGAACAGCTTGCTCAGGGCTTCATCACGTCAAGTTTTGAGTACAGGAGGGTGGATCTAACACCCTCACTGTGCCTTGCTCCAGGGCTGCATGTCCTGGAAATTTTGAAAACATTGTTTTACCTCATATTTAATTCTCCACTTTGCTGTTTCTGCTGCCTCTTATATTTTTACAATGGACCTCCATCTTTTCTATGGCCTCCACTACAGGATTGGCAACAGCAGTAACATTTTCCTTCAGCCTTTTCTTCTTGATGCCAAACAAATTCATCTCTCTGAGCCTATATTTGTGTCTCAGTACAACCATCACGAGTTCCAGCCCCCAGACTCGACAACACACTTCAGATGTGGCCTTAAAACTCAGGTCCCTCAACCTGCTTGCTACCCTCTTTTTAACACAGCCCTGTAGGCAACTGGCTGTTGCATCGGTGCAAGACATGCTGCTAACTCATAATTACATTGTCTCTGATGTTATCCAGAGAAACTGCATGCTTTGCTCTTGACCAGAGGCTAATACCTTCCTAGACAGTAGAAAGAAAGGCAAAAGGATCCCAGTGAACTCAGTATCTGAGTCACAGGCTTCATCAAGTCCTGGATTTGGATTTACACCAAGCTCTGCATGTAGAACACAGAGCAAGAGAGCTACTGCTAATCATTACCTGGTTGGATGTTGCTTTATACCCTGAACATTTCTACATAGTTGCCAGCAAAGATGAACTCCAATGTGGCCCTGGCTTGCTCTTTCTGCCATCAGGAAGGAAAATCTCCCCTCTGTTAGGCACTGAGCTAATCCCTACAGGGCTGTCAGTTGGGAGCACAGATGCAACCCACTGCTCAGGTGTATGGCAGAGAACTGGTCTGCATATGCTTACAATAGAAGGCAAAAACCACATGGGACTTCTGTGAAGATCTCACTCTCCACTCTGGAGTGTTTGAAGCCTAATTGTTTTCCTCACCACCTGTGACATTAGTGCTGACTTGAATAATAGTTTGACCACCCCAGGTACTGCTCTCCATTGTTCCTGGCAAAAACTTCTGTCATTGGCCTTCTTTGCCAACAAGAAAATTAATCCTGGCAGGAAACTCAGCATCTGAAGACATCAGGTTACTCCTCAATGACAGGGATTGTTGGCAGTAGTGAGCTGTTTAAAGAAGTGGGCCTCACTATTAGATAACCTCACACCCACTGCTCCTGCAGGATCTGCAGGGCTGTGGCAAATCAGTGCACTTTGCTGCTTGATGAACTTCAGAACCGTGGGATCTCACCGAGACTGCTGGTGGGGTGGTCTGGACAACCAGTGCTCAGCCCCTGTACTGAACTTCCACCTTATAAATGAGAATAACTGTCTCCCTGCATTCTTTGCCCCTGGAGGAAGCCAATGCTTGTGTTCAGACAGCGTCTTTGTGAGATAAAAGGAGTAGAAGGGAAGAGTTGCATCACTCCATCATGACGTACAAGCCAGAAAAGTGCATTTCAGACACCACTCTAGCACTACTCCAGTGCTTCAGTAAAGAGATGACTGCAAGGGCAGAGGAATTGTGGAGGTGTGGGTCCCAGGTGACACAGGGAAGGGAATCACATCCTTTTATCCCAAGCTGGTGTCACAGCACCCTACAGAGACACTCACTGATGATGGGTGGTGAGAACATCCCGCTCCCTCCATCACCAGCTGAGCACAGCTGGAGGCAGCTGAGCAGCACCTCCATGGTAGCACTGGGAATTTGTGGCAGAATAATTGTTAATGCAGCCACAACACAAACAAAACACAATAAAACACAATAAAACACAATAACACAAAACAAAACAAAATAAATTATAAAATAAAATAAAAGGGCTGAGTTCTCAAGCCTGTCAGCTCACAGAGATAAGCTCCACTATCTATGGAACTGGACCTTGTCCATTCTCCAGGCCTGAACCATGGACCTCAGGTCTCTCCTGTTCTGGCACCTGGACTGGACAAACCAGTGTATCCCCATCACTGGAAGGAGGGAGTTGAGGTTCTGTTTTGCTGAGAAGTGTATGCTGGTGCAAAGCACACTGGAGAAGCATTTCCTAGCTCATCTGCAAAGAACTGTGCTTTGATGGAGGCCAGGAAGTGAACTGGAAAGGTGTCCCATGTAGATGGACCAGATGCATGATCGGAGCATTCAGTTCTCAGCTGCGGTGAAGGGATGACAGTGGATTACTTGTGCGGGCATTTTGTGCTGCACATGTATCATGGTAACACTGCTGCCACTGAGCAAATAGAAGATAACAAATCCTGAGGGATCTGCTGTGTCCCCTCGCAGGCAGAGGAGATGCCTCCTCACTGCACTCCTTCTGCCTTGCCAGGCATCACAACCTGCATCTGAACGTTCACTCTGCTAGGAGCCACCTCTGCAAGTGCTACTGCAAGACTCCAGCTGCCTCTCAGACAGGTGCATATCACAAATCCCATTTTTTTAAGAAAGCATGAACTTGTGTGCAGATAGACAGTGCTCTCAGAGCTGTCTGAACAGAGCACAATGGAGAACTCTCTGTCCAAGATCCTGGCCCAGCAAACTGAGGACATAAGCAGAGGAAATATTTTAAGGGTGATGGCAGAGCAAAGCTTTCCACTGGGAGTTCCTGCAGAGCTTTCTTAGAGACAGTAGAGTAGGAGTCTAGGATCTGGTCCACTATGTGAGTGCAGCCTCCTGGTTTTGAGGGGAAAAGTCTGTAATGGATTGTCTCCATAAGGGGTAGCCCCGTAGGATACTGTGCAGCAGCCGTTCTGTTCTGCTGTGGGATTAGCACTAAAAGCTCTTTCACTTCACTGTAGCCCATGCTGAAGTCAACTAAGAGCATGGAAAGGATGCCTTCATTGGGCCCTGGAGTTTGCTGCATCTTCAGGAATTCAGAGAGCATGAGTGTTTTCACCAGGAATTTCTGACAGGGTCTTCTTTCCAGAAAGTCATTTCTTATTGAGTCTGATTCATCCATATGACATTCTCAGTTAAAATATATTGCCCTGAAAAGGCACCACTCACCCTGTCTTACATATCAAGTCTGTGGCAATAAGTCATTCAAAAACTCACCTTGTGTGACAGGTACACCTTCTTTTCTGCACGTTTCACTACTTTGAATGGCATCCTTGTGGAGTGTCTGAAGGACAGGATACCTCAGCCTGACTGATCAACAGTTCTTGCATCCAGACATACATCCCTGCTCCTGTCCCTTCTCATGTTTACTTTCTGCTAAATGATTGCAAGATGAGAATCGTCAAAACAGAAGATTATGTAGATTGAGCAGATTTCTCAATTAGAGCAGGTTGCTCATGGCTTTGCATGGTTGAGTTTTGCATATCTTTAGGAATGAAGGTCCCACAGCTCTACCAGCTCCCTGTCCCAGTGTTTGATCACTCCCAGAACTATAATATTTTTTTCTGAATATTCAATCAATGTTTGCTGTGTTGCAGCTATTTTCTCTTTCCTCTTAGCCAAACTCCATCTACCTCCAAGTGTCTGAAGCTGTCTTTTCTACATCTCCCCACAGGAGCTGAAGACAGAATTAAAATCTCTCTCTCCTTTTAATATCCTTTTCCCAAGACAGAACAGGTTCTGTTCTCACAGCCTACCTCTATACACCACATACCACATTCCCCTAATCGTTTCTCTTGGTGGAAACAAGCTGGGATCTTAAACTCAATCTGGGTTTTGTTCCTACTTGGAACTTCTGTCCAGGTTCTCATCAGTCAGGATATGGTCTTCCTCGATTCAGGCAAAAACAGAGAGATGGAGTGGTGAAGTACAAAAGAAACACTGTCTTCAAGGATCAGCACAAACATCTGATATCAAGATGACAGATAATGCTTAGAAATTAGTAACCCCAGAAATGGGTCACTGCTCTCTCTTATTTTCTCTCATCAGATATTCCTCCTACATGAGCTCTCTGGCTGTCGGCTGTTTGAAGCTGAATTTGAGGTGGCCTGTTGCTCAGATTTTGTTCCTTGGCTTTGACAACTTGCACTGAGCTTAGTCAGAGGTATTCTGAGGCAGCTATTCGTTTTCAGAGCAAACTAAAAACCTTGTCTCAGTAGATCTCCCACAAGTGACCATGTACCAGCTCACAGGTTAGTGACTGTACTGTACTCCTGGACAGCATTTAGAAGTCCCCCATCTTGAACTTGATTCACAGATTTCCAGCAAAAGTAGTAATTTCTTTTATACATTTCGACTCTCTGAATGTTAGTCGTCCAGCCTAAATCTTGATGTCAAGGCTCCCCCTGCAGTCACTGGACAAAAATGTGCACCTGCAGGGAGCAAATCTAGTCACAGAGGTTTCCTTTGATTAAGATACTTGGGAGGAATGAGCCTCAGAAGGAGCATAGTCTCATCCCAGAGGCCACATGGCACTTTAGGCACTCAGCACAGATGGAGGTGTTATTTCTAGAGACCCTAATCTCTTCCCTGCCTGCACCAAACCCAGCACAAGGAACTGATTATGCTGGTTTTATCCCCATAATGAGTTGTTACATTTCCCCCTCGGTGCTCTGAAAATTACCCTTCACTCGTAGCCTATCCTGTATTTTAAGAAGGAGTCTTTGGATCTCAGTTCCTCAGCAAATCTGTGGCAAAGAGTCGAAGTAATTTCTCTGTCCTCATTTGCACACATACATCTGTCTTTCTGACAGAAGTGATTGCAAAGAGCAAGCATTACAGCTGATTCCAGGAGAGAACGTGCAAGAAAAGAAGGAAGGAAGGGAGGAAGGAAAAGTGAGAAAGAAAGAAAGAGAAAGAAAGAAAGAAAGAAAGAAAGAAAGAAAGAAAGAAAGAAAGAAAGAAAGAAAGAAAGAAAGAAAGAAGAAAGAAAGAAAGAAAGAAAGAAAGAAAGAAAGAAAGAAAGAAAGAAAGAAAGAGAGAGAGAGAGAAAGAAAGAGAGAGAGAGAGAGAGAGAGAGAGAGAGAGGAAGGAAGGAAGGAAGGAAGGAAGGAAGGAAGGAAGGAAGGAAGGAAGGAAGGAAGGAAGGAAGGAAGGAAGGAAGGAAGGAAGGAAGGAAGGAAGGAAGGAAGGAAGGAAGGAAGGAAGGAAGGAAGGAAGGAAGGAAGGAAGGAAGGAAGGAAGGAAGGAAGGAAGGAAGGAAGGAAACATAGAAGCAAAAATATTAGAGAAAAGGGAAAAATGAAAGGACAAACTTTTTGTAGCCTGTAGTGATTCTCTACAAATATCTTCCAAATGCAGTTTTCTTTTGAAATGTACCCACTCTCCAATGCTGAGATACAGCAGGGCTTGCCATCCTGAGATCCAATAAGCAGCCTCTCCACTCTCCTCCCATCCCTACATAGATTTAATCTGCTCTAACACCATCTTTCTTTTCTCCTCGTCCTCTCCCCCACATTCCTGCCTTGCAGTGTTTCTGCATCCCCATCCCTCCCCAGCAGAAGACCAACCATCTCAGCTCCCTACAACCCTGAGAGGAACCTGCCAAGTTCCCCACAGTAGCTCTGCTACTGTTTCCTTTTTCATCTAATGATATTTCAGCTTTATTCGGTAAAAAACAGAGCCAGCCATTGTAGAGACACTTCAGATAAGGATGAAGAGACAAAACAGAAACTCATCACACACATTGCTCAATGGAAGCAGGCTGTAAGGATCCATTCTAAAGCATTTTGCTAACACTTATGAGAAAGATATCCTTCTTCAGGACGATTTTTGTTCTTTGAAGGAACAGCTTGCAGACTTTTCAGCAATCAGTTGAACAGATTTTCCCCTGCGCTTAAATGTTTCTAAAACATTTCTGACAGAGGAGCAGTTTCCAGCAGAATATCTCTGTTTTCAAGTTAAGATCTAGACACTTCCCAATGCTCCCTTGTGGAAAAAAAAAAAAAAAAAAGAAAAAGAAAATGTTCTTCTTCAATGAATCTTCCTTTTTCATCTTTTTTTTTTCAGAGTAATCCCTAAACAAAAGTCCAGAAATCAGCCCTGTGTGCCTGTCCGATCCTTTTTATCTTTCTATCACTTATCATTCTGTCCTACTATAAATTTGATTATCAAACTTAAGGCATCCATCTGTGTGCATCCAAGTTTTGGCTATTTAATATTCATTTTTTGACAACACTTGCAGTTCAGCAAGTCTCCTAATTAGTTACTGGCTACAGTGGAGAGAGTTATTGTTCAGAAACACTGACCTTCCCCCCTTGGGATCTCGTTTTTCTTTGCTATCGCTAGCGAGAAATTTGGAACAGAGCGATACTTAATCCTGCTGGCCCTGCCAATGTGAGCTTCCCGTCCTTCTCTAAGAAAAAATGTGAGTGTGTGTATACCAGTTCACTTGCTGGTTTAAGAAAGCTATTTCTTTAGTAGCAAAATTTCCATTCAAGATTAGATGATAAAACTCTGGAACAGCTCATATTAAGATGGCGTATGCTGAAGTTTTGTTCTCCATAGGTGAGCATTATCTGAAGCACCTCTATGGCAGAGGTGCTGGGGTCGAGTTCTCTCTGCTGCACAGCATTGGTGGCAGATAGCTGTTAATGCTCATCGTTTTTGCTCTTGTTTCCTTTCCATTAGTGCGTTAGGAAAACCTTCTTTCAAGTATTTTCATTCTCTGTAGCCAATAAATGATAACAATCCGATACAGAATGTTCTAAAAGTAAAACCACAAAAAGACCTATTTCCTGTCAGCCTCTATGTCCTCAGCAAAGGGACCTGTGTATCCCAGAGGAAAATTAAAGATCTGAAAGAGCATCTGAAAATTCATCAGCTGAATTTCTCGGTGGATCTCAGTTGCAAACTGAAAAACAAGAGCCGGGTGCAGTGGACGAGCAAAGATCTCCACCTAGCGAGATGGAGAGACAGGACAGCACGCTGGTTTGCAGTCTTCCTGACAAAGCTGGGCAGGAGATAAAAACAGCTTTCAGTGAAGCGGATGGTGGTGCAGCATCAGTGCCATCCAAGTGCCTGTTCTAACATCACAGCCTTGGGGGTCAGAGCCACAACCTACACAACACGAGGCAATGCACAAGGCTGTGGCCAACCTCTGTGCAGCAGTAACGCATTGGGAGAGCAATAAAAGTCTGCTCTCCAAGCTGTAACCTGCACCCAAGGTGATCATAGCTCTGTATTAACCACAACCGAACAGTCTGCACTGTAAAGTAATGATTGCTTTTGGCTGGGAACTTTTTCATAAGATGACATTTTTCCTATTGATGGGATTACACATCCTGTGGCAAGCACAAGATAATTGTAATTTCCAGGACTAATACCAAACGCATAAAGGTTATGGGTAGTCCTATTAAAGCTTTTATATTAGTGGAAAATTGTATGTTACAAGCTGGGAGAAAATTAATGGCCATTCTTTTGTGGTTTGCATACAATTAATCCCTAGGGGGCCTTTCTGGTCCATTGGAAACAGGTGACCTGTGTTTTATTAAAACCATCACCCCTTTCTTCTCACCACTGCAAGGCTGTGGGCTATTTCTTAGCATGTCTTTCTGAGTTCATAGGAGTGCATGAGTGCTCTCAGCAGCTCAGCCCTACGAGCAACACGTTGCTAGCAAAGAAAGGCTTTCAGATGGGGGCCAGCTTTACAAGCAATTACACCATGCTAACATCATGGTGGGTAACTGAAAACCAGAAAATGCTTCTGAGAAACAGCCACGACACAGAAACATTGCACAGAATTCTTAGGCTGGAAAGGAGACCAGATGGTCATTGGGCCTGAGCTCCCTGCATGGCATTCACTGGAGCCTCCAGACAGGCCTGGCAGCCCCACAAGAACAACTCCATGCTTGGACATGGGTAATGCAGGTCCAGACAGACAGCAATTCCAATCCTGGTCAGGGCTGGCATGTCTCATCTCATTAATGCTTGGCTTGCCTGAAGGATGGCTCTGCTGCTATCCCTTTTCTGCAGGCCATCCGCAGGCACTTTTTCTTCTCCTAAGAGGAGATCTGCTGTTTGTTTTCCCTCCTCAGACTTAACTTTCAGAACGATGGATTCTCCATCTCTTTAAAATGACCTGTCCCCTTCCCTTCCCTGCCTGCTGCTCAGGACGGAGAGATAAATCCAATAATAACCCAGCCGTTTTTCCACTGCTTACATCCCACTGTGTTCAAATAGCAGCAGCTCACTGTGCAAGCAGCACAGATCAATCTAGGGCAGCAGATCTGCATCTTAGAAATAATTGGGCTACAGCCATCAGGATGACATCTACCCTGTCATCACACAACCTCCACAATAAGCTTGGTCCTGTAGGCATGAAAACCAAATCTCTGAAGGTGGATAATGTCTGCATTTCAGTGATGACCTTTCACATCAGTATGAGGCATAAAATGTCCACGTACTCACTGTGAAGTTACACCTAGACTTACCAGAGCAAACTGCACATCGCAATATTCTTCCTGAATACAATGAAAAGGATCTTAAGAACCTGAACAAGTTTGCTTGGGAGATACACAGCTTCTCAAGAGTCTGCATGAAATCTGGGTGCAAATTTTCTCCATAGTGTAATAGCTTGGCCAGTCAAACATCCAATTGAACTAACAAGAACTAAAATGCATCAGACCTGCTAGATTCTCAAAGCTAACAGTGGATCTTTGCATATTTTAAGTTTGGGAAAATATTTTCCTTTTGTTTCTTAAATGTTAATTATAGTTTTATTACCATTCTTGCATTTTCAAAGGATGTCAGTTCAAAATCTCTTTGCTTCACCAACAGCTCTGAACTTGAGCTACACAATAAAATAGATTTTGATGCCCTTTGTTGGGTCAAAACTATTAGGATGCAGGGAGATCACATGGCTCATGTTTTCAGAGCACACATTTCAGAGCCTGGGTCAGTGCTTTGCTTTGTGCTGCATATCACCCCTCCTGTGATTAATGCTGTTACAGAAAAATTGTTGTAAAGTTGCTGGTGTAGCTGGAACTGAAGTCATGGCCCAAATTTTAGCAGTACCCTTTTCCCTCTTCTCATCTCTTGGAGATAGTTAGCTGGATAAGAGGTAAAGACTGAGGGTGCTGGGGTAAGGATGTATATTGATCCTCAGATCTGGGGGAAGGAAGGAAAACTGTTTTCTTAGAGAGCCAGCAACATTCATAACATCGATCCTTATCCAGTGACCCTGCTGTGCTCTCCCAGAGGTCCATCTGTCTTGTCAAAAACTCTGCCAAATTCCTCCAACCTGCTTCTCGCTTGGCTTTGTGATACCAGTGAGGTATTGCAAATAGAGGAGCCTAATGTCAGCTCCCACTTTGCCAGTCACAAGATCTATGTACCATAACTTTCCTTACTGCAAGCAAAGCTTGATTCAAGAAAAATCAATTTTGTTGTGGTCTGTCTAGGACTCATCACTGCAAGGATAATGTGTGCTCCTGTTTACCATGTGGGATCATAAAATTCATTTGGTTTGAAGAATGATTCATTAACTGCCCCCAAATGGCAGCTGGGCTAAAATGAATTTGGTTTTGTTTAACTGAAGGAGCTCTGCTCTCTGCACGCGCAGCTGGGAAGGCAAGAAGAGCTTGCTGTGCCTCATAACCCCTGCAGAAACACAAGGCTTTGCTACAGAGCTCCCTACCATGACAATTCCTCTGTTTTGCATGGTTGCATGGACTAATACCAAGCTTTGAGCAATCAACCCATCTTAGCTAAATGATTCAGAAAAGCATGAGTGCATTGGACACCATTCCTCCTCAGAGCTTGAGGCATCTAGTGGCCCCTGGGAAAGGAGAGTTGGCTTGGCCCCACTGCTTCTTCACATCTGCAGCCTGTTGCCCCACGATCAGGCCTTTGTCTTGCAGGTTCTCATCCACAAGAGTGGGATGAGCTGAGCTTTGATGGCTGGACTGTACTGGTCTATGGTTCTCCCCAAAAGAGATAATCTGTCCCCTTGCAACCATGAAAATATCCTTGCAAATATCCTGTGAAGTATGAAGAGTGGCAGCAATGAACCCCAGGTGTGTTTCCAGCCCCACATGAGGCCTCAATGACACAACAACCACCCACACATGCATACAGCATGGGCTGTGGCCTGATTAAAAGTCTGGTACAGATTAAGACTAATTAGGTTATACCCCAGTCCAGGCACATTCATCATGAACCCTGTAGCGTGAACCAAAATCTCCCCACTATGTCTATTCACTTCTTTTCACTGTATAGGTTCATCCAGAACATCTCCTGGTGACAAGTGGTGTCTCTCAGAGGTCTGTCTTGGGACTGGTGCTCTTCAGCATCTTTATCAATGACACAGACAGTGGGATTGAGTTTACTCTCAGCAACTTTGCTGATGTCACTTAGGCTGAGTGGTGCAGTTGATACAACAAAAGGAAGGAGTGCCATCCAAAGGGATCTGAACAAGCTTGAGAACCTAATGAAGTTCAACAAGGCCAAGTGAAGGAGACTACACTTGTGTCAGGGCAATGCCATATGTGTGTACAGACTGGGAGAAGAACTCCTTGAGAGACAGCCCTGCAGTGAAGGACTTTGTTCTGGTGGATAAAAAGCTAGACATGAGCCAGCAGTGTGTGCTTGGAGCCCAGAAAGCCAATAACACCATGGGCTGCATCAACAGAAGTCTGGCTGTGGGCAGGGAGGAAATTGTTCACACTGCTCTGCCCTCGTGAAGTCTCATCTGGAGCACTGCGTCCAGGTCTGGGGCCCCTGGGACAAGAAAGATGAGAAGCTGTTGTGCAGATGCGCAGGAGGACATAAGGATGCTATGGGAGCTGAAGCACCTCTGCAGTGAGGAAAGGCTGAGGAAGTTGGGCTTATTCAGCCTGGAGGAAAGACAGCTCTTCGGAAGACCTCATTGCAACCTTCCAGTAATAATAGGGAGTTTTAAACTGAAATATGGAAGATTTAGATTGGATTTTAGAAGAAATTCTTTACTCAGAGAATGGCAAGATACTTGAAGAGTCTCCCCAGACTGCTGTGGGTACCCCACCCCTGGAGGTGACCAAGACCAGGCTGGAAGAACCCTGGGCAGCCTGAGCTGGTGGGTACAGACAGCCTGCAGTAGAGGATGGGAACTGGGTGGTCTTTAAGGTCCCAAACCATTCTATGATCTTATGAACCTATGATTGTATGATTCTAAATTAAGGGTAAGACTCAATTTCCCAGGAAGGACTGGCTGCAATTCACTCTCTGTGAGCAAGGGGCCTCTACAGTTCATATGCAATGTGATTTCTCTTGATTTAGAAGTTAAATTTTCATGGTTTGAAGGTTGATAGCTAGTTATACAGATCCTCACAATTAAATGATTTCATCACATGTCATGAAGTGGGAGAGCAAAAGAGGATAAAACAAAAGTGGACTTGGCGGGTCTTTTGCATGTCATGTCTGTATGGCTTTTAGTAGCTGAGAGAAACTCCAGCATCAGGGCTAGTTGTACAACAGAAGATCTTGAGTAAACAGGGATCCAGAGCGACCCATGATGTTCAGAAGTTGAGAAGAGGTCCAAGCTGGCACAACAAAGCCATGTGTGCATGAAATAGAACCCCTGCCCTGTGGGTAGTGGCAGGAGCTCAGACATCATGGTCATCTCATCCCTGACATGTGTATAGGAGAGCAAACCCTGTCTCCCCTTTCAGAAAACAAACCATGATAATAATGAAATTCAATCTCCCAAATAAGATAATTCATTCCACTATGAAAAACCAGCAGCTCGATGCTCAGCTTTTCAGAAAAAATAAGCTGAAGCATGACATGCCATGATTCTTTCCAGCCCGTTTTACTTCAAGCATTTAGCTAGTGTAAATAATGGAATACTGAAATTCAATAATAATAACAATAATAGTAGTAGTAGTAGTAGTAATAGTAATGAATAATAATAACGTCTATAATTAAAACCTGAAATATTTGGCTGAAAACTTTAACCTTAAAACACGGACATCTGGAAACACTACATAGAAAACTATTGAGGAGTTCACAGTTTCCCAAATTATGAACATGAAGAAAGTCCTTTATAGCCCGCTCTGGGTGGCTGCTATGCTTTCGGAGCACTCACAGATGATTACATATTCTACCCTTTCTTCTTAAAAATGAAGCAGAGGCTGCTTACATGATCCCGGGACTGAAAGAAAATCCCAGAGTCGTACAACTTGCGTTTAAAATCACCAGAGGTGACAGCATTGGAAATGCTACCTTCAAGTTATCTAAGATTTGTTTGCTTGTTTTGAACGTCTTCTGCTCAGAGGGAGAAGATTTCATTACAGCTTGGAAACTGCCTCAGGTGGAAGCCACAGCTATGGGACACTGTATCTCTGTCTGAAAGAACATGGAAAGGGTTTTGTTTCCCAGCCTTCCCCCCTCCAGACCCAAGTGCCATTTTTTCAGACTCAGTAACTCATACAGACTCAAAGGAAAGGCACTGCAACCTCAGGATAGTCAGGGTGAGTTTGAGACCTAAGCACATTTGTTTTGGGGAACAAGAAGGAAAATGAAAAAGGTGAATGGGACGGGAGCTTGAACACCGCCAGACAGGATGTCCGGGGGTTTGTGCCCAGAGATCTTCCACGGGATTTTAGTTTGCAGATAAACCTTTGGCAGTTCACCTTCTGAATAAATTCCAGCCTTCATCTCTGGCCACTTCTGGATCCTGCTGATTTCAGGTCTTGTCCAGGTATATTGATTCCTCCAGCAGTGAAAAGACTGGCATATAAATTGCAGATTGGAGCCAAGCAAAGGTGGCTGCATTCAGAGCACATGGGTAAAAGAGATTTATTATAAGGGAAAGGTGTGTTTATTCATCCGTTGACCTCAGGCCCTGCATTACTACACTTTTCATCGAGGGCTGTTTGCTGTTGACCTTCAGACATTAGTTTAGCAGGGGCAATAGCCAGCCTTTAATAAGTGAGTTAAGACAAGGCAGAACCACTCCAAGAAAAATGCTCCATAAAGCGATCTTGTCCAATCTGACGCAACAAAATTAACAACCTCATTCTGGCCAGACTAATTCCTTTGTGTGATTATCATTATTATTCTGTTTTCATATTGCAATAAATAATGCAATTACTGAAAGCTGAGTGCTCCCTGTTTCACTGGCAGAGATATAGTCAGGGTGGAGACTTGAGGGTGAGCCTCCAGCTCCAGCCTAGGGGTACTGCTGTTTCCTTGGATAATATACAATCTGTGGCTCACTTGGAGTTCTCCCTATAAAGAAGGATTGATTTGGTGACTGAAAGCATCCAGACCATGCCTATGCAAGACTATGACCTCCAAGGGCTACTGTAAAGGGCAGAAGCCAGGGACCACAGGAGAGATGTGGATGCAGACCTCAGTGATACAACTCGTGGTCATTCATGAGTGTGATGGGACCTTGTGCCTTTTCCTGTCCCATGTGGAAGGGATGCACTCCTAAGGCAGTGCAGTGTTGGTTGGTGGGGAAAGAGGATGATATTTGGCACATATGGGTCATTGTCTGGGAGCCTGACCTGCCCATTTGAAAGACAAAAGACAGAAAATCTGAGAAAACAATACATTTCCCTCCATTTAGCAAAGTTGGAATAATGGCAAGATACTGAGATTGACTTCAGGTCCATTCGGTGTGGGATAGTTAACCCACCCGTCACAAGGCCAAAGAATTACACGGGTTGGAAATTTTCCAGTTGATCTGCTATTTGATATTTTTACTTAATTTTCAAGATTTTAGTTGATGTCTTAATTATGAAAGATATTGCTATTAACCCATTCTCAAGGAAATCCCCATCACTGCTGTGACTTTACGCCACCACATGATCCTCTCATTGCCACTCCCCACAGTGGTCCCTTCCCTTCAGAGGAAGCTCCTGCCAATGCTGGCAGAGCACAAGAACAGCTTGAGCAGATTCCTGTGAACAAGGGTGAAGCTGGAGTCAGGATCTCTCTTCTTAGTCCCAGGACAGAGCCTGGCCTTTCCCTTACACAGCACCCAAGTGCAGGAAGTCCTACATTAGCTTACATCAGATTAAAGAATAAATAAATCAAGATCTTCACCTTGATTATCAACTCTACAGAGACAAAACCAGCTGTGGCTCTGCTTTGAGCATCATAGCTCACAACTGCCCCATGGAGCTGAGTGAGTCCTTGCAGCAGCAGTGTTGTGGCACCACAGTCATTGTTGATAACAGTACAGAGCAGAGCATTCCTGCTATCAGCAAAACCCACCCAGCAAAGCAAACTCCTCTTAAAACTTGACACATAAAGACCCCTGAGTCTGAAACATGACAAGGAAGGTGTTTCAAGCCAAACTGAAGAAAAGATGCTCTAATGAGTGTCTGTCTGGACAGGGTATATCAAAGGAAGTCACCATACAATCCCTTGCCTTCTGTTCTCCTGAATCATCCTGCAGCTGAAGGCCAAGGACAGTGCCCACAACCTGACCAGCAGGCACTGCTTCCTGGCTTGAAGGAGCTGGAGTCAGATGTTCTCCCAGCACATTCCAATCACACGGATCTCACCACTGAATTTCAAAATGCCACAGCTGATGCAAGAATTAAAAATGCAAACAAGGAAAACAGCATCCTGAGCAAGAGAGAGACCATGGGCACGTATTTTTGTAAACCTGATACAATGGAGTCATTTTCAGCCCAAATAAGCTCAGCGTTATCCTCCATCATTGGGTGCCTGGTGCAGACTGCAGATCACAGTCCCCGTGTTCCTTCCTGGACTTGGTGGAAATCAGTGCAATCTGTCTGAAACACACAGCCTGCTTTGGGGGAGGTGTCACTGGTGGAGCAAGTCAAGAAGTTAAAGGCTTCAGAGCCCTGGAAAGATTGTGTAGCTGCTTGTGATGGGCAGACACTCTTCCTCAATCCAACATATGATGAGCAAGAGGGAAGAGGTTGGCTGAACACAGCTAAACTTGTCTAGGGCAGCAGGAAAGACTCTTTGCCCTGCCTGTTACTGGAAAGCAGGAGTTCCCATTACTCAACAGCAGAGCCCCCGAGGCGAAAAATCTGATGGCTGAAGTCAAGTAGATTCTCACAACTGATGAAGTACTTCCAAAAGGTCATTGTAAGCTGTTTTGTTTTTTTTTAATGCAAGCACATATAAAGGGGTTACAGCTCCCTGAACATAGGTGCTTTTTCTCGTGTGCGGTTGAATTAGATATTAAATCCTCAGATGAGCTAAATGAGTTGATTGTGGCTAATGTTATTACCAGGAGTACCAGAGGAATCAAAGATGATTAGCCACTTGTCATAAAGTCTTAGCACAAAGGACAGAGAGAATTAATTTGTCCCACTGACCTAATTTTGGTTTCCATGTGGTTCTCATCACTACATGGTATAAATATGGGAAATAAACAAGGAGAAATGGAAAACTGAAAGCAGTGATTTACATGGCAGAACCAAGACTTGGAAGACAGTTTATGCAATTGTCAGTGTTTTTGTTTTGGTTTTTTTTTATGAAAGGTCAGGGCCGAAGAACAGTGCAGCTCCCAGTAGAGCAGGAATTGCTCATCTGAAACCAACAACTGTACTGATCCACTTCTGATCACACAAATCAAATGGGGACTCCTATGTGTGATGTTTCGACCAGCAAAGAGCTCCCACCACTCAGACGAGGTGAGGCACATCCCATAAGGCTGCCCACCTTTGCAGTACATGGAATAGAACCAGCAGTCCTACCAGTGATCAGGGGTTGCTCCAAAAGTAATGCCTCCTTATTTATGTCCATGGAAACTAGAACAAGGAGCACAATAACACTGCTTGACAGAGAAAATTCTTAGCTGCCAAACATTATTTTTCAACATAATCAACACCATTAGCACTGGATTTTTGCCACTGATGAACAAGAGCCACATGCCATGCACATAACGATTTGCTCCAGCGGATGTGACCCCCTGTTATCATTGACACATTCAGAAAGCATCAATGAATGCCAATGGGTGCCATCTTTCCTACATGGAGGAATACAATTCCACCCCTTTTTCTTCATATGCACTTCCATGTCAGACAGCATTTTGTCACTGCTGCCATTTTGTCACCCCTCTGCTGCCATCCATCACATGGCAACAAACCATGATGGGATACTGGAGGGAAGGTTCCGCCTTTACTGCCATCCCACCAACATCCACCTCTGAAGCTGTGGGCCAACAGAATGAAATAGGAGCATCTCTCACATTTATGCATCTCTGCAGCTTTCATTACAAAGCTCCACAGCTAACAGCAGCAGAACCAGCTCTCACTTTGGCCCTGGCAGCTCCTCTCCTGGCCATGACCCAGCCCCTCCACAGATCGATGCAGCAGGAGCCCCTGTCCATCTCCGGGTATGCCTGCTGCTTGCCTTTCCCTTGGTGCTGACTTCCTTGACACAGCTAATTTCCCAGAGGAGATGGATTGATTCTGCACGACCACTGTGGATTTAATACACGCTATTTATCACCCAACTTGTCACTCAAATGGAAGAAGTGTGTGTCTGCACAATATATATGCAAAAATCTTCATTGCATTTAGTTAATCCTCTGATGGCCATCAATAAATTTCAGGGATTTGGAAGTCTTTCAGGAAGAATTTTTAAAAGTAAAATGTTTGCATAAATATTTTCCTTGTTGTTGCTTAGATTCTCACCGACCCCTCCCCCTTAAAAATGTGTCAACCCACAGCAGCTCTCTTGTTTTAATTATGTCAGTCTGCCAAAACAGTAGAAATTGGCCTGGTTACATCAATCTCACTACCCAAGGAGAGGAATACATCAGAGGAACATCAGTTATAGCTGTTCTGATGTAAGCACGTCCTACAAGCCGTAGTCCCATGAACTGTACAATCCCAAATGCCTGTAGAGATGTCCAGGGTAGAAGCTGGGTTTGATCTGCTGCTGGCAGTGAGCAGGACAGCTCTGGGCAGTGAAGAACAGGTCTGGCTTCTCCAGAAAAGCTCCTTGTGCAGGGACTACAGGACATTCGGACAGCAACTGCAGACACAGCCGGGCCAGGATTTGCGAGGCCCCAGGTTTGCTGAAGCTAAATGAGGTAACAGGTTAAGAAGGGCACATCACTCATGGAGATGCTTTTGTCCTGTACAAAAGCTAGGCGTAAAGTAGGTCTCTGAGTACAGACCGAAGTCTGTCTTATGCACAAAATGGTTCTGTCCAGACTGTGTGTGATGAGCTCAGGTTTCCTGGAGGATGGGGGCCATCTCTTTCTGCTTGCTCCATTATTGTACACATAAAAGCATTTGCTTTTGGCTGCTGTTAACCCTGGATGGTGTGTGTTCTCAGATGTCCAAGTGCAAGGAGGATTTCAGGCCTCCTGGGTACCCATCCTGATGCAATTTAGGGCATGCAAGGCAACGCTGGGTCAGGGCTGACTGAAACACATTGGTGGCAGGTGGGTGGTTGGGCTGGATGATCTTGGTGGTCTTCTTCTCCAACCTTGGTGGTTCCATTATTCAATGAAATCTCACTGCATTTGAGGTTATCAAGAGTTTTATTATATTGTTCCCAAATATGCAGAGTCAGTAGTGATTGTATTTTGCAGGATCTGTTCACAAGGGTGTTGTCTCTGATGGATGCCCTGCTCTGTAGATAAAAGCAGTGTGGGTCTGACTTCACCTGGTACACAGTGTTCTTGGCCCAGTGATGCAACCATGGGGAGTCCCTCAAAAGATGGGTTCCTTTTTAAAACCAGGAGATGCATGTCATCATGCATCTATCAGCGCTACTCCAGCCCTGTCCTCCAGCCCCCACCCCTTGAGAACAGCCCTACACTGAGGCAGATGAGTACCCTACTTGCCCCAGACACTTCATCCACTTCAGCCTGGCCCAGCTGAAACTGCTTTGTCCCCATGACTCATCAGATGCTGCCTCTTTCTCTGTCTCGTTTTAATCATCCTATTTCTGTGCCACAGATACCTCAGCAAAGTTGTCTGCCATAAATATTGCTCAGTATTTCTTATGGAGACTTCTGAACTTTGAGATTATTCCCAACTGATCTCTTTCATCTCAAGCAATTCAGTGGGAAAGCCTGAAAAAGCTCTTTTTTGGCTCCTTATTAGGAGGAGGTTACTGAGGCTTTGTATCTAAAGGAAGGATGAATAATGATGCTCAGATAGGGATATTTGGACAAACAGACACTGAGTGTCGGAGATGTTCATACTCTGGAAACCTTCCTGTGAGCTATCAGCGGTTTTCTTACTAGCTGAACAATGCACACATTGCAATGTGCATGCGGAGACTGGAGAGATTTTCATTTATGAATATAACACTCAGCTGACTCAAGATGCCTTCAGATGAGCTTTTGCCTCAGTTTCCACCTGCAGAGGGCTTGTGAAAGAGTGCAGTGTGCTATTCCCAGCAGTGTGTGAGAAACAGTCCCCAAAGATCCTGACAGCTGGCAGGCTGTGGTCCCTCTCAGCTCCAGTCCTGTCCTCCATGGCACAAAGAAGCTGTAGGAGGACATGTGAAGGTCACCAGCACGGAGCCTGAGCTCTCTCTGCAGGAAAAAAAACACCTCCAGGGACTACAACAAATTGCCACCTTCTTCCCAAAGGCTCCTGTGAAACACTCGAAAAAGTGACCTCATTAATTAATGAGATGGGTTAACGCTCCCTCCGCACACTCCACTTAATTGCAATTCTGTCATTCCCGGTGAATTCTTAAAGCCATATTGATTATTCAAAGTTCTGTTCAATCAATAAAGCAATAAACCATGTATGCTTAAAAAAAAAAGCGATTAAAAAGATAAATACATGAGGCACTTTAAAGAAGCCAAGTCCTTCTGCAGCCCACTTAGCAGCTAGGAGCAAGCCATGGGTAAATATGTGCTAACATCCCTGCCTAATTGAAGTGGATAATTGTCTCATAAATTTGTTTTAATCCCTAATCCACATACCAAGTGACTCCAAACAGAAACCATCTCAAACTTTAATGCCCTCAGTTTTCCTGTCTGGTTGCTGCATGGACAATGGACAGCGGGGTGAGAGAAGTGCTGGACATCAGGTGAGACCAGGTGAGCCTGCTGCCTTAGGGGCTGGGCAGGTGGGAGAACGAGGATTCCTAAAGGACAAGTCTACTTGGGAAGCTGCAGAAACATCACAGCGCTGTTGCTGAAGTTTCTTTATTGCCAAAAGGCGGCTGTGTCCAACTCCATGCCATGAAGAGAGCTCTGCTCAGCTCTGGATGGAGCTGCACCTGTTGGAACAGGAGCAGAAAGCCCAAGTGAGCCCATCCCTCTTCTACCATGCCCGTATCTCCCTCATCTCTCATGTGCTGATGATCCTCCAACTTCAGCTCTCCTTGATCGCAGCCTTCCTGTGCTGAGCACCCACCAACACCTGCAGAACTCCAGTTCCAGGGCTGTAACTGGTGCTGCTGGAGTCTGCTGCCATAGAGTTCTCCTGTAGGAGGTGGGATGCTCAGCAAGAAGTCCCCAACTCCCATTTCGGACAAGTCTTCTCCTTTAGAAAAACAAAGGATACACATTTGTAAGACAAATTATTAATTAGATAGTAACAGCTCCCCAGGGCTTCTTGCTAGAAAGGATTCAAGGTAAGAGCTGGAAGCTTGGAGGAGAGGAGAAAAAACATTTCCGGGCTTTGGTTATGTATTTTTCTTCTTCCCTTCTTTTTATTTTTTTTCTTTTCTATTTTTCTGTTATTGAAAACACTGTGATTTAACAACTGCAGGCCTTGTTGAGCATAAATAAATAAATAACATGAAGAACTGGGACACGCTAAGCTCTGTGATTGCATAAATATTCAAGCTGCAAGAGAAATATAACATTTCAAAGGTGCAAACATAATTATGGAGTTGTTATCTATCACCCATAGTAATTCAAATATAAAGAACATTTCCACATAGTCTGGTAAGGGACACAGGTGCAAATCTGAGATGCTGAACCTGGAAAATGTGACACCCCGCCACATGGCAGCTTGGGGTCATGCTCACTCACACCATCTGGGGGAATGGCCCATGGTGGGCTGGGGCTGGGGCAGGAGCCTGGACAGCTGGTGTGAGGGGTGCTGAGCCAAGAATACTCAAGGTATAGACATCTCTCCATCCTGACCAAGTCCCTGCAGCCAGTTCAGGAGTGAAAACCTGAGCATCTCTAAGCATCTCCACCATGCTGCCATGGAGAGCAGTGGCTCCAGCATGCTGGAGGTCTAAAGATGCTTCATGGCCATTGCTTATGTTCAAATCCATTCAACCCCAGTATTTTCCACTCTGCATCTGCATCAAAGCTGATCCTTTTTAATGCAGATCCCAGGGTTGGAGCTGCAGCAGGACACTGGCAGCAGGGAAAGCAACGAGGAATTAGACTCAGGCTCACCTTGATCTTTCATAGATTTCAGTGGCAAACACTGAATGAAGCACCCATTTTCCAGCTCTTCTTCTCCCTATGCAGTTGTCCCTTTCTGGGACCCTTAGCACCAAGCTCTGCTAAGCAAAAGCTGAAGCTGCTGTCAGCTCACTGTGAGATTCCCCACCCCTTCTGCTGGTGCTGTGTGTGAGGAGCAGAAACCCCACAGTGCTGGTTCTCCTGGTCTCCATGGGGCAAGTGCAGTGTTTTTTATGGAAAAATTATCCATTATTATCATGAAACCAAATATTTAATTGGCAAGGAAAACAATGCCCTCACCTTGCTGAGCACACAATTTGCAGCTTCTCTATGTGCCACTGCTAGAGGCTGGGTCTCAGCTGCATCCCAGGGAAGGGAGGAAATGTGCAGCGGGATGCTAGCATGCTCAGGGCTAACTGATCACCCCCTCTTGGGCCACACAAGCTCCATTTGCAATGAGGCAAACACCTGGGACAGGGATGCTGTGTCCTAGGACACATGGAGTGGTGATGCTCACCTAGTATGATTCTCAGCCATGTAGAAGTGATCCCTGTCTGCAACATCACAGGTCCTGACAGCAGTGCTACCGGGGAGTGGGGAAGAAGGTCTGAAAAAGGCTTTTCAGGAGGGCAGATTTTCCTGCCAGAGTCCTGTACTGAACACAGCACTCCTGAGATGCCGATATGGAATTCAATTGCTTCTGCACTCAGATGTAATCACAGCATCCTGGTAGGGTAACAGCACCATCTACTGATGCAGGACCCAGAAAAGCTTCCTTCTTGGTCTGGCCATATCCCTAACAGCTCTTCATCCATGTGCTGCCTGGGGGACGGTGACCTCCCATCAAGGGCAGAGGTATGGTGGAACTGAGTACAAAGGACATTCAAGAGCTGAGTCTTCTGTCTTCTTCCCTTCCCTTCCCTTCCCTTCCCTTCCCTTCCCTTCCCTTCCCTTCCCTTCCCTTCCCTTCCCTTCCCTTCCCTTCCCTTCCCTTCCCTTCCCTTCCCTTCCCTTCCCTTCCCTTCCCTTCCCTTCCCTTCCCTTCCCTTCCCTTCCCTTCCCTTCCCTTCCCTTCCCTTCCCTTCCCTTCCCTTCCCTTCCCTTCCCTTCCCTTCCCTTCCCTTCCCTTCCCTTCCCTTCCCTTCCCTTCCCTTCCCTTCCCTTCCCTTCCCTTCCCTTCCCTTCCCTTCCCTTCCCTTCCCTTCCCTTCCCTTCCCTTCCCTTCCCTTCCCTTCCCTTCCCTTCCCTGTCTAGGCACCTCTTCATCAGGTCCCTGTTCTTCATCAGCATCATTGCTGATGTTTAAGTAAGGTACTTGGCGATGGCTTGAGATGAGATGGAAAAAGACCAAGCTCATCCAGCAGGGACCTCGAGGGAGGGGCAGACATGAGGCTTACATCATTCACTGCTGAAATGAATGTCCTTGCCCACTTTTCAGGCAATGAGTTAGTGTCATGGAGGACACATCTGCCTTTGAGAGAGTATTGGTATGGGAAGGGACAGAGGAGGGCAGTGAGACACCTTCCATCCCCAGGACACACCATGGTTGTGATGGATGTAGACTCTGAGGGCACAAGGAGCTGATGCAGAGCTCTCCGTCAAGCAGCAACACCAACAGTAGAGCAAGAGGGATGACCTGGCCACCAGCACTCAACAGCTAGAAGATGAAAATCAAACCATGAGTTGGAAGGGGCATCCCCATGCAGCAAAGCAGAGCTGCCTGGTCAGGTTATGTAAGGGCCTTTGTGCCACCATATCCATGACCACCTCTGAGACACAGGAGATTCGGCTGTGTGTCCATAACAGCTCCAGTGCTAGATATCTCCTGCCAAATCTATCTTATATCCCATCCCATCCCATCCCATCCCATTCTACCCTACCCTACCCTACCCTACCCTACCCTACCCTACCCTACCCTACCCTACCCTACCCTACCCTACCCTACCCTACCCTACCCTATCCCTATCCTATCCTATCCTATCCTATCCTATCCTATCCTATCCTATCCTATCCTATCCTATCCTATCCTATCCTATCCACCATTGTGGATATGCACGCCAACCCTGAGCAATGCAGGCGATCATAGCACCTCTGAAGTTACCTAAGCTGTCTGGGAGCGTCTGAACTTGTGGCTGCACAGGTTGTGTCCATCCCAGCCCAGTACAGGTCAATGGGGTCACTTGGTCAGCCCTGACTCATGCACTCTTCATTTGGGATACGATGGCTGAGGGGCAAGGGGAACTGTCCTGGCTAGGAGTTGAGTTGGAGCTCATGCTTTTATTCGCTGTTCCTCCATGGTTTGGTAACCATATCTCATCACTCAAAGGGACTGACAGTTGAATGAAATCATCATTCCCCTTTTGCCAAGGAGAAGTCAGAGAAAGCAAAGCACCCAAGGTGACACCACCCCACAGGGCTACCCACAGGGAACCACATCACCCCACGTCCCGATTTTGGCTGGAATAGAGTTAATTTTCTTCACATGCCTGGTATGATGCTGTGTTATAAATGCAGGAGAAAAACAACGTTGATAACTCAGCGCTGTTTGAACTGTTGCTGAGCAGTGCTTACATTACACCAAGGACTTTCCAGCACATGGAAAGGGAGCTGGAGATGCACGAAGAGCCGGGATGGGGCAGAACCAGGGCAGCTGACCCAAACTGTCCCAAACTGATGTTGCATACCATGTGATGCCACGTAGGGGTGGGGAGGAGGGAGCTGCTGCTGCTGCTCAGGGGCTGGCTGGTGTTGGTCACCGTGTGGTGCGCTGGGCATCGCTCGTTTTGAATCTATATGTGTATACATCCGCACATATGCATATATACATCTATTTATTGTTATTATCGTTTCCCCTTCCAGCGGCCGCACGGAGTCCCGCTGTGCCACTGCCCGCGAGGTGGCAGCAGGAGCCCAGGGACGGAGCTGAGAGCAGCAGCGGCCAGGTCAACCCGCTTCCAGCTCTGCGGTGGATGAGACCCTGGGTCTTCTCTGGGGTCCCATCCCCGGCTGATTTGCTCCCCCAGCATCTTCATGAAGAACAAGGCAGCGAGGGTTCTTTCTTCACTCACAGATGACCCCGTGAGATGGTCCCCAGCACACAGACATGGTTGGGGGACCTCCTCTCTGCTTCAGTGTCTTGGCAAAACTGCTTTGACAAAAAGGGGCCACGTGTTCCAAATATATTTCTAAACGTGACCCATGTACTTTCGATTGTGACCCTGCCCAGAGCCTGGCACAGTGCCCCTGCCCTCTCCATCACCACGGGTCGGTCTGTGGGGCAGGATGAAGGTGCCAGGGGTCCTTCAAGGAGCATGGGGTCTGTGTGTGGGGGGGCTGAAATGCAATGGAGCATGTGATGGGAGAGGGCTAAAACACAAGGCTGGATCTCTGGTCAGACTGGGGCTGGTGCAGGAGCAGAGTGGGGAATTACTCTCACCAGAGGTGCTAACATGAAGCTTTCCCACCTCTTTATTTTTGTTTTTGTTTTTGTTTTTCCTAACTGGTTCTTTAAGACAAATAGACAAATAATTTACTCTCTAGGATCTGGACTAGAAAATCTGAGTCCCTCCCAGTTCTAGAGAACATTTTCAACACCTAACACTCCCAAAATACCTGGCTCCTCTGGCTGCTGACTCACAGATTAAAGGGCAATGGAGACATCTCATATCCCAGAGCTTGGTTCTTGTGCTCAACTAAAACACACACCTCCCATCAAGAGATGTGGACAGTCCTGACAGACCATGGACAAGGATATTGAACTAATTTCACTTCTGCCCCAGCTGTGAGCCCACTGCCCCTTGCTGATGAGGTCCAAACCCAGCCCATATTTGGCCAAAGGTCTGCACAGAGCCAAGCTGAGGAACTTCACTTTGCCAAACACTCCCTGATCTTCCTGCCTGAGCTCCCCATGCTCTACTGTGCTGCATCCACCCACATCCACAGCCCCTCTGAGCTTTTCTCCTCTCCTACCAGCCCTATACACTGCCCTGGGATGCACTGCACCCATCCCACTACTCACACAAGGTCTATCCATCCCCACGAAACCTCCACGACCCATCCCACCCTACTCACTGGCTGTGTCCCTCTTGCACCAAACCAACAAAGAGCCCATAGGGATGGCCACAGCCCCACCAATGCTGCAGCCACTCCTGGCCAACAGCAATGCCCATGTCAGTCTGGATCCCTTCCCTGCAGCAGGTTTCACACTGATGTAAGAAGGTTTTGATGTATGGCTGTGGATTCATTTTCCATCCCCCTCCTTGTAATGGGCTCAGGATGTTAATGAATAGCTAACTGCTAATGTCTTGTATCCATCAAATATCTCAGCAAGGAGCCTCCAAGTGTTCCGCAGACACTGGCTACCATTCCCTGACTGGAAGCACAGCAACCACAACCCAGAGTGGCTGCAGGGACTTGCTGATGTTCAAAGTCTGGGGCAGCATCCCCAGCCCTTCTCCAGCAGCCGACCCACCCTGCTCCTGCTGCCACTGGACTGCCTCCAAGCTGCGGCCTCTTAGCAAACCCTGCAGGCAAGCTGCCTAGAAGCCATCCTTTCAGGAGCCCAAGGCAGGGAAACAAAGAGTTAACCAATATCCTGATGGGCTGGTGAGCTCATCAGAGCTGGGATATGCTCCACCGTTCATTAGACTCAACAGAGCCCAGTAGACAACATCCGGAGGGCTGCAGGGCTGAAGGTGAGCCTGAGTGAGAAGAGCTGGGTGCTCCGCTACAGCCGTAACACCAGTCCCACCGCCAGAGGTGGGCAGCCATCCTCTGCCCTGCCCATGTAAGTAGGATGGATTTCCACGGGTTTGGTTCCGGGGTGTTGGATGCAGTGCAGTAAGGGTGGGGGGTCATCCTTTTGCTCATCAAGGCCCTGAGCACATCTGTGGGGCCAGTCGAACTCTGGGCGATGTCGAGAAGCTGCTCCCAAGGGATGCAGGAGGTTGGGCCTGACCCAGCTCTGCCACACCAGATAATGGACACTGGCTCCAGCTTGGTTTACATCCAGGATGCGGTGGGGCTCGGAGGAGGTGTGGTCCCCTGCCACCTCGCCTCATTTCCCCAGCCCTGGTCTTAGAACAGAGCCAGCCTGCCCACAGGGCCAGCACCAGCCATGGTGGAGTATGGGGAGGGCAGGAGGGAGGATGGGGCCGTAGGGTGCTTTGTGCTGACACAGCTCCATCTTCTCCCAGAGCAGAGCCTGCTGAGCGCAGCGGGATCTGTCCCTCTCTGTTCTGACCCACGGTGATGGCACCCTGAGCTCCTGCTGCTTCTTCTGTGCGTTGGGGGATGCTCGGTGCAGCCAGACAGGAGCAGAGCTCAGCATGGTGAGTTGGCGCTCGGTCCCCCCGGTCCCCTGCCTGACCCCCACCTGTCCCCTCTGCTGAGAGCTCCCCAACCCCCCTGGCTACGGGTATCTCACAGTGCTCTCCATCCTCATTTTGGGAGGGCCCAGGGCATATCTGCTCAGCGGTACACACCTCACTCTGATTGATTAAATTTGAAACCTGATTGATAGATGCTGAATTAAATTTGGCTTAGGCATGGCATCTCGACAAGTTTCTACTATGAGCATGCATGTGGCTGTCCATGCGGCCTCATTCCTCGGTCACCCCACCATCCCACATGGGCTCCCTGGAGCATCTGCTCCCTTGTCCCAGCAGACATGGTGCCACGACTGTCCCCTGGGGGATTCTGTACGGAGGGCACAGCCAAGAGTCTGACTGAGGCAACCTAGGGCATCAGGAAAAGCCATGTCCCAAAAATGTCCTTGTCTGAGCTGGGAATGCTCTGGTGTTCCTGTGGATATAAGAGGAATAAGAGTGTGTAAGAAACTCCTGAAGAATCAGAGCAGAGGAGATGGGCAGGCTGGGGACTTGAGGGACTAGATCCAGCTTTAGCATGGCCTTGGGTAGGAGCAAGACCTTCTGAGGGGCTCAGTCCGTATCTGCAGGTTGGTTGTGGCTGTCTGTTCATATGCTGGTCTCAGACTCTGAGGTGTCACAGAGGATTTTTGGCCTCTGTGGCTGCAGACAGCAGAGAGCTGCTCCTGCCAGAGACAGGCAGGAATATTCACTTGTAAATGAATTTATTGGCACTGGGGTCCTCAGCAAATGGGATCCTAAAACATCACCATGCAAAGCACTGGGAGAGCAAAAGGGTAGAAATAGCATCACTCAAGGCTCCTTTTTCTATTGAGGACAGAGAAAGATCCTGGTATGAGCAGTGCCTGCAGGACCTGGGGAAGCAGCAGCAGCCAGCCGTGATAGCTGAGATGTGCTCTGGAGGCATCTGCAAGGCAGCAAATGGTCATCTGCAGATGCTCTCCTTACAACAATAATTATTCAGAATGTGGGAGAAACCCGATAGCAGTATCCTGCTGGGCTGCTCAGTACGAGCATCATGCATCTTCCTATGTGAGCACATCTGGGATGAATTAGGGATGGAGTATGGGCAGAGCAGGAGATGAAATCCAATTAGCTCTCCCAAGAGCTGCAGATACATGCAGAGCTTGCAACCAAACTCCTGGCCACGTGTGAGGAGTGAAACTCTTCCTAAGCTACCAGAAGGGAACTACACAGAGCCTCATGCAAAAGCACAGACAGAAATGCGGAGCAGAATATCTAAATGTAATAATAATAATAATAATAATAATAATAATAATAATAATAATAAAAATGTGCTGCAAAGTGCTGTCAGCCTCTGAGAACTGTGGTGAGAGGAATGGTTATGCCAGGAAATAAAAGGGGGAAAAAAAAATACAGTCTAGTGCAAATGCAAGCCTGGAGGAAGAGCAAGGTTTCTGCAGGAGCACAACATTATATCTCTGCAAAGTGGAGGGGAAGGTGCTCTGCTGAGCTCAGCATCCCAATGGCAGGGAGGGGAACAGCACATTGGCAAGCAGGGAGCTGGGCAGGGTGCTGGGGCTGCAGCCAGGGACCTGGGCAGCACATCAGGGCTTAAGGCAAGATTCCAACCACAAAGCTGAATTCAAATTGTACAGTGGCTTGAATATAAAAACTCTGCACAGTGGGTGCTAGAAGGAGAGAAAGACAAGAAATGCTGTGACTACGAAGGGTGAAATCTCAGGAAGAGACTCACCAGAGGCCTTAGCAGATCAGGATGGCAGGATAAGAGTCCCCTACTCTGCCCTATCTCTCCTGGTTTGACAGAGCAGGGAGAGCTGCAGATGGGAGGGATGCAAGCACTGAGCTCAGCTTTTAATTTTTGTTTGCTGGTCCAACTTCTGAAAACCTGAAAACATAAAATATGTTAACACCAGCAGGTCTGTAGTGGGGGTACCTAGAAAAATTGCATCAGAATAAATCACAAACCTGGGCAAGGGACGTGGGTGATAGGAATAAGAGAGGTGTCAGGCAGCACCTGGCCTCTGGCACTCCAGGGTGGGCACAGGGCCCCAGCACAGCCCAGCTGGGGATTCCCAGTATGGCCCAAGTAGGGATCATTAGAAACACACCTCTGGAGCAGCCTTGTAGCTCCATGTGGCTGCACTGATGTGTTGTGAGCCCTGGCATGGAGCAGCAGCAGCAGGAAATGGGCTGGAGGCACCTGGCTCCGGGCTCATCTCTGCACCTTGACATAGCCCAAGTGGGATGCAAACCTGCAAATGCAGGCTGATAGCACCCATGGTGTGTGTCTTCCTGGAAGCAAGCTCTCAGCCTGAGGTGCTGGAGGGTTTGGGCAGGGTTTTGGATGAACTGCTCTGGGTTAGCATCAGGCACCCAGCCTGCGTGGTGCTCAGATAGAGCTGAGCTCAGCAGGCCCATCCCTGCAGCACACTGGACCCTGCGGGCACTCCTCGCCAGCTCCACGTCCTGCTCCAATGAAACAGTGGTTAACATAATGCACAGCATTTCCCATTTATCATAATGATTTCCCCGTGCTAAAGTCATGCTGTTTCTGGGAAAATGCATTTCCTCCTTGAGTAGGTGAAAATCTAATGCAGGGCCAGGGCCCCCGAGAACGCCGCAGGGCTGACCCCAGTACCGCAAAGCAGAGTGTTTGGCATGAGCTGAGATTCCTCCTGCAGCCCCCCCAGCCCCACCCCTGCAGTGGGCTGGCTGCTTCCCTCCATCTCAGGCTGCCCAGGGGCCACCCATGGCCTTGGGTACCTCCAGAGATGGGACACCCACAGCTCTGGGCAGCAGTGCCAGGGCCTCACTGCCTCTGGGTAAAGAAGCTCTAAGGACATGACCTGCCCTGGGACAGGGATTGGCAGCGGGACTCACACAGCACCCCCAGCCCTCCTCCCTTCAAGATCCAGTCACCTATTCATAACTGTGCTGCTCAAATAGGTGTGATGCTCTTCTCTCCCTGAAGCAAGGCACAGAGCTTCCCCCAGTTTTTAACTTGTCCAAGGGCATACACTCATTGATGACTAGATGGACAGTCCTCAGTCCATCCTCCAGCACCAGACCTGCTCTGCTCTTTCTCTTTTGTCCACCCTAGGTCTCCTCCTCAGATCCCGTCGCCATGGAAAACCCACCCCCGAGCCCTAATGGGAGTGAGAAGTCCCCCCAGTCCAAGGAGCTGCTGACCAGCAACACAGCCAGCACTCTGTGCATCAGCTCCCGCAGTGAGTCTGTCTGGACCAGTGCCTCCAGGAGCAAGTGGGACATCTATCACAAGCCCATCATTGTCATGTCTGTTGGAGCAGCCATCTTCCTCTTTGGGACAGTCATCACCAGCCTGTCGTTCCTCCAAATCAAGAATGAAAATGTGTACAAAATGTGCGGCCCTGCTTTCCTGTCCTTGGGACTGATGCTCCTTGTCTGTGGCCTTGTCTGGGTCCCCATCATCCGCAAGAAGCAGAAGCAGAGACAGAAGTCACAGTTCCTGCAGAGCCTCAAGTCCTTCTTCTTCAACCGCTGAGCACCCCCCAAAGAAGGCCTCCACCCCGCTCCTCAATTTAGCCATAAAAAGAAGCATTCTCCTGTACTCTCCTAGAGCAATTTATCCCAGTCCCTTCCCTATAAGATGGAATATGCTGTACCGGTTCCCAGTGTGCAAGTGAACTTTGTATTTTGCCCAAGGAACCCCAGAAAAAAGAGCAGGACTTGGTGGTGAGCCCAGTGCCCCACATCACCCCACCATGCAATGGCCAACCCAACGCATTCTGTGCAGTGACACACCCAATATGTGTTGTGTAATGGCTAACCCAACACACAAAGGGGAAAGCAGAGCTCCTGGCAGCCTCTGTCAGCAGCTTTTGCAGGGCACGGCAGTGGAGAGGAGTCAGCCCACCACAGTGTGGGCAAAGCTGCGGTGAGCACTGTACTTCACATCTGGAAAATGGGAGGCCCAAGGAGGTATCCCCAGTGTTGCAAAGAGGGGCAGCAGGACAGCATTGTCCCAGATCCCTTTGCAGCAGAGGCCACCAGGATGGGCAACACACATTACCAAGGCTTGGGAAGATCAGACATGGCCAGGAATCCCCCAGCATGGATCTGCTATGGCAGCTGGGCGGTACGGTTGTGAGCTGGAGCTCTCTCCATGCTCAGGGTGCAGCACTCACACAATTCCACCTGAAATGAAAATTCCCAGTCTGAAGAACCACTCTCTGACTGGACAGCAAAACCTGGGTTAATATAACAGGGCCCATAACGTGCTGACCCTGACACTGAGTGGGACTCTGATTCTTCAGATCCAGCTCACCTCCCGCAGCATCCCACCTGGGAAGACCTCAGCCCAGTGATCTGCAGCTCAAGGCCTGGAGCCCCATGCAGGTGAGGACCCAGCACCAGGGGTGGGACCTCCGTTCAGCATTCCCACCCCCTCTCACGGGTCACCCCCTTAAAGAGGTGGGACATTCCTAGGAGTGAAGTATGAGGAAGACAGGTTGGCAAAAGGGGTACAGCAGCTCTGCAACACCCTGCACTGCCTTGGGACAGAAGGCATCAGTACAGAACAACTTTCTTTTTGGGTGCCACATCCCTCAGGAGCTGCCACTGCAAACATGCTGGGAGCTTGGATAACACCAGGACACAAACTGAATTAGAAGAGTTTGGTCTGCAGATATGGCCCAAAGCACCCACGGCCCAAAGCCTCATGATGACACTCCCCCTGGGATAGGGGTAAGATTGGCAGTGCTGTGTGATGGGGAGCAGCAGAGGCAGCTTCTGGCTGACAGCTGGCATGAGATGCACATGCTTGAGGAACATGTCCTACTGGCTTGGCTGTGCCCAGAGTTGTGTTTCTGTGCAGTGCACACGTGTCCCTAGCTGGTGCCAGCTGGTGAATGAGGTATTGGAGGTGCGTGGTCTGGCAGCAGACCCAGCAAACCTCCTCCTGGTCCTCAGCCATTCATCCCTCTGAGCAGTGCTCTGCTGTTATTTTTGGTGCTGGCTCTGCACCAGGCAGGTTCTCTATTGATTCGACTACGATGGGTACAGGCTCACCCCAAGCTCCTGCCCAAGGATGAACTGCAGCCAGAAAAGCAGGTGAGCAGCAGGGCTGGCAAGGAAGAAATCACAGAGCAGCACGAGGGATGGGGACACACAGCGGGGTCCTGTTCTGCACATTTTGCAACCAAGGAGATAGCTGGTGAAGTGTCAGTGGCCAAGAAGTCACTGAGAGCAGAAATGTAACCGAATTCCATGCTGGTTATTTATAACAAGAATATTTGATTTAATTAAAACAGGAATATCCCAAAGATTTTATCTTGGTGTGCTGGTGCTTCGTGCATGCTGTGGGAGGGGAGCTGGCCATCCCTTGGGTGTGATAGAACACAGAACAGGAGGGCTGGAGCCATGGGTTGGGCTGGGGTTCTGTGCTGGGGTCTGCCCAGGAACTCCTCAGGTCTGAAGGGGTGTGCAGGTGGCTCAGGAAGGAGGTAGCAGGGGATGGAGCCTGCATAGTTGAGGATTAGGACAATAGAGCCCTAATAGGTCAGCAGAGCGTGGGTCTGGTTGTCTGAGCTGTAGGGGTCAGATGAGTAAAGGGAGAAATAGTAACTGAAGGGAGAGCTGGATTAGCAGGTTGAAGCTGAAGGTGAAGACAGAAGTCCAGCAGCAGAGTGGGAGCACTCTGCTGTATGAGATCAACGCATGATTGCTACCTGGAGGATGGGGGAGATCTGCACTTATGCGTGCAGTGCAAATTGGTCCTGTCACCGGGAAATGCTGCTCACAAGGACTTCACTGGGAGCTGACTATTTCCTGAAGAAATTGTGATCAAGAGACTCAATCAGTGCGAGCCAGAGTTGTGGGTGAGTGCTTTTGTAGCCTGTGGAGCAGTTTGTGTTCTCTCTGTCCATGGAAAGCAGCCTGGCTCATGCCACAAAGCTTTTCCCCTCTTCTGCTCTTCTCCTCTCACCTCCTGTGCAGAATTAGCCAGTGTCACTGCTGCTGGGCAAAGTCCTTGGAGGTTTTGTCTGGGTTTGGCTCCAGCCCAGCCAGTGCCCGCCTTCTGGGTGGAAGGAATTATTTTATTAGAAAGTGCTTTCATTTCCTTTGCTATAAAGCTGAGCACAGGTATGGGAAGAACAAACGTTTGCAAAGGTGAAGATGACTCAGAAAGTCCCTGCTGGCTGCAGACAGAAAAGCCACAGTCAGCCCCCTGAGGCTGGTAAAAGTGGGAAGTGGGGTGAGACATGAGAGCTTGGGTCTGCAGATGCTCTCAATGTGGGTTCAGGTCTGAGCCAGCTCTCTCCTGCTGAACCTGCCACAGGGCCTTGCCTTTGGGATAAGCAACCTCTCTGTGCCCGTGTTTTAAGGATTTGTCTCCCGACACTGCAGTTAAATAAATATTGACTGACACCTGCTAGACCAAGATTTTGTCAAAGTGCCTCCATTCACCTGCTCACGTTCCAGCTGCACCCAGCTCATGTGTAAGTGGGGGATGCACGCTCATTGCTCCCTTTGGAGAACTGGTTCTCTCTTGCTGCATACTTCTGCAAACCTGTTTGGGGGCAGCTCTGGGGGAGCTTCTCTAACATCGTCCTTTCAGCTGCAGCAGAACTGGGCTAGAAAAAGACAGAAGAGGTAGGCAGTACTCTCTGCTTGATTTCATTTATTTGTTTTTCAATATCTCGGGGAATGAAGTGCAGCTGTCTGCAGTTTTCTGAGCTGATAATTGGAGGTGAATGAACTTTGGGAAACCTCTGGGTCCCTTCCCAGCCCAGGGGAGTGATTTTATTGAGTGTGTCGCATTTCCGTGAGTGCTATCACAGGCAAATCACTGCTCTCACGCGCTGCTTGGTGTAACTCAGCACCACAGAGCTGCACCTGGACAAGAACACTTCCCACAGAGTAAACCCAAACTGGGCTGCTGGCATCCCCCAAAGTGCAGTCCAACATCAAACCTGGGGAAAACAGAGCTGCCAATGCCAGCTTGGTTTCTTGCTCTCATTTCCATGCCCTAAGCAAGGAACACACCCCATAAAACTCTCAGTCTGGCCTGATGGGATCGAGGCAGCACAGCCTTATGCACTGTGGGGCTGGACAGGCCAGAGCTGACTCCAGCTCCCTGCATCAGTCCCACCTACACCTGAGCTGTTTGCTTTGGAGGATATGATGCTGGTGTCCCATGAGGATGATGTCTGTGGGCATCAGAGACTGGAGAAAGTCAGGCTAGAAGGAGCAGAAAGGTCTTGGTGCATTAACTGGGGTTTCCTGAAGATGGTAGAAACTGCTTAATGGAATATGGAAAGGGAACAGAAGAAAAAGACCTTGGAAGAATATAAATGAATAGATTGATAAATAAGAAAATGAGATGGGAATGTATCTGTGGGAAAGGAAGGAAGACAAAGCAAAAATCCCTATCTTCAGAAAGTAAAAAGGCTCAGTTTCATCAGTAAAACTGTTATTAGGGCACCACCAGTATCACCAGCACTAACCCTCCAACTTCAGCTAAAAGTGGGGGAACAAAGGAGCACAGAGTGCAAACCTTCTCTGTCTATCTCCACCATCACTGCAGTCCACTGAAGGAAGACCACAGAACAGGGATTCCTGAAAGGGGTGGCCAGCTGTGAGCAGCTGTACCCCAGCCCACTGCTGACAAGTCCTGGGCTGCCAAAGAGCAGCTCCACCCCGAGGCCTTGGAAGAGCTGAATGCATAGAGAAGAGATCAGTTATTCATTTGTATATTCAAAAGCCTTCATTGTTCTGAGATGGGGGGAGGAAGAAGTTTTCTGCCTGCAGAGCAGTGCTTTCAGGATGGAGCAGCTGACACTGTTGTTAGCGTGGTGTAACTGCTACAGCCTGGGTAACAGAGGAGAGGTTGATGGGGACGTGCTCTGTGATGCACACTGGGGTAGCAGGCAGAAGCCCGGTGGCTTTTAGTACCTGTGCAGCAAACACTAGAGCAATGCACAGTGCCCAACTCCAGCCAGCACCCTGTCCCCAGTGCCAGCCTTACATTTGCCCTGAGGTGGTGCAGCTCAGCATGCAGAGACCACTGCAGGTGGTTGTCAGCCCACAGAGGCCATCCCCATCCAAGGGCTCCCAAGGGCCTCCATCACCCCCAGACTGCAATTTTTATCATCATTTGCAGATCAGGGAGGGAGGATGCCCCCAGCATCACATGGCAACTGGGGAGCAGAAGGCATCAGCCCGGCATCCCACCAAGCTGCTCACAGACAAGCTCTGGGAAGTCTCACCTTCTGCTGTGATTCACCACTGACCTGACAGTTCCCATTCTGGGGATGGGCGATGGCACAGGCTGTGTGATTTCTGGCTTTCCAGCAAGACCTGCTTTTGGGAGGGGTTGCAAGGGAGGTGCATTTTGTCACTCTGGAAAAAGCCCCATGTCTCAGTTTCCTAACAAAGAGGGGGAAGCTCCATGTCCTGCTGTGGAAGAAGCAGAGGCAGCGACAGCGAGGCCACGAAACGGTTAAAAGCAGTGTCGTGCTGCCTCCCGATTGTTCTGCAAGGTGTGTTGTGACATTTGTACTTCCTCCTGCCACGGCGGGGAGGGATGCTGGTGCCAGGGCTGCAGCATGGCCCTGCGTGGGTTGGCAGGACGCTGCGTGGTGGTGCTGCTGCTGGCCCTGCTGTGCGACGTGCTGGGGCTGGTCCTCCTCCTCCTGGGGCTGCTCGCTCCTCTCAGCTACTGGGACTTCTTCGTTTACTTGGGAGCGCTGCTGCTCGCCTTCAGTCTTCTCTTCTGGATCTTCTGGTACACGTTCAACATCGAGGTCCCCTATAGGGAGCTGGGTTTCATCTGACCCTCAGCGTACAGAATGGAAACTTATGCTTGGAGGAGCAGCCTCGCCAGCTGGGAAGCTGCAAAGCATGGTTCTGTTGGTGAAGAGCATCCACAAAGACTGCAGTTGAGCATCACCTGCCCACATGGACACCAGGGAAAGGTACCGTGGGCATTGCACACAGCTTTATTGGTGCTGGGGAACTGGACCTGCTGCAGGTAGCCATGCTGCAGGAGGAACATCAGATTTACAAATGCTCTGGGGTGGATTAATGATGGACAGTGACATGGGTTGGATGAGATCAGCCCGGGCAAGTGAGGCTGGGGAGGGGGTTTGAATGGAATCTGGAAGTGGGCTTTGCAACTACTCTAATCTCCCTAACAGATGATGCTGAGAACTGGGGAGAGCTACTGCTGTTTTGCAACAGCTCCTGGTGGCAGAGGGACAGGGGGTGATGACTGCAGCCTGGACAGACAGTGTCAGTAGGAACAACTCAGAGCTGGGCTGTCGCTTAACACTAAGACCTCTGGTGTGAACAGCATGGCTGCAGCAAACAGGGATGCAAGGAGCAAAACTTGATGTCCTCTGGAGCTGAGCTCTGCTCTGTGCACATGTCACACCTCCAGGGCTGCCAAGGCTCAGGAAGATTTTCCAATGGGGAGTAAATTTTACAGCAAGTCAACAGGGAACTGCAAAAAGCCAAATAAAGGATGTGTCACTGGGAACAACACATAGCCCAGTGACAAACACTGAGCACACAGAAACTGGGTCCAAAGTGCCACATTGGAAAACCAGCTCTGAGATTATGCTCCCTTAATCTCAGTCTGGTCCAGGCTGTGTCAGGTGGCTTGGCACAGCCCAGCAGGCACAGAGATTGGGTGGTGCCTTGGAGGTGCCCAAGGCCATGGGTGAGCTCAGGCAACCTGATCTGGTGAGGGGCAACCAGTCCACGGCAGGGAATGGGGCTGGGTGGTGACACAGGTCCCTTCCAACCAAGCCACACTGTGGTTTTGGGATTCCCTGTGTCCCAAGGGGATGTTCCTCCTCATCAGCTTGCCGGTATGGCAGCTGGAGCCCATTTGCTCCAGTTAATTAGTGGCAGCTCAGAGCTGTGTGCCACACAACCAAAGAGTGATGATGACAGCAGGATGCTTCAGCGACAACCCGCACCCCAATAACTTAATGGTTTTACAACAACATGAGAGATAAGGAGAGGGCAGAGACAAGGCTGATGTCCCCATGGGCACATGCTGGGGTGCCAGGGCTGGGACCAGGCTCACTTCGCAGCTCTGCCATCTCACCAGCCCTATGAATGCAGCACAGAGGAGGTATGCCACTGATGGGATCTCCAGCCATCAGCCATTCAGGACATACTTCCTTGTCTGACTTTTTGATAAAGCCTTTCACAATTAGTGAGGAAATTTTTCTCTTTATTTACTAACTTTTTGGCATTTCTCATCCTGAGAGCAGTGACTGCCAAACACAACCTGTGCCATGGTGTTCTATTGCCCTGCCCCTGGTGGGGTGCCCCCTTTCAGCCCCTCAGCTTTGTCCCCCACCATCAAGTTTCCAGGTGCTTTTTCACCTATGTGCCCTTCAGACTACCTCCTTCAAGAATTTCCTTGATGCACCTCCAGATAAAAGCCTGTAAAAAGCATTAGTTGGATACTGCAGCAACACATGAGGAAGGGCAGCAGTTAACAACACCCTCCTTTATTTGCTCTGGGATTTTTAATTGCTAGTTCTCAGCCTGTTCAATCCAGCCCACAAAACCTGGCCAAGGGCTTTGTCACCATTCAATGTCTGTCTCTTGTTGGGTGCACGCCTGGGCACGTCTCGAAGACAACACCCAGAGGGGATTGGGTGCAAGGTCCCTGCCACTGCCTGACCCTACTCCTGATGTGGACTGCTCCATGACACAAAGAGCACGCTGGAGCTCCCTCTGCCTGATGCTTTAACTCCACAATGCTGCAGAAGTGCATCCCAGGTGTCATCTTCCATGGCTCTCAGTAGCCTTCGATCTTCTCCTCTGCACCTTGGTGGCACTTGGGGGGACATCAACTCCAACCATGTCAAGGTTTTGGTGGTATGGCTAGATCTTCAAGGAGGAGAAGTCCTTCTGTGACAGCTCTACTTGTTTCTCTACCCAAGCTGATCCTGAGTCTCACAGTGCCCAGCTCAAGGTGGAGTGGGTGTGCTTGTGAGACTGGGGACAACCTCTTCGTCACCTCTGCTGGTGCTTCTGCATCTGATCCAGGGATCAATGGCCCCTTGAGACACAAAGTTTTGATTTTAGGTGTCCTTACTGGGGAGAACTTGAGTTTCTTAGACATCAACAGAATTTGTTAAAGTATTTACATCTCTTTCCATTGTCTGTTTATAAGGGACTGAAGAGGACCAGATTGTGAATGTAGGGAGCAAGCAGGTGGAGAGGAATAGCACCAAACACGGACTCCATCATGTCCCTCTTCAACTAAACGTCTTCCACTGCGAGCCTGCCATCAAAGATGCAGAGCAAGATGCACTGTATTGATCTGTTGAGTGCACTGCTACCACCCTGGGCACAAGTACTGCAGGGCATCCCTTGAACAGTGCATCTGTGTTCTCCCTGAGCACCCTCCTACCCACTGCCATGATCTCAGAGAGCCCAGCAGGAGCTGCCTGGCAGCAGCAGAACCACTGTAAAGCATCTCGGTGAATATTGGCAGGATCCAAGCAACAGCCCCACTGAGGATATGAAGAGGCTGAGCAGGGCTCACAGCATGCAGCTCCAGTGGGATATGCAGTCTGGGGACCTCACCTGTACCTTGATGCACTCAATGGGAGAGGGAAAGAACAAAATGGGGCGGGGCAGGGGTTTTCCTAACAAAAGCCAGCTGATGGCTGGATGGAGGTCTGGGGTACATTTTACCTGGTCTCACTGAGATGTCAGGCACTTCTTAATGACACTTACTAAGGTATTCAGAAGGTCTAAGTTCAAAGAACTGCTGAAGCTGCGGACAGATAGAAAAGGATTTACTGTTTCAGCTGTCAAACTGAAGGCTCAGTGCGGAAACAAACCTCCCTGCCAACTCCAAGTACAAATCTCAGGTGGGAGGGGATGAAGAGACCCATGTCTTCCTCCTCCCACATTCCCAACACAGTGTTCAGCTTACCACAAGGACACGTGGGGTGGAACCACATCCAACACCTTCCGAATAGGTTGTTCTGCACTTTCCATTGCTGGCTGGCATCAGGACTTGGCTGCATGCAGCTGTAGTGACCCAATACAGGATGGATTCCCCACCATTTCAGAAAGACCTCCCTGGACTTCCCCATGGTGATGGACATGTCTTTTGGGCATAGCTTGCATTCTGTCCAACTCCATCAGCTGCTTTATTTTGAGTTAAGAGGTTCAAGGGCAGCATGCAGAGAACAAGATCTGCAGAAGGAGAGTAGAGCTAGGGTAGAGCCTGCCTAGAAAGCAGCGTGGAGATTGGTGGCCCTGCATCTGCCTGGCCACCACAGCTTCAAAATACTGAGATAACTCATATCAGAAACCTAGCTGGAACCACCTCCCAGTGTCCCAGAACACAGAACAAGGATTTCTTGTACCAAAGGATGTCATCAGACCCATCGAGTTGTGCCCTGGGGTGGCGAAACACAGTGGGCTCATGTGAGGCTGTTGTGCAGCACTCTGTTCTGGAGGAACTGTTTTGCTGTCATCTTTCTGGTTTTATTTTGTTGTGTTGGTTCTTTTTCCTTTGTTGAAGTTGCTGCTGTCCCTTTCAAAGTCATTTGTTTACTGGCAGTGGATGGTGGGGTGCAGGGGGATTTATGGCTGTGGTAACTGTCCATGTGTGGCTAATTACATATAGGAGAATGGCAGATGGAAAATATGGTAGGATGTGGGATAATTCGTAGGGGCAGGACACCAATGGCAAACAGCAGTAGCAGTAACCCTTCTCTGAAACATGGGGGGACCTCCACGTGTGCAAGTCTTCTTGTTTTTTTGTTTTTGAAAAAATAAAACTAAAAATTAGCCACTGTTGGCCTTTTGGCACTTGCATTTGGTGGTGGCAGTGGGCACTCAGGAGGTCATTAATCCAGATGAGCTCAGTTTAAGAGGACTTCTGTGATTCCTATAAATCCTCACTAATTCTGCGGACAGAAGATTTCAGAAACAGCAGCTGTCAGGAGATAGTAACACTGGCAGCAATGGCACCATCTCTGCCACTGACTGCCTTCTGCCATGGGCAGGAGTCGATCTCCTCAGGGCACCCTGCCAGCCTGAAACCAGACATCCGTCCCTGGCTGATCAAGCAAGAAGCCAGGAATGTGATTAAATCTGCACTTGACCCACGGGCAGGGCCAGCCTTGAGGAGTCCTGCACTCTTCAGCCTGGCAGGAAACCCGAGGCACGGACCCCAAGCTGTCCTGCACACTGGGACTCACACTGCACCTTGCTGTGTTTGCACACCCTGGAGGAGCTGTCCCTCCAGGACTGGGTTTGCATGCCCTGCAGGACTTTCAGCTGTCCCACACTGCACAAGCCCTTCTGCACTCACCCTGCCTCTCCCCGCACAGCTGCACTGATCCCACAGCTGACCCTACAGAGCCACAGCTGCACCTCCAGCTGCTCCCAGCACTGACAGCTGGGCTTCAACTGGGATTTAACCCTCACCAGCCCTAACAGCTGCACAGCAGCGGATGGACAGGGTGGATGAACGGGGTGGGAAGCAGCAGCTCTGCACACCTAGCAGCACTGACACTGCCCTCACACCGTCCCATTGCACACTCACTGCACTGCCCCTTGCAGGCTCGTTTTGCTGTCTCCACCCAGTGCTGTTGCTTCAGGTTGCTGGCATCCACTGGTATTCTGCTGTGCTGTGCTGAGATGAGCTGCTTTGCTGTGGAGCTTGGCCATGGTGTGACACCACTGCTGTGGTTGGGCTGACGTGGGGATGCCGAGTTGCAGAGCCGTGGGGCAGCTCAAGTCTTTAGTGTCTGACCTGGCTTTCTCTGGAAAGCAGAGAACAGCCAAAAATAACCTGGTTTTGGAGATGCAACAGGACTTGCTAATGGGGAGAAGGTGGAGACCAGCTCTTTCTGGAGGTATGCAACATGAAAGATGAGGCAATGGGCTTGAGATGCCCTGAGGAAAAATCCAGTGGGATATAAGTTTTTGTTGTTTATGTTGTTGTTTTTAAATCACATCGAGAGTGTTCATAGACCAGAACAGGACTGCAGGGAGCTGAGGGAATCTCTGTCCTTGGAGGATTTCCAAAATTGACTGGAAATGGTCCTGACCAACCACAACAAGGCTGACATTCCTGACCTGCATCAAGGTTAGGGTTAGGCTCTGGTCTTGAGCCCTCCTCCGACATGCGATGTCTGCAGGGATCCCAGGAGGCACCTCCAACCCCCAGGCGTCAAGATGATCAAAGTTTAACACTTTTTGAAAGCCACAGAAATACAGGTTTCTGCACCATGCTAGCCACGGGTATGAGAGCTATTCCCCAAATCCTAAGACTCCACCAGTGCCCTTGTGGCAGCTTCACTCCAGTAGTTCTGCAGTGAAAGTCATCCATCCTCTTGCTACCCCTACCAGCCCTGCTTCACTTCCCAGCCTCCACTAACGACCATAACTCCATTAATGTTTGCCTGAGCCCTGGCTGGGTTTCAAATGGATGCAGGAGTGCTAGCCAGAAGCTAATTGATGCTCACTGCAAAGCCCCACAGTCGTTAGTGAGAGGGGTGAGAAGTGGCTGTGACCAGCAGCCAGCAGATCTTCCCAGGGGCTGGGCAAGAAGACAAAGAGCATCTCCTGGTGACTGCAGCCCTTGTGTGATGCTGGCATCCCTATGCTTCCTGGGGCTTGTGGCTTTCTAAATAAACCCATCACGCATACACTCAGACACCCCTGTGTGCTATCAGCCCAGCTGCCCTGAGGACCTGCAAGGGCTCCCGCACACCTGTGCCAAGATCTGTCCATACACAGTGACCATAGGTAGCACTAAGTGGCAGAGAAGTCACTCCCAGGACAAGGACAGAGTTTCTAAAGCTGTTCAAGATTTTGAGTTCTTTTTATGGTGGATTGTTAAGTTTTTTGATGAAAAAATGTCTGTGTGTGACCATCGTGGGAGAAGCAACCAGACCAGGGAAGGGGCATCTGGTCTCACAGTGGGCATTCAGGTGCCACAGGGACACAGGCTGAGCCCTTCATGCACCTCCAGTCCCATTCCAGCTCTGGAAAACCCCACTCTTGTGCACAGTTCCATGAGGGGAGTTCTGCCTGGGGTCGTGCCCCATATGCCAGCACAGGTGGACAGTGATGAAAAGCAGCTGCCTTGTGTTGGAGATGGAGCTAGAAAGATCTTGGCTGAAGAGACACAGGCATGGGGACATCCAGCTGGGTCGCTGTCACCATGCCTATGTCCTACACCAACTGGACAACCCAATCCAGTTCGTGGGCTGGGTGCAGGGAGGGAAGGGAGCTCAGAGGAGTCTTCTCCTTAATTATTCATGCTGAGATTTCAGCTGATGGAGCTGGGGCTCTCAGAGGCTGGATCCTAATGGAGCCTGCTGGCGTGTCTGGCCAGTAAGCACTCCTGGGCCCTGCACAATTCCCACCTCTCCCATCTCCGAGTCATAAAAGTGCCACCTTCTCCCGCTAATGATGCATTATGCAGCCATTACCCAGAGTTCATAGACCTGCTGCCACCAGGCAAAAGTAATACTAATGTAGGAAGGGCAGCTGTGTTCTCCAGCCTGGGAAATCACATACCAATGGGGGGTTGCCATGCCAGCAATTCTAAACAGAGAAAGGGAAGAATTTGACATGGAGGGGCACTGGGACCAGCAGCACCCCGGCCACATCATGCTGAGCTGACTGCCTGCACAACACCTCCACCTGCAAAGTCATCACGCCACGGGTGATGGATGGAGTCATCACTGGAAGATGAGCCAGGAGTCAATGTCAAAGTCAATGGTTGGGCACTGTGCAGGAGAACGTCTTAAATGCATCAGGAGTGCCTGCCAGCCTGCTGGCTGTTCTGGTTGTCCCTTTACAGCACTGGCCAGGGCTTCCTGGGATTTTCACCCATTCCTTTCCACGCAGACAACCCACACAGCTGGGCAGGGCTGGAAACACAGGCCCTTGCACTCACCACCCAGCTATTCTCTGCCCACTGAATACTCATACCTACCTGGGAGCAATGGATCAAACCTGGGGTGGTTTTGGTTCTTTCTCCTACAAAGATGGTATTAAACCTTGTGGTTCTGCTGGTCCTATAGCAGTTAGAGAAGTGCTGAATGGTTCTCTCACAGGAGGGCACAGGGCACGTTGTTGGAAAGGATCTGTACTCCCTCTTTCTTCAGAGAGAAGGAGCATCCTCAGTAGCATCTTCAGAAGCATCTGCATGGGCAAACAACCACTGTGCCTGAGTCCTCCCCCGTCAGGTTCCCCAGACCTGGTTGGAGATTTCTCCAAGTGTTTATAAAAGAACTGAGCTGGCACAGTACTCCAGCTCCCTCACTGGGGATGACCAGCTCCCCAGCCCCAAGGCTTTGCTTTAGTTCAAATATCTCTTTGGAAACTTCTAGCTGTGGCACACATATGTTGGCAGCTGCTGGAAATAAAATACATGTGCATGAAAGCGTGCATAGAAAAACATACACTGATGAATCAAACACATCCGGGCTCACCTTTCACCCAGGCAGCTGCCTGCTGGACTTCAAGACACACAAACATACTTGTAAATGAAAACACACTGTCAGGGCAACGCCTTACCCCATCCTAGCCCAAATGGGTCTTCTTTTCTTGCCACCTTTTTCCAAAGCAGACCAGCCCTGTGTAAGGGCTCCCAGCATTTTTCCCCATTAAGTCCTTCATTCTCATCTCACAGTTCTGCCGAGCACCATATGTCCACCAGGCATATGTCTCTACCTCCAGAATTACCTGGAGGATGTCTCTGGCCCTTTTGCTCCCCTAAGGCCATTAGCTGACCTTTAATTTTGTGTACATGCACGCTGGCCATCCTTATCTGCAGGAAAGCCATTAGCCTCATCCTCAGCACACTCAGAAAGTAATTGCCCTAATGGGTTTCTTCCTTGGGCAGCTTGTGGTTGCCTGTAAAAAAAGCCCAGCCTCTGGGCTTGTCCCTGTGGCAGGGAGATAGATCTCCAGTGTCACCAGAAGATAAGGGATGGGACACCCCAACCTTTCCCTGCAATGGTGAAAGTAAAGGCGAAGGCTTTGGGATGGAACCAGGGCAGCTGGGGCATCTCCAGGAGTCCCAGCAGCTCCTAGCCTGGACTGCAAGCACAGCTGCAAGCCAGAGTAACAATAACCCCAAGAGATGATGCCCAGAGATTGTGGCCGTGAATGACTGACTGTATCCACAGACCGTTGTTGACATCAGAGGGACACGCTGAGGACCAAACAGGACAGCATGCGCATCCCCACTACAGGTGATTTGGGACATCTGCAAAGAACACAACACCTGATGCGTGTTTCTGAGCTACAGGCCTACCTGTTTTGGTCACCATGATGAAGCAAAGCACTGAGATACTCAGCAGTGAGCTGGAAGTGGCCTCGGCGCCCTGCAATGCCCCTGGCCCTGATCCTGCTGGGGGAAGCTGCACTGCACCTGGGGGCATGACTTTGCTGGAGCTGCAAACCTCCTCCGCAGGAGCCAGCAGCAGGGGAGGGCACAGGAAGGGCTGGCTCCTTAATGACATTAATAGCAAGAAAATAGGATGCTGGCAGCTTCTCCATCAGCACAGGAAGGGCTGGAAGTGTCTATCCCAGATGAACACAGAATCCAGAGGAGGTGGGTGGCTCTGGTGAGGATGTGAGGTTGGGGACATCATCTGGCCCTGAGCTACAGGAGAGTGTGGGTGCAGCAGGGGGTGCTGCCCCTGCCTTGTTGGTGGCTGCTGACAGCCAGACTTCCCGGGGGGTTTCTGTAACTCTCCCTCTTGTGGACCCAGGGTGCCACCACCCAAGCCCGGTTCTGCCCCCTTGCCATCCCTAGCAGACAGCTCCAGACAAGCAGTGCCACCCTGTGGCAAACCCTCCACCTCGCAAAGCGGTGATGCCCCCAGGCCCCACCCAATATCCGTGACATTGCCTCTCCCTGCTGATAGCACCCCAGACTTGGTCCCCTCTTCCCAGCTCCCACCCCCAGGATGTCCCCTCTCTCAGCCTGGAGCTGCTGCTGAAGCCCTTTGCTGTCCCCTTGCCAAGTGGTTCCTGGCCTCCAGCAGCAGCCAAAAGTGGGTTCCCCCAACCCTGCCTGCCCCTCAGCAGCCCTATGGCAGGGGGTGCCTCCCTGGCACCCTCCAGTACCTCCCCGACACCCAGACTAATAATGAGGGCAATTATTAAACGAGGAGGCAGGGACGCATTATTGTCAGGCAATTATTTCTTATGAAATATAATTTCCATTCCAGTGCAGTGTCTCAGGCACTTTTCCCCAAGCAGTCTCCCAGCACAAGGGTCAGTGTCATTGCACGCAGTACACAGGGAGGGAAACAGGCCCAGGGTGGATGAATGATGCCCTGCTTTTGCTCAGAGATGGGCCATGGGGCTTCTGCGGGACTTTTCTGCTGAGCAGCATTTCTAACACCGGGCAGATTTTATTTGTCCTCTTGAAATGTCCTGGGTGATCCCAAAGCACTGCAGCCCCCTGATGCCCAGAAAAGTGGGATTCTCACTTTGGGAGGTCTGTGCCACCCTCGTGCCAGAGATGGTAAAGGACATCCTGCTCCCTCCCTTCGTGTCGGGGATCTGTGAAAACACCAAGGTCTTCAAGGTGCATTCCTGAGGACCACAGTCACTGTGACTTCCTTTGGAGTGGGCATAGGGGGTCCTAAATCTCATGCACATTTCTCAGATGCCCACACCACCCACTGGCATGGGGTCAGGATGGAATTCCAGGAGCCACCCCAATGCAGCCCAGAGCTATGCCTTCACTCCCTGCCCTCTGCATGTCCCTGGGTGCCCTGGGCAGGACGGACACAGTGACACTGTGAGCATGGGTACCTCCATGGAACTTGAGAGAAGGGCTGAGGGAGGGCAGGGTTGTGAGCTAGGTGTTTCCAGCCCCACCACACCACTAAAAACACAAAAAGGAGCACTTGAGCAGCCTCATTTCAACCAAATGAGGTAAAACCTCTAGCACGTGAGTGCCCAGAGGTCTCCAGGATTACCCCGAATTCCTGGCCAGATGGAAAAACTTCCCTTGGAGCTGCATCTGGGCTTTCTCCAGGAAGTTGCCAGCCACAACATCAGTGCCAGTCTTCCATCATTGCAGTCACTGCTGTCCCCACTATGAGTCCCTCTTGACCAGCAGCAGCCAAGGGAGCACAGCTGCCAGCAGGGACACAGTGAGGATGAGCAGCACGGCCAGAGCGATGGGCGACTGGCAGCACTGCAGCCCCAGGGCCGAGCTGGTGGACACGGTGCTCCTCGTGTCCATCTGGCTTTCTCTCCCCAGGGAGGAGCAGTCCGTGTCCACCAGTGGCATCCCATGCCTGCTGATGATGAAGATGTGGGCTCTGCGTGACAGCTCTCCCTGTGCGCCTGCGGGGCCGCTCCGCTCCAAGCTCTGCACCGGCATCACAAAGTGGCTGGGCACCACCAGGGTGTTGCTGCCCTCCAGTTTGGTCAGCTGGGATAAGGAGGATGGTGACAGGGGCATTTCCAGTGTCCGCGGGTTGGTTGGCCACAGTGCCTTCTTCTTGCTGAGGAAGGTGACGTAGCGGCAGATGGGGCAGATGATGCTGCTCTGGATGTGGCCGTCCAGCTTGGAAGAGAGCAGGCATTTCACCAGGCAGTCATGGCAGAAGGCGTGACCGCAGCTGAGCTGGCGGTGTGTGTGCTCCAGGGGGTGGAACTTCTCATAGCAGACGGGGCACTCAGCCGGGGCCCCCTCCTTGCTAGGTGAGGTCTCAGCCATCCCTGTGCTGCAGACCACGGCTGCTTCCCAGCTGTAAGCAGGGATACGGGGTGTTATAGGGGTTATAGGGGTCTTGGTTGCGATGGTTAGTGTGGGATGTCCCAGCCTGATGGCTGGTATGTCCCCTGTGCTGCCCTGGGACACAGTGAGGTGCAGGGACAATGGGGACACCATGGACCCAGAGCCCTGCTTAGGCTTGGTCTGAAGCACTTCTCAGGGCAAGGAGAATTCAGAGAAGGGAGAAGGGAGAAGGGAGAAGGGAGAAGGGAGAAGGGAGAAGGGAGAAGGGAGAAGGGAGAAGGGAGAAGGGAGAAGGGAGAAGGGAGAAGGGAGAAGGGAGAAGGGAGAAGGGAGAAGGGTAAGGACAAGAGGAGGAGAAGAAGGAGAAGAAGGAGAAGGAGGAGAAGGAGGAGAAGGAGGAGAAGGAGGAGAAGGAGGAGAAGGAGGAGAAGGAGGAGAAGGAGGAGAAGAAGGAGGAGAAGGAGGAGAAGGAGGAGAAGGAGGAGAAGAAGGGAAAAGAGGAAGAGGAGGGATGCTCAGTTCCAAGAGTGGATCAGCAGCTGTAGTTCCATAAAGAAGGCAGGTTCTTCAGACCATGCTGTGTTTTCACATCCAATTTGGACCCCTTTTTGCATGCCATTTGTGTACCCCGAATATCCTCACAGATGTTAATAGAGGTTTTGCATTCCCTCCTTGCTTTTGGAGTCATGGTCACAGCAGCCCAGGAGCCATCCTCTGCACTAGGATGGCCAAACAACACAAGGAGCCATCCCTTACAAGAGGGACCCAACTACTGCTCTGGTTTAGTGATTTGCCGTTCCCTACAGAGCCAAAGGAACCCCTCACCCCATGCCCCAGAGCCCCCCTACCTGCTGCAGGGCCCCAGGGCAGGCTCTTCTCCATCCGCTCCACTGCCGTCCCCACTGCTGAGCACCAGGCTGGGGAGTGTGGTGCCTATATAACAGCAAGGTGGTGGCTGCACGTTTCATGTGAGCGCGTTGCGTAAAGGCAGGAGAGGGAACAGGGCAGCTCCCGGGGTGTGAATGCGGAGGAACCCGTTCGAGTTTTAAAGCTTGAACCCTGCCAGGGAATGGGTGTGGAGCTGGCATCAGGCGTCAGAGGGCAGGGATAGGTGGCACAGTGCTGCCTGCTGGCCTCTGTGTAATGGGTGCCTATGGTCAAACCCCAGGCTGATGGTCCCCAAACACAGCAGAGTCCTGTGCCAGGGACAGGTTCAGCTCTGCGCACAACCGCACATCACTGCTCCCCATCCCCACACTGATCTCATCTTCATGCTCACTCCCTTCTGTGTGGCTGTGGGCAACCCAGACAGCTCACAGAAGAGCATGGCTCTGGTCACTGTCACCTCCTGCCTGTCCACAGTATTCCAGCACCATCTGCTGCAGACTGTGGGCAGATGGGACCCCTCCCCTTGGCCGCTTGTGGGCTGGAATCCTGCAAGAGAAGGCTCCCTGTGGCCTTACCCCTCATCTCAGGATGCTGCCATTCCTCCCCATACTCCAGAGCCTTTCAAAAGTTGTTTGCAAGTGTATGGTTTCTGCCACCACCCTGGATGCTTCTAGCATCTTCAGCCAATCTGGTGGCCTCAGGGTGATCAAAGGGGCTCCAGGGAACCTGGAGGCCCATGGGGGGCCTGCAGTCCATCATAGGTAAGGAGAAATCTGGAATTAAGTGGGGATCTCATGTAGATGCAGAGCTGCTCTGCAGAACCATTCCTATTTCTGTGCTCCTTCAGCTTCAAGAAGGTGCCTGGGAATCTTCAGGTGTCTGGGAATCTTCAGGATCAATGGGGCAAGAAGAGTGGGCAAGAGTGTTAATACACCTCTGGCACCCAACACTCTCTGACTCTGATGAGTCCCCACAGTCACTGCACGGGCAGCAGTAGTGGTTTCGAGCCCTGGCAGGCGTGGGCAGCAGTATCACCACTCGTGGGTGCAGCAGTTACATCACGGGGTTGGTTTCTGGGAGAAAAAGGGTGGGTGCAACCTTGCCAGGCCATCCCATACTGTGGGGCAGCTGCCAAAATGCAGAGAGCAACTCATGTGGATACCCTTCATACCTCTCATGCCATGGAATCCCACCACACAGAGTTGCCCCTCTGCTCCAAATCCACTCCTCTCTCTACCCCAGTTTTATGGCATGATTAGAAATTGAAATTGAGAACTCTCTGACTGACCCATGGCTGAGGTCCCACCATCTCCTTTGGGTGCACATCCCCATCTGCCACCTCTCCTTGAAGCTGATCGCTCCCCCAGCTCCCCAGTGTTGGAGAAGTGACCTGGGCAGGTCTAGGGCACCAAGCATCTCCCCACCTTCAACTCTCAGCTGGCACCGGGCGGGGTGGAAATTCCTGTTTCCCATAGTTTGGATGCTCTCCATTGTTGGAAACTATGAGCTCACTGCTCTATACATAGGCACTGAGCAAACAAGTCTGCCTCCCTCTGCAGCTCTGCCCATGCTAAAATCAAAGGGATATTTCCCATGCATGGCTTTTCCTGGTGCCTTTGCCCCAATTCCACACATGGATGCAACTTTCCTGGGTGGCAGAATTGAGTCTGATGGTGCCTGAAAGGTGAGAACAGGTTCAGGTACAGAGCCAGGTCCAAGATCCCTCTTCAAAGTGAGAGATGGAAATGGAATCTCCTCACCCATGCTCACAACTGAGACCTGATCTGCTCAAAGTCGGTGGCTACATCAACAAGGAGCATCACTGACCTGGGGGAGGGCACAGCCCTGTCTGCCAGGTCCCCTCCCTGCACTTGTGACAGATGCACACAGGGAGTTCAGCCATCAGCCAGAAGAACCCTTCAGTTGGAGATGTTCTCAAGGGATCAATTGCCAAAGACAGAAAGAGGGATTGTGGTGCCCTTATCTATTCTTGGAAGCAAATGCTGGAGGTTCTACTCAGCTTTTTACTATGGAAAGGTTTGTGGCTCATGTTCAGCTCCTCACCTGCAGGTCTGAGCTTTTACAGGCACTTCTGCTCAGCCTGTTCCACTTTCACCTCCTCCCAGCTTGGAAGCCATGAGTAGTTGGCACTGGTGAGAAGGAGGGTGAAAGTAAGATGGGAAAAGTAAACCTGATTGACCTCAGCCTGGGGAGACGTTCCCAGTTTGAGAAGATGTTCGGTGGAGTTCAGTGACTTTCCTAGGGATGCTCCATGCTTGTTTATTGCTTGAATAAAATCCCATGTCTGGAAAAGATGTCCAAGCTCGGGGACTCCTGAGGGAGCCTGGGTGGCTCCAGATTTTCCCGTCTCTTCCCATGTTTGTTTTGCGTGATTTCAGAATGGTGTATTTACCTTCTGGGTGACTCCATACCGTCATCAGGTGCAGGGCAGGGTGGGGACGAACCCTCAGGACGCTGATTTAACCAAGATGCCCCCCCAGAAAAACAGCAGCGGCTCTTCCTTTAGCTGTCTGCTCCGTGCTTTTTGCCTTGCCCAGGAGGTGGTGCTCTCGGATGAGCTTTGAGTGCCCAAAAGAAACAAATAGCTCAGAGTGCACTGAACGACTGCCTAGCCTTCCTTCCCAGAGCTGCCAGGGTCTGAAAGGTGCTGGCCCCATAGGAAAGCTGCCCACTCCCCATGGAAGGGGGTGGAAGGGATGTGAGCCATCCTCCTGCAGATGTCGGGGGTCTGGTCTTTCGATGTGAGCTCCAAGGAGCAGCTGGAACATCTCCCACACCCTCACTGGTTCCTGTTTTCCCACCTGGGTGAAGATGCACAGCATCCGAGCACACAACTCCAGGCTGCCCCTGCCTCCTGCTCAGGAATGCTCCTGTGCCTGCTGCAGTCTCTCAGATCCTTATTCTGACACCAAATATTGTGCTTCTGTCCCACCCAGATCACACAGGGCCTCACAGCTCTGCGGTTTTCCTACACCTGGGTGGTATCCAAGGGCTCCAATGCTTGTTGTTTTTTTTTTTGTTTTTTTTTCCCCCAGGTATTTCCTCCACCACAGAAATACCTCAAGCAGGGCTGGGACAACCCAAAGTAATCACAGAATCACTGAACTGGAGCTGGAAGGGACCCCTGGAGATCCACCAGTCCAACCACTCCTAAAGCAGGTTCCCTAGAGCACAGTACACAGGAAAGCAACCAGATGGTTCTTTCCAGCTTTGTACCATCAGCAAACTTGCTGAGGCTGCATTCTACTCCTTCATTTGTGAAGATGTTAGACAAGACCCATCACTGAAGATGATAAGCAATGCCAGGGTTGCACAGAGAGTGCTGTTAGTCCCTATCCCAAAGACAGCCCCAATCCTGTGGAACTGGGGCAGTGTCAGGGCTGTCCTGGCTTCCACTGCATGCCTGGATTCAACCCTCAGTTTTCATGGACACAAGCTATTCCCCCAAATCCTGCAGCAAATAGGATGAGGTTCATCGTTAGCTACTTACTGCACACAGACACGCACTCCATCCCGATATGGTTCGGGGAGGGGAAGGAGGGGTGCTGCTGCGGTGCTAATCTGCAGCATCATGTGTGTAATGGAAAAACAATGCAGCTTTGGAGCTAACAGGCAGATGCTGGGGGAGAAGAAGGCCTCTATTGAGCCAGGACTGGCAGCTGCCTCCGAGGCACAGGGGCTTGGGGTCCTGCAAGTGCAAGCATGCAGATCCTTCCTGGGAATGGGGGTGCGATGGGAAGCGACACACTGAGCCTATTAAATCCACCAGCAAAGGCGGATTTTCCCCTTGTTTCAGTGGTGTGGGCTTAAACGGGACTGTTGGAGGAGTTTGGGAGGTAGACAGGGTTGGTACCCTCATCCCATGCATGCTGTCTGCCAGCAGAGGGAGGAGTGAGTGTCCTTGGGGAGCTCTGTGGGGGGGAGTTGCCTGACCAAGCAGAACCACTGTTTAGGTCACCGACCAGACTGCCAGGTGAGCAGCTGAGAGGAGGATGCTTGACTCTAAGGGCATCCTTCCCATCCTGCCAATCCATCCCATTGCCAAAACAGGCTCTCAGCAACCAAAGGGTGAGCCCAGCTTTAGCATACTGGGGCTGAGCTTTGGAGCAGTTCCCTGCGTCTCCTGGACTGTCCACATTAAGAAGCCCAGGAAGATGAGCAGGGTGCCCAAGGGGTAAGCTGTGCATTGCTGCTGTTAGGGCAGTGTTTGGATGGGGACAAGCACAATGTGGATGCAATGAATTGATGGTTCTCAGCTCCACAGCCACAAGCAGGTCTCACTGGTGTCACCCAGCACAGAGCAGGGCAGGCACCTCATCCTGCCTTCCCCTTTCTTCAAAGCCTCCATTACCTTAAGGTCCTGCAGAACCCAGCCAACCCAGGCTGTTTTGGTTGCTTAAGGAAAAGGAAAAAAACAGGATCAATGTCGGTGATACCATGGAGGTACAGGGAGGATGCTTACAGCCCCACACATCCCACATTAGCTGCTATGGCTAAGCTGCCCTCAGATTTGCCCCCTCAGTTCCTCTGCTCTCTGGCTGGGTGCTGCTGCCTGAAAAAAGCAGGGAGGTGGAGAGCTGCTTGGTCCCAGGCACTCCTCCAGGGCAAGGACAAAGGGGGGAATCCCTGCACCTCCAAAAACTTGTCCCAGGTTCTCACTGGGACTACTTCTCACCCTTGTGTCTTGGCCAGCATCTCTTGAAGGAGATGCCTAGGAAGAAGTGCGTGGCAGCTGACAAAAGATGCGCTGTGCCTCGCTATCCCTGGAGAACAGGGGGCACCCAGCCTACCCCAGGGCACAAGGATGGGCACCCAACCCTCTCTTAGGGTGGATGATGGGCACCCAGCCTGAGTCAAACCCTTCCCAGCCCACAAACTCCCATGGGCCCTCACTCTGCACTCCACCACTGGGGGCTGGCCCCAGTTACGGGTTTCCCTAAGCTGTGACATAGCCCTGTGAGCACACTTCCCATCCCACCTCACATCCCACCACTCATCCCATGCCACAATGAGCTGCCCCCGCAGGACATCCCTGACCGTGGGACAGCCCCGGCTCCCTCCTCCCCCCCGTGAGAGCCCCCCTTTGCTGCAGCACATCACGTCTCTCTTTTCTCTCCGCAGCCTTTTCAGCTGAGGGGCTTTCTGCTGGTGAAACACAAATCTGACGGCGACCACGGCCGCTTTGTGTGGCTGCTAATGCTAAGTGACTGCTCCTTTGTGCAGCCGCAATGCCCGGCCCCTGGGCGAGCGCCTGGGAACGGCTCCAGTGTACAATGGGGTGCAGCCGGGAGCCACCTCAAAGCAAACATTGACTTAAAAATCGGTGTTAACCAGGCAGGCACGTCAGACTTCTTGGGAAACACAGCCCCCACCACTGCGGCTTTGTTGGCGGAGGCACAGCCCCTTTTGGGTAGCATTGGGAAAACTGCACCAAGAGGGTGGGGGAGCGTGATCAGACAGAATGTGGTATTTCTGCACAGCTTTATCAGCAGCAGGAAGAAAAGATTGGCACTGTTTTGTTCCAGAGCACCATGATGAGCACCCAACCTCCTCCACAGGGAGGGCTCCCAACCTGCTCGGTGTGCTGGCAGGCACACAGTCTTCTCCAGAGAGCAACGATGGGCACTCAACTCAGAGCAGGATGATAGGCAACCAACATCCCCTAGAAAATAAGGTTGGGTACTCAACCTGCTCCAGAGATGGGGAGTGAGCATCCATTCTGTTCCAGAGCATCACATACAGCCTGCTTGAAAGGACAAGGATGGGCATGCAAAACTGCTCCAGAGCAAAGTGATGGGCACCCAAACTATGCATGAGCACCATGGTGGACACCCAATCTGCTACAGAGAGTGATAGGGATGCAAGAAGATCCAGATCCGAATGGTGGGCACCCAACTTTCTCCAGGTCACAACAGAGGGCTTCAGAGCTCCATGGTGGGGACCTGACTTGCCCAAAGCCACCTTTGGCTGCTCCCTGCTTCTGGCACAAAAGGGCTGGACACAAGGACATGGATCATTCTCTGTGCCAGCTGTGTGCTTCCATCAGCCCCTGCCTACCAAGCGGGATTCAGAGAGCCAAGGGAGATTCAGCATCCGAGCAAAGACAGGAGCTGGATGGGAGACACCACGGGCAGCACATGTGTCACCCAAGTGCAGAATGGCATGGGAAATTTGCACAAGCACAAACTGGGATGGGGCTCAGCCTCCAGGAAGGGCTGGAGCACCTCCTACAAAGACAGGCTGAGGTAGCTGGAGTTGTTCAGTATGCAGAAGAGAAGGCTCCAGGGAGACATCACTGTGGTCTTCCAGGTGATAAAATGAGAGTGACTTTTACGCAGGCAGACAGTGACAAGAGGGAATGGCTGCGAAAGGCAAGATTTAGGTCAGATGTGAGGAAGAAGTTCCTTACCATGAGGCCCCAGCAGTGCTGCCCAGATCTGTGGTGCCTCATCCCTGGAGATGCCCAAAGCCATGGGTGGGCTCTGGGCAGCCTGAGCTGGGGGGCACACAGCCGATGGCGGGGGTGGGCTGGGGGGGCTGCCCAGCAACCAATGGGACAAAGCAGCAGAGGACCCACGGGGATGGATGTGTCACGCTGAGGCGGGCTCGGTGGCTCCGAACCCACGCAGGACGTGTGCTGTCCCGCCAAGGGGCGCTGCCACGCTGCCGGCAGCAGTGGCCTCCAGCGAGGGAGGCACGAGGGAGTGACGTGCAGCCTGGCTGATCGCAGAGGACGGAGAACTAAAGATGCAAACGGAGCTGAAGCACGGGGTCGGCAGTGGGACAGGTCCGTCAGACCGTGTGGAGCCCTTGGGGGGGTTCTGGTCCTGGCAGGGCACGGCTGTGCCTGCGTCCCAGCCGAGTGCTCGGCCGGCAGATGACAGACCCCGGGGCGATGGGACGGGAAGCGGGACAATGGCAGGAAGGCAGGCGGGCGGAGCGCTGGGACACGCGGGCCGCGTTCGGTGCCCGAGGAGGACGGGGACACGGCGGCAGAGCCCAGGGCCGTACCCCGAGGGATCGGCCGGGTATCTCGGGACCGGTCATTGCCAGAGGGCGGCACGCCCACGGCCTGCCGCGTCTACATAGGAAATCCCCGCCCCGTGGGGACTCGGCACGCCCCGCACGCGTGGGGACATAGCAGGGGGCGTGGTCGCGAGTCGCCCCGCCCATTGGCTCGCTCACTTATGACGTCACGACAGCGCCCCGCCCACCGCGGTGCCCGGATGAGGCAGTTCCGCCGGCAGCGGGCGATGCTGCGGCTGTGACGGGGGATGAGACCCGGTGAGTGGCGGCGGGGGCCGGGGGGGCCGGGGCCGGGGGTGCCGGGGCGGTCGGCAGCCGCTCCGCTTGTGCGGTGTACATTGAGCACTGGGCAGTGGTCGCTGAGGGGCTGCGGCCCCGCGTCCCTCCGCGGATTGGCCGCGAACTGACAACGGGGCAGGTCCCGCCCCCCGGAGAGTTCTATTGGCCGCCTGCGCAGCCTCTCCGCTTCCCATTGGCGGACGCGCCTGTCTGTCTGTCGGCGTTCCGGCCTGGCCCTGCCCGCGCGGCCACCGCCCTGCGCGAGCCGCTGCCCCCCCCCCCCCCTCACCCCGAGCTCCTGAGGTAACGGCGCGCCGTGTCCGTGTGCGGGATGCTGCGGGGCGGGATGCGGGGGCTCCGGGGGCTGGCACGGCTCTCCCGCGGGTGACAGCGTTCCTCCGTTCTCCCTCAGCGCGGGCGCGTCGGGGCTGGCAGCGCTGGCAGCCGGCGCGGCCTGCTCTGCTGGCACGTAGGGGATGGGGGCTCGAGGCAGTGCCCGCCCGGCTCTGCGCCGACGTGACCCCTGGGCAGGCCCTGCCTCGCTCTGCCGGCCGGGTGGGTTGGGCACACACTGCGGCAGTAAGGGATGAGCGCGCTGAAATAAGGGGAGAGCGAGCTCCCGGAGCCGGGCTTTGGGCCGGGTGACTTCCCATCCTCGGCTCACGGTGCACTCCTCACCCGCGCGGCCCCATTGTTCTCAGCCGGTGACTCAGGGCTGCTCTGCTGCTTGCAAAGCTCCCTTGGCTTGGTGAGGAGTGCACAGAAGGGTTATTCTGTGCTCCCGGCCTTTCTTGCCCAAGGAGGTGGTCAAATGAGTGAAGCAGCAGTGGAAATCCTTGGTTATTGGAGCTGGTTTCGTTTTGCGTGAAGATTCCAGCATCTCGTGGATGGTGGGTGGCCCTGAGGAGGTTGGTTTTTGGTTAGATGCATATTTGTCACTGTGGTTACTAAGAAAGACTAGGATGCTGTTACATTTATTTGTTTCAATGTAAACTTGGTGCAAAGTGGCAGTGCACAGGTGCTGGCTGCTAGTGCCAGCTAACCCTGAGAGGCGTGGGTTGAGCGGTGGTGTTGTCTGTTCTGGTTTGTTCTTTATTAATCTTGGGTCTGCCTTGGAAGAGCTGCTCTGTCCTGCTCACAGACCTCAGCCTGGCTGAGCTGTGGTCGCACTGCAGGGCAGAGCCAAGGCACTCATCTCTCAGTGCACACATGCAAAGGTGTGGGAGAGTTGAAGGTATGTCACTGGGAGGGATATGCACTTCATCTCTTCCTCCTCTTCTGATGTAAAACCCTGATTCCTGTGACCACAAGAGGCTGCAGACATGTGAGATAACCCTTCAATTGTGGGAAGGGAAAAGGGCAGAAAAGGGAAGAAAAAAAAAGAAAAGCAGAGAGAGAATCAGGGCTGCTGATGTCTGTGACCTTGGTGCCACAAGAAGCACTGTCACCAGAGGGGTGTCTGGGGGGTGGGGGAGGCTGCCAAAAGCATGGGAACAAAGTATTTACTCCTTCAGTCTATTACTGTTAACTTTCATCTTGTGAGGTGTGTGCTGAAGGGACGGAAGGCTCTCTGCTGATGTCTGGCCTGTGACTCATGGGTGGTGATTTTACAAAAGGTTTTCCCCTCCCTGGTACTGCTGGATTTTAGGAGATTTAAAAAGGCAGTCCTCAGATGTGAGGAGAAACCTGCATTAAGTGCTATTCTCTCTAAGTCATTTGTCATTGTGCAGCATCCAGAAGCATCGTAGCCCTGTGGCCATTGCCTTCCCAAGGAACTTCTTCATTGGGATGGTATTAATTGGAGAGAAGATGTGGAGGCTCCAGGGACGTGTGTGCTGCCTTTTGTCACAGGCTCTTTGCTATGCCTGTCATAAGCTCTCAGATGGAGTCATTGCTCCTGGGCAGGACGTGCCGTGGTGTTTCAGGGCTTTAAGAGAAAGACAGCAAGGAGCTGAGGTGGATAGCCAGGGTGGGCACAGCATGCGGGGCTGTGCAGGTGACCCCAGATCCTGGCACATGCCCATGGGAATGGGGCTCCCCTCCATCTCTGCAGGTGCTGATCCTCGTGCCATCCTCATCAGGTCTTTGTTTTGAGGATGCTTTGGTGGTGTTGCCTGGGAACAAACAGATGTCTGAAGTCTTAAAATCGTGTTGTTTGTGAAAGGAATAAATGGTTTTAGTGTTGAATTCTGGTGCTTTTACTGGTTGGGTTGCATGTGTGCTTGGTTTTTGCCCCCCATCAGATACCGTATCTGCTTGATGTGGAAGTCTGGGCCACGTGGTACAAAGCATACCTGTTGTGTGAGATTAGCAAGACTCATTCCACAAGAGGCTGTGGAGATAAGAAAGCTTTACTGTTTGCTCTCTGTCTGCTCTAAAGGCTTTTAGCCTGAACCTAGCGCAGAGTTCCCGCAGGTAGGGTTTGGTTATCTTCTGCCTGCTGTGCTGTCCACGTGGGAAGAGCAGGCTTTATTATTGTGTCAGGAGAAGGAGCATAGTGCTGACGCTGTCCTCTGTGACTATTTTTTTCCTGAAAGCTCATATGCTGCTGTTGTAAGAGGCAAGGAGGCATTTGTTGCGGTTCACCAGAGAACATTCAGTTCAAAAATAGTACTGCAGGAAAAGACAGAGGTTCACTTTCCGAAGCAGTGATGGAAGCAGGCAGCCTTCCAGAACGCCATGAAAATGCCTCCGGCTCCTATTTCAGGATGAGAAAAACAAGCACAAGTTGATTGGAGAAATCTAATCTGTGGCTTCTGGTTGTTTGTTTGCTTTTGATTGTTTGCTTTCCGTTTGCTAACAAGTGAAAGGCAACGCAGGTGTGCTCAGATTCAGTCATGCTTTAAATATTTGATTTAAAAACAATAATAAACGAATCCAGAATTTGATGGGTTGGGGGTTACCTGTCAGGTCTTGCGGGCTGGGGAGGTGAGGAATGGTAGAAACAGGTTCTCTTCAGGCTTTTGTGTCCGTGAAAGGGTGTAAAATGGGCAGAGGCAGATAATGTGGGTTTCAGCAGCCTCGTGCTGGCACTGCGTCGTGCTCTGCGTCACAGCTCTGGGTGATGCCAGCGTTCTGGGGCACAGGGAGGACTGCAGCTGTGACGTGGCACTTCTCCATTCTGGGGGCTGTGACAGCCACCATGAGTTGTTGCACTGAGGAGTGAAGGCCAGATGTGACTTTGGGATCTCTGTCCATCCCTATTGCAGGTGGTTGTCTGCTTCATTCCAAAGGGCAGCTGACATTAGCATTACCTCTGGTAGTCAGCAAAAAGCTGTGCATGTGGGAGTGCCAGCACTGGGAATTGTCATGTTTGAGTGGCAATGCTTTGCCTCTTTCTTTTTTTTTTAATTCTTCGTCTTTGCTTCCTGAAAATATTGGGCAATCACAGCTGCATAGGAGTGACACTTGGGGTGGCTTTGGATGGAGCAGGGAGGGTTTGGGCTGGCTGGGAGTGTGAGTGTCTGAGCATCGTGTTGTGTTTCAGGCTCAGTGCTTTGGTCGGACATTTGATCCCAGCTTCCAGTCACACGGGGAGCTGGGGAAGCTTGTTTTAAGGTTCTCTGTTATGCTTCAAGCTGTGCTTGTGTTTTAATGACTCATCTGAAAGGTGGCTCCATGACAATTCCAGTGAGTCCTCGAATGCAAGGTTTGCTGATGCACTCAAGGGGAATGCTGTTTACCTGTTGGTTCAGTTGCTCCTGCTGTGTTGTTGGATTCAGACCTCAAGTCTTTTAGGGTCTGGAAAATACTGAGTGACCCTCTTGTAAGGTTGCTTTTGGGAGTGGGAAGCCTGATTTGTCCTGCACATCCACACAAGTAAATAAGAGCACCAAGATGCAATTTAGTGAAGTTTGTGACCTACAAGCTCCAGTCTGTACAGCAGTCACAGTGTGGAAAAGCTGCTCCATTTTAAATGCAGAGTTCTCTGTCCCACTGTCTGTGTAACGGGGGCTTGAAAGGAGCCATCGTTTTCTGAACGTAGCTCTTGTTGTAGAGCTGCACGGATCTGGAGTTATGCCCGTGTAACTGAGTTTTCCCAGGGTGCTGTGTGAATGCTAAGCTGTGTTGTAATGAATTCCGAGTGGGCAGCGGCATGAGCCTGCTCTCATTTCCCTGGAAGACGCTGCTGCATTGTCTTGTCTGTTCCTGAAAGCCCCAGTGTTGTCTGTCAAAGGCCTGATTCTGCGAGTGCCACGTATGCAGAGGAGCTCGTGAATGCAAAGGGGTTGTGCTGGGCTCAGCTCTCACACAGTGCCTGCAGCCAGCAGCACGCTACAGCTTGGTGCCTAACCCTTGGCATTCTGTGGGTTCCCGCTGTCCCACGCGTCAGATGTTCAGAGCTGGACATTATGTTCTGCTGTCCCCCAAGCATGGGAGAGAAGGCAGATGATAAAAGTTTGTTTGCACAAATGCTAAGCTGGCGTGTTGGCGTGAGCACCCGATGGAGGTGTTCCTGCAGTGCAGTTGGTGGATCAGAAATCGGTGCTGGCAGCATTAGGTGTGGTGGAAAACACGGATTGTGGGGAGCCGTGAGCTGTCACTGCGTAACGAGGTGGACGAGGCTGGGGGCTGCCCATGGCAGGTTGGCTCTGTCCCACTGGGAGACCCAGGGGAGGTTTTGGAGGAAGAGTGGGGATCTGGTGAACTGGGGAGGACGTGGGGATCCCAGCCCTGCCCGCCGCTGCTGTCTGCTGCTTGCAGGGCTCCTGGGGTGTTGGTTCCAAGGGTGTGCCTTGTGCAAGCAGACAGGAAGGAGTCTTGGACCCAGACACACGTTATCGTGGCTGCTTCTAGGAAATGATGTAAGGTACTTCCTTGTACCGACTTTTCTCTGAATTCAGCTGATGGGTGTTTCCCTGACTGTTTACCTTTAGTGACAGCTGTGGGAGCTGACCCTGTGCAATGATATGCTTCATTTAACGAGGGGGGAATGTACTTCTGGCTGATCTGAGTGTGCCAGCTGAGAGTGAGGAGCTGTATGACTTCTACTGAAGTGCTTCCAGTGTGATTGGTGTGGGACTGATGTTACAGACAGCACACAGCAGTAACCAGGTGCTCACCTCTTCCTCAACCTAGAAATCTGCATAGCAGTTCAGGAGCTGCCTGACCTGTGCCTGAGCCACAGCAGATGTCTGCCTGCGTTAACCCATCAGGCTGTGAGACAGTGGCAGCTCAGGAGGTGATTCATGGGCTCTGCATCCACTGTAAACACAGGACTTGATTTGCTCCTGGTTGTCATTACATTGCCTTGGTAACAGGTGCAATATCTGAAGCATGTGCATCCAAAGATATTTTTGTATGGAGAGGTGGAGCAGGACTGAAAACACGTGTGCTGGGAGGAATGGTGGTGCCTCCACGGGTATGTTTTATTTTCTCACTTTAGGGCCACGTAGAAAAGGAGACATGGTCAGTTGGCTCAGGCAGCACGAAGGCCTGATTTGTGACAGACTGCTTCTGCAGCAGAGCTGTGAAGTTCAGTAAAGCAGTGAGAGAGCTGTGGCTTTTTGGAAGTACTGAGCACCCTGTGGGTAGGGTTGGTTTCGTGACCTGGGTTGTGGCAGCTGCACGACAGTGTGCCAGTTCTGCCTTGCCTTGCAGGTGAGCTGAGCACCAGTGTCTGCAGTGGGCTGCTCTGCTCTGCCTTCAGATGGGAGCACTGTGGTTGTTTTGTCCTGCTTCTGTGTGTCTCAGATGTGGGTCACCGAGATGCAGGACGTGTCAGTGTGACACTTTCAGGCCTGGAGGGACAGCATTGGCTATTGATGACTGTTAGAATGTGAAAGTCAGGACTTCTGGGTCAGCTGCAGCGATTAATCCGCTGCGATGGGCTTGGTACAAACATGGCTTAAAGCCTCTGCAATATGGAAGAGGTTAGTTTGAGCTTATTCTTTTCTGGAGATATGTGATCTGTTTTAAGTTATGGGTTTGGTTTTTTTTTTTTGTTTTGTTTTTTGGAAAACGGGGAAAAAAATGGCTGCCTTGAGTCAGAGGGCTGATGGGAGCTTGGAAATGGCATGGTGCTGGCTGGGGGTTGGGGCCAGGCCTGGCTCAGTGCATCCCTGGGCACTGAGATGCATGGAGGGTCCACCACTGCTGCTTCATTCTCATTGTCATGTTCAGCAGTGTCTGAGGTCTGGTGTGTGGGGAGCTCTCATGTTTGCAATGACTACACAGTGTTGCTGTGTGTACTGTAGGAAAAATGTTTTACAAATCGAAGTGGAAACTGTGATGGCTGTAAATCCTTACCAGTGGTGGTTCTGAGTGAGCCAGTGGCATTAACTGCTGTTTCAGTGGTCCCTACAGCTCTTCTTTCAGGCTGCTGCACAAGAATTTCCAGAGATTGGAGAGCGTGATGTTACTTGTTGCAGCAGGTCTTTGCTCAGAGGTGTTCATTAACGCTCTGCAGGCCAGCCTCAAGTCTGGGTGCCCCTGGCAGGAGCAGCGTTGAAGCACAGCAGCAGTGTGGGGGGTTGGTCTGCCTGCCTCATCATACTGAGCATTTTCTTATGTCTGTGTTTTACAGGCCGTATTGAACATGGACAGTGAGGAAATTCCAACCTTCTCAAGTCCAAAGGAGGAAACTGCCTATTGGAAAGAGCTTTCCTTGAAGTACAAACAAAGGTAATGTTGTGTATTTTCAGAATGAATTTGGTTCTTGGTGACTGAGGTTGTGGCTTAATCTGTTTCTCTGTGAGGCTTTACCAAAAAGAGCATCAGATATTAAAATGGCTCTCTGTGTGTTTCCAGCTTTAGATGCAGCTTTTAGATCCAGCCTTGTGGAGTCTGAGTATTTTCATATAGTTACCATGCCGTGAACTCAAGGCTCTGTTTGAGCATGTTAGAGCAAGAGAAGAGCCCTTTTATGATCATGTGCATCTTTGTATAATTAAAATGCCATCTTAAGTACTAGCTTGATGTTTTAGTAAGATGACTGCCTGTGGGCTTGCCTGGTATCATTACTGTTCCCTTGGGCTTCTTGCACTCAGTATGTGAAGTGTCTGATTTGGTAGCTGACTGCAGTATATTGAAGTGTGTTATACCTCATAGTCGTGCCTGTTTGCCTCTTCCAGTGCATCTTTTAATGGGAGCAGAAGGCTTTTTGGTTACAAAAGGTGGCAAGAGAGCTTCTTATCTTAAGTGCTGCTTGTGGGGCTGGTTTGGGATTGTTGGTGCTTTGGTGTGTTTTTCTGCAGGGGAAGGGGAGTCAGCATTGGAGGGTTCCAGCTCGTTCCTTTTGGAAAGCTTTTCTTGTGTTTCATGTTACTAGTGTGCAATAGAAGTGAAGCCAGTTGAGCCTCTTGCAAGCCCAAGCAGCCCAGTGTGCAAGCTGTCTTTTTGTTTGGGTCTGCTTGTTTTTTTCTGGGTGTAGAGGGTGGGCATTTGAGACCCCTGAGCTGTATGAAAAAACGTCAGGGTGTCAGAAGGTTCTCTCTCTGATGACAGTGAACCTGTGGTTTCCTAAAGCCTCATCAGTTTTATCTGCTGGTTGCAAGGATCTGAGCCATTACGTATGGTAAAGATGAAAATGTAATTAGTGAAGCAGGTGGAGTTGCTGCTTCTAGCAGTTTAATACCTTGCAGTGGTATAAGGTGGGTAAATGCTGGATTTCTACCACACCCTCACTAACCCTGAGATTAAACCTTAATGCTTTCCAGCAAACTCACATTTCTAGGTAGTGCTGAGATACGGTGACTGTTGTTCTGTGCTAGTTTTTGACCAGAAGCAGGTTAAAAGCTTTACTTAGCGACTCCCTTAAGTCTGCTTGAGTGAAGGCTAGTGGGGTACCAGATGTCAGACTGGCAGGAATCCTGGAAATAGCCTTGATACAGGTTGTCATGTGCATTTAATGAGGTTATTCAATACGAAAGGGTAATTTCCATTTGTAGGTAAACTTAATGCAATTTTTGTTTCCCCCATATATTTTTTTTTTGTTTTCCCTGTGGAGGTCTATGGATGAGGCTCAAGTACTTTAAAACTCTTGTTGCCTTTTCATCTAGTTATTTCTAAAGAGCAGCGAGCTTTGTTTTTGCTTGAGAGATGCTGCATTTGGAACTGATGATATCTCCTTACAGTTTCCAGGAAGCTCGTGAAGAGCTGGCTGAATTTCAGGAGGGAAGCAGAGAATTAGAAGCTGAGTTGGAAGCGCAGCTGGTACAGGCTGAGCAGAGGAACAGAGATTTACAAGCAGATAACCAAAGGCTGAAATGTGAAGTGGAAACATTAAAGGTAGGTCTCATCTGTAATGATACTGCTTCTTCTGCAGATGTGTATTGGGTGTCCTTTTAGGCTGCCTGTTCTGTTCTTGGTCATTGAATATCTAAGTGAAGTAAAGGAATCATCTGCTTAAGATCTAGTCTTGAGCGTGGCATGTACTCCAAATAAGGCGAGCAGCATACCAGAGAACTTTCTCAAGGACTTTTTCTTGTTCACATCATTAAACACTTGTCATTGAGTTTGTGCTCATTTGTTTGAATTCTCTAGACTTTGCCAAGTGGTGGCTTTGTTATGTACACAGGCAGCACCAGCATAGCAACAGGGAGGACGACACAAGTATGTTTTGTCAGACAGCCCCTGTTGTCCTCTTTCTTTACAAATTTTTGTTTGGCTTTTTCTTTTCTTTTTTTCTTTTTTTTTTTTTTTTTCGCCCAGAACTTCTCCTTGGTCCTTTGATATCCTAATGAAAAGTGAACATGGGTGATTTCTGCACATTGTTTGGGGAGATTCTCCTAATTTTTTCTTCATAGCCGTATCTATGGAGAGAGGGATTGTATCTGTCTGTGCAGAAGATGAATTTTAGTTAATATTTATCCATTAAGAAGTTCTTGCCTCTTTTGGGGTCCTGAAAAGTATCTGTTCTGGTGATCTTGGATTATTTCATGAAAGCAAAGGTTGAATCTTACCCAATAACAGTGATGTTTTGGGGATTGCCTGTTCACATACCCAGTCCCAGTTATGTCTGTAAGGTTGGCACCTATTTTTTTTAAAGGTCATTCATTTTTCCATAAACCCCTTTCTGTACCCTTAGAGCAGGTGAGAGCATGTTTTGGATTTAATCTTCCAGTCTTTCAAAGGTAACTTTGTGGACCTGGAGGTGTTCAGTAACAGATTTCAGTGTCTCTGGTAATGGAGATGTCAGGTGGGTTCTGGTAACAGTGTGGCTATTGTAAGAGGAGAGAGACACTGAAGGGAGGCTGTGCAGTTTGATTTCTCTCTGGTTTTCTAGATATTCGAGGCTTTAGAGCACTGTCAGTGCAGGCTGATAAGAACAGATGCAGGGGTGCATCTCTGAACAGCCAGCTGTGTCATTATGAGTAGTCAATGCACAGTGCAGTAATTGTGTCCTTTGTCCCATTGTGGTGTTCAGAGTGCATTCCCTCTGCCTTTCTGGTTTTTGCTGTGCAATTCCAGATCTGCAGACTGCCCCTACCATGCTTCTTTGTCCCATTTGACCACAGTGTGCATGCTACTGATACTTATCTCTCCACATCTCTTTCTTTCAGGAGAAATTGGAGCACCAGTATGCACAAAGCTACAAGCAAGTGTCGTTGTTAGAGGATGACCTGAGCCAGACACGGGCCATTAAAGATCAGCTTCATAAGTATGTCAGGGAGCTGGAACAGGCCAACGATGACTTGGAACGTGCAAAGAGGTGAAGGCTGCAAAACTCCTATTTCCTTAAATATTCACTAGATCTTGTCTGTGTTATGCAGATTCATCATTTTATTATTCCTTTAACTGGGGGGAAAATGCACATGTAAAAAATAATAATAAAAAAAAAATCTAGGTCACTTGATTCTTTGTAAAGTGTAACTTACCCTTGGAGTTCACGTCCATCAGCTGGTAGGGATGTATTAGAAGAAAAGCTTGTGGGGGACCTGAAGTGCTCCATGTTCTTGTGAGAAAAGAGCTGTGCAAGCGAGGCCAGCGTGCTGGTTTTGATACTGCCAGCCCAGTGACTCTTATATTTGTGATCCTTGTAGCTCAAAGCCCCTTTGAAGTAGGAAGCTAGTGCTTTGCTTGGTCCCTTTTAAATTAAACATGCCAAAGGAGTCTCCTCTTCCCTTGCATAACAGCTTAATGACTGTGGGGAGCAAATGTGGTCTGTGTAAGTGCAGAAAATGAACAGGCTGCTGCTGGAAACGCCCATTTTTGGAGTAGATCATGCTTCCGTTTTGCTGAATGGGAATTTTGCCATTGATTCAGTGGGACCAGGAATGAGCCTGTGGCTATTTGGCAAAAGGATCTGAGAGCTGAGGCCTTGTTTCCACAGCGCTCTTAACCTCGTGACTAACTTTTGACACACATAAGTTGTCTCACTGAAATCATGGAAGAAACATCCCAGTGCCCTTCTTTCAGTGCTTCGTGGGCTGTTGCCTGTTTCTCCTGAGCTGTTAAACTAAATATGTGACTTCAGAGAATAACTTGAGAGAAATAGAGCTAGGTGCACCAGACTGGCTCTTCCCCAGCTCTTCAGTACGTTTTGGAGAGCTAGGTGTTATCGTGTTCTTTTCATCTCACTCCTTTCTTTGGAGTTTTAGTCCTTTCTATGAAGCATTTCCATAGCTTTCAAACAACTAACTTGAATGTAGATCCTGCTAACATGTTTCCTCTACGATGTGTTTGAGTATGCTTTCATGTTAGCCGAGCTGAGGAACCTAATATTCTGGATTTTGTTCCTAGGGCAACAATAGTTTCATTGGAAGACTTTGAACAAAGGCTGAACCAGGCTATTGAGAGGAATGCATTTTTGGAAAGTGAACTGGACGACAAGGAGTCATTGCTAGTTTCTGTACAGAGATTAAAGGATGAAGCGAGAGGTATGGCTTGCTTGATTAGTTGTGTCTTCATACGTTGGTGGCTTACTAACAGAGACGTGAAGCAGCCAAAGCTCATGTTTATAGAAAGCCTCACATAATGAGATTGAAACTGGATGTGTAATATAAGCGTTGGAATTTACTTGCTAATAAACACCGTGTTCTCTATTCTTTGTATGTCTATTGTATCTAAGAGGAGAAAATTCCTCATGTTGGGCAAAATTAGTATCAGATCCTTTCAGGATTTTTAACCAAGGTGAGTAGAAAAATACAATTTTCCACAGATTTGGTAGAGCTGAAAACCATATTCCAGCAGTTCCCTCTCCGTGGCTTTGTGCCATGAGGCACGGTGAAAGTACAGGAAATCACAGGGGAAATTCATGCTTGATGGTGAATAATTACCTTTTAAAAATGCTGCCTGCTGTTACCTTCTGAACCTGTTGGAAGTTGCCTGGCTTCTCTAAGATATACCATTAAAGACTGTGGTTGGACCTGTGGCATCAGAGATGCTTCGGATAATCTTCAGTGCTATAAGAGTTGGGAATTCCCTGAGAGGTTTCATGATGAGGGGGAAACTTAATTTTTGTTTTAGTGGTTGGGGAATGTGATTTCTCAAATGGGGCGGTGTGCTTATTAGTGTGCTATCACTGCACATTTGAAATCAGTGTTTTTCAGTGTTCTTTCCAAACTATTTCTTCAGAAACAGTTCCTCAGAGAAGGAAAGGACCTGACTGTGGGACCATATGCTTGGCAGGGGGCTGGGATTTCTCCGGTGTTCTTTGTGAAGCTTTTTTAAGCAAGTCTGTGGCCCACAGGTTGAAAGCCGCTCTTGGAAACAGGATGAAATTTTTAATAATAAATGTGCAAAGGGAGATTAAGTATTTTCTGAAGAAGCCTGTGTGCTGCAGTTTGAGGTTTGGGCAATAGTACTGGGGGCTGCTTTGGCAGCGGGGTTGGACTTGATGATCTCTAGAGGTCCCTTCCAATCCCTGCAATACTGTGATTCTGTGGGGGAAGGATACCTGTTTTCTGGGAGGTGAGAGGAATCAGCAAGCAGGGTGTCTTGTTTCTTAGAGGAGCTGTTAGAGAGTTTGCAGTATTTGTTAGGAGAGTTTGCAGTACTTGTTAGGATAGCAAAGCTGCATGTCACTCCCCCTGACTGCAGGCAGGATTGCTAGCCACTAAAAGAACAGATACAGAGTCCATATTTGTGACTGTCACAGTACTCTTCTGGAAGTCCAAACAGGTTTTCATTTTAGCTTTGTGGTTTTCTTTAAACTGTTTTCTAAAAATTCAGGATAGCTTTGAAGCTTCATGCTGTAAGGGACTCTGCTGTCCTGGTGAGTCCCTTGTGGCTGTAACGGTGCTACAGCTGATGTTGTTCTTGGGTGTTTTACCAATGGAGGCAAGAGCTTAGGGGTCTGTGAAAGACTGAGTTGCTGTGCCTAAAAAGGTAACAAAGCAAAACAAAACAAAAAACCCACCCATGTAATGTATCATTTACTTGTGTCTGGGCCTTGCTAGAGATTGTATAGACCCGTTGCTTTGTGCTGGGTGTTCCTTATAGCAAATCTGTGTGGACACGGGAGGCAGCAAGATAGTGATACAGAGCAGTCCAGAGAGATAGAAGGAATAAAACACTGGTTTCCTAATTTCCCTTCTCTTTCCCTGTCATTTGGGCTACAGACCTCTTTAGTCTGCTTGCTCACATCTTGATGAATCAAGAAACAGTAGACACAACCCGTTCATAATATCCAGCTAGTGTGCAGTCCTGTGGATTATTGAACTGGAAGGGCAGCACTGGGGATGAGACACAGGAGATCAGGTCATTAATCTGTTTTCCTGGCCTCCCAGCTGAATACAGTTTAGCAAGCATTTGTGGCTGGCTGTGTTCTTTGCATGGATCTCAAACTAAGAGTTGGGGGGATTGCGGAGGCCAGACCTGCCACGTTGTGTGGACCCACACTGCTCTCTGTGTGCCTTTACATCCAGCACTGATGGATCGAGCTGTGCCTGATTTGACATAGAGCTTTTTGCTGCTGGAGAATGCCAGCAACAGTGAATCACTATTTGGTTATTGCAGAGTATTCTCATCTGAAGAAATGAACAGAGTGCTGGAGAAATCTGTCTCTAATATGATGTGTGTTTTGTCTCACGCCCTCAGACTTGCGGCAGGAGCTGGCAGTGCGGGAAAGGCAGCAGGAGGTCACCAGGAAGTCTGCGCCTAGCTCTCCAACTCTGGACTGTGAAAAGATGGATTCAGCTGTCCAGGCGTCTCTCTCCTTGCCAGCTACACCTGTTGGAAAAGGATCAGAAAATAGTTTTCCTTCCCCAAAAGGTATAATGCCTAGAAACGGTGCCTGGTTGGTTGGGAGTACGTTCTGCTTGTCAAAAAAATGTTTACTAACAAAGGCCTTGCCTCAAACTTGAAGCAAATATAGGTACATGTGGATCCCACATGCATTGCATAACACGTGCTTAATACTGGAGCAGTGTCAGACCTATTTAATGAGTATAATTAGTTAATACTATGGCAAAGAGAGACTGAAGCTTAGCTGCCCCTTTGTAGGGGTGAGGATTGCACTCTGCAGTAGATGGCTGCAGTAGAATGTATTTGCAGAGAAGCACAGTGATTAATGTCTCAGCTTAAATGCAGTGGTGAGTAAATAGTGGGCAGCAGTGCTGGCAGTCTGGGCTGACTTTGTTACCACGTGCTTTTGGGGGTGCTGTTCTCTCAGGAAGCAGTGGGATATTAGCCTAGTCCTCTTCCCATCTGGAAGGCTCTGGTCAATCACGAGGATTTAAATGTTTATTTATTTATTTTTAAATTAAAGTAGATTCCAGAGAAAGCTCTGGTTGGATTAGATAGATTGCAGGCAGTAGCTCTGCAGATGGAGAGTGCATGAACTCTGCGTGTATATCTAATGGAGAAGAGGGTAGTGGGCAGGAATTGAACTGCTTCTTCTTTCTGTGGTTAGTGAGTGTGCTGCCTGTGATACTGTGTGTACAGAGCCTGCAGTAAGGTTTTAGGTTTACCTCTGTATAGAAGCTGTTAATAAATAAGGAAACAGTGGAGGAGTGATGCATATAACAGATGTGTTTGTTTGCAGCTATACCAAATGGATTTGGTACGAGCCCTCTTACTCCTTCAGCTAGAATATCTGCACTCAACATCGTGGGAGATCTCCTACGAAAAGTGGGGGTGAGTGATCTGTGCCATTGCTGAGCATTCATCCATGCATGCAACAAAAAGGCCTTGGTTCTGAGTTAGTGCTGGGGTTTCTAAGGTGTCTCTCTTTAATTGTCCACATTTAATGTTTGGGATGTGATAACACTTGGCATTTCGTGATCTTAATTTATGGAGCAGGTTGCTAAGGTTCTGATGCCAACTTTTAGAGATAAAATCCATATTTGGAGTAAAAGCTTATTTGATGCACAGAGGTTGGACATGAGCGGACATTTGTTCATGTTTCACATGAAAGCAGGACTCAGAACTGAACCTGAGACTTAGTACCCACTGCACAGTTGTGTTATGTCATGGAAGGTGAGCTGATATCAGCCTGGTGTCTCTTCTCGTGTCTGAGGAGATCTGCAGAAGTTACTGAGAACTTTTAAAAAATAAAAGAGAGAACCTTTTGGTAAGAAAGTGAAAAAACAAATCAGGAGAAAGCCATGTGTTCCCGTCTGTAGCTGATTGGGAAGTGAAATGTGTGGGCCTCTAAAGGGATTACAACTGTAAGCAGGGAAGAAGCGGTTTTGACATCTGTTGTGGTGTTGCTTAGGACGCCAAGCTTTCCAGTTGAATGAAGACATGGCTTTTGAGTTATGAGAAGCTTCCTTGGGTAGCATTTTGAGTGGAAGCACGGGCAGCCTTGGTGTCTAATCTCCAGGGCTGGCTTTTCTCTGTCCCTTGTGGTTAGCACCAAGAGCAGAAATAGCTGGAGTGAAGATGGTTGTTTTAGCAAAGTTTGACATCAAAAATTAGATCACGGCTCGTATTTGGAGTTGGTGAGCTCAAGGCTGGGTTGAAAGGCCACAGGACGACTCAGGGTTGCAGAGTGGCACGTTTGAAATGGGATCACTGTGAGTAAGAGTCTGTAGGGGATTTAGGGAGCTTAATGACATCCCATGTGATTACTCTGTAAGGACAGGAAATGCCAAATAAGCATGCTTCTTTCCCAGCCAGTTCCTAAACACACACTGCCACTGATGCAGAATTCCACTCATGCATTTATTTAGTAATAATTACAGTGTGTTCAGGATTTCTCATCCTGTGCCTTAGGCTCCCTTTCTCTCGGAGGTGTTCCCCTCAGCATGTGAGACAGCAAGCTACATGGCACAGGTCACACCAGTGGAGAGAATCAGGGTCTTTGTCTCTGCCCTGCCAGGAGTCAGTGGATGAGGCAAGTCTGCTACCTTGTGTAGGACAAAAAAGAACTTTGTCAGGCTTGCTCAGATGTAGTAGAGATGAGGTAGGAGCCCCAGAGAGAGGCTTGCCTGCCTCTATTTCCCTCTTCTTGCTGCCTCTGTAACACCTCTTCTGAAGCTTAGCAGGGAGGATTAAGAAACTGGCTAAGTTTTGCAGGCAGTGACTAAGAAAGAAAAGCCAGAAGACACTTTCCTGGGAAAACCACAACTTTCTAGGAGGGACAGTGTATTTGTAACTGGAGGATTCTGCTTTTGGTTCTCCTTGAGTTTTTTGGGTAGCCTACACCAGCTCACTAAGTCTGTAACAGGAGGTTTCAGAAACTTCTGGGATCTGACTTTCCTGCTTTAGGTACTGAAATGAAAGCTGACTTCTAAAGTCCTACCCTGATGGAGGATGATTGCACCTGGCAGTCTGCATCAGCATCTCATTACGTGGTTCTCATTTGAGAAAATGACAGCTTTGTTCTCATGTCACTCAGTTTTTGCTGAAGGTGATCACACTGGGGTTCTGATCATAGTGATCTCTGGTCATGCTAAAGCCTGAACTTGAGCAGCAAAATATTTTCTCTAAAAAATAATCACTCTTCTACCTCCCCCCCCCACCTCTCTTTTCCTTTCACAGGCCTTAGAATCCAAATTAGCTGCTTGCAGGAATTTTGCAAAGGACCAGGCATCACGGAAATCCTATATTTCAGGGAATGCTAACAGCAGCATGATGAACAGCAACGGCACAAAGTACCCTCATCCAGGGCATACTTCTTTCTTTGACAAAGGGTAAGTCAGTATGTATTTGTATGCTGGGTGGGGGGAGGGGGTTGTTTCAGGATGCTGTGTGGAGCAGGAGTTTTCCTTGGCTTACTTTTGCCCACCACAGCTTTCATCCAGTAAGAAATAATTTGTGGAGCCAGGTTCTCGGGGGGACAGAGAAGCAGTGTTACGCTGCAGGCTCCTGTGAGGCGAAGAGAAATGAAGGGTTTGACCTCTCAGCTGGTAGGGTGTCATTGCCTGTGCTGCCCCTCTGCTGCCTCAGCTCTTGGTGGCTGTGGAAACCTTCAGGTGCAGTGTCTGTGCCCTTCAGGAGGATCTCAGGCAGACAGTGGTGGGGCTGTGGTAGCTGCTGGTGTGCAAGGAGTGCCTGATGTGCAGACCTGGAGGTTCCCTTAGGAGCAGCTGAGTGTGGGCAGCATGTGCTCCCTTGGGTTCTTCTTTGCTCTGCTCCTCTGTGCTATTAATAAAAAGAAAATGTTCTTTACCATGTCTTCCTTGCTGGTAGAAGGGGCAGCTGGCCTATACTGTCCTGTTGTGTCAACCATAAGGCTCAAGCAGCTTTCACCAAAAAAGCCACCCTTGTGTGACTTGCTCATATCTGGAGCTTCCTCTCTGACGTGGGGAAGCGGTTCAGCGGGAGGATTTTCTCACAGTCCTTCATAGCTCAGCTCAGGACCCCACGGTTCTGTGGGCAGTGCTGAGGAGCAGGGTGCACAGCCCAGCTCTTCTGCACTGTTACTCAGTGATACAAAAACCTGGGCTTGGTGTCACTGCACAGAACACCCTCCGTTCTCTCTGCTGGTGGAGGTCTTCCCTGTTACACTTCATCCAGTACAGCTTTAATGCTGATATTCAGCACGTCCGCAATCCGGAATTTATTCAGAGCTTTAAACAATCTGTTACCAACCTAAAGAGTGCCATACAGAGAGCAGACAGGCTGGGTTTCTGGAATCCTCCTTGTGTGAGCTGAATCATGTTGCTATGTGGGTAGCAGGGCAAGTTGCATCTTAGGAACTGGCAAGAAGAACTTTTAAATCAGCTTTTGTTTCCTGCTTTGGGAAAGGAAGCATTCACATGCTTAGCAAGGTCAGCATCACGTGCAAATGGGACAGACTTTGAGGTTGACCATGTTCTGGGAGGCTGACCAGGCTCTGTGCATCACCACACTGCTCACCCAGCCAACGTGGGCTCCATTTCGTGTGCAAGCTGTCAGAGCAGTGCTGGGGAGAGATTAAAGTGCTCTTAGAGGCAGCATGGCTGAGCTGAATCGTGGTATGGCGAATAAGCTGATTGCTGCGTGGGATGGGAGTCGCTCCTAATTACCTAGATTGTCATCTCACTTGTTATCTGGGCTGGCTGCCTGCAGTTCAGGGCAGGCTGAAAAAGGTTTAGAAGTGTGTCCTGCTGGTAGCAAACTTCCTCAGCAGGCTTGAAGGATGTTAACAGGCTGGGAAAGCAAGCGGAAGCGACTGATGCACTGTTAGAGATCCTTGCCAGGGCCCTGCCGTGCCATCCCTCCCCTCTGTGTGCTGCTGGCAGTGGGCTCAGCAGCTCACACCTTTCAGTGCCCTGCTCTGCCTTCTTGCCCCATCGTGGCCCAGGGGTGGATGCAGTGTTGTGCTGCACACATCTCCACAGCTGCCGTGTAAACCTGCCTCAATTCTGTGTGCGTGAGAGCTAAGCAGAGCTCTCCCGTCAGCGAGCTTTGCACATCACAGTGGCTGAGCTGAGGCGTGCCCTTTCTTCTCCCCTCTTCTCCTTTCTCTCCAGCCCCTGTACTCTGTTCCCTGCCCCAAACTGTCGCTGGAGCCTGAAACAGCCACGTGCACTCGTAGACCGGGTCCAGCCTGCAGCCGCTGCCTTATGAACAGCCAGTTGTTGGGTGGTGGGATTGAGCCAGAGGTAATCCACCACGTCACTACGGTGCCGTTTGCTTTCCTTTCTCTGCCTTTTTGTTGCTAAAAGCGTCTGAGCCTCTGTCTCTCACTGAACACCTGCTCTCTGCTTGCTGAGCAGAGCTAGGCAGGCAGCTGAAGGTGCAGGAGCAGTTACCTCAGAATCGTTCGTGGGGAGGCTTGGAGAACAGCTGGGTTTGCACACGAGCTTTGCAGAAGAATTGGAAGTCAGGAATTGACTACTGTGTTGGTTTTTGCTTTTGTTTTTTCATTCGTGCTCCACCAAGTCTGGAGTAAGACCGGTTCCTTTAGGAACACCGTGGCTGTGTGCACACCAAGGCCCAGCAGAACAGCACCCGAGGGGATGTTCTCTGATGGAAATTTGTTTCTTTGCAGTTCTAATTGTTCTGAGCTGTTAGTAACTTCAGTGCAGTTGGGGAATAGGATGGCTCTGACCTTGATGGGTCCTGCAGAGGCCTGGCACGGGAACAGCTGAGCTGGGACGGCAGCGAGCCAGGATGAGGTGTTTGTTCCTTGGGGCACAGCCTCCTTGCTCACATCTCCCTTGCTCCTCTTCCTGCTTTCATGAGCATCAGAGTCATTGCAGTTGATGTTTATGCTGAGATGATTTGTGTGAATGTGGTGGGCTGTGTTTAAATGTGCCTCTGCTTGCACACTGCTGGTAGTCCCACCGTGCACGTAGGTATAGTGGCAGTACCTGGGATCCCTGGCTGCCCTGCAGAGCAGAGCATCCTTGTGCAGAGCTCAGGGAGCAGCAGCCAGGTGAGGTTCACTCAAACACTTCTCCCTGTGTCTTAACTCAGGGTTATGCCCAAGAATGTCTTCACGGTGTGCATAAACTGTTTCACTTTTTCTCCACTAGGCGTGAAAAGGTGATATTCCCCACCCTGGTCATGGGTAAATGAATTCATTTGCAATGATAATAAGCTGCATGCATTCTAACTGCGGTGCTTGGAGGTGCAGAGTTGGTGGATATGCTAACTGCATGCAGTCGTTCTGGTAGCATTACAAACTAATAGGTGATGATTGAGGCCTGAGGCTGTAATCTCTCCTTGCTTTAAGTTCCTCTGGTGCTGTGACCAGTTGCAGCTATAAGAGTGATTGCTGCTTGCTTTCTTGGTTTAATAACTCTTCAAATACATGCATGTTTCTCATGGAGTCGGATGTATCAGAGACACGGGGTGAAGCACTGCTGCTGTTGCCCCAATTAACTCTAAAGTGCGTTTGCCCTTTGGTTGTGTTCCTCCTCCAGCACTGTGCTGGGTGTTGCACAGTGTCCAGAGGGAGCAGGGAGGGCTGTTCCCTGCTGTGTGTGCTGTGGTGCCAGGCTGGGTTATTCAGCTCCAGGGCGGTCTCCTGTTGAGGTTCTGTTTGATGCTTAGGGTCGAGGGAGCCTCAGAGACTTTGTGCTGAGGACAAAATGCAGATTAATGAGTCAAAATCCATCTGCAGCAATCACGGGGCAGAGAGCAGCTGGAGATGGGCACCATGCTTATGCTGCTGCCAGGGCAGCAGTCAGAAACAGCCAGCAGGAGCCACTGCAGGGGATGTTTCCAGCAGGGACTGGTGGCTTCTGCTCAGCCTGAGGTCTGGGCCCTGATGGACCCACCATGGAGCCATCGTTCTGCAAGGCAGGGCTGCTTCTGGGTCTTTATTTCTGCACCGAGGGCGAGCAGTGTGCAGCGTGGGCCGTGCAGCTCCTTCTCTTTGTCTCGGGCTTCATGAAATTGTGATGCTGGTGGTGTGGTCTGGGCCCTGTCACGTCTGTGTGGCATCTTGCAGAGGACCGGATTGCTTCATGGCTTCTGGCATCGTTCGTGGGGTGCAGAAGGCACCTGTGCTGTGGAATGGGCCTCAGAGCAGGAGCTGAAGGGAGTTACATCCTTTAAAGGTGGAACTCTGCCGTTCCTGCCTTGAATGTCTGTTTCCTCTTCCAAAGGAGGGAAAACGCTGCATTTTAATCCCATACTTGTGGTTTTTTTTTCCTCCCTTTTGCTCAATGGCAGAGCTGCTCTCTACCCGTAACTCATTTGCAGAGCCACGTTAGGACCAGGTTGGCTCCACGCCCCTTCATTCAAGTGACAGCAGCAGAGTACATCTGCCCTAAGTCTCTTCCAACAGCTTTTTGCTGCACCTCTGAAACGTGTCGGAGATCCTATCTCAGCCGGTTGAAATTTCAGCCTTAACAGGAGAGGAGATGGCAGAGCTTTCATCCTGCTGGGAGCATCGTGTGGGGTGTGACAGGCTCTGCTGGGGGAGGGCTCTGCGAGTGTCCCCATGGGAAGCTGACCTTGCCAACGAGCACTTATGTTCTCCAGCTGCTCCTCCAGAGCAGCCCCGTGCTAACCTGGCCCCAGGGCAGTGGTTGGGTGTGCGTGCTGTCCTGCATGGTGATGGTGAGCTCGGGCACTGTGTGCTGAGCCTCATTGCAGGCTGTGTGCTGCTCCCCAGGCTGTGCCCTCACATCAGAGAGCAGCTTTGGAAACTGGGGAGCTGGGGGTTTGGGGGCTCACTGGGATGGGGTGGGGGAGGCCTGGAGGTCCCCGGAGCCGCACTGCACCCCGAGCTCTGCTGTGCTATAACATAACGCTGCCTGTTCTCACTGAGCCCGTTCTCCATGGTGCGGTTGCACTGTGCTGGGATCAGCCTGGGCTGAGCCACCCACGAGGGGCTCAAGGGGAGCCAGCCCTGCCTGGCTGTGCCCCAGGGCCTGGAGGGTGGGAGCAGCTGGCACTGGGACATGGGGGAAAGACTTGCCACGGTGCAGCCACGGTGCAGCCAGCACTGCCCTGTCCCTGTCACTCAGTGCTGTGGGGGTGCACGCAGCAGGGAGGTGGGTCTGATCTCCAGGGCTTGGGCTGGAGGGACGGGGCTCAGCCCCCAGGGCTGCCTGGCACTGACCTGCCTTTTCTCTTTGCTTCTCAGGGCAGTAAACGGCTTTGATCAAGGGACCCCGGGACTGGGTGCCTCCAGGCCTTCCTCAGCACCTGGCATGCTCCCCCTGAGCGTATGAGTCGGCGCCACGTTGTGCTCGGACTTGCGGACGCTTTTCTCGGCCCAGCAAGAGAAGTGCTTTGGTTTCCTCCCCCTCCCCTGCGGGAACAGGACCTGCCCCATGGCATGCAGCAGTGCCCGTGCTGCTGGAGGAGACCCCGTGCTTGCAGCATTTCCTGTCCTGTTAATAGAGTTAACTATCTCCCATCACTGTAGTGGATGTGCTGTGTGGCCCCATACCGCGTGTTGCACAGGCTGACACATCGTGCTGTGTGCCAGGGGGCAGAGCCTCAGCCAGGCGCTGCTGCTCTGTCACCGCATCTCTTCTCTCAGTTAGGTTTGGTGTGACAAAAACATTTGCTGCTTCTCTCGAAGGCTCCACCGCCCCCTGCCTGATGTCACATCCTGCCCTGTAAGCCATGCAGGGGCACCGGGGGGGGGAGGGGACTGGCAGTTATCTCTGGGGCTGTGAGTTAATGCAGCTTAGAAATCACAGCAGTGAGATGTGTGGGGAGCTGCTGGGGCAGGGGGAGCCAGGGCCTGGCTGGCATGGGGCTGGGGGTGGCTGCCGTGAGCCCAGCACACATCATTGAGCACCAGTGCCCTTCGCAGTCCTGGGGTGAGCTTGGCTTGGCAAGCAGCAGTTCCCCTGTGCCTGAACTGTACCTCCAGCCCTTCATAATGCCCCTTCCCCCCCAGCCATCAGCTCTTCAGGAAGCTGCTCTGCCCACGGCCCACGTTGCCCACAACCTGCCCCCTCAGCACCCTGTGTCCTCCGTCCCCGTGTTCAGCTCTGTGATATAGGGCCGGAGTTCCCCGCATCACCTGCAGGCTGCTGTGACAGTTTGGGGCGACCGTGTACCTCGGTGGGTCCTCGAGGCGATGTGTTTGTGTGAGTTCCCTGTCCGTGTGCCTCAGAGTCGGTGGATTTTGATGTGAACCAACGCACCCCACGGGGCTCTGAGAAGAAAACCTTCCTTCCCAGCTGGGTCCATCTGCAGCTGTGGTTTATTGATGAGTGCTGAGACATCAGCCCCAGCAGAAAAGAGGTGGGAGCGTTCCCCCCCTTCGGGCCCCTACGGTCCTCCTTTCCTGTGCATCCTCTGCTGCATTTGACTGTTTACATTTGTTTTATTGTACATAGGTTTGTACACATATTATCTTTGCCGAAGATCTTTGTACATAACTTGGGCTTTGTAGCTTTATTTATTCAAAGTCTATATGGCATGTTCCAGTAGGACAGTGTACCATACCAGCGTGGTCACACAGCGTAACGTGGTTCAAAGGCTATTGAAACCTGAGAGTAATATCCCAAAAATAAACTTCTTTTAATGTGGAGTCGGCGGATGTCGCAGGCTGTGGCTGTGTTTTGGCTGCAGTGCTCTCCTCTGTGCCCCTTCCTGGGCTCTGCAGCAGGGCTGAGCACACCTCTGCTCGCTGCTTTGGGGCAGGATTCTGTGCTTGGGCTCCCGGGGTCTGACCACGAGCAGCTCCCAGAGCTGTGCCTCCCCAGCCCTGTGCTGCTGTTCAGCTCCTGCCCCTCCAGCAGCCGTCCCCAGCCCGCTGGGGCTGAGGGCACACAGCCACCCATGGCAGCTCCTTGTGCTGGTGCCAGGGGCCGTGTGTGGGCAGGACTGCCTGCTCCGCGCTGAGCTGCCCTCAGAAAATCCCCTAATGGCAACAGAGTGCTCCTGCACAGAGCCCCAGCGGCAGCAGTGCTGCAGGGGGATGACAGCAGAGCACGGCACCGCTGCTGCAGCACTGAGGAGCTCCCACCTGCCCTGAAACCACAGCTCTGCCCCCTCCTCCCTGCGGCCTCAGCCCTGGCTCCTAACCAGCACTGGTTATCTCCCCAGCACTGCTCCAGGCCCTGTGGAGGCAATGGTACAGCCCTCCCAAACCAGAAGCAGCCCAGCACAGCACCCAGGGCCCAGTAAGCATGGAACTGAAGCTCGGAGAGCACGGGGAGCAATGGTACAGAACCCACGCGGGGGTTCAGAGATCCCTTCGTGATCCGGAGCTGCGCTCTCCAGCCCTGACCCGACCCTGGACCCGCTGAGGTAGAAAAGAGCAAAACAAAACAGTAAGAAGGGAGAAGTCAGCTTCCAGCCATGTTCTCATTTATTAAGGTCTATGCCAGCCTCAAGAGACAGCTCCTCCTGGAAGTAAACAGAGCAGGCGGCCACAGCTATAATGAATAAATTTATTGTCTTACAAAAATCATTGTCTAGAAATATGGGTATACAAGAGAACAAGGTATTTGCAGTCAGATGCCTGGTGGTCAACAGCCAGTTTGATTAAAAATACCCAAACACACACAACGAAACCTTTGCGACAGATGTTAAAGCTTTTAACCAAAAAAAAAAAAAAAAACAACAAAAAAGAAGGAAATCCATATTTGTTTGTTCTTCTGAGCACGTGGCAGAGGAAGGCTCCCACTTAACACTGATTCGTTGTCACTAATACCAACAATACCACTTGGACTAGAGAGGTACGTGATATGAAGCACGGTCAAAATTAATACATTAAATCATCGTTATAGAGGCAAATTATATATGTAACATCGTCTTAGTACTTTAGTGTCTAAGGCACTTTCCGTATGTCAGTTCTTCAGCTATTGAAACAAGAAGAGCGCTAACTACTCGCTGTAATACTGTTCGGGATTAAAAAAAAAACCAACCACGACGGAGGCGGAATTCACATCCAGCGGCGTTACCCCGAGGGAACCGCGACCTGTGCCTGCGCTGCTGACTGCGACCGTACGGACAGACACAGAAACGTAGGGAGGGGCTGAGGGCGCTCCCAAACGGCGCTGCACATCAAGGAAAGGACACTACTCGTTCATCCCTACGTTCCCCTCCAACGCTCCCCCAGCGCCGATCGCCGTTCGGAGAGCGACGCGGCGCAGTTTGGTCTCCGGTGATCCGCCGGCTCAGCAGAGCCGGGAGGAGCGGAAGGATGCTGCGCGTACAAAGCATGCTGGCTCACAGCAGCGGCTCTGCCCCAACCCCAACCCCCCCCAAAACCCCCTGGGAATGAAGCTGCGTTTTTTAACCGATACAGAAAGTTTCATCCTTCACATGAACGCTGTATAAAAATGGCTTTACAATGGAGGATCTGGAAAACGGATGCACTGAACAGAGACGATCCCATTTTTTGTTTACTATATGTAAAAAAAGAAAACAAAACAACAAAAAAAAGAAAGCAGTTGTACCTATATCTGAAGCAGGGTACAGTATGGTGAGGCTGGAGAGCCTTAAGACATAGTTGACCTATGGTAAGCGACCTTGTAGCGTGCCGACGTGTCGTAAGGCAGAGTTAGGGCCACAAGGCAGTCTGGTGGTCAGGAAAGTCCTCCTCGCTCCGCCGACTGTTGTGTGAAGGTCTCTGCATGCAAATGGTGCGCGGGGCTCTACTCAGCAGGGGTCGGCTGCGCTTCGTTCACGTCGCTGCCTTTGCTCTCTGCGTCGTCGTCCGACAGCTCCAGGGAGGCCCCTTCGATGTGCAGCTGGCGCCGGCCGGATCGGCTGGAGGAGAAGGTGATGGGGCCGCCCCTCCTGCGAGCAGAGAGAGAGAGAGAGCTTTGCATCACCTGCACAGCTCCCAGCTGAGCTGCAGCAGAGCATCACCGCCCAGGGAGGAGCGTTGGAAGCACCTCTCCCACTGCGGGGTCACCACAGCTCGAACACTGCTTAGTTCAGACTGAGTGCTGAGCGGAGCGGGGTCCTGGAAACCTGCTCTCTGCTGGGAAGTACTGCACTGCACCCCAAATGCTGCAGCTCCTGGCCCCGCACCCTGGATGGTTTCCCTGCCCCTCCTGCAGCCCTGCTCTGTACTGGATGCAAACTCCGAGCAGGGCTTTGAGATCCAAGCGTGAAAAACCCCCACAGGGTGGGCTGGGAGAAATGCAATCGGTGGCTGCCACTGGAAGAGCGTAACCCAGCTGTCTCACTTATGCCACATCACCTCCTGCTGGACTCCAGCACCAGCCCCAGCCCACCCGGATCACGTGCTCCAAAGAGTTCAGGATCCAAAGAGTTCAGGTGCCATCAGGAGCGTCCTCACAGCCAGCAGCTGCCTCACATCAGGCTCAGGCAGCGGACTGCAGCGCAGCCCATCCCCTAACAGCAACAGCTCTGCTTCCTCAGTTCCACAGCTGGGGGTTCCCTCAGGACACAGCGCCAGGGACACGGTCAGCAAGCACCCTTCCAGCTCCCACACCACTTACCTTAACCTGTTCTTCAGGGTGCTGACCTCCCTGCTCAGGCCCTCGTTGGCCTCCGTGGCATCGTCCAGCTCGCGCTGCAGTTTACGCCGGGAAGCATTTGCACGTGTGGCCTCCTCCTCAGCCTCCTCCAGCTGGCGCTTGAGCTGCTTCATCCTGGCATTCGCTTTTTCCATCTTAAAGAAAAAAAATCAGCTTGTCAGGATCAAACTGGGCAGCTGCAGCCCTGCAATTTGGGAAGGCAAAGGGGTTAATCCAGCCCCAAACCATCCCTGCTGGAGACGGAGCCTCGCTGCAGACTCCCATCTGGATTCCTGGAAACAGCCCAGAACTGGTGCTCACTGACTGGGTGCACCATCACAACGGAGCTAACACGGGGAGCAGGCAAGGAACTGCCCCGTTAGTTTAGTTATCAGGCTGGGATTCCCTCACATCCTCATTAGAGAGCCAACTAACAATGCCTTTCTACTCCAAGTGGGGTTTTATCCACCTTTTCCGAGCTCAGGTTAAGCCCTCCTCCTACCTGCTCCTTGTACTGGTCTGCGTGCCGGCGCTCGTCCTCCACCTGCATGAAGACTTCTTTCAGTTTCTTCTCTGTGCGACGCACCAGTTTGTTGGCAGCTGCTCTTTCCCTGGAGATAACCAGAAGTCACATGGAGGCTGCGAGCAGGGGATGTGCCACCTCACGAAGACTCCTGCCTCACTGTGCTCAGCCCTCAGCCTGACCTGCACCACCAGCAGCTCCGACTTCCACTTTAATACGCTGGAGATCAGCTGGGATGCGGCCTTAAAAAGCACCAAGTACGAGCAGCACGAGTGCCATTTGAAGGCTAAAAGGAGGGGCAGGGATCTGCTTCTATGTGGCAGGATTCAACAGAGCAGTGTTAAGGGCTATTGGTGCTAAGCAAGGTCACAGTTCTCCCCCAGAGCCAAAAGCCCAAGAGGAATGGAGGTGGTGGTAAGACAGCCCACCTTCAATCTTCCTAGGACACACCAGAAAACAACAGTTGGAGGACTGAGACGGAAAGAAGCACTCACTAAAGAAAGCATGCTATTTACTTCAGAGAGTGGCTGAGGTGAGGAGGGACCCCTGGAGGCCATCTGCTCTACAGCTGCTTCTCCACACCCAGCAGCTTTTGAACACCTCCAAGGAAGAGACCCCACAACCTTTCAACGTATCTGTGCCAGTGCTCAGTCACCCCCAGTCAAAAAGTGCTCCTGAACTCCAGCTCCTGCCCGCTGCCTCTCATCCTGTCCCTGGGCACCACTGACAAGCGCCTGGCTCCATCCCCCTCTGCACCTCCCCCATGGATGCACACACCTCGATGACATCTCCGAGCCTCCTCCAGGCTCTGCAGTCCCAGATTTCAGGGGTTCACAGGGGAGAAGCTCCAGGCCCTTCATCATCCCTGTGGAGCTCCTTCCCTTTAAAGTCTAACCCAAAGGGACCAGTGTCTCAGGGATGTGCTTGGTTTTAAGGAGCTCCTGCTAAAGAAGCCGTGGTTCCTGGGACTACCAGTCCAACACAATCATTTGTTAACTTCAAGACATAAATCAGCAGCTTCGATTAAGGAGCACACACTTTGATGCACCCCAGTGAATCAAGTCAGACCCTCACACAGGTTTCTAAAGAATAAAACCTAACCCCTGTGCTGTAGCTGTGACCTCACCCCTCAACATGACAGTTTAAGGCACACCACTGACAGCGCACACAGATTCTTCCTTACTTTGCTTCCTGCTCAAGCTGTTCCTCTAGCTGAGCAATCTTGGCTTCTAGAGTAGAAATGGTTGCCTTGAACTTTGACTTCACGGATCCCTCCAGCTCCTGCAGCTTGGCCTTCAGCTCCTTGTTCTGCCTCTCCAGCTGCTGCCGTGCGTTTTCACTCTTCTGCGCAGCGCTGCGCTCCCCGGCCAGCTCCGAATTCAGCGTGTCCACCTTCCAGAGGAGGAGCACGGATCATTCACTGCCTCTCAGAGCCTCCAACTCAACACGAGCCCGAGCTGCCAACAACTCACCTGCAGCGTGGTCTTCCGGAAGCGCTCGTTGAGAAGCTCCATGTTGCTCTGCTCCTCTTCCAGCTCCTCCTCCAGCTGCGCAATGCGCGCCTCCAGCCGGCGCTTCTCATCCAGCAGCGCTGACCTGGGAAAGCAGCACAGGGGTCAAGATGTGCTCAGCCGCTCTGTACGTTCCTGAGACACGAGGAGAAGTCAGCGCAGGGTTTGCAAACGGGCCACAGAGAGCTGCAGCTGCCCGAGGTGCTGCAGGAGCACACAGTGCTGCGGGTGACTCACTTTCCCGACGCGCTGTTGGCGATCTCATCGGCCAGCTCATCCCGCTCCTGCTCAGCGTGGCGACGGGCTCGTTCCGACGCAGCGAACTCCTGCAGAGGTTTCAGAAGAGGTGTGTTATGAATCCCAGGAGTGCTGCAAACAACTCGTCCTCGGCAGACGCTGTGAAGCGTAACATCCCTGAGATCTGTCAGCAGAAGAGCAGCAGCTAAAGCTGCCAGGTAAGAACTGCCGCATCATCTTGAGGTTCCCCCCCTCAACTGGCACCTGAGTGCAATGGATTCGCTTTTCCTTGTCCCCAGATGGTAAAAGTGATGATGCTTAGGACAGTCCCTCACTCATCCCTTCTAAAACCATTTCAGTATTGCACTGCAGCACAGGTGTTCCTTGTAGAAGGGTAAGAAAAAAGAATACATGAAGTAACACTCAAGCTTTTCTCAGTAAGACAAAAGCAACGCTGGGCTGGTTTGAGAGCATTACCTGCCCAGTGTAAAATGGGCACTACATTGAGCAAGCTTAGTTACACCTCCAGAGTACATAGCAGGAATGCAAGGAGAACCAGACAGAACAAGAGGCTTCAGCACAGTTGTATCACCAGCACTCAATCTCATATTTTTAACTGTGTTATGTGGCAGAAACACTCAGCAACTTGAAGTCAACAGACTTCAGTGGTCCACCAAAGTGGGATTCCTGCTCTTCATGCATTTCTAATCCCCAGTGTCAGTACTGACACTGCACACCACACCTCTCAGGGACTCCTGAACCTCCTCACAAGTTCAGCGAGGCCTCAAATCTGTTAATGCTGTCACGCAGCTCAGGCAGAATCCTTCACTTCTCTGCCTGAGTGATTCATCTGAAGCCCAAGCTCAGAGAGCTGCTGAAGGAAGCAGGGTGATGGGGCGGGAAGAGAGAGATCTCCTGGCTCCCATTCAACTCGCTAGGACAGATTTTTATTCCCACTGCCCAATCTTCTCCTTACTCAACCAAGGAAAATACATTTTGTGAAGTTCACTCTCACCTCCTGGAGCTGGAGTATTTCTGCTTCGAGACTTTTGAGTTTCTTTTCACTCTCTTTCGACTGTGCAAAGATCTCATCTCTGGATGCACGGGCTTCTTCCAGCTCCCTCTGGTAGTCTTTCATCTGAGCCTGCAGTTGGAGAAGTCCCACAGCCACGTTGCATTAGTGCAGCCACAAGACTTATTAGGAGCTGTGAAGCATTCTGTCCCTCCCCCAGAGTGACTTCATTCCACTTAAATGTATCTTCAATTATTTTTATAGTTGAATTTTATTTTCTTGCCTGCATCATGCACTCCTCATCAGAAATATCCTATTATAGGGCTTTATTTTATTTATTTGGGACATTTCTTCTCAAGAAAATAACCCTAACAAAGAGCTGCTCAATACCATTTGCCATGGAATTTGTGGAAGAAAGAAAGCTCTTGGAGTGACGTGTGAGTAAAACCCATATACTCTGAAAAAGTGTATTACAATTCCACAAGGTAAAACCTGTCTCACTGCAGAGGTAACAAACCCCCTGTTTGTACAGACAATCAAGAAGCACGTGCTTAGCTTCTACTCACACACACTGCTGAGACCTCAGTGTGTATTAAGCTGCACCAGTGTGACCTAAGATGGTAAAAGAGTATGAAAGCTGGAGAGAACCTGCATTTAAATTACACTTGCATCTTTGGAATGCCACCAATCATGGAATACTTTGAGCACACAGAGCGCAGCAGAGCTGCCCTGCCCTTTTGGAGAGGAGCACGATGCTGCCAGGTACCAGCACTCCTGGCTCTAACCTTCCCTCCTCACCCACAGCCTGGGCTCTGGCCCACGGCTGTCTTTGCTCAGTTGGACTGCTGAGGCACAGAGAGGATAGGGCAGAAATCTGATGTGCCAATGTGCCTTGCCATGATCTCACACTTCTGCAGCTTTGGGCCACAGCACTGAGAAATCTTTGGCAAAACTCAACTCTACCAAATGCTGAATACTTTTCTGGGAATGGGAAATAAATCCTCAGCACAAGGACTGGGTTCTCTTGCCAAAGAAGAAGAATGAGCAACTTGGAGCTTTTTAAAAGCCACTGGAAGTTACTCCTCCTTTTTCTCTGAAGCATTTTTGGCTGGAAATGCCTTAAGATGTTCATCTTGAGGAAGCAGCCAACAGGAACAGCTGAGCCCAGATCATTAAATTCAAAGATATAAAATATAACAAGATGTGCTCTGTAAAGCAATATTCAGTCAATCCTGAGGTAAGTGTTGAAATAAAGAGAGAGACCACTACTGAATAGAAATGCATGGGGGACAGCCTCCACTCCATGCCAACAGAAGGACGAGCAGAGATCTGAAGGTGTTAAGTTCAGGCTGGATACCCTACAACAACACCAGCACAGTCAAGTACAGCATTCCTCCTGCCTTCAAACTACAAATGTATGTTAACAAATGCTAACAAAGAGCAACAGACTTCACAGGCTGTCACCAGAGGACAGAGCACTGGCTGGGCTTACCTGGAGCTTACGCAGCTGCTTGATGGCTTCATCTCGAGCCTTGTTTGCAGCTTCTATCTGACCTTCCAGGTCTTTCAGATCCATCTCCATCTTCTTCTTGCCTGCTACAGCAAGAGCCCTCTGCTTGCGCTCATCCTCCAGCTCTGCCTCCAGCTCTCGCACCTGTGAGATGAAAGCGTTTAGCAGATCTGCCCCAGCAGCAGAACAGACACCAAGTCCAAAATGACACTCTGAGAATCCAAAAGGCCTCTGCACAACTGAATGAACATCACTCGATGGGAAGAGCCTACAGAATGCAGGCTCCAGGGGAAGGAGCTGCAGATGGCAAAAAACAAATCCACAAATTGGAAGCAGAGATCTCTGAACTGACAAAAAAAAGAAAACAGACAATAACTCAGTGTCTGAAGCATTCCCATTTCATCTGTTCAGCTACTTAGTGATCGTAAGTTATTGTTTTTTTACTATACAAAAATCAAGTGTTGCTCCTTATGTTAACGTCAAGGGCTCTGCTTCTATGCAAGTTTATGACAATTCCTGCACTGTAAACTTGAGAAGCCTTTCAAGGCCATTGTCTGCTTCTACAAGATCCATATATTGGACATTCTCAGTTGTTCAGTAAGATCAGTGCTAGAGAGTTTTTATAGGGTGGGATCTTCAAGCAAATGGTTTTATTTTTCAGTAGTAAGTTCCTATGGAAGCCACAAAGCTTTGGCAGCAAAACCTCACACCCTTCCCTCTACAAAGTGCAGCAAAGCAGACGTACTTGTTTGACCAGCATCCTCTTTTTCTCTTCGTTCTGCTCATCTCTGGCTTGCAGATCTCTCTCAAACTGGGCTTTCATAGCTTGCATGTTCACCTCCAGACGAAGCTTAGCATCTTCCGTGGCCTGTAGTTCATCTTCCAGTTCCTCAAGCTGAGTTCTCATCTCTTCAACCTGTTGCTCCAAAGTCCGCTTGGATTTCTCCAGCTCGTGGACCTAAACCACAAACATTTATCAGACCCTCTCCTCCAGGTATCTCAACCAAAATGCTCAGTAACAGCGAAATAAGGCACTACAAGGACACAGTACAGTGATGTGTGATGATGCTCAAGTCTGAATCAGAATAGGCAGAGAAGCTTTGCACTACAACAAAAAACTGGGTAGATTATTGGAAAGAGGAGCTGTGCAGCCAGCATGACAAAGAGAACATAGAGACGAGTTCTTAAATCTAGAGTAGGTGCCTCTTGCCATTTAGTCAGCAACGTCTGCCCTCCACACACTGGGTCTCTTTGGAAGATATGAATTACACCTGAAAAATCAGCCCCTGGCCCTCGGATTCTGAGCACCCATACCTTGAGTAGTTTTTGTTACACAGTTCTTTTTTTCCATGCTTCTCCAGTGAGGGATTTTTACTGTGCTATTCCCTATGTGGCGTGTGTAATAAAATAAAATGTGGAAAAGTACTCACATTTTTGCCTACGTCATCTTTAGAGCTCATCAAGTCCTCCATATCTGCCCGCAGTTGTTTGTTCTGTCTTTCAAATTCTTCCTTTGCTTCCAGGGCTTCTTCCAAAGCCCGAGCCAGAGACAGTGCTTTCGTTTCCTTCTCCCTTGCCTCTGCTTCAGCACGATCTCTCTCCTCTGCATATCGAGCAGAAATGTTCTTCTCTTCCGCCAGCATCTGAACAACAAAACAACACAAACAGATAAATTCATCTCCTTGCTCTGTAAGCAGCTCCTTACGGCCCTGTGCGCTTTACCCATCCAAGTGGTTAATGGTTTAAGTTCAGTCGGCCTTCAGAAGTTCTCTTGGTCAAGGTGGTGGTAAGGAAAGAGCTAAAGCTGTTCAGGGATGGGATGAGGGAAGAAAACTAGCAGTCAACGCTACCATTTTACATCTTGATCTTTTGGTCCTCCAGTCCTTTCTTATTGTAACCCCCCAAGCTTAACTAAAGCTTTTCAAGTTTTTGTTCCAATATCGTTTCATTTTGTACACACAAGGAGCTTATTTCTTCATCTAGCAAAACTCAAAGGTAATACGTAGCTCCCTGAATTCATAGATGCCCACTCATAACAAGGGTCACGATGCTCACATCAATAACCACAGCACTCTGCCTGGATTCTTCTATTTATAATATTAATTTAGGCAGTAACTCCTTAAGTAAGATGTCATTTAAAAATCATACAAAGTAGTAGGATGACAGGAAACTAGATTACCTGATCAAATTTCTTCTGCTTCTTCTCCAGGTTAGAAACAATCTGGCGCTGATGATCTAGGTCTACCATCAAGTCATCCAGCTCTTGCTGCAGGCGATTCTTCGTCTTTTCTAGTTTGTCATAAGCCATTGCCTTCTCTTCCAGCCGTTGGCTTAAGGACTCCATATCCTTCAGTAATTTCTTCTTATTTTCCTCCAAACCTTCAATCGTTCCCAAGTCATCATCCACCTTTTTCTTAGCCTCAACTAACTGAAATGTAGCAAAAGAAAATAATATTGCTCAGTACATCACGAGAAGAAAAATAGCATGAAGCCCAGACTACAAAACCACACGCACATGCTATCTCTGGTTAAAGTAACACAGAAATTGTGAGCTAGCAGCATACCAAACAGAGCAACGTCCTGCTCCTTACAACTGGTTGTGCCAATCATTACTGCAATGGAGGAAGAACACAGGAACTTCTATTCAGAAATCCAATCCACTATTTCTGGGTGTCTTGAATTGTTTGAGGACTCTAGTTCCAATTCTCTGCCATGAGCAGGGCACCTTCCATCCAGACCAGGCTGCTGAAGGCTCTGCCCAGCCTGAACACTTCTAGGGACAGAGCATCCACAGCTTCACAGACACAAGGGACAGTGGCTTGGCAATTTAAGATGCCACTTTCCAACAATCTGTACCTACAGACCTTACAAAGTCCTGCCATTTGCGACCACCTACCTGTGCCTGCAAGGCTAGCATCTGCTTCTCCAGGTTCTTCCTGGCCTCCTCCTCCTCTTCCTGCTGCTCTTGCAGGTTGTTCTTCTCCTCTTCTAGCTGCCTAATTCTACTGCTCAGGTTGAGTTTCTGGCGAGTTTCTTCCTGAAGTAGCTCCTGTCACACAAACAGGCACATTCATATTCAAAGCTCAGTTTGTCTACCACCCTCCACTACTCAATATAGAGTTTCTGGTTTAATTACTTTTCTTGCAAGACCTTCGTACAGTGACATGCTTAAGAAAACAACTGAAATTTGACTTTCCAAAAAGGTATTTAACATTCATTTGGAGCACATTTCTGATTAGGGGATATATGCAGTGTTCTAGAAGTTCACAGATAATATTTTCCCTTTGTTAAGAAGGGATGAGCTGAGAAGTGTGCTTTACTATTTATTTTTCTTCTTTAGGACAAACAGAGCACCTATTTAAACTGATCCAAGAAGAAGAAACAGGCCAGCAGTAAATCCTGCAACGGCAGCACACTTCAAAGCTCTGCTGTACTGCAGAAACACAAAAGTCAGTTGAAAAAATAGCTGTAATGTGGCAATGGAAACCTGTCTTAATGGAAATGAACAGAAGGTGTAACAACCTTCCCTCAGCTCCCATCCTCACACATCTCTAACTGCGATTAACATCATTCAGGTAGTCACCATCAGCATTTTCATACCCGAAGGAGTGTATCTGAGCGATAATTACATAAAACCTACATAAAATAAATAATTACTGCTGGTGGTTTTAACTTAAGCTGTAAGAACCGTTATCAGCCCTCGCCTTCAGGTATCTCATTTCCATTAGCGTTCTACTTGGAAGAGCTCTTCCTGACTACTTATCTCCCACGGACTACAAAATAGAAGAGAAACAGAAAGGTTACTGTCTATCAAGTACTGTACCTTAGATAACAAAAAACTGGCTTCACATAAAGCTCAGCAGCCATTTATACATCATCCTTCACTAGACTCAAACTGGAAGTACAGATTCTACTCAATGGACTTTCAAAGCCATGAATACAAATGTATTTTCTGCTATGCAGTTAGCAGCTTGGTAAGGAACAAAGCTCAAGTGCAGCCTTCAAGCTTCGTTGCACACACACCTGTGTATCCTGAAGTTGAGATTCCAAACTAGCTGCATCCTTGGCAAACTTGATGCCTTTCTTCTCTGCTTCCTCCAGGAGACTTGAGACATTATCCAACTCGTTCTGCAAAGCAAGCAGCCTCAGGGTAACTGCACGCAGCTGACTCGTGGCAAATCCTACATCCCACTGGGAGCTGGAGCTTCAGAACCAGCCTCAAATTCCAGGAACGCAAAGACAACAGTAGCTTCCAGTGCACAGATACCACAAACTAAATACATTGAAAATTGGCTAGAAACCTGAAATTGGATGCTAATATTGAACTTCAGTGGTACAACATGGTTATACAATGGAACACATCACCCCAGTATCTGCAGGCCACTATTCCTTCCTTCTGTAGTCAAACGTTAATTACAGGATTATATATATTACAGAACCATGAATTCAAGGATTATCAGGATGACATCTGTCTTCAAAGCACCTCTACAAATGCTTCCATCAGGGGCCAACTCCAGTTACTTCAGTCTGTGTTACTTAGGAGACAGGGGAAGAGGATGCATGAAATCTTCCCCTGAAATGAACTGGGCCATCCCCATTCCTAAGGGCACTGGGCTGATTTACCTCAGAGCTCACTGCTGTTCTTCAGAAGTCAGCCCTGCCTCCTTGTTTGCTCGTTTTCTCTATTTCCCAAATAATGGGACTTGCAGTCCTCATCTGTCAAGATCCCGACTTTGAAGCACAAAAGGAAACCAGTGGCTTTCTGCACATTCTGCTCACACCTCCCAATGAGAGCACTCCAGTCTGCTCAACCCTCTACCCACGATCAAACCCGAAGGCCAGCTGCTGACAGAGCCTCCTACAGGATTAGGTCTCCTACAGGATTTTGGATGGGAAGCTATGCACTTAGAAGGCAGCATTAATTATCACACAGCTGGACAGTCACAACATTAAGCCTGAGCTTTTTGAGCTACTTCTTTCAGAGGCAAGCCACCACTTTACAACTCCTGAAGTCCACACCAGCAACGTGACTGAGGTCACTCCCCACATCTACTATAAGCCCAACTCCTGTAGAGCTAGCTCCATCTTCAAAAGATGTTTTGCCTGGTTATTTCTGTAGACATTTAAGGTTTTCACTTTCTTGCCTATTTTTCAGCAGCTCGGGACTTCACAAAGCCTTACCTGCAGCTTGTTAGCTTTCTCCGCCAGCTCCACCCTCAGTCTTTCGCCTTCTGTGACCTTAGCAGTTAGTTCTTGTACCTGAGCATCAAGCTTCTTCCTCTTATGCTCAGACTCTGCCTTGACCTGCTGCAACACCTTCACTTCACAGGCCAACTCCTTGTTGTCAGATTCTAGGCCTTGCTTATTTTTTTCAAGATTTGCTTTGAACTAGGAAAGAAAAAAAAAAAAAAAGAAAGAAATTCAATACTTCATTACATATATCAATAAAGAAATCTGCTAAAAAAAAAAATCCATCCAGCAAAGCCACTTTACAAGTTCAAAGATAAAACTCAGCGAGCTGCAAGTAGAGTGCTTAAAACACTGCCACGTAACACTCTGTGTACGTTGGACCAATACAGATTAATGCACGTGAATCCGCTTGCAGACATTACAGGTATCAGCAAGCAGCACAAGGCTCTGGGGACTTCAGTAAGATCTGGGACAGCAGTGCTGAACAAGGGCTGTGGGAGTCACGCTGTAAGTAGGAAGGAATGCGCCCATTAACAGATCAGCATGGCTCATCTCACAGAAATAAAAGGAAAGATATCAGCTAAAGTTGCCCTGATTTTAGTAGGCATAGCTGCCTGGAAGTGCAGAACAAAGCACTTTCCACCACAGCACTGACATTAGTCAAAAAACCTTTGGAAACATCTCTCATGTCCATTATTGTTACGCTCCACTCTCACCAAACTGACATCACTTTCTCAGAGCACACTTGTTGAAGACTGCAGAGTATTCTCCCACTCCTCACGCTCTATTGCTGACATTTAATAAACAGGCAGCAGAGTTTATGAGATCTTCAAGTGAACAAAAACTTAATTTTCCACTGCTTTAACTGCTGCATTTCTCACTCCCTATTTTCCGTGAAGGAATTCTCTAAGTTGTTCCCTACATAAAAATAGGGCTACAGCACATAACTGTCCACAGATGCATTTGTGAATGACCAGGACTGTCACCACATTAACTAAATGCTCCTTTTGGCAGCGATGGAGTAATTCCGCTCTTGAAGAAAACACTCTGGCTACACAAATAACAACAAGGGAGCACCTCCTCCTACCTGCCGGTGGTGGTTACCACAGAAGACAGTGTAGCTGTGCAGGTTGGCCAAGTGTTCCACACACAGCACTGGAGCTCCCAGTCCAAGCACAGAGTTGGAGGGGATGGAAGAACTTTACGCTACCTGCACTCACAGTTCATGATTTCTGAGTGCTGATGCCACAGTGACCATATTTGGAAGCATTCTGCTGATCACTCAGTGCTGTGAACTGCTTTTTCACCAAATAAGCATGCGGATTGCTGGATAACTCCCACGTGATTTTATCTCTAGGTGTACTTTTTCCAAGACTAATCAAGGCTTTTCAGACAGATGCCAAATCTAGGAGTTTCAGTGTATTTACGTGCAATACATTTGGTGCAATTACCACAGTAATGTATGTACAGATAAAGGCAACTTAGCTCTGCAGATGTGAGCAGTAGGTCCTAGGACAGCTATATTATTTACATGAAACCCTGAAGCAGAACAATAAATGCTGTAGTTCATTTTTTGCTCACCCTTTTGGCCTGTTCAAGTTGTTCAGAGAGCTCTTCCAGGGCAGTAGCGTGCCTCTGCCTGATTTCCTGGATCTGTGCTTCATGGTTCTTGGTTTCCTCTTCAATTGCTTTCTTCAGCTCAGCCACCTCCTGCTCACGTTTTGTCCTAGAGCAAGCATCAGAGTTGTAAATTAAAAAAAAAACAAAAAAAACCATCAAAAAACCCCACCATTTTAATCCTCAGTAAATTAAAGGTTAACTTTACCAGTGCCTTCTTTATCAGCACATGGCCCTACCTCAGCTCCTGCTGTGCTGCAGTGGTATCCAAGGTATCCTCCAGCTCAGTTTTTAAAGCCTCCAGCTCTTCACTCAGATCTCTTTTCTGCTTTTCTGCCTTATTGCGTGATGCCTTCTCAGATTCGAGATCCTCCTGCAGCTCTGCAATTTGGGCCTGCAGCTCTCTTATCACCTTAAGTGCATTGTTCTTCTGAACTGCTTCTTCATCGCCTCTGTCAAACAAAGGCACAACAGTCAATAATTTCTCTTTGTTCTCATAAATCTGGCAGTAATTATATACACAACTTTGTACAACTTTAGATAAATTGTGCAGTAGCTTTCCTAATGTCTCGACAAGCACAGTGCCATAAGATGAACTGTAAGACTGATCAAACAAGTTAACATCCAAACACTCCCGTTTTGTAGATCTGATTTAAAACCATTCCAAAAATGCACTCTGTCTGAATTCTCTTCCTGCAACATAATAGATCATTACTCAAAAAATCAGTGTGTTTCATCTATATTACATTGTGCAACAGCAAGGCTACCACACAAGTTCTGATCATTTGTTTCCTACCTAGCCATGGAAAGTCCTGACTCACTGACAACTAAATGTTTTTCCCTCTTGAGCCTGAACTCTGGAGACAAAAGAGATTCCAGAGCTCAAACTCTTGTACACTGCTGTAACTTCCAGCTTTGTAGAGCCAGGAGACAGATAAGATTCAGCCCTGTTTTTGCCATGCCTGCTCACAGCACTACAGAACTCCTTCTTACAAATGTGAACTGGTTTCTGCATTAAACACTCCCAGTCCAATGAGTTTACATTTAACTCAAAAGCAGTGTCAGAAAGCAGCTTTCTACCATCCCTCTGTGCTCATAAACCCCACTGTGCTCTGACCTTGCAAGAGCAGCCTGCAGCTCTTCCTCCTTCTTGGCCAGCTGGATCTTCAGCTCTTCAATCTGGGCTTGCAGCTCAGCTATTTGGTCCTGTAGATCTGTAGTTTCACCATCCAGTTTTCTCTTGGCTTTTTCTAATTCTTGACGTGTCTTCTCCTCCTTTTTTAAGCGCTCTATAGAAGTGACAAAGATTTGTAAGGTTTTGTTTGCTTGTTTATTTCTTTTTTAATCTAATAATCTTCCAAAGGTTTGGGGGCAAGGGAACAGGGTGTCAGGAGGGGTGGAAGTTTAATGTTTAATATGACATCAACTTTTCATCCAGTTTGTAGCTGGAATGCTGGAAAGCAACAACAACAACAACAAAAGAGAAGCAAAACTTCACAAAGCAGATAAAGTTATGAAGTCAGCTACCCTGGAGGAAGCAAAAAGTGTGAAGTAAGGGAACAGAAACAACTCAGCCTCGACAGAAAGTATGGAATGGGGTCTGACAGAAGAGCAGCTGGAACTGCTAGGACAGATGATCACAGGCATAAGGATTCAAAAATGAACATCAGCAACGGTCTGGAAAAAATGTCAGTGTACACAGCTGAAGGGCTAGACAAGGCTCCAAACTGGAAATCACAGATCTAAGAAAACTTGGACAGACAGTTATTGGGAAGCATCTGTGCCACTAACACACATCCCATTGATATTTAGCAAGGCTCTCTACCAAACAGATTTCTTTCCTATACTTTCTAAGTTTGCTACGGGTTCAGGTCCTCATCTTCCTAATGGAGAGAAAGCTATGCTGAAGAATGATCTCTCACAGCCACCCAGGGTAATTCAGACCGCAAGTATGTTTTTCTGGAACATCCCCTCTCTCTAAAAAAGTTCAAAGAAGGCATTTTTCCTTCTGTTTTCACATCATATTTCTGAGCTTTAGTCAGAACGGTCACACAGGACAGTGAGGGGACAGGAGAAATATCACAGCAAAATTAATTAAGCTTTGGTCCAAATTTTATTGCCCAACAGTGCCAAGACTCTAGCAGAGAAAGCTGTAAGGCTTCTTGAACCACTGCCAAGAATAAATATTATTCTATAGTGCTCAGCTAGCTAAGAAGTTGCATACCTTACATTTAAGCTTTAATTTCCATTTTTTGCTCATCAGTCTCAGAATGGCACCATAACCAAACACATCTGTCAAATACCTTCAGAACTACTAATCCCGATTCAAGCAAACAACTACTCCAAAGTTATATCCCACTTCTAGTTATACCAAAATTATGGTCTCTGAATATGATTTTTTAGGCAAAAAGGTACATCAGTCTCCTTCAATCCCTATGAGCTCAGCACCAACCTATGCAGAGAAAGCGTAGCTCTGTATTCTTCCATAAGCACCTCAATTTTAACAGATGGAGCAAGAAAGGCCATTACACAGTTGGTGAAAAACTATTTCCAAATTCGGGCACGGAGCAATTTAGCCTTCCATTCTGCAATTTCAGCTTGGCACTTCATTCACATTGTGTAACAATCACAGGGGTTTTTAATACATTTATTTTACTTTTCAAATTAAGAAGGGCTATGTATGTATATACAGGGCAGCTTCAGTCTGTGAAGAAGCAGTTAAACAACCCAGAAAAAAATGGACAGAAAAATGGAACCATTTCAGATGTACAAAACACTGAGAAAAACAAACTATTCATGTTTCCTTAGGCTTCTCAGGTTTTTTTTTTTGTTTTTTTTTTTTTTTTTTTTTTTGAATAAATGTATAGCTAATAACATTCCTTCAGAGATGTTTTTTTAATGAGTTATTAGAGAAAAGCGTAGCAAATTCCTAAGAGACAGATGTTTTACTTTGTTACTAAGGGATTCGTGCAACATCACAAATTCCTGAAAGCATCCATAAATGAAATGGATTCTTCAAAGTGTAACACGAGTTGAAGCATAACACAGAGGAGCCAGATGCAACAAGCCTTGCAAGAGCACAACATTTCTTGCAAGGTTTAGATAACAAACAACAGCTATTCAGGTATGCACATATAAGGGCACATTTAGAAGACCAAACCAGATATCTATATACATTGCTGTAAGTGATCCATTCCTTCCTTGCATGACCTCAAAGCTGTGGATAGGCAGATGGAAAACAAACCTTCTAAATCAGTGATCATCATCTCCTGTTTGTTCTTCAGTTTGGCCAAGTTTTTGGCCTTTTCTTCTTCTTCAGCCAGCTGAGAAGTACATTCAGCAATTCTATCCTCCATCAGCTTCTTTTCCTAGTTAGGAGAGAAGTGAGTTGGGGGCGGGGGGAATAACTTTCATGGCTCAAAGAGTCTCTGAACAGCACAAATAACTCAACGTGCAAAATCCACACATCCCACAAAGCACACTAATACAAGTGTTATTGCATGTGACTGATCCATCAATATTAAGGATCAATTGGAATAAACTAGAATAGAATGGAAACACAAACATTTATTTCCTAAGAACGTGACACTCGGTATTAACGGTTGGTTTCTTTGCTTATCATTTAAGTCTAAGAACATCTGTATAGTTCATAGAGAATAATGGTAGCATCTGTAGAACTACAGATGGAACAACAGGTCAAAGAATGCATCAAGCTCTCGGATTGAGAAGACTCAAGAAAGGCATGGCATGTGTGGCCCTCCCCCAAAGGCCACTTCTAAAGCAGCTGTAAGTCTCAGCTGCAACCTGTCCGAACCCCACAAGTCTTCAGGCACAAACTCTAAAGGTAACAGAGCTCTCAAAATGCGAAGCTGCTGCTATCACTTGGTACTACTATTACTTCTGAGCAGATTCCCACCACTCATACTACCTTCAGGAATTTGGAATTTTGGTCCTCTAACAGCAAGATCTCTTCTTCCATCTTCTTGATCTTAGCTTCAGCTGTCACTTTTTCAAGCTGCAGCTTCTGTCTAGCTCCCTCCTCCTCATCGAGCTGCTCCTCTAGGTCCTGGGAAGAGAGGCAACTACATGTGTATATTTTCCATGTTACCTACGTGTTAATATTTTTTTTCTTTTACTTAGAGGAAAAGATACATCATTTTGAAAAAACAGCTGCCCTAAATATAACTAAAAAATACTTCTACTTCGCCAGATTCAACTACACTATCAATAAACTGGTAACGAAATTAAGGGTCATGTGACACACATGGAATTTTTTTTTTACTTATATACTTTCATATTTAAGATTTGGTTGAAGTATTCTGTCTAGGAAACATACACTCACTCCACCACAGTCTTTCACCTACCCAATTCTCATAAAATAAAGATCTACCACAGAGGGAAAAATGGACCCAACACTATTTAATGATAACCAAGTTAGGTCGGGCTGCATGTCAACAACTTCCAAGTATCCACATGGGATATAAAAGCACGCGTGGTGGAGAAAAGATGCCACAGGATACCAGTCCCTGATTTCTATATGAATCTAGAACTCAATATTACAACTGGAATGGCTCTGAGATTGGCACAAGTACCTAGACATCAGTGGTAATGTACTGTGCTTCCATTCACTCACAGACACTTACTAAAAGGTATCAACAGGATGTGGGGTTTGTCTCTCCACCAAGTACTCTGATGAAAGAGTTAAGCTGCTGGGGAACCCCTCGATCGGGAACTGTGTTAAGGTCCCCAGGTGTTCAAAAGGAAACATCTACATCATGTTTAATGCTACTCAAAGGAGATGGAGCTGTCTTTGTTTCATAAAAGTTAAAAGGTGGGATGTTCTTCACAGTTTTCACTGCATTTATGCCAAAAAGAAACATTTCCCTTAAAACTGATATCATCCCATCAGCCTCTAAGGGAAAGCAGGCAAGCAGTCATCCCAGGCTCCTGCCCACCCAGGGAGTGCTTGCTGCTGTCAATCCTCTATATGCATATGCAACAAATGCAACGGTGCATTTTACATTTCTCCTTTCCTCGCTCATACTTCTGGAGCCCACAGAAAGCAAAACAGACTGAAGACAGTGAGAGGAAAAAAATCAAACTGATTGTACTCCATACACGGTGCTAAGGATTTAACTTCTCCATGCAGTGGAGATGGTAAGTGAGCATTCCCACCCATAACTGTTCTGTTTGCATTCTTTTCCATTTCCAGTTACCAAGAAGTATACCTGAATATGGCCCTGCATTTTCTTTTTCTCATTCTGCAAGATTTGATTTCTTTCCTCCTCCTCCTCAACCCTGGACTCTAAGTCATGGAGAATTTCTTCCAACTCTTGTTTTTTGGCAGCCAAACGAGCCCTCATCTCCTCAGCTTCTGCAAAGAGCTCCGTCTCAGCCTGTAGCTGTTCTGCAAGAATGTTCTTCTCTTCTAGGAGCTAGAAATATAAAGAAAAAAGTAGTACAGCAGTAGCAACTTAATATTTTGAAGTCTTTCAACACACACATGGCAATTACAAAGTTATCTAAGAGTCAAGTCCTGCTCCAGTTCTGGACTCCCTAGTCCACATACAAAAATGAAAATCTTTAGCACAGGGTTTAGCACAATCCAGAAGGCATCAACTCTAGAAGCAGAACTACAGCAATATTCACTTATCTGTGCCCCCACCTCTCCCACAGACCCCAGTAAAGCACCTGCACCACTGGCTCTGTTCTACTAGTACCAAAAAGAGGAGGGAAGTGCCTGTTTCCCAGGACTGCCCTTGCACAGCAGCAGAGCAGTGCCATGGGCAGCTGTGCTCAAACTGGTATTTGCAGTCACTGTGTAAACTCAAGAACATGAATTAATGTTTTCCCATTCAAGATACCCATATCACAGTTCTATCATGTCTCAGATGACATAGTGATAAATACAGATCTATCTTCAGTGACACACTCCTTCAGCTGTTCCTCAGTTTGGTATCAGTCTTATCATACACTTATTTTCAGCTTTGCCCAGCAACTGTCACAACTGTCTCCCCATGTCTTAAGCAGCACTGGTGCACCATGGAAGTATCTCACCCTGAAAACACATCTGAAGATGAAAAAGCTGCTACTGAGGTTTTCCCAAAACCAGGGAATGACAACAGAAATACCTTTTTTTTTTTTTTTAATGCTGTCTCTTTATTCCTGAAGGAATGCTCTCCTTGTATCTTCTTCTTTCAGCTTTTACTCAAGTGTTAAGAAAACAGTTAGCTTGCCTGATAAGAACAGTGCTTTGATCACAGATGCCTCCCTCACGCAGGAGGTAGAGCAATACAAATTTTATATCCCAAAAGCTGACTGGGGGCACAAACCTGCTGATGCTTCCTTTCCATTTCCTCAAGTTCTGCTTCCACTTTTGTCTGTTTTTCTTTAACCTTCATTAGCTCTTCATCCTTGGCTTGAAGTTCCTCTTCCTGGCGAGTCACCTGCAGAAGAGGCTTCACCTACAAAGGTTTAAAATGAACAAGTGAGAATCTGCATTCACGTCCTTACATAAATGAGAGAAAGCGACAAAACATAACAAACCTTCGTGAAGACTCTCCACCACTGCCAGTGCCTCAGCTTTAAATATGCAGCACAATTCCTCTGCAGGATTTTCAGTGCACTCAGTTGCTGTTGTTTTTTTGCAAAGGCCCTGAAGACAGAAAAAGCAGAACATTTAATGTTAAATACAGCTAAGTAAAGCATCTGTCAGGGCTTTGTGCTTGCCTGTTTTAAAGGTTACCCAACCCCTGAACACTTGTAGACCATAAAAGGTTTATTTTTGAGTTTGGGTGACTATGTGACTTATGAGTATTCATTCCTTATATTAAAAAGGGTAGGCAAGAGCTGGAGTCACTGCTTTCAAAACAATAATAGTAAAAGCTGTTTGTTCTCTGACTTCTTCCTCAAAAAGATAAAATCAGCGTGAATTAAATGATGAACTCTCCTTTAACTTAAAAATAAAAACAGCTTTCCAGAGTACTTCTGAGAACCTATGGAGCAGGAGGAGAGATTTGCTGCAGTCACTAGCTGCATCATAAACAGCTACATGCGTCACATGGGTAAGATTAAGAGAAGGAGATATTGTTAGGAAGGGTAGGTAAAAGTGACCTATTTGCCTTGGACATAACCACAATATTTTAGGCAACATGCTTTCTTAAGAATAATCTTTCCTCAGATGGAAATGCTGAAGCCCAGCTCACTATCAAAGAGGCTTAAGATGATCACAGGAAAATGCAGTCTCAAAAGCACACATACTTTCTGGCCAGGTATCCTCTGCAGACTGCCTGGAAGAAGATGATAATGTCTGTGATCTTCAGATCTCGTTCTTCCTCTAAGTGTGCCAAGACACCAGCTCGGAAAAAGATCTTGCTCTGTCCAATTCTGTATAAGTTGGGGTCCAGCTCCAAGGCTCTGATCTAAATGGACAGGCACGTACACCATTTTTACATTAAGAGAACAGCATTATTTTTTGTTCCGGCTTCTCAATATTTCAACAACATTCAGGCATAAACACTTACCATGCGCTCACAGGCTTGCTTGCCATCCATAAAACCTTTTGGAATTGCATTGGGAGTAAGGATCTCATACCTGTAAGTCAAATGAAAAAAAATAATCTTTACATTCACCAATACCTACATTTTTATAAAGCCATAAAGCTATAGTCAGCAAGTGCACAGCAAAGGAGAATCTCCAGAAGCTCAGTTTGAGTTGCTCTCCCCTATTCTCGTTAGAATAAACCTGTAGCATTTAACTGATTCAAGTTCAAAACGCTCCAGAAGAAATTATGCTTTGGATTTTGTTCCAACTGTGTTTTATTCTGTTTTGTTTTGCCCCCACCTTCGATTATTTAACATGGAACTTATTTTAAAATTAAATACCTCAGCAGATGGTTCATATCCTTACCTCTGTCTAAACTCCTGGAACACTATCCTGTTTGGAAACCCTTGTCGACAAATCCTTATTCCTTCCAAAACACCATTGCAACGAAGCTGATCTAGAACAAGGTGTGGATCTAATTTTCCAGCCTGGATGAACAGAAGAAACATTAGTTTCACACTTCAGTTTGTACTCATGAAAAACTCTAGTTTCAATTTTTCAGCCAACCTTCTAAATAAGGGATGCATTGGGAATACTGAGAAGATATTTCTTCATAGAACCATGGAGATAGGGATGGAAAGGATCTTAACAACCAACTAATTCCAACCTCCTGGCCATGGGGCAAGGATGGGACATCTCCCACTTGGTCAGGCTGCCCAAAGCATCTCTGGTCTTTGTGAAAAAAGTCTGGCTTCCAATTCAAAGCCTGGCTTCTGATTTCAAAGGGAAGACATGGACAGCTTGAATAAATCTAACGTTAATAAGGAAAAAGAATTCAAGGAGTGGACTGGAGCACAAACCCTCTTTTCGTGATTTGGAATGATGCAGCGAACAAAATTGGGATTAGTGTTTCGGAGTGTTGCCATCAGCTTGGTGAGAGATTCTTTGTACAGCTGCCCAACAGTACGAAACATGCCCTTCTTGGTCTTGTACGCCGAGCCAAAAGCAGTCTCTGTTATTCCAGTGACCTGATCCAGACCCACAATGCGATCCACTGGGAAGGAAAAGAGAAAATAATGAAGTGAACCTTAATATTTGTCAGGTATAAAGAGATGCGGAGAGAGAAGAGCAATAGTGCAGCAGCAAAAGCTTTGTGGGACAAATGACAGGAGATGCCACCAGTAGGCAAGGCAGTCAGCACGTACCAGGGACGCTGTGCAGAAGCAGTGGAACCAGAAGCCACAAGCTTATACAGCAGAGTAGTGTAGCTTTAGTAGGAACCTACTAAAACATCCAGCTCTTTACTTGCAGTTCTACATGACCAGTAAAGATGCATCCTGAACATTTATAAGAGAGAGACCGTTGCCTAGGAACTGGAAATTATTAGAACTCTCACCACAGAAAGTATTTCTGGGTTGAGCACTTGGAATTAGTTATCTGGGCATATTTGTTTAAAATGAAGAGTTGCAATAATATGTGTGTTAAATACGAGTACTAATGAATTCTCAAAGAAGACGAAGGAATGACTTACAGGAGAGTGGGAAATAGTACTACCTCAGTGACGAGAGGGGGAAAAAAGTATTTGCCAGACTTTTACTAGTGACCAATTCTGAGTAATTCTTCCAAGTTTGATGTTTACCTGAAAAGAGTTCCCTTGCCAAAAGACCACTTTAAAAACAGGAGAACTGCACACCAGTGCACTTCAGAGTTGCCGTGAAGCATCAGAGTGAAAATGACATTTTTTTTCTTTGATTCTGAAACATTCTGGGTAAGGATCTCCCTGCTTTTGGTTTCTCTCATTTGTACGTTTTACTTATTTGTTCCTTTTTACAAAGGGCAAACCTGACTGCCAGCAGTAAGGTCGTAAGGCCAGAAACATGAACAAAAAGTGCGATTCCATCTTCATGTCAACAATCAGTTCAACAGTTTGCTTCAGGAGTACCAAAGGGTGGCTTAGCACTTTAATAATAGCTGGGGTCCTTAGTGCTGAGCGAAAACACAAAACGTGTTGGTTCTCCAGAAAATACAAGCTGGCCAGCCAGAAAGAAGCAGCTGTATTTAGGCTGTGATTTAAATTTTGGTTGGGTTATCTTCGCATTCATTCAAACCAAAGCAAAAGGAACTGCTACCAAGATTAGTTTTGAATATATGAATCAGTATTAATAGTATTTTATTTCATACTTGAACCCATCTGGTTTTCAAAGGTCTGTACAGTGCAGGAAAATCAAAAGCTGAAACATACAGGGCAACAGGTTTTAACAACCACTTGCAAGTCTCATGTAGTACAGAGCCCAGATCTTCCACAGGCAGTTGGAAATGCAAGAACCTAAGGAGCTCACCAAAATTAAGAGCAAGTAGGTGGAAACTATTCATAAGATCACATCCCAAACATTTACTCTGAAGCAGAACTGGGTTCTACACCAGAAATGGAAGAGAAATTATTGGGAACCAGCCTTACAAAAGATGAACACCTCAGTTTATAAATATGAGAAGCGAGCACCCAACAGACACCACTGATGACTGGACACCATTCAGCCTTTGTTTGGCATCCCTAAGACACTGGGCTGTTCTAAAGTTTTGCAAATATATCAAAACTAACCGTGCATCTTGTTTTGTCTCTGACCTCCAACTGTATTAAGGCTGCTCATCTTCACTGAAGAAGCACTAAAGCTGCATTTCAGTTTCCCCTGTAGGTTGAGAGCAGTTACCAAGCTGGGATCACCCATGGGCTAAGGTTTCTCATCTCACACTGCCTAGTGATGATCTTGGGAAATATCACTTGCCTCCTAAAGCATATAGCATACAGAAAAGAGTGGGTTCCAAGTGAAAATGGGAAAGCTTGAATGCATAGGCTTAACTTGGAACAGGAACAAGGGAAGGATGAGGAAAGAGGTTGGATTAAATATATTTTTTTAAGAATTTCTAGATAAATGATTTTATTTCAATACTCGGGGGGAAAAAAGTGTGCAACTTCCACAAAGTGAAACCCTTTTAGAAGCTTTTAAAATAAAAGCACAATTCCGTAAAATCTAGAAGAATCTCTTCATTTACTACCAGTACTCCAACTGTAGCTCTCTGTTTTAAGAGACCCTTCACCTCCCCTCCACAAAGACACATCTACACTGTAGAGCTTTTCAGAGTTTTGTCAATGTTGGACTGCAGAAAGAAGCTTGATAGTGCCATATAGCTTATGCATTGTCTCAAATACTTAGAGCTACCAGAATTTTTACTTAAGCAGCAATTCTGCATCTCAACATGGAACCAGGAAGCAACAAACCTTCTCATCTGCAATGCATAAAATATAGATGCTATATGTATGCAGCAGCAACTGAATAGGTATGCACTCAGAACATTGGCCTGGTGGAGGTATTCCTAAATACAGCATGAAATGAAAAAGTTCATGCAAGCCTACGAGCAAGAATGGTTTTCCTGTAGATACAACAGCCCTGCCTTTAGTAGGCCTATGGTTTTACATCCATTCACCTGGTGGATCATGAAGACCAGTAATATTGTCATAGAAACAGGCTCTCTGAATATTCTGAATCTCTAAGGCAGAGAAACAGCAAAAACAGAAAGACACAAGAGCAGATACATAAGACACTTCAGTTAGTATACAGAACAAGTTCATCGATTGCAAGCAGACTTAATCGTGCTACAAAGGCTATCAGGCCACAACATTTTCCATGCACATTTCAATTATCTGTGGAAGCAGGTTTTGAATATTTGAACCCAAACACTTGTTTTTATGAGTGTACTCAAAAGGAAAGGAACAGACCCTCAACCAAAAAGTTCTTTATATATTCATTATAACACCTCTTTGCAGCTGAGCCAAGCCAGTATTCCTGAGAAGATGGAAACTCAGAATAAACCTACAGCACCATCAGTGTCACAAGCTTGGGTTTCTTCCTAGAGTAAGAAACTATACACATCATAACATAAGTATACTGTGATGTTAATAACTAGAAGTCCCTGCTCAGTGTTTATTTGGTCATTTCTAGGATTATTTTGTTGAAAACAGCAAGAAATGCCTTAAGCTAATGTGCACATAAAGCTATCTAAACAGCAATGTGCAGTTAAGCAAGAAAAATATTGTGTTTGATTTTAATACGCAATCTCTATGCATTGGTATGACTGCTAACGGATTTCCTTCTAGGAAATGCTGTTTTCCATGGTATCATCACTCACCTCTGCACTGTGCTGCTGCTCATATAAGATGAGACACTTCATTAACAGCAAGTACTACTGCAGCTGTTTATATTCAGAACTTCAAAGCAGCAAATCAAATTAAGAATTTTGGATGTCATACTACAGATAAAATGTGTCACAGGTTAACAAGTGGTGAGTATCTGTTCCAATAATGAATATGAGAAGCAGCTACTCAGAAATGGTATATGTGCACGGGACCATATGAGGCACGCAGCTCCTTCTGTACTTTTGGTGCTAAACAGAGAAAAACGAAGATATTTACAATGTACAGATGGAGGGTAAGGAGATAACGGGCACAAGAACAGAAAACTCATCCACAAGAAGTCTCTAACAACTTGTGTACTCAGAGCACAATCTCTTACCATCCTTCCAAAGCTCTGCAACAAATTTGTCAGAAGACTGGTGCAGGAGTGTAGCCACGTTGTCATTCAGTGGGTCCATGTTCTTCATCAACCACTCATCTGCCTTGTAGTCTACCTGCAGAGCAGCCAATGGCACACAGTCAGAATGTATTATCTTTAGTCATGTTTTGCAGCTTCAAAATTAAGCTTTCCAAATGTGATTTTCTTACTCTCTTCTCGATGTTTGCTTGCTCTTAGTTGTACCTCCTTAGAACAGTCAAAAATGCCGTTAAAAATCATTATTCTTTTGAAAGAGTAAAAAAATAATAACCTCCATTCAAACTTCACTTTGTTTACTAATATAGCTAGTGCATATTTTTCAGCCTAGTGCTTTTGCCAAAATAAGGCTTCACATTCCCTAAAAAGATGCAGAAAGAACTCACACTAATTACTTTAGGTAAACGTTTCAAGGGCAAAGTGAGAATGTGTTGGAAAATGAATATTTTTACTGTGACTACAGCAGTCCGACCCAAACCAAAACAGACCATGGTAGTTTTTCTTGCAGGAAAAGATATTTTACAATTTCAGCTTAGAAGGCGATACATATTCTGGTCAGTAACTGTGAAGAGCCTTCTAGCCAGGAAGGATGATGCAATGCAGCATCAGAATGGCAGAAACACCCACTCAGAGTGACAGAGCTGAACTTCTCTTCAGAGCAATTACCTCCTCGCAGTCAGGTACAAAGATGTTTTACTCATTTTGATTACCTAATCTTTCGTTTCACAGCTCGATTACTATTAACTGCAGTAAATGATGATTTGATTATTTCTAGGCTATTATTTTAGATACTGATACAACACATTTGATTTCTCGATTATGGCAAAAAGTGAAATAATCTAGTTGACTGCAGTGTCATCAATAGATATTAACAGTTATTAATACTTAATTTAAAGGATAGTTCAATTTACACAATTAGTTTCTTCTAAATTAGAGCAAAAAACAGTACTGGGACTAAGCTTAGCCATTCATGAACCTGATTCATGGCCCTGTAGCACAGACATTATGACCATGAAGGTTCAGCAAAATGCTGTCAAGAAATGAATGGTTACTCCACGGACCTGTTCACATTATCTGAGCTCCACCCCTAGGCAGATAAATAAAGACTGAATCAATAGGAAAGATAAAGGTATGAGCCCAGTTATAAAGGGGGATACACCAAGTCTTGTGCTGAACGGAGGGAACACAAGTGAAAAAGACAGCACTGGCATAGCCCTACTTAAAGCACTTCTACCAACCTGCAAACACATATTCAGAACAGATTCTTAGCCTTGAGGACCTGTAAAAACTGGCAGCAAAATTAAGGGAACTGAAATTCTAACTTTGTTTAATATTAATTAACATATCTTGGTTCTATCTGTCATGTAGTAACAGCAGTCCCATCAGAGCACTCCTGAATACACCCAAGAAAATGAAATGAGGTGACCTTCCAGCACAAGCATTTCTAAATTTGGTACCTGTACCTCACGTTACTTTCCCCACATGAACATTTCCAACCAAGTACTCAACATCTGTCTCCTACCTTCCCTGCATAGTGAATAATGCAGAAGTCTGCTTTGTCCTTCAGCTGTCTCGGCTTTTGGAATTTGGAGTGGGTTCCTTGCTCTTGGACCAATTTTTCCACAAATGTTTTGTCAGTAGCTTTAGGAAACCAGCATTCTTCATCCAATAGTGCCAACACACCAGGAGGATTTGCCTGAAATGCAAGTGGATTCGTGTTAATGTTCAATATCTATTTATATTCTAAATATTTTGTATTTAAAACACCCCACTGAATGTCACAATAAGATGTTGTCTCGTTGATTCCAGATTTATTTAAATCAAAGCAAACTGTGAGGGAATCTAATTCCACAAAGACACAATGGGCTTAGATACAGATGACTGACCTTGCTTTCAGCAGAGACTGGAACAGAGGACCTCCAGAGCTCCATACCCAACATTTCAGCTACAAGTACATACACAGCAGCACACTATTTCTACAGTAGTTACTGTCATGCCTTAATGTGGGCAAAACTGCAAGTAATTATCCCCCCCAGCCACATGGTACTCCTGGGGCAGCCACCACTCCTTCCCTTGCCAACCCCTGTGCTGATATGCAGTAGCATCACCCAGAAGGATCCAGGAGGCTTAGCTTTCACAGCCAGCAGCTTTGCTACACTGCTCAAGGGTTTGCTTGTTCTTAAAAATGAAGTAGGGAAAAACCAACACCTGCATTGTACAGATGTAGAAACATTTGACAGAATCAGGAAAGACAGACTGACGTACACGGGAACACAATGGAAAAACCTGCCATAAATATGTGTATTTCTAAGAAGTCTAATGAATGTGAAGCTTACACATTTGAAGAGATGTTTATATTTACCTACAACATGGCATAAAATATTTCAGGTGGCAAAAAAATTACTGATGTTTGCTTTAAGAGCTACTTTTTGTAGCTCAATGCACTTTAGGATATTCACTTAAAACATTCTGCATACTGAAAACACTCTCCAGTCTTTCTGGAAGATATTGTACCTTCCGAGGAGGCAAAACTTTCCAAAGTTTTGGATTCTGAGAGCAGAAGTTTCATAACTGAAACAAGACTTCCCTTCTCCTACTCCAGCACAAAAAGAACAAAAGGAAACACCAAACACGAGTGTGGCTCTTCTATTCAGGACTGTTAGCAGTAAAGATTCTGTGTATCCTGGACACACAAACGAATGTATAGAACTGTAACCACACTGCTCTAATGATGTTCTAATTAAAAAGCTCAAAATAATTTTGATGGCATCCTTTTGATGTGCAAAAAGGGAGAAAAGCTTCCAGGACCCATCATCTTTCTTCTCCCTGCCCATTCCTGAAACCAGCTGTTCTTTTTTGCTTTAAAGTCTTTTTCAGCTTCCATATATTGGGCAACCAGATGATAAACACACCATGCTAACACCACCATTCAAATGCTGCTGTCCTATTGACAGGGCCTTAAGTCTTGAAGAGCCTTCTAATACCAATCCACCACAGTAAAGCCTTTATAGTGCACTGCCATGGTTCAGCATGAAAGTGAGAGGGATGAGGTCTTTATTGGTAAAGGGAAAATGTACAAAAATAGTAGCTTAGTGTCACAGTGCTCTATTCTGACATCAGGGCAAAAATCTTTTCAGGATAAATCCTTTCACTAATACATGGTAGTTTAGTCTTTGGACATCATTCAAATTAACTTGTTTTCTGCAACTGCTGTTTAAAATACCTCTGCATAAATGTGTAGGCATTAAACAACAAACTCTCAAGTTGAACCTCTTAGAGTATTTTTATTGCACAAACTCACAGGTCTTTCGATTAAGTCAATGCAAGGCTGCAGATCCAGACCAAAGTCAATGAAATTCCACTCTATGCCCTCTCGTTGGTACTCCTCTTGCTCCAGGATAAACATCGTGTGATTGAATAACTGCTGCAGCTTCTCGTTGGTGTAGTTAATGCAGAGCTGCTCAAAGGAGTTCAGCTGCAAGAATAGCATTAGTAAGCAAGATTAATTCGGTGTCAGTATTTAACGTGTTTGGAAGTAAAAAAGAAAATTACTTTATAAGGCAATTCCCCAAAACTCTGCAATGTTCAAGAGCATTGCAGAGACAACTGGAAAAAGGATTACTCAAAATTTCTTATGCTCCCTGTTACCTATATTAAACTAGCACATAATAGGAAAAATGATTGTAGAACCATCACCTACAGAAGAATGGTTTAGCCTGGAGTGTGACTTTTTGGCACTATCATTCAGGTTATCAAAGCACCCACGTGATACAGAACACAAAACCCCCCTGCAGCCTTGGAACGCGTGCACGTTCAGTGGTGCTGCAGTTAATCTTCAACGCACAGCAACACGGAGAGGAAAAGAAAAAGTCCAATTAGAGTCCTGGAGTACCTCGAAGATCTCAAATCCAGCAATATCCAGAATCCCAATAAAAGATGCTCCCTGTCGTTTGGTCCTGTCCAAAGCTTTGTTAATGCGGTGAACAAGCCAGCGGAAGAGGCGCTCGTAGGTGGCTTTTGCCAAAGCTTCCACTGCAAAGTCCGCCTGAAAATTCAAACAGGAAGATTTATTTACTCTGGAAAAGTCATCAAAAGAACACAGACACGGATGTTACCAAGGATAACTGAGTAACAATAGCAGTTTAGTGGAGTTAATAGACTGAGGAATGAAAACAAGCAGCAGAAACAGTATTCAGTTTGACTAGCGTTACGCAGATGTGATTTTAAACTGTTGCATAAAAAAAACCCTCTATGCGTTTGGTAATAACAACCAAGTGCAATGATGAAAGCATCAAAAGGCCAAGGCAAAGGAAGACTTTCTCATGCTCTACTACTGACTTCTACCGTATAAGAACATCTAATGAAAACTAAATTTAAGTCTGGTGGCAGCACATATTTAATATCAACTTTCTTCATTAAAAACCGATCAAGATGGAGTACGATTTCACTTTTTTTCAATACCAAGACTTACTTGCTCTTTGGTCTGGGCTTTCTGAACATAGTCCCTGCCGACCTTGATGCGCGGTGTCAGTATGGCCCGGGTGAACTCCATAACATTCATTCCCAGTAGATGGCAGAGTTTCTGTGCGACTGGAGATAAAGGTAATAAATGTAAGCACTGAAATCCTCCGTGGCAGCCAGCAACACGCGTGAAGCAAGCTACTGCACAGAGGCATTCAGGAGCTGACTTAAAAACTGAACGGCGGTTCAAAAGAGTTGTCAGGGAGGTGCATTCTCTTGTGGACAGACCCACCCTACTGCAAAGCCCACGTCTGACTGCAGCACTTAATCTCAAAAGCTGAAACAAGGGTCTACAAGGACACAATGACTTTCCTAAAGGAAATATGGAAAATGCTAGATTTCATGAAATTGCAGCAGAGGACTGCCTGCACACACATCTTCATTTCTTCAGTGGGAACGTTTTCACCCCCAGAAAAAAGCAAAGCACAGCATGATGTCACATGTCAACTGCACCTTATTAAAGGTTGCTTACAAACCTTTTGCTTCAGTTTAGACAGGTGTCAGCGTGAAGCTATGAATGTTTGTGTTACAGTCTGTATCAAACACGTTGTACACCGCATTATAAACTCATGTTTTAAACTGAGAACAGTGCAAGCAGCAGCTCCATTTTAGACAGCGAAAACTATCCTGATGTCATGCTTGTTATCTGATACAACGCGCTACTCACACCATCATTACATATTTTTGTCACATCAATCCTTTTTCCAAATAACCTTTCCAACAGGTTAGGTGCTTATGATTCCAGATTTCTAAAAATGAAGTTGACACTGAAGATATTTTTAGGTCTGGGTAAGTGCAGCCCTTCAGCAGGGAGCCCAGAAAGTTATTTCAGACCCTTAGCTTTCTCATCTGGCAGCATGTTGATCTACTGTTGAAATGAAAAAAGCTACATTTATAAATATGCGTTAGAAAATATATAAGATTTCCAATACCAACATGCAAAAAAAGCTTCCTCAATATTTTTATGCTGTATTCAAAACTCATCTACTTCCTTTAAAAGCTTGAGATTCTGTCTGCCCCACAGTCATTAGGGAATTTAACGTATCAAAACGCAACTTTGGTGAAACTCACATGGCATCACCAACAGAGCGCTGCCTTCACTTTAGTGCACACACGGACGTTGTCAGCTCTGACATGCCCTTGGTGGAGCCATATTGGTGACAGCCACACTGCTTCAGTATGGGAAGTCACACCTGACAGATCTGCTGGTCTTCCACGATGGCATTATGGCACTGGTTGATAAGCGAAGAGCAAATGATGGCATTGACCTGGGTTTGTGCAAAGTGTTTGATGCTGTCCTGCACAATATCCCTGTCCTAAAGTGCAGAGACATGGAAAGGACACATGGCTCGCTTGGTGGATGAGGGGCTGGCAGGAGGGCTGCACTCAAAGCATTGCAGTCAAGTGCTGGACATCCAGGTGGAAACCCAACGATGAGGAGATCAGCACTATTTAACATCTTTATCAATGACACTGACAATAACATTGAGTAGAATTTTCCACTTTTTTGTCCCTAAATGCAAGTTCTTTAATGCACACCTTCACTACCCACACAGATCCCTTTCTGACCTGTTAGAGATGCACCTAAATCTAGCACTGCCAGAGCTCCAAAGTACACTGGGGAAACCCATCAGTGAGACGTGACAATGCAGTAACAAGCTGCTAGAGATCAGTTTCATCTAGTGTCTTCAAAAAGATGTGGTAAAAATCACCAATTGGACAAATACAGTACTTTTTAAATGCAGGACAACAGCAAGATGCTCCACCTAAGACTGGAGCTTTACAGCATTTTTTCTTTGAAATTCAAAATCTTATATCCAGTGTTACAACTGTTCAACGGCACAAATAGATCAAAATTCTAAAGTACAACATCAGCTGTCATGTCCAAAAATGACAATAATAAAGCAGACGTGAAGATGGTCAGGATGTAAATAACATGTACCTCTTTCCTACACCCCACTTTTTAAGTGGAAAAAAGACCCCATTGAGTTGCCTCAGCCCCAAAACCAATGCCACACCTTTTTCTCCCCCTGTAAACCTCCGAAAGCTAACTGCCAGCCAAACATCGAGTCAGTGATCATCAAGCTTTAATCCATACCTTCCTGCTGGAACACTTTGGGCAGAAGGCCACTGCTGGGAAACAACAGAAGTTTTGGGCACCACAAGCAGCATGCACACACAGCAAATTAGGGCAATTATGAAACAAGACAGACGAGAATTTGAGTTGTGTGCAGGCAGCAGGTCTCGTGAATGATTCTTCCCGTGCTGCGCATTGAAGGCGGCTCCCAAAGTTGATTTTCCATCACAGTTTTAGGAAGGCCAAAACTGAAGTACTGAATTAAAAATCTGAAAGCCATTTCAGCAGCTTAGTGCAGGAAGAATTCCTCAAAACGCTGATCACATTACATTTAACTAAATGATAAGTTAATTTTTAGTCACACCACCATGCCACTCTAAAGACCAGATTTTCTGAAACAGAGCATTCTTATGTTCCACCATTTCGCTATGGAAGTTGTGCTTGGCTCAAGTGCTCTTATCATTGGCAAGAAAAGTGCTGTCATGAACCAAAGAAAACAACTCGATCTAAGCACGCACTTTCTCCCAGTGCCTAAGTCTTTGTAGATAGCAATAAACAAGACTACAACTGAAATACTTATTCGAAGTTTAAAAGCAATGCAAACAACATAAATTCTGTTGATGGATACCTAAATTTGTCTGTAATACAAGAATGGAAGAGGGGAATTTTACTAACTGCCTCTTGGCTACTACCATCGCAATCACGGCCTCTTCTTGGCACAGAAGTTCAACAAGGAAGCTCAGAAGACTGCTCTGTACTTCCAAAAGATATACACTACAAATGATAGGAAGAAAACCCCAGTTCAGGTTAAAGGAAGCCAAACAAACACCATGAACTTACCAGTATTCTCTGGCATAGAAGCTTGATCAGTATTTCTCTCCTTCTTAAAGGAAATATTTCCAAACTGCAGCACTGAAGACACCACTTTCAGCATTGCTGTATGAACAGAGACAAACACACCAGTTTATTGAAGGGGGCTCAGCTTAACAATTTTTTCTCCTCCTAAGTCATTTTCCATCCAAACTTGAAGTTCAGAAAGGAAACAAAGCTTGTACACTTTTTCACCAAATGGTTTTAACTCAACTCACTGTAAGCTTACGTTCAGCAAACGCTTGCTGCAGGCTGTCAAGACACTGCAGTAACATTAAATTTGGTGACTCTAGGTTACTGAGTGTGCACAAGACAAAAAGTACACTTCAAAAATGCAAGAGGCTTAACTTACACAAGATCTCATCATGTGAAAAGCCCATGATATGCATTGCTTCCATTGTCTCCTGAAAGTTATCCTTGTCTTGTTGCCCAGGAATGGGGATGTAGCCGTTAGATAAAAATCTGTAATTGTTAAATCCTTCAAGCAGCAAGTCAGCTGTATTAGGAGGGAGGAGAAGAGAAAAACAAGCTAAGTAACTGCTATTCACACCCACCTGTGCTCTGCTTTCACTAGATCTACAACCCATGCTTTACCAAAAAAAAAAAAGCTCCTCGGATATGACTACAAGTCATTATACTAGCTTAGTAATTCATTATTTTAAAAACTCTAAAAATAAGAATGAACCCTAAAAGCTGAAGCAGGACTCCCAGAATTCCTACCTGTAGCAACCTACACTAACTCCACAATGCCTGTAAAAAGAACGTTACCTAACCCAGGTCTACCATAATCATAAACTCCCATTTAAAGTATCCTAAAACAAGCATCCCTATTGAAAAGTACCAGATACAGGCAGGACTGGATATCAGTACTGGTGATAACCACATCAAAAATGCTAAATACAATTTTTTCTAATACAGGAGGAGAAAGAGTGGATCAATTCTCACAAGTCTGCACTTTCATAGAGCTTCACTTCCCACAGCCTAGCAGAAATGCCCAGTTACCAAAGGAAAAGAAGACGGCCAACCAGGTACTGCAAAGGGTGAAGAAAGCCTCAGGGTTTCAGTGTATTTTGGCACCCCAGTTTGAAGGAGCTGCCTGGAACGGGTCTGGCTGTCACTGCCAGCAGGACTCGTTATTAATCAGTGAGGAGTGCTGCGGTCTCACTCCAGTGATTCCTGGCCACAGACCAAAGACACTAGCCTGTCCAAACCGGACTCTGCCACGGAGCAGTAGTTTGCCTGTTGCTTGACAGCATACTTGACAAAACACAGAAGTTATTTCAAAATAAAACCACCTGGCCTTTCCCTCTGCTCTTCTTTCAAAACTCAGTTTCAAGACCGAAGAACAGTCCAAACACAATTGTGTTAATGCTGAAAAAACAAACTCAGGATGCAGAAGAAACAGGATCAAACAACAGGATTCTTCACTTACACTTGAGGTGCTCTCCTGCCCCAGCCAGCAGCTGGTAGAAGATATGGAACGTCCTCTCATCTTTAGCTTGGCGAACAGCGCGAGACTTCTCCAACAAGTCTGATCACAGCTAGTCAAGGATCTTGCACATTACCAAAAAATGGAGAAACAGAACTCTTTCAAAGCAGACTACGTAATGATGTAAGGAGCAGAAGGGACTTCAATAGTAATGACAGGACTACATCTAACACAAAGTGTCAGTAACACTCAATGAGAGGTTTTAAATTCAGACAGATAGAAGCCCGGATTTAATTGCAGTTAATTTTCTTGGATGGTGCCAGCATCTCCTTGCTGCATGCAGCTGACACCCACTGTAACGGACCACCTAGTGAGAGTCATCCTTCGGTCATTCCCCTCTGAGGACATCAGTCCTAACTCTAAGGACCAAAACCCACAGATGCTGAACTCTGAAGTACTTTATCTAAAGTGCATTCAGCACTTCTATCAATTGTTGCCCTTCCATCAGCTATCTTTCATTGCCTTTATTACGCTTTTCAAATTCAAACTTGTACAGCAGGTAACTTCTAACAAGCTGCCTCAGCTGCTATGTTAAACCTTTCACATTTTGTTGTTCCATACTGCAAAACAAACGCTATGTCTGACACAAAGGCAAGATCCTGCAGTGAAAGTATTCCCTAAGAGCAAAGTCCTCCTGTCCTCACAAAGCTCCAGGAAAAACAGTTACCTGCATTTGCATCAAAGCAACAACTGCCATCGTTGCTGTGCTAAGTATTGGACTGAGAAAGAAAAGCACACTGTATTTTGAATAACTAACTGTAGGTCTTTCCCAGCATTACTGGGAAATTTATTTTGTGGCAGTAACAAACACATTGTACTTAACGTGGAGCCATTAACTCATAGGCACAGAATGAAAGCTGAATTGTATCACTGCTTATGAATAATATTCACATATTGTTCACCAAAGCTTTTGATTTCCTAATTTCATGATCACCCTGCTGCTATTTCCCCCAGAACAGTCTAAACAGACTAAAAAAGTTCACATGCACACTCTTAACATAAAGAAAACAACTTGAGAAAGGCTTTCAGTGTAAGCGTTCTCACTTGTTCTTATGCGATCATAAATAAAAATGGGCCTAAAAGCTAAAACTGAACTGGGCTTCAGTATTAACTGCTGGCAGGTCTTGTGTTACTGAACCTAGCCTGGTATCTAGAAGGCCTAGGACACCAGAAGGTGACCTGGTACAATGACACCTTCAGTGCCAGTGCCTGGTGCTGGCAGATAACTGCTCCTGCAGTGCTGAGGGCAGCGAGCACTGGGCTCAGCACTTGGGTTCAGTCCCAATTAGCAACGTATTCCTCAGCCCCTCGCCTTCACACATAAAATTACATTCATAGAGGAATAACACTTGAAATAATTTATTTAACTGTAACATACCTTGCTTTTAAGGCTAGCCAGACAATCCAGCAGATTTCAGAGCATTAAGTGCTGGGATATCCGGTTTCTGAGCATAAGGAAGCATGCTGACTCTGTGATACTTGATCAGTTATTTTGAAACAAAGGAAGAGACAGACATTGTCAAAGGAATGTAGGATTAAAGTAACCTTCCACTACATTCCCATGAATTCAAATGCTGATATGACCTTAAGTAGGATACACGTCTCAATGTTGGCCCCAACAATATAACCGGTGACATCAAAGTTAATCCTAATGAACTTGCCCTGTAAAGAAAGAGAGTTTTATTAAGTACTTACATTGGGATTATGTCAACTATTTGAAAACAATGCCACTGGCACATTTGATAATAGGCACTTCACAGAAGCTGAAATGAAATCTTTTCCATTCAATGTACTCATTACTTAAGTAAAACATTATTCTGCACACAGAAGCGTGAAGTTTCAGGAAGCTTAAAGCTTCTAGGGTTCTAGATACATCCATAAGGCAGACTTATGGAAGACTTTCTAAGAAAGAAGCTCAAGTTCTCCCACCAAGAAAACTCCTTAAGTGATAAAATCTCAGCACTGCTATACTAAATACCCATTTAGTATATTTACTAAGTACCCATCTCCACTGAACACCAACACCTTCAGGCACCCACGTAGGCTTTATCTGCCTACCTCTGACCAACACAACTCTTCTTTCTATGGAACTACAGCATCTGCTACCACCCTCCATGCTCTACATTTCCTAGCAGACGTAAATTAAGGACAGAGACAGCGTACCCTTTTCTTCAATGTACATCTCCTTCTCTCCACAAAGGGCCAAACCACCTTGAGCACAATAACCCAGCCCGTGTGGCATGACCATGGGTTCAGGCCCAACCAACATGGACTCATGAAGGGCAGGTCCTGTCCGACCAACCTCATCTCCTTCTGTGACCAGGGGACCCATGTGGTGGGCAAGGGAAAGGCTGCCACCTTATTGCTCCCTTACATCTCCCTGACAGGAGGCCGTGGTGAGGTGGGAGATAGGATGGAAAGAGAACGGCCTCAGTTTGTGCCAGGGGAGGTTGGATATTAGGAAACATTTTTTCTGGAAGAGCAGTCAGGCACAGGCAGCCCAGGGAGATGGTGCAGTCTCCATCCCTGGATGTGCTCAGGAGCCACGTACATGAGGCACTGAGAGATGTGGTTTACTGGGAATTATGATGATGGGCTGACAGTTGGATGTGATCAATCTTAGAGATCTTTTTTCAACCGCAATGGTGCTATGTTACAGATCACACTTCCCACACAATAGATCTTGGGCAGAAGGAGGCTGTGAGCGACTGCATTATATCTGGTATCAGAGTTCAAATTAATTAAACCACTTTGAAGCCACATCAGTACCCCATGCTGGTCTGTCACTTGGCCACAGATGTTCCCTGTTCTGGAACCCAGTTCCCTGCTCTGGTTTGGAACCGGGACCACTTCTAAAAGTACTGTTGCTATACTTAAAGTTTGTGTTTTTGAAACCTTTAAGTATTGCCTTGGTTGCAAATGTGTGAAGAAACCAGAGGGAACACTCAGCAACCACACCAGGATCTCAGTTTTCATCACATCCAATGTCTATAGTCTTATCTGTATAGAAACAGGCTCTGGAGCTCAGGGAGCATCGAGGTAATTTACTGACAGCCATCTAAGCGCATCATGGGATGATACCTGCACAAAGTCACCTCCTAATATCTCTTGTGAAAAGAGATAGAGACTTCTGAAAGTTTGCTGTGATTCAGTATCACATTGCTCACAAACCTCAGACCTGAGGGATTATTACTATTGCTATGTTCAAGATCTATTTAGCTCAGGGAACATAACACTGATTTCTACATTGAAAACTACACTCTAAAGGATAGATGTATTCTAGCAATGGCTTGTTGTAGTCAATGTACTTGGAATAAATTGCCATGCTGCACAATTACAACACCCGCACATGTTACCAAAGTCATTCAATTAATTACAACTTACCAGAACACTCTCAGCATCTCAACTTTCCTGATTAAGCCCAGTCATGTCAGAGATGAGCACACAAGGCTGGGTGTGCTTCTCACGCCAGCCATGTCAGGGATTGTGAGAAAGGTAAAACCATCTGAAGCCTTAACATATTTAAGTTCTCTTAAAACTGTTGGAATACTAAGAATTAGCTTCAGTGCTTACCCCCTTGCTTAACCTGCAGTGTTGTTAGAAAGTCAGCAGTGCTGGAAAGAACAGGGCACGTTTTCAAGTGTCCTGTGACGGACCAGCACCAGAATTCAGGTTTCTGAGAATGCTCGAGGCTCAACTTTTAACTACAGCACTTCATTTTTCATGCAGGAACAAGTTCACAAAATGATGTTTTTAACTGCTGCCATGGGGGAAGTGGCATTTTGCTGAAATTCAGCCCACCAGCTAGATGGAACGTGTGTCAGCACCAGGGTGTCAGGAGTGGCAGCCCACAGCTTCACACACATAATGGATAACAGGAATCCTTCTTAGAACAACACTGACACTGCTTGAATTTGCCATGTTTCATGTGAAGGCAAACACAAAGCACTACATCATGTCTAGTCAGTGGCTTTTTCTGGTATAATTAGCAACTGCTTCACTCTGTTTCACACTTAGAGGTTATTTAACTTCTGCTGCCGAGTCCCCAGTTCCATGAATGAAACCAACTGGGAGGCAGTGCAGGCAGACAGTATGCAGGAGGAGACCCACAAGCTCTCAGCCTCAGCATTCAGCTCCCACTGAAGTCTGTAGTAGACGGGCCACTTATCCAGCTTATCTCCCGTGAAGTGAAATGTTAATACGCCTTGTTGACTAGCTCTGGCAAATCTTGCTATGAAATCTTTAACCCATCAGTTAGATGACCACCACTACTGTCTCTAACAACTGAATTATGTTTACACTGTTGTTAAAGCACTCGAGTACACTTTTCTTGAAAACCACATAAGGATGAAAGCAGCATTTAGTGCTGGAATATGAACCCAACAAGACCACTTTCCCATCCACTGCAACCTCCAGAGTTTATTTCCTGAAATACAGAAGAAGAACACTGCACTTCATCAAGGAGAGGGGAAAAGCAAGCGCCTTGACACGAGCCTCAGTTCAGTATTATCTGGATTATCAGAAAACACAGCCAGACTTAGACTGCAGGCCCATGTGCGCCCAACAACAGCAGTTCTCACTTTGTGGGAGGACACATTTTTCAAGTCGGATTTTGAAATGCCTGTTGCTAAAGATTTTTCTGTGTTGGTTTATTTATTTATTTTTTTTAAACATAAAGACGACACCATCTGGAGTGCATTAAGCTTGTTCCTTTATAAAAAGAGAGCTGGAGCCATCTGAGCGATTATGTTCGCGATGGCGGTGCAGACTTCAACATAATACAGAGCAGATGCTAACATCTTGCATGAAAAAAGTATCTTTGTTAAGTTAGTGCAATGCCTGATGGATCCGAGCAACGGAACAAAGAATTACTGCGCAGTGAAACCTGTTGATGTTATAAATCCTATCACAACATACACGAGTATCAGCCAGTGCTGCAAACAGCGTGGTTATGAAGTTATCAAAAAGTTCAATTTCTATAGTTCCCCACTCTCCCTTCTTGACTGCTAGCACAGAAGGATTCAGTCATGCAACCCTCCAGCCCTTATCGCTCGAGCTGATTTTATACACATAAATCCAGGCAGCCGCTGAAAGATCAAGGCAGCCAAAAATCTTTCATTCGTTCTGTAAATTTTAGTTCAGTCTTGCAGGAGAAAAGATTTAATGCCTCCCACACAGTTTTAAAGTTGCACTGTAAACGACTTTTCCCTGGAAAATGGAGACAGCTTTTTCGCCCCAAATTCCACCAACGGCTTCAAAACAAAGGGACACATGAAGTCACCTAGCAGTAAAGCACGAGGCACTGACCCACCCAAAATCAACCGGCTTCAAGAGTGCCCTGCTCCCAAATGTCAGTCGTGCTGTCCTCCTGGCTTCCCTTCAGTAAAGCAGTCAGAAGGGAACTGAAATTTAGAACTGTTTTTATAGGTAAGCATGGCACATTTTTGGTGTTGTTTTTTTTTTTAAGTTGAGGATGCTCTCCCCAAACCAATCCATAGCTATTGGCAGGAAGGCAATATACTCAGCCAAACCCCAGAGGTGGTGCACCTCTTCATACTTCATCATCATTCAGTAGTGATGTGTGCATGCAAGTCACAGTAGAGCTCCAAGGCACAGCTGTATTTGTTACACTACGTGCAACAGTTCAAGAACAGTGGACATCACAAACTGGTTGGGTAACATGAAACCAAGTTTTGGCAAAAGCCAATGAAGTTGTGTCCTCAGTGACATCAGCACAATTCACAGGGTGTTATAACAGAACCTGAGGTCAATGAGGAAAGAGCAAAGAAACCTCCTGATAGCAGCTAAACTTCTAAAAAGGAATTCCTCCATAAACAGTCATCTGGATTTACAGACTCCAAATAGAAAAGGGAATAACTCACGAAGCGAGAAGAGTTGTCATTTTTCACCGTCTTCGCATTCCCAAAGGATTCCAGAATGGGATTTGCCTGAAGAAGCTGACGTTCCAGCTCCCCCTAAAAACCACACAAACAGAACAGCAAACGGACATGAACACAGTGCACGTGGTGAAAGCTTCCTACATCCTGCATCTTCCTGACAGCGCTCTACCCAGGTGGTGGCAGTGATACCATCTTCAGAAGGAGGTTACCAGCCCTCCCTGTGAGCTCTGCAGCCTCTTCCATCCAGTGAGGAATGTGCTCTGTGCTCTTATTTAACACACACACACAACGCTCACACAGAGGTGACTGAATAGGACTCAACAGATGTTGCAAATCACTGGAGATGGAAAAGAAACATTCACATCTAGGGCTAATGAAATTAGGCACAGACCTCATATGCCTACGAGAAATAAAACTAATTTGTAGCTCTCCTCAGTTATTTGACAGCATCCTCATTTTCCATACTGAATTTGAAGGTGGTGAAGCACTGATTTCCCGTCAGTCACACATTCGTGTCACTGTAACATCTCTGACCTGAATGCACCTGAAAAGTATGTCACAGTGGCACAATGGGAACTGAGCAACACCAACTACAAAGATGACTTTCACATTGCCAAATTCAGCCAAAATTGCCAGGCATCTTTAAAGCATATTTTCTAAGTGCTTCCTTGAGCTCAAGCCAATGGATGTGGAAATCAGAGCACTTATCTTAAGGAAATTGCACAACAGCTTTTACAATTGCTGCTCATGAGGAGCTCTGGTAACAAAAGGAGTCTGTGCTGCTTCCACCAGCCCAAGAGGCATGTATGGACACAGGAAAGCACGATACTGTTTTACTGCCTTGAAAGATAGTTTAAAAAATTAAAAGTGAAGCTGTTTATCTCTGGAATGTAGTCTCAAAAACTTAAGTTTGTGTTCGTAAACCTGCTTTTTCCAATTATTTACAGCATAGATGAATGAATACAGGCCCCACACTGAACAATTTGGAATGGAAACTTCAGTCTCTCTAGACCTCTGCCAGGCAGATTCTTACACAGGAATTTTACAAGTACTCTAGTTAACACCTGAGACTTTTATTTTGAATATTCAAATCTATTTCAAGTCCTTCTGGAAACAAATGGCTGTTTGCTTTCTAACATGACTTCACATTATCTGCTCAGAACTTGGTTACGTCCAAGCATTCCTTTGGGACTACAAATTCTGTGAACTCCAAAGGAACTAAGAAAAACTAAAAGCATGCATCTCAGCCCTGACCACACTCAGGCCACAGTGCCAATGAACCACAGCTGGGGCTGCCAACATCACAGCCCTTAGGAGTACTTCTAAAGCAATAAAATGTACGGTTTGAAGGAAATAGGATCGCTGTTATAGCTGCTGTGTGGACATAAGCAGTTCACTGTCTCAAGAGATTCCTACATAGAGGTGTCAGACAGAGGAAAAAGCATTTGCTGACACTGTTCCTCCCATCCCCTCTCCCAACCACACTGCAGCTTCTGTTCAGACACCAAATAAGAATGAAAAGCTTGCTTACCATGCTGCACACAGCTTGAAACAAACCACACTACGTATATTAAACGCAGCAAGCATGTCACAGCTTACATTTCAAATTCTATCTATTCTGGAAAAGAAAGCACACTGACTTCAGAATGGGGCTTTTCTACAGAGCATTGCTGCGCTGCCTGAAAGCTCTGCACTCCAGAAAGCTTTGCCCATGCTTTAAGTGCTTCTGTGCACCACAGTGCTAATTCAGCCTTGTGCACGGGAACCTCTGCGACACAACGTGAAATAACCCCACTGGAGCTCTCCAGCTGAATGCAACCAGCTTCATGGTGTGTTTTTATGATTATCTCAGGGGGTTTGAAGGAAGCACTCAGTGGTGAGAAGCAGTGACTGCAGCCCGGCCAGCTCTGCTGCTATCCTTCACACGTGGACCTTCCATGGCCATTGCTAAGAGCAAACCTCACACAGTGCAGAGTAGCTGCTGAAAAGAACGATGGTAGATCATTTTAAACTGGATTTAGTGGTTTTCATTCCTAGATAGATTGCTTTACTGTCAGAAATGTTTCCGAGGAAGCATTCAGTGCTTTGGAAAGAGTTTGGTCTATAGGCACATCTCCCGCATAGGCATCTAACCAGAACTTGGAAAAAGCAGTATTGAAAGTGTGGAAAAAGTGAAGTCATGCAATACATCATGCAGGGCAACATTAAGATAAGGACGGATTGTTGTCTCAGTTTCAGAAACACCAGCATCCCAGTGGCGTGGGTCGTTGTGGAGGCTGGGGAGCAGGGAGCTACATGCTACTCACATACAACAGGGGTCCACTCTGTAGTTCAAAATGACATCAAACAGAGATGTTAATGATTATGGTTTATGCAGTATCAACACTCCTGGGTTAGCATGTTTCCACCAATACATTTCAAACGTTTGCCAACAGATAATTCAATTCAACCGCACGCTGACTCTGAGCTAAAGGAGGGTTAACTCAACACTTTATTTTTGGAACAAGGAAATTCTTCAGTAAAAAGAAAAAACCCACAACTTTGAATTGTCTGAGGTTCAGATGGAGGAAGGATCAGGTTAAATACAAAGAATGTCTGTAACTTCTGAAAATGAGACCACGGGGCTCAGACACACGATTGGGTTACAGAGGTTGAAGGAGTTACCACACACTGGCAAAGGCACCGCCGCTGTCCATGTGGCTTCCTGCTGCCTCCAATAAACCAAAGCTCCCTCCCACCCCCTTCCCCACTCGGAGTTAAGATGCACTATGGTCAGCTTTCAGAAAACTGAGGGGGAGATTGCAACCAGCTAACTTCACTCATGGCAGCCTCTTGAGTCACCAGGCCTCGGCTGCATCACACAGAGCTCCGCCAAAGCTTTCTCTTTATTTTAAAGCTCATGCCCATGACAAAGAGGCATCACTTACCATCACAAGTTAGAGACTGGAGCACGCATCTTGCATATGTGGGAACAAGCTCCTCTTCCCACAGTCTTACCCTCAGCTCCCATCTAACTCTCCTCTTGATGCTCAGAAGCAGTGCTGCACAGCATGGGCAAGGTGGGTTGGAGTGGGGCGACTGCTGCCCCAGGACAGAGCTGGGCAGCATGAGCTTGCAGCTCCAACCAGTCTGAGATGAGAGCAGTTGGGGCCCGCAGTGCTAACTCACTTGGGCACGGCATCTGGTACCATGGCACCTGCACTGCCTAGCTTGGTGAGTCGTGGGGATGCTTGATTTCTGGAGTCAGTTACACCAAGCCCCACACACTTTAGAACTAAGTTTCGACCGGGTTACCTGTGAGGCTATAAAGGCATTCAGTGAAAATCATATGTTCACCAGAAGTATTCTGCCACCTCCAACGATCCCTATCCTTCATTTAGCATGAAGACACTGCTGTCCTCCCTTAGTGGCACGTGAACTCAGTATGCACACAGCACCCTGGAGAAGCTCAGCTCGAGAGGAGCTTACCCAAGTGCTCCAGGACAGGGACACCCACGGCGTGAGGAGCAGGGCTCAGCAATGCTCAGGAGCCTACACGTTCTTCACCAGCCCATGCTCTCAACAAAGCCACACAGATAGTTACCAAAATTACTGTTAGCTGTATAGAACACGGAGGAAAGCTTGTGCAGATAAATAGAAATCGACAGGAAATAGTAAGAGATATCAAGGTCACCTACATAACTTTAAAAGCATAAAGAAAAACACTTGCCTGATGCTTCACGGGTTTAGGTGATTCGGGCTGCTCGTTGCAAACAAACAAATGCACATGTTAGCAAGCAAGCACTCCAGCTGCAAGTCACATCCCAAATTATTCACGTCAGTAGGTTTAGTTTAACCATATACTCACTTCATACAAACGATTTCATTTGGTTTTAGAAAGGAAGGTATTCACTTGCCATTGCATGCACAAAACTAGTCTGTTCTTATGCAAGGAACTGATTTCAAATACAGTACAAGATGACAGAGGGACCTTGAGCAGCAAGAGAAAAGGGCAACAGCGTGATTAGCTTTGTATTGTTTTCCACAGTTCTGCCAGATAAACACCCATAACACTAACAAACTATTTCCCCACAGTCTCAGGCCCTGCAAGGTGTTTTCATATGGATGAAATGATCGTTATTCCTTAAAGGAAAAAGCAGGTTATGACAGAACCTATGAGGAAAGCAACCCTTAAGATGTCTGAGGTTTCGTTTCTGCGCATCAAATATTTAACAGATGCAGACCCTCCAACCAACACCAGGTTTGTTCCTATCAGTCAAGAGCGAGTATCTTAACAAGCAAAATCCTAAGAAACTGGAATTCCTACAAGTTTTACCAGGAAAATCAATGGAAAATAAACCCTCAGAGTTCAACTCTGCATAGTTCCTGCAGAAGCACATATTTTCAGTTTTGCTATTATATTCATGACTCCATCTGTAAGTTAAACTTAAGCTTCACAGCACAGAGCCTGGGGGGAAAGAAATACTGTAAAACAGACCTCCATACCAAGTCAGATACTTCACACCCTTTGTATCCAGTTTGTCTGTTACTTCGAAGCCCTAGAACTGCTTTACAGATTTGGATTGAGTTCCTCAAAGCAGCTGCCAGAAGTCCAGCCCATTCAGATAAGTGGTGTGAATTCAGCAAAGCTGAATCATGCCTGCTCGGAAAACAACTCCAGCACCTAAAAATAAGGCTAAATGCAGCAGCCCAAGACCAGCAGTCCTCTGCAGATGGTGGGAAAGGACAGCCCGCCTCAGAGGCATTCTTCTTACTGCCCTGCTCTCTCTAGGTCCCCGTTCCTGCCCTCACCAGGAACAGGGCTGAGCACCATCACACAAACACTTAACTTCTCCCACTCAATTAGGGCAGTTACAGCACATCTGGGAAACCCTCATCACAGGGAGCTCCCAAGTGAGCCCAAGATCCTGTACTCCAAAACCAATTACACCTCTTCTGAAGTTAATGAAACAAATTAAGCAACTTTGCATTTCACCTTCAAAGGCCAATGCAGGTAACTAAGCACAGCTATTTCTGAGGCTTAAAGCAGTACCAGCAGAGAGCCAGACTTCAGTGAAAACAGAGGTCTCGTGGTGGAAAGGCATTGGTTACAGGGCAAAGAAGAAAAAAAAACAGACATCTTGGCACTGTCCAGATCTGGTTCAGATGGAATCAGTAATGATGGATATCATTAATAGAACATAGCTACTTATTTTCAGTCATGGTAGCATATCAGCTGCTCATTACAATAACTGACCACAAATAGGGTCCAGATTTGCCCACAGGCAACATTCCCCAACCCCACGCAGCCTGCAGTACATGCAAGTTAATAGTGACCCCCAGGCACTAAGCAGCACATTTTTCATCCCTTTGGAAAGCAGGGTATGCAATTTATTTTATTTCTGTATTTTACAGCAACTAAAACCACGGTGTTTACGTAAACCCAATCTGTTCAAACCCTCTCTCATGAGCTTCCCACTCTACTCTCACCAATTACCCAACCTTGTATCTTTCTTCTAATTCCAAATATGCTGTCTTTGCATCTCCTGATCATCCAGAAGAATAAGAGAGCAAAAGAGGTGCTACACATGGCTCAGGGGCAGCTGAGCAGAGCAGGAGCTAACAGTGTGGGTCATCTCAAGGCTGTAACAACCGAGTTAAAGCACCATGACTCTTTGTAAGGCAGCTCCACACATGGCAGAGCTAACAACCGAACAAACCACGGCTCAGATTTACTGGCGAAGTCCTTAATATCCCCCTCTCCCACCATCTTTAGAGGTCCAATTTGTTGAACGTGAAGCTGTAAGTTTTCAGTTGTTAACAAATACCTTCCAGCTTCCCCACCTTGCCGGGCACCAACAGCAAGCACGTGTGCCCTTTGTGAAGCTCAACACTGGGGCCTTTAGACAAGCCTATGTTTTTAGGGCTCCTTCCCCTCCCTCATGTCTCCAGAATGCCCACCCCATTTCTAGATAAGGGACTGCCTAGATCTCATCTAGCTCAGCCATGTGCCACAATACTGTTCCTCTTCTACAGCAGGACCTTACTCAACTCATCACAGGGACACAGGAGAGCACTACTGAGAAGCAAAAGCCTCACAGCCCAGTTCTGAATACCAAACATGACAACGATGTTCTCCAAGTGACAGCTACAGCTCTACATGCTGCTTCTCACACGTGTGCTGAGGAATGCACCTGGTGAAGTAGAAATTGAAGCATTGCTCTGGTGAGGCCTGAGGTGCCCAACTGGAAGCTGAAGTTTCTGTAACACCTTTTCAACAGTTAGTCAGGCTGAACACTTCAGAAGTTAACTCCAGCACAGTGTTGGGAAAATACCTATTCCTTCATCAGCGTGCAAAATGCTTCATAAAAAAATCCATGCAGAACTCAGACATCTCACTATTAAGTATTACAGTAATTTGAAGGTGAATAAAAATAAATCCCTGACTAGCAGCCTATTTAACAAGCCTATTTAGCATCTCCTTTGGGAGAACACACATGTTGTACAGAACAGTTCTGCATATCACCACTGACCCTCTGCAGTTTTCTAACAAATATGTCGATAGGAACAAACTGGGGCTGTGTATATAACTCCAGTTCTGATGCTCCTAAACTTCTGGGCATTAGTTGCACAGGTTGAACACTGTCTGCAGTAAATAAAATCAAGTTGTTACTCAGAGGGAAATTTATTTTCAAAGCTGTTTTGGTTACGCAGCCTGCATGTTTCAGAAATACTTGATTCAGTACTTACTAAGTGCACAACCAAAGCATCCAACTTTCATTCAGGACCCATTCCTTTCTCGGGGGCAAAACTATGTTTTATGAGAAATAAAAGCTTCCCCAGTCTCCATCATGCCAGTGACGGTTCACAAAGCAGCTGACTGCAGCAGCCACCTTCAAAACTCTGGGGATGAACATCACCAACTCATATGATCTCATAGGGAGCATGAAATTAAACCACAGTTCAACCAGGAGTTTAAGGTGAATTTGCCAGCACTGCATTAAAGAAGGTAACTCACCCTTCCCTTCACTGACACACTGCACCTCAGCTTACCCCTTCCCCTCCAGCCTCTCAAATCATACAAATATTCATCTCAGCTAAAGCCAGGCTGACATTAAGAGCACAGCCTGAGCCTGCATCAGTTTCCAAGCCAGCGAGTGGCCACAGGAATTGTTATGCTGACAAAGAGGTGCTTCTTTTAGCAAATATACTGGCACAAAGTGGAAGCACAGCACAAACGAGGCCAATATCCAATCTCTTTTACACAGTGGTCGGGCACTGGAATGGGCTCCCATAGAGGCTGCACAATCCCCACCCCTTGACCTTTTCATAACAGCTCAGCGGAGTCTTGAGCATCTTCATCCAACTTACAAGTGTGACCCATTCAGAAGAGCAGCTGGGCAAGAGGCTTCCAGAAGTCTCTTCTGAGGAGAGGTACCCTAAACTATCACAGCATATTTAAGAGTAGCTGCAACAAACCCAGACTGCATAATTCACTTACCCCCAAAAAGACGGGGGTAATTTTACACATGCAGAAATAGTAAAAGGTGCAGGTTCTGTTCAAGGGAAAGCCAATAACATCCATAGTCAGAGCCCATATAAAAAACCACATCTGATGGAACACATCCTGAAGAGCCTCCTGCAAATCCACACCGTCCCTAGTAAGTACTGTATGAAACACCTGTCGAGTACTGCTGATGCTCCATTGCAAAGACTTCCCTGTAAGGCCTGTGACAGATGAGATAACCTGCAGGAAATGCACTGAGAAAAAACTATCACCGATTTTCTCTGTGCAATAAACTAGCAACAGTTTGAATAAGCAGTAACACATAGGGCTGTGTTATTTGCTTTTAAGTAGAAGGAAGATTCAAGTTTCTCACCTATTTTAACTGGATTTCTCCAAATCTATCTGCAAAGTATTCTTTCTACCTCTCGTTCAAATCCTTGGCTTCCTTTTCTTCATAAATTCGCCCAAACTTAACACCCATTTCTCCAGACATTTGAGTTCTGACACACAAGAGATCTCTGAGCAGTCCAGTGCTTAGTGCTGTGCACTAGGAAAGTTGCAGGAGGTGCTGCTAAGTTAATGCACTCTGAAAGCTTTCAGCCACAACACGTGCCTGTGGTACTGCGGGAGAGAGGCATGCACACACCAGTACAGATGACAGCCATCTACTTGCATAATAGTAAAAATAAATACTTCACTACAAAGTGTTCCAAGCGCTCACAGTAATAGATCCTTATATCCATCCATGTCGCAGTAGGACAACAGGGAAGGGCCTCATGCTGCGCCAGGGGAGGTTCAGCTTGGACATTAGGAAAAATGTCTTCTCTAAGAGTGCTCAGGCACTGGAACGGGGTGAGCAGGGAGGTGGTGGAGGCGTTGAAGAAACATTCAGGTGTTGTACTGAGGGACATGGTTCAGTGGGGAAATATTGGTGGGGGGTGGATGGTTGGGCTGGATGATCCTGGGGGTCTTCTTCAACTTTGGTGATTCAATGAAAGCCTGTTCACATATGCTAGTACTAAAGGCTGTATCTGCTGGAAAACAAGTGCAATAGGAACTGCTCATGTTCATGAAATATCTTTTGAAAACTGAGATTTACTGCATCAGAAAAATCTGATTTTATTTCTAATAGTAATTCTTTCATCAAGCCTGTAATCTGATGAAAGTTATAGCTGACGTGAAATGGAAATGCCGACGTTAGCTGCTTGTTTCAGTCACTAATAAAGAGAAAATAACAGTGGATCAAAGTTGCATGGGATTACATTACAGCTCATCTTTTTAATTAAACTAAATTATATTCATTTTCAGTGGAAGATGGCAGTTTTCAAAAAGAACAATAAAGAAAGAGAAAGATTTCCCAACTTACAGGAATATTATGGTCCTTTCTTCCTTTATGGGAGGAAGCAACGTGAGCAAGGTACTGAATAACCTTCTTAGTGTTTTCGGTCTTCCCAGCACCAGATTCGCCTCTGCAAAACATTTTAAACATTTTCCTCAAAATTGATTTTCCAACAGCATGTCAATTCCTTGATGATGGCAACCCCCATCTATTATAGCTCAGACTACACAACAGAACTTCAGTAACTGCCCAAAACCAACATCCTGGCGTTGCAAGGAGCTGCAAAGTATTTGTTTAAAATACCTTCTTCATCCTAAAGATCTCCTCAGCATTAGGATGTTGATACAATATATTAACATTTGTTTGATTAAAAGCTTCTGACCAGATGCCTGAATTCCTTTGGAACTGTAAGTAATGAGAAACAGACCTGTTCTTTGCCCAGAGACATCTTTTTTCCAGCCTGCAAATATATACATTTAAACTATTAAACGTTTAGTGTATCTTGTATTCCGGGACCTGGTTATGAGAATTACCAAGCTGATGGAAACTCTCAACATCTGCAGACGTTTTGAAGCACAGCAAGGCTCACTTTAAGCATTCAGACACTGTACAGCACCTCTCAGTGTCTGAGCGAGCTTCAAGCACACTTGTAGCCACAGGGTTACATCCATCCATTAAGAAATGAATTGGTGCAGAGTGGTACAGAGCTCCATCAATACAGGTACCCCTAGCACATACCATCAGCTCTGAGACAGACGGAAAGCAGAATGTCACAACTTACTGGAAGATGTCCATGTGGGGTATTCTGAACTGTCTGGATGGTACAGGCAGAGGACTGAGCAAGCCCACATCACAGCAAACACAAATGATGTTATAGATTTTTATGTTTTTACATAAACTCACACAAAGAGACTAGCAGGCCTGACTTCATGATGCAAATTGGCTGTTAACCACTGCAAAAAGAACTCAAAGAGTGTGATAAGGACTCGCTTGCAATTCAAGAATATCAAACTAGAAAGTGCTTTATGTGACGCTGCACTGAAAAAGTGGAAGCTCTTCTGTCACTGAATGGTGGTTCCCAACATTCAGAAGTCAACCAGCTCTGAGAATGACAAGAATACAGATCATGTGCCTGCAGGTTTCTCAGCAGGGATTTTTAAATGGAAAACATTTATTTCCTGTGGGGGGAATCTAAATGTATCTCCTTCTTCTGCAGCCTCCATAAGCACCTTCCTACACCAAGCTGCACACGTTGGCTTCATGGCCAGCCTGCCCTCCTCCTGGTACTCGATATCTCCAAATCAGATCAGACAGGCAGCTCAGATCACCTCGCATTACACCCAACATCTACAAAAATGGGACAGTACAGCAGATGAAATACACATGCAGACAACATTGCCCCATGTTTTCATAAAGAATGGGCCGTCCATTTGACATGCATCATAGGAGCTGCACAAAACAACTTCACGAGGGGAGATGACCCCGTAGCAGCAGACAAGAGGACATGCATCTCCTTCCCCCTCAGCAGGCCAGGAGCAATGTGGGCTGAAGGCCACTTCCAGCACTGTGGCAAACCCACTCTGGAATAGCAATGTGAAAGAGCTGGGTGGGAATGTTGGGGAGATCCTGCCTGTTTGACCCAGCAATAGCTGAGAGCACCGAACAGAGGGATCCTTCAGCCAAGTGAGGGGATGTCCAGCACAGCCATGGCTGAGGGTCACCCAGGGAACCTGACTGCACTGGTGGCAGCTGCAGCTCAGAAACAGCCACCTCCCCCTGCCAAACCACTGCTGCAGGCCTTCACTGCAAGAAAACGAACACAGTTGGAAAATAACACAATAAGATGTAGAAATCACTAGTGCTGGACTACTGGAAAACACTTAGGAGACACTGGGAGGCCCCTCAGAACTCACTGACTAAACCAGCTGTGCTGGATGCACAGAAAAAAAAACCTTGGGATGTATAATCTGAAGAACAAGTTACTAAGATTTCTCTGACAATTAGCTAATGGGTAACCAGGTTCCCTTTTTTGCCAAGAAATCATCAATACGCACAGCACAGAAGCTGAGTGTGCCCTGGGACTGCCACAAGGGGAAATACATGGGGTTCTCTTGAATTAAAATAAATAAATAAATAAGGAAAATCCTGTTTCTACCTGTCCAGATGTCACAAAACTGTAAAGCTGTAACAGATAATCGTGAAGATTGATAGGGAAGAAGTAAACCTCCAATGCTCAGGCTTACTTCTCAGCTTTGCTTTACTTCCAACTTCACTTATATTGTGGTGGTTAAGCTCACATCATTCGTGACTCCATCTGATAACTAAAGCAGTCTTGCCTTTGTCTAAGTGCGTATTAACGTATAGTTAAACTATTCCAGCAGGTAATAGAAGGAAATGAGCAGAGCAAAACATACATTTACACTTTAAAGCAGTACCATTTGTTCTGACTGTCATCAGAGCTTGGAAACATACAGTTAGCTGGGACTTTAGAACTTAATCTGTTACACTACAAGAGCAATTTATTAAATGTTAAAGATGAACCAGATCCAAGACAGCTAACAAAAAGAGAACAGCACAATAAGTGCAGCCCAGATGTCAGCCTTCAGAAGGGCAGCACGCTGCTGTAGGAGCCCACTAATCACTTTTCCGGCAGAGACACGGCACAGGAAGGTCAAAAGCTTGCAATACATTCCTTTTGCTACAGAGCCTTTAAATCTAACAGTGATTTTTAGAGGTCTTTATGCAAGTTCTTATTTAAAAGCAATACTAATGGATGTTATCATCCTCGTTCTCCTCTCCTGGGAGCTTAAAAATATGCCAAATATTTCCTGCAGGATACCAAGCTAGATAGCAATGCTGCCACGCACTCTGAAAGAATTAGAAGATTTAGGATGAAGTCCTCTTCATTTATAGAAATAAGGACATCTGCATACCTTAGATCCTTCCCAAAACGTCAAGCACATAAATTATATAAATAAATTAAAACCTTCTATCTCTACCAACCTGCCCAAAAAAGGTAAACTTTAAGTAATGCTATGTACAATGTTTATGGGTAAGTGGTATCACGAAGCTAAAGATTAACTTCTTCAAAACCTTGTTTTAATACAACTCAATTAATATGTTACCATAAATTAAACAATGAAAGCCCTTGGCCAAGATCCTAGCCTTACTTCAGTCAATGGCAGCATCGCTAATGACTTCAGTGGGGTCACCATTTCACCTCTCGTTTCAGCCTTGATTCCATTACGAGCAAAACCAGGATTTTATGAGATGAATTCAACGCTCAGCTCCAACTGTGGAGCAAGCCAAGAAGCACATCAAGTGGAATCATCCAAGCAAACCATCTTTAGCAATGGCCTCCAGTCCGATGAGTAATGTTATACCATTAATTAACTGAAGGTGCTCTCCCTTCATACAAACATCACTGAGATGGTTAAGTAGACTGACAGGGAAATTAATGCAGTACCTGGAGATAAGGCACTACAAGCAGCAAAGCTCTTGCTTTCAATAAGCTTTAAGCACATGTGGAAAAATTAGTAAAAACTGACTAGCATGACCACTTTAAGGCTTCTACATGATTTTAATCTCCTTGGATGTAAACCCGCAGTCTCATTTTCAAGAAGGGAAGTACTCTTCTGGCAAATTCATCTCAGCTACAATTTGGTTGGCAAACAATTAGTGACTAGTGACTGACTTCTCAACCAGCTGCACTAATTTCTCCCCAAAGCTACCTCTACTCCTATGCAAGACTTAGGCTAAAAGCATTTCTTCTGCTGAACAGACTGCCATCAAGAACACAGGCAAAGGAACGCAGTGAGAGATGAGTTTCCAGTCACAAAGCCAAGGGGCAGCAGCAGGAATGAAGCAGAGACCTGACTTTGAGAGCAGTGAGCTCTGCCCACAGAGCCTGTAACAGCAGCCATTATACCAGCAGGACAACTGCCTGCTGTGAAAGACCTATTCCAAGGGGAAACACTGCTCTAAAGGAAAACCAAACTATAGCATCTGCTCACCTTACTGCCCAGCAGGTCTGAAGTAGCTACATGTTGTGATGTCCTGTCAGTGGACAGGACTGCACCAGCATCTCATCGTCAATCCTGGCTGTTTCACCTGCGAACCAGGTGTGAGGCAGCACCACCACTCACACACGACAGAAGGACACGAACACACGTACAAAGAAAGCTTGGAAATTCAGAGAAAGACTTTTCCTCGCTTTGCTGCCCACACACCAAGATCCTGCTGAACAAAACCATTTGTGAAGCGTTTGAAATACACCTTGGGTGATGAGATTAAATTTGTCTAATCCGTCTCATTCCCAGTCAGCCTTCCACGATTAAAAACACCGAAGAGCTAATGAAAGAGGCCAGCATGCTGGGAGCCTGGATGGCTCAAACCTTTCTCCTGCCCAAAGAGTTTCAGTCCGTCGGTTCTGCTCAGCACGGAGCCCCAGGCTGGGCAGTTATCTGGAAGCAGAAGGTCCTCCCAGATGAATGCTTGGCAGAAGGAGCAGTGGCTCTCCTCAGCAAGCAATTTCACAAGCCCTGCTGCTCAAAGTCCTGCAGGCAGCAACGCTTCGCTTCATGCAAAGAGGCCCAAGGCACCAAAGCATGGAAGCACACGTAAGTGACTGCGCAAGTGAGAGGCCCAACAACAGGCTTTTGTGCTCACAACAACGGTTGCAAAGAACAAAAGAGACTTATTCTCAGACACAACCGAGTAGATCTTCTGCCAGTTATAAACAAACAGATATTTACAGTCAAGACCTGCAATTACAAGAATGCCTTAATCACTTTACTAATTCCCTGTAATGAAGAGGTGTAAGTGATAGTTTGGACTAGCACAGAAGAGGCATTACCAGGCTTTGCTATTTACAAGGCTGTTTTACAGCTCCTTCGTTCCCCTTTAGATGCTTCTCATCATCTCCACACCAGTTGTCTGGGGAATGTTACAAGCTGGACTCCGGCCAGAGGTTGTATACAAAAATGCTTGGTATTTGCTGCTGTTGTCCTTTAATAAGCAGCCTCTATTCCCTCCACACCCCACCACTCCTACTGAAGCCAATTCAGATTAGATATCCTTGTATGGCTGCAAGCATCTGCTAAATGACTGTTTATTGAGCCTACTCTCAGTTTTGAGAATACCATAGGCTTGTGGTAAGATTCTCATACTTAGAATCTATTAGATTCAAAAAAGTGCAATGTGGCACATTTTCATGTTTGAATTTCCAAAAGCCGCCTTGCACTTAAAGACAACAAATCCAGGAGAGGTTTGAATATTTCCCGTATTCCTAAGATACCACGGAAGAAATTTCTTCATCTTGGTCATCAGTCTCCAACGGCCTGGCACGCTCTTCTATTTAACATCGACAGAGAATAATATTCAAAGAAAAACAGTAAAGCTTCCCAAAACTCCAGCAGCTGCAGCTTCTCAAGGAAAGAAAAGCCCGCACAGCTTCTCATCACAATTTTACATCTTACCTCCCTGTATGGTTTTTTGTTTCCACGTATGCACAGTATAAAATTAGTACCATTTCTCTGTAATTGGTTTCTTATGGATGCTGGGCCTACAGGTCTATGGTGTACTCCTAAGCCAGGAGGAACATCAAACTGCTGGCACTACCTGGATTTGGTTCCTTAAAAGATGGAGTACGGGCAAGTGGGTGAAAAGAAGAAAGAGGGGAGAATAAAATAACAGAGAGAAAGAAGGCACGCTGCTTTGCACTCTAAGGTAACGCTTCTGTACCAAGACCAAAAATTCATCTGTGTCAGCAACCCTGGGTTGGAGAACTAAACAGCAGCCACACCAGTTGGCAATGTGAGTAATGCTCTCCAGTCTCCATGTCAGGAAAAGGACACTGTGTCCTGCTGACACAAGCACCCAGAGAAAGCAGCAGTGTTTTTCCACTCCTGGTGTGGAGTTCAACTTTGAGAAGAGATTAAATACCACTGGTTTATGCAGAGCTCATCTTTTGGGGATGGCAGACCACAAAGTCCTCACACAATGTCAGCAGATAATTCGGTTTAGTCAGGTAGCCTCCAAGGAACCCCACTACATTCAGAACAGTGAGATGCAAGCAAGAGGAATGCTTGGAGAGCTATCCATCAGCCTAGCTTATTCCATACAGCACGTTCAAATGAGTAACTGTATCTGGGTGACTGGTTATTCACTAGCACAATTCCCTTTACAATAAAACAAGGTGACTTCTGGCAAGTTGTGTTCCTACTGAAGTTTCACCTGCATACACCTTTATCTGTTACTGCCCATGTACCTGTGCTGTCACACAAACCATGACCAACCTTTATCAAATGCTGAACCAACCTGCACTGTTAAGCAGTCACTCCTCCAGCAAAGCATGAGTAAGTCCTCAAGTCTACATGCTATCTGTATTCTTAATGCAGCTACAGAAGTGACTTAACTCATTAGAAATTACACCAAGTATCACCCTTGCAGTTTCGTGACAGGTCTAGATGCAAAGAGCCAATTACTTCAGCACTTCAGCAAGAAGATAGCTGCAGCTCTCCAAGATTCCCCACAGAAGAAACGGATTGGGATTTCTTGAAGATCTGGACTTACAGCAAAGAAATTCCATGGGAGCACTCCTGACTGACAAGAGGAAAAGGGTGCCAGCCCTGGAAGCCTGAGGGTGCTGACCCAAATGCTCGCATCCAGTATAAAAGCCCAGGAAACCAGACCACCTAGAGGTAGGGAGAGACAGGGGAAGATGCTGACTAGGCAGACCTTCAGCAGCCATGGGGGAGACCTGTCTCCATGTCATACATAAAGACAGTTAGGGTCAAGGCAACTAGAGAGAGCAGAATGATGAGCACACTACAACTCCCCACCCATCCCCATGCACAAGCAAGGGGTCTTCTTTCTCCCTAACTAGCTTAAATAATTCCTGGGGGAAGAAAGTATTTGGAAGATTTTCAGCTTTACTAAAGACTGGGGTCAATCAGATGAATCAGGTTCACACCTGGGATGAGAAGACAACAAGCCTTTTATGAACTACCAAAGGAGTTTCCGAAACCACCTCCAGCACAGTTAGGACACACTCCTAATGTATTTGTACCAGCCTTAGTTTAAGACCTGTAAAACCAGCAGCATGGCAGGAAAATGCCCAGTCTGTCTTTTCAGTGCAGAAGTAGTAATGCAATAGAGATGAGTCCTGGACACTAACCCACCCTTGAGCAAAACATATTAGACACTCTTTTGGTCAACTTCACAAACAAGTTTGCCACGGTCTTGCTGGAGGTCATTTAATATCCCATCTGACCAGTTGTCCAGTAATGAGTTTGAAATGCAAACCTGACAAAAGAACACAGTTCTGTCCTAAAGGCTGTGGGAGCACCACCTCTGGAGCAGTGCTACAGTCAGCATCTGTCCTTATAACCTATGTGTTCAAAAGATATGTGCAAGGAGATTTTTTATGTCTGTGCCCAATCTGGAAAAAAGCAATACGACAAATTATTTCAAGAGAAAAGTTAAGCTGAACAGTAATGCCTACTGTACTCTTCTATAGTCTGCATCCAAACAGCATTGATGGTTGGACAGCATTAGCAAAGTCTCCTGGGCTGTGGTGAACGTGTGATGCTCAGGAACACAGAATACTGGCAGCTTGGTGACCAGCAGATCACATCTCCTCATTCTCAACAGGCAAGATGCAATCAGATTTCACTTGGTCACTTTGGAGGTACGATACCTTACCCTTCGTAACTCCAAGGCCACGGATCTGTCCACATGAGTGAGGAAATCTGTATTTCTTTGTAATACATGTTCATTGGCATTGAACCAGATTTTGTTTTGTTTTGCATGCTTTTCTATAGATACCTCAGTAAAAAAAAGTAAAAATAAACACAAGTTAAAGCACAAGACAGCCAACAGAACCTGGAATCCCAGCTTCTGCCAGACGCTGTCACACTTCTACCAAGTTCAGTCTTGAACATTAGTGTATCTAAGACACTGAATTACAGGTAGCAAAACTTGTCTAGCATCATGCTGCTAACAGTTTCAGTATTACATTTTGCAACATGATTCCAGGGCAGCACTGAAATGCTTGAGATATACTGAACATGGCTTCTTATGACTGCTTTCAGAGCAGTGCCCAGCAGCTCCAGACTTCAGAAGCAGACATGGTTATGCTCTCCTGAGTTCAGAGCATAGTAATGTGTGCCCCCACCTCACCCCTCACCCTCTAGAAGGCATCTTTCTCCTGCTGGTACAGTTCACTGAGCAGATTACCAGTTGCCAAGTACCTAAGACACAGAATGTATGACAAGCCCCACATATTCCACATTGAAGTGCACTGCACCAGATATAAAAGAGGATTCAATTGCATTTTCAGTTCAGAAGGATCAAAAGCTTCTGGTAACCCTGCAGGTGAGGTAATAACAAAATTGAAGACTAGATCTTAAAGGCTTTTCAATTTACAAATGAACAGATCAGACGTTCAGTAAATCCTGCAGCACTGTCATCCCAACCATCGTGGTCTCGGCTGACCATATTAAGTGCAAAGTTCATGCACAGGCACAAAACCACAAAGCTACTTCAAAACAATTCACCTGAGGCAAACACATGTTGAAGCATCCACAAACATGCAGACAACAAAGCATTTTTTTTTTTTTTGCTCCAGGATCTTATTCCTGCTTTGAGGGCTGTGTTGTACATCACATGTAAAATAGTTATCACAAAAACAAGTCCTACTAAGAACTGGGACAAGAGAACTAGGCAACTCTGTATTAGCTGAGTGTGCCTTGACCTTAGCAACAGAACTGTATTTGCTTCTGTGTTCCTAGGCCCCATACATTTTGTATCCAAAATATCTATGGTTTGAAAGAGCTTAGCTGTATAGGCAAGACTGAAGATGGATCCTCTCATTTGGTAGCTAAGGCTCTTTTACAGGAAGTAGGTGGAAGATTAGAACTTCATGTCAGTGAACAAACTGAACCTACACCTCTCCCCAGCAGTTAATCTCACCATCGAGCTATTTCAGGACGCAGGCATCCTCACCAACCACGGCCTCAAAGCAGCTGCTATGCGCTGGCACAACGCACGGTCAACTGCTCACACAGCCAAGGCAGGAGTGTGCAGCTACCACATCTTCCCTCCTCCACTCAGATAAATGAGTATTTCCAAGGCAGCTAATTGCAAGCAGTTTCAGCACAGAGCCATAGTGTGGTTTCAAAACACACAAACCAGTTTAACTAGCCAGCTGCTACCAACTGTGACGTTTCCCTGTTGCTTTCCTTCCTCACATTCAGTCCTCCTTCACACAGTGCTGGCCTGGAGAAGTGAGCAGATGGAAAGCAGCATTCTGTGGTCAGGGTGGTTTTCTGCTAGCTTACCTCCCTAAACTGCCTTGTGATGGAGCACCAACTCCCAGTGCTAACTTAAAAGGCAGCACAAACACAGGGTGAAAGAAGGTGAAACTGGATCACTCCTTTCAAAAGCAGCCCAAGGACAAACTGCCATAAGCCAGAGCACGCACTTGTATTGCTCTGCTACTCCACCTTTCATTGCCAGAGCCCCATCAAACTTAGGCTGGAGCTAGAAGTTTGCACGTGGGTGGGGCAAATTCAGGAACCCATGTAGAAAGCAAGAAGGAAATCTTAGCATCAGCTTGTCCAGAGTTCTGTTGTTTGAAGCAGTTCAAAGGCTCTGCTGCTGCTCAGCAGGATTTCAAGACCAACACCAATCCACGTTACCTGAGGAACTATGCTGAGTAGCTGTAATGCAGCACCCCAGACAGATGTACACATCTCAGGAATTCTCTCTGATTCAGGTATCCTGACTGACATTTTTGAAACTACAATTCTTCAGTGCCATACATACCCGTAAAAGATCTCAGTAAAGAGAAATACATCCTTAAAAGACCATCTCCCTACATAAAATACCACTTCATCCTGTCTTTAACAACTACTTGAGGCAGAAGAGCTGTAACAGCAACAGCTTCAACCAAAGACACTATCCTGAGAGCATCCCCTTTGTCAACAAGAAATTCCAGAAATGCCCAAATGAAAATCAGAGTTCACTTACGTGCAGAGAATGGATTGGTCCTCACGGTCTGCAAAAACAAGAATGAGCATGGTTAGTTTTGCTTCTGTTAGCCTGTAATTTGCAAGACAGTTTATTTTAAATGAATATTTTGACAATTTAACTTTTCAGCTTAACAACTTCAGGACAATCTCAAACCATTTTTAACAAGATTCCTTAATCATTTAGTTCTCAGCAAACACCACATCTGACATTCACAGTTTGTGACATGTCATGAAACCAGGATTTTGCTTTAATGTAAAACACAGCAATAATGTTCCTAAACGTTTTCAGACAAAGCTGACCTTGCTCCTTTTGTTTTACATGCACCTTTTCAGAGATTGATTGGATAAAGAATTTAATGTAATAAGTATTAATCGAGAAACAAAACAGTTCAAGTACATAATGCTAACGACCAGAAATAGCTACTTGGAAATAGCATCAGCATCTCAAGCAAGCAGGAGTTTTCCCCTTCAGCTTTTTATTCTTTTTAATTAACATGCAAGCCTAAAGTGCTTCATAATTCAGCTCATTCACTAAAGACTTGTCGAAAGGACAGCCAGGGAAACACTGAACAGCTGAGCTCCACAATACAGAGCAGCTTTGTGACACCCGCTGCCGTGCTGATGACCTTTGGAAACAGCACCTGAAGGTAGGTTATACCCTGCAAGAGGTATTCCATAATTACAGGGTCTTTACAGAGTATATTTCATCACACACTCTATATTAAAAGTTCTCTAATCAAAACATTCAGGTGTACCTGCAGAAATAAAGCACTGCACTGAGGGATGCCCTCTCCTCAACTCCGCAGCCAAGTTTTTCAGTGAGTTCAACATTTCTTTCCATAAACTTGCAATGAAGTTGTTGCTGCTTTATTACCTTCAGATGTTTATCACTTACTCCAAGAGAACACAACTGACTCCTGAGAACTCAGACCTTAACGCACTTCCCCTTTGCTGATCAGTTATTCACAGTGCACCACTTTACAATAACTCAAAGTCAAGCTTTATTTTATTTGCTTTGGACATCAGCTTAGGGTACAAGCTGGGCTCCCTGCTGCCCTCCACACACATTCTCCTTGACCACGAGCTGTGAAGGACCCCAGGAAGGGAACAACCTGCAGTACAACCACTGCAGTCCCCCCCAGGACACAGGTTTCAGACCCACACGAGGAGCAGACAGCCTCAGCTGCTGCAAGGTACCTTCCCCACGTACCTGATTGATCTGAAATAAATCTATATTTGTTTGCGTTTGTGACTATTTCTGGTGAGAGCCTGAACCATTTTACACAGTTTCAAAACGGGTCCAGAGAAACTATTGTTACACTGAGCTGTAAGACACTGCTCATCCAGCGTGAAACCAGGCACCCTACCCAGGAGGGGAGCCAAGCTCAGGATGCTGTTGTGAAACAGCAGGTGTTGACACATAATTACACCCTTACCCAGCACTCAGGACCAGCAGGTGACTGTCCTTTCCCCAGATGCTGCCCACATTCAGGAAGGACTCATGCTCCCCAGTGCCCAGCAGCACAAAGCCAAGCTGCAGGGCTGCTGCTGAGGGGACAAAGCAAGGGGCTGAGATCAGTGTGGTGACAGCCACAGCAGGCTGCTGTGCTGGGTACCTGTGCTCCATCCCCTTCTCCCAGCTCATGTCAGGAGTGCCACACAGCTGACAGGTGACTGGGACAGCAGCCTGGGTCACACTGAGTCGTGGGTCCATGCATGCATATCAGCATAGGACTGCACAACTCACACAGGGAAGGGGAGAGCTGAGAGTCCCTTAGTATGTCAGCTCCAAACTGCCTTTGATGGCCAGTACAGACAAAGAGAGAAGAACATTGCCATTTTAATCAGGATATGAATAGAACATTTGAAGGACACAAACTGAAGGACTTCCACAGGCAGATGCTGCTGTAGTGTTATAGCACTACCAGGGGCCTGGGAATGCACCACCAACAACCAGTGGACTTTATTTTTCCCACTGGAAATATTAAAGCACACAAACAACTGCACATCACCCCCTGTACCTGCACACTCAGAAGCAGCAAGAGATACCAGTGATTCTCCCCCCCACTGCACAGACAGCAACTAACACTCAAACAGTTCTAATAATTTGACTTGTTCTCTTATTCAGAAGAGGGAATGAAGAGGTTCAAGAAGTGGTGGTATTCCTGAAAAAAGTGTGGGGATGGCACCTGGCCTCCTACACGTGCCTGTCCAGATGCACCACAAGGAAGGCTGAAGCCTGTGGCTGCAGGAAATAAAAGCTGGCAGCAGGCAACAGCAGTGGGAATACAGCAGAAACATTACGAGTGTGGTCTATAAAGTTTTACGATCTTCTGGCTTTGACATAGGGCAGCTGCTCTTGCAAGTCCCATCAGAAATAACTTTTAGGTACCAGGGAGAGACAGAGCCCAGGATTCCCACAGTCAGAAGGGCCTTATAGCTGTTGGCTCCAATGGGAAAGAGGAGCAGCTCTGACCCAGCCTGCCTCCAGGCAGGACACTGCCTCAGGAACTCCACAGGCAGCCCTGTGCCAGCACAGCCAAGGTAACACAGCACACCACCAGTCAGCTCTTCACCTAGAAGAAACTGCAGAGTGAATGCCAAGTTAGTACCCTGAGTGGAGTGCAAAGGTGGCATTTCCCTGCTTCAATATTTGTAATGATGTTTTCTAAAGAGGTAATGCCATTTTCCTTTTCTGTTTTCCCCAAAATAACTTCTCCACGATGTTGTCACTGCACTTTGTCAAAAATGATTCCTCTGAAGAACAGCTCTTTAGTTTACCACCTCCTGAACAGCCAGGAATACAGACAGCATTTGCCTTGAAAACAAAACCAGTTCAGCAGAAAGCAGCAGGCACGTGTTACTGCTTCATACCATCCCACATTTTACCTGTGGGTTTACCACACAGAGCTCATGCTCACAAGTAAGATACAGCATAAATGAGTTTTCCTACACAATTCATCTTAAAAAGAGTACCTAGAACACAAAACCTTTCACTTTCTATGTACAGGAACCTGCATGGGCAGGGATATTACAGGGAAGCTACCAAGCAATGCAGTATGTTACTCCTAATTAACTTCCCTGTGTCCACCTGGACACTACACCTCACAAAGTAAGGCAGACAGCCACAAGTTTGTGACTTCCAATCACCTGCTCACGCGAAAGGACAGACCTTGCAGCCACTGCACAGTAACAAAGCAGGACTGCAGGCTCAGGGTGCTGCTCCACACACTGTAAAACATTGGGTGGCTTTCATCCCAAGGAAAAGATGGGATCTCTCTGGACTCATTCCGAAAAAGATTCTAGCAAAGGGATTAAGAACAGTTATTTACAGCTGGGTTTAATTTTCCCCTCCCTCAAATAAAGCACTTTACCTGGGCTCTTGATGTCAAAGCAGCTGGATCCTTCCTAAAGCATCCTTAGAGCACTGACCAACATCTGTTTAGCTGTGTTCTGACAGAGCTGACCTGTTATCTGTCACTGCTGGGACACTTATCCAGGGCAGGGAAGAAGCACTGCTGGCTTCATGTTGTACTTAAATAATTTCACAAGACTGTGCTGCTTTCTGTGATTCCATTTCAACATGAAGTGCAGCAGTCAGCCCACAGCACAGATCATTGTTATGACAAAGCATGATATCTACCATACTTTCAATGATTTTAATAGCCTTTGCTTTTTTTGTTGTATATTTGTTTTCTAAGAGCTGAAGTGGTTGTTCATGGAAACCTAAGAACATTATGAAAACACGTCTCCATTTAAGTCTTGTGATTCTTAAAAACAGCCCCAAAACTATCAACTCTCCAGCAAGGTCTCCATGGGGGTAACATCTCACACTAGCACGAGACACAGCTTTGCAGAAAAACGCAGAGAGTAAACTCATGCAACAAATCCCATGGGGTTTCCATGCAAAATTCCAGCAGTAAAAAGCAGAACAAGTTTGGCTATCATCACCTCCAACTTTTAAAGCAACTGAGACAGGGAATAGAAATAAGTTGGTCTCATCAATAGCATGAGTAAGTTCACCACTTGCTGTTTCCAGTGCTCCACAGATGTTTCAGTCCAGGATTATCAATACTCTGGAACAGACACAATGCATTCTGAGCACGTAGTGTACCAGATAATTTTAGCAGGGGGAAGCATCTGCGAGACAGCTTCAGTAACAATTCTTTCTATCAGTATCTGCCAGATAACTTCTGTTTTCTTCAGAAAGTCCTCTCCATGCACCCAGGGCTGCTGCTCTGGTCCCAGGTGGAAGAAGCATCTTGGTTCACTTAGCACAGAGTCATTTTAACTCAGAGGAATATAGGCACAGGGACAAGTAAGAGGTATGAGAGGGTGAAGCAAGAGACCGAGCTGTTAACTCAGTTTGACCCACATGACAGGACCGACTCTTTGTTATTAAACAAACAATGAAGTCCCATGGGAATCTATCACTTCACTCCAGAGGGATGCAGCTTGGGTTTAAATATATCTCAAGGTCTGCAAACCACACTGAAGGTCATAACATTCAAGCTGCACAGAAAGCTTGCTGCAGTTTTTCTAATTAGAAATACAAGTTCCAAAATCATGCAGAGCCTAAGAATAAAAACAAAATTTAATTATCTGCTTGTGAAGTGAGCTTTCTACAGAATAACACGTCCTTCTGAATGCAGGAATTAGGAAGCACAAAGGCAACACAGTCTGACATTAGCCTTAGGCTAAAGTTCCTCCACTGCTGGAGATAACCTGAGCTGCTGCCAATGTCTCTGCTTCCCCTCCCACAGTCCATTTCCCTTTGGACCAGCAACCAAAGGTATAGACACAAACCATGCTAGTTCAAGAAGCTAAGCCAAGCAGTGGAACTTCACTTCCAAGCAGCTCAGCACCCTGACCAGTTTGTACCACAGCATCACTGCAATGAGTGCACAGAAAGGCAGGGAACCGCCCTTCCCTCCAGCAGCCCGTGCCCTGATCACTCCAAAGCAGCCACGAAAGCTCACTGCTCCCAGGCAGAGGGCTCGTGCCACCAGCTCCCCCATCCCAAGCACACATACACTGCAAGTCAGGGGTTCGTGCTACCAGAAAATTCATCCTACCAAAAAATAAAAGGGAGCAGCCAGCATAACACAGATGTGTCAAGACTGGAGTCTTCTCCTTTGGGAACAGCTGATCATTAAATCAGTTGCAGATACCAAACCACTTAGAGTCTGGAGGGTCAGGCACTGAAACACTGGCATCACCATTGAGTCTCCTCTTTCCTCCAATCCAGCAGCTGGCTCTCACTCCCAAGGCAAGAACCAAGTGCTGCCTTTAGCACCTGCTGAAAAACACCTTTCTGATGTGATGCAGGCTGCAGCCTTGCCCAGCACCAAACAGATCAAATGAGACATACCAGAATACAAAGACAAGAAGAATTAGAGCCCTGAAAGCTATTATTTCCCCTAAAACCCCCTAAACTTACATCACTCATCTCTCCTGAGCATGAGGACAACAACTGGCAGCTCCTCAAACAAAGCTGTTGTGTGGCTGCCAAACATTTGCCATATTTTCCTGTTTGAAAATTCTATCAATACATCTAGATCTATTTTACTACATAAATATAGAAAATAAAAAGGTTTGAGAGTTGGAATACAGAAGTGTTTTATTCCTCCCATCCTTCCTCTCTCCAGCTATAAAAGGATCCTCTCCCCCGTCACACACCAGACCTAACAAGCCCCTGTTAACTCTGGTAAGGTTCCAGATGTGCATTAAACGCATTTGTTGGGTAATTGGTTCAGGCAGGATGTTCAGGAAAGCCATTGCTCAAATGCAGAGTCCGCCTACAAAGGAATTACTGTATTTTAACAGAGCAGCTTTTAAGAAAAGCATGCCTTAGCTCTGCTTTGCTCACACTGTGGTCATTCATAAAGTGGTAGAAGACAATCAAGCAGAAAAGGAAGAATCTGTCTTCAAGTTTCCTAGAAACATTCACAAGCAGTAGCACTGAAGGACGGAAACCATACAACAGAGCACAGCTTGTGAGCAAATGAACGCCCACCCTCTGCAACTGCCTTGCTCCAATTGCCCTCCACTGAGCTGAAGTACAGCAGCTGCCCAGATCTAGATCTGCCTTTCTCATCTCAACTCAATTGAAGAAAAAGAAGGAAGGAAGAGCCATCTGGGGACACCCCACAGTGAACTGCCCAACTAGAAAGCCAGATTTTAAGCTATCATAATACCAAATGCACACACATTCAAAACACTTCCACAGGCATATTGCCTGCCTTCAGAATTAATGCATCTCTCCCTGCTTTGATATGATATCTAGTCACAGCAGCATTCATACAAATATTGACTGTCTCACTATCCCCCTCCCTTCCTACAAATCCTTTTAGTATTTGATCCTTATTTAGGTAAGAATGCAAACAAAAGCGTGCCAAGATAAAAAGGCTAACTCCAGAGAAGTGGTGAAAAGAGACAAACACGAGTTTTAACCTCCTTTCCCAAGTCAGGTTAGAGACAAAGCACATCCACCCTTCAACCTGCAGGAACCCACAGACAGGGGAACTGTTCTCCACCACAGCTACATCAAGGGTCACTCCTCCTCAACACCAAACTCCAGACTCTTGCAGATGATGCATTTTACCCTCCCTATTTATTTCTCCAGAGCACGATGCTGGGGAACAGAGGGATTTCACTTTCAGACAGTACTTAATATTCAGGTGCCACAGTGCATAAAGAAAAGCTTGGTTACCTGGCTGATTCCCTTGTTTGTTGTGGATGTTGGGCTTGGAAACTCTGTAGGTATTTGTCCTCTACTGTAGAGGAATGGGCTCAAATATCAGTCAGCTCAAAGAGACTTAAAAATTGAACTCCTAACAAGTTATATGAAAACGGGTCACTGCCTAAAGCAGAGGGACCCTCCATCAGCACAGATTTTGCTGCAGAGTATTCATAGGATTGGGTCATAAAGGAGACAGGTGGTCTGACAATTTCCCATTCTTGGACTTGAAGCTCTGAATAACCAAGTCCTGCTGGACTGATAAGCACAAAAAAAGATCCGGTTACAGAGATGAAGCATGTCTTTACATTTTGTGTTTATCACTAAAATGTTGCCTAGATACTCCATAAACTATCAAACACTTTACACCATGGAGTGACTCGCAACCGACATCTCTAAAAGCATAACACAGGAAGACTGACAGGCACAAGTTTGTTTGTTGAGTACCTATCTTACTGCAGACCAAATATACCCCGACACTTCTGCTCCCGTGAGATTCCTGCCATAGCACTGCATACCCTACAGTTCACCTCTACCTTCAGTTGTGCAACAGTCTCCATAGAGCTGAGTCATGCGTTCGCTGCTGTACCTTCTGCAGTCTCACAGAGAGGATTCATAGGAACGCAGTATTTCTGCAACAACATCCCATTAAACGTGCAAGTGAATGCTTCAGAAAGCACGCAATTTGCCAACACTATAAAGTTGACAGGTGAAGTTACAGCACCTCAATTTAAGCAGCCATTACTGACTTGTTAATGAACCCAAGCCTCCACACAGCCAAAGGATCAGACGAGATCCACCCACTAGCACCACAGGAGCCAGACCATGCCCTGGGAGATAACTCTCTCCAGGAGGTCTCAGGCAACTAAAACAAAAGAGAGAGGTCAGAGCCATCATCAGAGCCACTGGAAACGATGTCTTCTCTTTAGGGAAGGAACATTTTCCTTGATATACCTTGAAACTGCATTTACCCTTTTCTTCTCGCCTCGTTACCATCAGCTTAGTGACAAGCTGCAAGTTCTTACCTTTAAGTTAAACTGCTTTGAAGCTACTAAGATCTAGGTTAACCTGAAGAAATTCTCACTTGTTGCAAAACACATGCTGCAATTTATCCTAAAAGATGAAATTCAGGTGTACCCACCCCCCCTCCCTTCCCCCGTGCAAATGGTTTTAAGATTTAGAACAACAGTACTTGGTTTTGTTTCAGTAATGCTCACACTTCTCCCACACAGCACGCCAGAAACCCCCCGGTGCCAGCTCAGACACCAGTCCATGAAGAATTCCAGCATAACTCTTCTTCCAGCACAACGCCAACCACATCAAAGTGGAAAGAGAATAGTGCTGACATCTCTAAATCAATTACTAATTCCCAGCCTTGTCTGTTTGCCCACTATTTCCAACATGGCATGACATGAGACAGACACATTTCCACCACCCAGGAACCAGGCTACAGGAGTAAGCTGTAGGGCTGGTGGTCACAACCCACTTTTGACAGCCTGCCTCTTACTCCAAGATGTGCTCAAGAAGTCTCCAAGCTGCACAGTTCATGACCAAGCATCATCTATTCACTCACCCCAGAGCTCAGGCTGCTGTACCAGTGCTCCAGCACAGATGGTGCAAGTGGCCAACCCAACTGCACCCAGGCCTGGGAAAACAGAACTATGAACTGAGACCACTTTAGAAGTTGAGTGTTAGGCATTTGCAATGCTAGCTTGAAATTACCCAAATTCCCAAATAAAAGCTGTGACATTTACTTTCAGACTTGCTAGCCGGGGCTTAATCAGCATAAAAGGAGAAAACAAGTCGCTGCCAGACTGCATCCGGCCCACTTCGTGGGACTGTGGGCAGCTTCTCCATTATACAGGAAAGAATTTTTTCTCCAGTCTTCACCAAGTTTGAAGAAGCTCAAACAATGTTTTCACAGTCAGTCTTCCAACAGCTTCATTTAGTTCCATTAAGAGAAGCTCCTGTACGTTTAATTTCAAAGTTAAAACACATTTGCTAAATAAATGAAGAGAAATTCAGCAACAACACATTCCTTAACTAATCCATTCAGAACAGGTATGGATTCACAAGACCTCCTATCTAATGGGATGTCAAATGCATGCAGCCCTTTGCAAGGGCAGCTGCTGTGGCTCAGCAGCACAGCACACAGTTGGCCCTCAGCATGAGGCAGCCCAGGGACAGCTTGCAGGACAAGGGCTGGGCAGCAGGGACAGGGCAGAGCCACCGGGCTGCAGCAACTCCTGTTTCTACTTCAGAGCCACAGCTGTGAATGGTCCCACCCCATCAGGCTCCTGGAGCTGCCAGGCCTTGCTTGTTCTGCTTATGGCTTTTGACATGACACAGAGAGCTGCTCTCTGCCCTCCCCTTCTGAGCTGTGGCTCCCAAAGAGCTTTCCCAGCAGAAATGAGCAACTCCTGAACCTTCAGCTGGGGCCATCCCCATGCTTACTTCGCAGTGATATTTGCATACTGCTTAGAAGTAACCTAAGATTAGTGGTAGCTGGCAACCACAGGCTGAAAAGGGTTTATTTGGACGGCAGAGTGCTCAGCATAGCAGTGGTTTCTAATCTCCAGCAACCCCGCTTAAGTTGCTCTGCTTCCTGTGCAGCACAATTTTGTTTAGACAAAGATTACATTGTCAACTGAAACAATAACTCAAGGAGGTCCTTTGACAGTAATATATCTGCCACTGAGGCTCACTAATTCACTTTTGCTCCTCTCCCTCCCAAACAATTAAGCAGGCACAAACCACTTAAGGGAACTGGCTGTGAACCAACACTCACTTCAGCAGGCTCTTCCCAAATTATTTTGTTCTGCCTGAACTCCACAGGTTTGGAAAAAGCAAGCATGCCAGCAGAGGACTTCGCTGGGCTTTCTGACTGCAACAGAGTTCAGCAGTTGGGGTTTTTGTCCTCAGTCACAGATGGGACAGGACACAGCACAGAGACACATCCCCACACCCAGCAGTAACTGGGGTCAGTGGAGCTGGCCTCAACACATGGTCTAGCAGCTGCTGGATTCAAGTTGAAGATGCTTTTCTGATGAGCATTTTCTAGAACCCATAAGCCTTTTGAGGAGCTTCACCTCAAAATATCTGAAGTCTCAGATGTGGTTCATGGACTTCCCACTGCTCCATTCAGCAGTCAAGTTGTTACTTTTAGAATCACTGAACACCATCAAACTCTAAACAACATCCTCAGAGAACATTTAAGAGCCACTATTGGTGTCTTGTGAGAAGTTTCAGGAGTCCACAGCCCAGGAGATGCCACCCATTTCAAGGACCAGCAGCCCCTAACAGCCAGCTGCAAGCAGACCACTGCCTGCCTGCAGTGTTTCCTCCTTGTTTTGCACGTGTCACTTGTGATTGTCAATTAATGACCCTTTGTTCTTGCATAGGAACAGTTGGGTGGGAGATGCGAGCACCATTCCCCCTCCCTGTGCCATTTCAGATCTAGACTTGTTCTGTTTGACCTCAATTATCATTCCCATGTTGAATACAATTTTGATAACTTCAGCTGTTCTTTGAATGTTTTCCTGACTTATTTCCTCTCCTCCCAAAGACGGATAAGGCCAAGGCAGCACAAAGCACTGAAGGTACAGATGTTAATGTCAAGTTTGGGGCAGCAGTTTCAAGTTCAGGGCAGTAAAGTGCTTCCCATTTTGATCCCATTCTCTGATTTTTAACCACTGCTGAACAATGAATTCAGATGGCTACAGATCTGTTTCATCCCCACTAGCTCCAGCCAAAGCAATGAGAGCTGCAGCAGTACTAGAACAGTTTATTCCTCACATTACATCTCACGTGTGTGGCTTCTGCTGTGAGCTGAGGTCCTTCACACTGAGCTCCTGCTTTTGCTGTCCTTAAAAAAAAAACAGAAATCAACATAAGCCAAATATCATCCTAGAACCACCTCTTATTTTCCAGGCAAAAAAGGCTATAAATGAGGGGCATGAATGCAAGCACAGGTTTCATGGGCCTCCAGCAGTGACCCCACCAAGCCATAGAAAGCAGAGAACAATGGATAGGATTGGACACGCTTTAACCAGATCTGTATGTGCATGGTGGCCCTCCCTCATACTGCAGTTACTTCAAAGCCTGTGCTTATGATAATTATCAAAATCACATTTGAAAACTCACAGAGGTCATATCAGACGACCTCCTGTCCATTCAGATTCATTCACAGATCAGTGCACTTGAGAGACACACTCTCTCCCTAGCAAAGCCTCACCGAGTCTTTACGTCCATATAATCACATGCATGCATATGTTCCCTTAAAGGTTAGCTGCATACTTTGGAACAGGTTCCACCAACATGTTGGACAGCTGGCACACACGCTGCATGACACTCAGATCTGAAAGAGAATCTCAACGAGACAGCAGCAAACATCTGGGTGCTGGGGCAGCTCTGTGCCAAACAAGCACAGCGAGTCAGCAATTCCAACTCCATGTTCAGAAATCTGGTTCTTGAAGTCTCACTTTCCTTTTCCTCTTCTGAGTTCCCTTGTACAGGATGGCCTTGGCCGTCACTCTGAAAAAGCCCTGGAATAAAAAGAATCCTAGTGCCCCTGAGCACATGGAAAGGCAGAAGTTTATTCAGGGGCAATTTATTCAGCCAAATGTCTGAAAGCACCAAGGGCAGACGAGTGGATGGATGATGCTAGATGATTCCATCAGCCCTAGTTAGGAAGCCAGGAAAGCACTGAAATCTTGCACTGAGATGCAGTGATAATCATGTTGGTGACGAGAGCCTTGGCTTCCTGGAGACGAGGAACAGAACGCTCACCACTTCTCTCCGTTAGCTAAGAACTCACAGTTGCTCCTACTTCTTGTTTCTGTGCCAGAACACAGAAAGGGCATTTAATAAAAGGAGGGTGGATGAAAAAGGAGCTACCGCAATTGCTACTGCTGGCAGTTACAGCATGGCTGGACTCTGAGTTCAGCACTCCAGAGGAACGCAGACAGGACTGACAAAGAATGACTGTGCAAAATGTGCATCACCAGCAGTGCTGTTATAACGTGAAGGACTCTCAAGAACTGAATTCATTTAAGCCTTTGTTGCACAGGAAGGAATATCCTCATTTGCAGCATCTGAAGGATAAAAGCAAATTAAAAAAAAAAAAAAAGCAGAAAGCAACGTTCTATTTCACAACCACCCTGAAACATATGAAGCTTGATTTAAACTAAAACTGTGGAAAAGAGTTATACCAGAAGCAGGTGCTGGTTGAGTAATATGTACAAATGAATCATCTCACGAATGATTTCATAAGTTGGATGCACTTGCTCCTGAATTCCTGTCTGCCTGCTAGCACAGTCACAAACCAACTATGAGCTCAGCCTGCTCTGTAAATCTTAAAGCTATCATCATTCGGTCACAGTATTGACTGCAAGGACCACGGGGCTGGCTGGTGTGCTGCAACACAGGGCCTCAGGGGAAGGGGCAGGGGAGAGCACAGCAGCTCCTTCCTGAAGTTATGCCAAAAAAAATTAATGCAGTCAACCACTTCAAGCAATGCTTCCATGGAACTGAGAGGTAAGAAAACAGTAGTTCACTCTAAATGCTATTATGTCTAATTAAGTTTGTAACCCTGAGGTTGTGCACCAATTAGAGCAGCGATCCAAACACATTTTGACACAGAAAAAGACAAAGGTTAAGAACTGTTGTCTGAGTGCTGCAGTACTGAAGGACTTCAAACACTAGCAGAGGTGAAAAAAACAACCTGGTTCTAGCAACTAGGATCACTGAGTTTTATTCAGTAATTACTACTGATATCACTCAGAGATGTTCTAATACAGCACAAAGCCATCCAAACAGCCCCAGTCCACTGAGGAAGACAGATGTGATACCAAGGAACGAGGGAGTGAGAGATGAAGCACAATAGGTTCAGCTGACAGAAGCACTTCTCATTTTACTTCAAATTCAGAAATAATGAGGCAGAAGACTGTTTCAGCATGATGGATTTCTGTTATTCTGCTTCATTTCTTCCTTTAGATTCTCCATCCTGCCTTCCAGCCATTAAAAACCATTGTATATCACATTTCTATTGGGATACAAAGCAATCTCCATTTCCATGTTATTGCCTCACAAGTATTTGCATTCCCAGCCTGGCTGGACAAAATGAAAGCACAGAGCAGTGTAACAATAAGGAGACCCAGAAATCCTTCACATCACATCCACCTAGCAGCTAGCTCTGCTTAGCTCCTGCCATCCTGCACTTTGCAATGAGCTAAAACACTGAGGTAGCTTTTGATAACTCAAAAGACATACTATGAAAAATATCAAGGTTAATAACTGCACATATAAAAGGTTTTATGTGCTGTTCACGTAACACAAAGGTAGCCAGGCTCTTCACTCTCACAGCAACCTGCCCCTGACACCTGAATATTTAGTAGTCCCTCACAGAAAAGAGTTGCCACATTTTATTGTATGAAAGAATTTAGAATAAAAAGAGAAAAACACTTCCCAAAAGTGAGTATTTCAATCAACACTAACTAAAGATATAGGTCAGTATGCTATTTCACAGGGAGCAGCAGTGCATCCGCAGGCAGGGCCAGCTTCTCCAGCACCAAGTGTTCACTTCACCTATGGCACAGCTCCTGATAAAGCTCCCCTGGAACAGGATTAAAGGCAGTCCGAAAATATCAGTGCTAATTTAGTGCTCATCAAGACGTCCTCAGGGAAACGGGATAAAAAGGAGAGACTAAGCATAATTATACAAGTGTAATATTAGCAGCCAAGCAGGTCTTCGGTAACCAGAAGCAAATAAAGTTTTCCTTAATGCATCCTTCCATATGTTTTTCAGACTCAGTGAATAAAGAGGCATAAGATGACAATGCTGCACTTTCTCTAAAAGTACAGTAGAAGAGGAGAGAGCCACATATGGTAAAAGCACCAGAGAAAAGTTATGTCAGTGCTGCTTGCACACAATCAGGTCAAGCCTCTGCTGTCAGTTAAAAAAAGAAAAGGAGCCATAGAGGAATTATCAGACAGAGAATTCATTTCCAAAAGAAAATCCTAGCCCCCATCCACATTCCTGCTGCTCATTGCCTGTATTTTTTAGCAGGGCAGAAGAACATCAGCAAGCCTTACAAATTGTATTACCGAACAGAATTAAGGTCAGTGTTGTCACAGGGATTAGGATACCAGTTCCTTATGACCATGTCAACTGTCCAGCAGCTTTGAAAAGCTCTGTCCAGGATTCCTTTGTGAAGCATGCCAACCCCAACCCTATGAATAAATGCATAGGATTTCTGTCTAGGGCCAAACAGCTCCAAAGAAGCCCTGGAGCCCCTGGGTTATGTGTACTCACTGCTTCAGCATAACATTAAGAAAATGAAGAGAAAGTACAAGAGAAATCCACTAAATCATCTGTGAAGTAGCACTTAGCCTACCACCACACTGCTTTGAAAGATAATTAGTAGGGGAGTGAGAGGGGAAATCCAGCATGTAAAGCAGAATTGCACGTTATTACCTTCTGAGGTCAGGACACCAGGTAATGAGCGCTCTCCAGAAGAGAAATCCGGACTGTCATAATCAGAATGAACTGAGTCCCGCCTGGTATTAACAGACTGCTTGCACTCAATCTCCACTGCAAGGCTTGCAGGAAAGTCGATGCTTATGAGATCAAGCAATCACTGAGGTTTGCTTTTCCTCACAAAGCTTGCCTCAAATCCTCAGCACACCAGAGCTGCACCAGCACTGAACTGACCATCTGCAACACAACCCCGAAGATGATTTTCCACTTCCTCCTTTCTTGTGATAGCTTACACTAATTCAATACATCTCTCTGCAGATTACTATTTGCTCTCAGGAATGAGAAACTGGGCTTTCTGAGCATATTCTCCTTCCCCTGCTCCTTCCCCTCCCTCCCCCTTGTCCTCCTCGATTAACAAACACCAAACGAATCCCAGCCCATTCTGCTCCCCATGGAGGGCAAGATGAGAGCTGACCTGTGATGACGGCTCTCCCAAACAGGAAATTCTTCCCGGGGATGAGCATAGTGCAGCAGCTTGAAGGCTGCAGTCTGCAGCACTCCCCTGTACAGCCTTTCTGTAAGAGTGCTGCGCAGTGCAACGATCGATGTATATCACTAGCTCAACAAAATGGAGCACTTCAGCAACACCTAAGGCAGTGAGCACCTATTCAGACCAGATGCTCACCTATTCAGACCAGATGCTCACCTATTCAGATGCACACGCATCGGTTCTGTTTCTGTTGATCAATAAAACCCTTTTGCTTTCACAACCTAAGTCAGCAATCTTTATTTTGCTTAAGATGATATCAAGGCTCAAACATAGCTCAGCAGAAATATGAAGCTGATCACTCATCATTTGAGCTCTGAATTAAAGGTGTGAAAGCACTATAATAATGAGCAACCGTTTACTTGCTGCCCTTTACTACCAGCACAGAAAAATTGTGTTGTAAGAAATCTGGTTGTTCTGACACAGCTCAGGCCCAGGTATCCTGGTGATCAGCATAAACACATTTCACCAACACCTGGAAAAATAGCAGCTATGATTACAAGAAAAGTAAGCATGATTACACTGAACAAAATACCACTGAGCGGGCCAGGAAAATACAGCCAACCCAATTACACTGACCTAAATTAATGGTTAAGGTATTCTCTAAGGTTAAGGTCATATTATCCACCAAAACAGCATTCCTATGGCTTCAATCTCAGTTTCAAACCCTAATAATTAAATTCCAGAAGTCAAATACTGGAGACAGTAGTCATCTGTATCAAAAGAAACTAGTGATGCTACAAGCAGCAAAACAATTTCTTGCAGCAGTACTGGAACTACAACTCTCCACCCCCAATTCACTCTCCCTTTACCATGCTATCTACATCTCCCAAGGCAATTACATGCACAAACAGTGATGGGAACTGCAGAAACAGTTTTATAGTCACATTAGTAACTTCTCAGAAAAAGCACCTTTGTCAAGGACTGGGTTTAAGCAGGAATGTATAAGTGGAGACCATACAGCTCAACCTGAAGTGCTGCAACAAAGACAGCTAGCTCTTGGTCAGAGACCTACTCCTACTAGCCAAAAACCTCCAGTACAAGTTCTCCGTTCAATAAATGTATGAAAGAATAGTTAGATTTAGGAAACTGTGAATTGCATTAACTCCTCAGCTATGAAGGAAAACCTAACTGTCCCCCACCAAAGGACAGGCACTGTTCTTGATCTTGCGCTGCAAACCAAAAAAGTAAGTTGACTATTGTTACAGCCACCTACTGTTAGGGTAAGTATTAGTTGATACTCTGAATGACTACATAAAATGCAATTGTAACAGCTAAAGTTATTCGTGGACTTCAACTTAGCTCCCTCAAGTGCTGCTTTGATTACAGCAGGTCCTATCTAGAGGCTCTGCAAGCCAAGGCCCAGCACGGAGCAGCATTACTGCCACTCCTCCCTGCCACTTATCCCACTCCAGACAAATGCTCACCAGGCATTCTCATCACAGCCCATCGCTGCTTCACAAGAATACGAGAAGCCAGGCAAATCTCCAACATAAATACTCATGTCTCATACTTCAGGCAAATATCTCCAGAACTCTGCACTCCACCTTTCTACTAAAGCAGAGCAATGTCAGCAAACAATTCACTGAGGACACCGCAAAATCAGAAGCAGCGCTGCTTTTTTCCTTCCTCTGGAGGTCTCTTCTTCTGATCTAACCCAATTAGGCAAGAACAGTTTGCTAAATAAAATATTTGCCTACTGTATAACTGCCAATACCTATTCCTGAGCTTTTACGTACCCTTAGCAAAGCGATTGTGAAGACAATCAACAAAGTTCACTGCCTGACTGCAATCACTTGCTAAAATAAACAGGAAACAGTTCCATAGAGGTGAAGGATACTAGAAACACAGATTTAGTTAACCTTGAAGAAATTATTCTGTAATAAACTGATCCTGTTGCACAGTTCCCAGCTATTTTTATTCCAATCTACGCCCTTATTCTTTTAAGCGAGAAGAATTCACACTATCAAAATCAAAAAGCAGGCAGGCACAGAAAGACATGAACAGAGATATGCCTGTATGAGAAGAAAACAAGACTGTAACTACACACATACCATTACAGGAAAGCTTTCACCTTCCAACTCCAGTACAAAATTTGTACACACAGCAAGAACTGCAGAAATACAAACTGGTACTGGTGTGCTGTTATGAACAGGTACACAGAGCGTCTGAGGCCTGAGAATTACTGGCACTGACTTATGCTGAATTAAATGACTTTTGTCTAAAGAATTGGCAATTTCAAAAGACATTGTGCTTCTAAAGCAGGAAGCCTTATCCACAAATCATTGGAGATCTCTACAGATAAACTCCATAAGGCAACACTAAAGTCTGAGCTAGTCTTCCATGTAGGTGCACTACTAGGGGTCCTTGGATCCAGGTTGTTAGAGGCTTACGTTATGGTCAAGAAGCTGCAGCTTATCTTCAAGGCAATATAAAACATAACCAAAAATACTGAAGCGTATGACAGCTCCAGGTCACCTCAGTTTGCTGCTTTTCTGTTGCCTGCCCATTCCCAACAGCCCACTTCTCAGTGGAGACAGTGTATTTATTCCTAGGATGTATGAGCACTCATCAACCCAGCAAAATAAAAACCATATCTTACAGCACTACAGAGAGAGGTGCAACTTAAAAAAAAAATAAAAAAGTTACTTCAAAGACAGGAAATGTCTTTTCAAATTTAGATTTAAGTGGTTTGTTAACCTGGTAGCAGGAGCAGTTCCCTAAGTTTGCATGCACAAGGTCAGATGGCTTTCAGCTCACTCCCAGCATGAACCTAACACGTACAGCAGAACAAAGGACATTTTTCTGGCCTCTCTCTTTGCTACATGCAAGCCACAAACCAATACTGACAGTACTGTTCAACACTGTGTCAGAAAATCAGCTTGTGCTTCTTCCAATATATTTATGTGCCAGACTCTCATTTTCCACCACGCAAAGAACTGCCCACCATAAAGTTACTCCACTTCCCTATAGGCACAACCCATTTTTTTCTCCCATTTTTGGGAGAAAAAAAAAAACCTTCAAGGTTAAGTATCCATGTTTTCACTGCCACCATTTTAACAGGAGAATGGAAACAAGCCGTTACACCTTAGCTTTCCCTTTTCAGTCGCACTTTCTCATTCTTACTTCATTCAAAGCCAGGGCATTTACAACATATGACATCAATCTTATCTCTTCTTCTTTTAGAAGAAAGTATTTCCATTACAACTTCCAGTGCCCCCAGGTGGCACAGCACACTTCCCATTGGCATCCGTTTGCCTCTGTGCTGCAGTAAGGCAGAAAAACACACCAGCGAGGGGTCAAGCTCCAAGTTACTTCTGCTCTACACATTTAAGGCTCCAGATAAGAGAGCATTCTTTTGTTTGAGTACAGGAGAAAATAGTGATCGTGTTAGAAACCGCAACACAGCTGGAAAACAAAACTTCCAAACCTCCTGAGTTTCAGGTGCATTAAAGAGCTGAAATTCACAGAACTGTAAGTAACTCTAACATCCTTACCTTGCAGCATGCATCTGTAGGCAGACTCGGATATGGCATAGATGTGTGGTGGCATTTCGTGACGCTTCTTCCCTCGGTACATCTCGATGATGTTTTCTGAGTAAATTGGGAGGTTCTTGTAAGGGTTTATAACTACGCAGAACAGTCCTGAATAGGTCTAAGAAAAAAACAAAACTCCTGTTAGTAAACATAGCATTGAATGAGAACCGTAAGGAGCAAAACATTTTTCACAGGACATTTTTGTCTTAGATGAAAGTTAAGGTTCTTTTTGTTGAAGAACTTGAAGTACATGCTATATTCTGACTGTTGGTTTCTAGTTCTATTAAAAGGCACTTTAATTACCTGCATTAAAAGTAATATAAAGATAATAAACGTGAATAAATGTAGAAGTGGAACATCTGGTCTCTTTCCCACACATTTAAGTCTTTTCTACTTGTAAAGTTAAAGAATTAAGGACACCTTTTGGTGCTTCGCTCCTTCAGTAGCATGCATGCTCAAAGTATTTTCATTTATTTTTTTTCCATTTGGAGGAACTGGAATATCGATTTATCCTAGAATCATCTTCTAAGAACTGTCCAATTAAAGGAGAAAACAAACTAAGAGCTTACAGTAGAGGACAGTGATTGGATACATCATACAACACAAAAAAATGAATCAACTACTAAATACTGCTGGAGTTATTACACTGGTGCAGAAATACACATTGTACTGAAACACCACTTCAATGAGACCATACTCGAAAGAAGCAGAAAGAGGACATGACATTCTTCATACATAATTTAGCTGGGACTGCCAGTGGTTGATAAGGACAGAGAGCAGGGACTTCGTGCAAGTAGCAAACCTTAGTTATTTAGGCTAATATATCATTATTCTATTATATAACTTGGATAAGGAAAAAGCCTATTATTCCCAACCACTATTTTTGCTGTCCTACTGTTTCCCTACAGTGCCCTGCCTTTCTTCTTGAGAATCTCTCAAGCCCAAAGCCATCTCCTCCTGGAGACACTGCTCCTGTCATCCTGGGCACTGGGCAGCCCGGCAGCAGGCACCACAGACAGCATTCAATCACCTGCTTTTTCAGCTGATGCTGAACAGAAACCATCAGAACTGCTGTAACATTAAGAAATTTAAGCACTATTTTTACGCTGCTCTTTGAAATTTTTTTATTGAGGTATTTCTTTTTTTAATTAAAAATCAGTGTACATCGCAAGTGATACATAGAAGCCCAGACTGTCATATGAGTCGAAGATGGTTTTAGAATAGTTTGACCTCCACTCTGCAGAATAGATCATATATAAGTAATTTGTATAAATATCAGCAGTTACACATTTACATATAGCAATGTAAGAACACCAAGCCTTCCTCTGGTCAGTTAGGAGGACAGGCAACCATGGACTGGCTGCAAGTGCTTTACTGAGTATCAAAGGCAAGATAACAGAAGGACAACTTTGTACACTGCCAAAAAAAATAAAGCTGCACCTCCAAGAACCATGGCATCCAAGGCTTTAGAATGTTTCCTACACTTTCTAAAATCCAACCCAAATGATGTTTTCTTATGAAGATTACTGGAGAGATTTTATTTTATACCAAGTTCTAGAAGCAGATTTTATCTGTTGACACCACCAGCACCTTCAGTACCATGGGAACATAAGTATGAGAGACCAGCTGTCTACTGACAGAAGCAGCAAGCATCTTCTGAGTCAGGAACACTGCCTTGCCTCTGCAGCCTGTTAGAAGAGAGGAAAAGCTATAGCTATCAGACAGCACTGACAGCTGCTGGGAGCCTACACAGCGTTAAGCAGGTAATGCAAGAATCTCACACCGCTTCTTAATTTAAAAATCTTTATTTGAGAGAAGAGGAACTTTGTTCTGTCTGCACACACAAAGGATCCTGGAAGTACAAGCAGAAGGCAATGTCTGAGTTGAGCCAGGAGCTATCAGTAAAGGAAAAGAACGTGGTGTTACATCAGATGTCCTTACTGGAAAGGAATCTCTGCTTTGTTCTGATGTGCTGAATGATAAGAACTGCAGTGCCTTACCTAGCCAAACATCTATGGTAATAATGTATGTATTTCTCAAGAAAGGAAACAGATGTTATCAGGTCAGTTGACCCAAGCACAAAGAACTTGTTAACTCAACATAAGCACAGGGACTTTGGCAAGAGGGCAGCCCCACTCTGGCCTCCCTTCCAGCCCTATCACTGTCACTCCCACCTGCACTGGTACCCTGGCAGTAAAGTACTGAGCAGGCAATTCCTCTTTGAGGATAAATCTCAAACAGAATTGGTTAGTAATAGAAAGAGTTCCCTGACCAAATGCTTTTGTGGCCTCTACTGAGGCCATAATGGAGAGGAAGGCAGGACAGTTATTTTAATAGCGTGGTTCAGCTGACCAAGGAGCCAAATGAGGTCACCCACACTCATCTACAAGAGGTACCAACGAGATGAAGGCATCAAAAGATCACCATACGTCTGCTTATTGTTCCAGTATTCAAGCAACGATAATGAGAAGCTAAGAACGCATTTATCCATCCATCCTGCAACGACCAGCTTCAAGTCAAGCAAAAGCTGGATTTCTCTACTATGGTCACTTTGAATGATGACTAGCTTACTGATGACTGCAGGTGAGATCTGCTCATGAGAAAAGAATTCCCACAGCCACATGAACACTTAGGTAGGCACCATCCAGTGGAGCTCTTCCATATGGGGTGATTCCAGATGCTTTCATCCAGCACTACTTATGGCCCTGCTCAGACTGTTACCTCCCAGCTTCACAGACCTGGGTTCACCTCACTGGGAGGCACCTTACCAAGGATGCAGCTGTATGCACTAATGTCTTATTAAAAAAAAAAAAAAGCCTTAAATTTCTGAGCTCTACTGATGACACCTAACCTGGAAGCCCCTCCAGAACACTTCCCAGTGCAGTAATTGCAAGGATCAGAGGATTTGGAATGACCCCAATAAGCAAATGAATTATTCTCTACTTTCACCAATGCTGGGGTTCTTTTATTCAGAGGATAAATCTGTATCACTGACCACTAAACCTCCACCATAAGAGAGCTCTTCCACATGCAGTACCATGAACCCCAGTATCTTGATGCCCTGCAGACATACCTGCCTCTCAGTTCACCCTCCTGCCCTTTCCCTGCAGAATATGAAGCCACACATTTCAAAACAGACTTCATTTATTCGAGGAAAGATGGGACCAAGATCCCAACAGGAAGAGGTATGAGTTTCCACATGGAAACTGAAGGCAAGGTGAAAGGTTGAGATCATTTTAAAGGTTTTAAATAAGCTCTTTGTGACCAGCCATAGAAAAAAATATATATATTTACACCTCCCTTACAAAGGCACACCCTGCTCAATAATTACCACCAGGCAGCTGCTGCAGGTGCCCAAAGCTTTCAGATCCAGGCGGAGCAGAGCAGTACCCTGAGCTTCCTCTGCTTCCCAGGGCCCAAACTCCACCAGGAGACCTGAATCAATTAGAATCAAGCACTTCAGAGCTACAACAAATGTCCAGTCTGGATGAGGAATCAGACTTCAGCAAGTTTCAGCTTACAGGGTTAGGTACGTATATTGAAAAGCTGAAGTACAGGTGCTTATTCACCTTAGGATTGTGCGATCAGTTGTAAACTAGCTAGCTGCTCATAACACATTTCTGCTTTGCAAAGGAACAGGACACAGACAATATCAAGCAACAGCAACACTGTCTGCTGGAATGCATGGTCTCCAGGCAAGGCTCCAGAGACAAATAGTAAAGCAGTGCTCTGACAGTGCTGTATACAAACTCTCCTTCAGGACACTAATTGTGGTGCTTAAGTATTTCCAGATGCTTACAAGCTTTAATCCAGTAATATTACACATAGTAATTTAGATTTTGGTATGCTACCCCAGACTGCAGAGCTCAGCTTTCTTGCAGAGGCCTATCAGAAAGCTACAGTATATTCCTAGCAGTAAGTGACCTGAGAACAGAGAAAAAAAAACATATGTAACTGTCAGGCATCATACAGCATCATTTATGTTCTCCAAGTGCAGCTTACCAGTGCCACACAGGTAAGAGAAAGTGTTACCTCTCCTCTGAGATGAGCTCTTCAGATACAAAAGAACTAAGTTTCAGCTTGTAGACTTCAGGAGCACTCCCACTGATTGGTACCCATGCTTCAGATCAGGGAGGGTTCCCATGTGCTATCGTTCCTTAAAGCCACATCAAAACTTCACCATGTATGGTGGCAATAGCATCAAAACCCTTGTAGAGCTACCTAGCTCCATAGCCCAGCTTTGCAGTTCTTCCATTAAGGAAAATGCAGTTATGATGGCGAGGTTGGTCCTCCTGCTGCAATATCAGAAGACCACCTCTGTAATGAGTGGTTTCAGAGCACATCAAGATGCAAGCCAGTTCTCTAATGGGAGAAACAGAACAGTTTGCCTCACTACAATATCCAGACTCAATGTTTATCTCCTGTTCAAGTACAGAAAGTGATAGACACACTCTACTACTACAGAAATAATTACGCCAAAATAAGCATCTGGGCATCTCCTACTGTTAATCACAGCATAACCCACTGGTGTCTTGCCTAAAAAACAAGACCTGCATCCCATGTTTGTTAAGGTAGGGCCCATCCTCCAGATGGAAAAGCTGCAACACCACATCCGAGTTCCCTTGTCCAGTTTTACCTCCTTACATAGCATAGCTGCTGTCTTCCACTCTCCAAATCTTACTCAGGCCTCAGAGCTTGGTGTGTTTTTCATATACAGCCTTCCTCCCCTACTCAGTGAAGCAACTTGACATTCACACTGCACAGAAGGGGATACAGCTCATCAGCCTCTGCAGGGAGGAAGCCAGAAGCTGTGGCCTGGAAAGGAATACATCCTCCACCAGGCACAGCTGCAGCCCAGCCAGCATCAGGCACATCATCACCCCCAGCCAGAGCAGTTGGCACTCTGGAACGTGAATTAACCCAGACATCTGCACAAACTGCTAGATAAAGTAATTCAGTCCTGCTGGCATCCAGCAAGCAGAGGTCAGAGAAACCAGCAAGGGTGAGACACGGTGGGGCAGCAGGAGCCTCAGCCTAACAGAATCTGGGCTAGACAGGCACAGCAGCCCTGGCTGCTACCCCAGCAGCTGAAGGAATGGTAAAGGGAACGCATACAGAGCTATTAAAGCAAAAACACCACTCAAACTGCAGAAGAACACTGTCTACAAGATGCTCTCTGCAGCCAGCACTGCACACAGGGAGTTCACTAGCACTACACAGTCACATTTACAGGCCTCAGCCTGTTTAAAAAAAAAAAAAAAAGAGAATAAACAATGTAATTTGGAAGCACAGGTTATGTCCTGCTCAGAGCTCCCCGCTCAGACTGACAGCAGTGTCACTGTGCAGTGTGACTGCCCCGGCCATGCTGATCCTGACAAGGGAAAACATGATCCCAGCTCACAGCAGGCCAGTGCCACAATATCCCTTGAGCAGACTCTGCAGGGCCGTACAGCAGAGCCCGGCTGCCCGCAGAGGGCCCACGTCAGGCAGCCTGCCATGCTGCTGCACACACAGGGCTCAGAGGGCTGCCCCGTATGCGATCACACTGCTGAAGAAAGGCACTGTGTTATGAGTCCGTGCACCAACTACTGCTCCTTTGTAGGCTGCTATGCTACCATTGCTAATAGAATAGAGAACACCTGACCAAAAAAAGAGACTTCATACCTCTTCTTGCCTAGGGACAAAAAGGTTTTAATACACCTCCCAGAAAGTCTTAGATTTTTCTAGCAAAGTATAAAGCCACATAAAACTCTCTCAAATTGAACACATTAATGAGTCTCCTACAAACCAGAATTAACCTAAAAACAACTTCCGAGCTCAAAGCAGTACTCACAACTTGAACCCAAGCACCACTGCACGTTATCAAATACCAGAACCCACACAACTGGTTCATGCTGGGAAGACAAAGTGAAGGTACAAACTGAGGATTCCTGCAGGTTCTGTTGTTAGCAGTCTTTAACTGAGTGATCTGAAGTTCTCCCACCTGGACCAGCACAAAAACTGAAACAATTAGAACACAGCAGCTTATATAATTACACTGACTGCTCCAGGTTATGCTCTGGCCTCACAGGAACAGCAGCGTAAGAAGAAACAGGTTACAGACAGCTTGAGACCTGCCATCCACGGCACGGCAGGCTCTGGAGCTGGGGACTGCAGCTCATTTGTCATTCTTCCCCCTCTTCTGCCCCCATTAAAACAGAAAGTACAGGGGAATAAAAACAAAACACTGAAGCAGCACAAGGCTGCAGACCAATTATGGAGGTAATACTTGTACTTATAAAAAAATATCTGCTGAAGTGTTTGCAACCACACAATTGTGAGCACATTTTCTTTGCTGGTAGGAAAAAGCAGCATATGCAGAGAGCAATAATTAGCAGGAAAGTTCCAGAAGCCCTGGGAGTCACACAGCTTCCAGACATTTTGGAAAAGCCTTTGCTAAAAAGAAACAGAGTGGTGGGTGGTGAAAATAATCCAAATTCTGAGCTCAAAAGACTTCAGAGTTGAACGTAACCCATTCCTCAAGGCTGCCTCAGCACCGTTCTGTTCTTCCACAGGAACAGCAGAGCTGTGCTGACACAAAACTAACAGCATTATTCAGATACCTGCTTCACTCCTTTTGACCAAACCAGGTCAGGAAGCAGTTAAGCTATTATTGCCATGACTTCTGGAATATCAGTAAGCCACACTACCAACTGTAGGCAATGACCCCTGCCACCAGGAGAGCAGGGAACAGAGCAGAACACATAGAGCAACACTTTTTGAAACTGTTTTTTATAAACCCAGAAAGATACTGATGCTCAGCCTTAAGGACAGGTTAATGAAACAATGTTTAAACATGCAGTCCCTTCATTCCATCCCAATAGGCACAGGAATGGCAACATCTGCACAAACCAGATACTCCAGGGCCTGCAGTACCTCCCTTCAGTTCACCTAACACCAGGACTTCGTAGAGCCACTGAGCAGACAGCTAGCCAGCTCCCCAGGAACTTCTCAGAAATTAGTCCACGTTTATCAGCCAAATACAGCTCAGATGTGACACACAGCTTTCTTCTTTCCTGGAATGCCAGTCAGGTGTGTCAGACCTGTGCAGGATCCATATAAGCTCGCTCACTCATTTAGAAAGAGTCCACTTGCTTTAACAAAACACATATTAGCAAGTTGGGTGTGAGGATCTCTTTTCCCCTCCTATTCCTCATCAAAAAGAAGTATTGAGACAGAAGCAGAGCTTTAATTTGCTGGAAAATTTCATCAGTCCTATCTTAGGAGTAGTACAGTCATTAGCTTGTTCTTTCCAATTCCTGCCAGGGCTGCAATACTGCAAACAACCCTCCTTCCATCCAGCAGAACTGAGGCATTTACAGTCCTGATCTCTGCAGTCAGCTGCATTTTCACTTACTGCAGTGCTTCTGAGTGACTTAAAAATTCAGGATATTGCAGAAGTTGCACCAAGAACACAGCCTCCTAAAGCACTGTAACACCTCAAGCAACCAGGAACAATCCTGACCTCTGGTTTTCACAGTTCTTGAAGTGGCAATGCCTACTCTGAAATTCACTTCAACCCAGAACTCGGGAAAAACAAAATAAATTCTTGCTCTGAAATGAAAGGACTCTCAGCAGCATGATGACCACCTACAGAAGCTCTTTTTCTCCTAAGTGCAGACAGAAGAGGGAAAAAAAAAACCATCACATATATATACGCCAACAGTTCTCCTCTTCACGTAAGCCATGAGTCAAACGGATGGTAAGCTCTGCATAGAAACCCAATTTTGAACATACTGACACGACTGCGTATAACCTATATATAACCTTCCTGAATAATGATCTTTAATGCATTGTTGATAATGAAGCACGCAAATGAAGAGAGAGAAAATGCTTCCTCCTACACCACAAACTCCACTGGAACATTATTTGTAGCTCTCCATCAAAGCAGCTCTGCATTTCCCCCATGTATATTATCAAGCATACCATCTCTTCTCCATACATTTCGCTTTCAGACTAATTTCTGCCTTTCTTGGTGATCTCCCCTGGCAGCCTCATCCCTCCCCATCAAGCCAGATGCCCATTTCAGATACCTGCTTTGTCCCAGGGATACAACAGAAGGTGACAGCTACAGCCCTGGCAGCCAAAGCCATGGCTTCAACCCCTGCTCTGCAGCAGCAAGCTGACAGCACAGCTGTCTGTGGTGGGGAGGGGAAAGGAAATCAACTACTATACCCAAAAAGGAGCCAAAACTTCACCAAACATGGAAGAAACAAGGAAAAAAAAGTGTGGGAAAGGGTTACACCTTCATAAAATCAGCACGAGCACAGATCATCTGGGGGAATCCACACTGCGTGGGATCATGCACAACTGTCAGTGGGCTAAGGAGAAAAGCCCGGGTGCAAGAAGCCATAATGACAGGTTTGCCCCATTTCTGGTGTGAATATAGTATACTTCAGAATAATTTGCAAAAATAATACCTTTTCTCTAGGAAAGGTATTTAAACATTCTTCATCTACACTGAAAATCAACCTTACAGCAAGGAGCAGAACAGGCAATGTTAAAAATGGAGGCAGAAATGAAATTCTTTTGTCTTCTCCACAACACTGGGCTCACTGGAGCTTTTGTCTTCTCCACAACACTGGAGCTTACATTCCAACCACACTTCCCAGCAGATCCTGAACAACTCCTGCTACCTTTTGTCTTCTGTATCTTCAAGAAGAGTCCAGAAATCAAGACAGGACCAAGTATGGACAACACGCTTTCACAAGCCACCAGTCCCCAGTTCTCCATTCATATTCATCCCCCACAGCACAGTAATAACAACGCAGAGGTTGAGATCATGCCACTGGACAGATAGCAGAGATGCTACAAGTTCCAGCACTCCCCACCAACCTTCCTTAGACATTGCATGGAACTCTTCCCGATGAGACAAGCACCAGTGCTCAGCTCATACAACTTGGCACCAGCTGGATTTAGTCAACTCTCCCCTCTCCTCCACTAGTTTCCTTCTGAAGAGGTAAGTGATAGATGACTACACTTGCCAGCCAGATTTCCCAGTTTGCTCATTTCCTTTCTAGGAACTGAAAGGAAAGAATTCTGCTTCAGTGGACAGTCTCACTTTCTTCCTAGAAAGGCAACACTGTACGCTACACATTAGGAATTAATAGAAACCACATCAGATTCCCCATCACTATCTTAACTGTTCAAGATCAGCTCCAAAATGAACGTCAGTTTGGTTATCATCAAAGCACCTGGGAATCCAAACACGCCTTTAACTGACTCTTGCCAAGGCCAGTTTCATATAATTCACTTCATCAGCTCTTAACTCTGGCTGCTCACAGCAGATGCACACCAGCAGGTGACCAGGCACTAGGAATGGCTCCTGGGCGTGCACTCAGCAGCAGCAGTGCAGGTGCAAGGCTGAGGAAACAGGGATCCTTGAGCAAGGCCAGAACTGCACTAAAAATCCCATCAGCTCAAGCTGCTGTTGAAATTTCCATGGCCTATTTTCTTTGCCAGTATTCAGCCTCCAACAGGACTCACAAGTGTGGTTCCACCCGCCCTCCAGAAAGTAAGCAGAGTTTTAACTTCAAATAAGCCATTATTCTAGCTGTGTAGATACACGCTATTCTTGGTAAAAGCAGCATCCTCCAGAAATGTAGCTGTGGCTCAGACCTCCAGTTAAGGCCAACAAATCCATTAGCTTCTTGATCCCAACCAACTTCCAGCTCGGGGGCGGGGGAGGTCACCACTAACATACGGATGTAGTAATCCTCCTATGTGACAGCAGTCCCTCAGTGCCAAGGAACCAAGTTCCAGAGCCTGTGCCTCCACAGTTCAAGCATGAAAACAGAAAGCACCTTTTTGGGAAGCAGGAGAGAGGAAGAAATAGAGGTAAGCTACCAGAAACTCCAGTATGTGACAAGCCGGCCCCTCACCAAAACAGAGAGGGTTTTACTGTGTCATTCATCCCGAGTAACACAGTAGCACATTTGTCCATAGGATAGAAACAGGTTTTCAGCACCATCCTCCAAAGCATTTGTGGTTACATTTACTGTATGAAGTCCTTAAATGTCAAAGCTAGCACCAATCTAAGGTCTACACTTCTAGCTTTCAATGTAATGAAATATACATACAGAGGATGCCATGACTTCCATAACTAGCACTAGGATTGACACACAATATTTGACTTATCAACTCGTTTACTTCTAATTTACAATCCAGTACTTACTAATTATCCATTCAGTTTACATATGAGATTAAACAAAGCATTCCAGAAGCATTTTTTGCTGAGCTCAGCTCTAAGTTTCCTGGTGGAAGGCCTTGGAACAGCAAAAAGCAAAAACCCACACAGATAGCTAACACAGGTATAAAGAGCTTTGTTAAACTCAAATATTACCAAGGGTCCACTGATACCTAGAGGGACAGGAGAAGTGAGCCCCAACTAAGTAGCAGAACTAAATCAAAATGGATTTAAGCTCCAGAACAAGCGTTTATTAAAATGAGCCAAGGATTTAAGCAGATGTTCCAGCCACTTGAGATAGAAGGCCTGTTGTTGAGGCCGAGTATCACCAAGAGCTAAAGGCACAGTGCAATCAGCCCAGCACAGGACAAGGAGCTACTCTGAACTGACACCACGCAATGCTGTTCAAGGAGAAAACTGCACCAGTGGCACTATGATTTCTGACTGAAAAGAAAGATGGCAAGACACCAGATCTTCCAATTAGCGCTCCAAAACTGCTGAAAAAGAAAGCTTTATCTTATTGATTTTAAGCACTTGAACACTTTTCCTCCCCGGCCCACTAAGCTGATATTAGACATTCTGCATTCCTAGCACTTTCCAGCTTTTAATTCGCCTCTTATTACCATTTTTAATACACAGCAAGTTAAAACAAGACACATGTTTATTCATACGAGCAATTAAAGAGCAGTTATTCAGCAAAGTTAGGTTTTGTAATCTCTCCGTTCAAACAAGCCATTTGATACCATCCACTGTATCAGTTAAGCACGTCTGAGGCAAGAGCTCTAATGAGCCACATGAGCTAAGCACCCACAGTTGCCATTTAGCATTCTATTTTTGAAAGATGCTCGCAGAATTATTTCCATGGGAGAAATTTTTATTATTTGTTTTATGACAACTGAGTTCCTGACCTGCACACGGCACGGAAAAAGACACTAATCTGAATGCAAAGGACACAAAGCCATTTACGTTACCAAAAAAATCAGAGCCAAGACCCACTTCCTCCATTTCAAATAAGTAAAGCAATCAGATAAACTTCAGCTGAATTAGCAACAGTAATGAATCCAGTAATTAGTACTCACATAGATGAGCCCAGAGTAATACCGATCTTTTAAATTATGCAGTACGGAGGCTTCGTTCAAACAGGTTAATTCTGCCATGTCTTCCACCTTTGAGAACTTGGGGGGATTCATCTTCTGAATGTCATCTTTATTGACTAGCGCTTTCTTTCCGTTCTCTGCCAGTTCAACCAACACCTCATCCCCCTTCTCCTCTTTGATGCTGGCTGCCTCAAAACCATGGCGCTCTGAAGGAATCCACACCAACTTCTTAGCAGTCCAATCAGCCTGGGTGGCAGGGTTGTAGATGACAGCCCTGTCCACAAAGAGGTATCTCTCGGGATCTTCCTGCCCAGATCTCTGTGACATTGTGGGAAGCGAAGGTGTCCACTATCAGTAGGCCTGTAAATTGCAAAGGAAAAAAAGCAAGAAGCATGTTATGCATTGAACTCTGACCAACTGAATGCCTGTCACCAACACCTCTACCTTCCCTAGCGTGATGATGCACTATGAAGGCCTTCCACAGCATGAAACTGCTGTACAGCCGGGAGCCCCTGTCTGCAGAGGCCTCGATAATTAAACCATTGTACAGAAGTCAGTGATCTGTCACACAAAATCCCAGACCCACTTCAGGAAAAGGAGCACAAACTAAGTCTAGTTGCGCATCAGCTACAAAGATACTGCAGCAATGGTGAGAACCATAAGAAAGCATGTATCTTCTGTGGATAAAAAAAAGAGTGATTTTAAGGTAAGTTCACCAGTAAGCACAACTTCCACCAATTATTATGTATAACTAACATTCAACACACAGCCAGCTATAGTAAAGAGCAGAACGAGTGACACCAGGCCATTTACGTTCACCAACAGTTGACTTTCAACTACAGACGAGAACTTCAGAAGCTCCAACGAGCCTTCAAGCTCAGCCATCCTAAAGCTCCAAGACTTCACACTTCACAGCCCGCTTCTGCTGCCAGCTGTGAACAAACGGCATCACCACGCTCAAAGAAAAACCATCTAGCTCTCAAGTTCACCTCGAGGCACCAGACACAGCGAGCTGAGTACTGATGCTGGATCTTCCAGCAGCTTCACGGATTATTTGAAGGTGAATGAAAAGCTGCTGGTAGGAGCTCCTGCACGCTCATTTTCTATTACTGCATCTATGCAAGGAGGAGGCCACCGCACCCTCAGTCAGCAACACCACCACGTCCAGGGCTCACGGACTTTGTAGTTCTATCTGCAGCTGCTCAGAGAGCAACAAGGTCAAGCCAAACACCCTCAGCACCCAAACCATGGGGTAAGATGCCTGCCCGTGCCTTCTCTCTCTCTCTTTCGATGGGGAACCCAACCTGGGCACACAGTAACCTCTCCCAGCAGGTGAGCTGCGAAAGCGAGGAAGGTTTTGCAACAGCACGCACACCGCTGGCAGCTCCGCAACGCCGTAATTCAGCACAACGGTGGCTCCTCCATCCCAGGCCAGAGAGATCACTACGAAAAAGCGAGCGAGCGTGGACGCACCGAACCCCCGGCAGCAGAGCAGCGGACCGCTGGCCCCGCGACCGCCTCATTCCAACCCAGAGCCGACGATGACTCAACATATAAAGCATTCCAGCGGAGCCTCGGCGAGGAGAGCCCCGCGGAGAACGGGGAACGCCGGGAGGACCCCGCGCGCAACGCGCTCCCGCAGCCCTCAGCCGGGAAAACGCGGCGTGCGGCCGAGGGCGCGCGGCCCCGCACCGCCCCGCGGACACGCGTGGTCCGCGCCGCTCCCATCCCCGCGGCGCCGCGCACAAAGGGCTCCGCGCCGCTCCCCGCGCGGGGCCGACCCGCGAACAATGGCATTTACACGGAGCGCCCGAACGAGCGCGTTTCCCACGCCGCCCAAGGGAGAACGGAAAAAAAAGGAGAAAAAAAAAAAAAAAAAAAAAAAAAAAAAAGACAAACCCCTCCGGCTCCGAACAGAAGGCCGGCCCCGGGACCACACCGCCGGCCCCGAAGGACAAAGGGCAGCGAGCGGTCCCCGCGCGGAGCGCCAGAAAATGGCCACCTCCCCTCGGCGCCGTGCGGGCACAACGGGGTCTTTGTGCGCCGGACCCGCGCCCTCTCCTCACAGCCGCCCCCGCCGCACCGATCCCCGCCGCCATCCCCTCCCCCCGTCCCTCGGCCGCCCCCGGGCAGCCGGGGCGGGGTGGGGGTGTCGGAGCCGTGCCGCGGCCGGGCCCTCCGCCCCACCTGTGCAGCGCCGCTCACCGCCGCAGCTCGCGCCGCCCGCCGGCTCCTCGGCACCGCGCCGCCCCGCCCCCCGCCCGCCGCGCGCCTTTAGCGCCACACCGAGCCCGCCGCCGCCGCGAGCCCCGCCCCCTCCGCCGCCTCACGCCGCGCGCTCATTGGTCCCGCCGAGCGTCTATCCGCCGCCGCTCGCTCGCCCATTGGCCCGCCGCGCGGCCGCTCTGCAGACACGGCCATAGCAACCTCCGCACGCTACCCCCACACGGAGCCCCGCCTCCAAGCCCCGCCCCGTCGCGCAGCTCTCATTGGCCGTTCGGCTCCGAGCTCTCCTCTCATTGGTTGTTCTCCACGCCCGTCGCGGCGGGCCTCGCCCCGCGCTGCAGCACGCCCGGCGGGGGGCGCGGCGCGCTCACGGCGCTGCAGCGGACGGTGCGCGCGGTGCCGCAGAGCGGGGCGGGCGCGCGCCTCTCCATCACGAGCGGCCGGGCCCGGCGGTGCGCGGCCCCGCGGGGAGCGGCGCTTCGTGGCTGTGGAGTCGGAAGTGACCTCGCAGCCCCCACCCCCTCCCCCGCCGTGGGATGGCTGCCCAACCCCCCCCCCGGTCAGGGCTGCCCACCCGCAGCGCTGGGCTCCTCCGGGCACGGGGCACCGCAGCTCTGTGCAGCGGTGGATGTGACAAAGGACTGCGTTTCTGGAACGACCCTCAGCCGGCCCCTAATCCTCAGGCTGAGGATTACACCTGAGAGGAACGATGCCGTTTCACCCTGCTTTCCAGAGGTGAAATCCAGGCAGGCAGGTAAATACCCCTTAAGCTTGAGGATCTAGACAAAAACATTTCGCTCGCTTCTAATAGAGAGGCTTTACTACTGCTGTCGTGGACTAAACAGCTCGTTTCCATTACAGATAGGTACCTACATCGCCACGCAGGTGGGGGAGCGAACGCCTGCAAGGAGAAACCAGGTAACCAACACGCAGCAGCCGTGTGTTCAGTGTCACACCCCTCCCAGTATCCACCAGTAAGCCAGTCGCCCTCGCCCTGAGCCCTCTGATGGCTGCAGGGCCCCGTGTCCTTGCCCTGCTTTCTGACTGCAGCAGCGTTTGGGCACATCTCCATGGCTCGCAGCCTGGCTCCCTCAGGAAGCCCCGGCCTCACTAAGCAGGACATCTCTGCACCTTTCTGGGTCAAACTGTCCTTGGTAACTTCAACTTCCCAGCGACACCGAGCCGGAATTAAATACTCCAGTGCGTGGATGTGATCTGTGCTTGGTGGTGACAAGGGATGCGGGAATAAAATCCTTGTGAATTTGGTTTCTAATTCAAATCCCAGCTTGCCGTGACTCCGGCCAGCATCTTTTTCTTTCCATCCCTTCAGTCACCACGCAAGAGCATTCCACATCTCACCTCGGCCATCTCAGAGGTGAGATCGCATCACGTCCCATGTGCTTTGACGCCTTCAGAAAGCAGGCACGAGGAAAAGGCAGAAATGCTGGTGTGAAAAACAGCTTTGTTACACACAGACAAGTGCGTTTGTAGGAATAAAAAAGTTATTCTACAGTAAAATGACTTTGTAGCAAGCACGTACACGGCAGGAGCTTGAAAGGAATTGGAAATTGAAGCCTCGTGCTTAGTGCTTGAGATTCAAACCTTTCCATGCTGTAACAAATTACAGTAAGATGAGGTTACACTTATTTCTTGAGGCATGCTGTCCTCCAGGGCCATGCTGTTTTTTTAACCGCATATGTCAATAGGAAACGTTCTGAAGCAGGAGGTGATCTCCCGACAGGGATCAGCACCAAAAATGAGCTCCATTGTCTCACCCACCATATATTTTAGGCCTAGGGAGTTTAAAAACTTAGCTAAATCAGGAATGGAAAGTCTGCTTCTTACTCACAAAGGGGATTGCACAATGGTTTGTCGGGCAGGCTGCTGTGAACCTGATGTCAGATCAGCAAAAATAGCCACCTCTGCAGCAATGAGGCAAGGCCCAAGCAACAGAGCAAAGGAGCGGTGTTCTGTCCGAGCGAGCTTCTGACAAGCATCAGGCCGTGTATGATGGCTTGTGCAGGACATGAGATGTTCCACAGGATACCAACTGATGCCTTCCAAGCAGAACAGACGATGTGGAGGATGTGTGATGAGATTGGCTTGCTTCATCGTGTTGCAGTCATGCTGGGAGTGAGAGCCAGGTGGGGACCCCTGCTCACCCTCTCCTTGCTTCCTCTCTTCCTTCCCCTTTTTCTCCCATCCTTCCTGTTGGCGAGGAGCAGAGGTTGGGAAGGTAGAACAGGAATTTCACCACCTTGCCTTCCACCCTCTGCACAGGGTTTGGCATGCATTTCTCTTCCCTCGAGGAAAAGGAGGGCTTGTTAAAAGCCTGTTAAAAAAACCTGAAACCTGAGCCTCCCTTTCCCCGGGAAGCAGGAATGTGTGTGTGAGATTTTTCCCCCTCTCGCACAGCTCACTGTGCCCGAGATCAGAAATGGCTCCGAAGCACCGCACTGCAGGGCTGGGTGCTGCTGGGCACTGCTGGCCAGCTGGGAGCTGGCAGGTCCCCAGCAGAATCCTCCTCCTGCTTATATCACAGCAGCACTTCCCATTCACCGCTCTGTTTTTAAGAGAAAAGGATTCGGGCATTAGATAATGAGAAAACCGGAGGAAACATTTCTGAGGCATCATAGGGTACTTCAAGCTGGAGTGGACCTCAGAAGATTGCCTCGCCCATCCTAGCTATGGTGTTGCAGATTTCAGAAGCCATGAAGTGCTATTTTCCTGTGTCTAGTGGGGCTCTGCCTCACGCAGAACCAGACTCTGCCCAGCACAACTGTGACTTTGTGTGCCCAGATGCCAGTAGGATGAGCTCGTCACACCTTCCTCACCCAACACTAAAGATTTCCCTCTATCAGATGTGGGGTTTATTGGCAGTGTGCTCTGTCATGCACCATCTCCATTGCCACGAGCAAGGCTGATGTGATTTTACCTGTACAGCAGCCACCTTGGCTGCCCCAGCAGTAGATCCTATTTATTCCCTGGTTGCCCACTCCTTGTCCTGCCTGCCCCTCTCCCCACACTGCCACGGCATTTTCTGATTTGAAACGAATGCCCCATTCATAGCTGGGCAAACCCAGCAATGGTTCTGAGATGTGTCACATTCAAAACTTCCCATATCCAGTGCTCCCCTATGCCCTCATATCCACAGCTCTGACTGTGCCCATGAGCAGAGAAGCAAAGATGGGGCACAGTGCAGGGCTTGAGGTGAGAGAGTGAGATGGTGGGGGCTGCGGGGACACTTGGGCCAGGATGTCTTCATCTGTGGAGGAGCCCTGGACACAGTCAGTGGCAGGGCAGGACAGGACCGGTGCTGAGAACCGAACTCATCATTGCACATCACAGCAGAAGGAAAAGCATTCCCAAATCTCACCTTGTGCTCAGACACCAGCTCTCCCAACTCTCCCAACCCTATAAAACCCAAAGCAAGCTGCAGCCTTGCCACACCGACCATCACCCATCGCATGCGGCAAGTGATGGCGTGCAGGGTTTGCCGCGGTGATCTTGGTGTGCTGGGGAGTTTCCCAGCTTCAGCCAGAGCCTCCTGCCCGGCTCTGCGCAGCCTTTAATTGGAGCTGATTTACGGCATTTTTATTGCTGCCGACAGCCAGCAGTTGGCACAGCAGGCAGCTTCAATATTACTTTTGCATTTGTTGTTGAATCACCAGTTGGAAAGCGATCACGGGGCTTTTTATAGCCGTGCTGCCGCCTGTTCACATGAGCATCCTGGCACCCTGACCTTTCTTTGGTCTCCACATAAATGATTCTGGCCCTTGGGCCAACGTCCAGGTGTCAGTGAGGAGACCCAAATTCTCACTGGGGGCTGCTCGTCTTCCTCAGTGCCTCCAGGCTCTGCCATCCCACAGGGATGGGGTTGTGTTTGGGTACAACCCAGCTGGGATGATGGCCCCAGGTATCCCCAGCTCAGGCACATCCCAGTCCCACCAGCACAGAACAGTGCAGGTCAGGTCCAGAGGAGCACATCCTGGCTGCCCGCATCTCTCCCGTCCAGTGGGATCCCATTTCTGTGAGTTATGTCTCTTTCATTGCATAGTCCTTTCTGTTTGTGCTGATGCATCACTTCTTGGTCCTTTAGGCATGAAGTATCTCTGTTGTCGTCCAGTTCATTGCTGTGCAAGGGGCAAGATAAAAGGGGAAAAGGAGGTCTCTTTTCAATATCGTGATGTTTAATCATATCACTTTCACAGATCTGGTCTGTACAACACAGCTGGCCTTTATAATCCTCCTCTGCTCCTGTTTTATCTTTGGCTTCAGAGCAGGACAGCTGGGGCTCGCAGACACCAGCATCCTGCTGCTGGCTGGAGCCAGCTGAGAGCCCCTCCCCTGGAGCCCATTGCTGAGTGCAGTGCATTTGGGGTTGCTCCTGGGGATGCTCTTGCAATCCTCCATCACACCTCTATCACAGCAAATCTCAGCCCACGTGTGCCAGTTGGGTATGCTGTACAGGGAGCTCCCTGCACAGCCCTGGCAGCCAGGCTTACCCTGGGAAGCAGCCCCCGGCCATGATCTAATTCAATTTAATTCAATCCTATTTAATGACTGACTGAACCCTACCCGTTTAATTAGCAAGCCAATACTCCACTATCAGTGGTCATCGACCCGGGAAGGGTTCGGCTTGTGTGCCAAGCCCTGGGCTGGAGAGAGGGAATGGGAAAATCAATCCCTGCTCTGAGTTCCCTGGGGGCAAGGATGAGCAGACCTGGGAGCAGTCAACCCCGGGCATATCACCATGTTATGAGCTCTGAAAACAGAGCACTACATGGGAAGCAGGGAAGACAAACACAGGGAAGGACTGGAAGGGCTTGGGTACCACCAGCTGGCTTGAAATGCCATTCCTGTGGAACCACTCCTGTGAGATGGCACTGGGGACTGAAAGGGCACAGCAGAATGCATCCAGCATGGCCGTGCTCCATTCCCATCAGCATCACCCCATTCCCATGGTCATCTCTCCAACACAGCTCCATTCCCATGGGCATCACCGTGTTCCCTGATCGTCTCCCCATTCCCATAGCCATATCTTCAGTCCTGTGATCATCCCATGAACATCCCATTCCTCTGATCGTTGCCCCATTCCCATCCTTTCCCCATTCCCACGGCCATCTCCTCGTTCCTGTTCTCTTTAACCCATCCCCATGACCACCATCCTGCTCCCATGCAGGCAGCATTCCCGTTTCCCACCTTGGTGTGGGTGCGCCCTTTGTCAGGCCACGGAGAAACCAACATGCATCCCTCAGAAATTGCTCCCAGCTCAGATATGCAGTCACCGCAGTGACGGTGCTTTGCAGAGCCTTAGGAAGAAGATAAAGGTGATTTACAAATGATTTGATGATTTTATATTTAATTGGACTTGTGCCTTCTCTCACCTGTTTAAGATGGATGAGATTGGGCTGACCGTCTGTTTGCAAAACAAACACGCAGGCTATTAATTACCTTGGATATAACCTTGGTCTCCTTTGACTTTGCTGAAGGTGCTGCAGGAAGGGCTGCTCCTGCTGGAGGATGAACCCTGCTGGGCTCTGCCAGCTGGGCATAGCTGCTGGTGCCAGCATCCATGTACCACGGTAGAGCTGCAGAGCCCGCAGGTGCCATGGATCAAGTGCTGTGCTGTGAGCTGATATGGTTATTCCAGAACCATCAGTGAGCAGAAACTAAACCTGATCCTGGGAAAAAATAAAATACCCCTTGTTTGCATCGTTCTCTGCTCAGCCTCCATAGATGCCTCCAGGACAGCTTGGCTGAGCCGAGAGCTTTTTCAGGGTGAAACCCACGTGGAAATGAGCGGAGAGAGAGAGTGCTTTCACGGTGCTGTGTTTAAATAGCGCTCACTGAGAAGTGTGGTGTAAACACCGCCCGAGGATGGAGCAGTTCAGGAGGGCCTGAAGAGCTCCAGGCTGACAGAAAGCACCAGATCCCAGCCCTGCAGCAGGCAAGGAGACATCCCAGCAGTAAGCACAAGGATACTGCACCCAGGGACATTGGAACATCAGTCACCCTAGGGAACAGAGATAGACACACCAGGGTGGCTTTCAAAGTCCCCAGCCCCCAGCCCAGGCTTTCAAAGGACGCAGCTATAGGGCTGCAGAGGGGCACCGTGTCCATCTCCATCCCTTGACTGGGGGCCCAGAATATAAAGATTGTGCCCACCAAGGGCATCATGCTCCCCACTATCCAAGCAGCACCTGGGTGCCAGGAGCACCCCTGCCCCACTCCTCCTCCCCTAGCCTCTCCTCCCAGGAATGCGGTGAATGCAAAAGCTGACAGCTGCCCAAACCAGCTTTTACCCTTATATAGTATCTGCTTACACGCTCCCTGCTGAACGCCGGGCTGGAAAAGCCTGATGGTGATGTGGGAAGATAAAGGGCTGCAGCCAGAGTGGAGATAAATATTTGTCATTTTCCATCGCTTTGTAAGAACAGGCAGAGAGGAGCTCAGGGAACCTGCGACTAAACCACATTCCAATCTAATTAACCCCTGCTCTCCTGCTCCCAGCACCGCAGGGGTTAACGCTGCTGCATCATGCAGCAAGCTGTCAGCAGACATTAATCGGGGTGCTGCACGGTGCAGGGCTGCATGCGAATCCCCAGTGACAGAGGGAAGCACTGGTGTCCTCTGTCAGAGCCCCCCACCACACCCTGCTGTGCCCCAGCACCCCAGTCTGGACTGAGCCCTTCTGGCATTACTTTAGGGTCCCCATGCGTTTTGGTGGCACTCAGCAGAAGCACAGAGCGAAGCTGTGCCTTCCTGTGCCCCACCAGCCCCCCAGGCAGGCTGCCCCTGTTCCCACTGGTTTTTACTAGGCTACTCAATGCTCTTCCAGTGCCTTTGTGGCCAGACATGTCCCTGGTGCAGGAATGCCCACCCTGCACCAGGCAGCATCCCTGGTGGGGAGGTGTTGGGAAGGGACACGAGCTTGGTTGGGCTCTCAGCACACCCAACCTCACCACCCGTTCCAAACATCCCCTCCACAGGCACAAAAATGCATTTTCCCCTCATTTCAGTCTGTTGTCTCTCTGCTTCTCATTTATGCTGAAGACTAACCACAGCCTGCACGTGTAGCGGGGTGAGCGTGTGCAGGCAGGTCAACCACCCGGAGCCACGCACGGAGCTCTGTGCAAATGCATATCCCCCCACCCCCAAATTTCTCTGTATGGAGGTGCTTTCAGTGGGGCTGCTCAGCTGTAACCCCCTCCCTGGGTGCACCACAGGTGCTGTGTGCCGGATCTCTGCATTCCTGGCATGCCTGGAATTCCCTGATGCTTAACCTCAGCTCCAAATTTCCTGGATTTATAACATTTGGTTTTAGGTTAATAGCAATGAACTTGCAACATTATTTACTCCAGACTGCTGCTATCCGAGCTGCCCCGCAACGCTGCCTTAATACCATGCATGGAACATACACATTTGTTACAACTGCCAAAGCTGCCTCAAGAATTTCAGCTCTCTGCTTCTATTAAATCTATTAAACCCGATATCTCAGTAGCTTGGAAAAGATTGCTTTGAATGGGAAATGCACCCCCTCCCACACACACACTGCTGCTGGATGCAGCCCCATTGCTCCCCATCAGGATGCTTCCTCCTCGGTGCCATGTCTGTAATTTCCTCCAGGCAAGAGCAGAGTGAAAGCTTTCCTACCAGAAACACTTTTGTCCCCAGAATGGTATTTTTTTTTTCCTTTGGTTCCTTTCACAGGAAACGTTTCAGATTTCAGATTCTTATAGAAGAAATAAAACACCATGAAGTGAAATTATCCCTCAAGGAGGAGCAGAAACTCTCCTGCACCCCATGTCTGTGTGCATCCTGCCCCTGGCCCAGCACCACGAGTGCCATCACGCGTCCTTCTGTGCTGTCCTGCCCAGGGCTCAGGGACAGAAGGATCCCATTCCCAGCCCTGATGGCCACTTGGGGCTGATTGTGTCCAGATGTGCGGTTTTTGATGCAATATATCACAGGTCATGAGGCAGCTTGTTGAGGAGCCCCTCTTGAGATTAAAGGGAAGAGGAGTAACTTGCATGGGAGGATCCCATTAGCTATGGACACACACCAGTAAATAAACTAGGGATGAAAGAGCTCCTATACAACACATTCTAGATCCTACTTGAAACTCGGACAGAGCTGCAGTGCCCTGCCCGAGGTCCCTGCCATCACCTTTAACTGAGAGAAGGAAAGTCCAAGAGGCGAGTTTTATGACATAACTAAAGACACAAGAAAACTTCCTCCTCCTGATCATCCTGTTAGTTCACGCTGAATATCTGTTTCACCCACCTCCTTTCTCCAACGACACCTGGGTTCCTACAGACCCTCTTGATGAGGTTCAGGCAGATCTTTGCACTTTCTCACTGATGTCTGACTCACCAAAGGTCCCACTGTGCCATAGGACCCTCCTCTGCCTCGTAGTCCCATCAGATCTGTGTCCCCTGGAGGAGATGCCCAGCACTGGGGCTTATCCCCATCCCTCTGCTGTCTCATCTCCAGATAGTCAATGAGGATGGCATGTAGCATGGGAGTAGCTTATCTCGGGGTCCCCCTGCCCCATGTGCCTAGTTTAAGGTAGGGATTTTACCTTCAGGTAAAATCCAATAGAACAGCAGCCACAGGTGGCCAGGGAGGAGTGAGATTAAGAGAAACAGATACAGACTGTTCCCCAGATATTCTCCTGGTCTCTGGATTCTTTCTGCACACAACAATTCCTGGGTCCACTGTGGTTCTTTGGTTTAACAAATCTCAACAGATCTTTTTTCAGACACTTATTCAATATCTCCTTGAATCCGTGACAGCTTTCTGCAGCCACAGTGTCCTTCGGTGAGGAGCTTCCCAGATCCAGCAGCCCTCCTGGGATGAACCATGCATTCATCTGTCCCATGTTCTTCTTCTGCCAGCTCCAGCAGATGACCAAAGTAGATGGCCCTTAGCTTTTGTAGCAGGGGACAGCAGATCTCCTCCATTTTTGGGAATATTTCTGAGTTCTCCAGGCCTCTGAGCTACAACCAGTCCAGGCTCAATATCTCCAAAGGCACTGCTCCTATTGCAGAACTCACCCCAGAGAAGGTGAAGGAAGGAAGAACTGGAGCCAAGGCATCTCCCACTGAAAGAAAAGAGCGTGAGCAAGCCCTCCAAGTGATGTCATCTCCACCAATGCTCCTGTATGTGTCCCAGTCCTCATCTGGAATGCAAGGGATTCCAAGGGAACTAGTGATAGGACAAGAGATAACAGACTTAAGTTGCACCAGGGGAGGTTCAGGCTGGACGTTAGGAACAACTTCTTCTCGGAAAGAGTGGTGCTGCACAGGCACAGCTGCCCAGGGTGGGGATTGGAATCACTGTCCCTGGGGGTGTTCAAGAGGCGTGGAGATGTGGCACTGAGGGACACGAGCTAGTGGCATGGCAGGGGTGGGCTGGGGGTTGGCCTGGTGACCTTAGTCTTTTCCAGCCTTAATGATTCTCCAATTCCTGCTAGCTTCATCCTGCAGACCTACCAGCTGAGCTCACCCCTCCATCACCCTCAATCCACTGAGGACCCACATCTCCAGCATCTCTCCGAAGGCGCTCCGTGTCCCCAGGAGCCACAGGCAGCTCTGCTGGAACCAGCAGTGAGAGGTCACACACATTCCTCCATATCCATAACCTTCTGAATTGACTTTTGGGCATGCAAACATACATCTGGAAGGAGGTTGGTGAGTGATTTCTAAACCTTCCCGTTGCCTTGCTCCCAGCCCAGCCTCACTGGGGTGAGCGGTGCTACCTGACCGGTTTCCATCCCGCTCAGCGGGTTTGGCCGTTGCCTTCCTGGTTGCTGGCGAGACAACTGTATTTTCTGGTTTTACCTGCAGCAGCTTTCATGTGGGATGAGCCTGCTGGCTGATCTGCTTGCACACTGTAGCTCCCACATGGGCTAGAATTGAGGGAGAACACACAGATCTGTGTCTGTGCAGCTGGAGATAGCCGAGACTTTCTCACCAGTCCCAGTCACTGTGTGTCACTGGGAACGTGCCATCCAGGTGTCCATAAATCCACATTGTCTCCTACTCGTGGTAGCCCTGGGAGACCTCCAGAAGCTTCCATGGCTGGGACATGGGAAGTTCAACCAAAGGACATCTGTGCTGGGGACTCGTCAGTGAGCTCCTTGGCAGGGCCAAGGCTCTGCACCAGGGATGCAAAGGATGACAGGAATGCCGTCCCGATCCTGGAGATGCTGTAGGTATCTGCTCCTCCTGCTAGCCCTGGGGCCAGGATGGTGACTTGGAGAGAATCTGCACCAAAGCTGCGAATTGCACTCAGATCTCCCAAATCCCAGTTTAATACCTCCACCAGCAGGTCTGCCTTCTGCCACGCGTTGCCTGGGGTTGGTGGCAGAGCTACAGAGCGAGTAACTGAGCCCAGAGTCCCAACTCCTGCTCTCTTCTTTCCACCCAGCTGTGGTGGTGATGGGTTGGTGGCTGGACTGGGTGATCTTAGTGGACTTTTCCAACTTTAATGATTCTGTGGTTCTATTTAGGGATGTGGTTTAGTGGGCATGGTGGTGATGGGTCAGTATTTGGATGTGATGATCTGAGTGGTCTTTTCCAACCTTAATGATCCTATGGCTATTATGTGACTCTGTAAATAAAGGATTAATTGAGGCTGTTATGGTTAACTTGAAAGGACCCTGCAGTACAAATTCATGATCCTAAACATAACCAGTTCCAGGTTAGTAACAAGCACATATCACTGAGCATCGCAGGTGCATACTGGGAGCTCAGAAACAAGCACAGGATCAGCAGGAAAAATATCTGGAAGCGATGGCAGGGATTTCTGACAGCTCTCTGGTTTGCAAACACTACTGGATTGTTGCCCTGTGCCTTGCTGGGAGTACTGTTACTGGAAGAACTTCAGGAATTGTGGCAAAATCCTCAAAACTCATCTCCTGCTTCAGAAGTCGGGCCCCCCAAATTCATAGAGGCATTCCTGGATCCACTCCAGTGCGAGTGCACAAAAGTCACTCTATCGTCCTTGATTCATTTTCTTCTCTAAAATGGCAGCAGTGCTCCAGTGCCTTGGAGGGATGATGAATACTCACAAAGGGCTTTAGGGTTCCTGAGTGAAGGGATGAAGTCCCCCCACGTGCACCGAGTCACACTCAGGTCAGGGACCAGGCAGGAGAAATGTTTTCAGCATCATTTGAGGCCGGCACTCAGCCTGGGGATGTGCTGCATGCAGAACGTGATAAATCACAGCTTTAGCCAAATCTATACAGGGGGAAATCTAAAGTGCTTTGTCCAAGCTTGGGAGGTTGTGATACGTTAGGAAGGAGCAGTCTCATGTCTTCCAGGAGCTGGAACTCTTCCTCGAACAGAGGCAGCACAGGATGTAAGGGCACTGGGAGCTGGTGGCCTTTGGGCAGAGGGGAGGTAAGGGCAGTCTGAAGTCTGTGTGAGCAGCCCCATTCTTACAGGGAAGGAGCATCCCTGGGTGTACTTTTTCCTTCTTAGGGCACCAGGCACAGGCAGCGGGGAGCATTCAGGAGGGGATGGTCACATAGCAGAGGGTCAAATCTCACAGCTTCTTCACCCTCTGCTTTTGTCTTTCTCTCCTCAATCTCCCTGTGCTCTGCAACTTCCTGGCCATCCTCCCACAGCATTTCCCATAAATTCCTCTCCCTCCCTGTCCTGCCCCTTCCCAGCCCTTCACGGCCTCCTGTTTCAGGTATGTTCAGCATTCTGCCAAGCAGGTTCTGCCTGTGGGCTCAGAAGTCCCTGCAGGAGGTGGATCTCTGCCTGCTAGCCAGGAACACGCGCTTGCTCCATGGCCCAGCTCCGAGGGACAGGTTTGGTTTCATCCTTCCAGCTGTGCAGGAAGAATTGTTTACTTTCCCACCTCCTTTCCCGGCAGCCCACAGCAGACGTCTGGCAGGAGCACCTCTGCTTGCCTCTTGGAGGGTGATTTCATTGACAGGCCAGGAAATCTGTGCTGAGTCCTTCTGCCAAGGGGCAGAGATGCTGCTGGGGGAGGTCCAGCTGGTCTGCTGTGCTCTTGAGATGTGTGGGGCAAGGGCTGGGCTCTGCTGAGGGGCTTGGTGCTGGGACTGAGAGCTGTGTGCTGGTGGACATCTCATTGGGCTGCAGGTATTGTCTGTAAGTTAGACACCAGAGCAGCAGCAGGATGGTTTTGGGAACAGACACAGGCAGTGAATTGAAAGTCACAGATGGTGACATGAGGGAGACGTCAGATTTGCCATCAAAGACTCATCCCCATGACAAGTTGTATGGTCTGAGTATACAAGTGGATGCAAACTGAAAAATACCTGGCTGAGTGTATCACGAGAGTGAACACAGCCTGGAAATAAGCAAAAAAGAAGTGCTGGGAGCAAGGATTTCACAGCAGAACAGCTGGCTGAAGGGAAAGGAGATGCAGAGGAGGAGGAAGCTGAAGAGCTCCTGTCCCAGCCAGAGACACAACCAGGGCCATACGAATGGGCAGAAGAGCCCTGTGGTGCCCAGCCCAGCCCAAAAAAGGGTGGAGGAAAGAGCCAGCATCACCCCGCACTGCACACCCACACAAGGGTGGAGGTGTGCAGCAGGAAAGTGGCTGACACAACTCTCCACTCGCTCCCAGCCCCAGCGTGCTGCATATGTAGGAGGGATATTTCCACTGCTTTCAAGGGGCAGCGTTCTGGGGGAGGTGACAAACACCAAGAATTTGAACACTGAGTAGAGCTCTGGGAGGTGGGCTTGGAAAAACAGGAGCGACCTCACACGCAATGAGCTCTCCTCTTGGATGCAATGACCTCACTGCTGTTTGGGTGGCGGGCAGCACCAGGGGGTGCACGGTGAGATGAAACCATTCATAGAGGGGTTTGGAGCATTTCATTTTATGTGGGTGATGTTTGGAGTTGGAAAGAAGCGGGAGAGGAGCATGCTTCTGTGGGTCTGAGCCAGACCTGGGCTAAGAAAAAATAAATATATATAGTGGAATAAATAACATATAATGGAAATAAAGGGTGTGTGTGAGAAGCCATTACAAGATACAAAGGAGGGTAAGGGATACAGAGAGCCTTGCAGTGGGAGTGGTGCTGGGAGTTGCATCCCTGTTGCTTGGATCATACGTGTGCAGCAGGCAGGAGCTTCAGCCTGCCCCAAAGTGCAGTAAACTCATATAATTCCTCGGGAGATACGAGACAGGCACAAAACTGCAGAGGAATGCAGACTGGAGGATGTGTGCTGGAGAGTGAAGACCTCACTGCTGCAGTGCTGAGTGCCAGGAGCCCGGCGTGGGGCACAAACCACATGTGCAGAGATCCCACCCGGGAAGCAGGGGCCAACAAGCTCCGCATCTAAGGAGCAGAAAAGCAAGACTTGGGGGAATTCCCCTGCCAGGCTTTGGCAGTGAAACTCATGACCTCCAGCAGGAATGATGGCATCATCAAGATGTCCAAGCACGGTGTATTTTCCAGGTGTCCCCACAAGCCTCCAGTCCCAGCACACCAATACCTATCGTGGTTGAAACAAGAGAGTAGTGTGGTGCCGGAGCACCGACGTTTCCAGAGAGGGAAAAACTGCCTCAAATATTTCCCACCTTCATTTCCAGGAAGCCAATATTAATGAATCCTGCCTTGACAAACTGCCCCCGCAAGGCTGCAGAAATACCTTTTCCATCTGCAAATGGGCTGTCAACAGGAAAAGATTGAGTGGTTTCCAGTGCACCTCAAGAGCATTTGATAAAAATGCGTGGGAGCAAAGTCCAGAGCTTGAGCTAATACTTCTCTGCGGGATCAAAAAGCCTTGTCTGGACTCCAGCAGGACGTGCACCGCGTGCCAGAGCTACTGCGGGATGTGGACAGAGGGGAGCCGCGGTGTATGGCCCTCGTGTTGAGCGGGGGCTCTTTGTACCCAGTAGGGTGTTGTTTAAAGGTTAGTGATTCATGAGACAAAAATAAATTTGAAGGATGTATGGTATCGCTTCCACGCTGGCAAAGAGAAGATAAAGGGCTGAAAATTTTCAAACTGGGCTCCATAGATAGGGAAGGATGCGAGGGCTTGTTGCTTGTGCCAAAAATAGAGCGCGTGAAGGAAAAGAGCCATTATCTCCAGGAGCAAAGTAGCACAGATTTATTTATATTGCCTAGAAAAACAAACCAAAGAGACGACCTGGTCATGGGTCTTTGTTCTCAGGTGTCTCATACGGCCTCCCCAGATCCACCGCAGCTGCTGAGGATGCAAATGAAATGCATGCTGGTGGATGTGGCTCACCAGCCCTGCCAGGGGCACAGCCACGCTAATACATTTAAGCAAATTGCATTGAAAGGTGAAAATGGAAACGTAATGCCTCATCTTCATAAACGGATGCCGAGTGAGGAACCAGGCAGCAGTTTGTGCAGAGAAATCACACAGCAGTCCCAACGATGGCAGCATCCATCTGCTGGTGGACGTTGCCAGGCCCTGGTGCCATGGGGACAGGGAGGGCTGTGAGCTGCCAACAGAGGCAAGCCAAGGTTTGCCACTGCTGGGTGAAAATACATCTGCTCGTATCTGCCTGGGGACAAAGACATCTGGAGGGGTTGTAGGAGGTAGCCAGCCTCCAGTTCTGTGGGGAAATGACACAGAAAACTACTGAAAAATTCTTCAGATCAGAGGAGGAGACACAAGGGGGATTTCATTCAGGAGAGTCTTTGGCAACAACCACAGCTGGCAATAGACAGAAGTGTTTGGGTGGGATGGATGGAGAGCTGCTGGGCATGGGGGGGATGAAGCAGAATGGATGGATGGATGGATGGATGGATGGATGGATGGATGGATGGATGGATGGATGATGGACAGACGGACTACAGGTCTCAGAGGTGACAAGCAAGTTCCCATGACAAGGATGCCCCGTGGGCATTGTGCAGTCACCTGGACTTTCTATGGCTGTAGATCTGCTACATGAGCATTGTTCACAAACTGGGACATGGGGAACATCACCTTCCACTGGTGCTGGCCAAGACATGCCTCTTTTCATCACTCTGAATCTCACCATGTGAACAGAGGTGGCACCAGCTGAAGGGATGCTGCAATTCACCATTGCAACATCTACCCAGGCGGTGCTGGCTGCTGGTACCCACATGTCCTGAGCAGGATGGGCTCAGCAGGGTGAGGGATGTGCAAGAGCTGTCCCACAGCTGGGTGGGCAGCGTGGGACTGGGGAGACCATGGCTGGAGTTCAGCTGAGACACTGCAGAATAGCAGACAACAACATTCCTTCCAATTCATTACTCTAGCCCAGACAGGTGGTCTAGTGAACACATCCCCTAGCCCTGCACCTGTGGATGGGCAAAGGTTTGGGCTGCTGATAGAACCTGGGGACTTGACCATGGGAACAATAGGAGTTGCCTCTGAGCACCTTCAGCACCCATCCCATCTTCTCCCCCTCTGGGCTGGGACGATGCTCAAGGGAGACTTGCTGCAATCAGGACACCACAAAAGCCCTGACGAGTGCAGTATCGTGAGGCTTGTGCAAATATTTTGATTAGCTTTTCCTTGAATCTAGATGAAGGGGAGATTTTTATCACATTTACTGACAAAACAGCTCTTTTTTTTTTGTTTGTTTGTTTTCCGGGAGGGAGGAGCTGTCTGTCTAACTGCTGAAGAAGGATTCCTGGAGTGATCTAATAGCAGATGAAAGCAGCCAGATAGGAGCTGCTGCTCCCTGGGAGAGGATGGATCTCACTGCTGGGGCTGTGAGTTTAGCGAGGTCTCAGGGCCATTGTGTGCCATTGGGATGAGTGTAATGGCAGGAGGAGTTAAGGGGAAAAACGACAGCTCTGGGCAACTGGTTTCTGCACCACGGTGTGGATTTGTCCCAGCACAGGCTGTCCCTACCTGTTGTGGGACCAAACCAATACTGACAGCATCTTCTCTGTGCCAGAAGTTGTGTTGGCACCATCCTTCCAACCACCTCTGCTGGATGCAATGGGCTGAGGGTTTCTGTTGAGTCTGCAGACCTGGGTCAGTTTCAGACTGTGACATCCTGTTAAAACATGATCCATGCGGGTCCCTCCCAGCTCAGGATATTCTGTGATTCTATGATTGTTGGTAAATTAATCATCCACTGGTGAAGACCCATGTCCTTGTCACTTGGCTGCCCATGAAGCTGACCCAGGGATGCTCCATGATGGAGCCCACCCACTCTGCCAGTTGTGTGACCAAGAAGTATCAGCCTCAGCGACCCATGATGACACCTGCCACCCACCCCTCTATGTCCTACAGCTCTGGGAATGCACTGGGCTGTCACGGAGCTGCCGCCCACAGCCCACAAGCAGCATGCAGAGCCCTGTCCCAGCCTCCTGATCTGAAGCCCTGATTTATGACACCAGCCCTGCCTGTCAACAGATCGGTTCTGTTGGTGGGCAGCTAACAAGCTTCTCTGCACGCTGATTTGGCATGCTTGTCAGCCAGTGCCTGCACGATGGCTATCACAAGCACGCTGCAGTTGGGCTCACGCCTCTTGAGTCCACGAGCCCCCAAACAAAACCAAGGAAATGCAGAGCTGTGGCACGAAAGCAAATATCTTGGTGCCAGCACAATCTGCAAAGCTATTGTTCACATCACAGTGACCCACGGCAGCCCCCACAAATGGGAAAAAATCCCCACCAGACAGGGTTCCTCCCACCACTGTGCCTCCTGCGGCTGCCTCGGCCCTGCTCCCCCCCACCAAGACAAGAATGCAGCTTTGCAAAACCAAGGAGAGAACAAAGCAGAAAAGAGCAGTTTTGTATTATTTTTCTTTTTCTGGGCCATTTTGAATTAATTAAGGAATGTGATCTAAACTATAAATACCCTCCTTCACGTATGATTTATGGCCTGTTTGTTCTGGATTGGTATGTGCTTAATCTCTAATTGTAAGCCCACCATCTGTTTTTATTGATCTGCTTGCCAGGAGAGTTATTGCTCTCCTTGGCCTTATATGGGAAAATTAGGTATGTGGTGAGCAAGCCAGCTTCAGGGCTGCTCTTACGTCAGCCTTGGAGCTGCTCGGGATCACACTGCTGCATCTCTCCCTTTACCGTGTGAAACTGGAACTTCTGGGTCCGCCCGAGCCCCGTTATTTGCAGGAGCATCTCCCTCTGTGCCAATCCCCCAAATTGGTTTTCCCTCATCAAATAGAAGAAGCCAACACAAGGGAAGAAGAAGCGTTTGGCATGTCCTTGGTGTTTTTGGCTATAAATCAGGCTGCCGCCAACTCACTTCGGGTACTTTCAATGGTGGGAGTGTCTCCCTGAGAAAACAGCCTGGATTTATTCATTAAACCTCAGGGATTCGGTTGCATTATGAACTGGCAAGATGATAGTGCCCGAGCCCAGCCCGTGTGCTCTGCACAATGTTGGGGAGGGCTGTAAGTACATTCTCACACTGTGGGTCGGAGCAGGGAGGGAAGGAGAAAAACTTCCAGCAACATTTGCGGACTTAAAGGAAGGCTGTGGGTTTGAAAAAAGAAATATCATTTATTTGCAAAGCAGTAAAGTGGTGGTAGGCAGCAAAGTTGTCCAAAGGGAAGGGATCCCATTCCTATCTGCCAGCTGATCACAGCAGCTCACAGATCCAACTGGGTTGAAACTGGGAGCCCTGTGGAAGGGTGGGATAGCTTACCCCCCTCAGAAAGATATTTGGATTTAGGGGTGGGTGAAAAGCGCAGAGGTGGATGGAAGAGCTATTCAGGTTGCGTGGCTGCTGGGGAAATAAGGTCTTGTGCTTAGAGGTGGCTTGTTGGAAAAGGAATGGGGCTTAGGTTGGGGAAAGCAGGGACAAAGCTGGCTTTCCCATTATAATCACAAAGCTGGTGTCCCTTCCCTTCCCTTCCCTTCCCTTCCCTTCCCTTCCCTTCCCTTCCCTTCCCTTCCCTTCCCTTCCCTTCCCTTCCCTTCCCTTCCCTTCCCTTCCCTTCCCTTCCCTTCCCTTCCCTTCCCTTCCCTTCCCTTCCCAACTGCACAATTTGATGTCTCAAGGGCAAAATCATGGAGAAAGCCCTTGAAATGCTCTTCTCATCCACATAGATCTTTCAGTGGCTATCCTACCTGGCCAGCAAGTGTCTCTATGCGGCTTGGCAGCCGTCACACTGTCCATCCTTCCTTCTGACCAGATTGCCATATTGCAGAGGCTGCTCCTGGATCTGTGGCTGTCAGTGGGCTGGGTTGTACATGGAATACTCTGCACCAGTAAACATCTGCTCGGGGAGGTGGGCTTTAGGGCACCATGTTGACCCCTGTAACCTCTAGAGGTGAAGGGTTGGCTCTGCTTGCACCTTATACCCTGTTCTGCAGGGCTGTGCCCAAAGATGCACAACCAATGGCATCCCTGGGGAGGTTCCCAGTTTGCTATTGGTGTCCAAACTGGCATGGGGACAAAATGCCCCCTAAATGCACTTACATTTGTGAGGGAATTCATAGATTGCTCACTCCTCTGCATCTCCTCATGATTATTATTGTAAGCTGTTCCCCCATTTCCAAGCCCTAGTCTGGAGATCCCCATTCCCAGACTGACTGATGTCCGCGATGACAGAATTTCTGCCGTTGAGCAAATTAACTTCCCATGAGATTGTGGCCTCGTATATAAATATAAAACTGACACATTTTTACTCAGCTGAAAATAAAATAGCTCCAGCTCCAGTTTGCGCGAGATAACACTTCCAGCAGATAAGGCAGCAGCTGGAGTGCAAGTTGCATTGTGGATCCCATTTTTCCCACAGATCCCCAGCAATGTTTGCTGTCTGGGCTGTGCAACATCAGGTTTTGATTACTGCCAGTCAGCATCAGTGCTTGTTTGTGCTCTGCTTCACCTCACCCCACACCTGCCTCTCCTGTATGAGCTGGGGAGCAGCGGGATGTGAGCAGGGCTTGAGGGTGGCTCAGTGCCTGCAGGGACTGGGCTGTATTTGGAAGCTGATCTCAGGGCCCTGGAGCCCTTAGCACATGCAGCAGAAATGAATGCATTTTGATCCAGAGATCCTGACCTCAGACCATATAAATATCCCAACCAGAGCCATTGCAGAGTGCCTGAAAGAACTTGGCTCCTCTGCATCCCAGAGAACTCTCTCCTCTCCTCTCCTCTCCTCTCCTCTCCTCTCCTCTCCTCTCCTCTCCTCTCCTCTCCTCTCCTCTCCTCTCCTCTCCTCTCCTCTCCTCTCCTCTCCTCTCCTCTCCTCTCCTCTCCTCTCCTCTCCTCTCCTCTCCTCTCCTCTCCTCTCCTCTCCTCTCCTCTCCTCTCCTCTCCTCTCCTCTCCTCTCCTCTCCTCTCCTCTCCTCTCCTCTCCTCTGCCTGGGCGAGGGCCACTCCAACGAGAACATGGGTAGGAGAGCCTGGGGCAAAGCAAGAGGAATCTGTTTAGGAGGGAGTCGCTCCAGAGGGCTGGAGACAGAAGGTCTCCATCTCAGCTACAAACTTGCTGTGGGAAGAACTCACCTTTTGTCCTCTCAGTTGTACTGGTGGAGGTGTCGCAAGGTCCTAAATCCCAGGGTGCCTCCAGCAGACGCCCACCCCATGGGGCTGCACCCATCCCGGCAGGATGCTCCTCATACCTCCTGCTGGGCTGGCCCCGCTGGGAGCACGCAATGCCTTGCTAAAGAGGAGCCCAGAGGAGGCCTTGGTGCAGAGCTGAAGCGCTGTGAGATGCCCCAGGACATGGGGTTTGAGGGCCAAAGCCAGAGGAGGGGCAGGCACTCCTTGTAGTGTCCCGAAGGAGTGCTACTGGTCGACCTAAACCAAAGTGTGCAGGAGGTCAAACAAAGGAGTTTGTTGGCTTTTCCTGGTTCTAAACTTCCTGAATAAGAAAAACACTGTGCCTCCAGGAGTTCAGGGGCTAAATCATGTATAAATCCCCACTGACATTCATGTCTGCTCTGCACACACCAGTGCACCGGGCTTGGCAGAAAACTTTAAGGTCCCTTCCAGCCTAAACCATTCTATGATTCTTTGAAAATGGAACAGCTATTTCCTCCGAATGTTTGTGGCTTGGACACAGAGGGGACCCCAGGATTTGTGCAGGGGGCTGCACAAATGTTGGCTGCACACCAACACCAGTCACAGATCCTCTGTGGTACACGTGGAGCTGCAAACTTGGCCTGGAAAGCAGAGCTCATCTTTCTTCCGATTCCTGTAACATTTTTCTCATCACAGATACATCTCACTTCCATTTGGGTTTAGTTACTCTGGTTTTGATAGGGCAAGCAATTTATAAATACTTCCCCCAACCCCAATTCATAAAATTGAGAAAAAGAACTTGAGCAAGGGAGAAGTGCCTTGGAAATATTTGCAGAAAACTCTTATCAAGAGGCTGAAGATATGAAGCTGTCCTGCTGCCTCTCTGCCCGCCTGTTTGCTGTCCTATCAGCTGGAATATCCTCACCACTTCCTACCAGTCTTAACAGAGACATTAAAACGTCAAAAATGTTTTACCCTCACAAGAAACTCTGGGAAAGGAGAGAGCCCCATGCTTGGGCTGAGACCAAGAGAAAACCTTCAGCGTGGGCTCAGCCCCACTGCTGAGCACTGGGAAAGAAATGAGTGGCATCGCAGGGGATGTTTGGGGAGAGCCCTGTCCAGGGGCAGCAGAGGTGGGCTGCTGGCAGCCATGAATCTAGATGGGATGGGCTCTGAGCACTGATGGGGCTGGGGGTGGTCCTGCTCGGTGCAGGGAGTGGGACCACATGGCCATAAGGGGGTCCCTTCCAACTCCAGCCATTCCATGAAGCTCTGGAGATCAGTGCAACTGCAGGAGTTGGGGTGGACTATGTGGGGGTGGGACATGGGATCCCCAGGATGTGCTCCGTAGGTCTGAAGAAACAGTGTTAAACTTGGATGGATCTGCCCTTGTTCAGAGCACTCTGCTTACAAAGCACGTGCGTACTTAGAAAGGAGTGCAGGGCGCATTGCAACATCCTCTGCGTTTGGAGTGAGCCTTGAACACTTCAATCCCGCTGTGATGACACTGTCCAGGAAATGACAGAGCTTTTGCAAAACCAGCACATTGTATCTTGGCTTGGTGAACCTCGGGCTATTGCACAGATTTGTTTCCTGTGGCTTTGTTGAGTCACAGCAAAACCCCACGACGTCCCACCACGGCTCTTTTCACCTCTCTGACACTTCTGGTGCCACCGTTTGCCACTGCAGCAAATCCCAAGGCTCAGTTACACCCGGGTTTGCCCCAAGCTGGAGGAATCTGATTTTGATACCACTGGCCTCCAAGTTCATTAAGTGATAGCCCTCTTGTTTTGAGAAAGGTGCTCCCCCAACACACGGTCCTTTTGCCCATGGGCTGTGATGTCTGCATCTTCTGCAGTGACCTCCATAGGGTAAAGCTTTCTTCTGCAGCCTAACTCGTATGTGTCCCCTCTGTTCCCACAGCCCTGTTAGGCAGGGAAATTTACTGCATGGCTTTGGGGTGGGTTTCCAGCTCCTTTTGTACCCACTGCCCTAAGTGCAAGCACTGAGCATGGGCTTCTCTGCACTGAGCAGGAGAAAGAAAATATTGGTGTTCTTCCAGCGGTCAGTGAGTAAATATTTATCCGCTTTGAATTTTTGGAACAGAAGGTATTTTCTGGGGTTAGAACTCCTGAAACAGAAAACGAGGAGGCTTAGTGGCAAACGGAGGGCGAGGTTACACTTAAAAGAAAATCTGTACCAGATTTATTAGGATTTGCTTTACACCACATTCAAAGGGACCTCTAGAGATCATTTCGTTCTCACAGCTGTATCCGACCAAGCACCGTTCTGCTTTGTCCTTCCCCAGCATCTGCCATTCCCATTCTCCCGCAGACCACCAACACGCCAGCAACGCCTTCATCTCGGTGCCTGGGATTGGGAAGCTGTGTGCAGAGCGCTGAGATGCAGGCACTCCTGGTGGGGGGGAAGCAGGAGGGGCTGCCAGGTCCTGTCAGTCACCCATCATCATCAGGGCATGTGCAGCCGGTGCTGATTTCCTCCAGGACCGCTGCACATCAGCCTGGATGAAGCAGCTCATTAAAAGCAGCTAATTGCTGCAGTCAGCTGTGACATGAATTTTTTCAAGGTTAATTTAGCTGGGTGCCATATGAATCCTCCATTTATATCCAAAGAAAGTGAATTGTGCACGCCCAGCAGCCACTCCTCTGCTGCATCTCTCCCAGGTTGGGGGATGCATCCAGAGCGTCCCTGGGACCGCTAAGAGGGAACTGCTGTAGGGGAACCCAGCCCAGAAGATGCCACGTGGTGGTATCATGTGTTGTGGCTTTTCTTTGTCCCCTCTGGAAGATCATATCTGAGAGCCCACGTGTACCAAATCCTGGGTGCGGTGGGGCTGAGAGTTGGGGCACTGGGGGAACCCCAACCCCCAGCACTGCCAGACCTGAGCCACGACCAAGGAGGAGGTGTGCAGTGCTGGAGGGGACCCTGTGCTGGGGCTCATCCCACCTGAGCAAGGGCTCCCAGCACCCACCGCAGGCGGGGAAGGGAAACGGGGTGTTTAATGAACGGATCCTGTGTTTATGGAGAACCCGCCAGCCATGACAATCCAGATGTTTCCTGTCTCTCTGCATCTGCAAACAGCCATTTGCTGGTTAAAAGTGGTTCCCGGCACGAAGCTGTGCATCTGGGCTTCAGTTCTGCAGCCCAAGGTGGTGACAGACCTCCAGAGTGCGGGATGTGTGCGGGTCTTTACGGGCCCAGCCCTATGGGGTCAGTGTCCATCTGCAGCAGGTCCAGGGGCAAAGCTGAGCTCAGTGCTGGGCTGGGCTGGGCTGGGACAGGGCTGTGCAGGATGTCGTGCTCTGCAGGGAGGCAGGGAGAGCCCAGGTGGGAGCAGGATGGGAGGATGCAGCTGTGCTCACTGCCCACCCCTGCTGAGTCTCTGTTCCTTCTCTGCCCCCATCGCTGGACCCCTGGGACTGGTTCAAAACTGGTTAGGAAGCAGACAGCAACGAGGTTTAGCTCCTCTGCTGTCTGAGGACAACCTGCAGGCACGGCTGGGTGAAAACTTCTTTTCTTTGCCTGAGCAAGCCCGGGTGCAGCAGACACCAGAGGGCTGTACAGGCACAAGGCAACACTTGGGAAACTGAAGGCTGGTCTGGCTGTAGCCTGGTAAGTGGGGCTCCTGGGAGCTGCTCCTTTCCTCTGGGGTGAATCACATGAACAGATTCAATCCATTCTTCAGTCTCAGGACCAGAACAACGACCTCTTCTCTTGCTCCTCCCCAGACTTCCTCAGTGACAAGCATGGAGCACTGTGGGGACTGCAGGAGTGCAGGGTACAGGGATGGGACCATGGCACAGGCCACTCAGAAGCCATGCCCTCTGAGGAAGGCCATTGGGAGAAGTTTGCTTTTAACCACTGCAGTATCATCAATTTCCTCTGAGGGGAAACATTTGAGAAGACTTGCAGCAAAAACGTCCTATTTTCACTTCACCATGCCAAATGAGCAGGACTCCAAGTGGAGTGGAAATACTGACTGTTATGCTTTGCTTTGCAGTTTAATAGCAAAAATCCAGTGCTCTCCCTTCGTCTTTTCCTTTCCTATCCTGCCAGCTTTCCAGGAGTCTGAGGCAGTTTTGGAGCCTGTGATGGATTTTCCCCTCTTTGCTAAAGGCTCTCACCACCTCCTCCACCCACTCAGCACATGGGCCCCTCACCCTCACCTCTTCCCAAGGCTTCACTTTCTTGGGCTGTTGCCACCTGGGCTCCATGCAAATTGCAGAGCTGCAGCAAAGCAGAGCCCTTCTGGGATGGGATGGGATGGGATGGGATGGGATGGGATGGGATGGGATGGGATGGGATGGGATAGGATGGGATGGGATAGGATAGGATAGGATAGGATGGGATAGGATAGGAGGGGAGGGGAGGGAAGGGGAGGGGAGGGAAGGGGAGGGATTGAAGTGGAATGGCTACAGTTTTTCTCCCATTAATGAAGCCCTGCAGCAGGCAGTGTCTGGGCATGACCTCACGGGGCTGACCTGTGCACTTTCCACATCTCACTGCGCCAGGAGCAAATATTTCCTCTGGTGGCTCATGCACTGCAATGCTGGGGCAAGTTCTGGGTATAGAACCCAGGGAGGATTTCTACCTGAGCTTTTTCATGATGAACTCCCTTCCTGCCAGCATGGAAACAAGATAAATTCACTTCCTGGGGATTGGTGAGGTGTTCTCCTAGGAGCAGGAATGCCATTTCACCCTGCACAGCATCGTTAGTCCCAGACAGACACCTGATTGAGGGAAGGCTGGTGTGTCCTCCAGGGACACAACTACCACACTGCTCCATGCCTGGACCCCAGGATGGTGCAGGGATAGGTACTGAGAGCAGAGAACCCCTTCAGCACTGCCACAGGAGATGTGTTGGGTATTTAGTGTTTCAAGCCATGGCTGAGCTCAGAGAAGCTTGCCTTTCATTCTGTGCTCCAATTCCCAGTTCCCCTGTCCCTGAGACCTGGGCAGAGATACAGGCCTGACCCTGTCCCCTCCTGTCCCAGGAGATATCCTCACCTTGGGGTTCTTCCCTCCAGGCTGACACCACTGGCTCCAGGACTGCCATGGGGCTGTACTGGGTACATGGAGCTGCAAACCCCAACTGGGTGCTCCTTTGCCTTCAGGACTGCACCCTGAGTCACTTCTACCACATAAGATGTGGCACTGTCTACGGTCCTCACCCCTTCTGCTATTTCTCTGTCCACCCATCTGTCCTCGTGGCAGGAGGAGCTCCCCTGGCACACCATGCTGGACACAGAGGATGTCCCAAATGCTTTAGACCCAGGGGAGGTGAAAAATCCAAGGGGATGAAAGCCAAAATTGGACAATTTAGCCACTGTTGCTGGAGCTTGCTCAGAGCCAGCTCTCCATGACGGTGGGCACGGATTTGGCCCTCACCTTCATTTCCCAATTGAGGCCGTGCAAACAAACACGCCACGATGGGTCAGGGCTCCGCCAGTGCACCCCTAACAAAAAGGGGGGTCAACTCCAGAGCAAAGGCAAAGTGAGCAGGAGGGAGGGGGTCGGGAGGGAGAGACAAAGGCACAAGCTGAAGTCTGGCAGCGAGAGTGCTGTGCTGTGAAAATCCTCTGATTTATTGCTAGAGGTTTGGCAGCTCAAGGCAAGCGGGGAGCACAGCCCTGAGCAGCGTTTTAGGAAGTAGCTGCTGTGTGAGCCCCTTCCCCAGGCACGTTTCTGCAGGATGGGCATGTGGGGATGGGCAGAGTGGGAATCTCGGGGCTGCCCTGCTCCCTCCAGCTGTCCCATAAGGACACCAGTGATGGGCACGAGGTGCCATGCATGTGCCTGTGGTTGCTCCAGAGTGGAGGTAGGGGTTGTAGTGAGGCTACTCCATTCCACAATGGACAAGGGACATCTGCTGGAAGAAAGCCACCAAGCAGGGTGCATTGACCATGTCGTGTTACTGGTTGGGATGGGCACTCTCGAAAAACCCTTTTCCAAAACAGAGGCCTCACAGCTCTTTAGGCTTCTGCTCTGGGGGTGATCCAAAGCCAGGCAGGGCTGCAGGACATGGGCACAGTTTTCCCCAGGACCTACAGCAACCCTTGCACTGTCTCTGTTGCTCCTGCCAGTCCGGAGCCCTTCCAAAAGAAGTGAAAGTCTTTTTGAGGAACTGAGGTTCTCAGGGAAATGTGAGCATCAGTTCATGGTTATAGCTACATCCCTGCTCAGAAACATACAATCTTGGCTCCTCATGCTCCTGCTGGCCCTTGGGGCAGGCTTCCAGCCCCAGCAGCAATGCTTCTGTGGGTGTTTGGGCTCAGCACCTTCTGACATGTGAGCAGTGCGTTCTGTATCTCCACATAGCCTCCCAACATCAGTGGGAGTTTGCTGAAGACATGATCTGAGGAGCATGGATTCAGCTCTGGGTGTGGTGCTTTGGGTAGGAATGGGTTCTTCTCCAGTATGGGGTGCTGCTGGGACCTGCTGGGACCTCACAGCCTGGGTACTGGGGTTCAACAACCTGCCCCTGGAGCAACCTACTGCCTAGAATGGAGAGATGAGCAGAAGGCACATGGAGAGACAAGTATTTTTCCCCTGCCTCTGCTCCTGGGTCACTCCCAGCTCTCGCAACAGGCTCAGCACTTTAGGGGCAGAATTTAGCCACAGTCCAGAATGTATTACCAAAAAAGCAAACAGCAAACACATTCTTCTCTTGAATTCCTGGCCTCTTTCTGCCCCTGACCTTCTGGACAGGCCCTGGCAGCGTGGGTTGGCATGTTTTCCTTCAGCCTCTGTGCTTGCACACCTCAGTGTGTGCACAGCCTCCCAGGATGGCCAAGGGTTGCTCTGCAGCACCAGGCAGGTCTTGCTTCTCTATTTAAAGGCAGGGTGAGACATGAACCATGCTCATTTGCTTTTTGTTCCTAGGCAAGTTCCTTCCAGGCCAGCTTTGCAAGTTGCTCGAAGGCTTCAGAGGGCTTGGGGGATTTCATGCTGGGTTGCTGAGCCTTGGTGCTCTGCTCCTCAGCTTGAAAACAGTGGTCTGCTAACTTCTTTGCATCGCCTCTTCCTCCCCCTGAGAGCCTTTGCCAAGATCAGAGTGTGCGAGGGATAAGTCCCCTACAGCTCAAGGGCAGGAAGCAAAAGCAACTTCCAGGCACCAACAGCCCAGGGCTCCACATCTGCCTTGCTCATGGCAAAAGCTGGAAGGGAAATGCTGGCTGCACCTCTGTGTCTGGCTCCTCCAGAGCTCCGCAGCGCAGGGTCAGGTCCTCATTCATCCCTTGGCCTCAGCCCAGCCCTGAGCAGTGCTGAGCAGCACACATTGCTCCTCAAGCCTCGTCTCCTGGCCAGACTTTTACGACTGGCTGGAGATTTGGGCTTGTTCTGAACTCTTCTACCCTGTGCATAGTTTGCATTTTCCTTACTGTGAATCAGGATGCGCCAAACTGTGCAGGACAGCTCCTCCTTTTGCTCCATGAGGTTTCTTCAGGCAGAACAGAACCTCCAGCAGTGGTGCCCGTGGTGCTGCTCACGGCGATGGGCTGTGAGGATGCGCCTATGGGATGGAGTGCTGGGCACGGAGTGAGTGACCAGGCTGGGTACTCCCAGCCTTGCCCTTTCTATCAGGCTGAGGATCGGTGCTCAGCACTGGCTGTGTCATCTCTTTTGGCTCCCTAGCATGGGAAACGCTTTGTTTTCGGGCAGGATTTCAAGTGCTCGCATCTCCCAGGCACGTCCGTCCCGGCGCAGTGCAGCTGAGGAGGGCAGGAGCTGTGGGGAGCCCCTGGCCGGGGGCCTGGCCATGGCTTCCAGCATGGCCCTTGATTTATTTATTGAGTTCAGGGATCTGAAATGTAGAGGCAGCCGCCAGAGAGGGCTCAGCATCCTCATAGCCCTGCAGGACCCCAGCCCTGTGGTTGATGGAGCTCAGCACAGTACAGAGCATGGAGCCTGGGGAGCTCTGCAACATCAGCTCATGTCCTGGCACAACGGACGGGGCTACTTGCCCATGACTTGCACAGTTTTCCTCCCTGCCCCAGGGTCAGGCACACAGGGGGCAGGGCTGCTGATGGAAGATTGGGATGCCAACCAAATTTCCACCCCAGGAGCTGACGGTGTCCTCAGAGCCAGTGGGTGTGTAACAGGCAGTGCAGGGAAGCTGCTGTGCTGCCTCAGGCAAGAAATCCCACCGGTGTTATGGGTGAAGTATTGTGAGAGAAAGAGGTTCCCATTCCTTTCCAGAGATGCTCTTCTCAAAGATGTCATGCTGCACTCCCAGCTCTGGGGGGATCCTCCTGGCTTCCCTCTGCAGCCTACCCCAAGTATCAGTTCATTTTCATGGCGCTGTGGGGTTTGAGGACAATCTTTTTGGGAAGGATGGGGTGATAAAGAGGAGGAGAAGAGGGGGCGGAGAATTAATCTGCCAGAGCAATGTGGGGAACCAAGACAGAGGATCCATGAGCCCCAGGAGAGGAAAGAGACCCTGTACCTGCAGAGTACAGCCCTGTTTTAGGGGTTAGACCCAGAACCTTCACAGGATCCCACATATCCTAACGTGCCTCTGCCAAGGTTCCTGGGGAGGGGCAACAGTGAGCCCTGGGGACTTCAGAGGAAGAAGAAGAGGAAGAGGGAAAGGAAAAGGGCCAGAGGGCTGGAGTAGGAACAGCCCTATGTCACAGCCATGTCCTGTTTTGCACCAGAGATCTTGCCCTCCCTTTGCACTTTGTCCCCTCAGACCAGCACTGCTCTGACAGTGCTTCCTGCAGCAGTGTGTGTGCAAGGTGCTGGGGTTAGGGTGAAGGAGGCAGTCCTACAGCTGGCTCGCTGTGCCTCTATCCACCCCTGTCCCTGGGTGTGCCTTCAGCTGCACACCTCCTTGCAGTTCCAATGCTCTGCTATTTTTCCCAGAGCCTGGGGATGGCATCACCTCCTCATTTTTCTGCCTCTGTGGCGAGCAGCTGGATGCACACAGCTTTCCTGTGTCCTCTGCACGGCACGGAGAGGGAGGCAGGCTGGATGGATGGGGTTGGTCTGTGCATAAAATAAAAAGGTGCCACATTTCAGTCAGAGCTTATCACTCATCATTTTCAGCTTCAAGAGAAGGCTGAGTGAGGAGAAAGGGAAGGGTGAATTTCAGTTGAATTGTGAGGGCAGGAGGGCTACACAAGCCCTTGGACACTGGGGCATCTATGAGAAGAATTGCACATGAACCTGGAGTGATGGCACAAGGGAGTAGGGTGGGGTTGGAAGAGCAGAGGCTGCTCCTTGCAGAGACAGTGCAGGCAGAAGGAAGAACACCCGTGGGGAGGAAGATGAAGAAGAGCTTCAGCTCATTGCTCACTGGGGAAGAGGAACTAACAGGGGAGGACGCAGGGAATACAGAAGAGTTTGGTGGTTTCCTTTTTTAGCTTTAAGCTTCATAGACATCCAGACGTGACCAGATAGCTAATGAAAGGGGAGGAGAGAAAATAGAGGAGTAGTGGCTGGATGAAAGAAGGCATGGATGTGAGGGGAGTGCACTGTTTGTGAGGTCTGGGGGATGCTTCAGGGAAGGGGACAAGGTGGAGAGCAGCAAACCTGGCCAGAAATAAGGAGAGAGACTACGAACCCATCATCACAGTGATGCTGAGCCAAATTATTAAAGGCGAATTATTAAATGCTACATGATAATAAGATCCATTCACACCAGATGAGCCTCGTGCCCTCATTTTGCTGGGCTGGTGGCAAGGAAGAAGGGATGCTGTGATGCTGTGCATCAGTGCACTGGGCTGCTAGACATGTCTGAAGTGCTCAGTGGGATCCCAACATCAGCCCTGCATGGGGAGATCTCCATGCTGGTGGCATCAGCACTGCCCCACTGCTGGGCACAACCCTCCACACATGCACGTGCTAACAGGCTCCTGAGCCGCTCTGTCCTTCCTGCCACGACATTTTCCAGGCAGTTGGATCCAGGTCAGGGCCACCCAACACTTCTGCCAGGGCAGGGGTGTGAAGGGCTTGGAATGAGCAGCTGAGGGCGAGGGGCCCCGCTGCATCACGGCCGGATTATGGCAGCTTAACACATCCATCAGGACCCAGCCAGCCTGGCTGCAGGGACGGCTCGGGAAGGCTACTGGAGTTCAGCACAATTGCACAGCTTTGTGGGAAAAGCACGACCTGCTGGTGGGTACCAAACCCCCAGCATCCCCTTCCCAGAGGGGATCCCAGACTCCCACATCACCCCTGCATCCCTTGGGTTTGTGTCTGGCATGCTGGGATAGCATCAGACCTATCTGCTCTGCGACCAAGGGTGAGGCAACACGGTGGAAATGGCTTTGCTGGCTGATTGCACTGCTTGCTTTGTCAGCACTCAGAAAAATGCAGCACACAAAAATGTGCCCTCCTCAGCAGCTGGGAGCAGCGACAGAGCCTTGTGGCTCACGGAAATACCTTGCCCTGCACATCTGTGTTTTGACGATGTGATTCAGCAGCCCTGGATGTCACCCACCCCATCAGCCTCATCACTCTGACCATCTCCAGGGGCACGTCACACAGCTCAGGTCTGCTCCTCCACTGAAGCTGTGACCACAGCAGAGATGCACGCATCCCTCCATGGCTGTCCCCGGGCTCTGCCCAACCAGGATCCTGCTCCTCCTCCTCTGCCCTCTGAAAGGCATTCAGTTGTCCCTCCACAGTCCCACTTCTGCTCAGATCTTTTCCAATAAATTCAGTGACGTGCCACCCTCCTGCCACCAGAAAGGCTTTCAAAGAAAATAGGAAGAACTGCTGCAGCACGGAGCACTTGGGAAAGGGCTCTGGGCTTCTCTCAGTTACCAGAGAGCTGCATCCTGACCAAGAAACCCCAGAAGCTCCAGCTTTGCAGTTGCCTTGGTGTGTGTTTTGCTCCTGTGGAACTGCCATCAAATCTTTGATGGGGAAGGAAGGGAAGGAAGGGATGAAGGGAAAGAAGATCTTTCCAGCAGCTGTGGTGGAAGTAACAGCTTTGGCTGATGCGAGAGCATGGCAAGTTTGTTATCCCTGAAACAACCTGACATGGTGGAAAACTGCTAAGTGTGGGGGGAGGACCTTTGGGATCAAGCCAGTGTCCCTGTCCCTGTCCCTGTCCCTGTGCTGAACACCTTGAGGAGCTGTGCAGCTGCTGCCACAGCCATGTCCAAGCACTGAGTCACAGTTTGCTCCTTGTTCCTGATGGATCATCCTTATGTTTTTGATTCATGGACCTCTCTGCGCACAAAAGAGCAAGCTGTCCTTTTTGGTCTCGTTCACCTGCTATGAAGATGTGCTCAGCAAATGAGGTCTTAAAATGGAAACCTCCCCAGGCACCTGTGTTGAATTGGTGTTCTGCAATAGGAAAAGTGCGTTCCCTTTTTGCCTTCTTTGCCAAAACACCCGGGCTGCTGTTCTCTGGCAGCAAATCCTCTGCATCTGCAGACATCACTGCCATCTGCAGACACCCTTCTGCTAAACACCAGGATGGGAAGGAGCAGCAGAGGCAGCAGGCATGGCAATGGGGTGTGGGGCAGCCCTCTCCAACAAAGCCTACACACTCAGATACAATTTCATACCGGGGCAATTTTGGCAAGCTGGCTCAACGAGGATAGAGATAACAGAGAGACAGAGAAGCTGGATAAGTCACCGGAGCCTGATGGTGTCACATGTGGGGAAACCCAAACCCCAGACGGACATGGGTGGGAAAAGCAGGCAGAAACATCCATCAGAAACATGCAGGGAGATAACAGGGAGAAAAGGAAACCACCTCTCGGCTCTGCCTGCTCCTTGCACCAGGCACACCTCCAGCACACGGTGCACCCCGCGCTGCCTCAGTGATGGGGTGCAGCTACAGTGCATGGGGCAAAGCACTGCTGGGGAACCTTGGTGATGGAGAACCGCCCTGCAGAGTGAAAGGGGCACTGATGGGCACCTCTGACAGCTCAGCTCCTGGGGCTAACGCAGCGCTGGGTGATGCAGAGCAGGTAGCACGGTGGTGGGTCTCCCCCACCCTGGGTCCCCCCACCCCTTCCCCTCACGGATCAGCAGATTCCACATCCTCTGCGTGCACAGGAATGCTGCTGGGTGCTGTGCTGGGGCACCAGCAGGGCAGGACCGGGGCTGCATAGAGACTGCACGCTTGTTTCCTAAGTGCTCCCTCTCCTGGGCTGCGGCCACACTGTCCCAGGGAATCTTCTATTTTTTGAGGCAAATCGTGGGTACGTTGGGCTGAGCATCCTTCAGGGCAGCACTGGGACTTCCCCACAGCCCCGGGCCCGGGGGATTCACCAACAGTGTTTTGTACTGGGAGATTCTGCAGCCCAGAAGGGAAAGGCTGCATCAGCTTTCCGTCCTACCTGAGCTCCAGGGTCCCTGGGAGCACAGGGGATTTAAAATAAATTAAAAAAAAAAAAAAAGTAGTTTCCTTCAAAGAGTGGAAAGATGGGGGATGTACCTGAGGGATGAACAGAAGAGGTTCCTGCTGGGTTGCTATGACTCAGAAATGGCATTTTCTATATTCTAATAAGAGATGTCAAGTCATAGGTAATTTATTCATGGCAAGCCGATGCGGTTGCTATGGAGAGCATGATGGGATGAAGCTCTTTTTTAATGCACAGTCTATTGAGGAGGAAAGCATTTGTCAAAGATAAACCTTGGTGTGAGGATAAAAGCAGCAAATACTGATTAGGAACATTAAAAAAGAAAAAAAAAAAAGAAGAAATAATATAAAAAAAGCCATCTGAGGGCACCATCGCTGCAACTGTAAAACAGCTCCAGGTGGGGGGAGGGCCCACCAGGACAGGGCATGTCACTGGCCATCATTTTCTTGGATCACAGCTGTGGACCAGCATCTTCTGAGTGGATTCCTCTGAAACAACATTGCACGGTCAGCAAAACCCCAGGGACTGCAGCCTCGTGGCAGCCCCAAGGGAGCAATGAAACGCTGCCAAGGCAGAGGGGCAGCCCCGGTGGCAGACGTGCCTTGGGAGCAGGAAGGCAGCTGATGTCACCGCCTGAGCCCTGGAGCCTGCCTATCGTTGTATGACAGTGTCACGTAACGAGGAATTCTCATTGAGCCTGGGAAGCCAGCCAGTGCTTCCCCTTGGAAACGCCTGTCTCCAATTATTCGTAGTGGTAATGAACTGCCCGAGCTGCTGATCCCAGCGGCCACCTCGGGCTGCTCTGCTCTCCCCCGAAATGATTGCACTCACCCAGGAGCTCGGCTGGAGTCTGCCTGACCCACTGGGGTGGGAACAGCCCATTGCTGCCCACAGGGAAGTCACCTGTGGCTGGTTTTAACCTCTGTAATAAAAGCCAAATGCATTCCTGGCTTTGCCTTGGTCATTTGTTTCTAAATGAAGCATCCCTCACATAACTAATGGGCCCCACCTGCACCATACATCTTCCTGCTGCTTAAAGCAGGCAGAGCTGGCAGCCTTTCCCCTCCTTGCTGGTTCATAATGAGCACAGGGTGATGCTTGCCTGAAAGTAATTTCCCTGATACAGTTCAAGGTTGTAACCAAAGCGAGGTCTTCTCCCTCAGACAGTCTCACCACCAAGGCAGGGGCACTTCACGTGCAGTAGCCCATGCACATTAGGACGGAGGAAGGCAGAGGTTGCCCCTAGAAAATGTGGAGGGTGAAATGTCTTGTGGAAGGAGCAGACCTGGAGGTCACTGCTGTCCGTAGGTGGGGAACCTCTGGGAGTAGAATGTCATCACAAGGCACCACCACAAACCCATAGGGCAGCAGAGCCCTTCTGGCAGCCCAGGGCACAACAGGGAGCAGGGTACAGTGTGGGCCCACGTGCACTCTGAAGTCCCTTCCATGGGTATGTGGGGTATCACATTGCTTTGGTCGTTGCATAACTGCCTGAGCATCTTCCAACTGCCCTGGAACCCGCTCCATGCCAACCAACCACCAACAGCCAGCAGCGACAGGCACAGCTGGGGCATGGGATGCCCTGAGAAAGCAGAAGCAGGAGGCTCCCAGGGATCATATCCTTCCTGAGTGTGTCTCCTACGCAGTGCCTAGCCTGTGGGCTTGCAGGGCAGCTCCTGGGTGACGGGGCAGCAGCTGTACCAGGAGGACCTGGGCTCTCTGGGCCATGATGATGGCTGAAGCAATGGCCACTGTGGACAGTGAGGACCTGGCAGGCTATTTCAGCATGCAGTACAGACAGAATCTCCTGCCCTTGCTCAAGTAGGGTGCTCCTCCACTGCCTTCAACTGCTTCTGTTTCTTCCACCCCTACAAGCTCCCATCCCTTCTCTCCCCCATTCAACTCCTTACCTCCACCAATTCAGCCTCTCCCTGCATCTCCCTTCCCCAGCCCTGCAACCCCCACTCCCTGTCTCTGTTGGATCCCTCTGGGGAGCAATCCACCATCGTTCTGGGAAGCTAGGGCAACAGGTCCTGGGTGGGACCTGTTGCACCTGGGTGCCAAGGTGCTGAGCCCATCCAGTCACCACACTGAATACTTCTGTGGCAGGCAACTCAAACTGATTGAGGAGGACTCTCTGTCTCCATTTATTTACCTCCAGGAGAAGAGGAAAGAAGTCCAGGAGATGCAAAAGGTTCTGGAGGTGAAGGAAGAGGTGAGAAAGGTGGAAGGGTCCTGGTCATGGCTGGGATGGCTTGTGGCTTTTTGGAGGGTGGCAGTGCATCTGTTGCTGGCTGTGGGTGTGGGAAGCCATGCCATGTCCCCTCTGTGCTGCCAGGCCTTCAGGGTGAGGATGGAAGACATCACCTGCCAGTGGAAGGAGCTCTGGGCCAAGGAGGCTGAGCTGAAGGCTCATGTGCAGAAATCTGAGACGATCCTAAAGGTACAGCTGCCCCTCATCACTGTGACCCCCAGGCAATCCCCAGGACGGGGTCACACTGTCCCCACTGTTAAAATACAGAGACTGATAGCAGTAGGTCTGAAAAGCAAAGTGCCATCGCAAGGACTTGTGTCCAAAACCTAAGTGTCGTTGTTAGAGAGATGATCCCATTAAGCAGGGAGAGAATATGTTCCTGGGGGAAGGAAACTCCTTACAGCACTGTTGCATGACACAGCTCCTTCTCCCCTTGCTTTCCTTTCCCCTGTGATGGGGAAACACCACCAGAAAAATGATAAGATGCGAATCCAAGCTCTAAAGAAAGCTAGCAAAGAAAGGGAGATGAAGATTCAAAAGGAGAGTGAGCTTCTGAGAGCTAAGAAGGAACTGGAAGCCCTGAAAAATAAGCACAAGAAACTCAGTGACAGAGTGCAGAACTACTCCATCTTTGGAACATACATGGAGGACGTGGTGAAGGTCTCACAGGTGAGCGTGGAAGACAGCTCATGGGCTCAGGGAGGGCTCTACTTGGGCATTAAACCTCGAGATGTTAAGGCACATCCAGGAAAAACATAGCATTTGGTCAAACCCAGAGACCTCAGATGGGATGGGAATAGGTTCCCTGTAACCAGGGTGAACCAATGGGACCCAGAGTTAAAGGAAGAGAATGAAAGAAGGAGGGGAAGGCTTGGGAAAACTGAAGGAAAACTATTAAAAGCAGTAAAAGCACAGGGATGAGCGAAATGGGGAACACTTTGAGTCACTGTTTCATGTCACAGTGATGGTGTGGGAGGAGTGAAATGCTGTCTAGGGATGGGAACCCAGGCTGTATCCTTTCAAGGAAGCCTGGGCATCATTCCATGCATCACTCATTATTCTGGGATGCCAGCTGGCCCCCTTCCAGGTCCAGGTAGCTCAGAGCAGGCAGTTCCATTTGTGCTTTGTTTTATCAGAGCACTGCTCCTTTGGAGAAGAGGTGCAATGTCTCTCACCTTGCTTATGGCAGCTCTGGGTATGGTCAAGTGGGCAATTACCAGGGATGGGGCACTGCTCACAACCCAGCTTGGCTGGTAGTCCATCAAAGAGGGAAGGCACTACAGCTGGGGCAGGCACTGCCCCTTATGAGGGGAGGAGGGGGATTACTAACCCCACTGTGCTGCAGTTTGAGGAGATCCAGGCAATCATTTGGCACTACAAGACACTACTAAGGATGCGCAAGGCCTTTCTGCAAGAAGAACAAGGGTTCAGGGAGGCAAAACAGCAAGCCAAGAAGTTCATCCAGTACACTGAAGATAAGAGCATGCAGTACAAAAACGAACTGGATCAGCTCGAACCACGTTCTCACCAGGCTCGCAGGGATGTTCTCACCTGGGTGAGGAAAGATGGGGGGAGGCAGGGGAAGATCTCCCAGGTCTGGCTGAGTTGAGTCCCATCGTGCAGAGCTGGAGAGTGGGAGGGTGGCAGTGGGATTCACAGCTCCCAGAGAGCTCAAGGGGAGTGAGACCCAGCAGAGCGAGGGCTGCAGGAGCCAGCAGAGAGAAGGAGAAGCTCCTGGGATGAGGAACAAATGAGGTAGTATCTAGATCAGCTTATGCCATGCCAAGCTGGACCACCTCTAGCAGGCATGTGGTCTCCTCAGCAGACCAGATGACTGTGGAAATGAAGGTCTCCAAGTCAGGCTCTCTACTGCTGAAGCAGCATCTTTGCTGGGTCACGTCCACATGCTGCTTGCCTCCTCTCCTCTCAGGAGTCTCGCTGGGCTGACATCCAGAAAACAGCTGCCAAGAAAACCCTGGAGCTGAAGACCATCAAGATGGCCATCCTCGGCCTCTTTCAGCACGTGAGCAAGCAGATGCAAAGAAGCCCGAATGTGCCAGTGGATGACAGCTACGCACAGCTGAACATGGTAGGACCAAGCCAGATCCCATCTCCCTGCCCAGAAAGAGAAGCAGTAATGACCCTCAGCTGCCCAAAGGGAAGGGAGAGCCCAGGGGAAGCAAGGTGCCCAGCAGATACCTACTTTTTCACCTGGGCCTTCTCTTGGACAGAAGTCATCAGGAAAACCTGGGTATGGGTCTCTGCTTCAGAGTCACAATTAGGGGAAGCTGGCAGGTCAGGGCAGCGTGCACAGTCTGGATTCATTTACCCCTGCCCTGAACTCAGACTTGCCCAATTAAAGTGATGCAGATCCACCAAGGCCTTATCCTCCAGTTTGATAAGTGAAACCTGTCTTCCTAAAGAGCCAAGAAACTTCTCTGTGCCTCCTGTTTCCATTCCTGTTATGAGACAGATTCCCCTGCACTCTGAGCTCTGATACTTCTCCTCTCTACCCTAGATTCAGCAATTTATCCACAACACCTCATGGACATCTCAAGGGAGGTTAAATGAAAGGGCATACAGAACTGTTAGCAAGCAGCCATGCCTATGGAAATATAAGGAAGATGCCAACATGATGTGGTCTGCCAGCAGGGTGGGGAGGTTAAGAGAAGAACAGAGAGCCCCACAGATGATGTGGACTCCACCATAGGTTGTGTCAGTGATGTTTCATGCCTTTCTTGCCCTTCTCTCCTGCCACCTTTTCATGCAATTAAAAACAACAATATGCTTTAAGATGTATCCATTTCTTGGTATCATTAGAACCATTGGATCATCTCCATCTCACAGCTTCATCCAAGAGGTGCCTGCTTTGGCAAATGGGTTGCAGGATAGAGCATCCCAGGGATATAGGTTTGGGCAGGGATTTGTGTTCACATCTGGACCTAGCACTCACTTACATCTCTGAGGTATTCAACAGGAACAACACAAAGGAGGGGGGACTGTGCTTCCAGAGAGCTTCAGAGATTTTCCCCCATCACCACACACAGTGCATATGGGATCATGGATTTCCCTGCACAGCCATGCATTGCATCCCCAACCTTGTCCACCTGCTGCTGTGAGAAAAAGCATGGAGGGTGTTTACAGGTGAAGGATGAACCAACTGGATGAATCACAGCAAGCATTTGCTTGTTCACTGTGTGTCCTAACATGATGAATACAGAACCAGAGGACTACATTCACAGTGTGGATTTCAGGCTGCTCAGCAGCAGAACCTCACCCTGTGCAGGCAGCATCCTTGGTGCGATGAAAATACAGAAGAAAACACAACAGTGAAAAACTCATTCGCAGAGGCAAGGACAGTGGTTGTTCCTCAGCTACTCTATGTGAAAAGAGAGCTCATTTCTATCCAAAACGTTGACAATAAATGCTGTGTGGGCCAAGACAGGCCCTGTGTTGTTCTGAATAGATCACCAGAGCAGTGGGAGGTGAGTGGCATTTTGCATTCCATCTGGCAAGGAAAAGTAAAAGATGTTGCAACTTTATGCAGCCACCATGTGCCCACACTTTAATGATTTCATTATGTTCCTCCTGTAAAACGGGGATTATGATTGTCAAGGAGGAGCAAGAGTGGGCTGCTCCTTGAGGGAAGCCAGGCACGCAGGAGGACATCACCACCTGTATGTGGGTATGCCAGCAAAAGCAGGAGAGGTTCATGGCTGAGGTCCAGCGATGGCCAGGCTATTCTGCAGCAGTGAGGCAGGTCCAAGCTCGAGGCAGAAAGTCCAGCTGGCAAGTCAAGATAAGAATTAGGTATAACGCCGTGCTTTCCTCCAAGACAAAGACCAAGGGCCAAAGACCTTGGTAATGCAGCTCTGAAGGAAGGCAGGGAAGCTTCAATGGGGGCTGTACAAAGCACCTTCTCACACCATGCCTGTTTTTCCAGCAATCTGACCCCAGATTTTGCAGGGCTGGCTTTGAGCACAGGCCCATCCACCCCATTCATCAGGGATGGATGGCAGAGGAGGCTGCTTTCTTATCTGTTGGGCAAGCCTTAAGTGCAGAGCACTCAGGGGCAGTGAGAATCTCAATGGGAAGCAGATCTACCCCTTTGCATGGAGAGATCACCCTCATGCTGGGTCTCGTAGGTCTCTCCTGGAAACTCCTTGGGCAGCAGCTCTCCATGCCAGGGTAGGGTCTGAGAGCCCTTGCTCCATGGCATCTTCCAATCTTGCACTGCCTTGCGTCCTGGCCTCCCTTGCTCTTTGGTGAGACGAAATATCAGCACCAGAAGAGAAAGGGAAATACAAACAGGGGAGAGTGCAGCTCGCTGAGGTCCTCAGGGGTATCAGAGGTTGGTGGATGTCTTGTAGAGACACTGGTGACGATAGCAAAAGCTGCTGGAAAAGTCAACTCATGACTCATTCCAGCAGAGATGAGGCTGTGTGTTTGTGTCCTTGCATCTCCTCTCTGCAGGAATACATCCAGAGGGACCAGGAGCATTTATACCCACCCTGAGAGGTGACTCAGCTGTACTCTCTTCCACCCAAGGCCACCCCCTCACCATCCTCAACACTTCTCACCACTGGCAGCTGTCGGGGGCTGATGGGAGCGGGGTGGCTGTGCCCAGGGAAATGGGGGCTGCAGCTCTGAGCCTGCCACTCTGCATGGGGTGGTGGTGCAAAGACCTTGGAAAGACACAGAGTCAGGCTGTCCACTGCTAACAGGCAACTGGAGAGAGAAACCAGCACCTGCGCATCTCCAGCAGGGAAAGGAGTCATTCCCAAAGTCCTGCCAGATGGCCTTAGAATGAGCAGGATGGAGGGACGGAGCAGAGCCTAATGCCAACCAAGATGTTGTAAGGACAGAAAGGGTGACACAGGAGGTGTCCCAGGTGAGAAGGAATGAGAGCAAGGTGTTTCCCTGAGCACGGCAAAGTCGCACTGCCTACTGTCCCCGTCTGCCTGGTTCTGGTGGGTGAAGCAAAAGCAATGTGACTCACACTGCTGTGGGAAATGGAAGCAAAAGCTAAAATTACCTAATCAGATGTCAGGGTTTAAGCTCAGTGATGCTGTGTTTAACAAACTGGTTTGGTATTTCTGTGTGTGTGTGTGCGTGTGTTAATGGCCTGTCTTTTCCTTGCAGAATTGTAGGGTTTGGTTTTGTTTGCACTGAGTTGTTTGATTTTGAGTGCCAGGGTGTTGGGTTTTTGGTTGTTTTTTTTTTCTTTTTTGTGTAAGATTTCTTTCTCTTGGCACAGAGATGATTTAAGCATTGGCTAAATCCAGACTGTTGACAGAAAATCCCCAGCACATTGAAATGTTGTTATTGGTTTAATCTGGACTCACATTTCCTCTGGAGCAGCCTGCTGTTCCATCAGTGTGGGCAGGAGCTGGAAATGCAGGTCCCCCCTGCTCCAGCCCCACCACTGACGGTGGGATTTCCATGGAAGGACTTGTGCCCTACAGCAGCCAGGTGTGCCTGGTGCCATTGCACACCCAAGTGATGGGACAGGCTCTGACACGGAGATGTGAGGGTCACCCTATGACACTGTCACCTGGAGACACACTTCTTCCCTCTTAGGTGCTCTGTGAAGACTGAGGAGGACAGATCCATGCTGGCACCAAGTGCTGTCCTCAGAAGTGACTTCAGAAAACACTGCTGGCTTGTTAACCCCATAATTAGCACTTACCCAGGACTTGGCATGCCAAAAACCCTCTGATGCCAGATGGCAGACATGAGAGTCATTAGACCCAAATTAGAGCATTGTTTCTGGTGATGTAGTTTCTATCCAAGAGAGAGTGTGGGTGCCAGAGCTGCCTGGTCCCCTCTCAGTAGTAGTCACTGGCATAAAAACACATCGTGTCTGTGAATGACTGTGAGCTTCCCTGGTCCTACACATCTGCAGAAAGCCTGTCCTGCCTCTCTGCCCCAAACTGCCTCTCTCCCTCCTCCTTGTCATGGCCTGAGGTGCTTATAAACCCAGAATCTCCTGCCTTCCCAAAGACTATTCAGTCTGATCGAGAAGTGAAATGTTAGGTCATCAGCCAGAAAGAGAAGGGTCAGGCATCTCAGCCCTTTTGTCTGTACTCCTGCAACACCAGGGAACCCCAAAATGCAGCCTGGCTTTAGGGGACTTTGTTCCTGTTCTGTTCCAGCCGCCCTGCTGTGACATCACCTGACACACCTCTGAAAAGGTCCCAAGCAGGACATGTTAACAAACGAAGCTTCCAACAGACATTTATTAGTTTGGGTTGAAATCAATGCACGTGAAGGAGTGTCGCTCCCGTGTGCTGCACACCTTTGCCATCGGTTCACTACACACCAACTGGGATCATACGGCCAGGACAGCAGCCTATCTCCACGAGCAGCCATACAAACAGTCATAAACACAGAGCAAAGCGGGTCAGGATCCTCTGCACCTCCTTCCTGGCCATCCTCCCTGCCCCCCAAACACTGCTCCAGGTCCTGGGGCCTCATAGGGTGGAAGTAGGGATGAATTTGGGGGTCAAACTGTGAATTAAGGGCTCTTCCTTGCTTTTGCCAGCCAGAGCAAGCAACGTAGCCCTGCTATTCCCCCTTCCCAAGAAGGCAGATTGTAGAATATCCCAAGCAAGTTGGAAGGGATCCATAAGGATCATTAAGCCCAACTGCTGGCCTCACACAGGACCACCCAAAACTTAGACCATATGTCTGAGAGCACAGGAAGAGAGATGGGAAGCTTCAGGTTTTAACACCTGGCTTATCAGATCCATACCAAGTCCCACCACCATCACAGGGCAGTGCCCCAGCCCTGGCACTCACTGGCCTGGGGAAGGCCAGCACAGTGAGGGGGTTTCTAGGTCTTGAGGGGCTGATCTGCTGTCCACAGCCAATGCCCACATTGCACTATGTGTGTGGCTTCAGAGTGATGAAGCCAAGCGGCCACAGGATAGGGAATGGAAGAGCAGGGAGTAAAAGAGGCCCCATCTGCCTCACCAGCTCCAGGCTGGATGCTATTGATGATGGTCTGTCTGCTTGAGCAACAGGCACAGCACGTTACTGCAGTGTGGAGACAGCCTGTGCTGCTCCACAGGGCTGGTGGAGCAGATGGAGACACTGAGACCTACGGTGCTTCCTCCATGGTTCCACATTCCCAAAGCAAAGGGACACAGGGACTTGTAGGCAGGTGCTGCAGGATGCAGGAGGTCACTAACAGCAGCACAACACGTAAGGAGGTTCACACTGAGACCTCAGGATATCAAAAGCAGGGTCTGCATTGTGTTTTATCAGGATGAATGTGCCATCAGGTGCGAGGAAAAGAGACAGATGGCTGTGATCTCGCTGACTTGGGCACGCAGGACAGCGACCCAGGTAGGCACACCATCTCAGGACCACAGCACACTGCAGCAGCACTGAGCTGAAGGTCACAGCAGCTTGGCTACAGGGCAACCAGAGCTCTTGGGCAGCCACTACAGGGGGCCCTCCCCATAGCACCCACCGGAGTCATCCCATCCTACAGGGCAGGCAGGGCTGGAGATCTAAGAGCTCTTCACATCCTATAGAGAAGAACCTTCATGCTGCCATGACAGGCATTAGCAGCTCTAGCTGTGCCATCTCGACATGGGGCAAGATCTTGACGTGCTCAGAGGGGACAGCAACAACTGAGACAATGGGAGACCTCAGGATGCTGTGATCTTTCACATGGATTATGTGCTGATCATGGTGCCAAGCACAGAGGCACTGGTGGACACCAGAGGGCAGGGATGAATGCCCTCCTGGCAGTGAGGGTTTCCTTCACCTGCTCTATCCAACTTTCCCTGATATGTTTATCATCCGCTGTTTGGTTTTCATTTCCCATTGCATTTTCCCCTGGTCTCCTGATTTTTTCTCCTTTCCTGTTTTGCTCTGATTGTTCCCCTTGGAGCTGAAACTGAACCCGGTAATAGTGAGGCGGGGAGAGCAATTCATCTGCCTGCAGTAGCACATTGCTTCTGTGCTCACGTGACAACTGCACAAGAATCAGCCCTCCTGGAACAGCCCTTCCCTCCCCACAGCTCTACCCAGAGCCATAAAACCAATGCGAACACAACAAAACCTGGATCAGAGACATTCCTCACTAAGAGTCCTTCAGAATCAGCCTCAGAGACTCACAAGGTGGTACAAGGCCAAGGATGATTCTATGATTCTATGAGATCTGCAGCAACGACATGTCCAGTGGCACTGGATGGTGGATGTTCTCCAAACATTAGCTCCAAGGCTTGCTTAGTTGTCCTGTCCAGGTCAAGTATAACTTTGCTCTGGACTTGCTTGCTGCACACGTCTCTTCCAAGCTGAGCTAAGGTGGAATTCAATGTTTGTTGATGTCATGGAGGAGATGGCCATGGACGTGGCACCAAGGAAACATGCCATCATTCAAGCTTGCACCAGCCTGCATGGAAAGTCTCATCAGTAGTGGTGCTGCAGTGGGAAGCATGAATAATGACGGGAGGTTGGAACTCTCAGAGGAGAGCAGGTTGTGGACTCTGGCTGTAGACCTGGGCAGGAAAGGAAAGAAATAGAAGACCATGGGTTGCAACCATGTGATCCTCTTGGTGCTTCCTTCCATACCCTCCTCCCAGCACTGCATCCCTTCCACACCCTCTCTCAGGACTCAGTGGGGCACTGACACTTTTCCTCAGTGATCATCCCATAGCGCAATGCTGCAGCCTGGTGGTCCCTCATACCCTGCTCCTGCCAGGACTCTGTGTGTCCCATACGCCAGCTCCCACCCACCCCACACTCAGCAGCTTCAGTACCCACAGGAAGCCCTGCAAAGCCCAGCACACTACCATGGTCATGTCCCGTGCAGAGGAGCTGGGAGCTGGCTACATGATGGAGCAGGTGAAGCCACAGCACTCCTTGAGCAGAGTGAGGCCCGTTTTGGTCATGTATGGTGCAGAGGTTTGCTGCCCCCTGGAAGTCATTTTCTTCTCTCTGACAGGAGCTATGGAAAGAGGCACTGTAAGTTTCAGGTGTCTTCTTGGAGACAAGGACACAAGCTCATCGCTTCTTCTGAAAGGTCCTCCCAGGGCATCACTGCTCCCACAGAGGGGGATGGCATGACTTGTCACCTTAGTCAATGCATGATGAAATGGAAAGAGCTGGTTAGAAAGGGTCCAAATGAAGTACATGAATCACAAAATGACACCTGCTTGGCCCAGGTCTCCTAGGATGTGCTGGCTGAAATGTATGGAAGCATTGCATCTCTACTGACTGGTGATGTTTCCAGCACCAGCACCTCCCCACACTCAGCTAGTCCTACACAGAGCAATGAAATCTTGGGACCAGAGTGCTTGGGGAAGGGGAAAACCTGGCAGGGAGGTTCAGAGCAAGGATTGCAACTCATTGACCACCTACTTGCTTTCTGGAGGTAGCTTTTGGAGAGCTTACTTTGCAGGAACTCTGCCATTTCCTTGTCTTCTTCTCTCTCCCTGTGATAAAGAGATTGTTAAGCACATAGGAAAGGAGTAACGAGGCATCCAGAAACATCTATCAGGGTGTAATACAGATCTGAGGAAAGCTTGCACTGTCCTCATTGCAAGGAATAAACTGTTCCCAGCTACCTGAGCCTCTCAAATTCCACATCGTCCACCAGGAAATCTCGTGTTTCCACCAGCTTGTGGATCTGCTGCACCAGTTCCTCTTCCTTCTGCTTCTCCTCATTGGACTTCTCAGTCTCTGCAGCACAGGAATTGTAATTAGCTCCTCTGTAGGGCCCTTCCTTTCTATGCCAAGCTAAGCCTAGACAAGCTTGCTCTGCTTCTGCTCCACCTGGGAGTGGATATGAGAATGAGGGTAAAAGCCAAGCAAAAGTAAGCACCCAGATCCAGATCCAGGCTGCTAAATAAGCAAAAAATCTCATCTCCACCCACACAGGTCTAGTGTCATCAAATGCAGATCCATGGGGACGAGCACTGTGAGATGCAGCTGTGAGCTTCACAAGGCAGAGGACGGGTCCCTAAGCAAGGTGTGCTCCCACCAGTGAGGTCACCTTGCTCAGAGACTCCTCCTCCTCTGCTTCCCTGGGGGTCTTCACCCTGCACTGCTGAAGAAGGTGGGCACCTGACCCCAAGGTGCTCAAAAATGTCAGATTCAGGTGTCATCCTCCTGCCAAGATGTGCTGAATCCACCTTTCCCAGGCCAGCACACCCAACCACAGTGTCAGCATGGCCTTGAGCCACGGAGGGCTCCAGAGACCCCACCTGGCTGCCTCTGAGCACCATGGGACCCACTTGTGTCACACAACGAATCATTTGAACAGAAGGGACACTGACTAAAAGGTCACCTGGTCCCACTCCTCTACAACGAACATGGACACCCCCAGCTCCATCAGTGCTCACAGCCCTGTCCTGCCTGACCTTGGGTGTCTGCAGGGATGGGGCACCACCACCTCCCTGTGCAGAGAGTCACTGAATTCCTGGGAAACTCTCACATCACTGTGAATTCAAGTTCTATACAGATTGGTATATAAAGGGAAGCAGAATACATAAAAATCCTTGGGGATTGGACTAGAGGATCTTCACAGGTTCTCTCTAGCTCAAAGCACTCTGTGATTCTATAAGATGATAGAGCTAGGGCTACGGAGTGTTAAATATGGGCAGCTAGCTTGGATGGAAATGGTAATTGCCTGTTTTGCAGCTATTTAATACTGTTTCTGAATTCAGCAGCCAGCTCCAAAATCAATCCAGCACAGGATGGATCAATCTCCCGTCTTCCTTCAGCTACATAAAAATGCAGCAGAATTCACAGCACGGAGCCGTCCTGCAGGCAGGGTCTCAGCTGCTCCCTAAACTGTCTATTGATCTGCTGTTTCAAGTCTGCTTTGTATCGATGGGAGGTGCTGCTGTGCGGGTCTGAGTAGGAGGAACTTCTCATAACTGTGGTGTTGTCGGAAAGATCCCCACAAAACAATATCCTGCAATATTTCGGTGGGAATAGGACGCTTTGTAGTGTCACTCAGATGTCATCAGTAGCATTTGGCTAGGTATGGACATACCAGCTCAATGGACTCAGTTAATGATCTACACTCCTGGGTTTCAGCACGTCAGGGTTAACAAACCCTCCATACAAGCACTGTTTTTTTCCCAAATTGCTGATGTCAGAGTCCACCAGGACCACCCCTCAAAAGCACTTTAAGCTCAAGCTTGCCACTGCTGCCTTCAGCAGCAGCATCTCTGGGAGCATCCCAGTGTGGGAGCTGGCCAAGAGCTTCTTGGGCTTCACGGAGATCTTCCTGCTGAGCACGTGGCAGTGTGCAGCTTTACAGAGCCTTACCTGGAAGAGCAAGGATTTTTTGAAGCTCTTTTTTCAGCCGGCTGATTTCTTTGCAGAGCTGAATGTCATCCATCCTGCAGAGACACAAATGAAACCACTGAGGGAAATGATGGGGGAGGAGAAGGACAGAGGCTCTGTCACAACCCCCGAGTGATGCACGCCGTGCCCGCAGTGGGGAGCACACATTTACCTGCCTCACTTCAGCTCTCTGCATCTCAGAGCTATTCTTGCAGCTACACGGGTTATGTCCACCGTGTTTGGCGAAGCAAAAGTCTCATCACTCTAATGACAACAACACCTTAGTAAAGCGTCAGGCAACAGCATGGAGAGCATGGAAACAGGGTACGGGCTGCTGGCTCATTGAAATCAAGGAGCTGGGTGACCTGTTCTTCACTTGCACAGACTCTGTTGGTCCTCCCAAGCCCTACCACATACCCAACACAAAGCATGAGCTTCCTAAGGAGTGGAAGAACATCCAATCTGGCAGTGCACAGCTTTCTCACGACCTCCATGTCTACGAACGCTGCAAAAAACCCTAATTCATGCTCCGTGTCTGCAGATAACACACAACAGACCCATGAGCCAGTGCCACCTTGAACAGATGTGCCCCTGGTTCCCTGTGAGGCGTGCATTGCTAGGAGCCCTGTCTGCTCCTCCAGTAATCCTGCAGCTGAGTCACCCCTGTCGGGATGAGTCACACTGGAGCCTGGGGCACCAGAAATATTAATTAGAGAGAGGGAAATGAACAGAGCAACAAAAAGGAACTCTGTACGATATCACTGTAGGAGAACATCCCAGGCGGAGGAAGCCTTCCCTCCCGGCAGAAATAATGAATTGGCAATAATAAAAGTTGTCATTTCGATACAATCTGGGAGATAGCAAAGGCAAGCAGCCAGGTGGTTGCTGCTGGAGCTGGGGTTATCTCTGCCACGTGAGACATCTCGTTTCATTCTCTTCCAAGCACGGACATCTCAGCAGTGTTGGAATGCGTTAGTTTGACATTTCCAACAAGAAAAATCCCTATCAACTGACCAGGAGACTCTCATCACTGTATGATGGCACATCGATGGAGGCTCACCTCCCTGAGCCCTCCAGTCCACCTGACCCTAAAGATGATTTTTATTTCCCCCCCTGCAATAGAATTCCCACTCCAACTCCCAACCCCTCTATCCTGTAGCCCAGCCGTGTAGAAGGTTCCTGTGTCCTCAACTCCTCCCTCCCACCAAAGCTGACACTCCCATGGCTTTGCTTCATAGTGTCGATGCTCAAGCTCCGATGTGCAGTCCTGGTGCTCCCCAAAACTTTCGAGCAAGGGATGTTGCAGCTGAACCCACCCCAGGATGTGTTTTCTGTAGGTAATTCCCAAGTGCAAGCCAAGGAAGAAAACAAATAATGAGGTAAGAAGAACCACGAGCTGTGAGTTTTGACAGCACCTGTGAGACTCAGGTGCTAGTTGCCATGGAAAACATTCAAGCACTTCACTTTTTGTGACTCCCAGAAAAGCAATACAATCCCTACAACAACACCTCAGCTCCGTGTGTGGGATGTGCACCCCCTGTGCCCACCCCAGCACTTCAGGGTCAGCGCAGGGCAGTGTGAGGGGCTGGCAGTCCTAACTCCATGGCTCTGGCTCAAAACCCAGTGCTGAGAGTGCTGTGTTTATCTCACATTGCAAATGAGCCTTCCAGCCCCTTTGGCCTTAGCTTTTTCTCAGCTCCCTCCCCGCCTGCTAAGTTAGCATGGACATGCAGTTTGTCGCATAGACTTTCCTCTTGCCACCATCCCTCTGCATTCCAATGGCCTGCCTTTGGCAGGACCACATGATTCTGGCACTCTGGGCACAAATCCCCCATGCTGATGCTCCAGAAGTTGAGGGAGGGTGGGGAGGTCATAAGGACTCTTCCAACCCAACCATGACATGATAAGATTCAGTGATAAACTCAGGTCCTGCGGCTGCCCAGGTCACCAAGCAGGAATGAGCCCCCAAACTGTGGCTCCCTCCCCAAGCCCAACCCAAGAGCATTGACCTGAGGAGCAGACGTGGTACGCAGAGAGGAGCATGGGCATGTCTGAGCTCAGTCAAACACATGCCAGCAACTCTGCATAGGTTGGCTCCCAGCACTCACATGTATCGCAGCTCTGACTCCCTCCTCACCAGGATCTCCCTGATCCTCTCGATTTTGAAGAGCTCCCCTTCGATGTCATCGATGGTGGTGGTGGAGTCAGCCATGGAAATGATCTCATCCTCTGCAAAGGAAGGGGGAGCCCCATTAGCCAGCAGTAAATGTGAACCTGGTGCTGAGGACAACGGGGCTGTCCTGCAGACACTGTACAGCATCACCAGGCTGCACATGAGGCTTTAACCTCTTTTCCAGGCTACTCATCAGGTGCTGTAAGAGCAGGCAGCCCGACATAGGAAGTCACCAACAGTACAAGGGCAAGTGTGTTTTGCCTTTATTTGTGCTCCAAACGAGGCTGAGTACCAGAGCAGCTCTGCTCACTGCTGCAGCAGTGTCAGACTCCCCTTGCTGAGCACTTCCAGACACAAGCCTGTTGTCTGCATCCTCCTTTAGGACACATCAGGGTCAAACCTGGGCCCATGTAACACATAACTCCTATGGAGTTATGGAGAGGAAGGTTCCACTGCTGCTCCCTCTCCATTGCAGGATGGGTGAATCCCACCCAGTGTTTCCTAATACACCACAGGAAAAGTGCCCAGCAGGTCAGTTGGGTTTCCTTGTCCCCTGCAGTGCTGAGCATCATCTCCGTGACCCACCTGGGTAAACTGGGGAAACAAGAAAAAGGGATGACACTTGCTCCAAGATAAGAGGGGCAAAACCGTCCCAGCAAAACACAGGAAAAAGAGGATGTTGTATTTTCGTGGCAAGCTCAGGGATGGGCAGGATGAGAGCCCAGAAGCAAAGCCCTGCTCTCGCCACCAGCACTGTCTCTGCTGAAGTCACGCTGATATCCCGCTGCTTCTGGCTTCCTGCTCTATGGGATGACAGCTGAGGTTCTGCTCCCAGCTGCCACCTCCCAGCCAGCCCAGCTCCCAGCATCACATCACCCAGCACGTTATCACTGACGTGCAGCAGTGCGTTCATCACACGCTGGCTAATCCAGCTCTCCTGTGATGTACAGGCAGCACAGGCTGGGGGGTGTGTGGCTCAGCAGCCACAGCAATGAGAAACAGCCACATACATCAGGGGAAACTGAGCTTCCTTTGGGTCCCCACAATGTACATCTCTGTTGGGAGAGTTTCTGCAGCCCTGGGATTTGCCCAGCGGGGCAGGGAGGGATTGCTGTGAAGGCAGAACACACCACACAGTGGTTCTCTACCCATCACATAAAACTGCTGGAGAAATTGTTCCCAGTGAGACATGTTTCCAAGGTTGCTGGTGGAGAAGGCTGAAGAGCAGGAATACACGTAGTTTAGATTGGCACGAGTGGTCTGGGGGATAGTTTTCCACTCTTTCTGGCTTAGAAACTCGCAAGGACTAACTGTAGTGCATCTCCCTCTCCCCAAGTCATGCATGCACTTTCTACTAACACCAGCATACAGAATCCTTAACCATTCCCCACCCCAAGCTGTCGGGATGCTCTCAGGAGCCCCTGCCTGCCCAGGGTGGACCACAGGGTATGTGAACTGGGCACAGAGTGGGGTGGGATGCACTGCCCACCAGCAGCTCTTGTCCCTGCTGCAAACCAGTGCAAGAAGCCCTCCCTTAGCCTCCTTTCCACCGGCCTGAATGGGGTTGCTAGGGGAATGGACTGTGGTTGCTAGGGGACCAAGGATGCGGTTTCTGCAGGACCGGACTGCTGTTGCTAAGGGACCGGACAATGGTTGCTAGGGGAGAGGGATGCTGAGCTCCCTTGTCCCGAGCATCCCCTTGCTCGGCCACCCCAGGCTGCTCGTGGCCCAGGGGATACCATGGACCTGAAGACGAGCAGGTGGACAGGTGGCCCTGGTCACATCCCCCTGCAGATGACAGGGACAAGCAGGTAACAACGCACGCGAGGTTGCAGATGGAACAGCTGCCGTGTGCTTGTAGGCTCCCTGGGGCTCGGCTGTAGTTCAGTGTGGCTCTAGATCTGTCAGAAAAAAAGCTGCATTGCTCAGCATCACTTCTGCCACCAGGCTGGAATGACAAGGCCGATTATTTTATAGATTCTCCAGTAAACAAAGAAATGAGCTTACTGCAGCTCTCATTAGCCAGGAACAAATCTTGGAGCACAGGAGTGGGTCTGGGGGAGGGAGACTGTCACTGCTGGTCTGGGTGGGTGGGGGAACAGCTCAGAACATCTTTGATCATCAGCAGCAGAAGTGTTTGGCTCAGGACATCAGCCAGCTGCTTCCCAGTGGGTGAGCACGATGGCTTGGAACAGGTGTCACCATCACTCCTTCTCCCTTCTCATCCCAGAACCTCATTAGCAGCAGCCAGCCCGGCTGGGAGAGGCAAACCCTCACCTGTGTTTCAAAGGGAGGAGGCAGTGCTGGGTGATTTCTGCCCATGGTCACCTCCAGCAGCACAGGCTGAGGGTCAGGAGTATGCTATGAGCTGGGAGCAGGTGGACCAGAGCCATGGCTGCAGGATCTGAGCTTCAGGCTCCCATTGGTGATGGGGTGACACTCTGCATCCCAAAAGTGAGACGTGTCCTTGGACACACCAGGGAAGATGTCACCAGAGATCTAATCAAGGAGCTCCCTAAATCAGGAGGGGAGGCAGCCCCAGATGAGAGCTTCTGCAAAATGAAGCCCGTGAACCCCTGGGGGTGAGTATTCTTCCCTCTGCTTCCTTAAAATCTACCCCAGGCACCTTCTCCCCACGCCTAACTTCAGTGAGGAACGGAAGAAGTCCTCGGGATCATAAATGCTAAGCTGTGCTGTGCTTTTGGGTGAGGCCTAACATCGCCAATCCTTCATGCCGTATTTGACGACAAGATTTCACGAGGGCTGTGGAAGCAGGGCCAGAAACACCACAGGGTGCATGAACACCTGGGGGAGGGGACACGCTGCCGTGCTTCTGCATGAAACCAAACCTCATGAGAAACCAGTGAATCTGTGCAAGTGACCAAAAGGCAGGAACCCTTCAGGAAACTGCAACTGGGACCAGAGGAGTCGAGGGATCTTCATCGTTGGTCCAAGACACCTTCTGGACAAGGCTGTGAACGACCCCATCTAACTACTGAGCCTGCTTTCAGCAGGGAGTTGGACTTGAGATCTCCACAGCTCCCTCCTGATCCAAGTTATTCTGCGAAGACCAACTGGGATTTGCATGGATCTTCACTACTAGTCCAGGAGATGCCTTCTCCAGAGAGACACAGGGTGATGCCAAGCTCCTGAAACTCCAGCTACAGGCATGGGCCAGAGCACAGCTTCCCTGTGCAGCCTGGGGTACACAGGGCTCCATGCAGCCATCGCAAGTGGAAAGTGGGGACACTCAGAGCTCAACCTCGGTACATTGTGGGCAGCTGGGCAAAGACTTCCCTGGAGGTGGTTTTGCCAAAAAAGAATGGGTTTATAAGACTCAGCTCGAAGTGCCTCCTTACATTTGTGCATCCTTACATCCTTCAGGGATGCAGGATGACCTACGTGTGTGCAGCTCCCACAGGCACACCAGGGAAACAGCAGAACCAGGCAGAGGAATCAGCCCCATTCTGCACACAGAGCACTCCAACAGCCACCACCTCAACCTGGCAAACTGAAGAACAGGAGAAGGCTTTGATTTCAACTTGGGACTGCTCTGATCGCCACTCATGGCCCAGGGGAAGAGAGTATCGTTAATGAAGAGTATAATAGCTGGAGACTTTCACTCCATATGGCTTTGGTGCAAACATTTAGACAGCCAGCAGCAAGCCCAGGATGAGTCACAGTGACAGCCAGCGCAGGGTTCAGCTGTGAGTGATTTATTTCATGATTAAGGTTGGGTAATATTTTGGCAGTGCCCTGGGGAGGGAGGGCAGAGGTCTTTGCTTGGGCTCCATCCCAAGAGACTTTTAACTCAGCTACAAGTTTTTTCTCTGCCAGGTAAAGCAGCGTGGGCAGGGGGGGATTCAGCTCATCAAAACCAGACCTTGTTGATTTAATGCACGTTTGTTAATGAGAGCAATTGCAGGATGCTGCCCAGCTCTGGGCAGTGTTTGCAGAGGTGATATGGTGCTCACACCCCTGGTGCCTCCAGCACCCTCAGCACACGGCCAGGCACTTAGGTCCTGAAGAACAAGATCAGACCCCTGCAGACCCCCACCCAGACACCTGCCATCAAAGGGGTGAGGGGACAAATGCTGCTGTGCTGGAAGGCACAAAGGAGAAGGATGAAAACTTCAGGACGGTCCCCACCAGGCTGGGCAGCACCCACACACTTGCATCAAGCAGGATGCTGAAGTTTGCTCCGTGCCTCCCCTTTATGCCTTTCTGGCTGCTTGCTGCTGTCCTGCTGGGTGCAGAGGTCTGGTCTGCAGAGGGAGAGGTCTGCAGAGGTCTGCTCTCTGGGGAGCAGAAGGAGATGGGAGCAGAAGGGGACAGGACAGATGTTGGAGGGACGTCCTGGCAAGAAGACTCCCCAGACAGTGATGCCACCTCCCACCCCGAGTCCAGGTTCCGGGCTGCGGATGACCCCCGGTCAGACCCCCCATGCCCACCCCGCTTCTTCCAGGAGGAACTGCTCAGAGTGGGGAAAAGCAGCAAAGGGCGTTGCGGGCGCCCCAGGCTGCCTCTCACAGCTATGCCCACAGCATCACGGTGCCTCCATGCCTCTCCGGGCAGCACCAGCCAGGTGGAGGGCTCCATCCCACCTCCACTACATCATCTCCCCCCAGCCATCCCTCCTCCCTTCCAGCCGCTTCTCTCCATCCCTTCTCTCCCCCACCCTGCGGGGGCTCAGGGCTCCCCTCGCTGCTCTCACCGCGGGGCTCCTCAACCCGACGTGGGACTGGGGGGTGGGTTGTGGGGGGAAAAGGGGGGGGGGGGGCAACAGCGCATCCACCTGGGGGAAAGTTTGGAGCTCACCTGGGGCCGTGCTGGCTGGCGGCCACCGCGTGGATTCCAGCGAGCCGTAGCGGGGAGGGGTCCGGTTCCCGTCCATGCCGCAGCGCGGTGCGGCCGGCCCGCTTCGCTTCTCTCCCCGTCCGCACCGCTCGGAGCGGAGCGGGTTGGGGCTCCCTCCCTCCCTCCCTCCGCCTGGCTCGCCCCGCTCCGCTCCCGCCGCGCCCTCTGCCGTTCTCCGCCGCCCCGCGGATGCTCTCCGCCCTCCGCCCGCACCGGGGCCGCTCTCTTTCTCGGGGCGGTTTTGCCCCCTCCCCCCCCCCCAGCCCTGCGCTGCCCTATCTCCAGCTCCGTGCCGCAGACTTCAGCACGGAATTGTTCACCCCAATTCGTCCTCTGTGCGCTCTCAACAGCTCGCTGAGAATAAATAAACCATGCAAGCGAAGCGTGACAAAGAAAAGATGTTTCCCATTTGCCGTGAGGGTCAGAGGTTCTCTGGCAGCACCCAGCAGTGCTGGGACACGGGGCTCTAAAACCTTGCAGGGTTTCACACCTGAAGGATCGCACAATCACAGCATCGTTTCAGTTGGAAAAGACCTCTAAGATCACCAAGCCCAAGCACCAACCCGACATACCGAGTTCCACCCATGGCCGTGTCCATCTGGAACAGCTCCAGGGATGGGGGCTCCACCTTATGGGGCATCCCATGCCATCATAGAATTGTTAAGGTTGGAAAAGGCCACCAAGATCATCCGTCCCAACATCACCCAGAGCCAACACCGCCCTTAGCAGGGCAGTCACTACGATCCCACTGCTCACCCTGCTCACCCTGCTGTGCTCAGTGCTACAGCACTGAGAGCACAGAAGATGCTCTACATCTTCAAATCCACTGTGAAGAAGTTTTAATGGATCCACTCAGTACTGAGAAGCACAAAGAGCACTGAGCTGCCTTGTTCCTGATGTCTGGTCAGAAAAACGGGATGGGAGTTGTTAAATAATTCCATGAGCTTATTTTCCTTGGGATCTGTCAGAAATTGAAGCTCACATCTCTCGATCCACGCTTCGGCTATTAGCGTGATTTTGGCATGTGGCTGTGCTTCCTGGCTCAGAATTCCTCCTCCCATCAGCACAAGCCTGACATTCTCACTCCTATCATCACCTTTGAAGTTCCAACCTTCCAACCTGATTGGAGCTGGGGCTGTTTTCAAAGGGTGAAAACCAAAGCCCCACTGCCAGCAGCATCCTTCTCTGCTCTACCGATAAGGCTGGCATGAGATCGCTTCTTCTGTTGCTTGATTTCTCCAGGCAGAATTTCTTAATATTAAAGGTGAAACAGAGCTTAATTTTGAAGTTGGCTCCCACTCAGCTCTGTGTCTGCGTTCACACTGTTATGGTGTCAACATATCTGATATCAAGGGGAAAAAAAAATTGCCTTTGGCCAGAAAAGTAATTCCTATCACAGCAAAAGCAGTGGAGAAATGATGCACAAAGAAATGTGATGTGCCCAGAGAAATGCACAACTGAAGTTGGCAGAGACAGAGCAGAAGAGAAAGGGAAAGAAGGGAGAGAAAAGAAGGGAAAAGGGGGGAAAAAGGGGAAAAAAAAAAGGAAGGGAAGGGAAGGGAAGGGAAGGGAAGGGAAGGGAAGGGAAGGGAAGGGAAGGGAAGGGAAGGGAAGGGAAGGGAAGGGAAGGGAAGGGAAGGGAAGGGAAGGGAAGGGGAAGGGGAAGGGGAAGGGGAAGGGGAAGGGGAAGAAAAGGAAACAGGGTAAAGACCTGCAGTTTTAGTTGATTCCTTGTAATGTACAAATGAAAATAAAAGCAGATGAGATAAAGTATTGGGTTCAGTGAGCTGCATGGGTTCCAGTCCAGCTCCATGGGACATACAGTGACATTATGCACAGGATCTGGACACTGTTTCACCAAAACCAGAGAGACATTCAGCATTTATAGGTGAATGCTGCCTCATCTGCTGGAGCTGAGTCACTGGGACCCATTGAGCCGTGTCACAGAGCACATGCACATCGATCCACGTGAGATCCAAACAGCTCTGGCTACAGTGGATATCCTCAGCACCACGGATTAAATCAGCTGGAATTCACATGGCTCTCAGGTGTGCTGCTTGCACAGGACTGCTGTCATGCACCACATTAATGAGCAATTAGAGTTCCTGAGGTATGACATAGTAATGAGGCTGGGATAGATTCTCGACACTAAAACTGCTCCGTACTTGAGTTTGAATTCCAGGGAGAAGACAACTTCTTAACATAAAGTTCCTGTTATTCTTGGCTCAAGGACAAGTCTATCCATAGCCATGGTGGCAGCAGAGTGCCAGAAAATGGGGAGCTAATTACGCTGAAAGCATTTGACGTGCAGATAAACTGTAATCAATACACACAGGGATCATCGGCAGCAGCATCGCTTTTCCTTGAGTGCAGGAGGGAGCAGGGTAGGAGACCACCATGCCACTTGTATGCCACATATTAAATACCTATTTAGGGAAATACTCTGGGTTTTGCAGCTGGCTTGTAAAGCTTCAGGGAGATGCTATTAAAGTTAATTCTTCTGCAAAGGAATGAGGTGGTCCCATGTACCTGGTCAAGTGACTAGAGCTTCAGGCAAGAGCTGAAAGGTTTTTGCAAAACATAGCTAAGTCATACACGTGAGTTCATGAACTGTTTTCTGCTTATAGGGCCACAGGTCCTCCTATTCCCACAATTCATACCTCACCCACAACAACCACAAGCAAATACATTTATAAAAAGATCCATTTCTGCTGTTTTTTTTCCCTTTATACATATATATATATATTAATTGGCATTAAAAGAACCGCACCTCCTGATACAGAGCCCCTGTGACACCTGTACAAATAACTTATAATCCATCTACACCATTTACAGCTGTACAAAGTCAGCCCCAGACACCACAGACCACACTCCGACCCACGGTCTCATGGCTTTCAGAGCTGCTGGCTGCCGTGCCCCCCACCAAAGAAGCCCAGTGAGGCAGAGGTGTGCAGTGCCACGGGTCACCACTCTGAGCCCAGGGTTACCATATGCAGCAGGTGAGGAAGAAGTTTGGGGCAAGCGGGTGTTTCTTGACCCGTTTCCGAGCCTCCTTTCCAACTTCATCCCCTTCCAAAGCCGAAGTGTTTGCTGCTTGCTTGGTTGTCATTTTTGAGGGGAGATGAAAAACTGCACTGGAGAACTGAACATGGTTCCTGAGACCTTCCAGGTTCCTGTGCTGGGACATTGAGGCTGGGGACTTCTGGAAATTGCCGTGATGCTGTTGCCCACTGCTATCTTTCAAATGGCAGTGCTGGTTTGGGGGTTAAATACATTTTGGGACCTGGAGGCTCTTTGTGCTGCTAAATAACTCATCAGCACCATCAGCTCCAGAATTGCTTTGCCCCCAGTAATGCATTCCAGTGCTAGTTTGGGGCTATGTTGTGCATTCAGAGTGAGAGTGCGTTAACCCTGAGCTTGAGAACAGGAAGCAAAGCAACCTGCTGCACCAAGGCAGCAATGAGGGGCAGCAGAAGGAGGGTTTCATGGGGCCCAACCATCCAGAACAACCTGCAGGCTTGGAGGGAAGCATCTCCAGACTTGGATATCTGAGTTCCAGGGACACTCCGTGGGGGACACTGGAAGAGCTGCTGTGTGCATCAGCATGGCTGGAGGACTCCTCCTTGGGGCAAGGAATCCAAACCAGCACCCCCACGCTGCTGAGAGCTGAGAGAATCAAAACTGACAGTGTCATGGAAGGGTGCCATGGATCCCACATCCCCTCCAATGTGAATTTCAAGAAGACTCCCTGGAGGCATCCCAGGTATCACAGATGGTAGTCAGAGTCACTGCACACTGTGTTTCTTCCATTACTTCAGCAAAGATGGGGCTCGGGCAGGTTCCTCCATAAAGCTGGGTTGGTGAGAGCCCATCTGCAAAGGAGAGGGCTCCTACACCCTGACAGCAGCAGAGGGAAAGAAATGAGAAGTCTCCCATGTGTTCTGCAGGCTTCTCAAAGCAAAGCTGGGCCACACTGCCTGGGCAGCCTGAGCTGACCCTGCCCAGTTCATCACTGCCAAGTATTATTGCACTGGGTTTCCCACGTCCCTGCTTCACACCACCTTGCGTAGCCCCTCTGAAACCACAGTGGGTGTCCCACCAACTACATGCATCAGACACACAGACCAGGAGACACCACCTCCATAATTAGTGCTAGCAACTGCTCTCTGATCCACAAGCACAGCAAGCACCATCACCTCAGCTCTGTCCTTTCCCTGAAGTGAAAAGCTCGGAGGTTTTTCATGACTTGTGTAAAACTCTGTTCTTCTTCAGGGCTCTGCCCTGCCAGGGTGTCCAGGCTGAGGCACACAGCCATCCTTCCCAAGCCCTGTCCACCTCTGCCCTTGCAGCTTTACAAACACCATCCTGGTTGCAAAGCTGCTGTTGGTGGCTTCTTAGTGTGCTTCCTTTTTCCATTTCTTCTATCACGACCCAGCTGCTGCATCTTACGCACCAGCTTTTCCTCCTTTTCCTCACTGGATGACACCTGCAAATGTGTTGATGGGCAACAGCAGAGACTTGGGCATGTACTTCACGAGTCCCACATCCTCTGCTGCATGCAGGCTGAATTTCATCGTCCTTGACTTTTGCAGGCAGTAGCTGGGCTCTAGGCAAGGAGACACTTCCACGCTGCAGGAGGACAAGAATGTGTTTACCACTCGTGCAAAGCTGCCCTTGAGGGCCAGAGTCTGATCTCAGCCTAAATCCCAGCTCTCTGCTCTGACTGCAGAGTGGGGGCTGCCACACGGAGCTGTACGGCTGCATTTATTCTTTCAGAGTGGTTTTGGTTGGGAGATGATATGTGTCAGCATTTAAGCACAAAAGCAGCGGCCTTACTTCAATTCTCAGAAATTCCCACTTTACCCATGCTCCATGTGGCTCATGGGACACGAACCACAAACCCCATCTGTCCCCTTCCAGCACTTCACACATCACTACCACCACTGCAGCCACATTAATCCCTGACTTTTCACAGGGCCCTGACCTTCACATGCTTGAGATACCCTAGGTAGGACTGCAGACTGTGGAGGGAGCATCAGCCTCACAACACAATTTAAAAGCCCTGAGGTATTGGATGTGCCTGTCCTTCTATTGTCTTAATGACAGTGTTAAGAAGAACCCTTTTTCTTCACCCCAAAATGCAAAGGAAGGAGAGCTTGACCTATCTCCTGTCCCTGCAGACACCCAAAGTCAGGCTGGATGGGGCTCTGAGCACCTGTGTGTGTCCCTGCTCACTGTGGGGCAGTCGGACCAAATGACCATTAAGGGTCCCTTCCAACTCAGATGACTCTCTGATTTCTCAGTTCTTTGACTCTGCCCTGCCTTCCCAGGAAGGGGATCCTCACCTGATCACATTCCTGTAGGTCCTTCTGCTGTCCTTGTCCAGACACAGTGTGAAGGGCCTCTGCTCTGTGCTCCTGATTTTGATGTTGCACGTCTTCAACTTGTTTGTCATGGTCTGGGTTGGGAGAGGAGGAAGAGCTCAATGAGTGCCTCACGCACCTGGCAAGGGTGGTGCATATATGGAAGACACAAATGGCAGACATGAAGGGGAAAAAATGATGACATTGTCCTTCACGTTCAACAAGAAGTGATGCAAGGTGGTTGCTCTAAAGATGGAAGGGTCTCTCTCTCTCCACAATCACAACCTAAGGTTGCAAGGGCAGACATTGCAAGTTGGCCAAGTTTGCACAGGTTGGAAGGTTTGGGATGTCTGATGTGGGGCACAGCCCTCTCTCCTGGTGTACTTTGGTGGACAGCATAGGCTGCAGCACCTTGATGTTTCCAAAAGCCAGAATATCCTAAAGAGTGCTGGCTATCCAAAAACATCAGCTGAGAGATTGAAGGCTCCAGGGCAATACAAAATGCAGCTGGAGGTGTGGAGCTAATAGGTTGATCCCAAACCTAAAAATCCTCTCCCACACCCAAGCAGAGCCAAGATGAATAAAGGACTAAGCCATATTAATCCACTTTGCTCCTTGAGTCACAGAACCGCCATATCAAGTACGTCATGGAGTCCTGAGACAGTGTTTGATGTTTTTGAGCAGCAGGGACAACATTTGGGGTTTGATATGAGAAAGTAGGCTTTTTCATGGAACAGCCAGCCAAGAAAACCCCCCAGAGCCTTCTCCTTCCACAGAGGGTTCCCCTTCACTGTGGTTGTAAGGTCTTCCCATTCACTGGCCAACCCTTATGGAGCCAGGAGCATCCACAGCCACTTACTGAGAAGGATCGTCCTGATAAGTTGTTGATCTTAACAACTTCAGTGATGTTCACATCCAGACACGCCAGATCTGCAACAGAAGTAGCATGTAGGACAGAGCAGGCACAAATGACACCGAGCACTATGGTCAGCTTTACCAGAAATCTGGTAAGCTCCTTTGCTTGCTCCCAAGGCACAGAAACTCACCTTGAGCTGTGTTGGCAGGGATGGCCTTCATTGAGAAACCTGTGGAGCGCAGGGACAGTGACACCTCCTTTGCACGGTCACTCACCACGACCTGTAGGGAAGGAAAGGGTCTGTCCATGCAGCCAGGCGGAGGGGATGGCTCTGAGGAGCTTCAGGGCAGTTTTTCACAAGTATAGGGATAGCTAACAGGCTTTTAAAGTTCACCAGAACTTCTCTGTCCTCTCCTGGAGTGCAATTCCAGGGCCAGATCACTACTTCTGAGAGGTCTGTGCTATGCTTGTGGGCATGTTGGGTGCCCAGAGCCCCACTCACCTTCCTGTATGTTACAGTCAGATCTATGCCAGGGCCATCCAGAATCATCTTCTTCTTGGCTGGGTTTACCTCTGCAAGGGGAATACGAAGAAGGATGGAGGTGTCACTCAACCCACCCATCTCAGGGCAGAAGAAATCAGTTTCAGGGCACAAGCCACTCTGTGGGCACACTGGAGGCTCTGTGCCACCAAAAGTTTTAGTGAGACAGACTCACTATAGGGTTTGTGCTCAACCCCAATGGCAAGCATCCACTGGATCAAAGCATCCACTGGTACAAACCAGCCCTCGGGCACTCTTGTGCCTCATGACATCGCCGGGCCGAGACCAGGACCAAGCCCACCACCCTCTTGCCTGGCATCACATGCCAAGGAGGGAGACAGAGGAATTCAGGACAGCTCCTGATCGCTGGGGAGTGAGGGCTGTCCCATGACATAGCTCTGGCTGCTGTAGCAGGCAGGACCCCCCGATGGCAGACCCAGCTGTGGGCAGCAAACACACCTCTGGGGGAGACACTGTCCTGCATCTGGGCACACAGCTCCGTGAGGAACACGTCCTCAGCCGGCTCCTGCACCAAATTGCTGAAAAAGACCTGAAAGAGAGGGAAAACTTTGAGAAAAGTCACCCTGTGACATCACGGAGGGGACGGGGCAGCAAAAAGATCTGAGCACAACAGTGAGACGTCATTAAAGGGAAATCTATGGGGAACTGATGGGATGGGGAGAGCTGATTTTGCTTTCTAAGTGCAGGAGCCCGGCACGCCTGGCAGTGCAGTGCCAGCTGAGCCGTGCTCCCTTGCCACTGGGTGTCACTGCGTGCTCATAGATGGCTGCTCCCAGCAGATAGCCCGTGCAGAGGGAGCAGCTTTCACCCCGACCACGAGCACTGCAAGGCCCGTCATTTCCCCCTGATGCACCTAAATCAGCTGCTCCCATCAGATCTATGAGCAAGATAGGAAGATGAGATCCCGGAGAGCTTCTGCTCGCCCTGCACCCAGCTCTGGTGGGGCTCGATCCCCACTTCCAGGAAAGCTCTCTGCAGCCAAAGAGGAGCAGTGCGATCTTAATCAAAACAGCAAAGCAGGCTCTGTGCTTCCAGATCATGCCCCGTATGACAGCAGGGCAGTCTGAGTGCCTCTATCTGAAAACCACATCTGGAGGCAGTTCCTCTTCCACCACTTGAGCCACCACTCTTTCACTCGTTCTTGGTTTCTGCCTTGGTGGAGAAATGAGTCGAAGAAAAATTCAGAGGGAAAACAAAATCCTCAGCAACCCACAGTGCGGATCAGGTGCTTGAAAGCTACACGTTATTAATTCAAGTCTTGGTGTTGCTCCACCAGGAATTAACAAAGCTCTTCCAGCTCTTTGCAAGCCGTGTGCCTGTTTGCTCATGCAACAGCTGCTCCTCTGCTGCAGTAGAGCACCACGTTGGCTGCGGGCAGCTATAAAGGAGATATGTGCATTGATACACCCTGAGCTTTGAGGGGGGAAGCTGCCAGAGCAGCAGATGGAGGGCTGATACTTCAGGAGCAAATACAGAAGCTCTCTGAGTTCGTATCAGATACCAGGTCTCACCCTGTTATCATTTCAGAGAAAAGCTGGCAGGAAACAAACAAATGAGCATTTCAGAAAGCCCTGAAAAGCCCCTGCAAGGTTTTGGTAAAGCCACCCAGAAAACTCCTGTCTGATTGCAACACCTACAGCAGCAGGAGGTGCCAGAGCTGCTGAGCAAACACGTGTCCAGTGGAGCAGGGTGCACAGGGTGATGTCAGCGTTTGCTTTGCTGACCTTCAGGATCCTGAAATAGCCCTTCCAGGGTCACTGACCTATCCCTACCCCATAACCTTATCCCTACTCCTAACTGCAGATCTGGGAGCCTGGCAAGGAGGGGAAGGGCTGGGGACACAGGGACCAGCTCAGAGCTGTCCAAATTCTGCTAACCCCGTGGGCTTTGCAGAGCTCTGCCAGCGATGAGAAGCAAGAGATGGCAGTGGCACGGGACAGCACAGCCCCCACAGAACCCACCTTCATGGCATACACCTGGAAGCAGACGGGCTGGGTGCCCATGCGGACGTAGTAGGCAATCACATCAGTGAGGAAGAGATCAGTCACCAGATGCTTGCTCGGAGAGGAAGGCTGGGGGGGGAAATTGCAATGAGAATCAGCCCCAGTCACTGCCTTCCTATCAAGAAAGGGGCAGTGAGCTCAGCTGCTCTGCCATGACTGTCCAAAGACAAAGGGAGAGGCGTGGGCTTGCCCCCACCTCCCTGCCTTTCTTGCAGGCTGTCGGTGCTGGCTCAAACTGCCAGGAAATGAAAACAGGGTATTACAGCAAACGCCTCGTTTACATTTGCATTCTTGAAATATGCCATTTCCTGGCCCTTGACCAAAAAAAAAACCCATCACAGAAAATGGGTCTCATGGGCCCAACACCACCGCTAGCTGTCTGCAGGGCAGAAGCCCCCATCTGGGGCACATGAGGGCTCTGCAGGCACGAGCTCAACCCTGCAGGTTTTTGGGCAAGGGATCAGGCTCAGGCAGTGCTGGAGGTGGGGAGAGTTCCTCGTACCATGGTGGCCAGCTTGGGAATCATGTGGCACAGCGCGTTGATGTTGCTCTCGTACCAGGGATCGGCTCTGCCCAGGTAGGCAGCCACCTCGCAGAGCTCCTCGGGGCTGGTGGTGGCAGAGGGGTTCTGTGGAGAAACACAGCTCAGGGCACAGCCACAGCTCACACCACGCCAGGAGGTGGAGGGAGGCACTCATGGGGGTCAGTCCCTGAGATCCCCCTGTCCCTTCTCCCCCAGTAGTGACTGGACTCACCGCAGCTGCCAGCGTGCCTGGCTGCCCTGTCACTGGCACGTAGTAGAACTGCAGGTTTAGCCTTGGTGTCAGGAAGACACGTCGTGTCTCTCGCTTCCTTGAAAGGAAAAAAAATAAATATAGCCATGTCTGAAAGGTGAAGGGGGAGGAAAACAGTGCCAGGAGATGACAGTGGCTCTGCAAAAGAAGCATGCACCCTCCTCGCTCACCTCCTGTGCCCAACGGAACACAACAGCAGCAATGCCCCCACATTCCCAAATCCACCTTGGAGGGTCTATGGGACATCCCATGGATGGGCTCATTAGGTACTTTCCCTTGTGCACTGCAAAATTCTTTCCTGGTTTTATTGTGCAGTCGGGGAAGAGAGCAGTTGTTCACCATAAAAGTGGTGAAGCACTGGCACACGTTGTCCAGTGAAGCTGTGGATGTCCCATCCCTGGAGGTGTTCAACAGTGGGGTTTTGTGCAACATGGTCTAGTGAAACATTTCCCTGCCTACAGACTGGATGGTCTGTGAAGGTCCCTTCCAACCCAAACCGTTCTATCGTTCATCCCAAGATGAATGCATTCGGGTGCAGAACACCCAGGTCCAATCCCGTCCCAGGTAACCCTGGATCCCAACACACCCCCAACCACGCTGACTGCTGCAATCAAGCAAAGCCCCCACTCCAACCCCCCTCTCCCCGCAGCAGCTGCTCACCGCAGGGCATGGTAGGCTTGTGCCAGGCGCCCCAGGATGCGGTCATCCCCCAGCAGCACGATGCGTGCAGTGTGCAACCTCAGCAGTGGGGCAGTGGGCTCAGCGGGAACCCCCACTCTCCTCTGCCCCTTGGCCGCTGGCTTCGCCCCGGGGCCATTGCAGCCGGTCTGCAGGAAGGCCACGCTCTCCAGTGGTGAGGGCTTTTTTTTAATGCCACCTTTCCTATGGAGCCGGGATTGCTCTGTGTCGGCACTGCATGGGGCAGAGGGCTCCTCAGGGGCGGGCGGCAGGTCCCGCTCGATGCCGCTGTCGGTGGAGAGCACGGAGAAGCGGGTCTGCTTGCAGCACTCGCAGTCTGAAATGATGTCCTGGATCTCGAAGTTGTCCAGATCCTGGCTCAGGCGATCGGGCTCGCAGCTCTGCGACAGCGGGCGGATGAACAGCACCAGCTCCTTCCCTGCAGGCAGGAGGAGCTCAGGGGGTGAGACGCAGCCAGACCCAGGCTGAGCCCTCGTGCTGCCCAAGCTGCCAGCCAGAGAGCCACCAGCAGCTCTGGATCGCCCTTCCATCCCCATTTCCCAACTCAGCACCACTCTCATTAGGTGCTTTGTGTGCACCTCTTGCTCATCTTTCCCCCCCAGTCCAGCCCTGGTGCCTCACTCACAGAGTTGGTCATCTTCTGTCCAGAGGTGGAAGCTGATGTTGGGGTTGGGCAGTGGGGTGCCCTGCAGCCCTTCCAGGGGAGCATCACCTGTGGGAACAAGGGTGCTCGTAGCACGTGGAGCAGACAGTGCACAAAACCCTTTGGTGCTCTGCTTCAGCGGTTGGAACAGTCCTGAGTCCCTGGAGCTCTCCCTCCCAGTCACTTCTGTCCAAACCCAAGGCTGTAATCACAGCCCTCCGCTCTCACAAAATGCACAAATGAAAGAGGTCCCTACGCATCCTGGGAAAGGGAGAGGTGTCATGGGGGAACTGAGGCACGGGCAAATGAAGGACCTTGCTTTGCTGCAGGCAGCAGAGAGCTGGCAGAACAAATAGCATTCATTATGAGGATGGGCCACGGGAGGGCAATGGCAAGGACAGGCAGCACAGTGGGGGCTCACCTGGTGGGGAGGAGCTGAGGATGGTGCAGTAGATGCTCCGCAGCCTCTCCTCATGCTGCCCACGATCTGCTCCTGCTTCACTCCCCGTGCACTCAACGGCTGCCACCACCTCCTGGAACCAGTGCTCAACCTCGCTGCTGGGCATGCCCTGCCACAGAGGTGCTGTCAGTGCCCCCAGATGCAAGAGGAGACGCTCCAGGGGCAGAGCACTGAAGATGGCAAATGGCTCAAGGATGAAACTGTCTTGCAGCCTTGTGCCTGGTGGGGCCATTAGGAATCCACACCGGGGCCGTATGAGTACTGCAGGTTACCTGGAGCCGCATCCTCAAGGCGCTGAGGTCGCAGTCCTCGCCCAGGGCTGCCTGCACAGCGTGGGTAATCACATAGCACATACAGGCCTGGGGGCTCTGGGAGACACGAGCTGCCTCCGTGTCGGTGAGCAGAGCCTTGCAGATGGCTTCAGAGAGCAGCTCCGGGTCGGCAAAAATGAAAATCCTGCATAGGTGGGGTAGATGGGGACAGAGGAGGTGAGGACCGCCCATTGCTGACACTGGGGAGGTCTGTTGGCCCATGCAGGGAAAGAGGGTCCTTGCAGAAACAGCCTTTCTCCCTGCTTTCCGGAACCATGGAAATAAATTGGGATGTGTGGGAGTAGCTACTCACTTTTCCTGGTAGGGGTAGGGGTCGCTTTTAAGACTTTGTTCGGAAATCACCATCCTTTGGTAGAGCATTCCTAATGAAGTACAGAAAATCAATGCACAGGGGTTGGGGCATGAAGCAAAACAACCCAACCCGGCTCACGGGAAGGGCTCCAAGTGGGTCAGCACTGGTGGGAGAGGGGAGGTAAGGGCCAGGAGTCGGCCCTGGGTTAAATATAACCACAGACAAAGATAGGCTATGCTACAGAAAAAGAAAACTCCTTCTATTCATGGATAATTTCCTGTATTTCCCTTCCTTTGTTTAGAGGATTATGAGCTCGGAGGGGAGCTGGGAGCAGGAGGAAAGGCTGACTGCTGGCCCGGTCACTGGGACCATGTCAGGGATGGTGCTGGGGATGGGGGATGTGAAGAGCACCATTTTGAGTGCAGAGGGATGAGTCTCACCCCAGCTGGATCTGGGGTGAGAAAGGCACAAGTATCCCGTCCACTTGCTAATTCTCACCCAAAACCAGGAAAGGGGAATCCTTCCATCCAAACATAACCTGAAGACCTAAGGCTGAGCCAGGCTCACACAGCAACCCCTGCCATGGCTTTAGGCATAGGCCAGCTCTGTGTACAAACCCCCCAAAACCCAGGGGCAGAGCAGGGATGCATCATACCCGGTGCTGTCCTTTCCATTTTCAGCCTGGCAGCATAGTCCAAACCAATGGTGCAGAAAGGCTTGGGCAGTGTGAGCAGCTTCTTGCAGAAATCATACACTCTGCTGCAGAGCTCGTCAGAGATGCAGGGAGCCTGGGGGTGAGAGAGGGGCTGCTAATGAGACACCACAGGTAGCAATCCCAAATGAGTTCTCCCCATGGCAGACCCCGGGATGGGAGGGCACAGAGTTACACCAAAACCAGATTGGGCTGAAATGCAATCTGTGAAGCAGGATGGGGCACCAGGATGGAGGCGATGCCTCCAATTGAAGAGCTGCAGGATGCAGAGCTTTGGAAAGGTGCACCAAGAAAAGGGGGAAGGACACAAATGGGAGGACTTTCCCTCCCAGATATGTCATTATTTCAGACAGCACATTGGGAAATGCGGGGCTGACCCCATCTGTGGCAGTGCAGGGCTTGCCTGGGCTATTTCAGTACAGTCCCTCCTTCTCCTTCTGATTTCCCAGGATCTTGCCTCAGGGAGGTTACCTTGATCAAGGTGTACATCAGCGTGTGCAGCAGGGGGATGATGTAATGCCTGTAGTCACCTCGCTCTGCCTGCAAGACCAAAAGCACAGTCAGCCCTGGGGCACCCACCCTATATGGATGCAGGGTGATGCTCCTGGGGCAGGGGGGCTCTAGAGAATGTCTGTGAGCCTTTGGGGCGAGCAGGGTATCCCCAGGGATGTAGGGGGCAGGTCCTGGGCAATGGGCTGCCCATGTTAGCCACAGATTCTGAGGGTTGAGCAGTGGACCACCGAGGGCACAAAACCTGCAGCAGGAGATGGCAAAAAGTTCATTGGAGAGTGCTTTTTTGATGACAAAAAATAAACCTCAAGTGGAAACAAAAAACCTCTTGGAATCCTCTGGGAATGGCCCGTGTCTTGTTTGGTGGATATGGGAGCAGAGTGGTGAGGGAGGAGGGATGCTCTCACATCCCAGGCTGTGTGGAGACAGCTGGGAGCTCCCACACATCCCCAGCAACAGGGAGAGCCCCAGATAACACTCGATTTCCTCCCAAAAACATCATGAATCCTCACTGCCAAAGGGAAGGGGCAACATCTTATCTAGGTGTGCCCACGTGGAAATGAGGCTGCTGCAGCATGAAGGTGCTGTGTGCTGCTGATGCTCTCCCACCCTCGTGTAGCTCTGCAGAATGGATATAAAGACCCAGCAAGGCTGGCAGAGCTTTGCCATGGTGATGCTGATGCTCGGGGTCTCCCCCCAGCACCTCCTTTCAGGGGTGAAGTGCTGCTGTTGGATTGCAGCTAAATGGAACCGATGGCAGCAGCGCTTTAGAAATGATCGATAAAATGAGTGAGGCTGAATCGCTGAGGCCAGCTAATCCCCGGGCAGAGCCCCGGAGGAACTCAAGCATGAAATTGCTGAGTTATTATCGGTGGTTGGTGCTGAGTGCTCAGGGCTGCTGCAGCGTCAGGGGACTGAAAAAACTTAGTACTGATTTCCAAGGAGAGCTTCGGGGAGACAAAGGGAATTACAGACCGGGAGGACTGAAAGCTCTCCAAGAAGAAGAGAAGCAGAGGGAAAACAGCTCTAATTAGAATAGGGGGGGAGCGGGATGTCATGGCTCTTGCAGGGGAACACAGACCCCAGTCCCAAAGTGGGGCAGAGGTGGGTGACAGCAGAGGGGTCTCTGCAAATCAGGGCACCAGCCGAGAGAAGGCACAAAAGTGACACAGTGCCCAACTACATCAGCACTGATGCAGGTGCTGGGGATGCTGGAGCTCCACCCAAGTTTGGAAAACAACGAAACGCATCAGTGAAACAGCGAATCCATCGTGGGGTTTCCGCTCGATGCACCCAGGACAGGATATGGGGCTAGGTGTGACACCACGCGGAGGAAATGAGCAGCAAGGAAACTTCCCCGGCACCTGTGACCACAGAGCAGTGTGGGGGTGGTTGGAAGGGTTCTTCATTTTGCTGTCTGTGGGCTGCAAACATCACCTGCCCTTGGCTATGAGGCTCCAGTCCCCACAACCTCCTTCCCCCAAGGTTGTCTCGCCCAGGGCAGACAAAACCCCACAGAGATGAGACCCCCACCCACAGGGCACTGCGAGGCACTCACCCTCTCCAGTTCTTTCACCAGGATCCTGACCACGACAGGGCTGTTACTGGGATTCTGGTCAATTTTTTTGTGCAGGGTCCATCGCAGCATCCCTGAGAGGTGAGAAGTGGGGGGGGGGAGGTGAGTCTGCTCCGCAGAGCAGTGATGTGACAGACAGGGAGATCTGGGCACTGCAACCACCACCCGCAGGGATCTCTCCCACAGCTCAGGGTGGCTTCACCCTCTGCTTCACCCAGTGACCCTCTGCAAGGGACAGGGCACGCTAATTGGATCTAATTACCTGCAAAATATCCCCCACACTCCAAGTAAAATCAATCCTCCAGAATGAATTGAGATCCCCAGGGCTGCAGCAGCCCAGCCACTGGCTCAGCCAGAGCTGTATTCCCCACCACAGTGACGAAGGGATTGCAGCAGACTCTCCAGCAAAGAGCTGAGCGGTGCGTGGCAAAGCAGCAGCCCCACAGGGATGGGTAGGTAAATTCCAGCTGGATGGGGCTGTCCCAGGGGCTCACCTCGGTCGGGTTGGCAGGCGGGGTGGTGGCCGTCCAGCTCGCGCAGCAGCGTGCGGACACGGCGCAGGATGTCCGACTCCACCTCTGCGGGGACAAGGAGGGTGTGAGCAGACTGGGCACCTGGAGAAGGGGGCAGGGAAACCCTGGGATGGGTACTACAGGTGTCAAACCTGGCTGAGCCCCAGTGGTAACCAGTCAGAGCCATGTGGGCAACCATACCCCAGTGGGCTGATGGCCCATGTTGAGAGCAAAGCTAACCCGCAAGGACATGGTGGCAGACTTAAGAGCCAGTCATACATTAAATACAGAAGCTTAAGGACCAAAAGCAATGAGAGAGTGAGATGAATGAGAGAAGCACCTCTGCTTTTGGGCGCTGTGGGTGTTCAGCCTCATCCCCATCCACTACAGAATCACAGAACGGTTGGATTGGAAGGGACCCCTAAAGGCCACCTGGTGCCACCCCCTGCACTGAGCAGGGACACCCACAGCTCCATCAGTGCTCACAGCCCATCCCCTGACCTTGGCTGTCTGCAGGGACGGAGCACCACCACCTCTCTGGGCAACCCGTGCCACTGCCTCACTGCCCATAGCAAGAACACTAGGGCTGTTTTCCTTCCGTTCAATCTAAACCTCTCCTCTCTAAGTCTGAAACCATTTCCCCTTACCCTATAACACAGACCCTGCTCTAGAGTCTGTTCCCTTCTTTCTTACACCCCCCCATGGGAGCACCCCAGTGACGAGGGCTCTCTTTCAGGCTCCCCCAGAGCACAGCTACCCACCCAGGGCCCCGAGCAGGGACAGAGCTCTGACTGCCCCTGACTGCCACCCTCTCCCCGTGCACGTCAGCAGTGAGCTGCATCCTGCTTGTGGCCAAAAATAAACTTGAAAACCTCAAAGCTGATTTGGGGTATGATTTGTTCGTGTGGTGAGGACTGCTGCTCACGAGGGAGCTCGTGTGTCAGCGCTGGCACGACGCAGCTGTTACACCATGGGAGGGATTGGCTGGGAAACACCAATTCCCAACCTTAATCCTAACCCTAACCTTTATCCTAACCCTAACTCTAATTCTAACCCTATCTCTGCCCTTCCTGCCCAGTTTTGCTCCCTGATTTGCCCATCCCCCACACACCCACAGCTCCATCTTCCCAAGCATCAGGGGTGGCTTCAGGGCAGTGGTGGGCAGTCCTCTTTGCCTATAGGAAATGAGAGGCAGCACGAGATGTGCTATGGAAGCACTGTGCTCAAGGGTCACAACCTCCACACCTCCTTGCTTGGATCTGCAAAGGAATAAAGACAACAGGGCTGGGGTTGGGTGGCAGAGCAGAGCTTTGGGCTTCCCAAGGAGTGGTGACCAGGGGAGGGGAGCCGGGAGCCATAGGAAGGGACAGAAGAAAACTTCCCATTCTTTTTTATTTGTGTATATTTGCTTTTCCTGGGGCTGAAATAAACACCGTATCCTCTCTTCCTAAATCAGAGTGCCTGCAGCCATGCTGCACCGCGATTTCTTTGTGGGGAGCGAAGCGTGAGACCGCTGCTCCAACACAAACAAGGGGCACTTTGATCTATAAACGCTCACGGCCTGCCAGCAACAGCAGGAGTGGCTTATACACGAGATAAAATACTTCAGCATCAATATCCTGTCGATAAAATGTGAGATTAGGCTGGAACGCGTATCTGATCTGCTCTCCACCCACCTGAGCTCTCCATGGCCGGGACGGAGCTGCAGCAGAGCATGGGCACGGCTGCAAGGCTGCTGAGTGCACGGCCGCTGCTCACTGCGCACGGGCATGGCCTCGGGTCCGGGGTCTCACCTGCAGAAAGCACACTGCACTGTCAGCTATACTTGCAAAGTCAGGACAGGGAAAGGGGGCCCAGGGCAGAGGGCATTTGGAAGGGGGCAGCCCTATGGGCATGTCCCGAGTTGGTGTTTGTTGGGGAAAAGCTCAGCTTGATAAACACAGAAAGGAGGATGAGCATAGCCATGCAGGGCATCACTGGGAGCCTTCTCCTCCCCAAGAGATTAGGAGAAATGTCTGGATTTAAGTCAAACTGAGTCCAAAATGTGAAGTCCAAGAGAACAAGATAAAAAGACAAGTGGAATTGCCATAAGGTCCCTGCCCAGCACCCCAGAGAAACAAATCCCAGCAGAGCACAGAAGCAAGCCACGCTCCAAAGCCTGGTGCTGGATGACATGGAATCACAGAGCCATGGAATCATCAAGGTTGGACAGGACTTCCAAGATCATCCAGTCCAACCATCCACCTACCACCAATATTCCTCCACTAACTAAACCATGTCCCTCAGTACAACATATAAGGCATCCCTTGCCATCAAGCCTTGTTCTCTCCAACAAAAAGGAAAAAGAAAGCAGGGGGGAAGGAAGGGAGGGCCCCTGTGACATGGCACCTGGTGGCACCTCAGTCCTCTGGGTCCCTCCAGGTACCATCAGGCAACCAGCCCACACTCTTCCTCACATTCCTGTGCTCCCCACAGAGACCCTAAATCTGCAGTCACCCATCACCAAACGCAGAGCATCCTTCTGGGCATCTCCCAGCCATGGTGATGCCCACCAGAGCGCGCGGCGCTCCCCCCACCATAAAGATCAGCACCGTGGCTCTCAGCACATTATTTCCTGCAGGAAAAAGGTCCCCACGAGGGGCCAGGTGCATGCTGTGCTCCTCGGTGCCTGCTGAAGCGAAACGTGTGTTGGCTGCAGCGGCGCCGTGGCTTTCCACATCCGCGTCCCAGCTGCCCGCGCGTGGGAGGGGACCCGACGTGCAGCGCTCGCTTTCCAGATTTAGAACAGGACCTGGGCTGAGGTGAGCGGTTCAGGACCTGCGGAAATGTGCTTCTCGGTCTCCTGCCCGCTGCACTGCTGCCCACACCGCCCAGAGGTGGGACGTGCATGACTGCTGTGCTCCCCACGGGTGCCAAGAGGAAAGGAGGGGAAGGGACGTGGGGCTGAAGATGGGAAGAGATGGATGGCGCCGGGTCCCTGAGTTGTGCTTGCCCTCTGTGCCAACCCAGCCCAAATCCAAACCTGACAAGGAGGGCTTTGAAGGGGCAGAAGCCTCTTTGAACCAGGGCTCAATTGCCCTTTTGTGCAGAGCCCAGGGAAGGAGTTTCTGGGAAGGAGGCTGTCAGCCCATGCTGGCTTGTCATCTGTGTAGGAGGGAAACTTTGGCCATCACAGAAGCCAAGTGTCCCTGCAGGGGAACAGGAACCACCTGAAGCACCAATGTCACACTTAGAGCCACTGATTCGGATGAAAATGCAGTTTTGCAGAAGATGTATGCTACCTCAGACGTGGAGATGCCAGTGCTGATGCCAGGGCAGCAGGTGATGCTGCACCATGGCACCCAGGAATGGGGTCCCCAGTGCTGTGCCAGGCTGGGACAGGATCTGTCCCCAACACCCGTGCCACGTCCCTCCACTTTCCCTGGATGTAGCAGCCACAAATACAGAGTCCCACTTGGCAAGCTCAGCCTGCAAGAACACCGTGTGCTCTGCTGGTACCCTGCCCCACAGGCTGACGGGGGCTCTCCCCAGCCCCACACCTTCCCACCATGCAGTGGGACCCACAAGGAAGACCCCATCCCTGACCTTGCTCTGGGCTGCACTCACCTTCAGCTGTGTCCTCCCAGCTCTGGCATCACTGCGGGGCGCAGCACGGTGCCATGGTGAGGAGGAGGAGGGTGCGATGGGGCAGGAGCTGGCAGCGAGCAGTGGTGCTGAGCTCTGCTGTGTGTGCACGTGTGAGAGTTCTCAGTGCAGAGGCCACAAGCCTGACCCAGAACAGGAAGGGCTGCCGGGCCCCAGGCAGCATACGGCCGTGGGGTGATGGCTGAGCCCAGGGGAAATGCGACAGCACGCGGTGCAAATATCGGCCCGAAAAAGTACTCAGTTCTCCGAGTCACACCACTCCTCTTTCTGCCCCCTCCTCCCCCACGCATCTCTTCTCTGCAGCAGCCACGAGACACATCTCATCCCGTAACTGGTTATTTTGCTGTCTGCCAGCTCAGCAAGACCAGCGGCTTCTCCGCACTCATCCCACTTCTCTGCAGAGCTGCCGAGCCCCGCTTCCTCCCTGCAGTTCTTAAAATACCCGTGGCATCAGCTGGATTTTATTTCATTTGCCAGGAAAAAAAAAAAAATAGCAGAAAGGGTGAGAAGGGAAGATGCATCCCTCCCTTCAACTTCCAAGAATTATGAGGCTTTTAGAGATAAAACCTGCACGATTCCAAATCACCTCTCCCAGGAGCTGGGGTAGCGATGGGAGCCATCTGGCTGCGCTGAAAGAAATGAAGAACTTTGCAGTGAAAGCACAGTTTGCCCCAGAAACAGGCTGATAAGATCACGGCTGAAGAGGCTTTGCAGCCTCATCTTCCTCTTCCAAACCTGCAGAGTGCCAGCAGTGGTGTGAGCACAGTACCAGCAGCCCACACTACGTGCACCGTGGGCTTCACAGACAGTCCTGTGGGTCAGCAGAAGGCTTCACCGACAGGTTGGAGGGCCCTGGGGGTATCAGTTCCCCCCTTAGCTCTCATCCACGGCCTTTCTAAACCCTGGGGTGCGGTTGGTGGTGCCATGGCAGAAGTATGAAGACATGTCCACCCAACATGAACCATCCCAGCCCCACCAAATTCAGTGTGGCGACTCAGCTGCCCCCAGCAGTGCTTGACGAGGGGATGCATGGGTTTCCTGAAAGACCTGCTGTCCTTCTCATGTGCCACCAAAAGCTGGCAGAAACGCAAACTTCTAGGGGAGCTGAAATGCCACACAGGAGAAGCGAAGCAGAAGCACCCAGCACCAAGGAGGAGAGCCTGGAGCCCTGGGAAGCTCCATCAGACCTGCTGAGCACTGCCATCCCAGATGTCTCCTCTCCCAGCCCTCCCAGGGATGCAGGTGACAGAGCAGGGCAGGTGCAGCCCACGCTGCACACACACGTTTGCTGTCCCTGCGTTATATTTAGTCCCGTTCCAAAGTCGGTCTCTCCACGCCTCCTGCAGCCCTGTATTTGGTTACACGGCTCTGCCTGAGGCTTCCTGCAGCTCTTTATCAGCTCAGCAACAGACGTTTGTGAAGAAAAACCCATGTTCTGCACAGGAACGGGGCATCCCTGCCCCCATGGCTGCCTCCAGACAGCTCAATGAGGAAAGCAGCACAGCAACACTGCACCTGGTGTTACCCTCAGCCCCATGTCCTTCCAGCACTGAGAGCTAAAGAGGAGTTGTCTCTGCAGGAGCTTGGGGCTGTGACCCCAGCCCGGCCCACCTGCCTGGGAACACATGCTGGCACTGCCCAGGCAGACCCCAAAATCCCCCACATTCCCGACTGCTGCACTGGAACCCAGGGTCACAAGTCAATGCTACAGTGAGATCCACCAGCACAGAGCACCTGAACCTTCATTTTAGCCACAAGTAGCTGCCAGCACAGAGCTGCTCTCTTTGGTTGGATTCGCAGCCCCACTGCACAGCTTGGGTGGGACACAGGGACCAACGTAGCCCCCACCCGGGGCAGCAGCAGCTCCAGGTTCCACTGAGGTCCACAGACAGGGATGCACACAGAGCTCAGGCTCCATCTCCCCTTACATCAGCCCCTGAGCACAAGTGTCATAGTTAAAATGAAAACTACACCAAATTCACATACAAATCACCTGCAGAGCATGTGTGAGAACCTCACTCCTGTCCCCATTATGACCCGCTGGGGGGGGACACCCCCAGGACAAGCAGCAGAGCCATGCACAGTCCCCTCTGTCCCCATTTTCAGCCTCAGCTGCTGGCAGGTTGGTGGCTCCATGCGGCCCCACAGGAAAGCAGCTGCCCTCCCCAGGCTCTCCCTGCCAAGGAAACACGTCCCCATCTCAGGCTCTGCTTCCCAGCAGCACTTTGCTGTAGCAAATGCTCACTGGCTGCTCCAGCTTGGCACGTCCCTGCCAGCAGACCCACAGTGTGGGGTGGGCAGGAGGGACCCGGCTCAGCCACCAAACCCCCTCAGAACCCACATCCATGCGTCCGCCAGCACCGACCCCGTCCCTGAGGCTGCCGTGGAAATGGAGCGCTTCCTGGACACCAACGGCTCTTTGGAGACTTCCTCGCCAACGTCACGTTTCATTCTTTCTAAGGGAAGAAACGAGCTTTCCGGACGCATCGGCTTTTTCAATTTAGCGCCTCTCTTTCCATGCCCGGAGTGGAGCTTTGGATAAACAATAGGAGGGAAAACATAAGCGTGCTGTGGAAAGCTCTGCCAGGACTGCACAGAGCGCTCCGGGGAAATGGTGTGCAGCACAGCCCTGCACCCCGCAGGCTCCACATGAAGAAAGCAGCCCCACGTTCCCTTGCTAGGAAATGTGGGGCTCAAACGGGAGCCTCAGGGCATGTTCACACCTCGAAGCATGCAGCAAAACCCCCACAGATGCGGGGATGGGATGAAGAACAGCAGTGGGGCCCCACGAGCAGCACCCATCGCGGTGCAGCTCTCCCAGCAGCTCCTGCCCAAACCGCGGTTGACGGACGGTGCTGTCTTCAAGGCATGTCACACCTCAGAATAGAACAACGTGACTCAGCCAACTCGGCAGCTGCCTTCTGCACAGCCATTGGCACTGGCAAAGCTCACGAAAGCAAGAAAGCTACGGGGAAGCAATTCCTTGGGGAAGCGAGTCCCAGGAGCCCTTATGTCTGCACAGGGGACACAGCCACACCAAGGGGCTCCTTGGGTCAGCTCCTTCCTAAGGACTTGGAGATGAGGAGCTGCCATTTCTTGTGAAAATCTGAGCTTCTTGCTCTGGGCACATGGGGCTGCAGAGGAGGAGTGCTGCCTCTGCATCCCAGCCGTGAGCCCACGCTGCAATGACTGATGCTGCTGCTGCACCCACCCCACGTCCCATAGAGAGATGGGAGCTCAGGGCACCCCAGAACTGGGACACGGGTGTTGCATCGAGGAGGGAAAGCATCAGACACGAGCAGGACAGCTCTGAGAGCACACACAGGACTGCACGTGGGAAAGCACCCGAGCAGAAATGCTGAAATTGGAGCTTCCCCAGCAGAGAGAGGCAGGCTGGTGCCTGGCGGTGGGCCGGGTGCTTCCCTGCAGCTCTTGTGTGCAAAAATAAAAGAACAAGAAATAGATATATGTACAGCCAAAAATAAATAAATAAATAAAAATAGTGATTTTGTGCCACACAACAACATGAAAAGAGCTTCCCACAAAGACCAGGAAAATCATGGTTAGCTGCCCCATGCCACCGTGGGCAGCACAACACCAGGGTGACCTCTGTTTTCTCCCACTGCATTGTAGGATGCTCAGCTGTGAAGGCTGAACGACGTCCTTGGATTTGGGTGAACGTGAAAGCCCAGGGAGCCACGCACCCACTGCACAACACCAGGACCGAATGAAGCACACACAAAAGGTACTGTAAGGCACGGAGGTGATCCATCAGCCCCGGAGGAAATCGTTCCGTTGCTCAGACTTGGCCAGGAGGTAGAGGCGGTGCTGGCGGTGCCGGCACGCAGCGGGCAGTGCAGATGAACGAAGGGCTCTCGTGGAAACGCAAACCCTCAGCGCTCCACTTTGCAGTTTCCTTTCCGGACGGGGCTGCTCCGTGCTATCCACGGCCATCGCCGTTTATTGCCGCGATCCGAGGGACGGATGCAGGATGACGGGGGGAGGGGGGGGGGATTATAGGGGTTGGGGGGGGATTAGGGGGGGAGCGAGGTCGCTTGGGTAGCCCACCTGAAGCGGCAGTGAGGCACTGGGCGCCCAGCAGCATCGGGCACCAGGGGGGACATTCCCGGCACCTCCAGTGCCTCTTCCCCTCGCTCACCCCATGTAAAAACACCACGCCGACCCCGTTCAGCCCTTCCCAGGGTATTTACCCGCCGGGATGCACCGCGTACTCCCCCACTTCCACCGTCTGTGCCCATCCCGGGCCGTACCTGCGTGCCCCGGGGGCTCATCCGGAGCGGCGGTGCCGCGGGGTCCGCAGTGCCGGCGGTGCGTCCGCAACGCTGCTGGGCTAGGGCAGCTGCTTTCGAGATAACTTCCTCTTTCAGGCTGAAACCCCTTCAAGGAGAAACCGTCTCGCTGCGCTCAGCCGTCGCTCTCCGCCCCGTCCCTGCCCCACGGAGCCGCTCCGGCCCCGCACCGCAGCGCAGCGCCCGGGCTGCCCCGCTCCGGGAGCAGCCGGTGTTGCTACGAGAGACAAGGAGGAGTCTGTCCGAGCGGGCGGCTTTTCCAGCTCCAGCTCGAAGTTTTGTGCCGCTGCCAGCGCTGGCAGCCCGCCGTGCGCATCTGCTCCGCGCATCTGCAACGCGCGTCTGCTTCTCCGCCGCCGTGGGACGGTGCCCCCGCTGCCAGCTGTGAGGACACCCTGCCCCCCACCCCACCCCCGGCCCACCCCCTCCTGCAAGGGATGGGGTCACGGGGAACTTCGTCACCGCGCTGACACGGGCCTGGTGCAGAGCTCTGCTTGTGCTCGGCGGTGTCACGTTGTCCCACCCGTGACTCGGCAGCGGGGCTGAGCCGAGATGGGGCCGCGCTGGGAAGGATGCAGGTGAGGATGAACGGGTCCCCCCCCCCAGGACTGAGCCCGTTTGTGCAGCTGCATTCGCACGGCTGGGGCCGGCTCAGCACCCAGCAGCAGCACTTCAGGCTCCGAGCTACCTGGGGGTCCGTGATGCAGGCCGTGGGAATGGCACTTCTCACCTTCTTTAATACATGCAGAAAAACACGAGGTACGGCTCCATACCTGGGCCCCAGCTTTAAAAATAACCCTCTTCCTTCCTGCCCGGCAGAGGAAGGCCGGAGGCGGCCGCTCAGCTGGCTGCTGCTGCTCACAGCCCCCAGCCACGCCACTGCCGAGAACCCTGCACGCCCCACACAGACGGGCTGACAACCAGATTCCCATCCACTGCTTCTGTTCACACCCCTGGCCGTGCATCACAGTGACGTGGGCAGGGCTGCAGGGACACAGTGCACGCTGCTTGCAGACCATCACAGCTTGCTTCTCCAGCATGCCATGGCCAAGGTTTGGGCAGAGCTGTTTGATAGCTTTCATCCACGCATCCTGCAGCAGCAGCAGGCACCTGGCGTGCAGGAACTCCTGCTGCAGGCAGAAGCTGATTCCTGTGCCACAGCGTAGGGGATTAACCCCTCAGTGCCACCACCTCTTGGGTTCTGACCCCAAATCCATTTTGCTAAGTGGTCTTTCTGGAACCCTTCCCCTCCTGTGAGCTCTGTCCCTGGTGACAGCAGCAGGAATTCAGCATCAGCCTCTGGATGTAGGGTCACATTTGCTCATGGCACCACAAGTAATGGGGAGGAAGCAGTTGGTTCCCCGTGTTTTCCAGAACAATCTCTATGGAAGAGCTCTCTCTGGGCAACACAACAAAGTGCTCACCTGAAGCAGCAGTTCAGGAGTGGGTTTTCCAACTCAGAGGGGAATGTGCTGCCCAGCCTGGGGCTTTCCTGCTGGGGAGTGGCACGCAGCTCTGTGTGCACGGAGATGGGGTGATCGCTGGGTCCTGAAAGCACACCAGCAGTGGGGAGCATTGGCTTGCACTGCTGGTGGGCATGGTGCTGTACATCCAATGGCCCACGGCACAGCACTGGGACCAGCTCTCTCCTGGCTGTTGTACTCCAGTGCTCCCTGCTGCACCATCACTCTGTGCTCACCTCCAATGCACAAAGCTCTTCTTCAGTCCAGGAGGAGCTCTGGAGCACCTCTCTTCCTGCTCTGGTTTCTGTTCACAGATAACTTCGTTCCTCCATGCTTTAATTTTCTGTCATGGTGTGGCTGCTGTTGTAACAGACCCAGCAAGTTGGCTGGGTTTCTGAGGGAAGGAGAGGTATTTGTAGGAGGAAAAGGACGCAGTGTGAGTGCTGCTCCTGCCAAACCACCCAGCCTGCAGGGAAGGCCCTGCTGGCCCACAACTGAACCAACATGGCTCAAGCCAAGGGATGGTTTTCCTCCCATTTGCAAGGTCACAGACCAAGTGATATTTTATGTCATGTCTCTCCCTGCCAGGTTCTGCTTCATTCTGTCTTTAACAGAGAGGATGGGGGTACTTGAGGAAAAAGGGAATCCAAGGTTTTGTGGCCTTAATTTGCCTTTTTGGTTTGTCCAAACTAAGCCATCTTTAAGACGTTATGAAAAGCCCACAGTGAGAAGCAAGCAGAAGAATATAATAATAATACATGGGCTTTGCAAGTCTGAGCAGCATCAGCATGTCTTGCAAGGGTGGAAATAGGCAGATAAAGGCTGTGCAAGCAATAGTAGCAGGAGGGATGACTGCTCACCTATGGGATAATATGGGCTAGAAAATCCAAGCAGCTTGAGCGGACAGCTGATAAGAAACCACTGAGCCTGGTATCACCTCAGCAGGCGGCAACGGAGCAGCCAAAGGAGCAGGAGGAGGGTGCTGCAGCCACCGTGTGCCAGCACTGAGGTCAGCTGCTGGACACCTCCTCCAGATCTGGCTTTTTGTGCAGATCTGAAGTGCTGCATGCACGTAAGCCAAGGGCAAGCGTTTCCACTCCCAGAAATGATGTGGGTGCCAAGGTGGCAGTTCTGGAATGAGATCAAATCCCCATGCTTATCACTTCTGCCAGTGATGGCATGCAGGAGGAAACGGTGCTTTTCATCACAGCCCCTCTGCTCCAATTCACTCAGTGCACTGATGAGTGGGCAGTGGAGCTGCTCACACAGTGGAATTTCAGGCTGCACAAGCTCCAGCTTCCATCCCGTGGGGTGGGGCAGAGCACAGGCAGGTTGTTGCCTAACCCCACGCTTGCTCATATGGGCAGGGTTGGGCCCAGAACCCTTCCATCAGAGCACACTGCCAGGCATGGTGAGCATCCCTGTCCTGTGCACGGCCGCAGCAGCTCAGAGCCAGGCTGCACCCCAGCATCCCCACTTCCCCACCACCCCCCATCCCCATGGTGCTGGCCCCCACTGCACTGCAGTCTGTGGATAGGTAAAGAAATCCTACCTCTACATTCTGATTTTCCTACACAGTCACTGAGCCTCTTCTCAGCCTCACCTGCAAAAATAACTCAGGTGTCCTCTGCTCCATCACCTGCCCTGTCCACAATCACACGGGAAGCCCCAGAGGTACACAGCCTCCTTCCTCCCCCCTCCCAGAACAGTGTGAGTGTAATGTGCTTTGCTTCAAAAAAAAAAAAAAAAAAAAAAAATCCCTCATTTCCCCCTGGTTTCCAGGTCTTGCAGAGGGTTGGTTGGTTTGTGCCTTCCCAGCAGCAGGATCAAGGTGAGGGCCCTGCAGTTCCCTTACCCCCATAAGAAATGCTTCTTCACTCGACATTTTTAAAGTCGTGGATGAGGAAGGAAGATGGGAGAAAACCACAGAGGAGGAATGAAACCGACACAGTGTGGGGAACTCTGAAATTGCCCAGCAGACCCCCAGGGCAGCGGGTACCTGTGCAGCATGGGGTGAGAACAGCCCCAGAAGGACACTGAGCGTGTGCCGGAGTGAAGCCCCCATTCAGAGCTGCACATGTGTGCAGGGCCTGGCTGAGGGGGTGCTTTTGTTTTTCATGTGCCTGCTGGGATAGAAACTTGACACAAAGAACAAGCACCTACCTGCTGGGGACAGCCATGTGTTGACAAGCGAACCGTATCTGTGTCGCGCTGCTGTGCTCAGTGATACCCTTGGGCAGGTCTGTCTGAGTAACAGAGACGTGCTGCACACAGACTCACACCCACTCTTTCACCCTAAAGGACAGGGAGCTGTTCCCAAACCTGCAGCAGGGAGCTCAGTGCAACCCATCTGCCTGCATGGGTGCTCACAGCACTGAGGTGTCTTGGAGGCACGCAAGCTTCAGCTGTGATATAGCACAGATGGCTCTCTAAGAGGGGCAGAAGTTGGCTCCAGCCTGAAGATCAGCACATTCTTCCTTCTGTGATGGCTGTGAAGTTAAGCAGAGAAGAATCTCTGCTATCACGCGTTCTCTGCTCTATGCAGACTGCTTGTGTCAGCCCCAGCACGTCACATCTTAGAGGACACACACCCCTGGGTCACCCCACTGTGTGGGAAGGGGGTAATGATGGGCTGTGGGTGTGCAGGCATGGGTGCTGCCTGCATGCAGACCATTCCTTCGTCCCTCACATCACCTCCTGGGGACCGTGTGCTGGAGAAGAGGTGCAGCTGGAGCTACCCCTTCACTTCTTGTTGGTGAAAGTACCTCATGTGCCACTAAAACTGACCTGAAAACAGCAACAGAACTGCTTTGAGATGACATTTCAGCTGGGCTCCTGGCAGGGAGACTCCCAGCGGGCAGAGCTTTGTGCAGTTTCTTCGAGGAACCTCTCACAAGAGCGTTCTGTTCTCACGTGGCTTAGAGCCATGGTTGGTTGTAAGTCAACACAGAAACCAACTGCAGAAAAGAAAGGCACTGCTGTACGGGGAAAGCCTCTTTCAGAGTGAGGCATTGCCCGAGTCCCAGCTCTGCAGCCAGATCTGTCCACTCATTTCTGGCTACAGCGGTGGTGCCTCAGCCTGCAGATCATACAGCCCTACTGGAAGGACACTGCAGGCAATGCATGGTGCACTGAGAACGCCTGACCAGCAAGGAAAGCGGCTGTGTCCTCTGCCAGGTTGCTGCCATGCTAGTTTCTGAGAGCTACGAGCAGCAGGACCAAAAAGGAGTGAATTGCTTTGGGTGCACCCTGATCCTTGTGCTCATGGCAGGCCCTGACACGCAGGCTGTGTCTGAGCACACTGATCCTTACACAGCTTTGCGTCATTGGCACATTGTTCCTCTTCTCGAGTGAATTTTCCCTGCTAGGAAAACTGTTCTTCATCCAGGCACTGGGAACCTCGTTAACTTTTAATCGATCATTAATTAGCACAAGTGAGATAAGGACACCGGAGCAGCAGGCACTGCCAGGTGAGGCTCAGCCTCCAGCAGCATCCTGCTTCCCAGCTCCACTCTCACTGATCTTGAGCGAAGGCCAAACACAGCAGTCACCCGCCCTTCTCAGCCCTTGGCACTGTCCAAAGCCCCTTAGAAATGAGCAAAACTAGCAGCAGACTTCCACTCTGTTCTACCTGCAATGCTGAACCGTGTGTGCTGGGAAAGGGAAGCAGGGCAGGGGGCTGGGCTCTGTGCTTCGCTTCTGCTTCTCCTTTTTCCTCCTGAAATGATGTGAGTTGTGTTGGTGAGCCCCTGTGAGGCCGGGCAGTCCTGGAGGGTCACACAGGAGAGCAGGAAGGGAGCTCAGCTGGGATGAAGGACACCTGAGCTGCAGCAATGGATGCGCGTGTAATGGGGAGCACAGCACTGCTGGGGCTGTGACTGCTACCAGGAACAAGTGCAAGGGGAAGGGTTTGCCCTGGCACTGCCAGCATGAGGAAGGGATCAGAGGCGCTGAGCTGCACACACCTGTGGGCAAGTCCCTGCACCCAGGACGTGACCCACGGCACCATCTGTGACAGACAGGTGGTTTAGGGCTTTTTTTGTCCTAGCCCTCACCCCTACCAGCTCAGTCTCTGCCCTTGAATGCAGTTCAAGAAGTGAAAGGCATCCACAGGTCTCACCTTGCACATACAAGCTCTGCAAGCTTCTCTCCTTAATCCAGAAAGAAGCTGATGTGGGAGTTACAGCACTGAAACTTGCTTTTGAGCTCACTTATCCACTGCCCGTCTCCATGCTGGGACCCAGCTCACAGCCACAGTGACCTGATGAGCTTTCTCCTGCCCTCTGCAGAGCAGCAGCTGTCCTCTGCACACAGACACAGAGCTGTGCCCTCCACTTGCTGGGCAACACTGACACAACACTGGAAATAAATCCGCCTTTAATATCTTACAGTTACTTTAAAAGTTCTTTGAACACTATTTTACAGATCAGCACAAACGTGACACAGATTTGGTGAGGCCGCGCATTTGTACAAGGAACTTCCTTCTTTTCATTTCCAGAAAACATCAGAGGTCAAAAAATGAGCCCGGATTACGAGTCCCTGGAGTGTGTGCTTGTTTTTCCTCCCCAGCATGGAAACTCTTCTCCTGTAGTTCTGTAGGGCCAGCTGAGACCAAAGAGATTTACACCACCAGCAGCAGCAGGGATATATTTAGCCACGGATATAGGGATCATAAATAGCACTGTTTTGACAGGATAAGGTGCTATTTTAATGAACTGAACAACAATTAAAGAAGAAGGAAAAAAAATAACAGCTGTCAAACTTCAGCCCCATTTGAGACAATTTGCTGGAGGAGCCATGGGCCTGGACGGAGAGGAGCTCACTGCAGCCAAGCCCTGCAGCCTCAGCAGGATGAAGGTCCCTTCCAGATGCTTCTCAAGGAGCACATCCTCAGGGTTGGCATTCTCTTAGCCTGCAACAGGCAGCACGCTCTTCTGCTAGCTATCCTTAGAGCAACCACCAGCTAATGAGAAACAGCTCGAGGGCTATGAAACCAAGCAAGGCATTTTCATCTTCGTTTATTGTTCCTGGGGTCAAAACACTTCTGAAAGCTTCCAACTATTGCAACTTTCTGTACCTAAGGCCCCACAGAGAGAAGGACATGGCAGGAGGGAATGGGGCTCTCTTTGCAAGGGGGAAGGGATCTCCAAGCCTATCACTGCTTCGGAGCACTAGTGTTATTGGTGCTGGGTCCTCATCTACCAAAGCCACACCCTGAGGTGGGTCAAGGCAATCCTGGCAATTTACCCAGTACTTCCCTCCCTCCTGTGAGTGTGAGCATGGTTTCTGCTCTATCTCAAGCAACTTTTGAGCATTCAGCCTCTGGGATGTCTCTAGCACTCAAGCTCTGGCGAGCAGGAATTGAGAACACCAGCTGAACAGTAACTCTATCTCTCTCCTGAATGAACACTGAAACTCTGCAGAAATTGGAAGGTTATCTCCTGCAGGTCCTGGATTTACAGTCAACACATATTTGTGACGAGTTGCCCATGCCCTGGGATGGCCTATTGCACTGGATTCACTGGAACACAAAGAGCAGTCTGTAACTCACACTGGGCTCCTTCTGGGCCCCAGCTGGGTCATTCTGCATTGTGCTGATTCTCTGCAAGACACCCATCTTTCATAATTTAAAGCAAACCCTGAGAAAGCCTGTCCCTATCCCCAGCATCACTGGCTTGTTGCAAGTAGAGACATCATCAGAACATTGATTCAGTGGTTTCCAACTCCATATGCACCATCTCCACCTCCTACCACTCAGCCAAAGACTTCTCCCCAGCATCACATGGGTTTTGCAGTCACTAAGTATGGCCACAGAACCATTTGCTCGCAGGGAAACATCGCTGCCCATTGCTTTGTCCTCTCAGCTCAGATGGTGGCAGCCTGCTGAACCAGGTGGAGATCTCACTTTCCTCCCAGGGAATCTTGAGGTGTACCAGTGCCTGACACTGATGTTGCCATTTCCCAGAGATGGGCTAAGCTCGGATCGGGAGCAGTGTGATCACCACACTACGGATGTCTTGGACAAGAGCGGCTGGTTTCCAGCAGGACAGCTTCATTTTGGTGTTGGATGTATGTGTGGTCCGATGAGGGCACAGGGGTCTTCTAAGGCAGTGCTCCACTGAAGGTGGAAATGGGTAAACACAGGAGAGAATGAAACTCGGAGGGGTCCTGGGGAGTCAAAGAGGACCTCCTCAGTGCAAGGGGATCACTGTCCCTGGGTCTGTAGCACACAGAGATCTCACACCTGCGAGGGAACAAAAAGAAAGCAAGATGTACGTGGGGTGCACGGATGAGAACCACGGCCCTGGTGTGCAGCAGAAACATTGCAAACAGGAATCGGTCTTTAATAGGACTGGGGTTGGAGTGCTAGGGTGCTATACGCAGTCTCAGATTGGGATCTAAAGCAGAAGAATCCACACAGAGCAATTTCTGACACTCATTAAATGAGAATTTTTGCATCCCTTCTGTTCTGGGGAAATGGAAATAGCTCCTTGTGCATTTCCTGCACTATACTCTCACATTATTCCATTGGGATGCACAGCAAACCTAAGAAACTTCTCTTTAGAAAAAGAAATTATATCTGAAATCCTTTTCAGTCAGCTGGTCTGATCGCCTTGTGCCCATGGAAGAATACTGCCTCCAAAGAGTTTTCAAGTCCCATCCCCAAGGAGCAGCTTCTTCCCTAGGGATGCAGCTGGTGGATGAGCAGTCAAATAAATAATTCTTGCACCCCCTGTCCCCATCTCTCCAGTGAAAATCATGAGTGGGAGATCAATGGACACATTAAAGGTGACAGAGTACCCCAGTAAGGTTTAGAAGTTGAAGGCTCTGCTCATATACACCTAGTGCTCTCCAAGTACCCATTTATGTTGTGTGACTTTCCTCTGACTTACGACCAGTCTTGTTGAAAGAGCTGTCCTCAAGGAGCTGAACAGTTGACTAGGGATCACCTTGTAGGCTGTGGCAGTCATAAAAGGTAAAATGCTTTTGGGATATGAGCAGGACCATCCAAACCACATGAACACAACTCTGCTACAGAGCTTGAAGCTACGTCACACCAGCTTGAGCATCTGGCCTAGGTACACCATGGTGATCAGGACCCTGTCCCTCGTGGTCACCTGTACTCCATGGAGAAGTCCTTACACAGAGGATGCACCACCATGGGAGGCTGGTGCCACGCTGCAGATCTTACCTGGTTACACTCTGCAGGATCTTCTGCTCATCCTGATCCAGGCACACAGCAAAGGAGGACTGGACACCGATAATCTGGACCTTGTCTACCTTGATCTGGGACACGCTGAGCTGCTGATAGAAAAGGAGTTCAAGTGAGGGATCTGACAGGCTCTGTGCATTATCCCTGTGCAGGGAAAAGGAGCTGGGCATCCCAAAGCCAGAGCTGGTGGCCAACAGGAACTGGATCCCCCAAGGAGCTACTGACAGTTCCACAGGTCTCAAACTCCATCTCTTGCCCTGATTCCCCCCCAGCTGATTCAGGATGACCTCCTGCTACCAAATGTAAAAGTACCATGATTTGAGTTACCTGATTGAAACTTTTTTTTGATTTGGAGTTTTGCCTCTTCACCACCTCCGTCATGGTCAAGTTGAGACACTCTGTCTTTGAGGCTGTAACAAAAAGGGAACTGTTATCTCCTGAGGACACTGGTGGGAACCCAGATGGTACCCCTGTCCAGCATCACATCCCAAAGCGAGTGGCTTTCAGAAGGATTCCACTTGCAGGGAAATACAGTATAGCTGTAGCTTTTCTACTTGCATGGTAGGAAAGCAGTGAGAGAGACATGAGTAATATTTCAAACACAGCAGCAAAGGACATTTAACTATTTAAGCACCTAAGCAGGAGAAGAGCGATGGCCCCCACGTCATGAGCTCTCCCAGCATGGCCCTTCCTACAGTCACCTGGATGTGCTCTTGTTTGTCTGGAATTACAGTGACATCCTGTGGCCAAACTGCCAAGTATGAAAACACAGAGACTCTCAGGAGACCAGGTTTCTTTGGAAGGAAGGAGATTGACGAAGGAGAAGCTTCTCCCCAATCACTCAGTTGAGGTCATGCTCTGAAGCAGTCAGTGCACAAGCAAAGCTCCTGAACTCTATAGAAACACCCAACTCAAGATACAGAGCAGGTGAGCAACCAACTCCCCAGGGTTGTCTGCAGGACTTAACAGATGGAGCACCAGCAGGAGGAATGGAGATCTGGGTGGAGCTCCGTGGGGCACATAGGAGCTATCTCATTTGGTAGATCACATATTTGCCCTGACTGCTCTGCTCACGAAAATAAATCTGCCAGACAGAAAGCACACAAGGAAAAAAGGAACTAAAAAAACCTTCAGTTTACTCAGAACTGGGTGTCAGCTTGTCAAAACAGCAGATCTCAAGCAAGAATGAGGTGTTGCTTCTGCATCAGCACGCTAACAGAATGAAAACCTTGCTGCCCTTAAAAGCCTCAAAGCCTTATTCATACCCCATCGTCAACCTGAGCAGAAAAGAAAGATAATTGTGAAACAAACCCACATGGCAGGCAGCTATCTGTGAGGGCAGGAAGGAAATGGAGCTGCAGAAAGCTGGCTGCAGGGCACTGCTGCGATGGCAGGACCAAGGACAAGCACTCAGTTTTTCTTTATTTAGCAAGTCTAACCTCTTCCTAATGGGCAACCCAATGCAACAAAAGATTGAAGCTACAGGATAATGGGAAATCAAATGTCCTTCAACCCTGGCTCAGTGCTAAGGAGAGCCAAAGGTTACCCTCCCTCTTGCCCTAGGGAACAACAGCACCTCCCAGGTGTCTTCTGCAGTCACACATCCCCAGTTTGCTCTGCCTTGAGGAGCCATGCTGTCCTCTCACTCCACCATTCCCTTGCATTGCTTCCCACCCCAAGCCCCAAAGCCCAGCTGCACCCACCTAGCTCTTCGTACTTCCTGCAGGCTTTGCTGAGGTTGACAGACGTGCAGACCTTCTCAACATCGTTCCACTGACTTCTTCCACTGATGGCTGTCTGCAGGGACAAAGCAAAGCCTGTGAGATGCTGTGCTTCAGACTGTTGCCCTGCCTCCCACTTCTACCCTTTGGCTGGGCTGGCCCAAACCTGGGTTTACATAGAGCTGAATAGGCAAGCTTTGAGTAGGCATTAAATTTGTTTGACCTTGGAATTACAAAAATTGGTCAGAGGTAGCACCATGCAATTACAGGTAACACTAGAGAAACCATCAAAATAGGAGGACTGCTGTGTCCAGGGATCCTTTGCCCTAGTGACAAGATTCTTTGCCCCTGGAGGCAAAGCCCACCGGTGTAAACTGGCATCCAGCACGCATCAAGGCTATGGGAGCAGGCTGCTCCCATGTGTGGACTTCTGCCACATTTGTGCTGTGCAATCCCCATGTGCTCACCTTGCTGTAGGCGATCTGTAGTGTTAGTGGGATTGCTTCTCTGTCTCCATCTATGCCCAGCCTTTTGCTGCCCGGACCTGCACAAAACAAGGAACAAATGTCACCCAGTGGCTCTTTCTCCCTGATCTTCAGGGCTATGGATGCAGCAGCACACTCAGCACCTACAGAAAAGGAAAAAAAAATTCTGGCTTGCTGAATGCAGGCGCAGAGCAGAAAGGAAAAGGTGGCTTAAAAGCTGCCAGAAAGCAATTCATCCAGTGCAGGAGTTATAGAGCAAAGCACAACAAAGCGGTCCTGCAAACTGAGAGCAGTGCTGGCCAGCAGGATCCATCAGAGAGGACTGGTGGCTTCCTGAGTTATCGGGAAGAGGTCTTGGCCAAGTCAGCACTTCGGAGGAGTGGGGCGGTGACAATCTGTGGGGGAGGGGGTGCTCTGTGAGCTCAGTTCAGACGGACGAGGTGAGATGTCAGAAATGCAGAGGGTTAAAAAGACGACGCAGCGCTTGGATGCAGTACGGCGGTTGGCCAGGAGATGTCCTGCGAGCTGCGGGCTTGGACCTGCTCACACACAGCAGGAGTAAACAGAGCAAAGAGTGGCCGGGGCTTCACTCCTGGAGAGGAACACGAGAACCGTGAGGCTTCGCTTCCAAACCGATGAAACACATCTGCATCTTGTGCCTGGCTTCGGAGCCCCCTGCAGCCCCCACCTCCCTGCAGCCCCCATTGGCACACATCTCCCAGCCCAGCTGTGTGCGGACACCCACCCCGAGCCTGCAGAGGTGGGAAGAGAAGGAATGGGCACTGACCTGATGCCTTGATGGCCCGTGTGGCTGCCGAGTGGCCCAGCTCAAGGGAGTGGATGAAGACTTCGGTCATCTTCTCCCCCCCGATGAAGGTGAGCTGCCAGGAGGAGAGGGGAGACATGGCGATGAGATGACCTCACAGGGCCGTGGGGATGGAGGGTGTAACCTTCCCCTGTCACTCCTTTCCACATGAAATGGGTCATTTGGGGCAAATTCTTTCATCTTTCAAAATACACATCTCAACCTCTGCCTTGGGTGGCACCTGCCTCTAGCTACCCCTCAGGCTGTTCTAACAGACCATCAGCACGTGGACCGTCAAAGCCACCGCTGCAGAAGTGCATTCAAACCTTCTCCACTGCAGCTGCCCTTTGCACACAACAGGTTAAGGAGAAGAGGTTTAGTGGAGGGGTTTGGTTTGGGAAAAAGAGCCCCAGCAGACTTCCAGCAATGTGACTGAGCTGCCAGCACCGACAGGAGTCCCTCTTGTGTGGGGCAGGAAGCTATTGAGACAGAAAACTGTTCATGTCAGTTGAGAATGGTTGGGCCAGCACCTGCACACCCTTGATCCCTGAGACACAGCATCAGCCAAAGTGCTGTGGGCACAGAGCACAGGTCCCTGGAGGAATATGGGGAGACCAAGCTCAGCCCCACCAGCGCATGGCAGCTGTGCCATACCCACATCCACTTCCCAGGTGGGCCCCACTTTGGTGGCACAGGCAGAAGACCCCTTTCCCTCTGCTGTGCTGGGGCAGAGCTCCTCTGCCTACCTCGGTCTGGTAGAGCTGCAGCAGGACGGGGCGCGTGGCGAAGCGGCAGTAGTAGAGGATCATGTCAGCCAGGATGGGCAGCTGCTCCCGGGAGTCCTCCTGGGGCTCAGCCTCAGGCTTGGCAGACTGCAGTGAGGAGGGGAGTCACAACCTCAGTGGGTATGTGGGACCTACAGCCCAGCACTACCACCTCAGGGATGAAAATCCTCCTCCCGACCACCAGAACCACCCGTTTGAATCCCATGCCTACATAGCTCAGCCCACTGGACAGGTTCAAACACAGTGTTCAGCAGATGTACATCAGCAAAGGGGATGCCAGACTCTGCCATCCAACATGTACGTACCTGACACAGGACGTCCATGGGCAGGTTCATCAGCCCCAGGACGTTCCGCTCGTACCATGGATCCAACATGCCGATGTAGTGGGAGACATCGTTGGTACTGCTCTCCACCCCAGCCAAGACGGGCTCCTGAAACCAGAGATGGTGGGGTCACCGTGGAGCCCCCCAGCTCTTCTCCCCTGGCTTGGGGCTGGTGAAAGGGACAGTGGGAATGCTGCTGTGGGATGAGCAGGACACATACCGCCTGCCCCGAGGTGCGGAGCTGCAGGTCGCTTGGGGATGGGGGAGGATGCGTCAGCAGGGCTGCTGGAAGCAGGCAGCTCCTCTTCACAGGGACATAGAAAAACTGCAGCTTGAAGTACCTTGTCAGTGTGGGGCAGGTGCTCTCCTTCAGCCTAGGAGAAGCAGGGAGAGGGCTGGGTGAGCAAAGCCCTTTGGTACAGCCCAGTAAGCAGGGTGTGATATGCAGAATCCTGTCCCCTCTCAGAGTGAAGCAGCGATGGAAGGAACACGTGGGGTGTGGGCTGGAACACCTCTGTGCCACACCGACTTACTGGCGGTGTCACCTGGCAGTCAGTGTCCACATCACCTCCGCTGCCAGACAAGAGCAGCTGGATGTTCTCCTGCCACACCAGCAGCACTGGACAGCCCTGCTGTGCAGCCACCCTACACCAGCACCCTGGCGACCACAGCAGCAAGCCATCAAGGCACTTCCCCCCCCAGACCCCACAGCCACATCCTCAAGCTGCCCCGCTCACCTCAGGTTGCTGTAGGCTCGGGCCACTTTCCCTGAGATGCGGTCGGAGCCGAAGACCACCACACGCATGGTGGCCACCTTGGCATCCTCATCGTAGCTGAGGAAGGGCCGACGGGGCAGGCTGAGGAGCTGTGGGGTCTGTGGGGTCTGCAGCCGCTGGCCCAGTCCGTGCTGTGGCAATGAGTGAGCACGCCGGGAGCGTGCCGGCACGCGGGGCTTGGCCTGGGGGTGGCACAGGCTCTCGGCACGGCGCAGTGGGAGCGAGCCCATATCCGGGCAGTCCTTCAGCTCTCTCCTCAGGACCAGCTGGCTTTTGCTCTTGAAGAGTTTGTAGATCTTGTTGGTCAGCGTGTGCCTGTATTTGTGGTGGGTCTTCTCCACCTTCAGCTCCGGCCGTCCAGAGAGTTCCAGAGAGCTCTCGTCACTGTCCTCCGCGTACCCGCTGTCCATGCAGTCCTTCAGGCTGGAGACAAAAGAGCGCAAGGACTTCTTGGAGACCACCGTCAGCTCCGAGATGGAGTCCTTGGAGCTGGTGAAAAGGGACATGCGCGAGTGTTTGGGTCCCTCTTCTGACAGCGCCGAGTACACGGAGCCTTTGGAAATGGAGGAGATGGGGGACAGCAGCGAGTCCTGCTCTGGGGAGCAGCCATCTGTTTCCACGTCCTCCTCCTCCTCCTCGTCCTCATCCTCCTCATTCTCTGAGGCCGCAGGCTCAACAACACTGCACTCCTTGCTGAGGACATCATTGAGGACATCTGAAAGGCATGGGAGGGCGATCAGTTCTGGCACAGTTAACGTGAGCACTGCCTGGATATCCCGGGCTATGTCCCTGTGGCAGCATGGCCAGCATTCTCTCTAGCTTCAAGCTCTCTGGCTTCAAGCAGAGAGCTAAAAACCTGTTTCTGAGCACTTTACATTTCCATAAGGCACTCTGATTTAATGACAAAACAAAACTCATTTGAGGTTACGTTCTGTTCGGGTTCTCTAAAAACAGTGGTTGAAGTTTTGCTTCCTTTCCATGCAGAGTTCCCAGTGCACTCTGCATCCTATCCAGGTTTAACCAGAGGAAAGGAGAGGAGGGAAGCAAGGTGTGTGGAAAATCAGACTGCAAATGGACAGTCAGAGAGGTGATGAAGCCCAAGAGCAGGTTCAGCACACTGGAGCCAGTGTGCAACGAATGCTCATCCTTCATGGGGCCAGCGGAGGTCTTCCAGGAATGGGGAAACCAAAGAGGCCATCTCAGCAAAAGGGGAAGCTGTGCTTCCCCTGAAAAACTGCTGTGGCTCTGCTGAGAGCACAGCAAAGCCTCCTGCTCAGCCAGAAACTGAGGCTGCTCCGGAGAGATGCAGTGTCCAAGGGGTACTGGGTCAGAAAACCCTTCCATGGGTTGTGGTGGTTTTGGCTCAGTGCTTGGCCAACATTCTGGCGCAGCTGGGCTGTAGCACAAGCTACTCCTTGCAGAGGAGCCTTCTACAGGGGGATAGGGACCGCTCCCTGCTTACCGAAGTTGTCCTGGTCCCAGCTGTAAGTGTAGCAGCGTGAAGTAGGGATGGGGATGGGCTGGAGCCTGCGGGACTGTGCATCTCCTGCAGAGAGAGGAGAGGAGTCAGCTCGTGGGGACCCTCCCCATGCTGCACGCCCCTCCACAAGGCATCTGCAAATGGGAGGTGCTGGAGATAAGGGCAGCTCACATCAATGCTGTCATTAACCCGTGAAGTCACATGAGGCTCTCAGAGCCACCAGGTCAGGCTGGCAGACATCGTTGCTACAACTGGTATTCTGATTGAATGTTCTCATCTCACCCACAAGTTTGGCACAAAACAGAGCTTCACGCTTCCAGGCATAGCTCTCAGCACAAGGGAGCCCATGCCTGGGATCAAGCTGGCACTGAGTCCAGGAAGCAAGAAGAGTGCAAGGGCTTCTCACCCGCGATGGCAGGAAGTGAAGCTGCCCCGGCAATGTCCTGCAGAACGCTCTGCAGCCGCTCCCGGGCCAGCACGGGGTCACTGCTGGCAGCCGCGATCTCCTGAGCTTCAGCAGCACTGGAGTAGATCTCAGAGAGCTCTTCCAATGTCTTGGCCTGGGGAGGGCAGAGCCGAGGGAAGAAATAGAGAGGAACACAGGTCTACAGGGATGGTCACGGAGTCCAAATCAAGACACCTCTCTCCCTCCACTACCCCTCCAAATACCCCCTCCAAATATTGTAGAGTTGAATAAGAGTAGAACCAAAGGAGTAGGAATAGTTCCAGTTGGAAGATTATCAGCTTCAACTATCAGACCACCATGGGGCTGTCCTAAAGCTAAAGCTTATCTTAAAGAGCACTTCTTAAACACATACAAGCATGGGACATCAGCCACCTCCCACCAAGCGCGTTCCAGTATCTAACTCTCTCAATAAAGCAGTTTTTCCCAGTATCTAACATGAGCCCTGATGGCACTGAGCTGTTCCTGTGAATCTTGTCACTAGAGCCCAGGGAAAAAGGATGAACACCTCCCTCTTCCCTTAATGCATGTCAGCACAGCTTACCAGCGTTACACCACAAGATTTTGCCCCCCGTAAACACCAGAGCAAAGAGTTCAAAGGAATTTTTGTGCTGCATTTCAAATCAGGGCTCTCCTCCTCTCTCCAGTTAGGGATGCAACACTGGAACCCAGACTTGAGAAGGGGAAGGCCGTGCTCACCTTGAGGAGGCGGTGCAGGCTGTCCAGGTCACAGCGGGTGCCGAAGGTGACCTGGTAGAGGTGCTCCAGCAGCAGGATGAGCGCAGCGTGCCGTGGGGGCTCGGTGCCACTCAGCTTCTCTGCGATGGAGAGGAACTCACTCTGCACCTCGGAGTGGTTCAGCAGCAGCACGGTCCTGGGGACACGGGATGGTGGTTAGAGCTGGCAGGCAGGTTGGCACGCTGGTGGCACGCAACCTTGGGCAAAGTCACACTAGATGGCAGCGTCCCCTCCCATGAGCTGTGGCGGTGGCTGTGCAGTGCTGCCAGAGCCGGGCTGCTGGATGGGAGGATGGGTGGGAATCCTACCCCTCTGTGCTTCCCTGACATGTCACCAGCCCCGGGAAGGGCTCCAGCCTCGCAGCCAGTTGTCCAAACTGGACATCCAGCATTTGTAATGGAGGGGAACTGAAAGTCAGAAAACATCTTCCTTTGCAAGGTGAACATCACAGCATCCCTTCTGAGTTTTAAGTTGCTGCAAAGCATTGTGTTATCTGAAGGACTTCAGCAGTGAGATGGTTCAGGTACCAGCCACAGTGTCCTTGCTGAGGGCATCTAGAGGAAAATACACAAGGCTGGCAGGCTTCAGGGGAAGCCCTTGAACCCATAGCTCACCTCCTCCTGCTCTGCCACCAGCGAGGCTGCCTGCTTTCCAGGAGTTGATGCTGGAGAGAAGAGCTGCATCCTTCAGCTGTGAAGGGTTTTTGCTCTAGACCAATGCACCAACACCAGCAGGCTTTAAATTCCTTGGGAGAATTTAATTAATTTAAATCCAGGAGAGCACGATGTGCTTATATTTATGGACATGAGCAGTGCACATAACTGAGCAAAACCAGCTCTGAATTAAGGATGGGCCTTGGTGCAAGCAATTCTAGAAAGGGCACAAGCTTTCCAAAAGCCTGAGGTTCAGCTTGTGTACAGCCTTGTGCCAAGTTAGCAGGGTTTCATGCAAATGCAGCCACCTCTCTGCAAGCCACAGGAGCTTGCACATGCACTCGCACAGAGCAGGGCAGCTGTACCAGGAAAGCAACACAGCAATACCAGTGCAGCTGGGTGGGACCCTGGTGCAGATCCTGAGCTGTGCAGCATGCATAGGGAAGCCAAAGCAACAGGACAGGCCTGCCATCCTGAGCAGAGGTGGCTGTGCAAGGACTGTCCCCAGGCCAGGGCTGTCCCTGCAGCCAGGATGGGCACGTACCACCTGGGCTCATTTCCCTATTTACAAATGAGGTGCCAGGGCAGGAAGAAACATTCAGCACTCAAGTAAGGTGCAAAGTTTGACTCAACCAGTAGCTCTGCACTGCTGCACTGCTGCGCTGGCGTGAGCTTGCTTCTGTCCTGCTTTGGGCTGGTGGCTCAAGCCTTTGCCTTTTCTCCATTTTGGGGGCATCCTTCTTGGGGATAACCAGTGCAGGATGCCCACAGGCACTCATCTGTGATGGTGTCACAACCACTCTCCTCCTCCCTTTCCACAGCTCAGCTCTCCAGCTCTTCTCCCCAGTGACCACCACTACTTCTGGGATGCTGATTGCTGCAACTCTGCTGCTGCAGAAAGTAGCACGGGGCAGTGAAAGTTCCGGAGCAAGGCCAGCAGTGCCTGCACTTACACAGTGGAGCTCTGGTAGTTCTTCACAGGCAGCCCCTGCTCCGTCCTCACCAACCTCTGGAAGGAAATCCCTGGGGGAGAGAGCAGAGGACATAAGCGAGGGAAGCACCGCAGGCTGCCCTGCCCCAGGTGCTGTCTCCTAAAACGTCCTGACCCAGCTGAGTTGTAGCAGGAACAGCAGCAGTAAAATTCTTTACAGACACAAAGCACAGCTAGAGAGCAAGGGGAATGAGCCCAGGAGCAAGGGAGAAGTGGGAGAGGAACCAGCACCGTGGGAAGGGGAAACAGCTCCATGTCTAGCCCCTTAAGCCCCACTACTGCAGATGTAGATTACACCAGCGATAATTCAGCAGCCTCTGCTCCTTGCTTTATCCCCCTGGTCCTGGAAGTCCAGCAGGTCACAGCCACTGTGCCTCCTGCAGGGACTGAGCCCACTATGGCCACAGAAGGACTAAGTCCAGCACAGGCAGCCCATGTCCCCAAGCTGCCTTCCTCAGGACTGTCCCCATGGTGCCACCAGGATGACATCTGCTGAACCTAGAGTCACAGTCCTTGTGATTGAAAGACAACAGCAAAGCCCATCCCACCCACAGCAGAAGAGGTGTACTGGAAAAGGTCTTATGGCAACCACAAAATCCAGCACCCTTAGCACCATGGGCAGCCATATCCCAGCCCCAGAGCTGCACCCACAGCCCCCTCAGCTTACGGCCGCGTTCACCACTCCTGCAGAGACATCAGCCCCAGCTTGCAGATAAAAGCTATGGCATTCTTGGCAAATATTGACAGCAGCTTGTTCTCAGTTAATATTTACCCCACCTCAATCAAAACTGTTGCTTCAGCCTCGTGTCAGCTCACGGAGGCTGTGAGGTCCTGACCATTGTTCCAGCAGAGGACACATTTTCACGGTTTTTAGCTGCTCTGGGGCAGAGGTCACAGTGAGGGGCAGCGTTGGGCACCCAGCCCCACACACCAACACCTCCCATCAGCTGCTTTGTGCAGCAGTGGGGGAATCCCATCTGTTTGTAGGAGGGGAAAAGCCCTTGGATCAAAGTCCCCATCTCTGCAGCCCTGGGCACTGGTGACCGCATGGCAAGAGCAGGAGGCAGCAACATCCCCATGCTGGGGCTTTCCTAGCAGTTTTACAGCAGGGCCCCAAGCAGTGTCACAGCAGTAAGAGACCAGAGAGGGGCTGGGAAGCCCACAGCTACAGCACAAGACAAGCATCCTCATGAGCACATCAGCCCTGCTGCTCTGAGCTGGACGCCAGGCGCTGTGTGATGAACCAGGCACACCTCCAGTGGTGGCCTTTAATGGTGGGCATTCATCCCTATCTTCCCTTGGCTCGTTAAAAGATTAATAATGTGCCCCTCGGGACTTTGCATGGATGGAGGGCTTGTGTTTCACATTCCATCTCCCAACAAGCTGTCTGCATCAAGGATGGTATCACCAGGCCCAGCTGTAGCCCCCATCCCCTTCCAAGCCTTCCCCAGCCCTGCTCAGAGCAGATCACGGCCCTGTGCAAGATGAAACGAGTTCTGAAATCTGCTCTGTGCAATGACAGCTCTCCACGGGGAGATTAGGAGAAAGGGCTTCTGAGAAATAATTGGAAGAGCTGCTCCATTGGGAGCAACAGGATATCCGCAAAGAGTCCCTAATTAACTGGGGCGCTGCTGCCGCTCGACATGCCCGAAGCTGGATCACAAGGCAGCATCTCCACTGCAAGGACACAGCTGGGGAGTTCCTCAGCCCTATGGAAACTCCACCTCACAGCAGGCTCAGAGTCCCCCACCACCTTGATGCAGACGTACGACCCACAGTTAGCACCCCCATTATACCACGGAGCATCTCAAGCAAAGGCAGTGGCTTGGCAGAAGCCCCTGGCATGCACTTTGCCATGCAGAAGACCCAGAAGACTGAAAAGCAGCCAGGACATAGGTACAGTCCACACCAATACACACCGGCCCTGGGATGAGATCGAATGCTCCCACTATTTCACCCACAAAGCAGCCCCCCAAAAACACATCCCCCAAATCCTGCCATGCTCCTTCAGAGAAACCTGCTCACACTCTGTGTGCATCAGTGGCTTTTGCTCACCCAGGGTAGCAGGTGCAGTGTCACACAGGAGCCCATGGCAGGGCAGGAGCGCTCACCTGGAGCCTTGAGCTCGTCACTGATGAAGGTGAGCAGCTCGCGGAAGACGTCGCAGTAGGGCACGGGCCAGGTGAGGAAGCTGTGGTAAATGCTGGCAGCTTTCAGGAGCAGCTCAGAGTCCGGTGGGATGTGGGGAGCCTGTGGGGATGGGGAGAGCTGGTGAGGAAGGGAGCGATGACATGGTGCAGGAGCCCTGCATGAAGCCCGGGGGGTTATGGGATGGGAGGAGGAGAAGCGGATGGGGTCAGGGCTCACCCCGTGACACCCCATTCTCTTCCAAGGAAGAGCCGAAGCACCTCACTGGGCACAGCTGCACAGCAGCTTCCTTCCCTGTGCCTCCCCAGGCTCACATGCCACAGCCTATATATAAATTCCCTTTTAACAGCCACAGATCCATGCAGATGAATCACATTGAAGTCTGTGCTTTTGCAAGACCTGGCAGCAATGATTTCCTCGGGATAATGATGCATTGTGCTAATAATAATGATAATAAAAAAATGCTTCCTGCGAATGCTCCACTCCTTTTCATTAGCACTGTCTGTGCATTTTGCCCAGCTCTAAAGTGCAATGAAAAGAATTTGCCTTCTCTGCAGAGAGGTGCTGTCTCCCTTTCTGATGGACCCATCTTTAAATATAAAGATTAAAAACACCGAAGCACTTTTTCTTCAGCTCTTGCCACTGCTGCAGAGGTTGCTTGCTCCTGATCCCTGCAGATCCATGTGGGATCTTTGCAGAGAGGGATTGATCAAAGCAGAGTGGGACACTTCTGGTGGCAGCTACTAGGGGCTAGGGAATGCTGCGTGCTGCAGACTTACGTAGAGGACTGAGTAGTAGAAAAGCAGGGCCAGGGGCATCACCAGGTCGTAGTCACACTTCTCCTGCACCTGTAGGAAACAGCACAAGGGATAACGATGAGCAGGGCTGCTCATCGTGAGCATTACCATGGGGGTGCTGGTTGACCCCCCCACGAGTGCATCTGAGCCTTCTCAATCCCACACCGCCATGCTACCATCTCCAACAGGTGGGGACAACTCATCTCCATGGGAAAATGACCCCTAAGGCATGCACAGAAGCAGCAGGCAGAGAGGTACACGCTGCCTTTACCCTCAAGAAGCTGCGCTGAGCTGAGCTCTTGACACTCTGATGCTCTCAATCCTTGCAGAGTTGCATGTAGCTCTATGGAAGTGGCCCAAAGCAGGCAGCCCAGCCCCACACAGGGATTGCAAACTGCGAAGCACGGTGCAAAGCATGCATTTTTTGTCCCAACCTCTGCCAGCATACAGCCAGCAGGATTATTTCAACAAGGGATGTAGTGAGGGCTCAAGAACAGGCTTGCAGACACTGGCACCTTTTGTTTACAAGCATGGCACAAAGTGCAAGAAACTTTTAGGTAAAACCTAACACAATGCAGCGTTGTTGTAACAGGATCAATCCCAGCCATTGAAAACAATTTGTTTATTAAATAGAGCAGCAGCAATCATTCTAATGTATTAGCAAGGCGGCCCTTCTTCCCTCAGAAGTGAAAGGCAGCATTTACCCCATCACACGAACCCCAGGCTTCCTCCCCCATTGAGACATTCCCCCCAGACCTCCCACCTGCAGCCCCAGGCAGCCCCAAGCTCTCCCACACAGGACAGGGCATGGCAGCCAATACAATCAGCAGTAATGGTGTTTCCCCTCCTTGTTTCCTTGACCACAGCATGCTGGGCAGTTCAGACCTGCCCCAGCTCCATCTCTTGCTCAGCAGGAAGCCAGGCAGAGCTTCAGCAAAGTCTCCATAACCATCACTTTGGAGCTGCAGGACCAAATCACCCACCAGGACCTGCAAAGCTCCTCTCCAAAGTCAGCAGCCCCCACTCACCTCCCTGGCCTTGCTGAGGATTTTCTCCACCAGGATGAGGTAGTTGCCAGCATCCCTGCTCACCAGCTCCTGCAGGCTCCAGCAGTTCAGGCACAGCCCTGCTGCAAGAGAGACAGCTCGGTGACCAAATCATGCTCACAGACGGGATGAGCAGCAGGAAGGGGCCAGGGGGAGGTTTTGATACCTGGGTCATATTGCTATGGGGAAAAAATAATCACACCCTAATTCTGGACAGATTTAAGCTCTCCAAACAGCACTTGTCACAGCAGCATCACTTTTTACCAAGCATCTCAAGGCACTAGCAGCCCAGTGCACCAAACTCAGATCCCATCCACCCCCTCCCCCACAGCCAAGGGGTGATGCTCACCCCCTGAACAGCTTCCCCAGGCCCTGCAGATGCACAGTCAGAACTCAGAGCAGCATTGCTGTCGGTGACATCAGCATCACTGCTAAGCCTGCCCAGCATTTATTCCACCTGCTCAGCGCCTCCAAACTGTCATAAAATACACAAGAACCCATCCACATTAGCCAGATATGAAAAGAGAACTGCAGAAGGAGTTGCAGTTCCCTGTGTTCCTCACGAACAGGCACTGGGACAACTGTCATTTTCCTGGCTTCATGACCTGTTTCTGTCTGAATGAACAGGGCAGGAGCCGTTCCCCATCGCAAAGTTCCACGAACCAGTGTTCTCCAGTGCAACCTTTTGCTGTGGCACCTGATCAACGAGGGGATAACCACAGTGAAGAGTAATTCAGCACCGAGTTTCCCTTTGAGACTCTTTAATAAAGTCACTATAAAGGCACAAAGCCGTGGCTCTGCTCCAGAGGACCCAACAGACCAAACAACACTTGGGAAACACCCAACATCTGAGAGATGAGGGAGCAGTCAGAGTTGCTGGGAGCTCTGAGCAAGAAGCAAAGCCCTGAAACACAGCTCCGGTACAGAGGTTTGGGGCTTACTTCAAGCTATTTTGCACCCAATGAGCCCAGCCCAGCAGCACCAGCCAAGGAGCTGCACGAACACAGCTGTGAGCCCTTCCCTTCCTCTCACTGCTGGCACAGAGGAGGAAGCAGCAGTGGCTCAAGCAGAGAGGTACTGGGATGCTTCCCTGGAGATGTGCTGGGCTGAATGCAGAGAGCCAGCTGGGGGGAGGGGAAGGCGGCAGGGACAAGAGCAGAGCTGAGGGCTCTGACCCAATTCTGCGTGCTCTACAGGAAATCTGAGCTGAGGCACAAGGATGCAGCAAGGCTGAGTTAACATCTCTCCGAGCAGAGGAATTTCTGTTAGACTCACAGCCACAACAAGGCGCTGGGATTACCCACAGCAAAGCAGCCAGCGCTGGGAGGTGATGGGCTGCAGAGTTTGGGCTCTTGGATTTGGCAAAGCAGCGATCGTTAACCAAAAACACACCTCAACAGCTGTGTGCTTGCTAAAAATATTCTCCAGCACAAAGAACGGCTCGGAAATCCTGGACACAATAAACAAAGACTGTGCAGCAGAGCACCATCAGGCATCAATCAGGATGCTGGATGGGAATTCCCTTTTGTCTGCGCACGGTCCTGGACACAAGAATCTCCTTTCCATGCGCTGAGAGCAGAGTTCATCCCTATATCTAGGAAAAAAAGGGCTCCCTGAGCATTGAAGGTGATGATCCTCACATGAACATGTCAGAAGCAATAGCCCCGGGTGATACAAATAGCACCTGCTACAAATGGCCACCTGCTCTGCATCCATCTGCCATCTCCATCCCTCAGCAGGTGCCCTGAGGGCAGCCAGGACACAGCTGGGTGCTGCAGAGGCACCAGGGCACGTTTAGGACCTGCAGAGCAGCACCAGGTTTCTGAGCAGGACGGGGACAGGCTGCAGCCAGGTGGGAAACCACATCCAGAAGTTTGTTTGCAGCTGCTCGCCCATCTCAGCGCAGCCCAGCAAATGGACAAGGGGAGGATGCACACCGAGGGCACGCTGAAAGCTCCAACATCCTGGAGCTGTGCTCCTTGTTATCTCCTTTCTAGTGGAGCCATGCAAGCACCGGTGGGGGGAGATAGGAATATCCACCCATAGGAAATGCTGTGAGCAGAGACCCAGGAGGCATTGATCGCTGCTGAGTTGTGGCCCCGTGGGCGGCCTCGGAAGGATGAGGCTCTGTGAGCATCACCACAAGCTGACTCCTCCTGCTGCAGCTCCTTCCTGACCTCGGCAGCTGCGGCTGCTGCTTCCCCTGAGCTGCTCATAGAGGGGGAAAGCATCAAATGGGAACAAGCAAATAAATACATAAATAAAGAGGAAAAGAACTTTCACCCACGGCGCTCAGGATGAGCATCGTGGTACCGCGAGAAGTGATGCAGCTGGAGGGGGAGAAAAGCAGAAATTTCTACTTCTTCCCTCCCCCAGAACTCCCCTTGCCCTTTGCATCAGAATGAGGTGAATTTCTGCGACGGGGCTGCCCAGGGGGAGAGCAGAATTGCAGTGCCTGGAGGATGCAGGTGGACCCGAGGTCCCTGCAGTCGCAGTGGGAAGGGGAGGTCCTGATGGCACAAAAAGTGCTTTCTCTTTGGGAGTCTGCCTTAAAGGCATAGCTATAGAGAAGGAGAAGCTTAAGCAGACAGTCTCAGAACAGGATCTTACAGGTCACAGTGCTCAAACAGCACACATCAGACATGCCCTTTCTCAGGTATGTTCTTGATTTGATTTCACCAACCCTGGAGGTATTCAAGGAACACATTTAGACACTTGTTTAGAGAGAACTACTGGTGGCAGGTGGACAGTTGGACTGGATGATCTTGTAGGTCTTTTCCTACATTGGGGACTCTATGATTTGACCATGAAAGTCCCCTGGGCTGCACCAGAGTCCAACCTGCAGCCCCATTTCCAGGCTCAGAGCCACGTGAGTGGGCCCTGCAGCACCTCCCATGCTGGGTCCAGCTGTGATGCTCACGCCTGGCCAGGGGGTGGGGACAGCAGTGGTCCCAGCCAGAAAACACAGTACCAGGCTGCTGAGATGAGCTCCAGAGTTGCAGTCTGTGAGGCAAAGCCTGGACGGAGAGCTGGCAGTAGTTCGGTGTTTGGTTACTAAACTAGAGCACCTCAACACCACACTTATGGTCATTCTCCACGCTGGTGATCTAGATGACTGCATTCAAGCAGTGCTTTAAGCCTCCCCTCATGAGAGCTGAGCACACCAATCTGAGCCCCGCTGCTATGTCATCACTGGACATTCCTCTAGCTCTCCCAACGACCTCCATCCCTCCTCACCAGCATCTTTCATCCATCCTGGCACCAAGCAACCCCACAACAGAGACACAACATCCACCTCTCCCTGGGATCTTTAGGCCCTGCAGCCTCCCCAGCATCTCCCCACCCACCGAGGCCCTCAGTGACCCCCTCCTGCAGCCCTTCTCATGCCTCTGCTTCCCCCAGCAGCCAGACCTGGTGCACTCCTCCACCAAACATTCGGTTCCATTGCCCACCAGTGAGCAATGCAGCATTTTGCTTCCCTGTGGCACACTATCATCCCCAGTAATGAGGAGGAAGGCAATCATGCTGCTCCCAAACACATCTCCACAAGGGAAAGCACATCATATTTTTCACTTGATTCCTCCCATAAATGCTGCAGTTCAGGAAGGGCGCTCAGTTTCAGCCCCTGAGCCCACCACAAGCTCTGGGACATAAATCTGCGATGCCAAAGCACTCTCACTTCTGCCCTTCGCTGATTCCACAAACCTCAGCAACTCAGTCGCTCACGTGGGTGTGGACGTCACATCGGAAGCGATTATTCATCCACTCCAGAGCAACCTCCTGCAAAGCTACTGTGCAAAAATCAAACCCCAAATAATTCAGAACCGAACAAAACCCCAGCAGCACTCCAGCCCAGTGCACAGCCGTGTGGAACATGTTGTGATGGCATATCACATCAGGAAAAGGGAGGGGAGAGCAAGTAAACTGGGAAATAAAAGTGATATAAGAAGTTGAAAATGAGAAAGGAGAAGGATGCTGCCCAGCTAAGAATGAGACAGAGATTCAAGGAAAATAGGAGGAACAGAGCCCTGCCATAAATAGCAGCGTGGCTGACACGGGGCAGCCAAAACAAAGCTGCCTCTTGTGTTACAACGAAGGCAGGAGGGCCTGAAAAAAATCCCTCTTCATTTCTGAAAATAAATAGGATATGTTGTATTGTGCTCTGCTTTCCCTAAACTACCTCACTGCAGTAACAAAACACTGCCCATTCTGAACACAAGTGGGTAGGACGTGAAGCAGCAGCTCTCCCAAAGCAAAGGAATTAAAACACATTTGATGTGAAAAAATGGCTGAGATCCTGAGATCCAGGAATGCCAGGTCACCCTGCCAAGCCCCACTAAACCCACGTGGAGTGAGAGCAGGCAGAGAGATGGGGGAAATTCATTAGGAATGAGGGATAGTTGGGCAGAGCTCATCCTCTCCACCCACAGCCCTGGTCAGCCTTATCATTGCTAATGTGCTGGAAGCATTACAAAGTGGTTTTTAAAAGGCTACATCACGCAGCCACCAGCGCTGAGGGACTGGGATTAGTGAGTGACACAGGAACTGATGAACTGTAATGACGGGAAGAGGTGAGCTCTGAGCACAAAGAGCCACCGGGACAGATGCATTCCTCCATGCATGACCACACATCCAGAAACCAGGAATGTAGGTCACACTTCAGGGACTGGTGCCCAGAATGTGTGGAGCCCAAAGGTCCCTGGGTGCTGGTGATGACTGCGTGAAGCAGGCCCTGCAGTGATGCTACAGCCCCAGAGCCAGCATCACTCCTGTGGGTCCAGCCCACAGCACAGGACAGGAGACGGTCTGCAGCTCCTTCTTGAGTCATGAGTCAGTGGAAAAGCAGAGGGGGTCTGCAGAAGAATTGTGCAGGCAAAAAGAAACCTGGATGTGACAGCCCCCACATTCGTTTCTTCCATCCCCTGGTGGATACAGCAGTGTGACTGCAGCCCAGTGTGAGGAAGAGAATTGGAAATGTAATATATAAGAATAACTGCTCTTCCCTCACCTTTGCCACCCTGAATCCTGTCCCAGTGCTCTGAACGTGGCTCCCATCTTCATAGCCAGCCCAGTATTTGAACCAGATTCAAGCAGCTGAGGTCTTAATGCACCAAAGCACAGTACTCCTGGCTGATTATATGAAGAGGTCTTCCCTTGGAGTGAGCAAAAAACCCTCCTCTAGCCAGCTCCTGCATGGGCACCTGGCAAAACACACGGCTCCTCTGCTCTATGTCTCTGTATGACCTAACCTGACTTGTTCAACAACTCAGTACACCTTCCTACTGCTATAAGGAACTCAGGAAGATGGACTGGGTTGGAACCCACCTCTAACTTTGAATGCTGGAAAGGAGAAAAGGCCACCCAGCCCCCCAGGAGCACCATTAGGTCTGTCCTGTCCTGGTTGGTCAGCAACAAGAGGGTAAAGCATGCAGACACAAAAGGGTCTGCCCCCAGCAAGGCTGCCAAAGCCCATGATCAACGGGTCACCTACCAGCCCATCTGCTGGAGACAGCATCTCTGCTAAGCCCGTGCAGACATCTCTCCAGTGCGTGGTAGATCCTGTCCTCCGTGCACGTGGTGTGCTGCATTTTAATTCATCTCCTAAGGAAAGAGGAAGAAGGAGGTTAGCCCTCAGCTGAGAGCAAAGAAGACAGCATGGTGACACTTCTGTAGCACAGACAAGATACTCCTGGTAAAAAGTCCCCATTACTGCCTCCTGTCACCTTTTCTAATCCCAAACCCTTTGTTGTGCTCTTCTCTCCCAGTCCTTCCCAATCATAGGAGGTGCACACATCCATGACCAACCAGAAAAAGCTGTAGGAACGAGGCAGCCACCCCAACCCACTGCTGGCATATCTGCTGCCTCATTGCTTCCATCTGTGGGTTAGATGGAGCCTCACTTACATGTTTGTGGGTTAGCCTCCATCAGAGATAACACTGCAGGAGATCACAGTTGCATCACCTTGCAGGGGAAAAGCAATGGCAGACTTCAAGATTCCACTGCTTGCATTATGCATGGGTCATCCTTGGTGCCTACAGCACGGTCCCCTTGCTGCCGTGCAGCCAACATGAAGAGAATGCCACGTGGCTCTGTGGCAATGTTGGAAAATACCGACAGGACCTCAGCCCCAGCATCTACTGGCATTGTGAAATTGTGGATTGTGTGCCTGGCTGTGCCCCTTTGCTGTCTCAGCTCTTCCCCATAGCTCAGGTGCCAGCCCAGACCTCAGAGCGACTGCACTGGGGACATGAGGATTTTATCCCACCCACTCCACATACTGGGACATCAGGGAATCAAAAGCCACTTGCCCAGAATCTCTCCTTCTTAGATCTGTCCACACTCCGAGCAAAGAGGTACACAGGACAGAGAGTCCCTCATCCCCTGCAGTGCCAGCCCTGCTGTCCCCAGACTCCTCGGGACAGTCACCTCCCCTCTCCCAGCACACAAAGGCAGGACTCTTGCCTTTTGGTTGCAGGTGACACAAGCGCATGAAAACACCCCAGGAAAAGGAAATAAAACTTGCCAGTATTACAAAAGACGCCTGTCAATGAGACCTTTGCTTTCATCCTGGCCAGCACATTCGTCCTTTTCTCAAAGCCACCCCAAAACATTTGATTTCCTGCTCTTCGGTCAACACTCGATGCTCAGTAGCTCAGCAGCCACCTCCCCACCAACGGGAGGGAAAAAGCAGAGGGCTCCCAGTCTGCCCAGTGCAGAGCTGTGTCCCGCTGCTTTTAATTGTCAGACCACCCAGAAAGGCCCTCCCAGAGCTGTGGCTCCGGCCCCACCACCCACCCATCCCTCCAACTCTGAGCAGGTGAAAGCAAAGCCACCAGCAAGCACCGACCTGCTGCACGGGAGATCTCCCTGAGAAGGCTCCCGGGCTCCTGCTGCTGCCACGGGCTGTTATTACATCTTCTAAAGTTCTTCACATCCACAGTGTGAGGACCACACTGCCGCGGTGCTGGGGACTGAATGAGAGCGGAGCTGCACGGCACCTTAGTCATGACTTGTGGTGAAAGCAGTGACTAAGAGCACAGTGTGACTCACGAGCACCATTCCAGTACACCTCCTGCACGTCACCTTGCTTCAGAGCTCAGCTCGGCTCTCGGAGGGGAAGGGAGATGAGGTGAGCCCTGCACCAGCCCAGCTGCCCCTTCCCAATGCCTCAGCACAGAGCAGGCAGGGAACATAAGGACAAAAGATGACAAAGATTTTATCGTTGTGTTCTAAACCAGAGACAACACAGAGCCTTTGTTTTCTTCCCCCTGGTGTACTATGGACCACACAAGGACTGAACCCAAGGGATGCTTACAGAGGCATCTTTCATGGGAGAGTACTCTGTGACCACCGCAGGCAAGTGGGAACTTTTCAACCTCTTCTGCTGTTTATTCCCCAAACTCTCCCTTCCTTTCCACCCACACTGGGCAAAATGACACACGGCAGGGGACAGTTCTGCAGGGAATTGGACTTCCCACAGAGCTGGGAGAAAACCAGGGTTAATGTCAAAGGTTCAGATCAATGGGGGTGTAGGTAAGCATTGATGAACAAAAACAAGCAGCCGAGTTCTTAGATCTCAGCCCTCCCCACATCCCAGCTGGGCAGTGCAAGGTGCTTGGAAGGGATGGCACAGATGCTGTGGGGTGGAAGCTGTGGTCACATCTTGCAACACACCCAGGGTGCCCCAAAACCCTCATCACCAAGGCTGCCTGGCTCACCTCTAAGCAGAGCAGCACGTTGCAGGAGCAGAGCGTTCCCCACCTTCTTGCCCTGCACCTACACCACCGCCTATGGGACTTCATGCCCTGGATGTCCTTAAGATGAGATTGCTTTTCCTTCTCCAGTGGTAACAGTGCACACTGTGAAAGCAGCCTCCTAGCACTGGGCAAGCCACGTCATCACCACCTGAGAGACAGAGAACTCAATGTTTGGAAACACGAAGCAGTTTTTCTGCTGTCCCACAGTGTCTTGTGGCACAGCTGGGAGGAGAAGGCAAATCTTCAGCTCTCCAGGCACGTTCCTTATCCTCCATGACATCAGCAGTCAGAAGGGGTTAGAATACTTTACACGACACAGCTAGACCTCATCCACTTGGAGTCCTCTCTGCCTCCCATCACCCAGTCCATACACATGGCTGCTCAGCAGAGACAAACATCTGCCCCTCAGTGTCCATGGAAACACCTCCTCCTCCATCACAGCCCCAATGGAGGTGGCAGGAGGAACTGACACAGAGCAAGAGCAGAATCAGGAAACCACAGCATGGATCTGGGCACAGGACCTCGAGACAAGAGTACGGTTTGCTCTGTCAGTCTTGCGTCACTCCAGTAATATCACTGCTGTGACAACACTGAAGCCCTCTGGTTTCCTTGGGAACACAGCATTCTTGCCTCGTGGCTTTGTCCTATTTTGGACAGATGGTCAAAAATTTGAGCAATGTCACAAGCACAGGGCAAAGGATCCTGGGGCATTTGTGGAATTGGCCCAGAAACCCAAGTGGATGAGAAAGGTTTCCAATTGAGATTGCTTCCTCTGTGTCACAGTTAAAAAGGTGGGCAGATCAATCACGCTTTTCCTGTTAACCAGCACTGGGTAGGTAAGCAGTCATCAGAAAGAGGGGATTTGCTGATCACTGTTCTTCACTTTTCAGTTGTTGTCCTCCTTTGAGGCAGAAAGTTTGCCAAAATCCTGAGGTTTTCAGAGCATCTGAAAAAAAGCAGTCCATTTATCTATGGATTTTCCTGTTGGCTTACGAAGCCTGAGGCCACAGGGAGCCCTGAGGCGCTCAGTTCCATGACACACGTTTTCCACTCGGCTGTGGTTACCCTGTTTGCCTTTGGTGCCCTCAAACTTTTCCTTTTCTCAGCTTTCCTCCAGCTCAGGGTTAGAGCAAAGGAGACCTGAGGCCCTTGGGGCCCAATCGCTGTTGCCCCTCTGCATACAGCAGCCAAATCAAGGAGATAATGAGGCCATCAGCAGCTGGGGACAGGGCAGGTGAGAAGGTTACTCGGGAGGCACTCATCTGCTTTTAGTCATGGAGAGGCACCTTTCTGTGTTAAGGTCCATATGAGCCCTAACTCTGTTATCCAAAGAATTTCCCTCATTTCCTTCAGTCACGGCGGAGCCCAGGTCACTATCAGATGGGAACAGACTCACAGATCAAGTCCAGTGTTGGTCTTCCCAAGTGAAGGAGTGAAGAGAATTAAACCATCCTCTGTGGGGACAGCTTGCACTGCTGACCCCAGCAGCAGGCTGACCCCTGCCTGCCCACCCCAACGTGGGCACCATCATCACAGCTGATGTCCTGCTGGCTCCCAGCTACCTCCCCAAACAGGAGAAATGCAGGCAGCCATACAATAAGTTGAGATCTCCCCTTCCACGACAGCAAATCCCAGCAATATCTCCTCTGGCTCGAAGTCCTCCACCTTCCTGCAGGGAAACCTGGACTGAGAAGCTCTGCCAGGGAAAGCCCCCGGGTACCTTCACAGTGTGACTCCTTTTCCTGCCCTGATTGCTTTGAAGCTGAGCATCCCAAAAAGGAAACAGGAAGGGAAAACAAGTGCTTGACCCATGGGAGCAGCTCATGAACACTCTGCCCAGGTCCATGGGCAGTGGCAGTGGGTGGAAGGACAGATGTGCGTCACCCCACAAAGATGCTGACCCATGGGTAGCACAGAAAGGGACCTCAGCACTTGTCTTGCTGCTGCAGTAGGGCTTAGGGCACTGGGGACAAAAGGGCAGCAATTCTGATGAGGATAAAGGAAAGAGGAGCTTGAGCTGATGCTGCAACAGTAGGAAAACCACTTAATTGGGAATTAAAGCAGCCGGATTCTAAGCAGAGCTGTTGTTCAGAGCAAGGTCCTCATACCAGTGCATCAGCAGGAACCTCAGTGAGGTCACATCCCTCAAGCAACACTTCTGCCTGCTGCCTCCTTGGAGGGTGCAGCAGGAGCAGAGCAGCACAGGAGCCCTGGGAGCTGCATCCCCGTTGCACCACAGCAGCCGGTACACGAGTGGTATCTGCTCCACCAACAAAAATGTCTGCTTTTCTTAGATTACATTGAGATCTTGGTTTTAACTGCCCTTAGCTTGCAAGATTGTATTGCCACCTCTGCACTGTGCACAGGAACCAAAGATAGAAACTCAGAGCCGAGGGCGGGAGCAGCTGGAGGAAGTCTGTGTAGAAATCAGGGCGAGGAGGGGAGGAACCTGCAATTTTTTAAGATTCAGACTTCAACCATCATGTATTTACTGCTCAAGCAAGCGCTGCGCATCAAAGAGCAGCAAGATGAAGGTGATAAGATGCCTGTTCACACTGCACAGAGGCAGCGTATCAGAAGATCCTGGAGGCAACTGGTTTGACAACATCCTCTTAGGGCGCTGGCAAAGGACAGCGTACCATGCAAACACCCCTGCACCACAATATTTCCTTACAGAGTGGCGGGTTCCTGTCCCGCTGAGCAAGCACAAGAGCTGCTTTTACCCTAAGGGGTAACAGAGCTTCATGCCACAGTGAGGTCATGACTGACCCTCTCTCCTTGAGCTGCAAAACCTCACCTCCAGGGATCCTCAATAGCAGAGGGGCAACATGAGAGCAGTGAAGCTGTGGTACAGACCGCCCATGGAAGCTGTGGATATCTCATCCCTGGAGGTGCCCAAGGCCTGGCAGCCAGCCCAGAGGGTTGGAACTGGGGGGGGTTTAAGGTCCTTTCTAAGCCAAACTGTTCTGTGATTCTATGACATGAAGAACCTTTTCCAAAAACTGGATGACAACACCCAAACCGAGCCCTTACTGAACCCTGGCACAGCAGAACCAACAAAACCAACCACTGATGAGGCCACAGAGGGCAAATGCAAGTGAGAGCTGCTTGGGTGTCAGCACACACATCCCTGCAAACCATCCATGCGCCTACTCACTACATGTTGGCCTACCCAGAGCACCACCTCTGTTGTTGCCAAGTAAAATTATGGGCTTGAGAATGAGCTCTAAGACTGAAAAGATTGCCATTGGATTACTGGGGAAGTGCACCCTACAGGACTGCCCCCTCTCCTCATCCTTGAAACACAGAACTGAACTCCTCAGGGCAGCCTACAAACATGAATCACACCAAGATCCCCCTGAAGCAAGGAGCCGGATTACTTAGGGCAGCCAACAAACATAAGTCACACCAAAGCCCCCATGATGCTGTACTTACACATAGCGAAAGACAACCAACATGCAAACAAAAAAAAAAAAAAACCAGGAAAAAGGATGTAGTACTGTCCCCTCCTTCTCAGGGCTGGAAAGGCATGCTGAAATGCAACTGGGGCTGTTGTTGTGAATACTTGCTGCCATCAGGGTACCAGAGAATGAACTGGAGCATAAACAGCTTCAAGGAGCAATGCAGACTCAGGGGTTTGGTGGTGAGGAAATAGGATGCACGAAGCAACATGCACCAAGGAGAAAAAGCCAGATGGAGTGGCACACTTGTGATAGAAACATCCAGATCAGGGTGGTTTTTCAGAAGACCAAAACCACCAATAGATGAAATTGCTAATGGTTTAAACTAGCAACACAAGAAAACACGGACACGCGGGGTGTGCATCCACCCATCCTTGGCAAACTCCATCTCTGAGGTTTCCAGCTAGTGGGATGTATCTCCTTGGGAAGGGCAGGGCAGTTTGCTGAGAGAGCCCATCAGCATCAGGAACAGCCCATGTCTGAAGGGCAGCATGGTCCTGCTGAGCTGCAAAGGCTCATTTCCACCAGCAGTCACGAGAACTGGAAAGCTTACTGAGACATAAAGCTCACTCCTTGCTCTCACTGTGCCTGAGAACAGGGCTGAACGAGAGACTCCCACCACAGACGGGGAAAGCACCTAACATGCAACAGTGGTTTCAGAGTCCTTTAATATTAAAGGGCACCTTCAGAAGGTAGCTAAGCAGATCTGGACTGGATGAGGCAAACCATAGACCCAGATGCTAAGTGTCTGCAGAAAACATCGGCTTCTCTGCAGGAAGAAGTCCACTACTTTACGACACAAAGTTGTGAAAGGAAACGGCTCTGTGGCAAGGCACAGCAGTGGGTATCTCATAAGCACACAGCTGGGACACAGCATCCCTAAGCAGCAAACTGCAGGATGGTTTGAGTGCTAAGCAGCTCTCAGCAGCTGCACCCATCACTTCTGCTGCTCTCCTGGCCCCAGGGCACAGCACACCAGTGTGCAGCAAAAGGAAACCACTCTGGTCGGAGGGGGGAGGTCCACAGCCTAGAAAGGAGATAGGAAGATCAGGGCAGCCAAGGGCTGGAGCATCATCTGGGGGTGAGAAAAAGTCATCCAGGAGGGGCAGAATGAAGGCAAAGAGCCACTTTCCCATCACAAGCAGCCTCTGGTTTTGCACCTAATCTTCTGCCTGCAACAGCAAGTCTGTCAATAAAGCATCCGAGATGCCGTGCATCCTCCAAAACCTCGAGTTAGGGAGCATCACTGGGCAGGGGAGCCGAGGGTGGGGAATAATTAAGTCCGTGCAGGGCGCACCAGCGATGCTTTGCTCCCAGGGAAGCACAGCAAGCAGCAAGACTGCACTACCAGCAGGCAAGAGCAGGGAGGGGGAGAAGGGGAGGAGGTGAACGTCCCAACCACGAAGCTCCCACACGTGCGGTGTGTGATGTTGGAACCCACAGCGCTCAGCATCACGTAGCCCTGAGCGGCAGCACCAAAAAAAGAAATAGAGCGCCCAGCCCGTCCCCGTGCATAGAAAGCACAAGCCGTGCAGCCGTGGGAAGCGGCGTACTCGAAGTGTGGCTCTGCACAGCCACAGATCCGCAGAGAGAGCCGGGCAGGGACAGGGCTGCCTGCATGGGGTCGGGGAGGAGTGGTTGTGTTCAGGCAGCTCCCTGCAGCACGGCTTCATGCTGCTCGGCTGACACTGAGTTCAGACAACAAGAAGGAAATGCCAAGAGGAAGCTGAGGAAGGCCTAAGATGCATCAGCTCGGCGCTAATGCCTTCATCTGAGCCATTCACGTCACCACGAGGGGAATTATTTAATGGTATTTCCCAAATTCCATCCCTAAGATCACCGTATTCGCAGCCGGAGCTTAAGGCTAAGGCTTAAGGGGCAAAGAGGATGGGAACTCCAGGAAAGTAAAATCCAAAGGGGCAAAAAAACACCTACAAACTGCCACTGCTTTGCATTTCAGACTCAACATTGAAGGCTCCACGAGACAAAATGAAGCTGCTCAGCCCTACAGCTGCACACCTTTCCTGCCCTTTGCCCTGGGATACGCTACCTTTGAGATGCTGAAGCCTCAGCTGTGTTTCACAGCCCCGGGAGCCACATTCACGTTGTTAAGATCAAATCCATCGCCCCAGCAATGATGGAGGTGCTGCTTAGGGTCAAGTTTTCAGAGGGCTTTGGGTTTAACAAACTAAATCATGGCAGCAGCAATACGAGGGCTGCAGGAAACTTGGCAAAAAGAATAAAGTAATCCGATAAACTGCTTCGGAGTGAGGCAGCTCCTCAGCGATATGGTTTGAACCTCAGCATTTATTGTATTTTATGAATGGAGAAGCTTTTCAACTGTTGCCCAGCTGGCTTCCCCAGCCGTCCCAGCGAAGCCCCAGGCCCCATGCTGACCTGCCAGGTGGCTGAGAGCAGGAAGGAGCTCTGCTCAGCGTGGCCACACTGGTGGATTGTTTATCTGCTGGTTCCTGTTTTTAGTTTTGTCTCTGTTTTCTTTCTTTGTTCTAAAATTGTGTTGCAGTGGCGATACCTGCTCTGAATGACATAAGCTTGCTTTGAAGCAGGAACCAGCTCAGCGCTTCATGTTGTTCATTTTCTTGTCTAATAAAAGAACAGAGAACCCAGCCTTAAAGTAAGCCTAAGTTGAATTTGAAGCAGAGATTAACTCAGCAGTTAACTCAGGAACACAGGAGCCCCAGTGAGAAGGCACAGCCCTGGGTATGTGCCATCCTTCCAGATCCAAAGCTGGCACCCACCTCTCTTGAGATGAAGCCACCAGTTCTCCGTACTGGGAGACAAGTTTGAGCGATGATGGGATTTGTCACTAGCACCTACTCAGGGGAACCAGTTTGCAAAGTGCCATCCAAATCCTCATTGCAGATGGGACCTGCGAGGACTTTGCTGGAGCTGTCACAGTGTCTGCAGGTGATGGGCACCCAGACCCACCTGGTCCCAGGACATGAGGTGCATAGGAACAGTGACTTTATCAGGAGGATGCTGCAGCAAAGACCTCTCACTCATATCCCTGGGAGCTCACGGCCAGGGTCCTTTTCTCACCAAGACACACAGACAGTGGTCCAAGAGGTGACCCATGGAGAGAGAGCTTGAGGATTTGATGCTCCTTGGGTTTGGTCCTCAGTAGGTCAGAAAAGCCCACTAATCCTCAGAGAGGGCCATACTCCTGAAGGACAAAGGAAACCAATACAAGTGGAGCACTGTTGCTGCCTCCATGCTCCCACCCCAGTGCTAATGCCCTGGGCCAGCTGTGTTCTTCTCAGGGGTGTCCAGAGGAGGGCCTGGAGCCTATTAATGCCCTTATTCTCAAATCAGTCCTTCAAGGAAGGAAAATGTTCTGCTATCCATGCAGCAAGGGGAGCCACAGCCAGTGGGGAAGACAAAGTGCAACAGAGGGAGGTGGTGGAAGGACAGGAGTCCCACCAAGATCTTCACACCAACTTAAAGGCAGTGTGTTTCGCCCTCTGAGAGCTGTAAGGAGTGCATCTGTTACATTTATCCTGGGCTTTTCTTAGCTCTTCCCATTTTATCTATGACACTCATAGCTCAGGACACATGAAGGCAGACACTTGGACATGGTTTCTTGTTCGTGAGAGATGCCTCAGCAGTCTTTTTTGCAAATAATAACAAATGGAAATAACATTATTTTAATATATGAAGTAATGCTATCTTGGAAATAGATATTGCTGATAGAAATAAAGCTCAGCACAGCCAGATCCCTGCTCTGCTGGCTCACAGCTTCACACAGACCCTTTGGATTCCCATTCAGCGCTCCCTGTCCGGCAGTGACCCATTCCTTCTGACCTCCAGGGGAACCCCAAGAGGTTTCTTTGCTTTAAGCCTCAAATTGTTGGCTCCAAATAAGTGGGTCTCCGGGTTTGACAGCTGTAGCTCGTGTCTCATGTCTGACACCGGGAGGGATCAAAAGGGGCAGCAATCTGATCCAGCATCTCCCTGGGAAGTTCCCATTCCCTTGGCAATGGGCTCCACTCGCCAAACCGATCAGGAAGGCATAATGACCTGACTAATTGGCTAGCTGGAGCAGAAATTAGCAAGCAATTTGTCCCAGCAGAAGATAAGCATCGCATTACTACATTTCTGGGAGGGCAGCTCTCGAGAGGCTTAAGTGCAAATTGCTTTTCCTCACAGCTGTTTTTTCCCTTCTTTTCTGACATTTTGCAGCTATTTCTGCCCCTATCCCTCAGCTCTTCCCCTACAAAGCTCTTTCAAGCAGCTGCAGCTCTCCACCTCTCAAGGCTGCCATCGTTGTTCCGAGCACAAGTGTTGCTATCCCCACACCATCCTCGGGTTTGGGATTCTGCATCAGCCAAGGCAAATCCCATAACACTCCGAGAAGAGCTAGCAGACCGATGAGGAGAGCAGAGCGTGAGCCCCATGGATGGGTTTGCCTGCAGCCCTGAAGTGGATCCAGAGCAGAGGGAGAATCCTCCTCTCTTCAGAGTCCTTACATTGTCATCAAGGTGAATTAACGTTAAGCAGCGGTGCGACCACACCACTCCCTGCACATCCCACTGTTTGTGAATGGGATGAGAGCCAGGGCAGCGTGGAGCAGCACCACAGGGTGCCCAGCACTGGGCACCGGCAACTAGAACCACAGTGCTCACCTCCTCGAGCAGAGAAAATAGCGGTTACAAAAGGAACCGAAAGCCCACAATAGAAACCAAGAGCCCAGGGCCGTGGCATGGCGAGTGACCTCTCTGTGCCTCAGTTTCCTCCTCTTAGAGCAAAGCCCAGCTCCAGCACACCCCAGCAACACCACCTGGGATTCATTGGCAGAGGAATGCGATGGCACTGTGGTCTTTCCGTCCCCTTATTTCTAATTCCTGACGTAGTCCTCCCAATCCCATTTGCAACCTTGGCAGGTAGAGCTGGCAAAGCGTAATTAAATGAGAAAAGAAACAGCAATGTGCCACAGAGGTGATTTGCAACCCACAAAACCACTTGCCTTAACCAAGATATCCTGCCGCGGGCACCTCGGGAGCGCAGCACCCAGACATCCATCCTCCAGCAGTAAAAAATGATGGAGCGGGATGAGAACAGCTCGGGCAGTGGCACATCAGAGGAAAGGAGCCGTGTGTGAACGGGACACGTGCTCCCAGCAGCAGCACACACACGGGAGCTGCAGATCCATCCGCCAGCACCAGAACTGACACAAAGCTTTGGGTATTTTTTTTGAAACTCAAATTCCTAAGAAACAAAATACAGAACTGCCTTGCTCAGGCTCTCGGCTCTGTAAATCTAATTAACGAGACAGGAAAAAAAGTGTCAGTCGTTCGCTAACTACTTCACCCAGGGTTGCCAAATAGACAGATAAAGGATTGAGCTGGGGCCCGATTCCAGCCAGAGGAGCTGGGAACCTGGCAGGGATCGCAGAAGATTAGAGAGGGGTGAAAGGAGAAAAGAAGAGGGGGGGAAAAAAATAAATAAATCTAAATAGATTAGCACTTTCCAAATGCAAGCATGTAAATCAGCTTACGCTCTGTATAATGGCACCGTTGTGAGCGCCCGGACCCGGTCTGCTCGCAGCACCGCAAAGTCCCAGCTGAGCTGCGCTGTGTTTAGGCTCAGCCATCTCACACCCTCACAAAAAAAGCAGTTTTGTTTCTACCAGCTTTGTAAATTCTCACAGGAAGCCAATTAGGGGAAACCTGGGAACAGAGGAAGATTCATAATTGTGATTAAGGCTTCAAAGCGCTGATCCCAAGCGAGGCTGTTAAAGTTAGAGCTGGGGAAGAAAACAGCTTTGAAACCTTGAGCCTTCAGACACATTCAGGCTGGAAGTGCTCTCCACTCCCATAGCAGCCCATCCCTCAGCACAGCCCACCTAGCACAGACCCCAGCTCCAGGCAGGCACCTTCCCCCACCCACCTCCTGCCTTTGGTTAGAGAGTTCAGCCCCCACTGGAAGCTTTGGTGTCAAAGCCTTTGCTCCATCTCTGATGGTTTCAACTTGTAGGGTTGCTTATCGCCGTTGCAGCATCCCCAGCAAGGAAAGAACAGCTTTGCACATTAAGCTGCCCAATGGGGTATGAGAGATCAGCACCCAGTTCTGCTGACCAGCACCCTTCATGCTGACATTAGTTCACTTATGGCATTCACTTAGCATCCTCTGAGAGGCTCAGCAATTCCACCACTAACGTGGACACTGACAAGCAACAGCTAAGCAATCCAAGTTGCTGTGTTTATTTGGACTGCTCTGCCTGTTTGCAATCCCACATCCACCCCAGCAGCTCAGCACAAACACTGCCTCTGGGCTCAGCCACTTTGACATGGAGTAGAGCAGACCAGCTCTATGGGTAGCTCAGCCCTCCACTTGTAGCAGAACTAGATCAGGGCCTTTGTCATGTTGGAAGATGTCAGTGAGCACATGCAGTCAGGACTGGACAGACACTTCTAACCAGGACTACACACATTTTATATCCAGTGTGTGTGTATACATATATATATAAATATACATATATACACATGTATGTGTTCCATAGTCTTATATCCAGGCCTGTCCTCCTGTAGAAAAACAAAAGGAGGGAAAGCACAAGTTGCAGAAATACCACATCTGCACAGGGGTACTGATTGCAATTTGGTCCACAACAAGGCACTGGGACTTGATATTATTTAAAGTTCTTTCCAAACCAAGCCATATAGTTCTGTGCCACACTGAGGACAGATCCTCTGTGGTTGTACGTGGGACCATGGTGCCCACGGCAGCCCAGCAACTTACCCTCAGTCATCTTCAGCCATAACATCCCCTAAAGACACCCAGTGTCATCAGTACACTCATCCTGACTTTCTCCTGGTGGCTTTATGTGCTCCATCAGCTGCCTCATGCCGTGGCTGAGTCATGCTCAAGAATTTTGCAGTCACAGCTCAGGATCTACTGCAGGACCTGCCCTGTGACCTGGGAAAGTCACTTTTCACAGGGCTTGGTAATCAAATGAGTTAAAAAATATTCCAGCCAAAGCCCCAGCAGCTTACAACACTCAAACAAACACAGCCTGGGTGTGAGTGATTCCTTCCCTGCTGCGGCAGCACAAGAACCAGGGAATAACCCTGTGGGACCAGGCAACATGCCATGTGCAGAGGACCTCTCAGACAGCGCCAGGAGGATAGGAGCTCCCAGAATCAAGCAGCTCCCCAGAGCAGAGCATCCTTCCTTCCCACCTGAGGCAGAAACCATGAGCTCCTCCAGGAGCATCCCCTCCCCACCAGCTGGAGCTCAGTGCTTGCCCCTTGAGATGGTTTCCAAGAGCAACCTGCACTTCTGCATTTTCTACAGGGATGATCTTTCTTCACCTTCCCGCACATGCTGCTGCCAAAAGGAGAAGTGCCCTGGAGCTGGGGGAAGTTGTGCCACCATTTCCTATTTGGGACAATGATTTCACGCTCCTGCCACATCCGAGGGCCACGCATGGCACCCACAGCACTGTGCTGCGGGCTGGCAGCGTACAAAGGGCTCTACTTTGGGCTGGAGTGTTCCAGGAAACCTAACTGTCGTGTTTCGGTGCAAACCAAAGCAGGGTGCTTGGCTCAGCAGAGGGGAGGGAGCCATGTGCAAAAGCTGCAGCCCAGATCCCAGCAATGACTTTTTGTGCTGCTCCTGAACTACAGGTTGGGCTCATACAAACCAGCCAGCCACTGAGGGAAAGTCTCCTTCCACCCCTTCACTTTCCTTCTTCTTGCCCAGCACGTGTTTCAAGGCCAGGAATCACCCCCTGCCCACAGAGCTTAGGTCTTGCTTTCAATCTGGACAGCAGCTCCAACATCTCTCTGACAGTTCTACAGAGAAGTTTCTCATTACAGACACAATAACTTGGCTTTCCCCTGACAACAACAGAATTGTCATATTTAGAGGAAAAAATCTCCCATCTCCCTGCTCCTAAGCACCATTACCTGAAGCTTCTTCCTACAGCACAGCCCGAAACTGTCTAGCATATTCCCTGCCTAAAACTTATTGCTGTAACCTTACCAGAGAGGCACCTCCGGATATTTTTAGAGGTAATATCTACTAGCACAGGAACTACAGCGCATTAATTAGCAGCAAGGCGCACACTGACAGTCACAAGGTCATAATGCAGCACCCATAATTTACACCTCGTTGGGAGTTACTGAGGAAACAGGACACACAGGAGCAGCACAAGATGGGATGCCTTGAAGGGCTCTGAGCACACAGGCTGGAAGCTGCCCAAAACAAATCGAGCAGGATAATGCAGTTCCCCAGAGTACAACAGTTGAGAGATGGAGAACTGCTGTGGGACTGAGCAACTCAGTGCTCATCACCACCTCCACCAGGCAGCACTGCTTGCTCATAAAATGCTTGACCATGACAAGGATGCAGGTGAAGTTAAGCCCTCCAGAGCTGCTTGGGTCAGGCCCACTGTGCTCAGGGCCAGAAGTGGTTTATTTTCAAGCACAGCTGTTCTGTTAGATTCCCTTTCTATTAGAGTGGTTTTCACCTTCTTCTCTAAGCACCACAGCCCACCAGCAGCCCTGCTGGCATCCCCATAAAGATCCTTTCCAACACAGTGAATGAAGCCCTTAACACCACAAATACATCTGTGAACCTGCTGTACAGCCAACAACATATAAAGGCAAGGAAAACCAGCCCAAGTTCAGCATTTTGTTTCTTACACCACAGTATTTAAAGCTGGTTTAAAGCTTTAGTTTAAAGGGTTTTAATAGCCCTGGCTTCAGGGCTATCATCCAGTCAAAAAGCAATGGAATTCAAGGCATGAAGCAAGACAACTGCGCAAAAAACTGTTCTGGTGACTTCAGAGAATCCACATCTACTCCATCAAGAAGCTCCAAGGTGGCCCTGGGTCCATCTCAGAGTTAGGATTCATCTCCTGCAACTTTACCTATACAAAAACGAGGTTAATTTCTAAGCACACCAACAGCTACAGACAGACAGAGCAGCTAACACAGCAGTCAGTCCATCCCGTGCTTCCAGCTTGAACCCCTCCAGGAGCAGCCAGCAGACACAGTTACTTTAAAGCATTTTTAGGCAGACATCCTTGTGTAAGACAGCTCCCGTGCTTATCCCCCAAAGCTGCTTCCCACATGCAAAGCAGGAATAACAACACTTCCTTCCTTACCCAGCAGTTGCATGACCAAACGTCTCAGAGCCTGTAACAAGCTCAGATAGTGCAATAGTGGGAACATGGAAATTGCAATACACTCAGCTTAGCTTACACTTCTTTCACCCTCAGACTTGATTCATAACCAAGAAAAAAAAAGCAGAAGTCAACATTTCTGCAAACAACTTCATCCTCTTCAGATCTCCAGGCCCCTGGGGAGGAGTGCTGGAAGGAGCAGCTCTCAGTGTCACTGATACAAGAAATGCTTACAAGCACCCAGCTCCTTTGGGGATCACCCAGAGCACTGCAGCCAGAGCTGCCCCTGCCTCTCCTCAGGGGAGCAGCTCAGTCATCCCTTGAGAAGCAGGTGGGGGCTATCCCTGAGGAGTACAACCACGGCAAAATTTTAGTGACTTCAGAGTGAAACCACCACCTCTGCTGGCAATGAGCTTCTCATCACAGTGTTACCGACTGCCCTCCAGCTCCAGGGAGCTGCAGCAGGAGATGGTTTCCAAAATATGGAGCAAGAAGAAGTGTCCTCCTGAGCCTGAACAGGGATACCATGGTAAAGCAGACTGCAGAATACAGTGATGGAGCTAGAGGTGAGCTGAGTTTGCTGCCAGGCTTGACTAGAGGCCACACCTCGCTGCATGCAGAGCACCACACTGCTTCTATCTTCAGGGAGAAAGTCACACGGATACCCCAAACCTGCATGGCCTCAGAGGTGGCTGGGCTGGTGGCACTGCCAGCTGCTTCTGGGCAATACTCAGCTATTTAAGATGAACTCAGAAGCAAGGCAATGAGCAGCTGTCCTGATAGGAACTGCAGAATCACAGCTAAAGGGGCTGGAAAGGACCCCTGTGGACCTCCCAGTCCCCCCACCATAGCAGGTTCCCCAGAGCAGGTTGCACAGGAAAGTGTCCAGGAGGATATCTCCAGAGGAGGAGAGAGAGGAGGAGGAGGAGACTCCGCCAATTCTCTGAGCAGCCTATCCCAGTTCTCTTGTCACCTTCAAAGAAACCACTGTCACTCTTGCTTGTGGGGACACCACAGGACTCATGGATCCTTTGAGGAACCCCTCCAGTTCTTTCCAGATTTGGCCCTGGGCAGTCAGAAGAAAGTAACAGAAGAAAGTAACAGAAAAGGAGTCCCAGCAATGCTCAGTAAGAGCAGTGTGTAAACTGCAGGGCAGACAATTTCAGCAGCTGCTGGGTAAAGGCAGGTACAAGCTGATTTCACAGCACCACTTCCCTTATCAGCAGTACTGTTGGCAAACAGAGGCATGGGGTGAAAATAAAGAATTTTTGTCCAGCTCTGTGGTCTCATGAGAGCTGATGGGGGACATGAGAACAGCAGCCACTCGTGGGGCTGCTACCTCTGGGTATCTAATCTGCAGTGGGGGCAATGCACCCATCCTCCTTCACCCTGAGCAGACCAGCAGCTTTTTGGAAGCCAGGGGACCTCCCAGAGACGTAAATTCAGCAGAAATTGAGTGGGGCATTTTGCATCTACTTTGCAGCTTGACCTGGACTCAGTCAACCAGATATTTACTGCTTCCACATTCAGGCCTGCATTGTAGAGTAACTATGCATTTTCTTGAGAAAGATAAATAGCACGTGGTGCATTGCAGACTCATACAAGCTGAAGACACAAATTATTCTGGGACTTTCTGCAAGCCAGAGATTCCCTCCCTGCAATGTGAGCGACACGAACATAGATGTTAAGGTGGTGGCACAGAGAGCAGGGCCAGTGTCAGACCCCAGCAGCAACGCTGATGGGAAACTGAAACCACAACAGTGTGAGTATCCTACACAGAGCTGTCTGCAGACCTCCCCACCGACTGCCCACTGCAGGCTGAAACTTCCTCACAGATTATTTTTACCACATTCTTCTTTGCAGCTACCACTTTTCGGGTCAGGATCTAGTGCACTCTTGACAGACTGATAGCAGGGGAATTCCACTCGCTACCCCTTTAAGGCCGTGATGTAAGAAATAAGAATCTCTATATTAGTCCCACCAAGTCATCGCTGAGAAGAATTGTGATGGTACCTCAAGTCCCAAGCTTCAGGGAAGTGAGAGGCAAGGGGAAGAATGTGTCTCCCTGCTCATGTTTGAATAAGGTCTATCACTCTTCCCAGTGATTTCTGGAGGAAACAGCAGAAGTCCTCTCCTTGGCGATAGAACTGTAGATTCATTTGGGTGTGAAGAGACCTCTAAGACCATGCTGAAAGACAAGCTTCACATTGAAGGACAGGGAGAAAACGCTGCTGGGAGCAAAGAGATGGGATGAATGTGATCATAGAACGGTTGCTGCAGAGGAAGAGAATTAGCAATGCCATCTATATCATCAAGGGCTGAATGAGCAGTGAGACATGCATCAAGTGGAATTAACAGAGTGGTCCGTGCCCCAGGGCCAGGACAGACCCCCCCATGGTCCTCCCATCCTGCAGCCCCTGGTCCCCACTGCCTTGCCAACCCCCCCTGCCTCAGCTGGTTGAGTAGCCAGAGCGGGAAGTTCTTGGATTTCACTATTGTAAAGTACATCTTGACACCAAACTGTAACTTCCTTATAAAAAAAACAACAAATGAGCAAAGAAAAAAAAAAAACAAAAAATCCCAGCCCAACTGTTCTTCCTTCTCTCTCTTCTCCATCAACTCTTTCCTCACCTTCCAAAACACCAGAATAAGGCCTGCAGGTTTCAGAAGCTCGAGGCTTCCTGGCCAGGAGTGCAGAGCCATGCTGACCTTGCTGTTCACACAAGGCAGTAGTGACAGCCCTGCCACCAACAGCATCTGCATCTCCCTGGCATCCAAGCCTGCTCCTAGCTGGCCTCTGATGGGAGCAGAAGGCTGACTCAGGACATCAGCACCCCCAACCCCATCCACAACCACTCAAAGCTCTGTGCAGGTTGGACAAAACTCAGCCAGAGTAAGAAAAACCTCCATTTTTCTCATCAAAAATCAGCAGAAATGACACGCATCTGATATGAGTGAGAAAAGACCAGTTAGGCATACTCACTTTTCAGAGAGGAAACACGCTTGTTCCTGGCATCAATTATGAAAACCCCTCACCACATGATGCAAGAGTTAATTTTAGCTCCTATCAGCCTTTATCAGGAGATCAAAGGTTGAAGTTTCACCCAACACCACAGCAGAAGGCAAGCAGAGCCAGGCAAAGCCCCAGCAAGATTCAGGTTGGAGATAGCAATGGGCTCTGGCTCAGTTCAGCTGGGCTCTGTCCATAGCACAGGAACTGCAGGGCTGCAGCAGGGAAGGCAGAAGCTCAGCAGAGAAGCAGTTGGTCAAGTGGTTCCTCCCAATGCTCCCTGGGCTGATTTCAGCCTAAGGAAGCAGATCACAACCTGTCCCTTTGGGAGGCCTTCAAGGGTGGGCCAGAGTGGACAATGCTCCAAGTATTTCCATGTTCATCAGGGGGAATTTCCCAAAGACATGAAATTATGTCTTCTTCTTGGGAGGGAACCCAGCACTGCTCATCACTGGGCATGGATCTCAACTCAGGGGCTTCCCAGGGCAGCCACTGGGTACATGGGGCTCCTTCGGGTACGACCCTTGGGGAAATCTCAACATTTTTACAGTAGAAGGTCACACGTGGGTGCACCAGCATATTTAGGATAGCATCAAACAAGCGGAAACAGCAATACCACGATATAACGAAGAAAATCCCATTGGCTCTTCTTCATTCCACCAACTCAGCGCTTTCTTCTGCCTCTCCAAACTCTGCCTAAGACCTCTGGTTTCTCTCACAGAAATATGTTGTGTTTCTTCCTGCTCTGCTTCACTGGTTCGGTATTTCTTGGGGTTCCCTTTTATACTTTTTTTTTTTTTTTAATTCTGCAAAAGCATCTGCCATCACTGTTGGGGCCAAGGACCACCCCCATGCCCCAGCTGAGCAGAGGAGAGCAGAGCCCACCCACCCAAGAGTCCCTTGGTGTGCAGACCCCAACCTCTGCCCCTCACAGCCTTTTCTCCGACCCCCTTGGGATGAAGGGCAATAAGAGCCCACACTATTTCCTTCAGCCTATTTGGAAAAACAAGTTTTCATGTGAGATTACTATTGGGTCCACCTCTATTTAATTACTCCAGCTGTGAAACAAAGCAAGTGAGAGACAAAGCACTACACACAGGCAGCGTGACCATTCCGGAGGGCTTTATGAGAGCCTTATGCCAAGCACACTAAATAGATTAACTTACAGCATAAACAAGCAAGTAAATCTTTCCCCTAAGGCCCCGCGAATCCAAAGGAAGCTTTAGAAGTTACTTCCTGCCATTGTGGTGGCCCTGCTGGGAACCCAGAAGCTTTTTCAGTCCCTGGCATGGTTGCCCAAAAACTTCAGTTCCCTTCCAGCACCACTGGTGGCAGCTCCACAGAAGGCAGATGATAGCAAGGATGGTTTTGGCTGTTTCCCATCACGCTTGGGACAACAGCAAGCAAGGTGGTGACTGACACCCACTCCCAAAGCCCACTGAGAGCCTGGGGCAGAGGGTCTGGTACCACCTTAACTAGCTCCCACACACCAAACCCTCCCAGTGTGTCACAGGAGCAAAGGCTGCGTGAACCCATGCAGCAGACACAGCCTGAGCTCCTTCCAGGCCTCAGTTCCTCCCATGATGAGCAACGCTCTCATCCCAACTTGTCACCAAGAACCAAGTCCCCAGGAACAAAGTTGCACCAGGAAAGGTTCGGGTTGGATATTAGGAACAACGTATTCTCAGAAAGAGAGGTGATGCAGTGGCACAGCTGCCCAGGGAGGTGGGGTGTCACCACCCATGGAGGTGTTCAAGAACCATGGAGATGTGGCACTGAGAGACGTGGGCAGGGGGAAGGGTTGATGGTTGGACTTGATGATCTCTGCCTCTTTCCCAGCCCAGCACTCCAAGCCAGCAGCTCAGGGATCACCATGAACAAGGTCCCCAGGCTTCAGGTGTGCTGCATACCCATCAAAAACAGGCTTGCACTTCATGCAGCCATTTGTTGATTCTGCCCAAGTTCATAAAGGATTACACACTGGTCAGCATTCAGATCAGATCAAACCCAGAGTAATCAGCACCTAAAGAGCCATCTGGTGAGAACGTCGAGCTTGTTGGGTTTGCCTGCCATCCAGCTGATCAATCCGAGAAGTGGAAGCCTCTCAGATGAGCAGGATTCGTGCCAGGGACAGGCAGCAGCAGTGTCCCCTAGGCTGGATGTCATTCAGTCAGACACAAGGCACCCACAGCCAAGTGCCACCGTAACTCCTTTGCACAGCCACTGCCAAAGTTTATCAACATAAAGACACCGAGAACCAAGAAACATTTGTGAAGTTTCACGTGGAGAGGTTACCAGAAGCAATGAGAAAAGGGAAATGCCACCTGAAAGGTTGAGCACTGGTTTGCAGAGAAGCCTCAGAGCTGAGGGGGTTTAAATAGACACAGCAGTGGGGGAAGCAGCTGAAAGGGGAAGCGCCTCATCCTAATTTCAGACCAAACAAGAATGGGCCGTGTGGAAGGGGTGAAAAACTCCTTTGCAAGTTCAAGACAGCACAGTGGTTCCTAAGCGAGCACACATCCATGCAGCGCTGCATCTGAACACTGCCACAGCTTTCATCCCAAGGCTGTGTGCTCGGTATTTTAAACCCTTTGATGTTACAGCACAAAAACTCTAATGCCAGATTAAAAAAGAAAAACAAAAAACCAACACATTCCCACTGCAGCACTGCTGGGGACGGTCACAAGATTGGGCTCAGAGCTGACATTGTGACCACAGCACGACAACGCTCCTGCGTGCGTTCCCAGCCATCCTCATCATGTGTGCTGCTCACTTCTGCTTCAAGCTGCCCCAAACAGGGACAGGCAACATCTCAGGAGCTGATCTCACCTCAAGATCTGTGGGAAATTTGTGCAATGAAATGAAGCATTCGAGGGAAAACCAAGCCCAATTCCCACCAAGCGGGTCACTAATAACCATCACAGCACCACGGGATCCATCACCCAGTCAAAGAGTGTTTTCTAATTCCGCTTTTAACTCAGCAACGGGGTGAGCCCTCGCATCTGTCAGCCAGAAACATCTGCAGCACTTTCCACTGCCCGGCACAGCTGGGAGGCAGCTCTGGAGCCCACTCCAGCACCCAGGGGCTGCCCGGCCCCGTTCCGGGAACAGAGTATGCAGGTGGGAGCACTGAGCTGTGCAGCTGCTCTGCAGGCTCTGCCTGCTGGGCTCCCTTCTTACCAGCAGGAGAATGGAAGCTGGGTGAGCTCTCAGATGTGGCAGGTGAAGCACATCTGAGCAGAAGGCACAAGAGCTGCTGCTCTGAGCAGGAGAGCATCCCTCAGCACGGTGCTGCTTGCTCCTCCTGCACATCTGCAAAGGAGGCCGAGCATCTCCTGCAGCACAGATTGCTGCACGGAGCAGATCATCCAACCATGAGCTGAGGTGGCTTTTCTGCTTTGTTTCTTCAATGGCAGAGCTTGAAATCAGAGATGAACGGGTCTGAAGGAGCCCAAGCCTGTCCACTCATGTATTCCAGATGCACACACTGTAATCACAGCTTGTCAAACAGGATACAAGGCGTAAGAAAATAAAGCATTTTATCGTCAAGCTTTTCCAAGAGGGTATTAGAAACAATGGGGAGGAAATACAAAATTAACACTAGAGAAGAGCAATTGGCAGAGCCCCTCAGAGCCTGTTCTTCATTACAAGGCTGCCTATTCAGTAGCTTTCATTAGGAAAATCGCATCTCAGAGCCATTCCCAACAGTGTCCCTATTTCCTAATTAAGCTTCACCAAAGAGCCACGTCTTTTAGCTACCGCACAGCACACAATCACAATTGCCATTTCATCACGCTCTGGCTGCTGAAAGCCCTGCAATTAAAGCATCTGAGGAGTCGTACAGACGTGTCACTGGGGAGACAAATTCTCACATTGCGTTAATTGGCAGCAAAAAGCACGAGCCTAAAGAGGGGAATGCTGTTTTGGGGGGGATTTCAGTCTCTGTGCTGAGAAATGCACTGGGAGCTGCAGCTTCTCCCCAGGCTCAGCCTGGGTGCTGTGGCAGGTCCTGACCACAGCCTCATGGGCATTGTCAGCTCCACAACCAGCTGTGACCTCAAGGTGGGCAAAGATGTACGCACTGCAGGACAGACACAGTGCTGGGGGGGTTGTGGAGGTCACCCAGAGATCTCCAGAGATGGCTTGGGTGGGTGGGAACCTGGCAAGGAAGCAGTTAGCAATGGGGTGGTGACAAACGTTCACAAACCACTTCCAGTCACACCATAAGAAGTGTCCCATGGTACTGAGCCTCTTAAGGAAGCAGAAGGGAAGTCTCACAGAGAGAAAGAGTGAGCAGCAGAGCCTGATGGCATGCATATCTCTTTTTCCTCCACGGAGGTCAGAAGTGACATTTTCAGCCCCTAACAGCTCCCTGGTCGAGCACGGCTGCAAAGCTGCAACCAGGGAAGATGTGTCAGGCTGCCATGTGACGCCTGTGGGTACACACAGTTTCCATAGGAAACTTACTGCCCAGGACAAGCTCAAAGCAGGGGTGGGAGAGGAGTTTAGAAGCAGCAGGAGCCCATCACAGCTCAAAAACATCCTCAACAGGGCACTCACCTGAGCAGCTCTCCCCCAGCAAACTCACGCACATTTTCCTCTTGCAAAACAATAATGCAAAAACTGGCAGCTCCAAGCACGCCAGGAGCAGCTCAGCGGTCACCCAAAAAAGAGAAGCTGAAACCACCCCAGGTGAGCTACAGCACAGCAAGGCTGCAGCAGTCCCTGAGTTGCTGTGCAGAGTCCCAGGCTGATCCCCCCATGGCTGGAGCACCACGCTGATGGTGAAGTCACTGCCACATCCCTCAGCCCTGAAGGCTGCTGCAGTGCTCTATCTGGATTCAGTTCTTCTTTCTCGGTGCAAAACTCACATCTTTATTTTCGCGTTCAACAAAAGGTTACACAAGGTGATAGTTTTGGTTTGCTTTTCTCCAAACGGGGCTGGCCTGAGCTGCCCGGGGTTGGGAGGAGGGTCCGGCCAGCTGCACCATCCTGCAGCACTGGCAATGAGCCCCTACCCCACACCCTCCTTTCCACGACAGCTTCCACTGTTGCAAAAAACACCCCCAGCACTTTTCCCGCACCGCCCTGACCTGCAGAGCTGCAGGACTGCCCCAGCCACGCTGCACAGAGCATCCCTGCAGCCAGCCAGGATCGTGGTGCCAGGCTGAAGAACACCTCCAGCTCACGGCACTGCAAACGGAGCCCTGAAAGCTGCAGGACACCGGCCAGCCCCGCTCCAGGGATTGCCGGCACCTCCTGCAGCCACTGCGGCCCAGCCATGCACCCGCTGCTGCTGCGGGGCTCTCTATCGTCTCATCTTTCCAGGTTTAAGCTCTCATCCGATCACCGCTCGCAGCTCCAAAGCACTTCGCAGCCCCAAAGCACTTCGCAGCCGTGCTGCAGAAACGATCTGCAGCTCCACCCAAGTGTTTTTTTGCTGCAACATGAAACAGCCGAGCAGCAGACCCCTCCCCAGCACTGCGTGTGCACGCATAGACTGAACGCGCTGACACCCTGCACATCCCAGGAGTCTGAAGCCTCTGCATCTAACCAAGATTTAGAAAAAAAAAAAAAAAAACCAACACCATAAATCAAGAAACTAAATAAACTGCAGCTGCTCTAGCATCAGCCCCTTCAGGCGCAGGATGCTCAGCAGCAGTGTGCAGCTGCCCGAGCACGTTACTGCTGCGCTGAGAGCAACAGCACCGAGAATCAGCCATCAGCAAAGCTAACGGGTGCAGGGCTAGCAGTGAGATTTTAATAAACACGAAAACAAAGGTCTGAAATCTCTTTTCTCCCACTTTCGTTAGCGATCTGAGTCAGCCTTAGCCCTTTCCTCCTGCAGCATCAGCTCGGGCTGCGGCACGGACCGGCCCGAGGACGCGGGCACCGACGCCAGAGGGATGACACGCCGCTGGGGCTTGTCACATCCCAAACCACATCCTGTTGCCACAGCAGAGCGCTGCCAAGGGCGCACCTCCGCCCTGCCGGACCGCGGGGCCGAGCCCTGCCCCGAGCAGCGGGTCCCCCTCGGGGCAGCTCCCGTCGCGGTGCCGTCGAGCGGCGGTAATTCGGTGCCATCCCCGGCAGCGGCACGGCCAAAACTCCGGCCGGGTGCCGGAGAGCCCCCGGGATTTCCCGTGTAGCCGCGTGCAGTGGAGGGGGTCCCCTGGGGGACGGGCCCCACACCTGGGCCCCAGGCAGCGTCTCCGTGGGGCGGCGGGAGGCAAACAAGCACTCGGTCCCGAAATGAGTCACGGCAGCGCGGCCCGTCCCCACCCGCGGGTTCAGATGGGGGATCCCAGGCTGCGGGGTTTGGGGCTGCCGGGTTGTCCCACCGCCGGGTGCTACAAGGAGCCGTGGGGATCGGTCCCAGGGGCTCCCCCATGGTGCGCGCACCGCTTCGGGTCGATCACGGAGCCCGCAGCCCTGTGGTCCCCTCCTCATCACACCGAGATTATCACCCCAGAAAGCACTCCCCAGGATTACACCGTACACGGCCCCCACGGCCCCCACGCCCACCAGCCCCTCGCTCGCACGAACACTCCCGATATAAGGAGCCCCCCCCCCCAGGGGCACCAGAAGTGCAGAGCACCCCGGTTACAAGCTGCTCCCGGATCCCGGCCGCACTGAACCTCCCCCAGCTGCCCACAGCCCGGACTCGGGGAGGGGGATCGCAGCACTCCCGCTCCCGGGGTTTCCCACCTGGAGCACGGCAGCCGCCGGGGCCCCCTGCCCATCCTCGCCGCGCCCCGCCGGGCTCCGCTCCGCGCCGCTCCCCGCCGGGCAGCACCGGCAGCACCGGGGCGGGCTCGGCGGGCGGGAGGGGCCGGAGGCGGGGCCCGCCCTGCACGTGTGGCCCAGCCGGACCCGCCCCGCCCGTACCTCCACCCAGCCCAGCAGCCCGTTCCTCCTGCCGGACAGCTTTGTCCTTCCGGACCACCCCACCCACCCATCCATCCACCCATCCATCCACCCATCCATCCATAAATCAATCCATCCATCCATCCATCCATCCATCCATCCATCCATCCATCCATCCATCCATCCATCCTCCCATCCATCCATCCATCCATCCATCCACCCATCCATCCATCCATCCATCCATCCATCCATCCATCCATCCATCCATCCATCCATCCATCCTCCCATCCATCCTCCCATCCATCCATCCATCCACCCATCCATCCATCCATCCATCCATCCATCCATCCATCCATCCATCCACCCATCCATCCATCCACCCATCCATCCATCCATCCATCCATCCTCCCATCCATCCATCCATCCATCCACCCACCCACCCATCCATTCATCCATTCATCCATCCATCCATCCATCCATCCATCCATCCATCCATCCATCCATCCATCCTCCCATCCATCCATCCTCCCATCCATCCATCCATCCATCCATCCATCCATCCATCCATCCATCCACCCATCCATCCATCCATCCATCCATCCATCCACCCCCAGCCCTCTATCTACTCACCCACACATCCCCCTCTTCTACCACTCTGCCATTCATCCAACTGTCTATCCATCCACCAGTTCATCTGACCACCCCTCCATCTGTCCCTCCCACACTTTCTGGTCCTGTTATTCTATACATCTACCCCTCCCTTCATATATTTCTCTAGTAATTCTTCATTTTTACCTGTCTATACATCAGCTGTCCACCACTCTGTTTCTCTTCATCCACCCACCCATCCATCCACCCATCCACCAGCTCTGTCTCTTCATCCATCCATCCATCCACCCATCCATCCATCCATCCATCCACCCATCCATCCATACATCCATCCACCCATCCACCCATCCATACATCCATCCACCCATCCATCCAATCCATCCATCCATCCATCCAACTCTGCTACTTTCTCCTCTGCTGGCACCTGGAGATGTCTCTCCTTGCTGCTCTCAAGAGATCTCCAGCACAAGGGCCCGTGCTGTATGGACTCTGGGCCATGTTCTCCACACTTTCCCAGCAGTGGTGCAGTGCAGGGCCGGGCTGAGCCCAGCTGATGCTTCAAGCAGTAGCAGGGATCCGGCTTTGGGTTCCTTTGCGGGTTTTCACATTTCAGAAGAGAGTGACCGCTGCTACCGATGTTCCGAGACTCGAAACCCGCTCAGACTCTGAAATAGATGTGGGTTTCACAGTGAGATTCCAGTGAATTTCAAAAAAAGCAGACGTGCTCGGAGCCAAAATCCCCCTGGGGTGCTGACCCCGCGACCACCTGCCATGTGTGTCATGCGGGATGCCCACCCCGAGCCCCACTGCCGCCCACCCCGTGGCTCACACCAGGTGAAATCCCATGATCTTGGCCTTCAGCAGCTGTGTGGCACCGTTTTGGAAGAAGAATGACACGGAGGAGAAAGTCTGGTGCTGGTCATGGTGCCACGAGCCTTGCGAAACAGCACAGCAGGCAGCAGAGCAGTGGGAGGGTGGGAGGGGTACTGCGTCCTGCACTGCCAGGAAAGGTGGAGTGAAGAAAGGATGGTGGTACGGTACCAGTCCCAGCTCAACTGTTGGGATGCTGATATGACCTCTCCCATCCCTCCTGCTCCAAGCCCACCTTCCAGTTTCAGTCCCAGTGTTAGTCCCTAAAGCAGAGGAATCGGAGCGCATCAGCAGAGGCCAAACTCCTTAGGGTGTCCGAGCTGCACAAGCTCTGTCCCTCCAGATCCCACCCACACACGCTGCCCTCTGCTTGTTTTGCTCCTCGGGGCACACAGCAGCCTGAGGAAGTCACCATTTTTGGTGAACACGGGGGCTCAGGGGCGGAAGGAAGCGGGGCAGCGCAGGGAGGTGCCGTGGCACAGCGTGCAGGGATGAGGTGACAAACAGCAGCACGGTGTCACCGAGCAGGATGAAGCCCGCAGGGTGCAGCTCAGCCCTGCAGCTCAGCCCTTCCCCAGCGCTGCCAACACTCCCTGTGCTGGGTGGCTGCAATGGGACGCGCAGCTGTGGAGGGGAAGCTGGGGCTGACACATGTACCGGAGTTTTGGGTTCTCAGGACCATGAGTTCCAGAGAACTCAGCTGGAAACCCCACAGCAACGCACACCGGGTGCGGGGGCAGCTCAGGGCGCAGAGATCTGAGGTTTGCAAGCGCTGGGATGGGATGCTTTCATCAGCAAAGCAGTCGCTGCACAAAGCACCTTTGGTATTAGAAAGTGAGGAGCACTTCTAAGCAGGTTTCTGATGCATGCAAGGGGCTGCGGTGTGTGGGGCAGCAGGCTGCAGGCACCCGGAGCAGACACTTCACTGCCACCAAATCCTTTCTCATGTCCAGGGATACGAGCAAATCGGCATTGGGGTGGGATGCCATCACAGCCAGAGAGCTGCTGGGTGTGTGTGAGGGATTCCGTAGCCACACACTAAACACACAGCAACTGAGCTGTGCAGGATGCTAGAAGTCATCAGCTCCTGGTGTGGATCGCAGCCAGCACTGGACGTGTTCACATCTCCCAAGGACACGCTCACATCTC